>CM057455.1:80210000-82610000 GCA_016271365.2 Neoceratodus forsteri
CTGTTAATAGACAGGGTAACGGTGGACAATCCTAGGAATTATAAGTACAGCCAGTTCAAGTGCTATGTGTTGTTGTGGGAACAGCTAAGTAAGGGCATTAGGCACAGCAGAGATTTGAAAGAAGAATGAGAGGAAGAGCTGCACAGGTGAGGAGTTTGAGAGTTCCATAGAGAGGAAAGATGACAGGTGAAGGCAGACTTAACCATGTTGGAAGATGGAGTTTGAGTAAAAAGAACAGGAGTCCCTAGAGCAAAGAGAGTATGTCGGGACGAGGCAGGAGAGATGAAGGCAGAGATATACCGAGGGAACAGGTTGAACCAGAAGTTGGATATGAAGGATAGAGGATAGATGAGTCACCTATGAGAGAGAGAGGAGGGAGGGAGGTCCAGACAGGAGGGTAGATAACTGTGGTGGGTTCTGTAGGAGAGATGGAGGCAAACGACAGAAAGCATAATAGAAGGAGTTGAGTCAAGAGAGTGAGGTGGAGGGGGCAATGCAGTGTACAATATCAGCATATTCAAGGACTAGCATAATCATTTTTGTCAGGAGTTCCATACAGATACGGGAGGGAGAGAGTCTCATTTTGTTAGAGAATATCAGTTTTGGGTAAAGATTGGTAACTATAAAGTCAATATGGGTTAAGAAATTTAGTTGTGTCGTCGGCCGGTGGCATTGAGGGCTGAGGCACTGGACACCACACCTCACACTATGCCATGGACCCATGTTCAGAAATAAGCACGGGCCACTGAGGGTCAGCAGGGAAGGTGCTGGATCGAGCATACAATGACAGTTCTTCTCTCCCAGGGAAGGTAGGTATGCTGTCTCCCTGCTTGGCTGCCCCCGTGGAGGCTGGGGGTAGTACCAGAGTTAGGAGACAAAGTATTATGGCATCATGAAGCACGTGTGCCTCCATGCACACAGATGTTCATGGCTGCATGGGAGGGAGGAAGGAAAAACTGGAAAAATCACTTGCCAGTTCCATGGAAGCCCTCCACTACTCTGATTCTGTGGCCTCACGGACTCTGGGCCTGCTCTGGATAGTGCTCAGGAGGAGGGAGATAGTCTCCCTTCCTCCTCACCACGAAGATAATCCACTGGGAGCACAGAACCGAGGAGCACCGGGAGCAATAGTTGCAGCCAGGAATGGAGGAGGAAAGAGTCAGCCATGGGCAAAAGGAGAAAACACATAATGGAAAAAAGAAGTTTAATTGTGGGTCTAACCAGACACCTAGGTACCTGTAGGAAGAGACTACACAATACAGGATCACGACATGAGAGGTGATGGGAGGGATGCTGAGAGATTTGGCTAGCATTTGGGTGGCACCAAAAGTCAAAGAGACTGTTTTAGTGGTGTTTAGTTTGAGTTATTTTGATTTGAACCATGAATGAACTGAGTAGAAATCGTTGAGCAGAGTGGATAGTGGCTGGGTCAGGGCTGGAAGTGGATAGTATGGTATTATCTGCATAATATTGATAAGGGATGTAGACAGGCAGATGGAAAGTTATTTATGAAACTAGAAAACAGGATGGGGCCCTGAGTGATGCCTGCTAGTATGGGGAGGGAGCTGGTGATCTTAACTGATTGACATTTATTTGTGAAGTATGAGTTGAACCACTGTATGGCAGGAGGGGTGAGCCCCGCCCTCGAGTGTGTTCAGAAGAAGAGGGTGGGATACTGAGGCAAAATGTTAGCCCTGTCGATGAATACTGTGGTAGTGAGGTAGCCTTTGTCAGCAGCTGCTTGAATGTGACCAGTGACTCAGAGAAGGGAGTGTGACAGGAATGGGAAGGAAGGAATTAATGGTGGATTCTGTAGTTGGCATTGTTTAGCAGTCTGGAAAAAACAAAAACAAGCTGTAATTGTACAAGCTGAAATTCCACTGTCCTCAGCTTCTGCTAGATGAGTCATAAATCTCATAGTGGTCATGTCCACACACAGACTCACGGTTTAAGTGGATTGGATCATTCAAATGCAAACCTAAGGTTAAGGATGAATATTAGAGGACACTGATTGGTGTGCAATCTGATTGGGACAATTAAATACATACATGGTAGATGGTAGGGACATTCAAAGGGGAATAAGAATCACCTATTCTCAAGAGAGTATATAAGATGCTGAAAGACAAGTGAGGAGGTTGTTGTTGGTTACTCTCTTGAGTTGAGCAAGAACTAAGCTTGGGGCTTAGCTTATTCTATGTCCGTGGAGCTGGCAGTTAGCATAGGAACAGTATCTCTACAAGAATAAGGAAGGGTTAGAATAATTTGAGCCTATCTCAATACTAGCCTTTTTCTGTTTTGCCATCTGTTATGTAAAAACATTTACTAACATACTACATACTAAAATGCCAGCAGAATAGGCCTAAAGGTCTTTCGCGTCTGCTCGTTGGTCAGCCCCACCCTGGGAGCTGACCTTGCTGCCCTCACCTTCTCTGGCTTCTCCTTCCCAATTCCGGATATTCTCGCTGCATTGGATTTTGCTTCCAAAACCCTTCCCTGTACCTGCCCCACCCTCTTGAATCCTCTACCATCTCTGCCTCCACCAGCCCCTAGGCAGTGCATTCCATGGCTCCACCACCCTCACAGTGAAGTAGCACCTCCTCCTTCTCTCCTGCATCTTCCCCCCCAGCTTCCACCCATGCCCTCTGTGGCCCCTCCTCCTTCCTTTGAAGCACCCTGACTGTTCCTCCCTATTTACCCCTTCATGTACCTGAAGACCTCTATCAAGTCCCCCAGTCCCTTCTCTCTTCCAATGTGTACATATTTAGCTCTTCGACCCTCTCCTCATAAGTCATGTCCCCAAGCCCCAAATCATTTCGGCTTGCCTTCCTCTGGACCCTCTCCAGGAGTTTTATGTCCCTCTTTAAGTGTGGCTCCAAACTGCACGTAGCACTGAGGTGTGGCCTCACCAAGAAGTTATACAGAGGGAGTATCACTTCCTCCTTCTGAGGTGATCCCCTAGCGATACATCCCAGCATCCTGTTGGCCTCGGCTGCTACCTCCTACAAGTCTCTGAGTTGTTTATCTTGACATCCACCAACAACCCCAGGTCCCTCTCAGCCATCGAGACATGTAACATTTCTTCCCCAGGGTGTACACTTGGCCCAGGTTTCTGGCCCCAGGTGCAGTACCTGCATTTCCTGCATTGAACTCCAGCTTCCACTTTCTAGACCATCTGTCCAAAGCCTGCTGGGTCCCCTGGGCCACCCTCCCTCCTCCCCATCCACCACCACCCCCAGTTTTGAGTCATCCGAAAGAGACTCCATCTCACTCCTGATACCTGTCCTTATGTCAGAGACATAGGCGTTGAACAGGAGGGGCCAAGGACTCGTCCTGTGGGACCCCACTAATGACCCTCCTTGGGGATGAGACTATCAAGCCAACTACGACCTCTGGGTCCAGTCCAGGAGCCAATTGCTCATCCATCTGATCATCTGGTTCCCCACCCCATTTCTCCCAGCTTATCCAACAGGCGCACGTGAGGAACAGAGTCAAATGCCTTCCTGAAATCTAAAAAGAGGACATCCACTGGTCTACCCAGGTCCAAGGCACTCGTCACCCAGTCATAGAACTCCAGAAGGTTTGTCTGATCACGATTTCCCTGGGATGAATCCATGCTGTCTATCTTCCAGGCACCCTGACTTTTCCAGGTCCCCCAGCCTCTCCTTGACAATGCCCTCCATCACCTTGCCCACCACCGAAGTCAGGCTGATGGGCCTGTAGTTCTCTGCCACCTCCTTGATCCCCCTTGTGGATAGGCACTATTTGCACCACCTTCCTGTCCTGGGGCACCCACCCTGTCCTCAGACAGCTGAAGCTCCGCCAGGGGTTTCGCCACGACATCCGGAAGTTCCTTCAGCACTCTGGGATGTAATTTATCTGGCCCCGTGCTTTCTCCTCTTAAGGGACCTGAGGGCTTCCTCACTCTCTCTGCTATGATTTCCACTCCGCTATGTCTTCTCCTGCTTAGCCTTCCCCTCCTGCCAGTGATGCCTCCCCTCTCCCCAGACCCGCTGATCGGTAAGGTCCCCCTCCTCAGTATCACTGTCTCTCCCATGTATGATCAGCATCCCCATTTTCCTTGGTGAAAACTGAGGTAAGTACTCATTTAGTACCTCAGCCTGCTCCCCAGGTCTTGTGCCCATCTCTCCCTGTTTTAATCCTGCTAATCTGCCCCTCCACCCTTGTTTTTCCCCAATGTATCTAAAGAACCCTTGTTCCTCTCCTAATTTCCCTGGCCAGTTTCTGCTCCTTTCTTGCCTTACCCATCCTCACCACCCTGGTGGCCCTTCTAGCCATCAGCTCATACTCCCTCGATCCCTTTCACCCTTGAGCACTTGAATTGCCTATAGGCTGCCTTCTTTCCCCACACCACCTCCTGGACCTCCTGGTCTACCAGCAGGGTTTTCGGGCACCACCGCATTTTCGTTTTATTCTTGCACAGGTGCTGGTAGCATCCTGCACCCTCTCCTGATGATTTCCCACCTACTACCAGCGTCCATGTCTGACCCAATCCCATCCAAATGCTCCTTAAGGATCCTTCCCATTTCCTTAAAACCGCCCCCTGAAGTCAGTTACCTCCGTCTTTGTGAAGCCTTCTACCCTCCTAGGTCCAGGCAGAACCAGACCGTGGCATGGTCACTCCCCACCAACGGGTCCCTACCTCCAGGCTCCCCAATCTGGTCACTGTCTGCCAGGACCACATCCAGTACCCACGCCTCCTGGTCGGTTCCCCACCTGCTGAGTTAGGAATGCATCTTGAAAGACATCCAACAACCTCTGGTCCCTGGCCACCGAGGATGTCATAGTCTCCCAGTCTGTTCCTGGCATGTTCAAGTCCCCAACACCACCGCTCTTCCCTGCCCAGTCTGCAGTGTCTCCCAACATCTGCCACCAGACTCTCCTCCAGCTCCTCCGCCAGTGCAAGAGGTCTACTACACCACTCCTATTTTACTCTCTTGCCCCACCTTGTTATCAAGGGACCCAAATCGCCTCTATGGTTCCCTGCCTCCCTCTCCTCCCCTATGCCAATGCAGTTTTGAATATCATTGCTACCCCTCCTCCCTTCCCTCACCCCTGTCCTTCCTGAACATAGTGTAACCCTCCAGGTTCAGGTCCCAGTCATGTCCTGAGGTGGCCCAGGGCTCAGTGACCCTGCCCATCCACCGCCCCTCAGTTAGCATCACCTGGAGCTCAGGCATTTTATTGCCCAAGCTCCTGGCATTTAGCAGGACTACCTTCCACCCTTTCCTATACTTCCATTTCTCCTGCTCGTGTTCCCATGGGGATTCTGTTTTCCCTGGTCTGCACTTCTACCAGTCGGCCTTTTCCCGCATTCCTCCTGCTCCTAGGGGGTGGAGACAGAGTCCCTCCCTATTGGCCCCCTCGACAGCCTTTTCTCCCATCCCTCCCCTTCACAAGTTTAAACCCACTTTTCACCAATGAACCCTCTATTTTCAACTTAAGGATTCCTCCCTCTAAATTGAGATGGAGCCTATCTCTAGCATATAGCGCCTTATCCTCCCAAGTCTCCCCAATCCCCATCAACCCATACCTCTGGCCTCACACCACCCCTGAGCCACTGGTTTATCTCTAATCTTCCTTTGTGTTCCCCACAAGCCCTTGGCACCGCAGGATTTCTGAGAAGGAAACTGTGCATCCTACGTCATGACAGACCCTGGCAAGCTCCCTGAACTTTGCCTGTATCTCTAACTCACTATTTTCCTCAATGTCATTTGTACCCAGGTGGACCAGTATGTCCGGGGAACCCCACAATCCTTTGCCAGCTGATATACCTGTGCTTGGCCCTGTGCACCATTAGTCAAGGAAGCATTTTGTTCTAACTGTCCACGCTTCTCCTCCTATGCCATTTGATACTTTGTTTACTTTTCCTGTATCAGTGTAATTCTGTTGTGTTGAATATAGATAGTAATAAGTAAACAGCTATTTATTTACTCAACAGTTGTGACAGTGATGTCATTTTTTGAAGGAAATACATGGTTTCTACTGGCTGAGATAAACTCTGATTAGCATCTGCCTCCGAGAGAGACACATTACCAGACTTGTCTGTGCAACTGCACGCTTGACTACCCAGTTTTGTAAACTTGGGTGACTGACACTGGACAAACTCCAGCTGGTGGCAGCGAACCCAAGGACAGACAACCTCTAAGAGCTGTTTCCAGCCCAGAGGAGGTGGGTTGTCCCAAATGGTTAACCCAGTGATGGGGTGATAGCAGACTGTTGTACCAAAATGCAATCAGAAGAGGTCTGTCAGTCTCGAGTCTGCTCGATTTCAGCACCCCACTGAGGGCAATTTTGGTGTCCCCCCTCCCAGGCTATACTGACCCCAGTCCCAGATGTTCCACCTGTATCGGGCCTGGTCAGATTTACCCCCTCCTGTACCTGTCCCATCCCTCTTAAACCCGCCTCTAGTCTCCATCTCTACCAGCTCTCTGGGCAGTGCATTCCATGGCTCCACCACCTTTCAGTGAAATAACATCTCTTCCTCTCCCCCTCTGAGCCTGCCTCCTCAGCTTACACCTATGACCTCTTGTTGCCCCACCCAACTCTCATTTGTAGCACCCTGATTGGGCCTCCTTTATTGATCCCTTTCACATACTTAAAGACCTCTATCATGTCCCCCTTGTCTCTTCTCCTCCAGGGTGTACATGTAAAGCTCCTTGAGCTCTCTCTCCTCATAGGTCCTGTCCCCAGGCCCCAGGTCATTTTGGTTGCCCTCCTTGACCCTATCTAGAGTGTAATGTCCCTCTTTAATGTGGTCTCCAAACTGTATATAATACTCCAGGTGTGGCTTAACCAAGCAGTTGTACGGTGGAAGGATCACTTCTGCCTTCTGGAGGTAATCCCTGGTGATGCATCCCAGCATCCTGTTGCCCTTGCTGCTGCCCTCCACAGGTCTCTAAGTTGTTCATTTTGACATCTACCACCCCCAGGTCCCTCTCACCATTCGTGACTTGAATCATGTCTCCTCCAAGGTATACCTCTGGCCTGGATTTCTGACCCCAGGTGCAGAATCTTGCACTTTCCCACACTGAATTTTAGTTTCCATTTTCCTGACTACCTTTCCAGAGCCTTCAGGTCCTCTGCAAGGCCACCCTCCCCTCCTCCCCATCCACCACTGCACCCAGCTTTGAGTCATCTGCAAGAGACTCATCTCACTCCTGATCCCCTCCTGATGTCTGAGATATAGACATTGAACAGGAGTGGCCCCAGCACTGACCTCTGGGGACCCCACTAGTAACCCACCTTGGGGATGAGGCTAACCCTCCAACCACCACCTTCTGAGTATGCCTCAGAGAGCCAATTTCCTATCCATGTTAACAACTGTCCCTACCCCCATTTCCTTCAGCTACCCAGCAGGCCACTGTGGGTACCAATCAAACACCTGCTAAAGTCCAGAAAGAGGATGTCCACTGGCCTACTCTGGTCCAGGGCCCTGTCACCCAGTCATAGAACTCAACAAGATTTGTCTGGCACAATCTTCCCATGACAAAGCCATGCTACCTATCATCCAAGTACCCAGTTTGCTTTGGTAACCCCCAGCCTTCCTTGACAATACTTCCATCACCTCAAGGACCACCAATGCCAGGCCAACGGGCCTGTACTTCCGGGCCCTCTTGATCCTCTGTGGATTGGCACAACATGGACCATTCTTCAGTCTTGGGGCACCCACCCAGTCCCTGTAGAGAGATGTTGAAAAGTTCATAGAGGGACTGCCAGGACACTCCGCCAGTCCCCTCAGCACCCTGGATGTATCTCATCTGGTCCAGGTGCTTTCTCTCGGTCTGAAGGGACCTGAGGGATTCCATTACTTCTTTACCGGGATTTCAGCCTCCACATCCTCCCCTTTCACCCTTCACTGCTGGGCCCCCACTGTCTGTGGCTGCCACTCCCATTCCCCAGACCCATCAGAGCCTCTGTCTCTACTGGTCCCACCTCTTGCACCTGTTTGCCCCAGCTCCCTTCACAAAACATAGACCCTCCATCCCCCTGGTAAAACTGAGGCAAAGTACTCATTTAGGACTTCTGCCTGTTCCCGCCGCCTTCTGTGCCCAACCACCCCATCCTTATCTTGTTGATCTGCCTCTCTACTTCCTTTTTTCTCCCATGTATCTAAAGAACCCTTGTCCCCCATCTGGATCCAACTGGCCAAGGACTGCTCCTTTTGCCTTAGCTGCTCTCACCACCCTGGTGACTCTCTTAGCTGTCAGCTCATATTCCTCCTGATCCCTTAGACTCCTTGAGCACTTGAAGCTCCTATAGGCTGCCTTCTTTTCCTCACCACACTCCTGTACCTCCTGGTTCCACCAGCAGGGTTTTCTGACCCTACCGAACTTATGCCTTTCCCTTGTGCCGGATCTGGTAACCTCCTGTATTCCCTCCTAATGATCCCCCACATGCTGTCAGCATCCATATCTGGCCTTATCCTGTCCGATTATCTCTTAGTGATCCTTCCCATCTCCTTGAAGTCTGACCCCAAAGTCGGTTGCCACTGTCCTCTGTTTGGCTTTCCCTCCCAGGTCCAGGAAGGAACAGACTGTGGCATGATCACTCCCAGCCAATGGGTCCCTCAACTCTAGGCTCTAATCTGATTACTGTCCGCCAGGACCACGTCCAGTGTCTGGGCCTTCCTAGTTGACTCACCCACCTGTTGTGTCAGAAATGCATCCTGAAGTCATCTAGCAGCCTCTGCTCTCTGGCCACTTATGATGACATAGTCCCCAGTTTGTTGCTACATGTTGAGGTCCCCATTATCACTACCCTTCCTTTTCCCAATTTACAGTGTCCTCGAGATTTGCCACCAAACTTTCTTCCAGGACTTCCACCAGTGCTGGTGGTCTGTATACCACTCCGACCTTTTACTTTCTTACCCTACTGCATCAGCCAGGTGACCAAAATAGCTCTCTGCTTCTCCCTCCTCTCCTCTACCTTCCAATACCCATGCCATTTCTGACTAACAGTGCTACACACCCCTTCCTCCCCTATTTTTTCTGAACATAATGTAGCCCTCAGATTTAGGGTCCCACTCATGCCCCTGAGTGGCCCAGGTCTCAGTGACTGCTGCCACATCTACCTCCTCCTCAACTAGAACAACTGTTGTTTTTTGTTTCCAGCCAGCACAGAATAGTGTAGGTTTAGAGAATGAGCTCAGCAGAGTATGACTCCCTACTGTGCAACAGCTTTGCAAAAGTGCCAGGAAAAGGGGGTTCAGTTTGAGGTCTAAAACACAAGAAAAGGCAGACCTCAGAGCTGCCCCTGGTGGAACATGACCAGAAGCAGACAGTCCCTGGGATGAGTCAGAACAGATGTAGTAGACCAGCCAAACCAGCTTGATGCATCTATGACTGCAGCTGTTGCTGCAAGACAAGGCACTTGAGGAGAAAAGACTGGACGCTGAAACAGAAACCAGAAGGTGGGTAGCAGAAACAAGAAGGTTTGAAGCAGAAACAAGAAGATTGAAGCAGAGACAAGAAGTCAGGAAGTAGAGAAAGAACTGGAAGAAAAGAGACTGGAAGACAAAGAAAAGGAATGACAGCATGAGAAGGAGATGATATGGCCCTGCACAGCTAGAAACCAGTAAATAATGGTGGAGTGAGAGCATCTCATGAAGCCAAAACTAATTCTAAATTGTTCTCTCAGTTTAGAGTGGGAGATGATCGTGATCTATTTTAAGGTCATTTGAGAGAGTATGTGAACAATTCCAGTTGACTAAGGCTTCGTGGTCAACTTATCTCACACCATTACTTACAGATAGGGCTTTGCATGCATTTTTAAAATGAGTGATGAAGACTATGCTGATTATGTTAAGGTTAAAACAGTGTTGTAGAAACATTTTGAATTAACTCCTGAGGCTTGCAGAAGGAAATTTAGGGAGTTAAAGAAAATCCCAGAAGACAGTTATGTAGAACTGCAGGTTCAACAATGTACTTACCTTGATAGGTGGGTGGGGGGCTAAAGAAGACACTGTGAAACTAATCAAAGATATGTTTGTAAGAGAACAATTTCTTAAATTGTACCTGAGGATAAGCATGTATGGCTCCTAGACAGGGCATGCACCTCCTCAAAGGAGGTGGCAAGCACCAACATGCACATGTCTAGCCAGCCACACACAGCTTAAGTCTCATGGTGGGGGCAACATAAGGTTATAAGGGGTTCCATGCAGGGCAGCCCAAAGGAAACCAGCCTGCCCCTATGCCCAAAGCAGAACCTCTGTTTCTAAAGGGACTCAAGAGACAGAACCCTAGAAATGTCATATTTGCAGTTAAGTGGGGCACTTGAAATATAACTGCCCTCAGAAATGGCTAAAGGGCAGAGGCATGGGGAGGTGGTGATCAAAATAACACTGGTGTGTTCGTGGGGTGTGACCAGCCTGAAGAACCACTCTCCTCTGATGAGAATATGCATCCCAGTGTAGTTAATGGAACAGTAACACACGGCACTGAGGGACACAGGCACTTGCATCTCCCTGGTGAGGCAGGATCTCATCCGGTAGAGCAGATGTTGCCTGGGAAATACTCCAAGGTTCGGAGATTCACAGGGCCAGCAGTCCAAGAACCAATGGTTCGAGTCTTTCTTAGCTGGAAGGGGGGCCATGGAGAAAAGGAGGGGGGTGTAGAGGACCTCCTGTAAATGTGTTAACGGAGAATGATTTTGACCACTGGAAAAAAAATGGTATGTGCTGCAACTCATAGTCAGGCAAAAGGGCAAGCTTCTGAGGTGAAGATGGAGGACTCAAGGTGGTCCAGCTCCTCCCTCAGCAGCTGAAGAAGTGGCTAGCACAGAGGAGGAACTGGCTAGAAACAGCAGTCCTGAACCCAGTCACAAATAGAGAAGCCACAGGACTTCCTCCTAAAGGGGTGCTGGAAAGGGTCTGACGAGGGCAGCTGAGCACTGCACAGAAAACTAGCCCTACCTTGTGAAAACTGAGAGAAATAGCTAATAGAGCTGAGGGTCCTCGAGGGGATAAAGTCCATTTACTGGGCCAAAGGGCTGCTGTACAGAGAATGTACAACAGATGAAGAGCTAGATGAAGAGGTGCTCCAGCAGCTGGTAGTCCCTAAGGTTCACCATCAGCAGCTTTTGGCACTTGCCCATGATATCTTTTTCAGGCCACTTGGGGGTGAGGTGCACAAAAAGCAGCTGACTAACAATTTTGTCTGGCCTGGTATTGGCGAGGATGTGGCAAATTATTGCAGGACTTGTCCATGGTGCCAGCTGGTGGGGAAAATGGGGAACAAGACCAAGGCAGCTTTGGTGCTCCTGCCCATTATTGATGAACTCTTCAAGAAGTTAGCTGTGGACATAGTTTGGCCACTGAGCATCCCAAGTCACACTGGCAAATGGTATATCCTGGTGGTAATGTAGTTGACTATATCACAAGATACCCAGAGGCAGTGGACCCATCATCCTCTGATGTGGAACCAGTGGCAGATGCACTGTTGGGAATATTTAGCCAGGTGGGCTTTTCCTAGGAGATACTGTCAGATCGGGTGCCAATTTCATGTCAGGGTTAATGAGTAGTTTGTGGGAGAAGTGGGTTAAAGAAGTTCAAAAACCTCCCACACCATCCCCAAGCTGGAGACCTGGGTTGAATCCCCAACCCCCACTTGCATATACTGTGTGACCCTGAGCAAGTCACTTCACTTCCCTGTGCTCCCAGGTTGCACCTGTAAAAAGCTTTCAGCTTAGTGTGTTTCACCTGGTTAAACAATTGGGGAAAAAGCTAATGGTCTGGTGGAGCGGTTTAATTCAATCCTTAAGACCATGCTAAGGACTTTGCAGACCAGCATAAGAGGGACTGGGACAAATTTTTGCCTCATCTCCTATTGCATACAGGGAATTCAAGGAGTCCACAGGGTTCTTACTTTTCAAGCCTCTGATCGGTCATAGGTGCGGGGTTCCCAAGATTTGATTCAGGATGAATGGGAGGGTGACCATGCCACCCAAGGGGAGTCTGTTGCGGACTATGTCCTGAACTCAGAACCCACCTTAAGGAGCTCATGGGGCTTCCTCAGGAGCACTTGGCCACTGCATAACAGCAGCAGAAAGTCTGGTATGACCACGGGCCAGAGCCACAGAATATGAGGTGAGACAGCAGTGATGGCACTCATCCCTGTCTGACAAAATAAGTTACAAGCAGCATGGGAGGGCCATTTTCCATTGTCCAAAAGATTTGTGATGTCAATTACATGACAGATCTACTGGATAGGAGATGCAGGCAAAGGTGTATCATGTTAACATGCTGATGCCCTACTATGACAGGGAGGAATTGGTCCTTGCTATATGCAGTGCCCCAGAGGAGGAAACTGAGATGGATCCACTGGTGGACCTGCTTGGGGAGGCCCAGGTTGCATCTTCTGTGGACAACCTTACCCTCTGAACAGCTGACGCCAGCCTGAATACAAGAAATTCAGGAGGACATGTTCACAGGAAAATGGAGTACACCATGATGACAGAGCATCATGTGGATACAGGGACGAGATTCCCTGAAACAGTCTCCTATAGGGTACCTGAGCATGTTAAGGAAACCATGAAAGAGGAGCTCAAGGAGATGATGGAACTTGGAGTAATCCAGGAATCTAGTAGCCCTGGTCATCACCCGTGGTGTTGATCCCCAAAAGGGATGGCACCACATGAGTCTACATTGACTACCAGAGGCTTAATAGCTCCACAGAGTCTGATGCCTGTCCCATGCCCAGAATAGATGAGACCCTGAAGAGAATGGGGAGCCAAGTATCTGACCACAATAGACCTAACAAGGCTATTGGCAGTATCTCTGACCCCTGCAGCCAGGAAGAGATCAGCTTTTGTCACTCCCTTTGGTTTATATGAATTCAAGGTAATGCCATTTGGAATGAAGAATGCACCTGCAACCTTTCAACGGCTTGTGGATCGATTCTGTCTGGGTGGGTGAGTTTGCATTGGTTGTGTATGGATGATATAGCCATATACAGCCAGACCTGGGATGAACACATCAAGAATGTATGGGATGTGTTCCACAGGCTGAAGAATGCAGGTCTGACAGTCAAGGTGGAAAAGTGCCAGATAGGTATGGCAGAAGTGTCCTTTCTTGGGTACCCGGGTGGGTAGTGGACATCCGCTTGAAGCCTGCCAAGGTTGATGCCATCCTGGCCTGAACTACTCCTTCCACCAAGAAACAGGTAAGAGAATTTTCTGGGGAGAGCAGAGTACTACCAGAGGTTTATTCCTCACTATAGTGATCTGTCTAAGCCCCTGACAGACCTAACCAAGAAGGGAAAGTCAGATAAGGTGCAGTGGTCAGAAGGCTGTGAGGTCACTTTTCAGAAGCTAAAGAAGGCCCAGCTTTATTGGCCAGCCCCAATTACAGTCTGAAGTTTATGGTTCATGTGGATGCCTCAGATCATGGGCTTGGGACATGCTGAGCCAAGTACCCAGCAGGGAGGAGCACCCGATTGTATACCTCTAGATGGAGGCTTTTGCCTAGAGATGAGGCATATGCCACAATTGAGAAGGAATGCTTGGGAATAGTGTGGGCCCTTCAGAAGCTGCAGCCTTACCTACATGGGGGAGAATTTACTGTGGTCACAGATCATAATCCCTGATATGGCTTCATAAGTCAAGTGGGCAAAATGGAAAACTACTACATTGGAGTTTGGTTTTGCAGGCAAACAACATGACTATCCAGGAACGCTGTGGCAAACAAAATGCAAATGCAGATGGGCTATCTAGACAGGGTTAATGCCGTGGCTGGATACTCTGGGCACTTCCCAGCAGTTACATGAATGGCTTTATCACTTGGGGTGGCCCAAGGACATGCCTTCATCACCGGGGAATGTGACAGAAATGGGAAGGAAGGAGTTAATGGTAAATTCTGTAGTTGGCATTGTTTAGCAGTCTGGAAAAACACAAGCTGGAATTCCACAAGCTGAAATTCCACTGTCCTCAGCTTCTGCTAGGTGGGTCATAAATCTCAGAGTGGACATGTCCACACACAGACTCACAGTTTAAATGGATTGGATCATTCAAATTTAAACCTAAGGTTAAAGATGAATATTAGTGGACACTGACAGGTGTGCAATCTGATTGGGACAATTAAATACATACTGTACATGGTAGATTGTTGGTGCATTCAAGGGGGAAACAGGAATCACCTATTCTCAAGAGAGTATGTAAGATGCTGGAAAGACAGTGAGGAGGGTTGTTGTTGGTTACTCTCTTGGAGTTGAAGGAAGAACCAAGCTTTGGGCCTGCCCTTCTAGCTATGTCCATGAGGGCTGACAGTTAGCATGGGGTCAGTGTCTCTACAAGAATTAGGAAGGGTAAGATTAATTTGAGCATATCTCAGTAACAGCCTTTTTCTGTTTTGCAATCTGATATTAAAAACATTTGTTTACTTTTCCTGTATCAGTGTTATTTTCTTGTGTCGAAAATGGATATCCTGTAATGCTTCTTTTCACTTTCTGTTAAGTAAACAGCTATTTATTTACTCAACAGTTGTGATTGTAATGTCATCTTTGTAACGTAAGGAAGGGCGTGGAAATCCCAGATGCTGTTGAGAATGTTTGTGAAATGTGATAGGGCAGTAGCAACATTTACAGCAGAGTAAACTGAAGCCCAGTTGACATTATGAAAGTCTGAGAGGAGGGGTTTGTGTCAAGTGAGTTTAGACAGTGAATTTTTATGTATTTTGGTAGGATTTGGGTAGGTGTGTTTTTCTAATCCAGTAGGTGATGCAGTGATCACTTAAGGTGGGATGAAGCACTCCAGCTGTGGATATTCGGTGAGGATGGGATGACAATACCCAATCTATAGAAGTGGTTGGTGGATGATTTGGTAGCGGGAAGTGAAAGAGATGAGTTAGGGTTTTGGCAGATAGTCAGGTTTCAATGAGGCACAGGATGTCGGGGCATTTAGGGTTATCCAGCAGTTTAAAAGGGCCAAATTGGGGAGAAGACTTCTAATGTTGATGTGCATGCTCTTTAGAACTTTGTGGAAAACTGGTTGCTGTGCAGGTGAAGGGGCCTCGGTTCCTTTCAATGTCTCCAGCGATTAGCAATAGGGAGAAAGAGGACAGAGAAAGAAGCCAGGAGCTTTTGTCCTCTGGTAGTATTGAGGGTATAGCGTTGTGCTTGGAGCACCGTTGGAGCAATGCAGCAGCATTGGGGTGGTAAGAAGCTGGGGAGAAATCAAATGAAAGGATGGAGCGGGAGAGGGTTTCAAAGTTGATAGGGAGAATGTGAGATGGTGTTGCAGGAAGAGGGGTGTGGAAGAAGTGGGAGGGTGGGAGGGATAGGAGTAACCAGGAGGTGGATGAGAGGAGGAGGAGAGGACAGGAAGTAGGAAAGGGTGCATAGGAGAAGGAGACATGGGGTAGGGTGCATGCTAGCTGCAGAGGGGAGCCACAGTCTGCTCAGGAGGGGTACCTTAGGTGGGGGACTAGGACAGACTGGAGGAAAGCAGGGCTTTAGCAGTTGGGTAGTCTTGAATAATTATTAGAAGTGTTAGTAACTTTCAGTCCTCAGCAGTATGTGGGTATTTCCTGGATAAGGGAGGGTTGAAGAAGTCATGAAAGTCCCTGCACTTATTAACAAGCTAACCAAGGTTTGGAGTTATTGTAGGAGTGTTACGTTAAGATCTGGGCCAGTAATCCCTCCAGTGGTCAGTAGCTAAAAGTGGCAATGAGGAAATGGACACTTAGATATTTCTGTGACCACCTCAGACTATAAGTCACAAGTGCCAGATAGGGCAGGTAGGTAGGAGAGGGCGTGCAGTGCCGTACGGAAAAGGTAGTTTGAAATAGCTGATAGAGATAAAGTGCTTGCAGCAGCAGTAGCAATATGTATTGAAAGCAGAAAAATCTTATGAAAACTTAAGCTAATTAGATGTGGTAAAAATAGGATTCAGACTTAAGCTTATAAAATATGGTGCTATTTTTAAACAGCTGGCAAGAATATTTAACAAGAGAAACAGAATGAGCCTTAATTGGTTAGTACAGCAGTGGCAGTGGTCTTAAATTAATACAGTGCCACAGCACAGCAGTACTAATTGCGGCTAGAGGACAGAGTCCAAAACTGGAATCATTTAAGAGGGTCCTGCTGAATAGCAGCACCAAAATAGAAACTGTTGAAGGTGTTTTTCATTTTTTTGTTTATGTATCAAAGTCAAATGGAGTGCATGGTGAGCTATGCTGACATCGACTGGGAAATAGCCTGACCTCAAAAGGTAAACTCAGAACCTCCCCTGTTCAGCACACCAGTAACAATAATGCCAACAAAGAAGACATCTACCAGCTGAAGGAAATGGTTGGTGGGTTTGAAAGTAGACATAGCAGAGGTAAGCATCAACAAAACACCTTAGGGCTGATGGTTCTTTTCTTGCTGATAAGGCGAAGAAAGCCAACATGCAAATACATGAATTAAACAACCAAACAGCTAAGGTCAGAGAACATAATGACATTCAAACAAAACAATTGATTTCTGCGGTATACAAAATTGATGATCTGGACAACGGGAGCAGAGAGAACAATTCATGAAGTCTCTGTGTACCAGAGAAGTGGGAAGGAAAAAGCATGGTGGATTCCTGCAAATGGTTTTGCCTGAGCTTTTGAATTATTAGTGATCGTGGCTGCTAGAACTCAGAAAGAGTCCAAGCCTCGTCCCATTGTAGCATATTTTCTTCACTTTTCAGTTAAAGAAGTTTTAAAACTGGCAAGGGAGATAAACACACTCATATTTATTTATTTTTTCAACTCTTTTGTATGCTTCTACTCACCTTGCTCGGACTCTCTCTGGTGTGGTTATGCAGTTCTGCTTTCTCCCACCCTTACTGAAGTCACCTGTAGCCCCCTTCAGTGTGCCCTCCACCACCCTGGACCACCTGACCCCTGGCTTTTAGCCCCCAGGGTGGGACCACCATCCCTTACTGGGCCCCTACCGACAATCTAATTGAGTACCCAGGTGAGCAAAGCACCAGAGGCAGGCATGGGTGATCTGGCGGTGGGAGTGGGCACAGAACCCTTGAATCCACCTTTGCCTTCCGAGGGATAAGGTCCTGTTGCCTGTTTCCTCCCCTCTGGCTCAGTCATGCCATGGTGTAAGCATGTGGATTGACATTCCCTCCCTCTCTGCAGATGCCCACTGCAGCCAGATCCCCATAGGCTGTCCCTATTCTGTGGTTCAGTGCCTCCCGGCCACTGCCAGAAGCTGCCACTGGTTGGAGAATCCCCAGATCCCACCCCAGAAGAGGAGAACAGTACGCCAGATGCACAACCCTTTTTCCCCCCGACCCCTGGCAGCCCGAGCTCACTCCTGAACCTGGGGATCCGGCATGGCATGATGTGTGGCATCCAGCGCCTCAACCCTCAGCGCCACTGGGCCAGTTTCACGGTCTTATTTAATGTTGAAAACATCCTTCTGTTCCACAACTTTTCTCTGCTGCCCTTATGGACAGAAGGAGAGAGATTTTTAGGCTAAACAAGACCTCCAGAAGACTGGTATTCAGTATTACTTTAAATATCCAGGTACTGTAGTCATCTGAGAACCTAATGGGAGCTACAGTATGTGCTATGTGAGAAGTTTCTGATGACTGGGATTTCATACAATTTTCAAGAGGGCACTCTGTCTCTAATGATAATGCTGCTTGGACAAAATCTAGGGCTTGAGGCAGCTGCTGGCAGGCACATAAAGGGAGGACTTGGCCTTCTCCCCCAGCGGGGGAAAAGGGCTATTGGGCACCCGATAGTGTGCAAGGGTGGGAGTTGACAGTTACTTTGAGATCTCAAGTTGAGGGATGGGTGAAGGCAAGTGGCAGGGATGGAGGGCGGTCCTGATAAACACCAGGAGCATGAGAAAGCAGATGCCTGAGCTTCAGGCAGTTCTTACTGAAAGGGACATGGATGTGATGGCAGTCGCTGAAACTTGAGCCACTCCTTGGCATGATTGGGACCTAAACATGATGGGGTACACTGTGTTCAGGAAGGACAGGGCTGTGGGCAGGGGAGGTGGGTGGTATTCATCATCAGGAATGACATCAATATCTGCAGGGTGGAAGAGGCAGAGGGTAATGTAGAGGCATTATGGATTTCCTGCAGGTGCCTCAGGGGTAAGGGGTCAAACTGGGGTGGTTTATAGGCCGCCCATGCAGGCTGAGGAACTCAAGTAGGCCTGGTGGCAAATCTAGTGTGTACTGTGGTCAGGGGGAAGGCAGAACTGTTGTGCTGGGTGACCTTAACATTCCAGGTGTTGATTGGGGCACCATGGTGTCTTCATCACCTAGGGAACAGCACTTGCTCAACATCTTTCAGGATGTATTCTATCCCAACTGGTGGCTGACCCAATGTGGGACAGTGGCATCCTGGATGAGATCCTGTCGGACTGTGATCTGATTAGGAACCTAGCTGTAGGGGACCCTCTGGTGGGGAGCAATCATGTCATAGTTTGGATTTCTTAGACCTGGGGAGCAGATAACCACACTAGAATGGTGATGGTTGACTTTAGGGGAGCAAACTTAAGGGTATGGAGGAGATCCTCAAGGGAATTTGAGGATCAGACCAGATCTAGACACAGAGAGCAGATGGGAAATTATAAGGAGGGCTTTTTGAGGCTACCAAGGCCTGCATGAAGGTCTGACGCAAGTTTGTAGGGCCAGGAGGCCAAGCTAGTGGACCAGAGTAGGGCCAGGAGGTGGTTAGGGAGAAAAGAGCTGCGTATAGTAGTATAAGTGCTCTAGGGGTGTGTGGAAAGGGGAGATGCAGTCGGATTTTCAAATGGTAACCAGGGTGGTGAGATCAGGTAAGGCAAGGATGTAGCAAAGGTTGGCACATGGATCAGAAACGAGGAAAAAGGTTCTTTAGGTATATCAGGACAGGGAGGAAAGTAAAATGACAGATTAGTAAACTGAGGTCAGGAATGGGTGGACTGAGGAGGTCAAAGAGCAGGCGGAGGTACTTAACGACTATGTCTACTTCTTCACAACAGATGATGGAGGGATAGCACTATACAGAGGAGGCGAGGCTAGAAATGAGGAAGGGGACTCTGACATTGAAATTCCTGTTGGAAGGGAGAGGGAGGCCCTTAAGTCCCTAAAATGGACAAGGCACGGGTCCTGATGGCCTTTATCCCAGGGTGCTGAAGGAGATGCTGGATGTCCTTGCTGCACCTCTGACTGACCTTTTAACTCCTCTCTTCCATATGGGTTGGGTGCCTCAGGACTGGAGGATGGCTCATATCATGCCTATTCACAAATGCATCTCACGGGAGGAGCTGGGTAACTACAGGCAAGTCAGTTTGAAGTCAGTTGTAAGTGAGATGATGGAGGCCATCTTGAGAGAGAGGCTGGAGGTGTTTCTGGGGACAGGGGCCAACTGGATGACCACCAACATGACTTAGTTCAGGGAAGATCATGTCAGACTAACCTTGTGGAGTTCCTATGACTGAGTGACAAAGGCATTGGACCAGGGAGGACCAGTGAATGTCCTCTCTTCTAAACTACAACAAGCTGTCTGACTCAGTGCCACATCCAAGGCTGCTGGACAAGCTGGGGAAATGGGGCTGGGGAAAGGATGGTGAGGTGGATAGGGAACTGGCTAACTGAGTGGTTTCAGAGGTGGTGGTCAGGGAGTATCAGCTCCTAGGAGGGTCATTAGTGGGATCCCACAAGGATCAGTGTTGGGACAAGTATTGCTTAATGCTTATATCTCAGACATCAGGGGAAGTATGAGAAGTGAGATGAGCCTCTTTGCTGATGACTGGAAGTTGGGGTCAGTGGTGGATGGGGAGATAGGTAAAAGGGCTTTGGGGGGGGCCTGGAGACTTTGAAGAGGTGGTCACACACTTGGAAACTGAGGTTCAACACCAAGAAAAGCAGTATTCTCCACTTAGGGATTAGAAGCCCTGTTCATGAGTACTTCTTGTGTGGGGAGAAACTGTAGGTCTTGGGGGCAGGATCTGGGGGCATTCATGGATGCCAGAATGAATAACTCTGAGCAGTGTAGGAGGGCTGTGGCAAAAGAAATAAATTGCTCAGGTGCATTTCGGGTGGGATGAGTTTGAGTAGTCAGGAGGTGCTTCTCCCTTTGTATAACTGCCTGGTTAGACCCTACCTAGAGTACTGTGTGCAGTTCTGGTGCCTGTCCTGGAAAAAGGATATTGCACTTCTAGATAGGGTCCAGAAAAGGGTGACCAGGATGAAACTGGGTCAGGAGAAAGATCCTATGAGGAAAACTTGAGGAGCTAAACTTGTACTTCCTGGAGGAGAGAAGGTTAGCGGGATATGATCGAGGTCTTTAAATGTCTAAATGGAGTGAATAGGGTCAACCTTAATAGGGTGTTACAGCTGAGGGAGAAGGAGACCACCAGGAAGCATTCCTTAAGACTTGTTGGCGGGAGGCTCAGAGAGAGACTAGGAGATGCTACTTTACTGAGAGGGTGGTGGAGCCATGGAATGCACTGCCTGCAGAAATGGTGGCTGTTGATACAGTGGAGGGATTCAAGAGAGGCTGGGACAGCTATGGAGGAAGGTTAAACTAGGGAATGTCAGTTCTGGAGGTAAAATCCTAATGGGCGATGGGGTCCAGGAACTTACTGTGGGGAGGAAGGCAGCATTGCTGACATGACCGGTTGCTGATTTTTGAGCAGACTCAATAGACTTTCAGGGCTACTCAGCTGGCATCTTAGTATGTTAGTATAATTCATATTGGGCACGAGCCCCACCAGACTTGGAGCCTTTTGCTCTACTGCACATGAGGATGCAGTGCATGGCGGAGTGTAAGCACAGACCTCACATTCTAAATCTGATGTAATTAGCAGTCCTGCTCTAAAGGCCATGCTCTCTCAACTACTCACCTGTACTCCTTGGTAATTAAACAGACAAGTGATTGTGGATGGTCAAAGGATTGCATGAAAGCCAATTCACTGCAGAAATACTCCACAGATTTTATTTATTTTATTTATTTATTTAGTTTTTGTTGACCGGGTAAGTGCACTAGACAAATCCTACCTATTTTCAGGCACGACAGAGGATACAGATGAATGCCAACTGACCTTGAACCAGATTAAGCTGTTGGTGGTATTTTTTAGTGAATGAGAAATTTGGCCAGGACACCAGAGAATTCCCTACTCTTTTCGATAAGTGCCATGGGATCTTTAACATCCACCTGAACTACCACCAATCCAGGCAGATGGGACCTTGGTTTAATGTCTCATCCGAAGACGGCACCTCAGAAGTGCAGCACCCTCTCATGCTGCACTACAGTGTCAGTACTGGATATTAATCCAAGTGCCAGATGTGGGAACTGAACCCACAGCCCTCTGATCTCCCGGCCTCAGAAACGAGTGTGCTACCTACTGAGCCACTGACACTGCCATTACAAGAAGGCTGCTCAGTTGAACAGGAATCCTGAAAAAACAGCTCCAGTAGGTACAGTCTTCATTTCTCTTCTGGTGCCTCCTCCCATCAGTCACCTGGGCGAAACTGTACAGATGATAACAAATAGTAATGACCCTAAGAAATGCTTCCACATTTTCAGTTGAGGAGGTGCCTGATTGAAGAGCTGTGGTTCTGTGTGGGACATGTCCTGTGGTTGCACTAACCCCTGCTCAATCATTACAAGCAGAGACATGATATCGTTCATTGTGGGAGTATGAAAAGACAATGTAAGATGACAGGGACTCAGTTTGGAAAAGGTAGTGATTTCTTTTATGCTTGTCTCCTCCTGTTGTCTGGCTCTTTAATAATTACTTACTGAGACTGTTCGAGCAGATAAAATGGTGTGGCTTTTTCACACATCTCATAATGTAGGTGGATTGCATCTGTTGCTATCCACTTGTATTCAGAATATGCACATATAGAAATGTTGAATGTCGGATGCTGATGAGGGAGTTTTGAAGTTTGAGGATGAACTGGGGTATTTTAATATTGTAATTAGCGGGTGGGTTTTCTTTCTCTTCTTTTTATGTTTGTTCATGGAAGACTATCAGTCAAGGCCAGCGCAATAGCCCAAATCCTCCCTTTCATCAGAAGGTAATCACCTTTATAGCAGAGAATTACTTGGATTACTGTTATTTTCACATATGTTGTCTTGATTATGGGAAGAGTGCCATGAGGGTTTGAGAGTCAGATCATTTTCGGCAGAACCCTTGGAATGAATACTTGTCATAGTTTGCCTGGTCCTGTTGGCGTAGTGTTGAATAGGTCCTGTGAGCAGGTCTATATTGACAGATCTCACAGGCAATGGTGGTCTGTAATATCAGTTACACAGTGGAAAGTGGATCAGAGACGCCGAGGAGTCAGAGTCTCAGCTGGCTGGCTCTGCTGTTGGTATACAACTATTCTACTATCATGCTCAGTGCAGTCATGGAAAATCATTTGCTGCTCTGGATATAAAAGGAGCTGCGACAATACTCTGGTACCTTTGTTACCTGTGAAATGGCTTCCTAATCACAAAATGCAGGGTGCAGGCACTTCCGCATATCTGGTTTGTTTTTCTCTCTATTTTCTTCCTTTCTTTCTCTGTCACCTCCCTTCTCTTCTTTTTTATTTCAAATGAGCACCATGCCCTCCTGTCCATCCCTTCAGCTGTCATACCTCTTTTTCACCATCTGATGCTACAGTAAGTCCATATTTGTAAACATAGAAACATAGAAACATAGAAACATAGAAGTTAACGGCAGATAAGGACCGCAAAGGCCCATCCAGTCTGCCCATTTCTTTTTCTACCTTATAAATGTGCCATCGGCTTTGCTATGTCAGTGACCTATCTATTCATAGTCATTGTATTGCTCCCTTATGCCTATCCCATGCCTGTTTGA
Organism: Neoceratodus forsteri; assembly: GCA_016271365.2. Classification (NCBI taxonomy): domain Eukaryota; kingdom Metazoa; phylum Chordata; order Ceratodontiformes; family Ceratodontidae; genus Neoceratodus; species Neoceratodus forsteri. The sequence continues at coordinate 80,232,806 of CM057455.1, forward strand.
ACCCTGCACTGTATTCATAGCCACTACTTCTTGTGGTAAGCCATTCCATGCATCTACCACCCTTTCTGTGAAAAAGAATTTCCTCACATTCCCCTTAATCGGCCTCCCTCTAATCTCATGCTGTGTCCTCTTGTCCTGCTATTTTTCTTATATTTAAACATGTTAGACTCTTTCACCTTGTTTATGCCCTTTAAGGTGTTTAAATGTCTCGATCATATCACCTCTCCCTCCTTTTGCTCAAGGGTATACATATTGAGCTCCGTTAATCTGTCCTCATATGTCTTCTGCTGTAGTCCCTGCACCATTTTGGTTGCCCTTCTCTGGACTGCCTCAATTTGGTTAATGTCCTTGTGAAGGTGTGGCCTCCAATACTGCACGAGTACTCAGATGGGGCCTAACCAATGTCTTGTCAGAGGTTATTACCTCCCTCTTACGACTTGTAGATACCCCTACTAATACACCCTAACACCCCCTAGCCTTACCTACTGCTTTAGAGGTCTGCTTGGATGATTTCAGGTCATCAGTGATGATGATGCCCAAGTCTCTTTCTTCCTTTGTGACTGCAGCAACTCCCCTCCAGCCTATAAGTGGCTTCAGGGTTTCTCTTCCTATGTGCATGATTTTGCACTTCTTTGCATTAAATCCCAGTTGCCACTCTTCTGACCATTCTGCTAGTTTATCCAGATCTCTTCTCATTCTGCCCACCCATCTGGATCATCTACTCTGTTGCAGATCTTGGTGTCATCTGCAAACAGACAAGCCTTACCCTCTAGTCCATCTGCTAGGTCACTAATGAAGATGTTGAATAGGACTGGCCCCAGGACTGATCCCTGAGGTACCCCACTTGTGACTTGCATCTCTTCTGACTGTATACCATTTACCACCACTCTCTGTTTTCTGCCAGTCAACCAGTTTGCCACCCAGTTGACCAACTTCTGACCCACCCCGAGCCTACCCTAGCTTATTTATCAATCTTCTATGTGGAACAGTGTCAAAAGCTTTGCTGGAAGTCAAGGTGGCGACATCAACTGCTCCCCTTGGTCCACCACTCTGGTTACCCTGTCAAAGAAATCTATGAGATTAGTTTGACAGGACCTTCCTTTGTAAACCCATGCTGTCTTGGATCCTGTGCCCCTATGGATTCCAGGTGTTGCACTATCCTTTCCTTAAGGAGTGCTTCCATAATCTTGCCCACTACTGAGGTAAGACTGGCCGTCTGTAGTTCCCGCCTCCTCCGTGCTACCACTCTTGTGGAGTGGGATCACATGAGCCCCTTCCAGTCTTCTGGGACCCTCTCCTGTGCTCAGAGACTCACTAAACAATTCTGCTAATGGCTCTGCTAGTTCCTCCTTTAGCTCCTTAAGTACCCTGGGATGTATGCCATCAGGTCCCATTGCCTTATCCACCCCTGAGCTTAGCAAGCTCTTGTAGGACCCTTTCTTTTGTGAAGGAGTAGTGCTCACCTCTCTCCCTCTGTGTCCATGATGCTGAGCTGTGGGCCCTGCCTACCTTCTCTTCAGTGAATACTGAGCAAAAGTATCTATTTAGGATAGATGCTTTACAGGGTCCTCCTCCTCATGCTCCCTTTTCTCCATTAAACATAATACCCCCTCTGGACTTTCTCCTTTCACTAATGTATCTATAGAAGTCTTGTCACCTTCTTTTACTGTTTGTGCTAGTGTTTCCTCAGTTTGGGACTTTCTGCCTTGCCTTACTGCCTTACCATGCTTCCCTTTAGGCAGTTTCATGCCCCCTATCTTCATCCTGCTGTGTTCCTTGTATTTTCTGAAGGCCAGCCTTTTGGCTCTGACTTTTCTGCTACTGTATTTGAGAACCAAAGTGGTTTCCTTCTTTTTGCACTTCCTTTTCTGTCTAACACAATGGGATGTTACTTCAAGTATTGTATCCTTAATGTACCCTTTGCCTGTACCTCCTCACCTGTGTTTCTTTTGCCAGGGCTAGCTTAACTCTGTTGGCCATCTTATCAAAGTCAGCTCCTCTGAAGTCCCATATTTTTGCCTTGGAATGGGATGATTTAGATGTAGTACCAAATTGAACCATACCATGTGATGGTCACTGGCCCCCAGGTGACCTTCTACCTGGAGATCTGTGATCCCTTCTTTGTTAGTCAGTACTAGATCTAGGATAGCCCTGTCTCTTGTGGGTTGCTGTACCAGTTGTTTGAGGCCCTCCCCTGCAGGGAATCCACTATGAGTCTAGTTCTGGCAGATGTTCCTGCTGGTATTGACCAATCTGTATCTGGCATGTTGAAGTCTCCCATTATCAGAACCTCCCTTTAGCTGTCATGTTTTGTATATCTTCTAACAGTAATGTGTCTATGTCTCCTCTGGTCTGGGGGCCTGTAGACAACCCCAGTTCTTATGGCTGTCCCATTTCCTGTTTCCAGGGTGACCCACAGTTCTTCTGGCTCCTTATGTGTATTCTGAATTTCTGTAGCTTTGATATTTCTTAGCTAACATACAGGCCACTCCTCCCCTTTTGCACCTCGCCGGTCTCTTCTGGAACAATACATAGCCAGGTACTGAAGTCTCCCAGTGTGGTTACTGGTAACCACGTCTCACTAATTGCTACTATGTCCAGTTTAGCCTCTGACATTATTGCCTGCAGGTCTGGGATCTTATTTCCCAGGCTGTGAGCATTTGTGTACATGATTTTCCATTGGCCAGATTTTGGTGTGTTAGTTGTTGGGTGAGGTTTGGCATACCCCTGTGCATCGTATGGGGAGACAAACCTTTTTCTTACCTGGTGATGCAAATGAACAGCCAAACACACTGAATTCCAGTTTGACCACTAGCTGAGGGGAGGTGTTCTTCCCATTCAACGATGAGATGCCAAAACTCTCCTCCCATTTGCTAGTTTAAATATTCTGCAGAATGCCAAACTTCTGCCCCAATGCACTGACTCCTCTTTAGTCAGATGCAGTCCATCAAATTTAAAGAACTTTCGCTCCCAGAACTGTTGCCAGTTCCCTACAAATCTGTGTCCTTTTCCTGGCACCAGTCCTTGAGCCACGTGTTTAACTCCCCTATCTCCCTTCTCTGACCTTCCGTCCATCTGCTCCCTTCTCCCAGACTGGCAGGATCTCAGAGAGGAGATGCCGGACGAAATAGATGATAGTTTGTCACCCAGCCTAGTCAGGTGTTCCTTGGTCTCCACAACTGACCGCTGGCAGATCATTAGTCCTCTATGTACTAGGACATCAATGTTTTCTCCTACTTTGTGAACAATTTAGCAATGCGGTCAGTGTCTTCCATGCTGATGTACCTGGGAGACATCTGACCATCACCCCTGGCTGGAGATGGGTATCAACTCCCGAATCATGGAGTCTCCTATGATCAGAAGTTTTTGGATTTCCTTTGTGCTTGTTTAGTTTTGGTTCCTGATTTGGGTGAGTATTGTTGTGCTAGCTCCTGTGCGCGCAGTGTCCTGCTCTGCAGTGTCTTCTGCCTCTTTATTTGATTTCAGAGATAGAGGCAGATACCTGTTTGTAGTGTTTATATGGTTTTGGAGGTAATGTGTTGGAGAGCAGAGAGTGATGGGGCACCTGATTTGCTCCTCCTAACCACCTGCCAACCTCCTGGACCAACTACCCTCTGCAGTTGAGGTTTTCTGTTGGATGCTGGGGAAATGGCGGTGGTTCTTATAATGTATTTCTCTTCAATATGAAATTTGAGGCGTGCAATCTCCTGCCCATGCTGCCCGGAGCTGAGACCTAAGATCTCCAATGGCTCCAGCATGTAGGACAGTGTCCAAAATCCTGTAAGAATGTCCTTCTGAAAATTGTTCCACAGTACCTGCAGTTAATGAAATCCATTCCAAAATAAGTTGCTGGGTTTGTAACCTAGTCAGAGTAATTAGAAGGAAAAAAAAAAAAATGCAAGTAATGGTTTAATTGTGCTTTGTTTAACTTGTATACACAAGTTAAATTACTAGTGCCCTGTAAAAGAGATCACCTTGTGGGGGCCCCACTGATCCGCCCTTCCTGCTCTGCCACAGGAAATGTCACAACTGTGGTACCCTATAAAAGGAGTGTAGCATGGGGTGGTTGGGGATGGGGGTGGTGGCTGGGCCCTTCCCTGCCTAAAAAGAAGAACCACGCAGACGTAAAGAACAAGGAGGTAAGAGCAGAAACAATCAGTCAACAACAAATGCAGTAACCCTGAAAGCTTATCCTAATGTTAGATAAAACTGTAAAACCTGTAAGCACCACCTGTAATAATTTCAGGAAGATATACCCTGTAAGAAACACTTTGCTCCAGAGAAAATAAAGCAGTAACAGAGATATACCTTGCAAAAAAGACAATTTGAATCAGAAGATTACAGCAGTAATCTGTTAAGATGACACCCGTAGGCACACCTTGTAATAATGCAGAAGAAGGTATACCAGCAACAACAATTTGAATCAGAGAAAAATAAAGCAATGAAATGTTAGCAATAAACAGTAGCAATCCCTGTGAGTAAAAAATAAAAACACCACCACACAGTAAATCTGCTTAGCCAAACTAAGTCCTAATCCTTCTCCCTTGCTCTGGTAAGTTTCTCTACTCTGCCTTTCAAGCAGTCTTAGAGGAAAGAGCTCAGGTGAAGCTGGTGCTTTGGCCAGCAAACCAAGTCTTCTACCTCAAGATATCAACTAACCTGACTTTTTAACCCTTCTTTCTGTTGGAAATTACTGACAGTTTGCCAGCTCCACCCCACATACACACCTAATCCTTTGGAAGAGCCTGGGAGGAAAAGCAATTAGCTCCTTCAATGAGAGAAGAACGGAGACTGAAACACCTCTGAGACAACAAACCTTTTCCAACAAACAAGAATAAAATAAAACACAGTGTCAAACAGTAATTTTACTTAGCCCAATGATAAAAAGTCACAAAAATATAAGCTCCACCTGTAATACAGTATTCAGAAGATATACCCTGTAAGAAACACTTTGCTCCAGAGAAAAATAAAGCAGTAACAGGAGAATACCTTCGAAAAGACAATTTGAATCAGAAGATTACAGCAGTAATCTGTTAGCACACACCTGTAGGCACACCTTGTAACAATGCAGAAGAAGGTATACCAACAACAACAATTTGAATCAGAGAAAAAATAAAGCAATGAAATGTTAGCAACAAACAGTAGCAATCCCTGTGAGTAAAAAATAAAAACACCACCACACAGTAAATCTGCTTAGCAAAACTAAGTCTTAATCCTTCTCCTTGCTCTGGTAAGTTTCTCTACTCTGCCTTTCAAGCAGTCTTAGAAGGAAAAAGCTCAGGTGAAGCTAGGTGCCTGCCAACAAACCAAGTCTTCTACCTCCAAGATATCAACTAACCTGACTTTTAACCCTTCTTTCTGTTGGAAATTACTGACAGTTTACCAGCTCCACCCCACATACACACCCCAATCCTTTTGGAAGAGTCAGGAGGAAGCAATTAAGCTCCTTCAATTGAGAAGGAGACTGAAAACACCTCTGAGACAACAAACCTTTTCAACAAACAAGAATAAAAATAAAACACAGATGTCAAACAGTAATTTTAGTCTTAGCCCAATGATAAAAAATACAAAAAATGTAAGCCCACTCTGTAATACAGTAACTTCGAGAGAAGATATACCCTGTGAAGAAACACACTTTGCTCCAGAGAAAAATAAAGCAGTAACAGAAGATATACCTTGCAAAAGACAATTTGAACTGTAAAGAGATTGGCAGCAGTAATCTGTTAGCACACAACTGTAGGCACAATTCCTTGTAATAATGCAGAAGAAGGCATACCACAGTCAAATAATTTGAATCAGAGAAAAAATAAAGCAATGAAATATTAGCAACAAACAGCAATCCCTGTGAGTAAAAAATAAAAACACCACCACACAGTAAATCTGCAGCCAAACTAAGTCTTAATCCTTCTCCCTTGCTCTGGTAAGTTTCTCTACTCTGCCTTCAAGCAGTCTTAGAAGGAAAGAGCTCAGGTGAGCTTAGGTGCTTGGCCAGCAAACCAAGTCTTCTACCTCCAAGATATCAACCAACCTGACTTGTTAACCTCTTCTTCTGTTGGAATCACTGACAGTTTGCCAGCTCCACTCCCACATACACACCTAATCCCTTTGGAAGAGCTGTGGGAGGAAAAAGCAATTAGCTCCTTCCAATGTGAGAAGGAGACTGAACAACCTCTGAGACAACAAACCTTTTCAACAAACAAGAATAAAATAAAACACAGTGTCAAACAGTAATTTTGCTTTAGCCCAATGATAAAAAGTCACAAAATGTAAGCTCCACCTGTAATACAGTAATTTCAGAGAAGATATAACCTGTAAGACACTTTACTCAGAGAAAAATAAAGCAGTAACAGAAGGATATACCTTGTAAAAGACAATTGAATCTAGAAGATTATGCTAGTGTAATCTGTTAGCACACACCTGTGGCACACCTTCCTTGTAATAATGCAGAAGAAGGTATACCAGCAACAACAATTTAGAATCAGAGAAAAATAAGATAAACAGAAATGTTAGCAACAAACAGTAGCAATCCCTGTGAAAGTAAAAATAAAACACCACCACAGTAAATCTGTTTAGCCAAACTAAGTCTTAATCCTTCCTCCCTTGCTCTGGTAAGGTTTCTTACTCTGCCTTTCAAGCAGTCTTAGAAGGAAAGAGCTCAGGTGAAGCTAGGTGCCTTGGCTAGCAAACCAAGTCTCTACCTCCAAGATATCAACTAACCTGACTTTTTTAACCCTTCTTTCTGTTGGAAATTACTGACAGTTTCCCAGCTCAATTTCACATACAATCACTACCTTGGAAGAGCTGTGGGAGGAAGAAGCAATTAGCTCCTTCAATGTGAGAAGAGACTGAAACACCTCTGAGACAACAAACCTTTTCAACAAACAAGAATAAAATAAAACACAGTGTAAACAGTAATTTTGCTTAGCCCAATGATAAAAAGTCACAAAATGTAAGCTCCACCTGTAATACAGTAATTTCAGAGAAGATATACCCTGTAAGAAACACTTTGCCCAGAGAAAAATAAAGCAGTAACAGAAGATATACCTTGTAAAAGACAATTTGAATCAGAAGATTACAGCAGTAATCTGTTAGCACACACCTGTAGGCACACCTTGTAATAATGTGCAGAAGGCGGCATACCAGCAACAACAATTTGAATCAGAGAAAAAATAAAGCACATGAAATGTAAGCAACAAACAGTAGCAATCCCTGTGAGTAAAAAAATAAAAACACCACCACACAGTAAATCTGCTTAGCAAACTAAGTCTTAATCCTTCTCTCCTTGCTCTGTAGTAAGTTTCTCTACTCTGCCTTTCAAGCAGTCTTAGAAGAAAGAAGCTCAGGTAAACCTAAAGTACCTTAGCCAGCAAACCAAGTCTTCTACCTCCAAGATATCAACTAACTTACTTTTTAACCCTTTTTCTGTTGGAAGTACTGACCCAGTTTGCCAGCTCACCCCCACATACACACCTAATCCTTTGGAAGGCACAGCAGGAGGAGAAAAGCAATTAGCTCCTTCAATGTGAGAAGGAGACTGAAACACCTCTGAGACAACAAACCTTTTCAACAAACAAGAATAAAATAAAACACAGTGTCGAAACAGTAATTTGTTTAGCCCAATGATAAAAAATCACCAAAATGTAAGCTCCACCTGTACATTAATTTCCAGAAAGATATGCCCTGTAAGAAACACTTTGATCCAGAGAAAAATAAAGCAGTAACAGAAGATATACCTTGCAAAAGACAATTTGATCAGAAGATTACAGCAGTAATCTGTTAATTACCTGTAAACACACTTTGTAATAATGCAGAAGAAGGTATACCAGCAACAACAATTTGAATCAGAGAAAAATAAAGCAATGAAATAGTTAGCAACAAACAGTAGCAATCCTGTGAGTAAAAAATAAAACACCACCACAGAGTAAATCTGCTTAGCCAAACTAAGTCTTAATCCTTCTCCCTTGCTCTGGTAAAGTTTCTCTACTCTGCCTTTCAAGCAGTCTTAGAAGGAAAGAGCTCAGGTGAAGCAGGTGCCTGGCCAGCAAACCAAGCTTCTACCTCAAGATATCAACTAACCTGACTTTTAACCTTTCTTTCTGTTGGAAATTACTGACAGATTGCCAGCTCCACTCACATACACACCTAATCCTTTGGAAGAGCTGTGGAGGAAAACAATTAGCTCCTTCAATGTGAGAAGGAGACTGAAACACCTCTGGAGACAACAAACCTTTTCAACAAACAAGAATAAAATAAAACACAGTGTCAGAACAGTAATTTGCTTAGCCCAATGATAAAAAAGTCACAAAAATGTAAGCTCCACCTGTAATACAGTAATTTTGTGAGAAGATATACCCTGTAAGAAACACTTGCTCCAGAGAAAAATAAAAGCAGTAACAGAAGATATACCTTGCAAAGACAATTTGAATCAGAGATTACAGCAGTAATCTGTTAGCACACACCCTGTAAGCACACCTTGTAATAATGCAGAAGAAGATATACCAGCAACAACAATTTGAATCAGAGAAAAAAAAAGCAATGAAATGCTAGCAACTAAACAGTAGCAATCCCTGTGAGTAAAAATAAAACACCACCACACAGTAAATCTGCTTAGCCAAACTAAGTCTTAATCCTTCTCCCTTGCTCTGGTACGCTTTCTACTCTGCCTTTCAAGCAGTCTTAGAAGGAAAGAGCTCAGGTGAAGCTAGGTGCCTGTGCCAGCAAAACCAAGTCTTCTACCTCCAAGATATCAACTAACCTGACTTTTAACCCTTCTTTCTGTTGGAACATTGACAGTTTGCCAGCTCCACTTTCCACACACACCTAATCCTTTGGAAGAGCTGTGGGAGGAAAAGCAATTAGTCCCTTCAATGTGAGAAGGAGACTGAAACACCTCTGAGACAACAAACCTTTTCAACAAACAAGAATAAATAAAACACAGTGTCAAACAGTAATTTTGCTTGCCCAATGATAAAAAGTCACAAAATGTAAACTCACCTGTAATACAGTAATTTCAGAGAAGATATACCCTATAAGAAACACTTTGCTCCAGAAAAAATAAAGCAGTAACAGAAGATATACCTTGAAAAGACAATTTGAACTAGAAGATTACAGCAGTAATCTGTTAGCACACACCTGTAGGCACACCTTGTAATAATGCAGAAGAAGGTATACCAGCAACTAACAATTTGAATCAGAGAAAAAATAAAGCAATGAAATGTTAGCAACAAACAGTAGCAATCCCTGTGAGTAAAAAATAAAAACACCACCACACAGTAAATCTTCTAGCCAAACTAAGTCTTAATCCTTCTCCCTTGCTCTGGTAAGTTTCTCTACTCTGCTTTCAAGCGTCTTAGAAGGAAAGAGCTCTAGGTGAAAGCCAGGTGCCTTGGCCAGCAAACCAAGTCTTCTACAACTAAACAACTTTATGTAGTACAAACTAACCAGTTATGCTCTGCATACTGTCTCTCAATATCACTATTGTAAATTCTACCCCAAGAATATGTTCTATAAAAACAAAAAATAGCTGCTCAAACCTTTAAATTACTACACACTGAATTACATTTCTTATAAGGGTGCTGCTAGATGGTAACAAATAACAAACAAAACAAAAGGACTTGCACACCTCCCCTCCCATAGCATAACATTTAAACTTTCAAATGCCAAAATTGGCTATATTTACTTTCAAGCTCCATGTGAGGAGAGGTCCTCTTAGTTTCAGATTGAATTCCAATTTGAATAAGCTAAATCACCAAACGTCAAATTGGGATATCGATTTTAGTCCTCTAACTTTACAATGCCTCAATAGCTACTAGCTAACTGCTTTTATACTGTGCTTCCAACAGGATTTTACACAGGTGATTTAACTTTCAAATGCCTAAATGCCACTGTGCCCCAGAAGGATATAACACAAGACATTTTAAAGGAGCATGCTATAGAGGCCCCCATAAACTCCCCAAATTCAAGTAAAACCATAAAACAAAAATAGCTGCTCAAACCTTTAAATTACTATACTGAATTCACATTTCTTATAAAGTGCTTATAGATGGTAACAAATAACAAACAAAGCAAAAGGACTGTAAGCGCACCTCCCCCACATAGCATAACATTTAAACTTTCAAATGCCAAGATTGGCTATATTTACTTTCAAGCTCCATGTGAGAGAGGGTCCTCTTAGTTTCAATGGAATTCCAATTTGAGTAAGCTAAATCACCAAACGTCAAGGTGGGACCCTTCTATTTAGTCTCTAACTTTACAATGCCTCAATCGCTATATATTTTATTGTCAGACAGGACTGAAAGCATGGTCAGTCGATCTACCCATGTCATCAAACATTAAATAAGGTATCTCACTGGCTTGGATTCTGTGATTCGGCAGATAGGAGCCTGAAGAAGCAAAACAAGCTACTTTCTGTGATAGATGTTAGCTACAATCCAGAATCTGGACTACTGAACACTCTACTATCTTCTTTTCTTCTCACTACCCTTTGCAAAGAAATGTCTGTTACGACAGTACCTCTGACATTTCTTTATTTCCTTTTGCTATTTTGGTAGACCACCAAGGATAGTACTTTACTATCTCCTATAAACTCTGACTATACCTGATACAATTACTTATTCTTCTTACTTTCCATCCTGTTGCTCCTAAGAATAGGTAAAAAGCACCTTGAGAAGGTGTGCCAAGTAATGGTGACTAGGTATAAATGTTGTATGCTCTTCGCATAGAAAGAAATGAACACAGTCCTTAAAGCTAAATGGGACTAAGGGAAAGAATACATTGATACCCGGTAAAGAAATGAAATGAGAAGGATCCTTAAGAATTAAAATTATAGATTGTACAGATGTTGTATAGAGCTCTGGTGGCAGTTGTGGCAGGTGGGATACCAGAGTGAAAGAGTGAGTGAGGGCTTATCAGTTTTGAGGAAGCAGTATTAAAAACAAAGTCTGTTTTTATATCGAGAGGTGTGGCGAGGACACGGCAACAGAATGCAGAGGAGGTGACAGCTGGAGCGCAGCTTGGAGCAGCCAGTTGAAAAAGGTTTGGTAGAAAAGCAAACAAAACTGTTAAACAGAAATAAATGATCGCTGTGTGATAGTGGAAGAACGGGAGAGGTATGACTAAATGGCAGGTGGCGTGGCTGAGGGCGAGCAACCTGGAAGAAACAAAACTAAAAGCAAATATCAGTAAGCAGTGTCAAACAGCAGGGTGAGGGATGGGGATGTGTGACACAGTCCACTATGGACATTAATCGAGGATGACCGTAATAACTATATGTGTAAATGTAGGATTCTGCATGTATACATGTACATGTTCGGATAAAATGGATTTACACACTCCATTTATGTCCACTCCTATTGCATAAGTTTACTTAATATTTATAACCCATCAGGGCTCTTTCTCTTTAGTGCTCTGTGTTTTAATTGTGAAGCTGTCCTGGACCTTATGTTGTTCTTTTCCTCCCCCAAATCTTTTGTTAACCCTGGCATACCTCTCAACTGTCCCTGATTTTCAGGGACGTGATTTTCTAAAAGTTTACTCTGCCCTCCTAAAATTGTGTTTCTGTGACTAAACAGTGGGGTTATAAGTACAAAATAATATCAAACATAAAAGTTACAGACTTGTTCTTTCTTAGTTGATTTTTTAAGCCTTGTCCCTGAGTTATGAGGGAGGTTGAGAGGTATGACCCTGGTACTTTGACATTAGCTGCTGTCACGACAGTATTGTAGCAGTGCTTGCCAACTCACGGTCCCGTCAGGGAGCCCACTGATTTCCCTGTTTGCCTCCACCCACAGCTACTTTTAAGTCAAGTTCAGGCATTGCCCTTCAGCTGCACTGTGGATTTTCTTGTGGCCCCTATCTTGTGCATTTGCTCTCCAGTCCCTTTCTCACCAGGGCCCTCAGGGCACCCACAGTCTGTCAAACATGTGCTTAGCTGAAGGTTCCTGCCACCCACGGTTGGCTGCCCACCCTCCAGACCCCTCTTCCCTGTGGGGATCTTCACATGCCACTTTGTGGCTGATGGAAATGAAGGAGGCATATTTGCTCTAGTCTCTTCCCCTCCCAAAAATATCCCATCTTCATTTCCCACACACATGGGCAGGTTGCAGCCACAGGCTCTGTGGGCTGAATCATAGACATATAGACCTTGATGGCAGATAAGGACTGCTTGGCCCACTCAGTCAGCCCATTTCCTACCTAGTGGATAAGCTGCAGATCCTAGTTATCCAACAGCTGACTTCCTCCTACCCAATAATAGAATTGGTTCATGTCTGTCCCATGTATTCTTGAAGTCACCCACTATTTTGACCCCACAACCTCCTTATGAGGCCATTCCATGTGTTCACCACCCTCTCTTGGAAAAATACTTCCACATGTTGCCCTGGACAGTCCCTCTATCTTCAAATGTGGCCCTTGTTCTTTCATATCTCTTTTCTGAAAGATGCTACTCTCTTGCACTTTGTTGATTCCTGAGGTGCTTGAAATTTTCTGTCCTGTCTCCCGGCCCTTTTCCTCAAGGGCATACATATTCAGCTCATCTCTTTGTATGGCTTCTGTGCAGACTCTTCACTATTTTAGTTGCTCTCCTCTGGACTGGCAGTTGAAAGTGCCTGCCATTACTGTCATTGTAGTTCAGTAGCACTAAACTGGCTGCCTAGCAACAGCTGCAGCATTTCTGGTCAGCAGTTTTTCTAGACAGCCTCCTGCCTGCTACATACAGTCTGGGCCCAAGGACATCCTCCCCACATTAGGTTCCAGGAAAGATAATATAAAAAATTGCCACTGTCCATGAGGGAGACCCATTATATCACCAGAGCTATACCTTTCAAACCACTGGCCTCCTGGGACAACTCAAGACTCCTGAACCACCAGTGTCCCTTTTTAAATAATATAGGGCCACTAGCCCAAATGCCTCACCTGCCCATCTGGACTACTTAAATTTATTGGCTACCTGCAGGTCACCTAGGGCGCTAAGGGGTTGCTGAGTCCCAAATACCACTTTATTCTCTGTTCTTAGCTGTCTGCATTTTTATTCCATCTCTAGTTTCCTTACTTTGGCCTAGTTTGTCTTTTCCTCTGAAACTTCTCTTCCTTTATTCCTGTGCTATATACCATATTTGTAGCTCTCTACTCTTGCTACTAAGTTCCCCATACTGATCTATTTTCCCTTTATTTCTAGGTCTGGCCAAACATACCAATCAGATAAGTATCTTTGTTTAATTCTAACACTCTAATCTCTCCTTAGCACCTCCGACCCTTGTGTCCCTTCAGCCTCTCTATTCTTCCCTTTCAGATCCTACCAGGATACCCTGGAACCAAGGACACCTAACTCTGACTCCCCTACTCTGAGGAACAGGTAAGTCCTAATTACTTAACTGCCTTAGAATCATAGAAATCTGGTGACAGAAAAGGACCATTTGGCCAGTCGAGTCTGCCCCTCACCCCCACCCCAATCATCATCTTTGTCAAGAGACACCCCACTCTGCCCACTGGTCAGCTCCTGGTGTCTGTCCCATGCCCTCTTGAATCTTTTATCATTTTGTGCACACCACCTCTTCTGGTAGTCAGTTCCTGGACTCCACCACTTTCTCAGTGATGTAATGCCCCACTCATTGCCCCTAAACCTTCCTTCTTCTAATCTTAGTTTATGATCCCTAGTTCTAGCACTTATTTTCCTTGAAAATAAGCTTCCCACCTCACCTTACTAGTCTCCAGTGGGTACAGATCAGATTCCTCCACTTCTCCTCATAGGGCTTCCTATGCATATGTGCACCATCTTGGTTGCCTTTGTCTGAACCCTTTCAGTCTTGTCTTGTATCCTTGTGTAGGTGAGGCCTCCAGAACTAAACCCCATACTCCAGGTGAGGCCTCACCATGGATTTATAAAGCACATCAGCACCTCCCTTTTCTGTTTTATACCCCTCCATATGCACACCAGCATTCTATTCACTTTGCCCACCACTGTGCTGCACTGGTTCTCCGCCTTTGAGTTATCTGAAATTATAATCCCCAGATCTCTGTCCTGCTGAGTTTCTTACCCCCTGTGTGAAAATGGTTTGCGGGTTATTACACCCATATGCATTACTGTGCACTTTTTGGCATTAAATTTCAGCTGCCAAGTTTCCGACCACCTCTCTAGAATCTTTAGGCACTGCCTCCACCTCCCCCTACCAGGGTGTCTACCCTATTGCAGATCTTATTATCATCTGCAAATAGGCACACCTTCCACAGTTCCTCCGCTATATCTAACATACTAAAAGCCAGCAGAATAGGCCGGATGGTCTGTTGTGTCTGCTCGTTAGCCAGCCTCCTAATGGTTCTTTCTTTCCCACCCAGCCCCAGAGAGTGTCATCCTCTTCTTCAGTTTACCTTGAACCTGTCCCTCCCTCTTCAAGGCCTCCACTGTGCCATCCTCCACCAGACTCCTGGACAGTGTGTTCCAGGTCTCCACCACCCTCTCAATGAATAAGGTCTCCTGCATCCACCCTGTAATTTCCCTCCTGTAGCTTCCCTCCATGTCACCTGGTTGTTTCCCTTCTTTAGTCTGAACATCTCTTTGGCACCGTCCCTGTTTATTCCTTTTACATATTTGAGAGACTCCTATCATGTCCCCCATCTCTCCTCTCCTCCAGCGAGGACAGCCCATCTTCAGCCTTTTCCAGCCTCATCAGGCCTTCCTCCCATGCTCTGAAGCATCCTGGTTGCCCTCCTCTGGACTCCTCCAGCAGTGTTGTGTCATCCTTGAGGTGAGATCTCTGGGACACCATGCAGTACTCGAGATGTGGTCTGACCAAGGCATTATACAGGAAGGATCACCTCCCTCTTCGTGGACATAATCCCCCTGGCTAGCACAGTATCCAGTTTGCTTTGGCCACAGTTCTTCTGCAATTTTAGTGTTATTCATTTGTGGTCTACCACCACCCTAGATCCCTCTCACTCGTTGTGGCTTGCAGTATATTTTGGTGTATACATGGCCCAGTTTCTCGACCCTCGGATGCAGCTCCCAACATTTCCCTGACATTAAACCTCAGTCCCCACCTCCTTGACCACCCTCCAGGGTATCCAGGTCCCTGTGGACTGTCTCTCGGCTCCCGTCCCGTCTGCCAATGCTCCCAGTTTCAGTAATCCATAAAGAGACTCATCCTGCTCTTAACCGCCCTCCCCATATCGAAGACATAGGCATTGAACAGGAGTGGCCCCAGTACAGACAGCCAGGAACCCCACTGGTGACCTTCATGGAGGAGGACTACCCACCACTACCTCTGTATTTGCCCTGTTAGCCAATTTCTACCCATCTGAGCAACTGTCCTCTCACCCCCCCCCCACCCCAATCTGAGCAACTGTCCTCCACCCCCAGCTTTAATAGCAGCCCATTTTGGGGTACAGAATCAAATGCCTTACTGAAATCCAGGTATAGGATGTCCTCCGGTCTATGCCGGTCCAGTGTCCCAGTCATAAAAATCTATGGGGTTGGTCTATACGATCTCCCGGATGAAACCATAATGTTTGTCATCCAGTTGCCCCAACCTTCCAGCTGCCTCCTGAGCCTATCCTTGATAATGCCTTCCATTACTTTGCCACCACAGGCGTTAGGCTAACAGGCCTATAATTCCCCATCTCCTCCTAGACCCCCCATTTGGGATAGGCACCACATGAGCCACCCTCCAGTCTTGAAGCACCCATCCTGTCAGCAGAGGGGTGTTGCACAGTGCTGCCAGTGGGTGCTGCTAGTTCATCTGCCGATTCCTTCATAACCTTTGGATGCAACCAATCTGGCCCCAGTGCCTTATCAGTTTTAGTGTCCGAAGGGCCTCCTTCACCCTTTCCACTGTGATTTCTCCTCCCTCCCAGCCCACCCCTCATTTAACCACCCATCTCCTTCTAGGCTTGGCCCAGCCTGTACCCTAACTTTTCAGTCCTCTCAACTCCATCTGACCTCTCGACTCTGCTGGCCCTTCCTTCCCCATTGGGCTGGAGGATCCCCACCTCCCTCCGTAATATCAAGGCAAAGTACCCATTTAGCACCTCTGCCTGATTTCCCTGCCTCCTGAGTTCATCCTCCTCAGTCCTAATCATGCTTGATCTGTGCTCTCCCTTGTGTATCTATAGAACCTTTTCCCCTTAGATATCCCTAGCCAGGTTTTGCTCCCTCCTCCTTGACTCCCTCACCACTGTAGTGACCCTTCCAGCCATCAACTCATACCCCTCCCTCCCCCAGAGTGCTTAAAACATGCATAGGCAGCCTTTTATCCCTCACTGCCTCCTGCCCTCCCTGGTCCACCAACACGGCTTGTTGGCTCTACCATGCTTACGCATTTCCTTGTACAGGAGTTAGCTTAGTCTCCTGCAGCCCCCTTCTAATGGCCTCCCACAAGCTGCCAGCATCCATGTCCGGCTAATCTTGTCCAGGCTCCCCTAGAATCCTGTCCATGCCCAAAGTCCGTTCCCGAAGTCCACTACTACTGTATTAGATGGTTATCCTCCCCCAGATACAGCAGAAACCAGACTGTAGAGTGAACACCACCTGCCAGCGGGCTGCACACCTCAGGCCCTTTGTCTGGTCACTGTCTGCTAGGACACAATCCAGTATCCGCTTCTCCTAGTGGTTCCCCCACCTGCTGGACCGGAAGCATATTGAACATATCCATCAGTCTCTGTTCCGTGGCCACAGAGGATGCCATAGTGTCCCAGTCTGTCCCAGCATACTAAGGTCACCCATGATCACCACCATACCCTTTCCACGGTCACAGTGCCCCTTGATGTTCTCAACTAGTTTGTCCTCCTGGGCCTCTTCCATCTTTGGAGGTTCTGTCACCACCCCCTATTTTCAATCTTTTACCTCCCTTTTGTAGGGTGACCCGATCTCCTCCACCTCCCCTACAGCCTCCTCCACTCCACTAACCGCTATGTCATTTTGACTATCAGCGCTACCCCCTCCTCTT
Source organism: Neoceratodus forsteri (assembly GCA_016271365.2). Classification (NCBI taxonomy): domain Eukaryota; kingdom Metazoa; phylum Chordata; order Ceratodontiformes; family Ceratodontidae; genus Neoceratodus; species Neoceratodus forsteri. Next base: position 80,249,743 of record CM057455.1, read on the forward strand.
CCTCTCCTCTGTCCTTCCTGAATATTTTTGCCCAGCCCACCAAATTTAGGTCCCAGTCATTTTCTGGGTGGCCCATGTCTCTAGTAATTGCTGCCATCACTGATCCCTCAACCCGCATCGCCTGGGCTTGGGCATTTGTTGCCCATGCTCCTAGCATTGATCAGGGCTGTCCTCCATTCTGACCCCTCTCCTTCTCCAGTCATCTCGACCACTGAGCAGTCCCTAGATGCCCCTTTCTTTTACAGCTCTGGATGGATTTAGATCGCAGTTACCTGCCTTAATTTCATGCCCTGGACCTGGACCCTGAGCAGCCCTCCTGGAGCTCTCTTTTACTTAACCCCTTTACAAGTTTAGCTCCATCTCTGGACTATGAATCCAGCAAGATTTGATTTCAAGATCTCCCTCCCTCCAAGTTGAGGGTGTAGCCTGTCCCTGGCATATAACCCCTGTCTCCCATGTATCCCCAGTCCCTCACCAGCCCATGCCATTTCTGCCCTGCACCAGTCCCTGAGCCACTGGTTCACACCTCTAAGTTTATGTTTGGTCTCCTGGACACCCTAGGTACTGGCAGAATCTCAAAGAAGGAGATTGCGCTTCTATAGAGTGGTAAACCCTGGCCAATTCCTGGAATCTTGCCTGGATTTCTAGTTCACTGTTCCCCTCTAAGTCATTTGTTTCCAGATGTTTCGCCTGGGGATTCCCGCATTCCAATGCTATCGAGTATAGCTGGAATTTGACCTTGTGTATGGCTAGGCCTGGGATACATTTAGCCTTGACTGGGCTGCTTTTTCCCTCCCCGCCCCTCCCACTGGATGCCCCAGGTCATGGAGTCACCCAGCAGGATCACCTTCTCTCCCCCACTTTACTGGTCCGTTGGATTCCATTCAGGCTCTTCCTTCTGTCATCAACCCAAGCTACTTCTCTTGTCCGCCTCAGCCTGGGATCATAAGCCTGTGCTTGCCCTACCATGCTCATTCTTCTACCTGTAACTCCCAGCTTGCTCCTGCCCCCAACCCTCCTGGGTGGCACAGATTGCCCCCATCCAGATCTCCGTGGACTCTTTCTGGGCTGGTATCCTCAGATCCCCACCCAGGCTCCTTCTACTGCTTCCCTCCTTGCCTCCCCAAGTTCTGCATCCTTTACCCCATCTGCTGTTTCTCCCTACCCCCGTCTTCCCCCCTCCTCTCCACCTCATCTGATTTTCCCGCCTGAAGCTGGCCTATCAAAGTATTCCTTATCCTTGGTTGACTTCTTTAACCTGGATGCTTGCCCCAACCCTAGTCCTCCCTCCTCCCACCCTGGCCTCACTCTGCATCCCCCTTCCTCCCCACCTCCCTGCCACCTAGGCTAATGTCTCTTCCCTCCACTTCTGTGGATCTGGCTCTCTCTCCTGCCCTATCTCCCCAGCTTACTGACCAAACCTCTGTCTGCCTGCTCTGCTTCTCCCGCCAGCCTCTCCACCTCATCTCCTTATATAGCAAGGCGAATAGATTAGTAAATGTGATGCTTGCCCTGACTTGCTTTCTCTGTCCCCCTCCTTCTGGTCAGCCATCTCCCTATGAAGTGATTTCATTACATTGCTTGTTTAGTCCCCACCCTCCTGAGTAACCATATGATCCTTGTCTACCTGTTCCTGGGTTTATGCCATATTGGCCTCATGTACTCTCATGAGGTCCTTTCCCACCTTTCTTCCCCACCCCTCCTCCTTCCAGCTGCCTCTGATCCCCTCACTTCCTCCTAAGATCTGCCAACTGAAAACACAGTGGGCACCCTCTGAACCTCCTTGTCTAATTTAATATTATTGCTTCCCTGCACCTGTATACCCAATCACTCTACCGAAGGTGCCGCTTTAGCCACCCAAGTCTACCCTCATTTTAGGTGAGCAGTGCGGCCCTCTAACAGAAATAATTGAGTCAGTGTTGACACTAAACCAAGCAGTTTCCCCTGATTACAGCAATTTCCCTCTTTCTTGACAGTAGCCAGTTTTCTAGCCCTAGCAGTAGACGGTTCACAAGCAAAATTAGCCATCACAACACTAGCCAGCTGAGAGGCCCTAGCAGTAATCGATTCACACACGTTTGCCTACTCCCTCAGATGTAGTTGGCATACACAGTCATTTATACAGTCTGCTTCATTATGCCCCTTCCTGGTAGTAGTCAGTGTCGCCTAGCAGCACAGTGTGCAGGACCCTTTCCCTCAATCAATAACAATCCAGCTTCCTAGTGTTCCAGTTCACCCAATCTAGACTTGTCCTCCTCCAAGCTCCCCCCAGGACCATTTAATAGAGGTCGAGCCAGTGGGATGGTGTGGAACAAATAACAGTTCTCCTCCTCTGATTGAGACTAGACTATTTGCCTTTTATGGCCCAGTCACACCGTCAAGGTTGCGCCTCTATTCACTGATTGGCAGCTCCTTCCTGAGTCACCGGGTTTGCAAAGTTGTGGCCACTGTGGACCTGGTATGCATGGCCTGTCCCCCACCAACAAGAGCTTCCTTGTAGATCAATGTGATTCCCATCCTCTCCCACTGCCGATGCAGCCCCAGAATGCCTGCCCAGACCACTTCCAGTGACAAGCCCGGTCTGGAAAGAACAGCTCTCTCCCTGATTGGAACTGGGCTAATCATTGCTATAGATATTAAAAAGGATGGGTCCAGCACCTAACCCTTAGGGCACACCATTGCCACCCTGGAATACACCCCATTTGCCTTATCACCACCCTCTGGTTTCAGTCTTTGAACCAGTTCTCCACCCACCTTGTTATTTTCTGTTCCACCCCTATGCCTTCCAGCTCATTTACCAGCCTTCTGTGTGGCAAAGTGTCAAAGGCATCGCTAAAATCTGGGTAGGCCACATCCTCCATCTACCTTCCTTGTTACCCAGTCAAAAACTCAGTTAAGTTTGTCGAAGCACAACCTGTCTCCCATAAAACCAAACTGCCTTGGGTCCTGGAGCAGTATAGCACATTGGGTAAAGGCTCTGAGCTACAGATCTGAGACCTGGGTTTGAATCCAACAGCCGCCTAAGTGCATACTGTGTGATTCTGAGTAAGTTACTTAACTTCCTTGTGCTCCAGGTTGCATCTGGAAACAAGCTTCAGCTTAGTGTGCTACTCCTGTTAAACAATGTCCCTTCCCCACTTCCCTATAGACCATTGATGACAAGGTGCTCCACTATTCTTTCCTTCAGCAGTATTTCCATTACTTTTTCCCACTGTTGTGGTCAGGCTGACCAGTATGTAGTTCCTGCATCCTCCTGTTAACACTTTTGTATAGCGGAGCACATCAGCCCTTCTCCAATCCCTGGGCATGTCACCAGTTTACAAAGACAGGGTGAACAGGGGTAGTCGGAGGCCCTACTAACACATCCCTTAGCTCCCTCAGTGTCCAGGGATGCATCTATCTGGCCATAGCCTTATTGCTGCCAGTTCCATGAGGATCCTTTCTTTTGCAAAGGGAGCTGTGTCCTTTCTATGATCTCTCCATCCTTATTAATGCTGGCCCATTTCCTGCCCCCTCTTGTAAAAACGAACAGAAGTATTTGTTCAGTATTTCTGCTTTTTGGTGGTCATCTTTACCCTCCCTCCATCCACCCCTTTCAGACACTCAATATCTCCCTTGCCTTCCTTTTCTCCCTGATGTACCTGCATGTAAAGGTTTTGTCCCTCCCACAATACCCACTGGCTGGCTTGTGTCAAGGATCCCACATAAGTGTGGGTTTGAGTCAATGTGCACTTTGCATGTGGAAACATTTTGGTTTGCCTGCTGTGTGCTGTAGTGTAGTGGATTATGATGACTGGTTTTGTTGGATCTGCACGGACAGCTTCATTTGCAGCAGATCCTGGAGTCCTTTGTGTGGGAGATTGTCCTACAGTGCATGTTAAGAGTTTATATAGGCTCATCTTTAGTTTACTGGCCCCACTGAACTCCCTAGGCTAAATTCTGTCACAGTCTGACTTATCCTCGAGAAGAGCAGAAGTGGAAAACATCTGATAAGAGATTGTGTAGGCTCAAATGTGCACTGCAGGCTATTGGAACTTCTATTGCCTGTTGCCAGCTGAAGGGAGTTCTGGGACTGGTTGTGTCATGATATCTGCCTAGAGATGGTCACAGTTGGCCTGCTGCGTGTGCAATGGATGGTAGTTGAAAATTCCAAATCGGTTTGGGGGACTTAGAGGAAGGATTAGGAAGTATTTCTTCACTGAGAGGGTGGTGGACAACTGGAATGGGCTGCTGAGGGAAATGGTGGGAGGGTTCACGGGGCATGGGATAAGCACAGAGGGCAACTGGCACGGGGGACTACAGAAAAGGCCTAGTGGATATCTACGTGAACTGGGCAGACTAGGTGGGCTTGTGTCCCTTTCTGCCATCACATACCTGTGTTCCTATGTATTCTACAGGCAGATTGGGGAAAGGGAGTTGGGATCCACTACACTACCAGGGAAGCATTCATTGTGCCTTGAATATCTGTTCCTTGGTGTCTTTATCCTACCCTGTGTTGGTTGATGTGTGGAGCAACATGATGACCTACCCCAAAAGATCAGTTCTAGGGCACGGGCAAGAGTCCTCCACCTCCCCAACCATGACATCCCTGAGTGACCGGGTCCATTCTAAAAGCTAGGTTGATGGTGTGGTACAAGTCTGGTATCTCCCCCAACCCACTTTTTATTTTAACCTCTACAGAGCCTTCCCAACTGACCCAGCTGATCAGTATTTTTATTTTTCATACTGGCCCATTTTTCCTTTTATATCTACAGGTCTAACAGGACATTGACTGGGAGTAGGAGGACACTGACCATATATATCAGATAAGTATTGTTTTTTGTTTACCCTACATTGTTTGTCATATAATAGTTCATAACGAGCTGCAGATCCTTTGTAAGCCCATTGCTGTTCTTGTTTTACAGGTACGAATGGCTGCTATGAGGAGGCACTGGGTTGGGCTGTACCTTGTGCTTTAGAAAGGAGGTTATGGGCTTGGAGTATGGGATGGGCAACAAGGTTGAGAACTCCAGGGAACACCACACAACCAATTTGCCAAGACTGTGAGGCTCAAACCCTGTTTTTCATTTTCTTGCTTTGTGTGCTTTGTATTCTAATGCCTGCATTAATGTAGTGTTTTGTTTTGCAATAAGTACTGTCTCATATATATGTGTGTGTGTGTGTGTGTGTGTGTGTGTGTGTGTGTGTGTAATAGATAACCCACTGTAGGGTGTGTCACGGCCTGATACCACACTTTCTAGCCGTATAAATATCACTGCTCTTCACACACCACAGTGGGTTATCTATCTTATAAATGGCAAAATTGTTTTGAGGTATAAAGTGCAGGTGTGTGGTTGCACTCTGATATACGCACAGTCACCTAATGGTGTTTGTCCAATGCGATTGATAATCCCATTATAGATAGATATAGATATATATACACACTTCACCTAAACAGCCCTTTGATACGAAAATAATTTTCCACACTGTGCATGTGCTCCCAGTCCAAGAGGCTTTTCTCCTTTGAAGATAAACCTGGAAATACTGGTGAGGACCTGCATATCAGTGAGGCTCCCATACCATTTTCTGCAAACCAGAACGATTGTTGGTCATTCCTTTACTAAATGCCCACCCTCTTCCTTGTGACTTTGAGTCAAACATGGGGTAACAGACTTTAGTACCTCCTATAGACATAGCCCCAAGATCTCCATCTTCTTTGGAATTCACAGACTACTTTCTCACTCAGGAACCCTTAAGTAAAGCTTCCTCTACTGAGGTTGCAGATACTTGCAGATGAATACTGTTTTGTTTTGTTGAATTTTATGCGACGCCATCTTTTAATGCAGCCTAATACACTAAAACAGAACTACAACACTGCTGACAGGAGTGCTACCAAAATCACACTGCACACTGAAGTGCACTACAGGTGTTGATGCAGTTCTAATTAACATAATTCGCACACACTGAAAAGCAATGCAACAGTACTTTGCAGTGTGATTACAGTGCTAATTAACTCCTCCTTCAATCACCTGAGGTAGAACTTGTGCAGATGATAACAAATAGTAATGACCCTAAGGAAACGCTTCCTACATTTTCAATTGGGGAGGCACCTGAATGAAGAGCTGTGATTCTGTGTGGGGCATGTCCTGTGGTTGCACCAACCCCTGCTCAATACGCATAAGTGGAGACATGAGATCATGTTCATTGTGGGGACAACAAAAAGACGATGGAAGATGAAACTGACTCATCTGGGAAAAGGTATTGTTTCTTTATGCTTGTCTCCTGCTGTCTGGCTCTTTACTAATTACCTACTGAGACTGTTCGAGCAGATAAAATCAGTGTAGCTTTTCAAGCAGCTGTAATGTAGATCACGCTGCTACTACCCACTTGTATCCAGAGTATGCACATATAGAAATGCTGAAGGCCGATACTGATAAGGGAGTTTTGAAGTCTGGGGATGCACAGGCTATTTTAATACTGTAATTGGGGGTGGGTTCTTTCTCTTCTTTTATGCTTGCTCATGGGAGACTATCAGGCCAAGGCCAGCTCAGTTGCCCAAATCCTCCACTTCATCAGAAAGCAATCTCCTTTATAACAGAGAATTACTTGAATTGCTGTTCATTTTCATAAACTGTATGTTGTCTTGATTAGGGAAGAGTGCCATGAGGGTTTGAAGAGTCAGACCATTCTTGGCAGACCCCTTAGAATGAATACTTGTCAGAGTCTGCCTAGTCCTGTTGGGAGGAATGTCAAAGAGGTCTTGGCAGCAGGGTCTATACTGGCAGATCTCACAGACTATGGTGGTCTGTAATATCAGTTATACAGTGGAAAGTGGGCCAGAGAAACTCGAGGAGTCTTGGTCTCATGGCTAGCTCTGCTGTCAGTACACAACTATCCTGCTATCATGCTCAGTGCTGTCATGGAAAATCATTTGCTGCTGTGGATATAAAAGGAGCTGACGTCAATACTCTGGTACCTCTGTTACCTGTGAAATGGCTTCTAATCACAAAATGTAGGATGCAGGCACTTCACATATCTGGTTCATTTTTGTCTCTCTTATTTTCTTCCTTTTTTCTCTGTGGTTCCCCTTTTGTCTTTTTTTTTCAAATGAGCACCATGCCCTTGTACCCATCCTTCAGCTGTCATACCCTTTTCACCATCTGATGCTAAGTCCATATTTGAAAACAACTGTACGTAGTACAAACTAACCAATTATGTCTTTGCATACTGTCTCTCAATACCACTATTGTAAATTCTACCCCACAAATATGTTTATTGCCAGACAGGACTGAAACTTGGTCAGTCAATCTACCCATGTCATCAAACAATAAATAAGGGACCTCACTGCCTTGGATCCTATGAATCGGCAAATAGGAGGCCTGAAGTAGCAAAACAACCTACTTTCTGTGATAGAGGTTGACTACACTCCAGAATCTGGACTTCTGGGCACTCTATTATCTTCTTTTACCATTTTTAAAAAGTCTGTTGCAACAGTATCTCTGAAAATTCTTATTTCCTTTTCTACTTTTCTAGGTAGGCCACCTAGGATAGTACTTTCTATCTCCACTAATCTCTGACTATACCTGATACTATTATTTATTCCCTTACTTTTATCCTGTAAGCCCCAAAGAAACTGAGTAAAAGACAGCACCTCGAGATAGTGTGCCTAGTAAATTTGACTAGGTATAAATGTTGTATGCCTTCAGGCATAGAAAGAATGAACAAAGTCCCTTAAAGCTAAATGGGACCAAGTGAAAGAATATACTGATATCCAGGAAAAGAAATTAAATGAGAAGGATCCTAACAATTAAAATAGTAGATTATAAGATGTTGTATATAGTGCATTAGGAACACTCCACTTTGAAAATAGTAATGCGAGAAATTTTTAAAAGGAAGTATAAAATATTCCCTTTAATAACATTATTTCAATTGTATTCACTCTATTGTTATATAAGGCTGGTAATATGATAAAGAAACCTGTCCCTGTGTCCCTATATTGTACAGTCTTGGGGCATGGCAATTCTAAAGCTAGCAGCCACCCTGAGACAAAAAGAGAAAATAAATGGTTCCAAAAGTGTTCAGTTCACGTTGTTAAAGAGAACGAGCAAGACATGAGAAAGAAGGCACCTTTTCTGTCCCTAGAGATAAAATATTGTCCCCAAAGCTAGAGTGAGTGCTCAGCGAGAAGCGGTCAAGCTGCATGTGTGATTTCAGCCGCCTGCCAGGAATGAAAGTAGGAAAAAGGGAAAGTTGTTATAAATTGCCCTGCTCATGCTGCAGTTGAACCAGACACTAAATGAAGAAGGCATTCTGCTTGCAATAATAGAGAGCTGCTTGTGAAAGCAGAGGAGCCCAGAGTAGCATAAAACCCTGGTCCTGCTGAGTAAACAGCAGGAGAAAGGAGTTGGAGGCTGTACAGAAAGTCTGCAACTATAGCCACTACCCCTAAACAGTATTCTCACTGCATGAGGAGTCTCTGCCATATAATAAATAAAGTGGGAGCAGGACAAAGGCAGGAAACTACAGACCAGTTACTTTGACCTCAGTGGTAGGGAAAATGATGAAATCACTTCTGAAGGAAAGAATTGTTGAGTACCTAGAGGCCAGTGGGTGCAGGACCCAAGGCAGCATGGATTCACTATGGAAGGTTGTGTCAGATGAATCTAATAGATATCTCTGACTGGGTGACCAAAGTAGTAGACCAGGGAGGGCTGTAGATATGGCCTAACTAGATTTTAGAAAGGCATTTGATACAGTCCCACACAAAAGATTAATACACAAGTTAGCCAGCCTTGCAGTGGGTCCCAAGGTGGTAGTCTGGATAAAAATTGGCTAGACAACAGGACGCTAAAGTGTTGTAGTAAATGAATACACAGTGAAGGAAGGAGGGTTACTAGTGGGTACTGCAGGGTTCAGTACTGGGGTCGTCCTTTTAATGTCTTTATAAGTGACATTGCAGAGGAACTGGAAGGAAAGAATGTCTCTTTGCAGATGACACAAAGATCTGCAACAAGGTTTATACACAAGATGAAGTGGAAAGAATAAGATGGGACTTGGCAAGGTTGGAGGAATGGTCAAACATGTGGCAGCTCAGATTCAATGCAAAGAAGTGCAAGGTAATGCACATGGGAAACAAAAACCCAGGGAAGCATACACAATGGGGGGTGAGATACTGGCACAGTAAAATGGAAAGGGACCTGGGAGTAATTATATCAGATGACCTAAAGGTGGGTGACAACGTGAGAAGGCAGTAAGGAAGGCTGGGGGATACTGGGATGCATAGGAAGAGGCATCAAAGTAGAAAACAGGAAGTTGTTATCCCTCTATAAAGACAGTTGGTAAGACCCCATCTGAGTACTGTATGCAGTTCTGAGACCCCATCTCCAGAAAGACATAGACAGAGTGGAGGCTGTCCAGAGAGAGGGCAACCAAATGGTGCAGGGTCTACACCAAAAGACATACGAAGAAAGACTAAAGGAACTTAATATGTATACCCTTGAGGAAAGAAGGGAGAGAGGGGACATGATAGAAACTATGAAGTACCTCAAGGGAATCAACAAAGTCCAAGAGGGTAGCATCTTTCAGAAAAGAGATGTGCAAGAACAAGGGGCACAATTTGAAGATAGAGGGAAGACAGCTCAGAGTAATGTGAGGAAGTATTTTTTCACAGAGAGGGTTGTGGATGCATGGAACAGCCTCTCTGAGGAGGTTGTGAAGTCAAGAACAGTGGGGGAATTCAAGAATACATGAGACCGACATAAGGCAGTCCTAATGGGGTAGGAGAGAAGTAAGCTGTTGCTAACTAGGATCTGCAGCTTATCTGTTAGGTAAGAAATGGCAGACTAGGTGGGCCAAGCAGTCCTTATCTGCTGTCAAACTCAAATTCTATGTAACCAGGACACAGAGGGCAAAGAACAGCTTTTTTATATTCTGTACCCTCAGAAAAGGATTATGCTGTGCTATTAGAACTATTTAAGGAAGGTAAAAAGCATATCTCCTTAAGGTGAAACAAGCTACTTTGAAACAACTGGGAACTGTGGAGAAGACTCTGACAATATGCAAGAAAGTGCTTTCTTGCTCATATCTGAGGAGATCTGCAGTACTTTACTTAACCTTGAATTTTAAACTTGGTATTACTTTGTGTTTTGTCTTTTCTTTTCTTTTGAATCAGAAGAAATTTGCAGAACTGCTAATCTTGTGAATTTAACTTCAGAAGGATTGAAATACTGCATAACTGGTTTTCCTTTGTTTAGTTGGATTATTTGTCCACTGGTATTTTGTGACAGGTTGCATCAAACTACTATTTGGTACACTGAAGTGGTTTCTGGTGGCGAAGATTTTGCTTTGTGAACCCTGCATTTTGTGCATTCAACCCACACAGGGGCCTCAGGTTGTGGAAGTGGTTCCTCTGATTGTCTTCAGAGCACAGAAAATCCTGTTGTATTGGGTCGGGGAGGCTTAAATAACAGGTATTGGGCCCAACTGCCTGATTTTTTCTCTGACTGTAATTGTTTTTTTTCTGGGTATATTCTCTGGTAGATTGTTGTGTTGGTTGTCTTGCTGAAAGGAAGGTCAACACCCACTGGAGTGGTGGGTCAGAGTTTGTAGCTGATTGTTTCCAGAAGGAAGAGGCTTGGGACTCAACCCCTGCCCCTCACCCCACCCCAAATCTGTCATTTCCTTCATATCAGAGGTTCTGACATCACATCCCCAAGAGGACACAGGCATACAATTGTCATATCCTTACCAATTCAGCACACTGCATTGAGGGTAAGTGCACTCACACACTTAAAAATTAAATAAACAGAAAGAAAGAGACATGTGGAGTGTGGTGCAATGCAATAGCTGTGGGGCCAGGATTCACTAGGACCACCACTGCTGCCTCAGAGGTTGCCAAGAAAGAGGACCAGTTGGACCATCGCGAGTTCAGGGAGGGAGGGGAGGAGGAGTAACAGAGTGCATCCTCCAGTTGCACCTCTCCACAATCCTTATGCTGTAGTAGAGCATAGCTCCCCATGGAGGCACCCACACTGGAGACCAAGGAGGTTGCTGGGAACCACCATAAGGAAGGCCCACAGGAGCGTGGCATGGGACACCACAGGGGAAGAAGTAGCTCCTTGTGGGGTACTCCATTATTAGGTGGGGGAACTGGGGAAAAGTGGAAAGGAAGATGGGTGCCTGCCCGGATCCATTATTTGGAGGGACGGAAGTGAATCCTCAGGATTGCAAGAGAACCTGCACAGGAGAGGGAGCTGGATATCATTGTCCACCTAGGGACAAATGACTTAGCTGGCATGGGATCAGAGCAGTGCAGGAGGAGTTTGTGGAGTTGGGAGGGCCTTAACCAGTAGCACATGGTAACCTTCTCTGAGGTACTGCCTGTCTATGGCATGGTGAGGCTAGGTACTAGCGCCCACTCAAGTCAATGAATGGTTGAAAACTGGTGTGGAACATAGGGTTTTGCTGTCATTGGGACTGGACTCCACCTGGAGGATGCATCCCTATACTGACAAGATGGTCTGAATCTGTCCAGGAGGGAAGTAGGCTCTATGTGGTAGGTTTAAATGTTCACTGGCAAGGTTTCAAACAAGCCAAGGGGAGGCACTAATGAGAAGCAGGAATTCACAGACTCCACACAAAATAGGGTCATCAGTGAGGTAAACACCAAGGTAGAGAGGTCGAGTAGGAGAAGGCAGGGTAAATGAAGAAAAAAGCCAAAGACAGTGAGGGCAGGGCTGGGGCTAAAGAGGTAAGACCATTAAAAAAATTGAGGGTGATGACTACCAGTGCCCATAGTCTGGGTAACAAGCTTCCTGATTTAGTGGCCTTGATGGTAGAGGAACACCTAGATATTGTTGCAGTCACAGAAACATGGTACAGAGAACCATGACTGTGATTTAAACTTACCAGTATAAGCAATCTACAGGAAGGACAGAGAGGATAAAAGAGGAGGAAGAGTAACTCTACACGTAAGATAAGGGATCAAAGCAGCAGAACTAAAGGGTAAACAGGAAGAGAGGAGGCACTGGGTCACCTTGGAGACAGGTAATGGCACCACAATCCACACAGGGTTTGTACAGACCACCTATCTCAGGGGAGGAAATGGACAAAGAAATGTTAGAAGGCATCCATAGAATGGCAGAAAAAATGGAGATTTTTTGATGGGGACCTGACTATGCCAGATGTTAACTGGTGCACATGTGCAGCCACATCCAAGAGCAGGGTTATTCTCGATGCCCTGCAGGGGCATGCCTCAGACTGCTAGTGTTGGAGCTCACCAGTAATCTCAAATGGAGATGGTGAGAGGATCACAGATTTAGAAGTAGGTAGCCATCTGAGAACTAGTAACCAGCGAACAGTGTGTTTCATGATAAACACATCTGTAGAGTCAAGCCATACAAAGACAAAAGTACTGGACTTTGGAGGGCTGATTTTGGCAAAATAGGTGAGTGTCTAAGGAATGCAGTAGCAAATGGGCAGGAAGGAGGTAGAAGAACAATAGAAGAAAACTGCCATCACAGAGGCAGCAAGTCTTTTGTGAAGCATATAAACAAAACAAGGTGAAGGAAAAAACACTATGGTGCTCAAAGAGGTGGCAGGAATGGTTAGGGAGCAAAAGATAGCATTCAGGAAGTATAAGGAATCACAGAATGAGCAGGACAGAGAACTGTACCAGTTAAAGTACAAGGAAGTGGGAAGGCAGTCAGAATAGCAAAGGCCCAAACTGAGGAAAATATATCCAACTCTGTTAAGAAGGGGGATAAAACCTTTATAGGTACATCAGGGAGTGAATGAAGACCAAGGAAGGGATAGTGAGTCTTAACAAAGGGAGGGATGTGGACTGAGGATGACAGTGGAAAAGCAGAGATACTGAACAAATACTTTTGCTCAGTATTCACAAAAGAAGAAGAGGGAGGCAAACCAAGCAATAGAAGCACTCTGGATAGAAGAAAGGGTCCTGAGAGAACTCCTAAAACTCAGGAAGACAAAGCAATGGGGCCTGATTGGATTCACCCCAGAATTCTAAAAGAGCTAAGGAGAGACCTAGTGATGTCACTGACTAACCTTTTAACAAATCATGGGAGGGTGGTGTTATACCTGAGGACTGGAGGAGGGAGATGTGATTCCTCTTCACAAAAGTGGGAGCAAGGCAGAGGCAGGGAACTACAGACATGTTAGTTTAACCTAGTGGAAGGGAACATGATGGAATCATTTCTGAAAGAAAGAATTGTTGAGTACCGAGGCCAGCGGGACAGAGGACCAATCAGACATAAGTCAGAATGGATTCAGAGCAGGAAGGTCATGTCAGATGAAGCTAATAGATTTCTTTGACTGGGTGACCAAAGTAGTAGACCAGGAGGGGCTGTAGATATGGACTACCTAGACTTTAGAAAAGCATTTGACACAGTCCCACACAGAAGATTAACAAACAAGTTAGCCAGCCTGGGAGTGTAACAAATTGGCTGACCAACAGGATGCAGAGGGTAATAGTAAATGGAGTGCACTCTGAAGAAAGGGTGGTTACTAGTGGAGTACCACAGGGTTCAGTACTAGAAATGGTCTATTTTAATGTCTTTATATACCTTACAGAAGGGCTGGAAGAAAAGTATGCCTCTTTGCAGACCATACAAAATCTGCAATGGGGTTGATACACAAGGGGTTTAAAGGATGAGAAGGACTTGGCAAGATTGGAAGAATGGTCAAAAGTATGACAGCTTAGATTCAATGCAAAAAGTTCAAAGTAGCACCTGGGAACAAAAACCCAGGGAAAGAGTACATAATGGGGGCACACAACAACAAAATGGAAAGGGACCTGGGGGTAGTCATATCTGATTACCTAAAGGTGGGCAAGCAATGTGAGAAGGCAGTAAGGAGGGTTGGGGATACTGGGATGCAGGGAGAAGCATCACCAGTAGAAACAGGAAGTTGTTATCCCTCTGTACAGACAGTTGGTGAGACCGCATTTGGAGTACTGCATGCAGTTCTGGATACCCCATCACTGTAATTACATGGACAGGATGGAGGCAGTCCAGAGGGGGCAAAGAAAATGATGCAGGGTCTGCAACAGAAGCCATATGAGAAGAGACTGAAAGTTTAATATGAATACTGTGGAGGAAAGGAGGGAGAGGGGCATGATAGAAACTTTCATACTGTATCTCAAGGAAATCAACAAAGTCCAAGATGAGAGCATCTTTGAGAAAGAGATGTGCAAGAACAAGGGACACAGTTTGAAGATAAAGGAGGACAGCTCAGGGCAACATCAGAAAGTTTTTCTTTTCATGGAGAGGATGGTGGATGCATGGAACCACCTTCCTGAGGAGGTTGTGGGGTCAAAAATAGTGTGGGAATTCAAGAATGTACTGGACAGACATAAAGCAATTATAGTGATGGGTAGGAGGAAGTAGGCTGTTGGTTAACTAGAATCTGCAGCTTATCCAATGCATAGGAATGGACAGACTAGGTGGGCCAAGTGGTAATTATCTGCCATCAAAGTCTATGTTTCTATGTTTCTATAAGAGGGCTACATTTTTGAAACTAAGAGACTGCAAGACTATATGCCCTTACAAACATGATATTCAGTTTTACAAAAGGTGTCAGGGTATTAAATAAAATGTTTCTGTGTTATAGGAAGTATTTTAAAGATGTTTCTGTAAACAAATATAAAAAGGCCTTAGTTTAAAATAAAACAAAGGGTTGAATGAATACAAATGCTCCCAGTGTATTGTGCACCCTAAAGTAACAGTACAAAAGGGTTGCCAGAGTATCTGTATACACATATAAAGTGCTGACAGGGTGCAGGCCCATATTCACAAATTAGACAGGTACACGTAAAACATAGAACCTTCTCTACCTGACTGCTGATTTCTAAACAGGTTTTCTTAAGGGACAGCACCCTCTGAAGCCCTTGTTTTATAGTGCACCCTCTGTCACTCATGGTGTAACTAAGGCAACACCAGGTGTATTACTAGATAATTAGCCTAGTAATTAATACAAAACTGGGAATAGCAACCCATGATTCACTGTTTAGAGGGTATTAATTACTAAGATGGCAAACTAAACTTTCAGAACATATCCGTGGGTCACAAATATTAGCCTAACCAAGAGCGTTTATACTTAAGGTTAAGAGCTTTAGTCAGGTGACCTCACCTAGGGGAATATAAGCTCTGTGCACAGATCTTCAGGCAGATCAGCCTTGGTTGAATGAAGAAGGCGGACAGTGCAGTATTACAGAAGTAAAAGGTGAAGATTGTAGCAATGCTACACATCTTAGACTGTATATCTGAGTTGTGCAATAAATCATTGAAGGAGAAGTGGTTGTTTATGTTGCAGTATTTATTTATTTAAGCCTTGTAAATAAATCTCATGAAGTGTGTTTTAAATTCTGTCAACTTGCCTCATCTGTGATTATTCCTCACACCCTGTGACACTTTTTATAAATAGTTTTGGATTTTTCTAGTCTGATATTCTATTACAACTATAGTAACTAACAAGTAAAACTACAGTTTAGAATCCATTTGTGACAGTTGATTCTGAGTCTATATCCTTGTCAAGCTTTGCAACTGCCAGGATAACTAAGTAGGCTCAATTATCCTTTGTTGAACAGTTGTTGAATATTCATACTTGTCTCTTTTATACTGTAGTCTAGCTAGATGCTTCTAAAGGAGGAAACTGCTCCCACCTGATATGTTGAATTAATTTATATATATATATATATATATATACTGTATATATAGATAAGAGGTTACTGATATTTTATTACATCTTTTTGGCTTAGAGAAGTGGATTAGTTAGTGGGTTTGTATACAAATATACATATGTATATATATGTGTGTGTATATATATATACATTTTAATATACTAATTGTCATAGGGTGTGGGATTTCTCATGAACATCAAACTGATGTCAGACTCAGGAAGGCAATAAAGTGCATAAGAAACACTCAGCCATTACCATTTTATTACTACAGCAAAATTACTAGCATACTAACATACTAAAATGCCAGCAGAATAGGCCTAGTGGTCTTCTCGTGTCTGGTCGCTTGTCAGACTCCTCACCCAGGTGCTGACCTTGCTGCCCCCTCACCTTCTCTGGCTTGTCCTTCCCAGTTCCAGATATTCTTGCTGCATTGGATTTTGCTTCCAGAACCCTTCCCTGTACCTGTCCCACCCCTCTTGAACCCCTCCACTGTCTCTGCCTCCACCAGCCCCTAGGCAGTGCATTCCATGGCTCCACCACCCTCTCAGTGAAGTAGCACCTCCTCCTTTCTCTCCTGAATCTTCCCCTTCAAATTCAAACAGAAATAAAAAAGTAGTGCTAGCCATATTTATGCTATTGTGAGAGCACCTTCTCACGAGGTCTTACACCTCTTAGCCAGTTCTTCACTGACACCTCTCTAAATACTACTCCTAGTAGTATACTTTTATGCAGTTATTCTGCTGACATCTCCTGCTTGGGATCCACTCACATTATGCCACTTAACTAAAAACATATCCCTGTGAGGCTCATATCTTGGCCTATACAAATGAAAGGGATATTTCTAAGCCTGGTTAATAGGTGTCTTGCCTATATACAACACACATTCTTTTTGACCTGGTCTCACAATTTTAGAGTGGTAAGGAGCTTAATTACCTATTTATTATATGCTCCACCTACTGACTAGTTTAAAAGCATTAATTAGAAGAGTATAAATAAAGCCTCTAGGGGCCGCTGTCCCCTATAGGACCTATTCAGTGTAAAAGAGCTCTTCTTCAAGCAGGCCATGCTCTTTTCATAATATTTCTAACTAGTTATATTTGCTGTACTTCAGTAAACAAAAGCAAAACCTAATTGCAACTCTCAGCTGCTTTAAAAGACCATACAGCACAATAACAGAAAAACTGAAAAGTCAGATGCAATATCAAGCCGTTAGCTTAACTTTCATATTGGATCAATTGCATTACCCATTTTGTTTCCTTTAAATTTTCTTACTTTAGAGGACACACCTTGCAACATTTAAGGACTACCTTCTCTCATTTTCTTATTTTCTTATTGCAGCCATATTTTACATTTATTTAGGAGCTAGCATACTCCTACACTTTGGAGACAGGCAATGTATTTTACTTCACTGAAGCATTCGTTTCAAAAAGCAGACGCACGCAATGTCAGTGGGGTGGCGAAAAACAAAAGTTATAGTCCCACTTAGAACTGCAGTATAGCAGTTCACACAGGAGAGAGCGAGAGAGAGAGGAGCAAACCCCTTTTGTATACATGTTTAATCAGCTTCTCTCTTTGCATTAGACCCTGCAGAATCTTTTTTCCTATATTCTCGAGCGGGCAGCTGCAATTTTCTGTTTGGAACACCATTCTGTGCCAAACATTTCTGGTGTACTGGCTCCAACCACTGCAGACCTATTGGGCGACAATTTACTTGTTTACTTTAACTTCTTGTGCGACTGACATATTCTGCTGGGATCCTGCCAGCCGTGACACAGCAATGAGTGAGAGAGAGAGAGAGAAAGCTCAAGGAGTGAGCACACCTCTAATTTAAAACTATTTAATTCTCTTCTTCTTTCCAAACAATTGAGGCACCAGTGCTATTATTTAGAAGCATGACCTGCACTTTTCCTTCACACTCCCAATTGGATGTTTACACACAAAGCATGTCATATGCTCCTTCACAGATGCAGCATATTTTTAAATGTAAAAAAGTAGGAAACAACTACCAAGCCATTTTAGAGGAGCCACATTCATTTTGGTGACTAGCCACAGGACAGAATACAAGCAGGGAAAGGGCACCAAACCAAAGAAAGAGTTGCTGTTCTTATCTTGTATTCTGGCATAGCTGGCATACAGCATGCAAAATGTTACACATAGCCTCCTAAGTTAATCACAGCAGCATTTAGCTGCCATTTAAATAGATCTGTGTTACCAATGGGGACTGGGCACCCTCCATGACAGGGACAGAGTCACCTGTCACATATCTCCCACCCAAGAGGGCAACCATCCTATAGTTGTCCATTATAGACTTACCAACCCAAAATGGTATGGTGGTACATGGGCCACTCTCACTGTAGAGCTCCACCCCAGGGTCCCTTAAATCTATTTAAGCTGTCTCTGTAAGCATACTCATTATCCTACACACTTTACAGACTTACAAACATTACCCAGGGGCTAGCATGCTTTTACTGCCATAACATCTACTTATTAGCTTTCCTTTTCTAGCAAGACTGGTCTTTACATAAAACATAATCGGCATTCCTACAAATTTATAGAAACATCTGACACCTATTACCAGTGTGTCCCCATAGATATTCACCTTGAAGTTCTTTCACTCTATAATCTCAATATAATTATTTCAGAAAATACAGAAAGATGTAGAAAATTGATCAGAAGATAATCTGACAGATGTTCAAGCCTATCGGATGAAAATAAAAAGGAAAATACACACGATAGATTGATAAGACTTGTTATTAGGAACATTATCCCCTTCCTCACCCTGGAAGGGGATGGAGCTATGGCAAGGTTGCAGGAATGGTCAGAAGTATGGCAGCTTGGATGCAATGCAAAGAAGTGCAAAATAATGCACCTGGGAAACAAAACCGAGGGGAAGATTACACAATGGTGGGGTAGTAACAACAACAAAAATGGAAACAGACCTGGGGTAATCATATCAGATGACCTTAAGGTTGGCAAGCAATGTGAGAAGGTGGTAGGGAGGGCTAGGGGTTACTGGGATGTATATAGAAAGGCATCACTAGCAGAAAACAGGAAGTTGTTATCCCCTGTACAGACAGTTGGTGAGACCCCATCTGGAGTATTGCACCCAGTTATGGAGACCCCACCTCCACAGGACATAGACAGGATAGAGGCAGTTCAGAGGAGGGCAACTAAAATGGTGCAGGGTCTGCAAGAGAATAAGAGAGGAGACTAAAGAGCCTGGCCATGTATACCCTTGAAGAAAGGAGGGGGGCATGATAGGAAACATTTAAGTACCTCAGTGGAATCAACAAAGTCCAAGAAGGTAGCATCTTTCAGAAAAGAGATGTGAAGAACAAGGAGACACAATTTGAAGATAGAGGGGACGGCTCAGGGGCAGTGTGAGGAAGTATTTTTCACAGAGAAGGTGGTGGACACATGGAATAGCCTTTCTGAGGAGGTTATGGGGTCTAAAACTGTGGGAAATTCAAGAATGCGTGGCACAGACATAAGGCAATTGTTATGGAGGGTAGGAAGAAATAGGCTGTTGGTTAAATAGGATCTGCAGCTTATCCTCTAGGTAGGGAAATGGGAAGACTAGGTGGGCCAAGCAGGCCTTATCTGCTCTTAAAAGTCTACGTTCTGTTTTTCTATGGCCCACCCTTGTCCATCAGCTCTGTCCCAGGATCCCTTAATCAAACACAAGATATTGCCCTTTATACATTTACCATGTACTGTATAGCAACACATCTTTGACAACATTCTGGGGCTTTCACAATATTGTAACAGTCACATAATATTTATCTATGCACCTTACAAAACTGGATAACAGAATGTCATCAAAACAGAGAGAGAAAATATGACAGCAGTTTAATGCTGTCTGCGCTATACCTATCACCATCATTATCCCTCCTTTCAGGATAGGATCTTCCTCTTCTTCCTCCAAGGTTACCACCTCCTGTTCTCAACATCGTGGGATACCTTTCCCTCAGTATTATCAGAGATGTCCTTCCCATTGGTCTCTAGGAAAGTTGCTTACCTGTTGGTACATACCCACTCCAGTAGTGATAGGGTGTTAGCCATGCCAATATCTCCCCATTACTAGAAGGATCAGGAGGACTGTTACATACAGCCTCCCTAACTTTTCTTACAGACCACATGCACCACTACACTGGTATCAACCAACTTTATTCAGGAGTTAGGTCTCATGTGATACAACACTCCTTCCCTAAGCTCACTCCACCACAACCTTCCAGCTCCTTATCACCTTTTCCTGTTTACCTTCCTCTACTCTGATATGGGGTATTACTTTCCTGATCACTGCATCTGCCAACTGCAGTTTTCCCCATTTTATAGCAGGATTATAATGCATCACAGGCAGTGTTACTATACTTTTAAAAGTCCTTTCAACTGTTATTGCCTGTTCTGACTTGAGGGTTGACTTCATCCAGTGGGCACAAAGTCTACAATAGTTTTCATCAGGACTTCTCAAGGTCACCATTCCTTCATCCATAGTCCAATATAGTCCAGAGAACTCCAGCAAGATTGGTGCTTCCATCACCCAGGAAACTCCTGCAAGGTTGGTGTTTGCATCTCTGACCTCTCATCACTGTCCTGCTCTGGTTTGATCCCACTGAGCAGCTCCCAACATCTGCATTCTGCCTCCCTCCAGTGACGGTCGGCTTCCAACCATGTGTCACTCATCTAGCGTTCAGATGCATCAGGTCAGCCACTCAATCCTACATCTTGGGAACCTCACACAGACACCACTGCCAGTGATCCATCTTCTTTCAACTGGCACCATGCACCACTGCCTGGTCTCCTAAATAGTACCAGGGCAGGTACCACCTGGCTTGAATCTCCTGATACCTAGACTTCTAGCCAGTATCCACCACTGCCACCATATGTCATAGGGTATGGGATTTCACATGAACATCGAAATTATGTCAGACTCAGGCAGGCAGGTAATAAGGTGTATAAAAATGTTCAGTAAGCATTTATCATTTTATTACTCCAGCAAAATTCAAACAGAATTCAAAGAAAAGTAGTGTTTTCCATTTACATACTATTGTGAGCACCTTCCTCATGAGGTCTTACACCTCTGTTAGTCAGTTCTGCACTGACACCCTCTCCAAATACTACCCCTAGTGGTAGACTTTTTATACAATTATTCTGGTGACATCACGTCCTTGGGATCTGCCCACATTATGTCACTTAACCAAAAACACATCCCTGTGAGGTTCATATCCCGGCCTACACAAAACTAAAGGGATATTTCTAAGCCTTGTTAATAGGTGTCTTCCTATACAAAAAGCACTCCTTTTGACCTGGTCTTACAATTTTCTTTTGAAATTGCAGTTTCTACTCCATCCTACTTCCTGCCAGCCCTGACTCTTTGGGGCTGCCAAAGAGTCATCCTCCTGCCTCCTGCCCTACTCACACCTACCTCCAGGCCCCATGGAGCTGGTTTGTACCTCAAGTGGGGAAAAGGTGGGGCACTACACCACATGCTACTATCTTTTCATTGGTCCACAGGTGGCTGGGTGAGTGGGGCACATTTGTAAGCATGCTTCAGGCAGCTCATCTTCCCAGCACTGGCAGGCATTTTCCTCATTTTCTTCACTTAAGCAATGTAGCCCTGATGTCAAGGCACTATGCACCGATGTCCACTGCATACTCTGGCCACCTTTCCCCTACGGGTTTGCAGTACTCAGTCGCTGCTCGAGATCAGAAAAGTTGCGGCATTGGCCTCCTCCCCCAGAGAAGGCAAGTTGTCATTGGATGCTTAAGCCATTCTCCCTGGCTGGCCCTCCAGCGACTTGAGTCCGGTCCTGAACCTGGGTCACCATCTCCTCAAGTGGAAATCCAACCACTGCACCGACAGGCCGGCACTTGGTCTTACAATTTTAGAAGGACAGTCTGATATAAATGCACCAGGACCCTCTTCAACAAATCCTGGCACTCCTAAATATCTGTTTTCCTCCTCTCCATCTTCC
Source organism: Neoceratodus forsteri (assembly GCA_016271365.2). Classification (NCBI taxonomy): domain Eukaryota; kingdom Metazoa; phylum Chordata; order Ceratodontiformes; family Ceratodontidae; genus Neoceratodus; species Neoceratodus forsteri. The sequence continues at coordinate 80,271,394 of CM057455.1, forward strand.
CACTCTAACCCCTTGATGATTCAAGCCTCCTCCTCCTACCCTGCCTTTAACCCTCCCTTCACCCTCTCCTCACCTCCCTCCCAACCCCGATGCTTGCCACCCTCATCACCCCACCCACCAGTCTACTCCCCACCCTCTCCTCTCCCCATTACCCCCTACCACCCCTCTTTTGCTGCCTTGTCCCCAACCCTCTCACTCCTCCACCCCCACTTGACAAAGCCAGCAATGGCTGCTTTAGCTAACATGGCAGGTATTTACTATCTTTTGTGCTACATTGCACTTAAATGGAACTTATGTTCAAACTGTCTACCAATGATACATTTTACAGAACAATGTTGTACTGTCTCACCATTGATCTCCTGATACATTGCACAACTACTAAGATCTCCAAACTAATGTAACAAAAATGTAATCTTTGTAATGTCCATGTAATCGATGTTTCATTGAGATGTTCATGTCTTTGTATGTCTGATCTGGAACCTTTGTAAATGAGCCTTCATGCAAAGGTATTAATCCTAAACTTAAATAAATAAATACAATTCTGGTATAATTGTTTATAAAAGTCACTAAATTCAGCATTGATTTCTTTATTGGTAACCACGACAGAACTGTATTTATTGCAGATCCCTGCTATGGTACTCTGATTTTGCTCTGTCCTCTGGAATTCACTGCCCCTCGGTTAAGGGGGCCCCAACCTTTGAGGTAGTCAAGGCCTCCTATTTGCTCAGTCACTTCTGGATTGAATGGTTAATTTGTTCATACATTTTACAAATTGCATTACTATTTTGTGATTTTAATTATTTGTATCTAATGATTCTATTTCTAAAGATGTGTTCATTTGTTTGTACAGTGCCCAGAGCCTCTGGGATTGGGCATTTTAAATACATTTTGCCTTGCCTTGGCTAACAGTCTGCATGCTAACAGTTTGCTGGCTTTTTCACCTATTTCAGTATGTCTTCCTCATTTTGAACAATGCATACTGTGCCTTAACTAAGAATGTCCTATTTATGTCCTACTTTAAGCTGGTGATTTAAAAAAACAACTGAACATTTGAGCCTTTTGAGTTTTTAAAATTTGTTCTAGAACACGCAACTCCTTCTCCTTCTCTGTTAGGTCATTTCATGCCTCTTTTTCCTAAAAGATTAGAAACTAATCATTCGAATTTTGATGACAGCATTTAAGGCATCCCACAAGCATGCAAAGGATACCTTTCCATTGTCATTAACCTTAAAATACCAATTTTCTTTTCCAACCATATTTTGAAATCTTCCCATAGATGATCCAGATGGGGTGGGCAGAATGAGAAGCAATCTGGATAAACTGGCAAAATGGTCAGAAGAGTGACAACTGGGGTTTAATGCAAAGAAGTGCAAGATCATGCACATAAGAGAGAAACCCTGAAACCACCTATAGGCTCGAGGGAGTTGCTGGCAGTCACAAGGGAAGAAAGAGACTTATGCATCATCATTACAGATGACCTGAAATTATTCAAGCAGACCACTAGAGCAGTAGTAAGCTAGGTGGATGTTTGAGTGTATTAGTAGGGGTATCACTAGTCGTAAGAGGGAGGAGATAATCTCTTTACAAGACACTGGTTAGACCCCATCTGGAGTACTGCACGCAGTATTGGAGGCCACACCTTCACAAGGACATTAACCAAATTGAGGCAGTCCAGAGAAGGGCAACCAAAATGTGCAGGAACTGCATCAGAAAACATATAAGGACAGATTAATGGAGCTCAATATGTATACCCTAGAGCAAAGGAGGGAGAGAGGTGATATGATCGAAACATTCAAACACCTTACGGAGCATTAACAAGGTTAAAGAGTTGAACATGTTTCAGTATAAGAAAATAGCAGGACAAGAGGACACAGCATGAGATTAGAGGGAGGCTGATTAAGGGTAATGTGAGGAAGTTCTTTTCACAGAAAGTGTGGTTGATGCATGGAACGACCTACCTCAGGAAAGTGGTGGATATGAATACAGTGCAGGGCTTCAAACAGGCATGGGATAGGCATAAGGGAGCAATACAGATGAGTATGAATAGATAGGCCATTGACAGAGCAAAGGCTGATGGCACATTCATAAGGTAGAAAAGAAATGGGCAGACTGGATGGGCCTTATGGTCCTTATCTGCTGTCAACTTCTATGTTTCTATGTTTCTATGTAGATCTGCAGGGCAGTTTTAGGTTCATATGCACAATACATGGGAGTGGTCACAGAGGGTGTCTGGCAGTACAGTGACTTCTGATATGTGTGCTGGGTGAGTAGAGAGGAGCCAATCGATGAGTGTACTAGTCTCCATCCTGTAGTTCTGTCTGGTGGATTGTGTAACCAGCTGAGTAGGATAAAGTCCAGCAATTTGTCACAGACTGTATTAGAATCATAGAGATTCCTAGTTGGCATTAAAGTCCCCAACTATTATGTGTTCCTGGTTTTGCCTTGTTTGTTCAAGGCAGGTCAGGACCTGCTGTAAGCCAGTATCGTGTTTACCCAGTGGAACATAGACTGTGTAGAGTAAGTACTTTATTCTGCTGCCCTATGGTGAGTTTAATGCTTAGTATAGTGTATAAGCCACTTGACAGTAGCTGGCCTTTGATTTCACTCCTTAGGTAGACCGTACAGCCACCTCCACATTTGGACAACCGTCCTGGCGGAATATAGTGTAGCCATCCAGAGCTATTGTAGGCCATTGACCTTTGCTGACAGCCAGGTCTCAGTTAAGGCTATTACATCCAGTTTGTAGAGTTCTACCCTGAAATTGAGGTAACTCGGTAAAAGACTGCATATGTTAAGTGAGACTTTCTTGAGATGCCCCAGTTATATGTTGGGCTTTATAGTCTGGAGACCAGGATTTGGGTGCACATTTCCAGAAATTAGTAATAAAAGTAGGATCAATTTCCTGAGAGTCTGTGCACAGAGCACCTGGTTGTGGCCAGAAAGCTTTGCTATGTGGCCTTTGGGCACATTTGTGGTCATTACAGCATGTGACCGCATAGCAGAACTACTGCAGGGATTTTTGGAGGTGGCTGTGATACATAGATTTGTGGAGGCAGCTTGGGCATTTTGGTGCTCAGCCACAGAGGTTACCATGCTAGGTTTGTGTGTCCTCTCTAGAGTAGTTGCAGGGCCCTTTGGGGTGTTCAGTGCAGGAGCGCAGAACTCTTTCCCTAGTATCAGAGTGAGGATAATAAGGAGTAAATATTGCTCACTTCTATGAATCAGTGGCATTTTTAGCTCAGAAAGAGAATATAAAAAGATTTATGTAGGTAGCAATCAGTGTTGTTGGTAGTTTAAAGGAGCCCTTCTGGTTAATTTACTCCCAGAAACAGGCTGATAAGTGTCTCAGTAGGCTGATCTCAGTAGCCTAGGACAGTAGTGTGAATACAAACCATATCTGGTTCTTACTCCTTTAAGAGGTAGACTGGGGTGAGTCCAAGGGTTAGAAAAGTATTTAACAAAGGGTAGAGGAGGGGGTAGGGGGTGGTGCCAAATCAACCCTGAGGATGAGCACTTAGGGTGAGATGGCGGAGGAGTTTACACTTTAATAGTGTTAAAATGGGTTCAGGCTGTCCTGAAATGAACGAGCCACTTGGGTCAGTTCAGTGGCATCCCTAAGGAGTCCGGGCATTTAGGCACCAAAATTCAAACTTCTTCTTTGCTGTACCTGGGTTCTGGAAGGAGCAGGCTGGTGGCAGTGGTGCTGGCAGGCTCAGGACCACAGAAAGTAGTTTCAGGAGGAGGCTGAAGCCAAAATCAGTGGCTGAGATCCCATGTAGAGAAGGAACAAAGAGAAGAGAGGTTATTACCAACTGAGAAGAGGCGGGTGCTAGTGGGACAAAGAAAGGGTGGGTAGAAGTTTAATCTGTGGAGGATGTGAGGCGCTATGAGAGCATTCGGGCACTTGAGATCTACAGAGGCTGGGTCCCTGTTTTAGCCTCTAAGAAATACAGACCAGCAGTTGGCCACAGAAAAGTACTGTGATTTCCTCTTTACTTTAAAATACAATCTGCCTACTGCATAGCTTAAATTAATACCTTGCTGTCTTGCACTTTTACCTCAATATTACCTTTTGGCTACAAAGTTCTTTAAGAACTGGGTTAAGAGCATATTACAATTCAGCAAACTTGAGAAAATTAGCTTAAAACAGCCCCAAAATTAAGCACTTAGCAGCAGGAAAGATCCGATGTTATGCAAAAACTCAGACCTATTACCTTGCTAAATGTACAGTAGATTATAAGATTCTTGATAAGATTTTTGCAACCAGGCCTCAAAAGTATGTAAATCAAGCTGATAGGAATGTGAGCAATCTGGTGGATAAAGACAGAGAAAATATCTAGAAACAGTCAAAATCCCAGCCCTAACAGATTCAAAGAGGGAGACTTGAGCCGATCTATATTTTTAGAAGTAGCTACTGCCATTGAGGAACTACCTCTAACAAAGCCCCAAGCCCTGATGGGTTTTCAGCAGAATTTTATAAACATTTAAATGATCAGACATGTAGATATCTATTAGAAAAATATAAAGAAATCCCAGACTGTGAATTTCTACCTGAATCCATGCAAGACGTGTATATTACCCTTATTCTGAAGCAGATTAAAGATCCAATATTATGCAAAAACTCAGACCTATTTCCTTGCTAAACGTGCAGTAGATTACAAGATTCTTGCTAAGATTTTTGCAACCAGGTTTAAAAAGTATGTAACCAAGCTGATAGGAAAACAGCAAGTGGGTTTGTTCCAGGAAGGACGGGTGCAGAAAATATCGCAGCTTGAGTATTGTTATATGGCTGACTTCAAGCAGGTGTCGCCTCAGCTGTTATAGCTATAGACTTCTGCAAGGCATCTGATCCTTTACAATAGAAATTTTATGTGATGTGCCAGCAAGAATGAATATTGGTAAACAGTTTATTTTCTGGGTTATAATGTTATATAACAAGTCATCTGCTAAGGTGATAACAAATGGTTCAGTTTCAGAGCTTTTCAGATTATTCAGAGGAACCAGGTGGGTTGCCCACTTTCTCCATACCTGTTCATTCAAGCAATAGAGCCTTTAACCAGAAACAGATCAGATGGGAAGGTAATTTGTTCTGTAAAAATGAATAAGATGCCTAATGAGGTGTGTGCTTATGCAGATGCTGATAATATTATTTGCCTTCACAAGCATCCAATTTGAAGTAGGAAACCAAAAATAGGAGAGACACAGACAGACGAGGAATGGTCAACAACATGGAGAAATACCCCATGAGCTGCATGGGAGGTTCAAGGTGGGACAGTTCAATTTGGGTTCTTCGTTATTGTTACTACTCTCTAGATGCTTGGGGAAATGGGTTGTTTGCAAGACAGGCCTTGCTGGAGGTGCTTGGTCAAACATGCAAACTGAGTCCACATGCTTTGGAAGTGCCCTACTATCAGGAATGTTTGGCTTGAGGTTCACAAAGTATGTGGAGGTAACTAAATCAGGTTGACTTTCACAGGCCAGTTCTTTATTCTAGGTATACATACAGAGATAACCCTTCTGAGCAGTCCGAAAAAACATTGGGTGTTATCTGCTGCCCTTGCCCTAAAGAGGTTGCTACTTTCATATTGGAAGTATTCCATTCTATAAAGGAATACATAGATACATAGATACATAAACAGTGTCAGCAGATAAGGACCTATGGCCCACCCAGTCTGCCCATTTGAGCTTGTAAGTTCAGTTTGTTTTCCTAGAAGTCTGTTGCCCCTACCCTGACCTCTAGAATTCCTTTATGTCTATCCCATGCATTCTTAAATCCCGTGATTGTTTCAGCCCCACCACTTCCTCTGGCAGGGTGTTCCACTTGTCCACCACCCGTTCTGTGAAGAAATTCTTTCTCATGTTTCCTCTGAATCGTCCTCCCTCCAACTTCATCCCATGCCCTCTAGTCCTGGAACATCTTTTTGCTTAAAAATAGTTTTCCTGCACCCTGTTCCTCCCTGTAAGATACTTGTATGTCTCTATCATATCCCTCTCCCTCCTCCTCCAGGGAGTACATGTTCAGTCCTTCAACCTGTCTTCATAGGACTTGTGATGCAATCCATGCACCATCTTTGTTGCCCTCCTCTGAACCTTCTCTACCTGTCTATCTCCTTGTAGGTATGGTCTCCAGAACTGTACACTGTACTCCAGGTGGGGCCTCACTAGTGTCTTGTATAGGGAATTATGACCTCCTTTTCCTGCTGGTGATGCCCCTGCCATACATCCCAGCATCCTATTTGCTTTACCTGCTGCCTTGTCACACTGTTTTCCTCTTGAGGTCATCAGAGATGACAACCCCAGATCCCTTTCCTGTTTGGTGCATGCTATATCCTCACCCCCCAACTGATATATTGTGCCAGGGTTTTGTGCCCCATATGCATTATCTTGCACTTCTTTGCATTGAATTTCAACTGCCAAACCCTTGACCATTCTTCAAGTTTCTGCAGGTTGCTTCTCATTCTGTCTACACCCTCTGGTGTGTCTACTCTGTTACAGAGCTTTGTGTCATCGGCGAACAGTGAAATTCTGCCTTCTAGATCCTGCAGAATGTCACTGATGAAAATGTTGAATAGGACCGGTCCCAGCACTGATCCCTGTGGTACCCACTGGTCATCTTCCCTCTGTGGAGTGACAGCCATTTACCACCACCTCTGTGTCCTGCCACCCAGCCAGTTACCTACCCACCACACACTGTCCTGCCCACACCCATATTCCCCAGTTTGTGTAATAGTCTTCTATGTGGCACAGTGTCAAAGGCCTTGCTGAAGTCCAGATAGGCCATGTCCACTGCCCTCCCGATCCACCTCCCTAGTCACCCAGTCAAAAATTCAACGAGGTTGGTTTGACATGACCCTCCCTGGTGAAACAATGCTGCCTTGGGTCCTGTAGTCCATTGACAACCAGATGTTCCACCAATCTCTCTTCAGTAGTGCTTCCATGATCTTCCCCACTACTGAGGTGAGGCTGACTGGTTGTAGTTCCCGCTTCCTCTTTGTTCCCACTTTTGTATAAGGGACTACATCTGCTGTCCTCCAGTCTTTGGGTACCTCCCTGTTTCCAGTGATTGGCTAAACAGGATAGCCAAAGGTTCAGCCACCACCTCGCTTAGTTCTTAAGGACCCTGGGGTACACCCTGCCTGGCCCTCATTGCTTTATCAACTCTTATTACTTCCAGTTCCTTCAGGACCCTTTCGTGTAAAGGGACTTGTGTCCGTTTTGCACCATTCTCACCCCTTGTACTCCTTCAGACCCATTACCCCCTCTTCAGTAAAGACTGAGCAGAAATACCTGTTCAATATGTCAGCTTTACTGTTGTCATCCTACATGCGGCTCCCATCCTCCCCTTCAGTCTCACTATCCCTCCCTTTGTCTTTCTTTTTTCACTTATGTACCTGTAAAGGTTTTATCCCTCTACCCACTGATTTTGCAATGTGTTCTTCTGTCTGAGCTTTGGCTTCCCTTACTAACCTCCCTGCCTCCCTTTGCTTCTCCTGGTACTCTCCCTATCCCCTCTGCCTGTGTCTTTTGTATTGCCTGAATGCAATCTTTTGGCTTTCACTTTCTTTGCTACCTCTTTGGAAAACCATAATGGTCTCTCTTCCTTTTCCTCTTGCTAACCTGCTTAATGCATAATTTGTTGTTCTTGTAATCCCCATTTTAAACACTGCCCACTGTTCCTCAACCCCTGATTCCTGTCCCATTCCCTTAATGCCTCTTTTTCAAGTATCTCCCCATTTTCCCAAAGTCTGCCCCCACTAAAATCCAGGATACGGTTTTGTGTGGTTTGGTTCTGCTCTTTCTGTGATTTCAAACCACAATGACTGGTGGTCACTGCTACCCAGGTGCTCCCCACTGTTACCCCATCACATTGTCCCTGTTTGTGAGCACAAGGTCCAGTATTGCCTTCTGCCGAGTTGGTTCCATGACCAGTTGCTTGAGGAAGGCACCCTGAAGGGATTCCAGGATAAATCTGATCCTAGTTGATGCTGCTGCTGGGATGCTCCAGTCCACGCCTGGAATATTGAAGTCTCCAACCAGTACTACTCTCATTCCTTGTCTGCCATCCTTTGGATGGCTAGCATCAGCTCCTCATCTGTTTCTTCCTCCTGGGCTGGTGGTCTATAGACCACACCTGTAAGGATGGCTGTCCCCATTTTCCTTTCCAGCTTAACCCACAGTATCTCTCCCCATTTTGTTCCTCCTGGATCTCTGTGGCCCTTATGTCATTTTCACATACAGTGCCACCTCCTCCCTTCCTGCCTGCTCTGTCTCTTCTGAATATGTTGCAGGTATGGTCATCTCCCAGTCATGGTTATCATTACACCAGGTTTCAGTGATGGCCACAATGTCCAGGTCTGACTGTACCATAACAGCCTCCAGATCTTCCATCTTGTTGCTAAGGCTTCTGGCATTTGCACACATGGCTTTCATGATTTGACCTCCCTAGACTGCTTCACTGTTCTACTCCAGCCTCTTCCTTGGTTGTCATTTATCCCTGGTTCTCCTTGCTGTCTGCCCTTATGCTGAATTTTGCCCTTTTCTGCTTATCCACCTCTTGGGCACTAATCTCCATCTTTGCACACTGCTTTGCAGAGATAGCCCTCCTCTGGTTCACTGGTTCCACTGCTAGCTGTGGGGATGAGCAAGTACCCTCCTTGCTGGCCTGCCACCCCTTTGCTAGTTTAAATGCTTGTCAATGTAGCATTTAAACGTATCATTGAGTGCTTGATTCTCCAGGATGGATGCAGGCGTCAAGGCTTGAACAAACCTCCATCCCTCCAGGTGGGTCCCCAGTCACCAATGAATCCAAACCCTTCCTCACAGCACCAGTTCTTCAACCATGAGTTAAAGTTCCTGTGCATGCACTCCTATGCTCTCCTTGCCTCTCACAGGTAGTACTTTGAGAAAGTGACAGAAGTAGCTACTTTCTTGAGACCCTCCCAGTTTCTTAAACTCTTCCTGAACTTCTTTGGCTCCCATTTGCCAGGTCATTAGTACCTAGGTGGATAATGACATCCAGCTCACCTTCCTGTCTTGCCTTCCCAGTGATCCCCAGGATCTTCCTTCCATCCCTCCATGCCGTAGCACCTGGTAGGCACCCCACCTCCTGTCCTTCCTCCAGTGTTCCTAGGAATGGCTGAATAACTTGACTCTTCTGACCTGCAATGAAAGGGTTACTCAACTGCAGCTGGCAAATTCGATGTTTTTGTGAGAGTCTGGTCTCTTCATCTCTTTAGTCAAAGATGGTGATTAGTCAGTAAAATGCATTTAACTACTGTACTATGATATTAATGTGTTTATGATATGTGATTCTGTCATATCCCAAAATGTACAGGGCTCTTAGTAGTTCCTATTAGCTCGTGACAGTTAATTTGACTCTTTCTGTACCTGACCCTGCAGGAATGTTTTTATAAAAAGTGTAAAGTTTTGATAACAATGTTAATAATATCAGCTTGTAACTGTTTTATGTGTTATGATGTACCATTTTCGGTTTCTTTTGGAAAATAAAAACTTTTGAATAATAAAACATTTCTCCTAAACTGCCCTCTGCTAGCATCATATCATCATCCCTTGTTCATGAGCACCTTCTTTCTGAATAATAGTTTTCCTTTTCTACCTTATTTATCCCGTGAGGTAATTAAAGAGCTCTATTATTCCTTATAGAAATAATTATAGGAAATGTTTTCATGCTGCACATAAAACTACCCAAGAGACGTGTGCCAGTATGATTTAAATGTTGCACTGTAACTCGATGGCATGCCTATGGCATGCATGCAACAAGCAAGTGTGGAAGCCATGTTTTTATGTGAAGTTTGGAAAGACTGCATGCATGCAAAAAACAGTGGTCACTGATAACTGCACATGTAAAGTTAAAAACTTGTTTAGGATCACACCATACACAAGTGGGGTTGATGAGATTCAAACCCAGGTCAACATGCCTCCAAGTCTCCTGGTTTGTAGTTCAGTGCCTTTAACCACTAAGCCATATTGTCTATACACCTATGGTTTGCTTGTACTTCAGTACATACTGTATCTGAATATATCTGCATGCATGCAATGTGCTTTTAGCCACTGTTCTGCTTTTCAGTTTTCTTCTCTCCCTCACCTCATTTTCACAGTTGAACTGTAGCACATCGTGCCAATGGAAAACATGGTTTTTCCCAACCCTAATGCACAAATGTCCCACAAAACCACTTAATTACTTCTGTCTGGCCTGTATTCTTACTATTTTTCTCCATAGTTTTGAATGCTTCCATGCAAACAGACTTTAAGTTGCAAACACAGAAGTAACAGTACCCGACACACACATGCACATGGCCAGTTCCCATCCCATGCACACACACTGTAACACATATGGCCATGTTGCTACAGTCAACCCACCAAGTATAGATTTAAGTAAAAGTCTCTTACTTGAGTACTAGGAGCCAGAGACAGGAGTCTTTAAGAGATGATGTCCATGGGTCAAAGTGTTGGTACTCTTGAAATGAATGGAGTTATTTTCTACTTGTTTTGTACATTATGATGGTGAGTTGACAATAATGAAGGCCGTTGTTCTACTAACAAGGCCCTAGTTAGTCAAGTGGTGACCTTCACTAATCTCAACTCTCCATCAATAATGTATAAAATAGTAATTAAAAATACCCCCATTAATTTCAATGGTGCACTCCTGCAGTCTCTTTGCCCTTTGTTATAAAGTGCCTGAGCATGGGGAAGTGGAGGTCAGCTTCACTGGGGGAAGACATAAGTCTGACTATAGTAGGGCTCCAATAGTCTGTACATATACCACTGAACTGTCCATGAATGCAAGGGACAGTTATCTGTAACATCTCTAAAAGGTACAACTTATTCATTTTGACTGAAAAGTGATATACAAAATCAGAAAAAATTCAAATGTATAAGATTCACCTGTATATACCCAGAGCAGTGAATCAACTTTGGCTTAAACCCACCCGGTCACTAAACCAGTGTTTTTCCTGGCTGAAGTTCTGCCTCCTCCCTCAAAAGGACTTTTCCCTGACTCCATTCCATTCCATTCCATTCAATACCCATCCCCTATGGGTCATGAAGCTGCCCAAAGGTGAAGAAATATGAGAACACACAAATATTTCAGTCCTTTCTCCTTCCACAATCCCCTTGTAAAACAATTATAGACGTTTACTTACCTGGACATATGGCCAAACCTGCAGCCTGGCATAGTGTGCCTCTAGCCCAGTTTTTGGCTCTGCTCTCTCCTTTGCCAGAATTTGAATGCTAGAACTGACAATAACTTGTCCCAAATATGATCCACAACCAAGTCACCTCACCATCCAAACTCACCCAAACTGTGTTGCTTGCTTCTTGCTTGGTTGCTACAGAGGCTGCTGCTGTAGTGCACTGATCAAAGCTTATGAAGGCCACCCACACCACTGTCACCACTGCTGCTAAGCCTAGCTTGCTGCCTTGGGGGTCTGTACTGTTATTTTGTTTTGCAATGCAAGCCTAGTAGAGTATGTAGGTAGCCTAGTCTTGAGTTAGCTTTTGCTCGCCCTCTGCCCTTCAGTGACCAGAGGAGACAGAGACTCACTAAGAGCAGAACAACAAAAATATGCTGCCACAATGCTGCTATTGAGAGTTTGGTGCTCACTGACTCCTCCAAGCTGTAGTGTGCAGTCTGTCTGCTCGGTGGCAGGAAAGACAGTGTTAACTTGCAAGGCTCATCCACTCTTTCTTGGCTGAAGCTCATCCACATCACATTTGATTGTGCCACTGCTAATAGATGGAAGAGGTGGACAACACAATACAGACACACTTGAGTCTGGACAGTACCTGCAGCGTGAGCGCACAGGCCAGGTGGGCACTTATTATGCAATAGAGTAAATCCAAATTTAATGCCATTACTGCCACACCATAAGAACAACCTAGGCAAAATATGTTGGGAGCAACTGCCTCCACTGCCCTACATAAATGGCATCCCTGCTTAATGGTAGATATTCATTCTGAGGTGCTAATGCAATGATTTCCACTGTGTTCTGAGGTACTGTATCTCCATGTTTCATGGTGTGTCCTTATCATAATGTGGGTTGGTGTCCTCATTGTCCTCATTTTGAGTGTCTCGTGTCACTCATTTTGGTGACAAATGTGAGGTATGGTGCAAACTTCCAAGACCCTATGCAGAACAAAGAGTGCTGAGCATGGCCATACTGTATATGCTCTACAGAATGACAAAGGGAAAGTGAGATAAAACAGTCAAAGAGAAACACATTTGTATCATTAAATATGCAGAAGGGATCTGAATGGTCCAAAACAAAAGGACAGGGTTCACAACAAAGAGGCCCTCTTTGTACATCAGGAATGGGGATGTTGACTGGCTATATCCTAGGCATTTAATGCAGTAAACAAACACTACTTTACAAAATAACGGTGATTTAATGACAAAATCAAAAGTCATTACACAAGTTGCAAACAGATCAGAATTAATAGGTTTTCCAAATGTTTATGTTAATTCAAATAACAAGGTATTTTAATGACTCTAATAGCTAGCAGCAGTATAAGAAATAGAAACTGATGTAGTTTACGGCAGCATGGGCAGAGCCATGCTGATCGACCATGATGTAGGAGATAAAATGAGTGTGGTACAGGTATGTGAGGTAGTTGTCCCATGCTTGGTGTTTCGCTAGCGCTGAGGCACAAATCTCTGCCTCTTAAAGCATCAGTACTACATAAAAAGTCATTGCCATATAGATGTCTTTCTTCTTATCTGTTGAGCATGCAGCTGTTTAAAATTCTGTTGTGCAGTGCAGCAATTGAGCCCAGTTTCTTCTTTGTTTTTGTTTACATTTGTAATCCTGCCATGTTGTTCCCAGGCCTTTGCTCTGCTTTTGTTTACAATTGGTTACTCTTCCTGTGTGTGAGTGTGGTGCATGCTCCCTTCTTTGCTGCTCTATCAAGTCTTTCAAGAATGTGTCTAAAGTCAGTGGTGAATGGATTAATTTACAAAGGAATGTTGAGGGTTGCTTACTTCAGTTCTCCCATGTTGTAGGTATTCACTGTCTTGGAATTTCCAGTCAGCAATTGTGGTTTAAGAGCATTTGAAATGTAAGAAATACGCTTTGCACAAATAAAGGCTATTAGTACTGTACACTGTTGAGTAGTATGGCTGAATGGTTTTAAGCATTTGAAACAGCATAAAATACATATAGGAAGCAATGAAAACATTATAGACAAGATACCATTGAAAACATTATGCTTTCAGAGCTTCTGAGTAAAAAGAGCTTCTGAGTGTTACTCAAGAATGAGGGGTTGTATTACAAGTGCCTCATTTGCATATACAATGAGATTGGCTTGAGCAGTTACAAGCAAGCTTGTTTTACTGCCTATATCCTAGGCATTTAATGCAGTAAATGTAGCAGTGTTACAACAGAAAACAAGCATTTGTCATTGCTGAATGTTGTCACACTGGCATTGGCAGTGGCGGAGCTAGAGACGCATAGCACTGTGATTTTGTTAATGTGTCCCAAAAGGTGATTTTTACAGCGAGCACTCCATTTTGTGCCACAGCTGGAAACGCGATTTAGGGTAGGCTGTGAAAAATGGCAGCTGGACCGTTGATTAGAGGAGTGCACATATGCCAGTGGAGAAAATGTGGCATGACAATATTGCAGATTGATGAAGTTACAAGGGTGCGTGGAAATTGTGTAATGCATGCTTCAACACAGTCATTGTATGGATTTTCGCACCAGATTTTCAACATAGGCATTTTAGGACCTCTGCTCATGAATAGTGTCACTGTCATTTCTCAAACTGTCCCAAAACTGATTTTGCACAGCTACCATGCAATTATGTGCCAGACATGCAAAAACACATTTCAGCCAGTTGTATTGTTCATTAGAAGGTATGGAAATGCCAATGATGAACAGCTGGAGTGAAACTATTACAAATTCAAAAAGTCCCTAACGTAAGGCAAACTGAGCAATGCACACTCATAAAACACTCATTTTATTGACTTTTGTCCCCAGATTTTCAACATAGGCATTTAGGACATCTGCTAATGAACAGTGTCACTGTCATTTTCATAATGTGTCTCGAAAACAGACTTTCCACAGCGACCACGCTATTCTGTACTGGAACTGCAAAACAGATTTTGGTCAGGATGTAAAAATTTCAGCTGTACTGTTCATTAGAGGCAGAGCAATGGCACTGTTGAAAATCTGGAGTGAAAATATAATTTTGTAAACTTATGAGCATGCACGCAACCTGTTTAACGCATGCTTGTAACACATCCATTTTATGGAGTATAGTTACCAAATTTTCAACACAGGCATTTTATGGCCTCTGCTCATGAACAGTGTCACTGTCATTTTTGTAACGTGTCCTGAACACTGATTTCACACAGCGACAGTGCTATTCTACGCTGGAAGTTCGAAACACATTTCGGCCTGAATGTGAAAAATTACAGCTGTACAGTTCACACAAAGGTGTGGTAAAATGCCAATGTTGAGAATTGAGCATGAAAAGATTGTGAATTTGCTAACACAAGCATACATAGCAACGCTGTGCAACCTAAGCTGTAAAACAGTCATTTTTGGGGATTTTTCCACCAAATTTGCCACATAGGCTTTTGAGAGACCTCCTCATTATCAGTGGCACTGACATTTCAGTACTTAGTCCTGAAATGTGATTTTGCATGGTGACTGTAAAATCACCTTTTGGGATGGAATAACACAATGACAGTGCAAGAATTCATGAGGAGGTGTCCCAAAACCCCATGTTGAAAATGTGGGGCCCAAATTCCCAAAATGCCTGAGATATGCATCAAAGTTGTAAACACCCAATTTATTCCATTGTACAGCTTACCGGCATTTGCTCAGTTTGCAGTCGGCTTTGAAGAATGCAGATGTGTTCCTGGTCCATAAAGATCATCACTGGACTCGGAGGTAAGTATGGGGTGAGGTGGGTGTGGAAGCAGGGTGCACAGAGGGTGGGTGCGGTGGGGGCAGGGAGACTACAAGGAACTGTTTTCATTTTACTGGTGACAAAAAAAATAGTAGGACAGTTTTTTGTTTTAGGGGATTTGGCATGCTGGAGTGGGCTCTCAGCGTACCACCTAACTGGTTGGGGAATCTGTAGCAGATGGGGATTGGGCACCCTCATCGGCACACAACACGCGGGAGGATTTATTGTCGACAGGAGTGGGTCTCATTAAAACACTAAGAAAGTGGGGGGCTGAGCTGAGGGGGATTGGGCCACCCCTCAGTATTTAACAATGGGGGTTTATTTATGCAGATGGGGAGTAGGCTCCCCAGTCAGCACATACAGAGGGGCTGGGTTAACCAACTGGAGGATGAGGCACCCCAGAAGTAAACAGTTTGGCAGCCACTGTGCCACAATGCTCACTATGTTGGCGAAGCATGTCCAGGGAAGGTCCACTGCATCTGACGAGCTTTGTACAGATGGCAGCGGGCCTTTCAGATGTACTCACCACATTATGTATGTAAGATGTGGCCCCAGCATGTAGGCTGATTAGGGGAATGACGGATGCACCCCATTGGTGCATGCCTGCATTCACCCAACAGTGATTGCACCTCCAAATCTGCACTATTATTAAGATGTTGGCTGCACAAGTGCGCCAACATAATGACTGATCTCTTCTTGACATACTTGAATTAACTGTATGAAAAATATGTCAGAATTATCCAGTTCATAAATAAACTAGAGTCTTCTTCAAAACAACTGCTGCTAAACATTAGTTTCATACATGCACTGTGTTACGACTGAGAGACACTGTGTGTGTGTGTGTGTGTGTGTGTGTGTGTATAGACATGCAACCAAACAGGACTTAAAATTATGCTGAAAGTGTGCAACTGAATGGGTGGTGATAAAAAGTATTTTTTTTGAAAGTGTGGTACACTGCTTGGACATTTGATCAGACTTTTTGGGGGTCTAACAGTATCATACTGCAATTTATAACATGTCAGGAAAAATGTTTTCACATTAAATCAGTATGCAGGTGAACACCAATTAGATATTGTTGTGAGGTACTGTGTTAGAGCATAAAACAATCTAAATGTTCAAAGCCAGGAATTCTATTCTAGGTTACGAGTGCCAAGCAAATGTGACAAAAGTGGCCCATTGTCAGGGACCCTATATTCAAGTGCATTCTTCATAATATTTGCAGTGCTCTGCATCACTGCCTCCCTGCATAATGCTTACAATATCAGGTAACAAGTGAGCTAGCACTACTGCAGAGCTGCACCCTCACCAAGGGATCTTTTGTACAAAGGTGGAAGCAGGGACGAGGCTGGCAGTGAGCAGCAAGCAGACAACTACAGGCCCATCAACCTGAATTTGGTGGAGGTGGAAGTAATGGAGACACTACTGAGGGAAAGGATAGAATATTTTGAATCCTGTGGCTTACAGTATCTGTGGCTGCATGGATTCACTTGGGGGATGGAAGAGCTGATTTCAAAGTAATCCATTAGTTTTCTTTGAGGGATGATGAGGGATATTAATCAGGGTGGAGTGGTGGATGTGGCTGACCTGGATTTCAGTAAGGCCTGCAATACATTTCCACATAGCAGGTTAGTAAAGAGCTGGGCTGCCTGGGAGTGGGTACTAAACTGTTAAACTGGGTAGAGAATTTGTTGGGGAGTTGTGTGTGAGGCTGGCCAGTGGGCAGAGAGACCAGAAGTGTGGGTCTCTAGTGAGACATTGACCAAAAATGAAAGTGATCATGTTTGGGAGCACCATACACTATACAGAACAGTGTATGGTCTCCCAAACAACTCTGCAACTCTTCCTCCTCGTGTTCTATATGGTAGCAGAGGACCTCTTCAGCTTCACTCTCGAGGTCATCAGTAGGGATGTAAGTTTGTCATGGAAGAGGTTTTAATAACTCTTTATCTGTTCATCAAATCATTAGTAAACAGTAGTAAATGCTGTGGCAGAGTTATCATCGCTACTTTCTGATGACACTAGTGAAAGTCATGGAAGTCCTGAATAAAGATCAAATGTCATGGAATCAATGCTGTATCACTGGCATGACAAACTTATGTCCCTAGTCATCAGAGATCATAGAAAACACCTGGGTTAAGAATGGCTTTGTTGTGCAAGGATGACATATACAATCCTATATGCCTTGTATAACAGAGAACTGCTCTGCATAGAATTCCATCCCTTTCAAAATGTTGTTGTAACCCACTTCAAAGGTCACTGAATGTGACTGTACCCTTCGGTGGTACAACAGCATTATGGAACCTCAAGAGATTGCATACGACAATTTCATTCTGAAAGTCAAAGAACTGCTGTGTGCACAAATCCCATAAATGTAACATTGCACATTTCACATAACTGTAATATGACCTTTGCTACAGGACTTTGATCCCTTGCCTGTATTCATGTATTTGTATAGCTTGTAAAATGCCCACCTTGTTTGTTGTATCTTGCACTGTCTGCTTGCATTGTTACAGGACATTGATCCATTGCCTGTATTTATACACCTTGTATAATGCCCGTGTTGTTTGTTGTATCTGACACTGTCTGCTTGCATTGATACAGGACACTGATCCCTGCCTGAATTTATGTATTTAAAGACCTTATATAGTGCCCGCCTTTGTTTGCTGTATCTTGCACAGTGTGCTTGCATTGTTACAGGACATTGATCCCTTGCTGTATTTATATACCTTGTATAATGCCCACCTTGTTCGTTGTATTTTGCACTGTGTGCTTGCATTGTTACAGGACAATAATGCCTTGCCACGATTTATGTATTTATATAGCTAGTATAATACCCGCTTGTTCATTGCCTCTGCACTGTGTGCTTGCATTGTTACATGACATTGATCCCATGCCTGTATTTATGTATTTATATAGCTTGTACAATGCCCACCTGGTTTGTTGAATCTTGCACTGAGTGCTTGCATTGTTACAGGACATCAATCCCTTGCATGTATTTATGTATTTATATAGCTTGTATAATGCCCGCCTGGTATGTTGTATCTTGCACTGTGTGCTTGCATTGATACAGGACATCGTCCTTTGCCTGAATTTATGTATTTATATAGATTGATAATGCCCACCTGGTTTGCTGTATTTTGTACTGTCTGTTTGCATTGTTACAGGACATTGATCCCTTGCCTGTATTTATGTATTTATATACATTGTATTATGCCCGCCTGGTTTGTTGTATCTTGTACAGTGTGCTTGCATTGTTACAGGACATTGATCCCTTTCCTGTATTTATATTTTTATATACCTTGTATAATGCCCGCCTTGTTTGCTGTATCTTGCACTGTGTGTTGCATTGTTACAGGACATTGATCCCTGCCTGTAGTTATGTATTTATATAGCATGTACAAAGACCACCTCATTTGTTGTATCTTGCACTGTGTGCTTGCATTGTTACAAGACATCAACCTTGCCTGTATTTATGTATTTATATAGCTTGTATAATGCCTGCCTGGTTTGTTGTATCTTGCACTGTGCGCTGGCATTGTTAGAGAACATTGATCCCTTGCCTGTATTTATGTATTTATATAGCTCGAATAATGCCTGCCTGGTTTGTTGTATCTTGAACTGTATACTTGGATTGTTAGAGAACATTGATCCTTGCCAGTTTTAATGCATTTATATAGCTGGTATAATGCCCGTCTTGTTTGCTGTATCTTGCACTGTCTGCTTGCATTGTTACAGGACATTGATCCCTTGCCTGTATTTATGTATTTATATACCATGTATAATGCCCACCTGGTTTGTTGCATCTTGCACTGTGTGATAGCATTGTAACAGGACATTGATCCTTCACTCTATTTATGTATTTATATAGCTTGTATAATGCCCGCCTTTGTTCGTTGTATTTTGCACTGTGTGCTTGCATTATTACAGGACATTGATGTCTTACCTGTAATTATGTATTTATATAGTTTTGCTAATTCCCGCTTGTTCATTACCTCTGGCACTGTGCGCTGCATTGTTACAGGTACATTGATGCCTTGCCTGTATTAATGTATTTATTTACCTTGTATAATGTCCACCTGGTTTGTTGTATCCTGCACTGTATGCTTGCATTGTTACAGGACATTGACCCTTGCCTGTATTAATATAACTTGTATAATGCCCGCCTTGTTAGCGGTATCTTGCACTGTCTGCTTGCATTGTTACAGGACATTGATCCATAGCCTGCATTTATGTATTTATATACCTTGTATAATGCCCGCCTTGATCGATGTCACTTGCACTTGTGCTTGCATTGTTACAGGACATTGATCTCTTGCCTTTATTTATGTATTTATATAGATTGTATAATGCCCACCTTGTTCGTTCTCTCTTGCACTGTGAGCTTGCATTGCTACAGGACATTGATCCCTTGCCTGAAATTATATAGCTTGTATAATGCCCACCTAGTACGTTGTCTCTTGCACTGTGTGCTTGTATTGTTACAGGATATTGATCCCTTGCCTGTATTTATGTATTTATATACCTTGTATAATGCCCACTTTGTTCGATGTTTTTGCACTGTGTGCTTGCATTGTTACAGGACATTAATCTCTTGCCTGTATTTATGTATTTATATAGCTTGTATATTGCCCACCTTGTTCATTGTATCTTGCACTGTGAGCTTGCATTGCTACAGGACTTTGATCCCTTGCCAGGATTTATATAGCTTGTATAATGCCCGCCTTTGTTCATTGTCTCTTGCACTGTGTGCTTGTATTGTTACAGGACATTGATCCCTTGCCTGTATTTATATTGCTAGTATAATGCCCGACTAGTTCATTGTCTCTTGCACTGTGTGCTTGTATTGTTACAGGATATTGATCCCTTGCCTGTATTTATGTATTTTTATAGCTTGTATAATGCCCACCTTGTTTACTGTATCTTGCACTGCGTGCTTGCATTGTTACAGGACATTGATCCCTTGCTGATATTTATGTATTTATATATCTTGTACAATGCCTGCTTTGTTTGTTGTATTTAGCACTAAGTGCTTGCATTGTTACAGGACATCGATCCCTTGCCTGTATTTATGTATTTATATAGCTTGTATAATGCCCGTCTGGTTTGTTGTATCTTTGCACTGTGTGCATGCATTGTTACAGGACATCGATCCCTTGCCTGTATTTATGTATTTATATAGCTTGTAAAATGCCCACCTGGTTTGCTTTATCTTGCACATTGTGCTTGCATTGATACAGGACACTGATCCCTTGCCTGTATTTTTGTATTTACAGACCTTGTATAGTGTCCTCCTTGTTTACTGTATCTTGCACTGTGTGATTGCTTTGTTACAGGACATTGATCCCTTGCCTGTATTTATGTATTTATATAGCTTGTATAATGACCACCTTGTTCATTGTCTCTTGCACTGTGTGCTTGCATTGTTACAGGACATTGATCCCTTGCCTGTTTTTATGTATTTATACATCTTGTATAATGCCAGCCTTGCTCGCTGTATCTTGCACTGCTGTTGCATTGTTACAGGACATTGATCCCTTGCCTGTATTTATGTATTTACATAGCTCGTGAATGCCCGTCTGGTTTGTTGTATCTTGCACTGTGTGCTTGCATTGTTACAGGACTTCGATCCTTGCCTGTATTTATGTATTTATATAGCTTGTAAATGCTCGCCTGGTTTGTTTTATCTTGCACTGTGTGCTAGCATTGTTACAGGACACTGACCCTTGCCTGTAATTATGTATTTACAGACCTTGTATAGTGCCCTCCTTGTTTACTGTATCTTGAACTGTGTGCTAGCATTGTTACATGACATTGATCCCTTGCCTGTATTTATGTATTTATATGCCTTGTATAATGCCTGCCTTGTTTGTTGTATCTTGCACTGTGTGCTTGCATTGTTACAGGACATTGATCCCTTGCCTGTATTCATGTATTTATATAGCTTGTATAATGCCCACCTTGATCATTGTCTCTGCACTGTGTGCTTGCATTGTTACAGGACATTGATCCCTTGCCTGTATTTTGAATTTATATATCTTGTATAATGCCCGCTTTGCTCATTGTATCTTACACTGCATGCTTGCATTGTTACAGGACATTGATCTCTTGCCTGTATTTATATAGCTTGTACAATGCCTACCTGGTTTGTTGAATCTTGCACTAAGTGCTTGCATTGTTACAGGACATCGATCCCTTGCCTGTATTTATGTATTTATATAGGTTGTATAATGACCACCTGGTTTGTTGTATCTTGCACTGTGTGCTTGCATTGTTACAGGACATCGATGCCTTGCCTGTATTTATGTATTTATATAGCTTGTATAATGCCCACCTGGTTTGCTGTATCTAGCACCATGTGTTTGCAATGTTACAGGACATTGATCCCTTTGCCTGTATTTATGCATTTATATAGCCTGAACAATGCCTGCCTGGTTTGTTGTATCTTGTACTGTCTGCTTGCTTTGCTAATGGACATTGATCCCTTGCCTGTATTTATATATTTATATACCTTGTATAATGCCCGCCTGGTGTGTTGTATCTCGTACTGTGTGCTAGCATTGTTACTTGACATTTATCCCTTGCCTGTATTTACGTATTTATATACCATGTACAATGTCCACCTTATTTTGTTGTGTCCTGCACCGCGTGCTTGCATTGTTGCAGTACATTGATCCCTTGCCTGTATTTATGTATTTATACAGCTTGTATAATGCCCGCTTTTGCTCGTTGTATCTTGCACTGCGTGCTTGCATTGTTACAGGACATTGATCCCTTGTCTGTATTTATGTATTTATATAGCTTGTACAATGCACACCTGGTTTGTTGAATCTTGCACAGTATGTTTGCATTGTAACAAGACATCAATCCTTGCCAGTATTTATGTATTTATATAGCTTTTATAATGCCCGCCTGGTTTGTTGTATCTTGCACTGTGTGTCTGCATTGTTACAGGACATTGATCCCTTGCTGATGTTTATGTATTTATATATCTTGTACAATGCCTGCCTTGTTTGTTGTATCTTGCACTAAGTGCTTGCATTGTTACAGGTCATCGATCCCTTGAAAGTATTTATGTATTTATACAGCCTGTATAATGCCGATCTGGTTTGTTGTATCCTGCACTGTGCGCTTGCATTGTTACTGACTTCGATCCCTAGCCTGTATTTATGTATTTATATAGCTTGTAAAATGCCTGCCTGGTTTGCTTTTATCTTGCATTGTGTGCTTGCATTGATACATGACATTGATCCCTTGCCTGTATTTATGTATTTATATGCTTGTACAATGCCCACCTGGTTTGTTGAATCTAGCAATGAGTGCTTGTATTGTTACAGGACATCGATCCCTTGCATGTATTTATGTATTTATATTGCTTGTATAATGCCCGCCTGGTATGTTGTATCTTGCACTATGTGCATGCATTGATACAGGACACTGACCCCTTGCCTGTAATTATATATTTACAGACCTTGTATAGTGCCCTCCTTGTTTACTGTATCTTGAACTGTGTGCTAGCATTGTTACATGACATTGATCCCTTGCCTGTATTTATGTAATTATATGCCTTGTATAATGCCTGCCTTGTTTGTTGCATCTTGCACTGTGTGCTTGCATTGTTACAGGACATTGATCCCTTGCCTGCATTCATGTATTTATATAGCTTGTATAATGCCCACCTTGATCATTATCTCTTGCACTGTGTGCTTGCATTGTTACAGGACATTGATCCCTTGTCTGTATTTTTGAATTTATATATCGTATAATGCCCGCTTCACTTTTTGTATCTTACACTGCATGCTTGCATTGTTACAGGACATTGATCTCTTGCCGTATTTATGTATTTATATAGCTTGTACAATGCCTGCCTGGTTTGTTGAATCTTGCACTAAGTGCTTGCATTGTTACAGGACATCGATCCCTTGCCTTTTATTTATGTATTTATATAGGTTGTATAATGACTGCCTGGTTTGTTGTATCTTGCACTGTGTGCATGCATTGTTACAGGACATTGCTGCCTTGCCTGTATTTATGTATTTATATAGCTTGTATAATGCCCACCTGGTTTGCTGTATCTAGCACCATGTGCTTGCAATGTTACAGGACATTGATCCCTTTGCCTGTATTTATGCATTTATATAGCTTGAATAATGCCTGCCTGGTTTGTTGTATCTTGTACTGTCTGCTTGCTTTGCTAATGGACATTGATCCCTTGACTGTATTTATATATTTATATACCTTGTATAATGCCCGCCTGGTGTGTTGTATCTTGTACTGTGTGCTAGCATTGTTACTTGACATTTATCCCTTGCCTGTATTTACTGTATTTATATACCATGTACAATGTCCACCGTATTTTGTTGTGTCCTGCACTGCGTGCTTGCATTGTTACAGTACATTGATCCCTTGCCTGTATTTATGTATTTATGCAGCTTGTATAATGCCCGCCTTGCTCGTTGTATCTTGCACTGTATGCTTGCATTGTTACAGGACATTGATCCCTTGTCTGTATTTATGTATTTATATGGTTGTACAGCACACCTGGTTTGTTGAATCTTGCACAGTATGCTTGCATTGTAACAAGACATCAATCCCTTGCCAGTATTTATGTATTTATATAGCTTTATAATGCCCACCTGGTTTGTTGTATCTTGCACTGTGTGTTTGCATTGTTACAGGACATTGATCCCTTGCCTGTATTTATGTATATATTGCTATATAATGCCCACCATGTTCATTGCCTCTTGCACTGTGTTCTTGCATTGTTACAGGACATTGATCCCTTGCCTGTATTTATGTTTTATATATCTTGTATAATGCCCGCCTTGCTGCTGTATCTTGCACTGCGTGCTTCGCGTTTTACAGGACATTGATCCTTGCTGATATTTATGTATTTATATATCTTGTACAATACCTGCCTTGTTTGTTGTATTTTGCACTAAGTGCGTGCATTGTTACAGGTCTTCATACTTGCCTTTATTTATTTATTTATACAGCCTGTATAATGCCGATCTGATTGTTGTATCTTGCACTGTGTGCTTGCATTGTTACAGGACTTTGATCCCTGCCTCGTATTTATGTGTTTATATAGCTTGTAAAATGCCCACCTGGTTTGCTTTATCTTGCACTGTGTACTTGCATTGATACATGACATTGATCCTTTGCCTGTATTTATGAATTTATATACCTTGTATAATGCCTGCCTTGTTTTTGCATCTTGCACTGTGTGATTGCATTGTTACTGGACATTGCTCCTTGCCTGTATTTACGTATTTATATAGCTTGCATAATGCCCACCTGTTTTGCTGTATCTAGCACCATGTGCTTGCATTGTTACAGACATTAATCCATTGCCTGTATTTACGCATTTATATAGCTTGTAATGCCTGCCTGGTTTGCTGTATCTTGTACTGCCTGCTTGCATTGTTACAGGAGATTGATCCTTGCCTGTATTTATGTATTTAAAGACCTTGTATAGTGCCCTCCTTGTTTACTGTATCTTGAACTGTGTGCTAGCATTGTTACATGACATTGATCCCTTGCCTGTATTTATGTATTTATATGCCTTGTATAATGCCTGCCTTGTTTGTTGTATCTTGCACTGTGTGCTTGCATTGTTACAGGACATTGATCCCTTGCCTGTATTCATGTATTTATATAGCTTGTATAATGCCCACTTGATCATTGTCTCTTGCACTGTGTGCTTGCATTGTTACAGGACATTGATCCCTTGCCTGTATTTTTGAATTTATATATCTTGTATAATGCCCGCCTTGCTCATTGTATCTTACACTGCATGCTTGCATTGTTACAGGACATTGATCTCTTGCCTGTATTTATATAGCTTGTACAATGCCTACCTGGTTTGTTGAATCTTGCACTAATGTTTGCATTGTTACAGGACATCGATGCCTTGCCTGTATTTATGTATTTATATAGCTTGTATAAGCCCACCTGGTTTGTTGTATCTAGCACCATGTGCTTGCAATGTTACAGGACATTGATCCCTTTGCCTGTATTTATGCATTTATATAGCTGAACAATGCCTGCCTGGTTTGTTGTATCTTGTACTGTCTGCTTGCTTTGCTAATGGACATTGATCCCTTGCCTGTATTTATATATTTATATACCTGTATAATGCCCGCCTGGGTGTTGTATCTCGGGACTGTGTGCTAGCATTGTTACTTGACATTTATCCCTTGCCTGTATTTACGATTTATATACCATGTACAATGTCCACCTTATTTTGTTGTGTCCTGCACTGCGTGCTTGCATTGTTGCAGTACATTGATCCCTTGCCTGTATTTATGTATTTATACAGCTTGTATAATGCCCGCCTTTGCAAGTTGTATCTTTTGCACTGCGTGCTTGCATTTGTTACAGACATTGATCCCTTGTCTGTATTTATGTATTTATATAGCTTGTACAATGCACACCTGGTTTGTTGAATCTTGCACAGTATGTTTGCATTGTAACAAGACATCAATCCCTTGCCAGTATTTATGTATTTATATAGCTTTTATAATGCCCGCTTGGTTTGTTGTATCTTGCACTGTGTGTCTGCATTGTTACAGGACATTGATCCTTGCTGATGTTTATGTATTTATATATCTTGTACAATGCCTGCCTTGTTTGTTGTATCTTGTACCAGTGCTTGCATTGTTACAGGTCATCGATCCCTTGAAAGTATTTATGTATTTATACAGCCTGTATAATGCCGATCTGGTTTGTTGTATCCTGCACTGTGCGCTTGCATTGTTACTGACTTCGATCCCAGCCTGTATTTATGTATTTATATAGCTTGTAAAATGCCTGCCTGGTTTGCTTTATCTTGCATTGTGTGCTTGCATTGATACAGACATTGATCCCTTGCCTGTATTTATGTATTTATATAGCTTGTACAATGCCCACTTGGTTTGTTGAATCTAGCAATGAGTGCTTGTATTGTTACAGGACATCGATCCTTGCATGTATTTATGTATTTATATTGCTTGTATAATGCCCGCCTGGTATGTTGTATCTTGCACTATGTGCATGCATTGATACAGGACACTGACCCTTGCCTGTAATTATATATTTACAGACCTTGTATAGTGCCCTCCTTGTTTACTGTATCTTGAACTGTGTGCTAGCATTGTTACATGACATTGATCCCTTGCCTGTATTTATGTAATTATATGCCTTGTATAATGCCTGCCTTGTTTGTTGCATCTTGCACTGTGTGCTTGCATTGTTACAGGACATTGATCCCTGCTGCATTCATGTATTTATATAGCTTGTATAATGCCCACCTTGATCATTATCTCTTGCACTGTGTGTTGCATTGTTACAGGACATTGATCCTTGTCTGTATTTTTGAATTTATATATCGTGTATAATGCCCGCTTACTTTTTGTATCTTACACTGCATGCTTGCATTGTTACAGGACATTGATCTCTTGCCGGTATTTATGTATTTATATAGCTTGTACAATGCCTGCCTGGTTTGTTGAATCTTGCACTAAGTGCTTGCATTGTTACAGGACATCGATCCCTTGCCTTTATTTATGTATTTATATAGGTTGTATAATGACTGCCTGGTTTGTTGTATCTTGCACTGTGTGCATGCATTGTTACAGGACATTGCTGCCTTGCCTGTATTTATGTATTTATATAGCTTGTAAATGCCCACCTGGTTTGCTGTATCTAGCACCATGTGCTTGCAATGTTAAAGGACATTGATCCCTTGCCTGTATTTATGCATTTATATAGCTTGAATAATGCCTGCCTGGTTTGTTGTATCTTGTACTGTCTGCTTGCTTTGCTAATGGACATTGATCCCTTGACTGTATTTATATATTTATATACCTTGTATAATGCCCGCCTGGTGTGTTGTATCTTGTACTGTGTGTAGCATTGTTACTGACATTTATCCTTGCCTGTATTTACGTATTTATATACCATGTACAATGTCCACCGATATTTGTTTGTCCTGCACTGCGTGCTTGCATTGTTACAGTACATTGATCCCTTGCCTGTATTTATGTATTTATGCAGCTTGTATAATGCCCGCCTTGCTCGTTGTATCTTTGCACTGTATGCTTGCATTGTTGCTGACATTGATCCCTTGTCTGTATTTATGTATTTATATGGCTTGTACAATGCACACCTGGTTTGTTGAATCTTGCACAGTATGCTTGCATTGTAACAAGACATCAATCCTTTGCCAGTATTTATGTATTTATATAGCTTTTATAATGCCCACCTGGTTTGTTGTATCTTGCACTGTGTGTTTGCATTGTTACAGGACATTGATCCTTGCCTGTATTTATGTATTTATATTGCTTATATAATGCCCACCATGTTCATTGCCTCTTGCACTGTGTTCTTGCATTGTTACAGGACATTGATCCTTGCCTGTTTTTATGTTTTTATATATCTTGTATAATGCCCGCCTTTGCTCGCTGTATCTTTGCACTCATGTGTTTATGTTACAGGAACATTGATCCCTTGCTGATATTTATGTATTTATATATCTTGTACAATACCTGCCTTGTTTGTTGTATTTTGCACTAAGTGTTGCATTGTTACAGGTCTCGATACCTTGCCTGTATTTATTTATTTATACAGCCTGTATAATGCCGATCTGGATTGTTGTATCTTGCACTGTGTGCTTGCATTGTTACAGGACTTTGATCCCTTGCCCGTATTTATGTGTTTATATAGCTTGTAAAATGCCCACCTGGTTTGCTTTATCTTGTACTGTGTACTTGCATTGATACATGACATTGATCCTTTGCCTGTATTTATGAATTTATATACCTTGTATAATGCCTGCCTTGTTTTTTTTGCATCTTGCACTGTGTGATTGCATTGTTACTGGACATTGCTCCCTTGCCTGTATTTACGTATTTTATATAGCTTGTATAATGCCCACCTTGTTTTGCTGTATCTAGCACCATGTGCTTGCATTGTTACAGGACATTAATCCATTGCCTGTATTTACGCATTTATATAGCTTGTGTAATGCCTGCCTGGTTTGCTGTATCTTTACTGCCTGCTTGCATTGTTACAGGAGATTGATCCCTTGCCTGTATTTATGTATTTAAAGACCTTATATAGTGCCCGCCATGTTTGCTGTATCTTGCACAGTGTGCTTGCATTGTTACAGGACATTGACCCTTGCTGTATATATATACCTTGTATAATGCCCGCTTTGTTCATTGTATTTTGCACTGTGTGCTTGCATTGTTACAGAACATTGATCCCTTGCCTGTATTTATGTATTTATATAGCTTGTACAATGCCCTCCTGGTTTGTTGAATCTTGCACTGACTGCTTGCATTGTTACAGGACATCGATCCCTTGCATGTATTTATGTATTTATGTAGCTTATATATTCCTCCTGGTTTGTTGTATCTTGCACTGGTGCTTGCATTGTTACAGGTCATCACCCTTTACCAAAATTTATGTATTTATATAGATTAGATAATGCCTGCCTGGTTTGCTGTATCTTGCACTGTGTGCTTGCATTGTTACATGACATTAATCCTATTCTGTATTTATGCATTTATATAGTGCTGCATAATGCCCGCCTGCTTTGCTGTATTTTGTACTGTCTGCTTGCATTGTTACAGGACACTGATCCCTTGCCTGTATTTATGTATTTATATATATTGTATAATGCCCGCTTGGTTTGTTGTATCTTGTACGTGTGCTTGTATACAGGACATTGATCCCTTTGCTGTATTTATGTATTTATATACCTTGTATAATGCCCACTTAGTTTACTGTATCGCACTGTGTGCTTGCATTGTTACAGGACATTGATCCCTTGCCTGTATTTAGTATTTATATAGCTTGTACAACGACCATCTCGCTTTGTTGTACTCTGCACTGTTTGTTTGAATTGTTACAAGACATCAATCTTGCCTGTATTTATGTATTTATATAGTTTGTATAATGCCTGCCTGATTTGTTATATCTTGTTCTGTGTGCTTGCATTGTTAGAGAACATTGATCCCTTGCCTGTATTTTTGTATTTATATAGCCTGAATAATGCCTGCCTGTTTTGTTGTATCTTGAACTGTGTGCTTGCAATGTTAGAGAACATTGATCCCTTGCAGTATTAATGTATTTATACAGCTGGCATAATGCCCGCCTTTGTTCAGTTATATTTTGCACTGTGTGCTTCGCCTTGTTACAGGACACATTGATGCCTTGCCTGTATTTATGTATTTATATAGCTTGTATAATGCCCGCCTTGTTCATTCCCTCTTGCACTGTGTGCTTGCATTGTTACTGGATATTGATGCCTTGCCTGTATTTATGTATTTTTACCTTGTATAAAGTCCGCCTGGTTTGTTGTATCCTGCACTGCATGCTTGCATTGTTACAGGACATTAACCCCTTGCCTGTATTTATATAACTTGTATAATACCCACCTTGTTAGCGGTATCTTGCACTGTCTGCTTGCATTGTTACAGGACATTGATGCTTAGCGGTATTTATGTATTTATATAGCTTGTTTAATGCCCACCTGGTTTGCTGTATCTGGCACTGTCCCCTTGCATTGTTATTGGACATCGATCCCTTGCCTGTATTTATGTATTTAAATACCTTTCTAATGCCGCCTTTGTTTTTTTGTGTCTTCCACTGTGTGCTTACATTGTTACTGGACATTGATCCCTTGCCTGTATTCATGTATTTATATAGCTTGTATAATGCCTACCTTGTTCGTTGTCCCTTGCACTGTGAGCTTGCATTGCTACAACATTGATCCTTTGCCTGGATTTATATAGCTTTTATAATGCCCATTGTTCATTGTTCTCTTGCACTGTGTGTTTGTATTGTTATTATGGACATTGATCCCGTGTATGTATTTATATTGCTTGTATAATTCCTGCCTTGTTCATTGTCTCTTGCACTGTGTGCTTGTATTGTTACAGGATATTGAACCCCAGCCTGTATTTATGTATTTTTATAGCTTGTATAATGCCCACCTTGTTTATTGTATCTAGCACTGCGTGCTTGCATTGTTACTAGACATTGATCCCTTGCTGATATTTATGTATTTATATATCTTGTACAATGCATGCCTTGTTTGTTGTATCTAGCACTAAGTGCTTGCATTGTTACAGGACATCGATCCCTTGCCTGTATTTATGTATTTGTGTAGCTTGTATAATGCCCGTCTGGTTTGTTGTATCTTGCACTGTGTGCTTGCATTGTTACAGGACATCAATCCATCGCCTGATTTATGTATTTATATAGCTTGTAAAATGCCCGCCTGTATGCTTTATCTTGCACTGCGTGCTTGTTGATACAGGAAATTGATCCCTTGCCTGTATTTTTGTATTTTCAGACCTTGTATAGTGCCCTCCTTGTTTACTGTACCTTGCACTGTGTGCTTGCATTGTTACAGACATTGATCCCTTGCCTGTGTTTATGTATTTATATAGCTTGTATAATGCCCGCCTTGCTCGCTGTATATTGCACTGCGCGCTTGCATTGTTACAGGACATTGATACCTTGCTGATATTTATGTATTTATATATCTTGAACAATGCCTGAATTGTTTGTTGAATCTAGCACTAGTGCTTGCATTGTTACAGGACATCGATCCCTGCCTGTATTTATGTTTTATATAGCTTGTAAAATGCCCACCTGGTTTGCTTTGTCTTACACTGTGTGCTTCCATTGATCAGGACAGTGATCCCTTGCCTGTATTTATGTATTTACAGACCTTGCATAGTGCCCTCCTTGTTTACGGTATCTTGCACTGTGTGCTGTATTGTTACATGACATTGATCCCTTGAATGTATTTATGTATTTATATGCCTTGTATAATGCCTGCCATGTGTGTTGTATCTTGCACTGTGTGCTTGCATTGTTACAGGACATTGATCCCTTGACTGTATTTATGTATTTATATAGCTTGTATAATGCCCACCTTTGTTCATTGTCTCTTGCACTGTGTGTTGCATTGTTACAGGACATTGATCCCTTGCCTGTATTTATGTATTTATTTAGCTTGTATAATGCACGCCTTGCTCGTTGTATCTTGCACTGCATGCTTTGTTACAGGACATTGATCTTTGTCCGTATTTATGTATTTATATAGCTTGTACAATGCACACCTGGTTTGTTGAATCTTGCACTGTGTGCTTGCATTGTTTCAAGACATCAATTGTTGCCAGTATTTATGTATTTATGTAGCTTGTATAATCCCAGCCTGGTTTGTTGTATCTTGTACTGTGTTCTTGCATTGTTACTGGACACTGACCCCTTGCCTGTATTTATGTATTTATATACGCTGTATAATGTCCGTCTGTTTGTTCTATCTCTGCTGCATGCGTTGGCATTGTTACATGACATTGATCCCTTGCCTGTTTTATGTTTATAGAGAGCTTGTAATGTCCGCTTGGTTTGTTGAATCTTGCACTGTGTGCTTGCATTGTTAGAGAACATTGATCTCTAGCCTTTTTTATGTATTAATATAGCTTGTATATTGCCCACCATGTTCATTGTCTCTTGCACTGTCTGCTTGCATTGTTACAGGACATTGATCTCTTGCCTGTATTTATGTATTTATATATCTTGTATAAAGCCCGCCTTGCTCGCTGTATCTTGCACGCGTGCTTGCATTGTTACAGGACAATGATCCCTTGCTGATATTTATGTATTTATATATCTTGTACAATGCCTGCCATGTTTGTTGTATCTTGCACTAAGTGCTTGCATTGTTACAGGACACTCGATCCCTTACCTGTATTTATGTTTTTATACAGCTTGTATAATTCCCATCTGGTTTGTTGTATCTTGCACTAGTGCTTGCATTGTTACAGACTACGATCCCTTGCCTGTATTTATGTATTTATATAGCTTGTAAAATGCCCACTGGTTTTCTTTATCTTTCACTTTGTGATTGTGTAGATACAGGACACTGATCCCTTGCCTGAATTTATGTATTTACAGGCCTTGTATAGTGCCCTTCTTGTGTACTGTATCTTGCACTGTGTGCTTGCATTGTTAAAATGACATTGATCCCTGCCTGTATTTTATGTATTTATAAACCTTGTATAATGCTCACCTTGTTTGTTGCATCCTGCACTGTGTGCTTACATTGTTAATGGACATTGATCACTTGCCTGTATTTATGAATTTATATATCTTGTATAATACCCGCTTTGCTCATTGTATCTTGCTCATCGTGCTTGCATTGTTACAGGAAATTGATCTCTTGCCTGTATTTATGTATTTATATAGCTTGTACATGCCTGCCTCGTTTGTTGAATCTTGCACTAAGTGCTTGCATTGTTACAGGACATCGAACCCTTGCTGTATTTAAGTATTTATATAGCTTGTATAATGCCCGCTGGTTTGTTGTATCTTGCACTTTGTGCTTCCATTGTAACAGGACTTCTGCCCTTGCCTGTATTTATGTATTTATATAGCTTATAATGCCTGCCTGGTTTGTTTCTATCTAGCACCATGTGTTTTGCATTGTTACAGGACATTGATCCATTGCCGGTATTTATATATTTATATACCTTGTATAATGCACACCTGGTTTGTTGTATCTTGTACTGTGTGCTAGCATTGTTACAGGACATTGATCCCTTGACTGTATTTATGTATTTATATTCCTGTACAATGTCCACCTTGTTTTGTTGTATCCTGCATGCGTTCTTGCATTTTTACAGGACGTTGATCCCTTGCCTGTATTTATGTATTTATATAGCTTGTATAATTCCCGCTTGCACGTTGTATCTTGACCATGTGCTTACTTTGTTGCAGGACATAGATCTTTGTCTGTATTTATGTATTTATATAGCTTGTACAATGCACACCTGGTTTGTTGAATCTTGCACTGTGTGCTTGCATTGTTTCAAGACATCCATCCCTTGACAGTATTTATGTATTTATATAGCTTGTATAATGCCCGCCTGGTTAGTTGTATCTTGCACTGTGTGCTTGCATTGTTACAGGACATTAATCCCTTGCCTGTATTTATGTATTTACATACCTTGTTAATCATCGCTTTGTTTGTTGTATCCTGCATTGTGTGCTTGCATTGTTACAGGACATTGATACCTTGAATGTTTTATATTTTATATAGCTTGTATAATGCCTGCCTTGTTTGTTGTACTTCACTGTGTGCTTGCATTGTTACAGGACATTGATCCCTTGCCTGTATTTATGTATTTATATACCTTGTACAATGTCCACCTTATTTTGTTTGTCCTGACTATGTTCTTGCATTGTTACAGGACGTTGATCCTTTGCCTGTATTTATGTATTTATATAGCTTGTATAATGCCCGCTTGCACGTTGTATCTTGCACTGCGTGCTTGCTTTGTTGCAGGACATAGATCTTTGTCTGTATTTATGTATTTATATAGCTTGTACAATGCACACCTGGTTTGTTGAATCTTGCACTGTGTGCTTGCATTGTTCAAGACATCCATCCCTTGACAGTATTTATGTATTTACATACCTTGTATAATGTCCGCCTTTGTTTGTTGTATCCTGCATTGTCTGCTTGCATTGTTACAGGACATTGATCCCATGCCTGCATTTATGTATTTATATAGCTTGTATATGCCGCCTTTCGTTGTTTCTCGTACTTGTGTGTCAGTTTTGTTATAGGAGATTGATCCCTTGTTCGTATTTATGTATTTATTTAGCTTATACTATGCACATATTGGTTTGTTGAATCTTGCACTGTGCTTGCATTGTTACAAGACATCAATCCCTTGTCCGTATTTATGTATTTATATATCTTGTATAATGCCCGCTTTGTTCATTGTATCTTGCACTGCTATGCTTGCATTGTTACAGGACATTGATCTCTTTGCCATATTTATGTATTTACAGCTTGTTCAGTACTTGCTTGGTTTGTTGAATCTTGCAGATGTGCATTGTTACAGGACTCGATCCCTTGCCTGTATTTGTGTATTTATATGGCTAGTTTAATGCCCATCTAGTTTGGTGTATCTTGCACTGTGTGCTGCATTGTTACAGGACATTGATCCTTGCCTCTATTTATGTATTTATTTAGCTTGTATAATGCCCACCTTGCTCGTTGTATCTTTCACTGTGCTTGCTTTGTTACTGGACATTGATCTTTTCTCTCGTATTTATGTATTTATATAGCTTGTACAATACACACCTGGTTTGTTGAATCTTGCACTGTGTGCTTGCATTGTTTCAAGACATCAATTGTTGCCAGTATTTATGTAGCTTGTATAATGCCCACCTGGTTTGTTGTATCTTGCACTGTGTGTTTGCATTGTTACAGACACTGACCCTTGCCTGTATTTATGTATTTACATACGTTGTATAATGTCCGCTCTGTTTGTTCCTATCCTGCACTGCGTGCTTGCATTGTTACAGGACATTGATCCCTTCCTGTTTTATGTTTATATAGAGCGTGTGTAATATCCGCCTGGTTTGTTACAATCTTGCATCGTGTGCTTGCATTGTTAGAGAACATTGATCTCTAGCCTGTATTTATGTATTATATAGCTTGTATAATGCCTGCCTTATTTGTTGTATCTTGACTGTGTGCTTGCATTGTTAGAGACATTGATCCCTTGCCTGTATTCATGTATTTATATAGCTTGTATAGTGCCCGCCATGTTCATTGTCTCTTGCACTGTCTGCTTGCATTGTTAAGGACAATGATCCCTTGCCTCTATTTATGTATTTATACAGCTTGTATAATGCCCATCTGGTTTGTTATATCTTGCTCTGTGTGTTGGCATTATTACAGGACTTAGATCCCTTGCCTGTATTTATGTATTTGTATAGCTTGTAAAATGCCAGCCTGGTTTGCTTTTATCTTGCACTGTGTGCTTGCATAGATACAGGACATTGATCCCTTGCCTCGTATTTATATACCTTGTATAATGCCCGCCTGGTTTGTTATATTTTGTACTGTGTGCTAGCATTGTTAAGGACATTTATTCCTTGCCTCGAATTTATGTATTTATATACTCTTGTACATTGTCCACCTTTTATTTGTTGTATCCTGCGCCTCATGGTTTATGCTTGTTACAGGACATCGATTCCTTGCCTTTATTAATGTATTTATATTGATTGTATAATGCCCGCCTTATTCGTTATATCTTGCACTGCGTGCTTGCTTTGTTACAAGACATTGATCTTTTGTCTGTATTTATGTATTTATATAGTTTGTACAATGCACACCTGGTTTGTTGAATCTTGCACTGTGTGCTTGCATTGTTTCAAGACATAATTCCTTCCCAGTATATATTGTATTTATATAGCTTGTATAATGCCCACCTGGTTTGTTGTATCTTGCACTGTGTGCTTGCATTGTTACAGGACATTGATCCTTTGTCTGTATTTATGTATTTACATTCCTTGTATAACATCTCCTTGTTTGTTGTATCCTGCATCTGCGGTTGCATTGTTTAGGACATTGATACCTTTCCTGTTTTTCTGTTTATATAGCTTGTGTAATGTCCTCCTGGTTTGCTGAATCTAGCACTGTGTGCTTGCATTGTTAGAGATCATTAATCCCTAGCCTGTATTTATGTATTTATATAGCTTGTATAATGTCTGTCTTGTTTGTTGTATCTTGACAGTGTGGTAGCATTGTTACAGGACATTGATCCCTTGCCTGTATTTATGTATTTATTTACCTTGTACAATGCCCACCTTATTTTGTTGTGTCCTGCACAGCGTGCTTGCATTGTTACAGGCATTGATCCCTTGCCTGTATTTATGTATTTATATATAGCTTGTATAATGCCCACCTTGTTTCGTTGTTTCCGGCTCAGCCTGCCTGCATTGTTACAGAGATTGATCCCTTGTCTGTATTTATGTATTTATATAGCTTTTATAATGCCGCCTGTTTGTTGTATCTTGCACTGTGTGCTTGCATTGTTACAGGACATTGATCCCTTGCCTGTATTTATTTATTTATATACCTTGCATAATGCCCACCTAGTTTGTTCGATCTTGTACTGTGTGCTAGCATTGTTACAGGACATTGATCCCATGTTCTATTTATGTATTGTATATAGCTTGTATAATGCCCGCCTTTTTCGTTGTTTCTTGCACTGTGTGCTTGCATTGTTACAGGAGATTGATCCCTTGTCTGTATTTATGTATTTATATAGCTTATACTATGCACACCTGGTTTGTTGAATCTTTCACTGTGCTTGCATTGTTACAAGACATCAATCCCTTGTCCTATTTATGTATTTATATATCTTGTATAATGCCGCCTTGTTCGTTGTATCTTTGCACTGCGTGCTTGCATTGTTACTGGACATTGATCTCTTGCCTGTATTTATGTATTTACATAGCTTTGTACAGTACTTGCTTGGTTTGTTGAATCTTGCACAAAGTGTCTGTATTGTTACAGGACATCGATCCGTGCCTGTATTTGTGTATTTATATTGCTAGTTTAATGCCCACCTGTTTTTGCTTATCTTGCACTGTGTGCTTGCATTGTTACAGTACATTGATCACTTGCCTCTATTTATGTATTTATTTAGCATGTATAATGCCCACCTTGTGCTATCTTCAATGCGTACTGCTTTGTTACAGGACATTGATCTTTTGCCTGTATTTATGTATTTATATTGTTTAGTACAATACACACCTGGTTTGTTGAATCTTGCATTGTGTGCTTGTATTGTTTCAAGACATCAATTTTTGCCAGTATTTATATTTATATAGCTTGTATACTGCCCACCTGGTTTGTTGTATCTTGCACTGTGTTTGCATTGTTACAGGACACTGACCCTTGCCTGTAATTTATGTGTTTATCGTTGTATAATGTCCAGCCCTGTTTGTTTCTATCCTGCACAGCGCTCATGCATTGTATACAGTGACATTGATCCTTGCCTGTTTTATGTTTATATAGAGCTTGTGTAATGACCGCTGGTTTCGTAGAATCTTGCACTGTGTGCTTGCATTGTTAGAGCAATTGATCTCAGCCTGTATTTATGTATTTATACAGCTTGTATAATGCCTGCCTTATTTGTTGTATCTTGCACTGTGTGCTTGCATTGTTAGAGGACATTGATCCGTGCCTGTATTCATGTATTTATATAGCTTTATAGTGCCCACCATGTTCATTGTCTCTTGCTGTCTGCTTGCATTGTTACAGGACATTGATCCCTTGCCTCTGTTTATGTATTTATACAGCTTGTATAATGCCCATCTGGTTTGTTGTATCTTGCTTGTGTGCTTGGCATTGATTACAGGACTTCGATCCCTTGCCTGTATTTATGTATTTGTATAGTTTGTAAAATGCCAGCCTGGTTTGCTTTATCTTGCACTGTGTGCTTGCATAGATACAGGACACTGATCCCAGACTCAATTTATGTATTTACAGGCCTTTGTATAGTGCCTTCCTTGTTGTACTGTATCTTGCACTGTGCTTTGCATTGTTAAATGACATTGATCCCTGCGTGTATTTATGTATTTATAAACCTTGTATAATGCCCACCTTGATTGTTGCATCTTGCACTGTGTGCTTGCATTGTTGCAGGACATTGATCACTTGTCTGTATTTATAAATTTATATATCTTGTATAATACCCGCCTTGCTCATTGTATCTTGCACTGAGTGCTTGTTACACATTGATCTCTTCTTGCATTTATGTTCTTATATAAATGTACAATGCCTGCCTCGCTTTGTTGAATCTTGCTACTAAGTGCATGCACTGTTACAGGACATCATCCCTGCCTGCATTTAAGTATTTATATAGCTTGTATGATGCCCGCTGGTTTGTTGTATCTTGCACTGTGCGTAAGCCCATTGTTACAGGACATTGATCCCTTGCCTGTATTTATATATTTATATACCTGTATAATGCCCGCCTGGTTTGTTGTATTTTGTACTGTGTGCTAGCATTGTTACAGGACATTTATCCCTGCCTGAATTTATGTATTTATATACCTTGTACATTGTTCACCTTTATTTGTTGTATCTCCTGCGCTGCGTGCTTTATTGTTACAGGACATCGATCCCTTCGCCTTTATTAATGTATTTATATAGATTGTGTAATGCCCTCTAAATTGTTGTATCTTGCACTCATGGCTTGCTTTGTTACAAGACATTGATCTTTGTCTGTATTTATGTTATATAGTTTGCACAATGCACCTGGTTTGTTGAATCTTTGCACTGTGTGCTTGCATTGTTTCAAGACATAATTCTTCCCAGTATTTAGTGTATTTATATAGCTTGTATAATGCCCACCTGGTTTGTTGTATCTTTGCACTGTGTGCTTGCATTGTTACAGGACATTGATCCTTGTCTGTATTTATGTATTTACTTCTTGTATAATATCCGCTTTGTTTGTTGTATCTGCACTGCGTGCTTGCATTGTTACAGACATTGATACCTTGCTCGTTTTTCTGTTTTATATAGCTTGTAATGTCCTCCTGGTTTTCTGAATCTTGCACTGTGTGCTTGTATTGTTAGAGATCATTAATCCTAGCCTGTATTTATGTATTTAAATAGCTTGTAAATGTCTGTCTTGTTTGTTGTATCTTGCATGTAAGCTTGCTATTGTTACAGGACATTGATCCTTGCCTGTATTTATGTATTTATATACCTTGTACAATGCCCACCTTTATTTGTTGTGTCCTGCACAGCGTGCTTGCATTGTTACAGGCATTGATCCCTTGCCTGTATTTATGTATTTATATAGCTTATAATGCCCACCTTGCTCGTTGTTTCGGCTCTGCCTGCCTGCATTGTTACAGGAGATTGATCCCTTGTCTCATTTACATATTTATATAGCTTTATAATGCCCGCTTGGTTTGTTGTATCTTGCACTGTGTGTTTGCATTGTTAGGACATTGATCCCTTGCCTGTATTTATTTATTTATATACCTTGCATAATGCACGCCTAGTTTGTTCTATCTTGTACTGTGTGTTAGCATTGTTACAGGACATTGATCCCATGCCTGTATTTATGTATTTATATAGCTTGTATAATGCCCGCTTTGCTTTGTTGTTTCTTGCACTGTGTGCTTGCATTGTTACAGGAGATTGATCCTTGTCTGTACTTTATGTATTTATAGCTTATACTATGAACACCTGGTTTGTTGAATCTTTTTCACTGTGCTTGCATTGTTACAAGACATCAATCTCTGTCCGTATTTATGTATTTATATATCTTGTATACTGCCCGCTTTGTTCGTTGTATCTTGCATCATGCGTTTGCATTGTTATTATGACATTGATCTCTTTGTCATTATGTATTTACATAGCTTGTACAGTACTTGCTTGGTTTGTTGAATCTTGCACAAGTGTCTGGTATTGTTACAGGACATCGATCCTTGCCTGTATTTGTGTATTTATATGGCTAGTTTAATGCCCACCTGTTTTGCTGTATCTTGCACTGTGCTTGTCATTGTTACAGGACATTGATCCTTGCCTCTATTATGTATTTATTTGCAATGTATAATGCCCACCTTGCTCGTTGTATCTTGCACTGCATGCCTGCTTTGTTACAGGACATTGATCTTTTGTCTGTATTTATGTATTTATATTGTTTGTACAATACACACCTGGTTTGTTGAATCTTGCATTGTGTGCTTGTATTGTTTCAAGACATCAATTGTTGCCAGTATTTATGTATTTATGTGCTTGTATAATGCCTCCACCTGGTTTATTGTATCTTGCACGTGTGCTTGCATTGTTACGGCACTGACACCTTCGCTCTGTATTTATGTATTTACGTACGCTGTATAATCGCCTGTTTGTTCTCACGATCCTGCACTGCGCATGCATTGTTACAGGACATTGATCCTGCCTGTTTTTATGTTTATATAGAGTTTGTGTAATGTCCGCCTGGTTTGCAGAATCTTGCACTGTGTGCTTGCATTGTTAGAGAACTTTTTGATCTCTAGCCCGTATTTATGTATTTATATAGCTTGTATAATGCCTGCCTTATTTGTTGTATCTTGCACTGTGTGCTTGCATTGTTAGAGGAGACTGATCCCTTGCTCTGTATTCATGTATTTATATAGCTTGTATAGTGCCCACCATGTTCATTGTCTCTTGCACTGTCTGTTTGCATTGTTACAGGACATTGATCCCTTGCCTCTCTTTTTATGTATTTATACAGCTTGTATAATGCCCATCTGGTTTTGTTTATCTTGCCTGTGTGTTGGCATTATTACAGACTTCGATCCCTGCCTGTATTTATATATTTGTCTAGTTTGTAAAATGCCAGCCTGGTTTGCTTTTATCTTGCACTGTGTGCTTGCATAGATACAGGACACTGATCCCAGACTCAATTTATGTATTTACAGGCCTTGTATAGTGCCTTCCTTGTGTACTGTATCTTGCACTGTGTGCTTGCATTGTTAAATGACATTGATCCCTTGCCTGTATTTATGTATTTATAAACCTTTGTATAATGCCCACCTTGATTGTTGCATCTTGCACTGTGTGCTTGCATTGTTGCAGGACATTGATCACTTGCCTGTATTTATAAATTTATATATCTTGTATAATACCCGCCTTGTTCATTTGTATCTTGCACTGAGTGCTTGTTACAGGACATTGATCTCTTGCCTGTATTTATGTATTTACAGCTTGTACAACGCCTGCCTCGTTTTGTTGAATCTTGCACTGAGTGCTTGCACTTGTTACAGGACATCGATCCCTTGCCTGTATTTAAGTATTTATATAGCTATGATATCCGCCTGGTTTGTTGTATCTTGCACTGTGTGCTTTCCATTGTTATGGACATTGATCCTCCCTGTATTTATATATTTATATACCTTTGTATAATGCCGCCTGGTTTGTTGTATTTGTACCATGTGCTAGTATTGTTTATGACATTATCCTTGCCCGAATCTTCTATGTATTTATATACCCTTGTACATTGTCCACCTTTATTTGTTGTATCCTGCGCTGCATGCTTGCATTGTTACAGGACATCGATCCTTGGCCTTTATTAATCTATTTATATAGATGTATAATGCCCGCTTAGTTCGTTGTATCTTGCACTGCATGTGTTGCTTTGTTACAAGACATTGATCTTTTGTCTGTATTTATGTATTTATGTAGTTTGTACAATGCACACCTGGTTTGTTGAATCTTGCACTGTGTGCTTGCATTGTTTCAAGACATAATTCCTTCCCAGTATTTATGTATTTATATAGCTTGTATAATGCCCACCTGGTTTGTTGTATCTTGCACTGTGTGCTGTGTTGCATTATATATTACTGATCCTTTGTCTGTATTTCTATGTATTTACAACCTTGTATAATATCCGCCTTTGTTTGTTGTATCTCTGCACTGCTGGCTTGCATTGTTACTGGACATTGATACTTGCCTGTTTTTCTGTTTTATATAGCTTGTGTAATGTCCTCCTGGTTTGCTGAATCTTGCACTGTATGCTTGCATTGTTAGAGATCATTAATCCCTAGCCTGTATTTATGTATTTATATAGCTTGTATAATGTCTGTCTTGTTATTGTATCTTGCACAGTGTGCTTTGCATTGTTACAGTATTATTGATCCCTTGCCTGTATTTATGTATTTATATACCTTGTACAATGCACACCTTATTTGTTGTGTCCTGCACAGTGTGCTTGCATTGTTACAGGTATTGATCCTTGCCTGTATTTATGTATTTATATAGCTTGTATAATGCCCACCTTGCTCGTGTTTCCGGCTCTGCCTGCCTGCATTGTTACAGGAGATTGATCCTTGTCTGTATTTATGTATTTATATAGCTTTTATAATGCCCGCCTGGTTTGTTGTATCTGCACTGTGTGCTTGCATTGTTACAGAACATTGATCCCTTGCTTGAATTTGTTTATTTATATACCTTGAATAATGCCCGCTTAGTTTGTTCTATCTTGTACTGTATAAGGCATTGTTACAGGACATTGATCCCATGCCTGTGTTTATGTATTTATATAGCTTGTATAATGCCCGCCTTTTGCTGTTGTTTCCTTGCACTGTGTGCTTGCATTGTTACAGGAGATTGATCCCTTGTCTGTATTTTATGT
The DNA here is from genome assembly GCA_016271365.2 of Neoceratodus forsteri. Lineage (NCBI taxonomy): Eukaryota > Metazoa > Chordata > Ceratodontiformes > Ceratodontidae > Neoceratodus > Neoceratodus forsteri. The sequence goes on from CM057455.1 coordinate 80,313,324, forward strand.
ATTTATATAGCTTATACTATCACACCTGGTTTGTTGAATCTTTCACTGTGCTTGCATTGTTACAAGACATCAATCCCTTGTCCGTATTTATGTATTTATATATCTTGTATAATGCCCGCTTTGTTCGTTGTATCTTGCACTGCGTGTTGCATTGTTACAGGACATTGATCTCTTGCCTGTATTTATGTATTTACATAGCTTGTACAGTACTTGCTTGGTTTGTTGAATCTTGCATAGTGTCTGTATTGTTACAGGACATCGATCCCTTGCCTGTATTTGTGTATTTATATGGCTAGTTTAATGCCCACCTGTTTGCTGTGATCTTGCACTGTGTGCTTGCATTGTTATATGACATTGATCGCTTGCTCTCTATTTATGTATTTATTTAGCATGTATAATGCCCACTTTTGCTCGTTGTATCTTGTACGCGTGCCTGTTTGTTAAGGACATTGATCTTTTGTCTGTATTTATGTATTTATGTTGTTTGTACAATACAATACCTGGTTTGTTGAATCTTGCATTGTTGTTCCTGTATTGTTTCAAGACATCAATTGTTGCCAGGTATTTATGTATTTATGTAGTTTGTATAATGCCCACCTGGTTTGTTGTATCTTGCACTGTGTGCTTGGTATTGTTACAGGACACTGACCCTTTGCCTGTATTTATGTATTTACATACGTTGTATAATGTCCGCCCTGTTTGTTTCTATCCTGCACTGCGTATGCATTGTTATAGGACATTGATCCCTTGCCTGTTTTTATGTTTATATAGAGGCGGCATTTTACAAGCTATATAAATACATAAATACAGGCAAGGGATCGAAGTCCTGTAACAATGCAAGCACACAGTGCAACATACAACAAACCAGATGGGCATTATACAAGCTGTATAAATACATAAATACAGGTAAGGGATCGATGTAATGTAACAATGCAAGCACTTAGTGCAAGATACAACGAACAAGGCAGGCATTGTACAAGATAAATAAATACATAAATACTGGCAACAATTGATGTCTTGAAACAAAGCAAGCACACAGTGCAAGATTCAACAAACCAGGTGTGCATTGTACAAGCTATATAAATACATAAATACAGAAAAAAAAGATCAATGTTCTGTAACAATGCAGGCACTTAGTGCAAGATTCAACAAACCAAGCAAGTATTGCACAAGCTATGTAAATACATAAATACAGGCAAGAGATCAATGTCCTGTAACAATGCAAGCATGCAGTGCAAGACACAACGAGCAAGGCGGGGCATTATACAAGATATATAAATACATAAATACGGACAAGGGATTGATGTCTTGTAACAATGCAAGCACAGTTCAAGATTCAACAAACCAGGTGTGCATAGTACAAGCAATATAAATACATAAATATAGACAAGGGATCAATCTCCTGTAACAATGCAAGCACACTGTGCAGGACACAACAAAATAAGGTGGACATTGTACAAGGTATATAGATACATAAATACAGGCAAGGGATCAATGTCCTGTAACAATGCAAGCACACAGTGCAAGATACAGCAAACAAGGCAGGCATCATACAAGCTATATAAATACATAAATACAGGCTAGGGATCAATGTTCTCTAACAATGCAAGCACACAGTGTAAGATTCAGCAAACCAGGCGGACATTACACAAGTTATAAAAATACATAAATACTGTCAAGGGATTGATGTCTTGTAACAATGCAAGCACACAGTGCAACATTCAACAAACCAGGTGTGCATTGTACAAGCTAGATAAATACATAAATACAGACAAAAGATCAATGTCCTGCAACAAAGCAAGCACGCAGTGCAAGATACAATGTGCACGGCGGGCATGATACAAGCTATATAAACACATAAATACAGGCAAGGGATCAATGTCCTGTAACAATGCAAGAACGCAGTGCAGGATACAACAAAACAAGGTGGACATAGTACAGGATATATAAATACATAAATACAGGCAAGGGATCAATGTCCTGTAACAATGCTAGCACACAGTACAATATACAACAAACCAGGCATGCATTATACAAGGTATATAAATATATCAATACAGGCAAGGAATCAATGTCCTGTGACAATGCAAGCAGGCATTACAAGATACAGCAAACAAGGCAGGCATTATACAAGCTATATAAATGCATAAATACCGGCAATGGATCAATGTCCTGTAACAATGCAAGCACATGGTGCTAGATACAGCAAACCAGGCGGGCATTTTACAAGCTTTATAAATGATAAACTACAGCAAGGGATCGAAGTCCTGTAACAGTGCAAGCACTTAGTGCAAGATTCAACAAAAGAGGCTGGCATTGTACAAGCTATACAAATACATAAATACAGGCAAGAGATCAATTTCCTGTAACAATGCAAGCACGCAGTGCAAGATACAACGAGAAAGGCGGGTATTATACAAGATATATAAATTCATAAATACAGGCAAGTGATCAATATCCTGTAACAATACAAGCACACAGTGCAAGATGCAACAAACAAGGTGAGCATTATACAAGGTTTATAAATACATAAATACAGGCAAGGGATCAATGTCATTTAACAATGCAAGCACACAGTGCAAGATACAGTACACAAGGAGGGCACTATACAAGGCCTGTAAATACATAAATTCAGGCAAGGGACGAGTGTCCTGTATCTACGCAAGCACACAGTGCAAGATAAAGCAAACCAGGCGGGCATTTTACAAGCTATATAAATACATAAATTCAGGCAAGGGATCGAAGTCCTGTCACAATGCAAGCACACAGTGCAAGATACAACAAACCTGATGGGCATTATACAAGCTGTATAAATACATAAATGCAGGTAACGGATCGATGTCCTGTAACAATGCAAGCACTTAGTGCAAGATACAACAAACAAGGCAGGCATTGTACAAGATATAGAAATACATAAATATCAGCAAGGGATCAAAGTCCTGTAACAATGCAAGCACGCGGTGCAAGATACAGCGAGCAAGGCGGGCATTATACAAGATACATAAATACATAAATACAGGCAAGGGATAAATGTCCTGTAACAAAGCAAGCAGACAGTGCAAGAGACAGTGAACACGTTGGGCATTATAGAAGCTATATAAATACATAAATACAGGCAAGGGATCAATGTCCTGTAACAATGCAAGCACGCAGTGCAGGATACAACAAACAAGGCTGGCATTATACAAGGTATATAAAAATATAAATACAGGCAAGGGATCAATGTCCTGTAACAATGCAAGCACACTGTACAAGATACAACAAACCAGTCGGGCATTATACAATGTATATGAAAACATAAATACAGGCAAGGGATCAACGTCCTGTAACAATGCAAGCAGACAGTACAAAATACAGCAAACCAGGTAGGCATTATGCAAGCTATATAACTGCATAAATTCAGACAAGGGATCAATGTTCTGTAATAATGCAAGTACACAGTGCAAGATACAGCAAACCAGGTGGGCATTATCCAATCTATATAAATACATAAATTCAGGCAAAGGAGCGATGTCCTGTAACAATGCAAGCATACAGTGCAAGATACAACATACCAGGCGGGCATTATACAAGCAATATAAATACATAAATACATGCAAGGGATCGATGTCCTGTAACAATGCAAGCACTCTGTGCAAGATTTAACAAACCAGGTGGGCATTGTACAAGCTATATAAATACATAAATACAGGCATGGGATCAATGTCATGTAACAATGCATGCACACAGTGCAAGATGCAAAAAACAAGGCGGGCATTTTACAAGGTATATAAATACATAAATACAGGCAAGGGATCGAAGTCCAGTAACAATGCAAGCACACAGTGCAGGATACAACAAACCAGATCGGCATTATACAGGCTGTTTAAATACATAAATACAGGCAAGGGATCGATGACTTGTAACAATGCAAGCACTTAGTGCAAGATACAACAAACAAGGCAGGCATTGTACAAGATATATAAATACATAAATATCAGCAAGGGATCAATGTCCTGTAACAATGCAAGCACGCAGTGCAAGATGCAGCGAGCAAGGCGGGCATTATACAAGATATATAAATACATAAATACAGGCAAGGGATCAATGTCCTGTAACAATGCAAGCACACAGTGCAAGAGGCAATGAACATAGTGGGCTTTATACAAGCTATATAAATACATAAATACAGGCAAGTGATCAATGTCCTGTAACAATGCAAGCACACAGTGCAAGATACAACAAACCAGGCGGGCATTATAAAAGCTATATAAATACATAAATACTGGAAAGGGATTGTTGTCTAGTTACAATGCAATCACACAGTGCAAGATTCAACAAACCAGGTGTGCATTGAACAAGCTATATAAAAACATAAATACAGACAAGGGATCAATGTCCTGTAACAATGCAAGCACGCAGTGCAAGATACAACGAGCAAGGCGGGCATTATACAAGCTGTATAAATACATAAATACAGGCAAGTGATCAATGTCCTGTAACAATGCAAGCACGCAGTGCAGGACACAACAAAATAAGGTGGACATTGTACATGGTATATAAATACGTAAATACAGGCAAGGGATCAATGTCCTGTAACAATGCTAGCACACAGTACAAGATACAACACACCAGGTGGGCATTATACAAGGTATATAAATATATAAATACAGGCAATGGATCAATGTCCATTAGCAAAGCAAGCAGACAGTACAAGATACAACAAACCAGGCAGGCATTATTCAAGCTATATAAATGCATAAATACAGGCAAAGGGATCAATGTCCTGTAACAATGCAAGCACACGGTGCTAGATACAGCAAACCAGGCGGGCATTATACAAGCTATATAAATACATAAATACAGGCAAGGCAGCGATGGCCTGTAACAATGCAAGCACACAGTGCAAGATACAACAAACCAGGCGGTCATTATACAACCTATATAAATACATTAATACAGGCAAGGGATCGATGTCCTGTAACAATGCAAGCACACAGTGCAATATACAACAAACTAGGCAGGCATTATACAAGGCATATAAATACATAAATACAGGCAAGGGATCAATGTCATGTAACAATGCTAGCACACAGTGCGTGATACAGTAAACAAGGAGGGCACTATACAAGGTCTGTAAATACATAATTACAGGCAAGGGGTCAGTGTCCTGTAACAATGCAAGCACACAGTGCAAGATAAAGCAAACCAGGCGAGCATTTTACAAGCTATATAAATACATAAACACAGGCAAGGGATCGAAATCCTGTAACAATGCAAGCACACAGTGCCAGATACAACAAACCAGACGGTCATTCTACATGCTATATAAATACATAAATACAGGCAAGGGATCGATGTCCTGTAACAATGCTAGCAGCAGTGCAAGATACAGCGAGCAAGGCTGGCATTATACAAGATGTATAAATACATAAATACAGGCAAGGGATCAATGTCCTGTAACAATGCAAGCACACAGTGCAAGAGACAATGAACAAGGTGGGCATTATACATGCAATATAAATACATAAATACAGGCAAGGGATCAATGTCCTGTAACAATGCAATCACACAGTGCAAGATACAGTAAACAAGGAGGACACTATACAAGGTCTGTAAATACAAAAATATACTCAAGGGATCAGTGTCCTGTATCAATGCAAGCACGTAGTGCAAGATAAAGCAAACCAGGCGGGCATTTTACAAGCTATATAAATACATAAATACAGGCAAGGGATCGATGTCCTGTAACAATACAAGCACACAGTGCAAAGATACAGCAAACCAGACGGGCATTATGCAAGCTATATAAATACATAAATACAGGCAAGGGATCGATATACTGTACCAATGCAAGCACTTAGTGCTAGACACAACAAACAAAGCAGGCATTGTATAAGATATATAAATACATAAATATCAGCAAGGGATCAATGTCCTGTAACAATGTAAGCACGCTGTGCAAGATACTGTAAACAAGGTGGGCATTATACAAGCTATAAAAATACATAAATACAGTCAAGGGATCAATATCCTGTAACAATACAAGCACACAGTGCAAGAGACAATGAACTAGGTGGGCATTATACTAGCAATATAATTACAGGCAAGGGATCAATGTCCTGTAACAATACAAGCACACAGTGCAAGAGACAATGAACAAGGCGGGCATTATACAAGCTATATCAAATCAATCAATCAAACAAACAATCAAAATCTTTATTTAGTCAGACGAACATCATTGAGCATAGCTCATTTACAAGATGGACCTGAGTGGTCATACAAATCAGAGTACAAGTATTTTTTTTTTTTTTTACATGGACAAGAAAATAACATAAACAATAGTACAATGACATAAAATGATAGTAAACAAAAATTTACATATATACAATGCACAGTAAAAATCACTTAACCTGTAATATATATCCAGGCAAGGGATCAATGTCCTGAAGAAATGCAAGCTCACAGTGCAAGAGTCAATGAACAAGGTGGGCATTATACAAGCTATATAAATACATAAATACAGGCAAGGGATTGATGTCTTGTAACAATGCAAGCACACAGTGCAAGATTCAGCAAACCAGGCGGACATTACACAAGCTATATAAAAAACATAAAAACAGGCAAGGGTTCAATGTCCTGTAACAATGCAAGCACACAGTGCAGGATACAATAAGCAGGGCACACATTATACAACATAAGTAAATACATAAATACAGGCACGGGATCAATGTCCTGAAACAATGCAAGCACACAGTGTAAGATACAACAAACCAGGTGGGCATTATACAAGCTACATAAATACATAAATACTGGCAAGGGATTGATGTCTGGAAACAATGCAAGCACACAGTGCAAGATTCAACAAACCAGGTGTGCATTGTACAAGCTTTATAAATACATAAATACAGACAACAGATCAATGTCCTGTAACAATGCAAGCACACAGTGCAAGATACAACGAGCACGGCGGGCATTATACAAGCTATATACAGACATAAATGCAGGCAAGGGATCAATGTCCTGTAACAATGCTAGCACACAGTACAAGATAAAACAAACCAGGCGGGCATCGTACAAGGTATATAAATATAAAAATACAGGCAAGGGACCAATGTCCTGTAACAATGTAAGCAGGCACTACAAGATACAGCAAACCAGGCAGGCATTATACAAGCAGTATAAATGCATAAATACAGGCAATGGATCAATGTCCTGTAACAAAGCAAGCACATGGTGATAGATACAACAAACCAGGCAGGCATTATACAAGCTATATAAATACATAAATACAGCTAAGGGAGCAAGGTCCTGTAACAATGGAAGCACACAGTGTAAGATACAACAAACCAGGCGGGCATTATACAAGGTAAATAAATACATAACTACAGGCAAGGTATCGATGAACTGTAACAATGCAAGCACTTAGTGCAAGATTCAAAAAACCAAGCAGGCATTGTACAAGCTATATAAATACATAAATACAGGAAAGAGATCAATGTCCTGTAACAATGCAAGCATGCAGTGCAAGATACAACGAGCAAGGCGGGTATTATACCAGATATATAAATTCATAAATACAGGCAAGGGATCAATGTCCTGTAACAATGCAAGCACACAGTGCAAGAGACAGAGAACAAGGTGGGAATTATAGAAGCTATATAATTACAAAAATACAGGCAAGGGATCAATGTCCTGTAACAATGCAAGCACACAGTGCAAAATGCAACAAACAAGGCGAGCAGTATACAAGGTATATAAATACATAAATACAGGCAAGCGATCAATGTCATGTAACAATGCAAACTCACAGTGCAAGATACAGTAAACAAGGAGGGCACAATAAAAGGTCTGTAAATACATAAATTCAGGCAAGGGTTCAGTGTCCTGTATCAATGCAAGCACACAGTGCAAGATAAAGCAAACCAGGCGGGCATTTTACAAGCTATACAAATACATAAATACTGGCATGGGATCGAAGTCCTGTAACAATGCAAGCACACAGTGCAAGATACAACAAACAATGCAGGCATTGTACAAGACAAATAAACACATAAACATCAGCAAGGGATCAATGTCCTGTAACAATGCAAGCACGCAGAGCAAGATACAGCGAGCAAGGCAGGCATTATACAAGATATTTAAATACATAAATACAGGCAAGGGATCAATGTCCTGTAACAATGCAAGCACACAGTGCAAGAGACAATGAACATGGAGGGCATTGTACAAGCTATATAAATAAATTAATACAGGCAAGGGATCAATGTCCTCTAACAATGCAAGCACACAGCGCAAGATACAACAAACCAGGCGGGCATTATAAAAGCTATATAAATACATAAATACTGGCAATTGATTAATGTCTTGTAACAATGCAAGCACACAATGCAAGATTCAACAAACCATTTGTGCATTGTACAAGCTATATAAATACATAAATACAGACAAGGGATCAATGTCCTGTAACAATACCAGCACGTAGGGTAAGATACAACGAGCAAGGTGGGCATTATGCAAGGTATATAAATAAATAAATACAGGCAAAGGATCAATGTCCTGTAACAATGCAAGCACACAGTGCAAGATACAACAAACCAGGCGGGCATTAAAAAAGCTACATAAATACATAAATACAGACAAGGGATCAATCTCCTGTAACAATGCAAGCAGGCAGAGCTAGAAACAACGAGCAAGGTGGTCCTTAAACAAGCTATATAAATACATAAATACAGGCAAGGGATCAATGTCCTGTAACAATGCAAGCACACAGTGCAGGACACAACAAAATAAGGAGGACATTGTACAAGGTATATAAATACACAAATACAGGCAAGGGATCAATGTCCTGTAACAATGCAAGCACACTGTGCAAGATACAACAAACAAGGCAGGCATTATACAAGCTATATAAAGACATAAATACAGGCTAGGGATTAATGATCTCTAACAATGCAAGCACACAGTGCAAGATTCAGCAAACCAGGCGGACATTACACAAGCTATATAAAAACATCAAAACATGCAAGGTATCAAGGTCCTGTAACAATGCAAGCATGCAGTGCAGCATACAACAAACAGGGTGAACATTATACAAGGTATGTAAATACATAAATACAGACAAGGGATCAATGTCCTGTAACAATGCAAGCACACAGTGCAAGATACAACAAACCAGGCGGGCATTATACGAGCTATATAAATACATAAATACTGGCAAGGGATTGATGTCTTGAAACAATGTAAGCACACAGTGCAAGATTCAACAAACCAGGTGTGCATTGTAAAAACTATATAAATACATAAATACAGACAAAAGATCAATGTCTTGTAACAAAGCAAGCACACAGTGCAAGATACAACGAGCAATGCGGGCATTTTACAAGCTATATAAATACATAAATAAAAGCAAGGGATCAATGTCCTGTAACAACGCAAGCATGCAGTGCAGGATACAACAAATAAAGGTGGACAATGTACAAGGTATATAAATACATAAATTCAGGCAAGGGATAAATGTCCTGTAACAATGCTAGCACACAGTACAAGATACAACAAACCAGGCGGGCATTATACAAGGTATATAAATATATAAAAACAGGCAATGGATCAATGTCTTCTAACAATGCAAACATGGTGCTTGATTCAATTGCATAGGATGGGATACAGAAAACATCGACAGAAGATTGACATCATATGCCATTAACAGTAGATGCAATTGGTTCAGGTAGCATACAAGTTGTTCAGGTAGCATACAATTGGTTCGGGTAGCATAATACCAGATTACAGGAATACATACTCCAGGAGGTGTACCACAGGGTGGAAGGTGAGGAGCAGATAGCGTAGGTTAGATGAACACCATGGAAGGTGTGCAGTGTAGAAAGAGAACAAGGAAGAGAAAATGCAGCCATAATTATGACATTGTCATGAAGTACTAAGCCACAGAAGTGCCAGGGCTGGAGTAGGGGGAGAAGGTGGAGAGGGGGAGGAGTTAGGGAGAGGAACAAGGGTAATGTAAGGGAGGGGCTGCAGGCAGAGTGCTGGAGGGGGAGGAGGTTATGAGGGAGAGAGGGAGGAGAGAGGAGAAGTGGAGGGATGTGGCAAAGGGAGGAGGGTAGCAGGAGAAATGAAAGTAGCGTGAGGGTCAGGAGGTGATGTCCTGGTGGTTTGAAGAAGGAGAGGGAGAGAGGTGAGGGTCAGGAGGTGAGGTCCTGGTTGTTTGAGGAAGGTGGGGGGGGAGAGAAGTGGGCAGGAGGGGTGAAAAGTGAATTAAGGGGCAGCAGGGGCCTGAAGAGAGAGTGGGCGACCCACAGACCTAGAGGGTACAGTTGCACCTGTTGAAGTTAATGAATTGATGGCACAGTTTGTAGTTGTATGGGCCAACTTACTCTCATCTGAGATTTCAGGAGGGAGACCATTCATTAGGGATGGGCCCTGCTATAGACGGCACACTGACCCTGGAAGGTGCTGCAGAATTGAACAAGATATGTGGGTTTGACCATACTGCTGGTAAAGCGTGTGTTATGGGCAGATTTCATGAAGGCATGCATTGCAGGAGGGGTGAGGTGAAGGCAGATTTTGTTTGCCAGGATGCAGGTCTCATAGGCTACTCAACCATCAAGACTGAGCCAGTTAAAGTGTTTGTATAGATTGCAGATTTGCGTATGCTTACCTGCTCCTGTGACAAGTCTATAGCACTTATTAAGGGTGGTCCTGATTCTTTTTAGGGTAGTGTCTGAGGCAGCCCCATAGAAAACTAGCCCATTAACAATTATGGACAGGACAGAGCTAGTTACTGCAGTGTGCATGGCATCATTAGTCAGACAATGGTGATGGCAATAGAGGACCCTGGTCCTTGAGTTAATGGCTTTTAAGATGTGGTGCATGTGTGAGTTGTAAGAAAGTGCGCAGTTAAGGGTAATACCAAGATATTTAAACTCGTACTTGATCGAATGGTTGTTGTTGCTTGTTGTGGATAGTAAGGCTGGCCATTCTAAATTTGCTGTGGGAGTTATAAAACAACATTGCCTTTGTTTTTTTTATAGTTCATCAGCAGTTTATGCTGATGGAACAAAGACTCTGCATGACTGAAGTTCTTCTGGAGATCCTGAGAGAGAGGCACAGGGTCAGTATGGGTAGAAAAGCGCATTGCATCATTTGCATAAAGTATAATTTTATTTTCACAGGCTGCAGAAAGATTGTTAATGAAGAGGCGGAATAATATCCTCTTCATAAACTGTAGACAAGAGCATCCTGGGTGTGCTGTGGTGGTGAACTGACTAACAGTATGCAAATGGAAGTTGTGGGAATCAAACCCAGGTCTGCTGGATGTACCAAGCTGCATAAAATTGAATAATAACTGGCTAAGATTTTAGGGAGATCTATTGACAGGGAGAGTACAGGAAGACTGAAGAGAAGTTAAGTGGAGCAATACAAGGTCTGGAGTAAAAGATTGTACTCTGTAACATTTGCAATTTTACTAGGTGGTGTACATTGACCTAACAAAGGCCTTTGACATCATGAATCCCTGATTTCTGCTGGATTCCCTTTCTGCTTTTGGCCTCTTGAATGAGGTCACAAAGTGGTCTGAAAGTTACAGTACCTTACAGACAGGAGCCAGCAAGGTAAGATCAATGATACTCTTTCCTGTAGCCTCCCAGTGTGCTCTGGAGCACCCCAGGGAACCATACTTGGCCCGCTATTATTCAGCCTCTTCATTCACAACTGATTACTGTAGTCTCTAGGCTATACTGCCAGCCAAGGTGCTATCTAAATAAATCATCAATATCAACAAACGGCTCCTCATTAGGAATTTAGGACGATATCTGTGATGTCCATATATATCACTCTGTCTGTCAGTATCAGAATGGACGTGTTCTACCATTGCTCTAAATGGCAATCAACACCCGAAGTAAGCACAACTCAACAATGACTTATCATTCTCCACCTATAAAAAGCCTGTCATAATACAAGGAATCATAACAATGGCACATATAAAACAAGTCCTTGCCAAATGCTGCTTGACTGATGAAACGGTTCTTTCTTCTCCAGACCTTCAAAATCACACAGCTAACATTACACATAAAAATAGAATTAAAATGAACTGAAAAGGACAGCTTAGAATCTCTCTCTGTCTCTTGACTTAAGGTCTTTCTTGTCAGGATTTACCAGCGCTTACTATAAGAAAATATAAACAATGAGATGCCTTTTTTCCCCTTCATTTTAATCTTTTTTTCCCATAAAGCTTGTTATTGATTTTTAACAAACGCCTGCATACAGTATAAAAGTAAGGGGAAGAAAAACCATCTCATAGACAGAAATAAATAGAAAAATAAGATTTCATAGAATTGTCACAACCAGCAGTATAACCTAATGATTCACTTAAGTGAATAGTTGCCCCAACAAATGTTTAAGGTACACACCCCTGGTATTGGTAAAAGGAGAGGGAGAAGGAAATAGAGGGGAGAGGCACTCTGGAAGGGGCTGTCACGGGTTAGTAGTTGGTCAATAGGCAAGTACCCACTGTGGAACTAAACAGGGGGGATGGGTAACAATGCTGTTACGTAACCAAGAATCCTCTACTGCCAGAGGAAGGCAAGGTTGCATATCACAGACCAGGGAACAGGAACCGAATACTAAGCAAACATAATGTTGCATATTTAAGTTCCCAAAGGGGGTTCAGACGAAAATAATCTACAAAGGGTCACACAATTAAAAAAAGAAATATAAGTGTCACTGGGTATATAGACATCAAAAGCATCCTCAGGGAAGTCAGAGGATAAGTATATAAACCATAATGTTACTAACATACTAACATACTAAAATGCCAGCAGAATAGGCCTGTCTTTCGTGTCTGCTCGTTTGGTCAGTCCCCAACCTGGGTGCTGACCTTGCTGTCCCCCTCGCCTTCTCTGGCTTCTCCCTTCCCAGTTCCGGATATTCTTGCTGCATTGGATTTTGCTTCCAGAACCCTTCCCCTGTACCTGTCCCACCCCCTCTTGAACCCCTCCACTGTCTCTGCCTCCACCAGCCCCCTAGGCAGTGCATTCCATGGCTCCACCACCCTCTCAGTGAAGTAGCACCTCCTCCTTTCTCCCCTGAATCTTCCCTCCAGCTTCCACCCATGCCCTCTAGTGGCCCCTTCCCTCCTTCTTCAAGCACCCGACTGTTCCTCCCTATTTACCCTCTTCATGTACCTAAAGACCTCTATCATGTCCCCGGTCCCTTCTCTCTTCCAATGTGTACATATTTAGCTCTTCGAGCTCTCCTCATAGGTCCTGTCCCCAAGCCCCAAATCATTTTGGTTGCCCTCCTCTGGACCCTCTCCAGGAGGTTAATGTCCCGCTTTAGTGTGGCCTCCAAAACTGCACACAGTACTTGAGGTGCAGCCTCACCAAGCAGTTATACAGAGGGAGTATCACTTCCCTCCTTCTGGAGGTGGTCCCCCTAGTGATGCATTCCAGCATCCTGTTGGCCTTGGCTGCTGCCCTCCTACAAGTCTCAGAGTTGTTCATCTTGACATCCACCACCACCCCCAGGTCCCTCTCAGAGATCGAGACTTGTAGCTTCCCCCCCCCCAGGGTGTACACTTGGCCTGGGTTTCTGGCCCCCAGGTGGAGTACCTTGCATTTCCCTGCATTGAACCTCAGCTTCCACTTTCTAGACCATCTTTCCAGAGCCTCCAGGTCCCCCTGTAGGGCCACTCTCCCCTCCTCCCCATCCACCACCGCCCCCAGTTTTGAGTCATCTGCAAAGAGACTCATCTCACTCCTGATTCCTGTCCTTATGTCAGATACGTAGGCGTTGAACAGAAGGGGCCCAAGGACTGATCCCTGTGGGACCCCACTAATGACCCTCCTTGGGGATGAGACTATCCCACCAACTCACGACCCTCTGGTCCCGTCCTGGAGCCAGTTGCCTATCCATCTGATCATCTGGTTCCCCACCCCCATTTCTCCCAGCTTATCCAACAGGCCCACATGAGGAACAGAGTCAAATGCCTTGCTGAAGTCTAGAAAGAGGACATCCACTGGTCTACCCAAGTCCAAGGCACTTGTCACCCAGTCATAGAACTCCACCAGGTTTGTCTGACACGATTTCCCCGGGATGAATCCATGCTGTCTATCGTCCAGGCACCCTGACTTATCCAGGTCCCCCCTAGCCTCTCCTTGACAATGCCCTCCATCACCTTGCCCACCACTGAGGTCAGGCTGACAGGCCTGTAGTTCCCTGCCACCTCCCTTGATCCCCCCTTGTGGATAGGCACTATATGCGCCACCTTCCAGTCTTGGGGCACCACCCTGTCCTCAGAGAGATGGTGAAAAGCTCTGCCAGGGTTTTGCCAGGACATCTGCATGTTCCTTCAGCACCCTGGGATGTAATTTATCCGCCCCGTGCTTTCTCCGGCCTTAAGGGAGCTGAGGCTTCCTTACTCTCTCTGCTGTGATTTCCACTTCCAGTACCCCTTCTCCCTGCTTAGCCCTCCCCCACCTGCCAGTGATGCCTCCCCTTTCCCCAGACCTGCCGGATCGTAAGGGTCCCCCTCCTCAGTATCTCTGTCTCCTCCATGTATGATGCAGCACCCCATTTTCCTGGTGAAACCTGAGGTGAAATACTCATTTAGTACCTCAGCCTGCTCCCCGGTCTTGTGCCCATCTCTCCTGATTTAATCCTGCTAATCTGCCCTTCACCCTTCGTTTTTCCCAATGTATCTAAAGAACCCTTGTTCCTCTCCTAATTTCCCTGGCCAGGGTTCTGCTCCTTCCTTGCCTTAGTCGTCCTCACCACTCTAGTGGCCCTTCTAGCCATCAGCTCTGCTCCCCTCGATCCCTTCTCCTCCTTGAGCACTTGAATTGCTTATAGGCTGCTTTCTTTCCCGCACCACCTCCTGGACCTCCCTGTCCACTAACAGGGTTTTGGGCCCTACCGTGATTGCCTTTACTTATTGATTTACCAGCTACTCTCAGTGTCCATGTCTGTTCATCCCATCCAAATGCTCCTTAAGGATCCTTCCCATTTCCTTAAATCCGCCCCTGAAGTCGGTTACTCTGTCTTTGTGCAGCCTTCTACCCCTCCTAGGTCCAGGCAGAACCAGACTGTGGCATGGTCACTCCCCGCCAATGGGTTCCCTACCTCCAGGCTCCCAATCTGGTCACTGTCTGCCAGGACCACATCCAGTACCATGCTCTCCTGGTCGGTTCCTCACCTGCTGAGTTAGGAACGTCTTGAAGACATCCAACAACCTCTGTTCCCTGGTCACAGAGGATGTCATAGTCTCCCAGTCTGTTCCTGCATGTTTAAGTCCCCCAACACAACCACTGCTCCCTCTGCCCAGTCTGCAGTGTCTCCTAACATCTGCCACCAGACTGTCCTCCAGCTCCTCGCCCGGGGCAGGGGTCTATACACCGCTCCTATTTTTACTCTCTGCCCCCTTGTTATCAAGGTGACCCAAATCACCTCCATGGTTCCCTTCGCCTCCTCTACCCCCTATGCCAATGCAGTTTTGACTATCATTGCTACCCTCCTCCCTTCCCTCCCCTGTCCTTCCTGAACAAGTGTATCCCTCCAGGTTCAGGTCCCAGTCATGTCTTGCAGTGGCCCAAGTCTCAGTGACCGCTGCCACATCCACTGCTCCCTCAGTTAGCATCACCTGGAGCTCAGGCATTTTATTGCCCAAGCTCCTGGCATTTAGCAGGACTACCTTCCACCCTTTCCCTATAGTTCCATTTTCCCTGCTCGTGTTCCCATGGGGATTCTGTTTTCCCCTGGTCTGCACTTTACCAGTTGGCCTTTTCCTGCAATCCTCCTGGTCCCCAGGGGTTGGAGACAGAGTCCCTCCTTTATCGGCACCCCCTTGACAGCCTTTTCTCCCATCCCACCCCCTTCACAAGTTTAAACCCCACTTTTCACCAATAAACCCCTCTATTTTCAACTTAGAGTTCCTCCTCCAAATTGAGATGTAGTCTATCTCAGCATAGAGACATAGAGATGTTGAAATGATAGGTAATGGAGCGGGGTGTAAGGTATTTGATAAAGGGGGGTAAGGGGGGAGGCAAGGGGAGAGGGAGGAAGAGAAGGGAATAGCAGGAGAAACAAAGGTAGAAGGACAGGGAAGAAGAGGGAGCTCAATGGGCATGAGTACTCAGAGAATACTGTGCTCAGATGAGTCAGGATACAAATTGAACCACAAAGTGGGGATGGGAATGCTAAAAAGGATCTTTGCTAAAACAAGTTTGGAAGCTCTATGAGGGTAAGTGTCACCTGTCTGGGAGTTTGGCATATGGGCAAGCAGGGAAGGCCTTCTGGAAAGGTGCTCATATTGCTTCATAATCTGAGAGTTTACCAGCCAAAAAATGAGCTGTTCTTTCATATCTAGAGGTCAGACACACCAGGTTAAACCATTACTGAGAAGAAGGTGGGTTAGAGTCTCTCCAATGCCTAAGCAACACACGCTTGGCAACAGCCAAGGCACCATCGAGCCAAAGGAGCTGTGTGGCGGATAGATTAGTGGAAGATTGAGGGAGGCCTAGGAGAGCAAACTGGGGGTCCCATACTCCTGAGCTAGGAATAACTGCTTTCCATGTCAGCCGCATGCCAGACCAATATTGGTTAATGGCTGGGCAGGTCCAGAGAATGTGTGTGAGGGTGGCTTGAGGCGAAGAACATCACCAGCAGTTGCTATGGCCAAGTAGTCCAGCATGACAGAGCCAAGAAGGAGTCTGATATGCTCTATGTAAAATTTTGTACTGGATGGATTTTGCCTGGAGTTCATGGGAGGACAAGTAGGCATTAGGCCAGATTCAGTGCCAGTCCACTGGGAGAGACAAATAGGCCCAATTCTAGTTCACATTTCTCTCTTGGACCAGTCCAGTCTTGCCATGATGCACTTTTTCATAGAGAGGACTTGAGTTCAGATGTTAGGTGATACAGACTCAGAAGAGACATAACCCACTGATCAAACTGGGAAGGAAAAGGGAGGACCATGTCCTGATAAACTTTACACTTAAGAAGGTCTCTAATCTGGAAAATTTTCTAGAACTTAGCTCAGGGAAGCAAACAGATTCATTGGAGGCAGTTGAATGGGTAGAACTTTCTAGTGGGGGAGCATCAAGGTCATGAACTTTGGTGATCCCCATGGTCTCCCAAGCTGTCCAAAAGACAGGGTCACCTTCAATAGTCAGGGAGGGGTTATGCCAAAGGGGCCTGATGGGAGAGGTCCAGGGCATCCAGTGCAACTTCTTGATGTGCTTAGTCAAACTTGTTTGTGTACTGTGAACAGGGAAAACAGAGGTCCACACCAGTCCTGGAAGAGAAGTTCTGGGGCAGAGGGAAGATTTCCCTGGACAAGCGTTACATGGATCCAGGTGGCACAAGACTCACAAATTGTGGGACAAAGCATAAAATTGCTTGCTGCAAGAGAGTAAGGATGTGGAAGAACTTAAGTTTGTGAGACCAAAGCCCCCTGGTTCCAATACTTTTGCAGCAGTATAAAGACTTATCTTAGGAGGTTTGCCAGCCAGATAAAAGCTGTTATTTTAGATGAAATCCATTAGAAAAAGTCACCTGGAATGAAATGGATAAATCTGCCAGAATAGATTATAATTTAAGCAGCCTCACAATATTAAGGGTATTAATTTATCCCCACAATGAGAGAATAAGGGATTTCCATCTCTGCAAATCAAACTCTAGTGAAGCAAGCATATTATGGGTATTAGCTGATGCAATATCTGCTAAATTGGACCGGATAGCCACTCCAAGAACCGTTATTCCCTCAGCTCTCATTGGTAGGGAAATTCTGAGAATAAAGTGGGGGAGCAGGCCTCATGAAGAGGGAGGTGTTGATATATGATATTGTTCAACTTACAGCCATATAATGATCCAGAAACAAATGATTTGATACCTTTTATTGGACCAACATGGATGTTACAGAAAAAAACAAAGTGCTTTAGCTTTCGAACCAACCAGGTCCTTCTTCAGAAGCTTTGTGGCAGTTTTTTCAAATATCCCATACTATTAACACCAGATTATATAGAAAAAGCAGAAATAATTCTCATTGGTTTAACATATACATTTAAAACATAATAGAAGATTACGTCAGAGAAGCTAATTAACACCAGTATGCCTTTAACTGAGGAGCCTCAGAAGGGCAAAGGTTATCAAGAATTCTCTACAGCCAGAGAGTTCTTGTCACATAAATTTTTAAATGTCTCAGTATGCCAAGAGAGCAGCTGCTGCAATATAAGGAACGGATGACTACCAACAGAATACCCTTAGTAGTCACATACCATCCTGACCTTGAACTCCTCATTAAGATTACTAAGGATCTCCATCCAATAATTAGTGAGGATGAAACCCTTAACGGTATTTTTCAAGAACTACCACTACTATCTTTTAAACAACCACCTAATTTAGCCAACCTGATTATTAAGAGTCAACTTGAACCGGAACAGAATACCATGACATCATATGGTACATACCCTGTCATCAACGCACATGTAAGACATGTAACCTCATTTCCACTTCAGACTGTGTGGTTACATCACAAAACAGACTATTCAGGATACAGGGAATTATACATGTACATCAAGCAATGTGGTCTATTTTATCCAATGCAAGAAATGTCCTCGCACAGGTTATGTGGGAGACAAGCCAACAACTCAGACTAGAATGAATTCACACAGACATTCTATTAATCACAAGATGATTGAGAAACCAGTAGCCCAGCACTTCTCCCAGGATGACCACTCAACCTCAGATATGTCTGTGATGGTCTTAAAAGGACATTTCAATAGTACACAACAGAGAGGGCTTCTGAAATTAGACTTATTTTACTTCTCAATATGGTGGCGGATGGATTGAATATTGATGTTGGGTACATGACACATTATTCCACTTAAACTTACACAGACCTTTACTTTAAAAGATGGACATAAACAGTTTAGTTCTTCAGCCAGGCCCTTTGATTTTGTAAGTTTATGGTTATCTACATTGTTGACTTTTCACCTTAACACTGTGGTGAGTGCGCGTTTGAGTGTAATAATATATATACTGATAATATATATATATATATATATATTTATATATATTATATTTTATATATTAAATTATAGTATATATATATATTTTATTTATTATACACGTAGTGTGAGTATAATTATATATAGAATATAATTACTATATTTATTTGTATATTATGAATTTGTATAGAATTATACTAATTATGTATATGTGTAAGTATAGTATATGTATATACACACATATGTATAAATGAGCGTGGCTAGAAATTATTATATAGCTAGAACACTTAAATTTCATATAAATGTACATTTATTTCCTTCTATTAGTTGTCAGTGGGTGGATTTCACACTGTCACATTTTTAACTGCTCATATTAAGATGCATATCTCATTTACTTGGGGGTTCATTAAAGGTGTAATTCCTTTGGGTTTTCATTTAGATTGCTTAGACTGATTCTGTGCATTTTTGTTATACACAGACTCTGTGTTGAAATCTGCATTTATCAGGCTCATGGTCTCGTTTTCTTGGGGGTCCTTGACAAGTATTATTTATTTATTTTGCACTTACACTTACAAATGATACTTTCATGCATCATGTTTATATGTGTAGGTTAATTTGAGGCTTGCTTTCAACTTGCAGTTATACCTAATTTCAGGATTTTGTCTTTCATTATCTGTCCTTTAATATACCAGGACAATTGGAATGTAAGTTGTGAGCTCATCTTACATGTATTAGAGAGAATGCTACTCCAAGGTTTTTTTGTTTTTTTTATCACTAGAATGCTTTCTTGGCATACTGAGACATTTAAAAATTTATGTGACAAGAACTCTCTGGCTGTAGAGAATTCTTGATAACCTTTGCCCTTCTGAGGCTCCTCAGTTAAAGGCATACTGGTGTTAATTAGCTTCTCTGACGTAATCTTCTATTATGTTTTAAATGTATATGTTAAACCAATGAGAATTATTTCTGCTTTTCTATATAATCTGGTGTTAATAGTATGGGATATTTGAAAAAACTGCCACAAAGCTTCTGAAGAAGGACCTGGTTGGTTCGAAAGCTAAAGCGCTTTGTTTTTTTCTGTAACATCCATGTTGGTCCAATAAAAGGTATCAAATCATTTGTTTCTGGATCTGTTTTTAAAAGGACCAATACGGCACCTACAACATTTTTTTGCAGCCATATAATGAGGCATAAGTTGTTAAAATACTGTCTATTGCTCGCAGAGAAGATGGAGGATTAGTCACAAATAAAGTAATGTCATCTGCAAATAATATTCTGTGAGAGTTGTTTCCTACCAGAATGCCTGGGAAAAGGGGGTCCATCAAAATCTTGCATGCCAAGGGCTCTGTTGCAAGAAGGAAAAGGAAGAGGGAGAGTGGGCAGCCCTGGTGAGTCCTCTACAAAGGGGGAAGTAGGGATATAGAACAAAGTTGGTCAAAATCACTGCTGTCAGGCCCGAATATAGGAGATGTACCAGGGAGATAAAGGTCTGAGGGAAGCCAAATCAACTTAGTACCTCAAATAAATATTGCCACTCCACCCTGTCCAATGCTTTTTCAGCACCTAACATGAGGATGGCAGCAGGGTGAGGAGAGGAATTGACCTGCCATACGAGGTCTAAAGTGCACTGAATATTACCAGACCCCATACTCCCCGGCACAGATCCTACCTGATCTGCATGAATAAGGTTGGGAATATGGGTTCCCATATATTTGGCAACAATTTTAGGCAAAATTGTAGTGCGAGTATTAAGCAGAGATGTCGGGTGAAATTGTGAACAAAGAGTACTCTCTTTACCCTTCTTGGTAATAAGGCTGATAATGGCTTGCAGAAAAGTTGATAGTAGGGATCCTCTCTCCTAGGCCTCATTGAAGAAATTGGCTAGTAGAGGGCCAGAAGGTTACTAACGATAGTAAAATCTACTGAAAACCATCTGGTCTGGGAGAGTTCCCTTTGATAGACTCAACATCGCTTGTATCACTTCCTATACTTGAATAGGCAAGCAAGTGAGGGAAGGTATGAGGGGGACCTCCAACAGGCATAGGTTGGAGAAGAAGTTTAATCATGATTGGGTTGTATCTCAGATGAGTACAGGGAAGAATAAAGGGATTGAAAGGCCTTGTTAATACCATTGGAGAGGGTAAGTGTGGAGCCATCAGAATCATAAATAAGTGTTATGTATTGGTCCACAGCCTGCGCTGACAGTTGAGCTGCAAAAAGTTTTCCAGGTTGCTCACCCATCTCCCAGTATCTCTGCTTAAGCCAGTACAGTGCATAGTCATTTTGGAGCTGCAGAATATCACCAGTTTCAGTCTTAAGTGCCCCGATCCTCTCTCTGGTCTCCGAGTCCCTAGAAATGGCTTGTACAGCCTGCAATTCAAGGGTTTTGAGCTCTTGCTCCAGCCTCTGCAAAGAGGAATTCCTCTGCTTCTTGACTGAAGGGGCATGTGCAATCAGATGTCTATGGAGAACCACTTTGAGCACCTCCCATTGGGTCACCATATAGGTTTCCAGGATATAATTAAAGGCGATATAGTCCAAGATGGCCTGCTGAATCATTAATACCTCCTTCTCTTGCTGAAGCAAAGAGGTATTAAGGCTCCACTTATTGCAGAGAGTAGATGGGGGAGCCAGAGTCACGGAGAGGCTGATAGGTGCATGATCTGAAATAATGATGTTGCCGTGAGGTATGCCCTAGACCCTAGTGAGCAAGCCTGGGAGGCTAGAAACATGTCAATGTGACTGTATGAGTCATGAGAGGAGGCAAGTAACATGTGAAATCTGACTCATCAGGATGTAAAGCCCACCAAATATCAAAAAGGCCTGCATCTCATAGGAAAGCAGAGACCTGTGGTGAGAGGATTGGTTCATAACTGGGGCCTGCACCAGTTCTGTTCTTTTGGGTCCAGTGCTAAATTTAGATCTCCACCTAGAATGATACAGTGGACATCTTCAGGGAGGCCAGAGATGAGAGCCTGATAAAAGCTTAAGTCAGGAGAATTCAGAGCATAAAAGCTCCCCAGTACAATGGGTGAGCCTTGGTACATGTCAGATAATATAATGTACCTGCCCTCCTCCTCACCAGTCACCTGTGAGATACCTAAGGTTAGGCGCTTTCAACAGAGTACTGCTACTTCCTGCTGCCTTGAAGAAAAGGCACTATGGTAATATTGCCTGATCCACATTCTGCCTAAAGTGATGAAGTCTGAATCGAATCAACGGGACTCTTGGAGCAGTGCAATACCACAGTGTGCATCATTAAGAGCAGTGCAATATCACAGTGTGCATCATTCAGAGCAGTGCGATATCACAGTGTCCATCATTCAGACAAGTGCGATATCAAAGTGTGCATAATTCAGAGCAGTGCAATATCACAGTGTGCATCATTCAGAGCAGTGAGATATCAAAGTGTGCATCATTCAGAGCAGTACAATATCACAGTGCGAATCATTCAGAGAAGTGCAATATCACAGTGTGCATCATTCAGAGCAGTGCAATATCACAGTATGCATCATCCAGAGTAGGGCAATATAGTGTGCATCATTCAGAGCAGTTCAATATAACAGTATGCATCATTCAGAGCACAGCTTCAGAGCCATGCAATATCACAGTGTGCATCATCCAGAGCAGTGCAATATCACAGTGTGCATCATTCAGAGAAGTGCAATATCACAGTGTACGTCATTCAGAGCAGTGCAATATGACAGTGTGTATCATTCAGAGCAGTGCAACATCACAGTTTACGTCATTCAGAGAAGTGCAATATCACAGTGTGCATCATTCAGAGCAGTGCAAAATAACAGTGTACATCGTTCAGAGCAGTGCAATATCACAGTGTGCATCACTCAGAGTAGTACATTATCACAGCGTACGTCATGCAGAGCAGTGCAATATCACAGTGTACATCATTCAGAGCAGTGCAATATCAGTGTACATCTTTCAGAGCAGTGCAATATCACAGTGTGTGTCATTCAGAGCAGTGCAGTATCACAGTGTGCGTCATTCAGAGTAGTACAATATCACAGTGTACGTCATTCAGAGCAGTGCAATACCACAGTGTACATCATTCAGAGCACAGCAATATCACAGTGTATGTCATTCAGAGCAGTACAGTATCAAAGTGTGCATCATTCAGAGCAGTACAGCATCACAGTGTACATCATTCAGAGCAGTGTAATATCACAGTGTGCATCATTCAGAGCAGTGTAATATCACAGTGTGCATCTTTCAGAGTAGTGCAATATCCAGTCAGTATAATATCACAATGTGCCATTCAGAGCAGTGCAGTATCACAGTGTGTGTCATTCAGAGCAGTGCAATATCACAATGTGCATCATTCAGAGCAGTGCAATATCACAGTGTAAGTTACTCAGAGCAGTGCAATATCACAGTATGCATCATTCAGAGCAGTGCAATTTCACAGTGTGTGTCATTCAGAGCAGTGCAATATCACAGTGTGCATCATTCAGAGAAGTGCAATATCACAGTGTATGTCATTCACAGCAGTGCAATATGACAGTGTGCATCATTCAGAGAAGTGCAATATCACAGTGTACATCATTCAGAGCAGTGCAGTATCACAGTGTACGTCATTCAGAGCAGTGCAATATCACAGTGTAGGTCATTCAGAGCAGTGCGGTATCACAATGTGCCTCATTCAGAGCAGTGCAATATCACAGTATACCTCATTCAAAGCAAAGCAATATAACAGGGTATGTCATTCAGAGCAGTGCAATATCACAGTGTGCATCATTCAGAGAAGTGCAGTGCAATATCACAGTGTACGTCATTCAGAGCAGTGCAATATCACAGTGTATTTCATTCAGAACAGTGCAATATCACAGTGTGCTTCATTCAGAGTAGTGCAATATCACAGTGTATGTCATTCAGAGCAGTGCAGTATCACAGTGTGCTTCATTCAGAGCAGTGCAGTATCACAGTGTGCGTCATTCAGAGTAGTACAATATCACAGTGTACGTGATTCAGAGCAGTGCAATATCACAGTGTGCATCATTCAGAGCAGTGCAATATCACACTGAATATCACAGTGTATGTCATTCAGAGCAGTGCAATATCACAGTGTGCATCATTCAGAGCAGTGCAATATCACAGTATACCTCATTCAGAGCAGAGCAATATCACAGTGTACGTCATTCAGAGCAGTGTAATATCACAGTGTGCATCATTCAGAGCAGTGCAGTATCACAGTGTGCATCTTTCAGAGTAGTGCAATATCAGAGCAGTGCAATATCACGATGTGTGTCATTCAGTGCAGTGCAATATCACAGTGTTCATCATTCAGAGCAGTGCAATATCGCAGTGTATGTCATTCAGAGCAGAGCAATATCACAGTGTGCTTCATTCAGAGCAGTGCAATATCACAGTGTGCTTCATTCAGAGCAGTGCACTATCACAGTGTGCATCTTTCAGAGTAGTGCAATATCAGAGCAGTGCAATATCACAATGTGCGTCATTCAGAGCAGTGCAATATCACAGCGTGCATCATTTAGAGCAGTGCAATATCACAGTGTGCTTCATTCAGAGTAGTGCAATATCACAGTGTATGTCATTCAGAGCAGTGCAGTGTCACAGTGTGCTTCATTCAGTTATTGTAACACTTTTCTACATTTCTTTGTTCAATTGAGTCCCCTGCCATTCCAGGAAATTACATTTAGGTGGTTAATCAAACCCATTATAGAAAGAAAATATGGAGTGCAGGTAATTGTTCCTTCCCAACAACCCTTAAACCCATCATCCAGACCCAACCAATTCTTCCTCCCGAAACCCCAAAAGAACAGATAAACCCCAGACACCACAAAATTCAGTAGTATATGTGCAGAACAAAGTAATTAAAGGAAATTAACCTAACAACCATTACCTGCTATGACTCAGTAGAAAGCAAGGGAATTAATTAAACAATCTAACTTAAATTCCCACAAAGGAGAAAGGAAAACAAAACATCTGTGCTATGGGTGGTCCCACACCCATTGGAGGCAAACTGGTCTCAATCTCTAAAAGAAAGAGCTGTGGGCTATTAAGCAAATGCTCACATGGAAGGGAAGAGGAAAGAAGGCACAAGACTTCCTACCTTCCTGTTCCACCTCGTAATGGGGTACTATGGGAGAGGAAGCCAAAACCAGTAGAAACAACAAGTGCTTCCTAAGCAAATAACTGGGTTGAATAAGAAAATCACTGTAGGACTGGAAGAATACATCCAGAAATAACAGTAATTAATAACAACAAGCCACCCATACAAGTATAAAAAAGGGTGAAACTACTGGGTCACTAACCATGTCAAGAGGAATGTAAAACATCAAATACACTCCCAAAACATTTCAGACATATATAAAGGCTCATAAACAGCATTAACAACTGTGCTATAGTCACACAGTACATAATAACAAACTCTGGCCAGAGCCGATAGGGCTGCAGATGATGAATTTGGGGTAAAAATATTGAAAATTAGCAACTTTACGAGCCTACCAGATTTGACAGCTTTGGTGCTTCCCTGGCTACAGGCATTTCTCTCCTGAAAGTGCTATAAGCAAGACAGAAACAAGAGTAAGGTGGAGTTGGTTTGCAAGCCTTAAAAGGGCCTGGTATTATCTTGGCACTGTGCATTCAGAAACAGAAACTATGAGTGAACATCACTACATTTTAGGATACATTAACTTTTTATGCTATATGACAAGTAGCTTAGCCAAACTCTAGCATTTCAAAATATATGAATACATCATTTATTTAATGTTATTTCTTTATTCACTTACATGTTTTTATTATGGTATTTATTGGACAGTCCCCCCCAAAACACACACAGACACAAACAAATCAAATTTCATTCACAGGTATGCCTCAGTTAGGTGAATGATATCATTGACTGAAACAGTCAGTGATGTAGTTCAGAAACCAGTTTGATTAGATTATAATGTAAACCTTAGAACCCCATGAAATTCGGTTTGTGAGCATAGAAAAAAGTGGCACAAGGGCAAACAGGTGGTGATTGGGAAAGCAAAGTAGGATAACAATATAGTTTTTGGATTTATACTCCAGAAGCTAGAAAAGGTTTGGTTGGACAGCTTTCATAGTTGGGGAGGGGAGGCAGTAACAGCAACAAAAATTGAAAGGGACCTGGGAGTAATCATATCAGATAACCTTAAGGTTGGCAAGCAATGTGAGAAGGCAGTAGGGAGGGCTGGGTGATACTAGGATGTATAAGGAGAGGCATCACCAGCAGAAACAGGAAGTTGTTATCCCCTCTGTACAGGCAGTTGGTGAGACCTCATCTGGAGTATTGCATCCAGGTCTGGAGACCCCATCTCTGCAAGGACATAGACAGGATGGAGGTAGTCCAGGGGAGGGCAACTAAAATGGTGCAGGGTCTGCAAGAGAAGCCATATGAGGAGAGAGTAAAGGAGCTTAATATATATGCCTTTGAGGAAAGGAGGGAGGGGGGGACATGATAGAAACTTATAAGAACCTCAGTGGAATCTACAAAGTCCAAGAGGGTAGCATCTTTCAGAAAAAGAGATGTGCAATAACAAGGGGACACAATTTGAAGATAGAGGGGGGGATGACTCAGGGGCAATCTGAGAAAGTATTTTTTCATAGAGAGGGTGGTGGATGCATGGAACCGCCTTCCTGAGAAGGTTGTGGGGTCTAAAACTGTGGAAGAATTCAAGAATGCATGGGACAGACATAAGGCAATTCTTGTGAGGGGTGGGAAGAAATAGGCTGTTGGTTAACTAGGATCTGCAGCTTATACAGTAGGTAGGGAAATGGGCCGACTAGGTGGGCCAAGCGGTCCTTATCTGTCAAAGTTTATCTTTCTATGTATGTTGTTTTCTTTTTTTTTTTTTTACCTGGCTGGTCCGCTGTCTCCATCAGCCCTGGTCACGGCCCCTGGGACTTCCACTGCCATCTACTGCCGCCATCCCCAGTTATCCCCGGCTTGCCCCCCGGAGAGCGGGGCCGTGGCATCGGGCCCCTTCATCCATGCCACGGAACTGGTATCATGTCGGGGTTGAGGCGATGGCAGCTAATTGAAGCCCCAGGGAGGGCTTCACATAGACAGTGGACCCACCCTCCATCTTTTTCCTGTTTTTTCTTGGAGGCAGGGACGTGCAATGACACCAGCGTCTGCCCTGCTTCCCTGATACCGAGTGCCAATAGCGTGAGTGACTCCCAGCTTCTGCTAGGGGTCCTCATTGCACCGGACACTGCCCCACCCTACCCCCGGAGAAGGAGAGCTGCCCATGGGGTGCTCCATCCTTCTACCCCTGGCCGGCCCTACGACGACCCAGGTCCGTTCCTGAACCCAGTTCTCTGACACTTCAAGCAGAATTACAACACTGCGCTGGCAGGTCGGGCTATGTATGTTGTTTCTATAGAAACATAGAAACATAGACACATAGAAGTTGACAGCAGATAAGGACTGCAAGGCCCATCAAGTCTGCCCATTTGTTCTACCTTATGAATGTGCCATAGGCCTTACTCTGTCAATGGCTTATCTATTCATACTCATCTGTATTGCTCCCTTATCCCTATCCCATGCCTGTTTGAAGCTCTGCACTGTATTCATATCCACCACTTCCTGAGAAAGGCAGTTCCATGCTGCCTCCACTCTTTCTGTGAAATAGAAATTCCTCACATTACTCCTTAATCAGCTCCCTCTAATCTCATGTAGTGTCCTCTTGCCCTGCTATTTTCTTATATTGAAACATGTTGGACTGTCTCACCTTGTTAATGCCCTTAAGATGTTTGAATGTTTTGATCATATCACCTCTCTCCCTCCCTTGCTCTAGGGTATATGTATTGAGCTCCATTAATTTGTCCTCATAAGTTTTCTGATGCAGTCCCTGCACCATTTTGGTTGCCCTTCTCTTGACTGCCACCATTTTGTTAATGTCTTGAGCAGGTGCGGCCTCCAGTTGCAAATTATACTACATAGCCACTACAGGCCTACAACAGCTGTCTTTTCTGTTAAAAGGAAACACATTATATTTTCTATTTCCTTCTGCTCTAGTGGACAATCCCGGGTTTTCTGCCTGTTTCTCAGGCTGAACCATGCTCATCCACTAAGGCTGCAAGACTTGAACGCCTTCCCCACTCCCATTCTGTGCTGGTAGAGCAGGGCCAGAAACAGAAAGGAAAGCTACAGACCAATTTTGCCACACTGGATTGCAGCCTTGAACCACCTCACTGGCTCAGCTGCAAAAAGTTGCTCCACAGATACGTTCAGCGCCAAAACCACATCTCAGCCAACAAAAGGATTTTGAACTTATGACACCTGATCACCAATTGGTCTAGGCTTCTAGTGGCGTTTACTGCCAGCTGTTGTGGCGTTTAGATCTACCATGGGAAATTACAGCTGGTTCCTCGGTGTGTCACTAGCTTTACTAGTGCTCAGCTCAATTCTTCGGAACCCTCATCCCTCCTTAAAGTGGAATGACCCTTGCACTTCTCCCTGTCCTGGTCCAACAGCTCCTTTCCGGTAGCCATTCTGGACTATTGGGCTTCTCAGCTGTCTCTGCTGGGAGTGGGACATCTCCCGAGCTGCCTCTGCAGATTACTCCCCCATCCAGACTCGAGACTTCCTACTCATGGCAAATTTCTTCCAGGACACTAGTGGCTGCAACACTAGGCCAGTATAACACCTGGTGTGGGTACAGGCCTACCCATCAACACCACCTCCCCTATTGCCCAAAAGATAGTGTTTACAAATTACAGTTCGCTGCCTTAAAAAGAATTCTGCTTGTTTTACTATTGTTCTCAGGCAATGTTGAACTCAATCCAGGACCATTAGACACCCTTGCTTCTCCATCAGACCTGGCAGGTATCAAAGGAATGTCTTTTATGCATCTTAATGCCTGTAGTTTGCTGAAAAGTTCACCCTTATCCAAGCTTGGGTGAGCCACACTTACCTGACATCCTAGTGATCACTGAGACCTGGCTTAGGCCAGCCACCCCAGACAATGAAATCAATATCCCAAATTATTTACTCTTCCAAGCAGATAGGCAATGAAGAGGAGGTAGGGTGGCAATTTATGTAAGGACAAATACTCAGCCGCATGCATAGACACATCATACTCCCAAAAGAATTCGAGTGCTTGACACTAAAGATCGAACTTTGCCTTCCAGTGCACTTTGTGTAATAGGCTGCTACAGGCCCCCTTCTGCCATGCATCATCTCCTGTCTCACCTTAGTTCCGCATTGGGGCTCAGTTCCTTGGAAACCATTATTCTTGGTGACCTGAACTACGATTGGCTATCAAGTGCATCAGCTCCCTTGAAATCCTTTTGTGACACTCTAGGGCTGGTGCAACTCATTGGCAAGCCTACTCGCCCAAATAAAAAGAACCTTAACAACAGCTCCCTCTTAGATGTAATTTTGGTTAGCAAGCCACACCTGTTCTCTCATGTTGGAACATTTTTCTCAGACATTAGCGATCATTGTATAATCACCACCATTAGATCCGTGCACAACCCACAGTTTGTGGCAAAGTTCTCTATCAAGCGGTGCAAACGTAACTTTGATTTGTTTGC
The DNA here is from genome assembly GCA_016271365.2 of Neoceratodus forsteri. NCBI lineage: Eukaryota > Metazoa > Chordata > Ceratodontiformes > Ceratodontidae > Neoceratodus > Neoceratodus forsteri. Next base: position 80,342,861 of record CM057455.1, read on the forward strand.
TTATGTCCACAACTTGAAACATTCACCGCGATGGCAGGAATTCTTCCTAGCCAAAACGGTTAACAGGGCATATACTATTTTTCACGACATTTTAAGTGAGGCTTTAAATAAGCCTGCACCCTTGGTTAAGGTGCTGATCTGGAGCAGCACCTGCCATTGGCTCTCACCTGAGCTCAAAGCTTTCTTGTTAGAAGGGGATACTTTATGGAAAAAAGCCCGAAGAAGCAAGAACGACTCGGATCGGTGTCTTTTTAAGAGAGCACGTAACAAGTGCACCAAGTTGGTCAGAGCAGCCAAGGCCACTTACTATTGTTCAGAGCTAGCCTCTGCCTCAAGAAATCCTACAAAGCTCTTGAAAACATTAAAAGACATGTCTGGACATGCACCTGGTAATTCCATTCCAGCAAAAATTAAGTCCGGTGGCATCGTTATCACTAACTGATTGGAGATATTGGAAGCCCTCAATAACCATTTTGCAACGGCAGGGCTAGCATTTGATACTTCTCCTGCCAATGACCTCAGCACAGCTCAGGGCCCACCAACCCACGAGTCCCCCTCTACTGAGGAGGCCTTCTCCCTCCTGCCTGTCTCTCTAAAAGAGGTGGAAGACCTACTACTGCATCTGGACACCAGGAAGGGAGCAGGGTCCAACTTCATAGAGCCATACTATTGAAATGTGCCTACCATGTGCTTGCAGTGCCAATCACCCACCTGTTCAACATGTCACTCTCCCAGGGTAGCCTCCCCCTCAATAGAAAATAGCCCATGTCATCCCTCTATTAAAAGCAGGTGACCCCTGCGATCTAAATAATTACAGACCGATCTCCCTCCTCCCCATCCTGTCTAAATTATTAGAAAAAATAGTGTGTGGCCAGCTAGGGGTATACTTAGAATCCAGAAATGTATTAAACCCAGTTCAGTCTTGATTCAGAGCAAAGCACAGCACCATAACAGCCCTAGCTAAGGTGACCAATAATTGGCTCCTAGACCTTGACAAGAAGAAGCATGTCTGTGATGTTTTCTTGGATCTTAGTAAGACATTCGACACAGTTGATCACAGCCTGCTTCCTTCCTCCTAAGCACCTTAGGCTGGACCATAAATCTATGTGCTGGTTTGCAGACTACCTTGGAGAACGGAAACAGCAGGTTAAAGCTGAAGGTGATCTTTCTCCATTAAAACCTAGGCTGAGGGGCATGCCCCAGGGCTCTATCCTTGGTCCCCTCCTCTTTGCAGTCTACATTAACAACATCAATGACCCCATCAAAAAAGCTAACATCCACTTATTCGCGGACAACACTGTACTGTACTTGAGTCATCCATGCCGGAAGCAGCCTGTGAAGACCTCAAGCTGAATTTAACCTTCTACAATACCAACTCATAAACAAAAAGCTTTTTGCTCAATGTGAAAAGATAAAAGCCATGCTCTTCTCCCCCTCCTTGCATTTGGCAATTCCTGTTGAGGGGTGAGCTATCCCACAAATTACCACTGTTCTTGGAGAAACACTAGAGTATGTAGCTAAATTCAAATATCTAGGAGTTTGGCTCGATCATAAACTTTCCTTCGCCGACCATCTCGAAGAACTACAGAAGAAACTGAGGCAAAGATTAGGACTATTCTACAGAATTAACCACCTGCTCACAAAAGAGGCCAAGATTCAACTGGTTCAAGCTGCCTTCCTATCTTTAATAGATTATGCAGTCCTGCTCTACAGCCACTGCACTGCCTCTGCACTGGCTAAGTTGGACACCCTCTACCACAGAGCTATCAGGTTCATTACTGGCCTTCCACTTTCCACACACCACTGCTCCCTGTACTCATTGTTAGGCTGGACTTCCCTTCACTAGTGAAGGAATAGAAATGCCGGGCTATGGGTATTCAGAGCAGTGACCAACAAGCCCCTCATATGTCTCAGATTGTATTCCCGGAGTGTTAGGCACCTCATCTAAGGAGCTTTTCCCTAATTGTCCTCCAAGTTCCAAGGGTCAAAACTGTTTCGCATAAGCTGCTCTAAGCTTCTCTTTACCCACATTGTGGAACGGTTTACAAAGGAACTTGAAGCTGAGCTGCCCTGTTAGCCTGAATATCTTCAAGGCTTCACGATCGCTACATGAAAGCACCTTGCAAATGTTTTCTCACTGCCCAGCTCACTAATTCGCAACTCCTTTCCATCCTGACGCCGCCATGTTTCTACCCTGGCTCTCACTCTTTCCCTATTAACTCTTCCTGTTGCACCCACCCTTCCTGTCCACTCCAGCCTGGCTAAAGTCCCACCACATCCATAGTAGTGTCCCAATTATCTACCCCTCCTCCGTCATTATCATAATAAACAAGTACACCACAGCCATCATCACTTTCTGTGGTTTTAGCTCAATTTTTCCCCCAGTCATCAGTAATATATCCCTCCTCTTCTTTACCTCTCTAACCTGCCACCCCATACACTGGCCTCTTTCCCCTATATGTGTAGTTGCCGGCTGCCTCACTCGAAAGATCTCTGCTTATAACCCCTGTATGCCTATGGTTGATTGTACATCTGCTGACTTCTTCAATTGTAAAATAATGCTGTTTTTTATTTTATTTATTTCAACCTTGTATTGTACTGTATACACTGTATATACTTTTTCTTCCTTGTATATTATTGCTTTTTGTATACCTGCTTCTGTACTGTACTTGATGTATTCATGACCAGGTCCACCTTGCAAATGAGCCTCTGCTCAATGGTGCCCGCCTGGATAAATAAAGATTTTGATTAATTGATTGATTGATTGATAACCAGTGTCTTGTAAAGAGGGATTATTACTTCCCTCTTATGACTTGCAATACCCTTACTAATATACCCCAACATACCTCTAGCTTTGCGTACTGCTTTAGGGGTCTGCTTGCATGATTTCAGATCATCGGTGATGATGATGCCCAAGTCTCTTTCTTCCCTTGTGATTGACAGCAACTCCCCTCCCAATCTATAGGTGGCTTCAGGGTTTCTCTTCCCTATGTGCATGGTCTTGCACTTCCTTGTGTTAAACCACAGTTGCCATGCTTTCATTTTATTTCATTTTTCATTTTTATTTTTTATGCTTGTAAATCTGATGAGCAAAATTGCCCATTTTCACAGATGACTAGTTACAACAATACAAAGAAACAAATACAAGACAAATAATAACTTATACAATATAAAATACAAGTAACATAAGATTATAACAGTTACATAAAGGTTTGTGGTCAACTGGTACATTCAGACTTATTGAAAAGTCATTGCTTAAGATGAGTTCTATAGCAGTGAACAGTCTTACAGTCATCCGAGTCAGCTGGAAAAGTATTATAAAATAGAGATGCTCAATAGAAAAGTGACCTTTGGCCCACTGTTTTTTCTTCAGACCATTTTTCCAGTTTATGCAGATCTCTTCTCATTCTGCCCACCCCATCTGGATCATCTACTCTGTTGCAGATCTTGGTGTCATCTGCAAACAGATAAACATTACCCTCCAGTCTATCTGCAATGCCACTGATGAAGATATTGATGAGGACTGGCCCCAGGACTGATCCCTGAGGTACCCCACTTGTGACTTGCATCTCTTCTGACTATATAGCATTTACCACCACTCTTTTTCTGCCCGCTAACCAGTTTTCCACCCATTTGATCAACTTCTGACCCACCCTGAGCCTACCCAGCTTATTAATCAATCTTCTATGTGTAACAGTATCGAAAGCTTTGCTGAAGTCAAGGTGGGCAACATCAACTGCACCCCCTTGGTCCACCACTCTGGTTACCCAGTCAAAGAAATCTATGAGATTAGTTTGACAGGAACTTCCTGTTGTAAACCCATGCTGTCTTGGATCTTGTGTTCCTATGGATTCCTGGTGTTGCACTATCCTTTCCTTAAGTTGTGCCTCTATAATCTTGCCCACTACTGAGGTAAGACTGACTGGTCTGTAGTGCCCTGCCTCCTCCCTGCTACCACTCTTGTGGAGCTGGATCACATGAGCTCTTCTCCAGTCTTCTGGGACCTCTCCTGAGCTCAGATACTCACTAAACAGTTCTGCTAATGGCTCTGTTAGTTCCACCTTTAGCTCCTTTAGTACTCTGGGATGTATGCCACCAGGTCCCATTGCCTTGCCCACTCTGAGCTTAGTGAGCTCTTATAGGACCCTTTCTTTTGTGAAGGGACTAGTGTACACCTCCCTCTCCCATGTCCATGGTGCTGAGTTATGGGCCCTGCCCTACCTTCTCCTCAGTAAATACTGATTAGAAATATCTATTTAGGATAGATGCTTTTTCTTGGTCCTACTCTACACACTCCCCCTTTTCCCCTTTGATCTTACTAATACCCCCTCTAGACTTTCTTCTTTCATTAAAGTCTCTATAGAAAGTCTCCTTCTTTTACTGTTCGTGCTATTGTTTCCTTGGTTTGAAACTTTGCCTGCCTTACTGCCTTCCCTGCTTCCCTTAGGGAAGATTGGGATGACTGCCTGTCTTTGTCCCGCTGCATTCTCTTGTATTTCATGAAGGCCAGCCTTTTGGCTATGATATTTTGCTGCTACTGTTTTTGAGAACCAACATAGTTTTCTCCTTCTTTTTGCTCTTGCTTTTCTCTCTACCACAGTGGGATGTTGTTTCAAGTAGTGCATCCTAATGCTTGCCCACTTTGCCTGTACCCCTCACCTGTATTTTTGTCTTGTCAGGGTTAGCCATCTTATCAAAGTTAACTCCTCTGAAGTCCCAGATTTTGCCTTGGAATGGGATGATTTAGTTCTAGTGGCCAAATTGAACCAAACCATGTAATGGTCACCTGCCCCCAGGTGATCTTCTACCTGGAGATCTGTGATCTTTCCCCATTAGTCAGTACTAGATCTAGGATAGCCCTGTCTTTTTGTGGATTGTTGTACCAGTTGTTTGTGGCCCTCACCTGCAGGCAATCCACCATGCATCTATTTCTGGCAGATATTCCTGTTGGTATTGTTCAATCTGTATCTGGCATGTTGAAGTCTCCCCTTTAGCTGTCATGTTTTTGTATATCTTCTAACAGTTATGTGTCTATGTCTTCCCCCTGGTCTGGAGGCCTGTAAACTACCCCAGGCCATATGGCTGTCCCATTTCCTGTTTCCAGGGTGACCCACAGTTCTTCTGGCTCCTTATGTGTATTATGAATTTTTGTAGCTTTTATATTTTCATTGACATAAAGGGCCACTCCACCCCCACTTTTTGCACCTTGGTCTCTTCTGAACAGTACACAGCTGGGTACTGAAGTCTCCAAAGTATGGTTACTGGTGAACCATGTCTCACTAATAGCTACTATGTCCAGTTTAGCCACTGTCATTGTTGCCGGCAGGTCTGGGATCTTGTTTCTCAGACTGCGGGCATTTGTGTACATGATTTTCCATTAGCCAGATTTTGGTTTGTTAGCTGTTGCACGAGGTCCAGTGTTTCCCCTGCACATCATATGGGGAGACTGAACTTTTTCCTTACCCAGTGATGCAAATGAACTATAAACATGCTGAACTTCAGTTTGATCACTAGCTAGGGGGGAGTGGTGTTCTTCCCATTTGATGTATCAGGTGCTGCACCCCATTCCATTTAAATATTCTGCAAATACATCAAACCTCTTTCACAATGCACTGACTCCCTCCTTAGTCAGATGCAGTCCATCGAACTTAAAGAACTTTCTCTCCAAAAACTTTTGCCAATTACCTACAAATTTGTGTGCTTTATCCTGGCACCAGCCCTTAAGCCACATGTTTTGCTCCCCTATTTCCCCTTCTCTGACCTTCTGTCTGTCTGCCCCTCTCTCCCAGACCAGCTGGATCGCAGAGAAGGAGATGCTGGATGAAATGGATAACAGGTTGTCTCCCAGCCTGGTCAGGTGCTCCTTGGTCTCCACAATTGACCAGCTGATGAGATCATTAGTCCCTATGTGTACCAGGACATTTATGTTTTCTCCTGCTTCCTGCACAATTTTAGCAATGTGGTCAGTGTCTCTCCACACTGATGTACCTGGGAGACTTCTGACCATTACCCCCAGCTGGAGGTAGGTAACAACTCCCCAAATTGTGGAGTCTTCTATGATCAGAAGTGTTGTGGGTTTCCTTTTTGCTTTTTTTGTTTTGGTACCTGTTTTGGGTGAGTTTTGTTGCTCTAGCTCCTGTGCTGCAGTGTCCTGCTCGGCAGTGTCCTCTACCCCTTTGATTGATTTTGGAGATAAAGGCAGATACCTGTTGATAGTTTTTATATGGTTTGTGGAGGTGATACGTTGGAGAGTATTGAGTGATGGGGCACCTGATTTTCTCTTCTAACTACCTGTCAACCTCCAGACCAAGTACCATCTGCAGTTAAGGTGCTTCAGTTGGATGTTGGGAAATGGTGGTGGTTCTTATAATACTCTTCCTCCTGAATATGCAATTTGAGGACCACAATCTCTACCTATGTTGCCTGGAGCTGAGCCCTTAGATCTCCAATGGTCCAGCATGTAGAGTATGTAGCTGTGAAATGGCAAACTTTTTTTAACCAGGAGAGACACCCTAAGCTGAAGCTTGTTTACAGGTGCGACATGGGAGCACAAGGAAGTTATGTGACTTGTTCAGGGTCACACAGTATGCAAGTGGGTGCTGTGGAATTCAAACCCAGGTCTCCAGGTTTCAGCTCAGACTGCAGTGACTTATACCAATGCACTATACTGCCTGAATATTTCAAATTTATGAAGTTCTTATTATCGTGTCAACCAATTGAGCTAGACTTGCAAAAAGGAAAACAAAAATCTGGGAACAGAGAAACTACATTTGCTATTGTTCTTTACATAGCATTAAAACAATATTTCAGATTCTAGTGCTGGAAATGTTGCAGTTTGCTTTACAAATTCAGTGTTCTGCAACAGATCAGATTGTTCATCTGTCAACACTGCAGCATTTCAAGTGGCATTTTATGCCCTGTTGACTTTTTAATGCTCTGATCTGTGAAAGGAGATAACAGGTTAGAATCCCACCAGGACCATGTGCTCACAGTCCAGTCTTCAGCAAGTAGCTTCCATGTGTGTTTATTTTCCATCCTCTTGTATCTAAAAGTTTAAATAATATTTATATAACATTTTGCCAAAGAAAAAATATGTGATAGCTAGGAACACACTATGATAGGGAAAGAGAGAGAGAGAGAGAGAGAGAGAGAGAGAGAGAGGAGAGGGATACTTGTGATGTGTGATCCAGTAACTCAGGCAGGCATCACATATATGGGAGAACTTTTGACAGCTTGCATACTTTTAGATTATTGTGACATGGGAAGTTGCAAAGTTCAGATTTCCAGTTTTCTTATTGTTTTTGTAACCAAGTGATCAATCTGAAATGAATATGTCATGCAAGAAGTTAAACAAGAATTTGATTCATTCTGATACATGGAGGTAAACGTGAACGTGGTACTTGCCATGTCTCAATCCAAAATGGTAACTATGCACACTGTCAAAGTTCTCTACAGAAGAGATGCCTGGGTGAGTTATTGTCTCAAATAATTTGATACTGATCATTCTCTCTCTCACTCCCATGTATTCAGTGAGACACATTTTCTGACTACAGTTTTGGGGTTTTGGCAGGTGTCATTTACGTTTATGATAAGACATGGAATGCTTACTGAACAGTAACTCATGACACACAGTTGATGAGTTCTGCAAGGTGCTGTAGGGATTACACCATGAGAGATGGAGATAGGTTCATATTAGGTTAACTGACTCAATATCTCACTCAGGCATTGCTTCTCTACCAGAAATATGGACAGCCTGCATAGTTGTAAATATCTATCTGTGAATTGGCAAGAGGCACAATTCAAAGTTATTATTTTCTTATTTTGTTAACCAACTGAGCTAGTCTTGCTAAAAGGAAAAACAATCAGTGAACACAGAAACTGCATTTGCTACTGTTATATACACAGTGGCATTAAAACATATTTCAGATTCTAGTGCTGGAAATCTTGCAATTACTTCACAAATTCCATCTTCTCCATCAGATCAGATTCTTCCTTTATCAACAGTGTAGCATTTCAGTGGGCTTTTTATGCTCTGATGACTTTTTAATGTTCTAAACTGCAAGGGATAACAGGTTAGAATTCTGCCAGGACTGCTTGCACAGTCCAACCTTCTGCAAGTAACTTTTAGGGCAATGCCTTATTTTGCTGTTTTGCAGTGATGTACTGTTGTGTATAACTGGTTATGATCCACAGTGTCACCCTGTTATTATGCTATCTATCTAGGCTCATTTACTGTGAAAGACACTTGTTAAATGTATTCATGAAATGCCATTGTGATTTTTCTGCTTTTCTAATGATCAGAGATGGTGGGGGTAACTGTCTGGCTTACCCTCTGTTAGGCATCTTCTATTTGCTCATGTCCTATCCAAATAACATTCTATGGTCTTCCTTGTAATCATCAAGCACTGGGTATCTTGATGTGTCCTCTGCTGGAAAATTAGTTTGAGTTCTGAGACAGGGAAAGCTGGTATGTGGTTGGGGACAGGAGACTAGGAAAGAAAATGAGACATTTTCAGTAAAGAATTAGACAACTGCATATGTGCTTGATGCTGCATGGAGGGGCAGGGGAAGTTTCAATGATAATGCACAATGCGGAAACTGACGTCAGTTTATTCTGCCCTCTTGTTGAGACTAAAACTAGAATCTGGGATAATACAGCATGTTTCAACTACAGAATTAACAAAGTATTTTTTTTTAGAAACAGACCAAGCTGATCTAGAAACATTAACCATGTAAACTATGATTTTTTTTTTAAGCCGGACAATGATTTTTTTTTTATTATCTGTTCCAGAATGTTTGTCTGAGCTGAATAGGTGTTGCAAAATTAAACTGAGGCACATACCAATTCTATTATCATGTAAACAGAAGCGATACTAATTCCAGGCAAAATCTAAAGCTGTCATGACAGTTTCCTTATTGTAGCCCTGTCTTCAAATTGGTCACAGAAACCATTTGCTTTGTTTTGAAAGACGTCATGAAGAACATCTCTATTGGTCAGCTCCTTATAATAAAATGTGAAATGTAATTGTAGTACAGACAGCAAATTTAAGAATGGAGCCAATGATTTATGTGACCGATTTCAAGTAGGGGGCTACAAAAAGCAAAGTACCATGGAAGCTTTAGATTTTGCCAGGCAGCAGGATCAATCCAATTTCCTTACTAATAAAATTAGGATAGAAAATACAGTAGCCCAGTTTAAAATTCTCAAAAACTATTCAATGCAATATGCTGGAACAGGTAATTAAAAAACACTGGCATGGGCAGGATTCAGGAGTCAGACTTAGACGCACCCAGATTGTCTGATAGAAGGGCTCCTAATCTTAGAACATGTTAGTCGATAGCCATTTAATAGATAGGAGGAATACTACTTGACTAGAAAATATAAATAGGAGCTGTCACCAATGTAAAAATTGTTTGAATTGCAAATGTGTGTCTCACAGGAAAGATTTGTCTACTTTACATGCTAAGCACATTTATGCATGGGCTGAGTAGATCGGGACAAAATTAAACCGGGACACTTTTACTTTTTTTTTGTTTGTTTTAATGAAGAGGCTATCCTTGTGCAAAATCTTCTATTCTGAATGAACACAAACTGATTCTTCATTTGAAAGAAAGCCATTGGATGAGCAACTCCATCACCACTTAGTTGATACGTTGCCAGGATGACTGTAAAAGTGGATAGCCATGTTAATCTTTTCTGTGCAAGTCGGGCTTACTGACCTAAAAGGCCATGTTTTTAAATCCCCATTATGTATTTGAGAATTTTTTTATGAAGCTTATCTCAGGGCTTATGTGATAAATTCCTAAAAGTTAGCCCAATAAAACAGTGTGTAAGAATCCATATACTGTACATTTGCTGGTGCCCAATGTCAGCGAAGTGGCAAACTACTGAATGACTTCTGGTAGTCATATTGTGATGGCGGTGGTGTAACGAGCTGGTTACAATGTTTGATTTGGATCACATTGAGTTATCAAATAGGGAAACACTAGATGTACCATACTGTTTTATTTTTTTGGGGTCACTTACCTCATTGTTGCAAATGCCATGCCTAGCACGTTGGAGCTCTGTAAACTCAGAGAATCAAACTTACATGTTTAGATACATACCCTAACAGTAGTGCTGGATTTAAAGTAGTGAATTCAAAAGATTCTGCACTAGCTGAAAAGTGCTAAAACATTAAGAGAGATAGTCTCAAGGGCATGCTCACGTGATGCATATGGACCAATGCAATGCAACCCTTTCTCTTCCCCATGTTGCAAAATGATTTATTCATGGCAGAGTATAGCAGAGTACTGGCACTTACTGTTAATATCCACTAAGGCACAGCCTGTACTTTTATACAGCTCATGCACAACTATATCAGGAGAGATCAAAATAGCCTCTCTACTGGGTCATGCAAGAACCTCATCCAGGACTGCAAAATTTTGGCTGCAAAGTGTATAGTTAATCTTTTTATTTATTTGTTTGTTTATTTATTTATTTATTTTAAAATTAATGCCTTGAGATGGAATATCGAGCCAAGGCAGCTTTCCAGGTGTGATCCTGGGGAGAGGTGACAACTGATACAGCCAAAGCAAATATTTTCTATAATTACAGAAAGCACAATGATATGAAAAGAAAATAAATTACTAACGGAACATTAATTTCTGATGCACAGAACATGAAAGCTAAACTACAAAATCAAATATTTAGAAATGGTTAAAACATAGATAAAAATAGTACACGAACTAAACTACACATACAAATAGCCCGAAACTGGACCAAATGATTGTCTGCTTGTTGACGACTGGACTTTACTGAAGCTGCATATTTGTTAATGCTTTTACTATGTTGGACTCCTAAATGTTCACTTCTAGTTGCCCGATGCCTGATGTGATGTGAGCTGTTTGCTGGAGCTGTTTTATTGCAATCCATGACACTGCCCTTTTCTACAAAGACTTTATGGTCAGCCTTGTGTTTTTATTTTCACTTGCCAGTATAAAAAAGGGAGATCACAGCTGCTTTAAATGCAGACAGACTTAACTCCCTTCTTATGGTCTGTGAAAAAGAACCTTGTTGTGGATTTTAACAAATGTTTTGGCATGTTGCTCAGGTCTATGGCTGGGGGAAGTGTTTATTTATTGAAATGTTTCACCAGGAAGGCAGACTGAGCAAAAATATATTTGTCTCCTAATGTGACCTGGGGGAAGGGAACAAGTGGAGAACATCAAGAACAGTGTTACAGGACTTACTAGGATTACATTTTACATGGCGATTTGGGCTACAGTGAAAACAACATAACATACATGTAGAGGCACTGAGCATTTAAGACACAGTCAGTATGTACAGAAGTGACAATGAATTATAAGTGCACTATTTGGTGCACATAAGCTAGCTTCCATAGCAATTGCTAGGTGCCACTGGTCAGGCATTGAGGGGTAGGGGAACACTGTGGTAGGCAAAGGGGGTATCAAGAGCAGGAGCAATTAACCATAAGGTAGTTTGACAGGGAGGTAGACAAGGAGTAAATGGAGGAGGAGAGGCAAATTTGGTGAGGGAAGTCATTCCAGAGTTTAGGGAGACAGTGTGAGAAGGCAGCTTGGCCTACAGTGGTCTGCCACTGACAGATTAACAATTGATGGGAGTCATAGGATCTAAGGTCATAAGAGAGGGTGGGGGGAGAGGATCACTTAGTGGTAAGGTAGGGCGGGAAGTATCAAGGCCAGAATTTTGACACAAATTTTGCACAATGCAGTTGGCTGTGATTTCCAAGGGATGGAACTGCTAGTGAACGGTAGAGCTGCAGGTGATGGGTGGGGGGCATCAAGTACAAAGTGGCAGAAAGCATTGAAAAGGGGTCCAACCTGGACAAGGAAGCCTTGGGAGTGGCACTGTAGTCTACATCATAGTAGTCGAGGTAGGTGGATCATCTCCTGCACAAGTTCCTGTCTCACAGTTAACGGCAGGCTGATGAGATTCCTGTAAAGTGGTGAGCTTGGGGTGCAGTTTTTCAGGACTGCATCAATGTGAGCAGAGAAGGGTAGGTGCTGGTGGAGCCATACCCCTAAATACCTAAAAACAGTAGTGTTCTCAAGGACTGTCCCATCAAGGGTGTGGAAGGAGGGGAGGGCTGTGAGCCTGGACAGTCTCTGCCTTGTGCCAAAGGTCATGGAGACAGTCTTTTTGTCATTGATGGAGAGTTGATGGTAGCTAAACCCCAGCTGCACTTTGCTGAAGTCAGTCTGAGGGATGGTAGCAACCTCATCAGGGGTATAGCCAGTAGCGAATAAGACTGTATCATCTGCGTACATTTGGATGGACATAGATGAACAGATGAGTGGCAGATCATTTAGAAAACTAGAGAAAAGGATGGGACCAAAGACCGATCCCTGGGGGACATCGGTGTGCATGGGGAGGGGGGAGGAGGTAGAATCAGCAATTCTGACCAATTGCATTCTGCTGTGAGACACACACAGAACCAGTTAGTGGCAGTCCCAGAAAGTCCAGATGCAGAGAGGCACGATAGCAAAAGGGGATGGGAGACAGTGTTGAATGCTTTAGCTTGGTCGACAAAGATGGCGGAGGAGATTTGACCTTTGTCCATCCCAGAGTGGATGGTGTCAGAAAGTCTTGTTAGGAAGTGGCAGTGGAATGGTTCTTCCTGAATCCAGATTGGAAGGGTCTGAAGAAGATGGAGTCAGAGAGAAAGGTAGTTAGTTGGGCGAGGATGAGGTGTTCTGGGAGTTTAGCAAGAGCTGGAGATGGGGCAGTAGTTTGCAGAGGTGGGTCTCTATTCACATCAAGAGTACTGACACTGCATTTTTATTCTTCAGGGAAAGATGTGAAAGTTAAAATGAATGGCTATCAAAAGTTTCACAGGTGCTAAGTTTCTATCTTTTGAATGGGGGACATGGTGGCACATCCAACCCAATCAGGGATTCTAGCAGTATAAAGTGTGAGGTACTTGCCAGTGCCCAGAGTGGCTACCAGAGGGGCATATAATTCAAATAAAACATGGCTGAAGTCAAATTCTAATGATGACCTCTGCCTTAAACTGTTCAAACTTGTACTCTTTATGTTTTGCTGCTTAGTGGTCTGGGTCATTCCTGAAGATGGGACTTTTAGATCTCCATCGAACTTACTCAGAAATGAAATACCCTAATTTAAATGAAAATGAAATCCCTACATCTGTCCATAAACTCATCCACCCAGGGACTAAGTCAGATTGACAATTTGATTTGTTTTAAGCTGATGTAGTCACAGACAGCAGATGAGTCTGGGGTAGGAGGTATTCTGCTGCAGACCACTTCTGATTGTTGCAAATTGACTCCTTTACAAAACAGCTCCTGCTGCAGGAATTCCTGCTGCAATCAAGCAGGTGCGAGACACAGCAAGGGCAAACAGACATCTGGAAATGACATGCTGTACCTGAGTCAAGCTCTTCAGAATTCATCACGTTATTGTCTTATTGAATGGCACCTTGGCTTTATGCTTACAGAAATGGCACTCTTACCTAAGAAGATGGCAGAATGGCTCCTCTCACTAAGCGGGGCACACAGGATGTTGGGTGCTCACAAAAGGTATTTTGGGCTCCTATTTTCAAAAACAAACAGCAGAATCTAGCTAAACAGGGACCATTTAGCTAGGTTATGATGTTTGCTTCTCAAAATGCAAATGTGTTAATCTACCAGGCTTGTTTCTACTTTTTTTTAATCGGAGTTTATGTCAAACCTTTTCTTTTATAATTCGATATGCTTTTTTATCATTCAATCAGTAATTTTTCGATCAATCTGCTTTTTTTTTTTTTGGTTGAACTTTGCCATTATCACAATTAAGTTACTTTGTAAATACTGTCCAATATTTTTAACCAAACCTTCCAAAGGCATACCATTGGTATAGACCCAACACCTTTGAAAATTGATACAAAATGTTCATACTGCCTAGGCTGTAGGTTATTTCCTCCTCGACCCATATTGGTGGACATTCATTGGATTTGGTGTTCCTACTGGGGATGGAGATATCCGATTTTGTGGTGGAACCAGTCGGATGGTCTGATCATCATCCATTGGTTCAGTTTTGAGGCCACCCCTAGTAGGCGGCCCCTATGGAGATGGTCCAGTACCGCCTTTAAGGGTGTTTCCCAGATGGCCTGATGGTGGTGCTGGACCTATCGGACTTACTGAAAGATTGCATGGATCCAGGAGACCTGGTACTTCTATAACAAGGCGTGTGTGGCAGGGGCCCTGAATTCCATTGCTCCTGTTCATGTTCGTCCCCTCACTCTTCGCCCCAGGTCTCCTTGGTTTGATGAGATTCTGAGGGAGCTGAGGAGAGTCGGATGAAGGTTAGAGAGGTGCTGGTGGAGGTCGGGCCTGGATTGTGACAAACTTAGTTTGATGGACCTCTATGTGGTCTATCAATCAGCAATCTCTCATAAGAAGGCAGAATTCTGTCCAGAGAGATTGCTGCTGCACAGAATAGACCAGCTCAGCTTTTCCAGACTGTGGACAGCTTGTGCAATCCAATCTGACTTCAGCCCAGAAGAGCCTTTTCTCAAGAATGGTGTGAGGAGCTTGCTCAATTCTTTTCAGATAAGGTTGCCACAATCAGGTCTGATATCCATTTGACCCTTTCTAATGGGAGTTGTGATGGTAGGCAGGAGATGTCGGACACCCAGTTTGTGTGGTCAGACTTCAGCCTTCCCACAATCAATGACATTGTGATGATCATCCAATTATTGCGTCCGACCAACTGTGGTTTGGATCCGGGCTCCACACGTCTCTTAGTGGGCTGAGTGGATAAAATTGGTCCGGTCCTCACTGAAATAGTCTGGAGGTCCTTGGAGAGGGGAATTTTTCCAAATCCTCTGAAGGAGGCTGTGGTTCAGCCCCTTCTTAAGAAGTCCTCCATGGACCTGGATTGTCTTGCAAATTACAGGCCTGTCTCTAACTTACCCTTTATGGGTAAAGTTATTGAGAAGGTGGTCGCGTCGCAGCTGGATGATCATTTGACCAGCCACAATGCCTATGATTCTCTCCAGTCCGGATTTAGGAAAAGGCATAGTACCGAGACAGCTCTTGTCCGGGTACTAAATGACCTCCTAATAGTGAGAGATCGAAGGACTCGTAACATCTTGGTCCTTCTTGATCTCTCTGCAGGATTTGATACTGTGGACCGTGGTGTGCTATTAGAGATCTTGTGGTTTATCTGTAGGCTGTCTGGTACAGTCCTCAGTTGGTTTCGATCTTTCCTCGAGGGTAGGACTCAGAGGGTGGTGTCTGGGATTTTTTCCTCGGCATCATTCCCCCTATCCTGTGGGGTGCCACAGGGCTCCATTTTGGCACCCATGTTGTTTGCGTGTACATGCTGCCGCTAGGAGCAATTATCAGGTGGAATGGTCTGAGTTTTCACTGCATGCAAATGATACTCAGCTGTACATGTCCTTCAGCCCAGCCAAGATGCTGCCTTTTCAGTCTTTAACAACTGTCTTGGCGAAATCCAGGACTGGATGAATGTGAGTTGGCTGCAGTTGAACCCAGAAAAACTGAGGTGTTGGTTGTGGACCAGGGTCACGGGAGGCAGGTTTGTTGGCAGGATCACCCTTGGGTTTATGGCTTGGGGGTGTCCAGCTAACTACCTCCGACTGGGTGCAGAACCTGGGTGTTGTGTTTGATGACTGTTTGACACTTAAATCTCAGGTGTCGGCAGTTGTCAAAACCTCTTTTTACCATCTGAGAAACATCGCCCGGGTGAAGCACCTGGTTCCTCCAGACGATCTTCCTACTTGGTCCATGCTTTCGTTACCTCCCACCTTGACCACTGCAATGCCCTTTATCTTGGGCTAGCAGGGGTTGAGATTCGCCGCTTGCAGCTAGTGCAGAATGCAGCAGCCAGGCTATTGACTGGTCCTTCTAGGTCCAGTCATATAACGCCTGTGCTCGGCAGACTGCACTGGCTTCCAATTTGCTGGTGAATCACCATCAAGGTCGGTTCGCTGACCTATAAGGCCCTACATGATCAGGAACCTGGCTACCTGAAAGATCTCCTAATCCCTACTGTCCCTCCCGCTCTCTCTGATCAACTGATGAGAGATTGCTAGAGATTTTAGGGTTCGTTTAAAACTTCAGGGCCAGATCTTTTAGTTTTATGGCCCCAACCATGTGAATTCTCTACCTCGTCAGGTGCGAGATTGCCCGACTGTCCAAAGCTTTAAGAAGGCTTTAAAAACATATCTTTTAGCCTAGTATACAATGAGTTTTGAATGCTGTTGTCAAGTCTAATTTTAATATTGTTTTATTATTTATTGTTTTATCATGTATTGTACAGGCACCTTGGTTTTAGAAAGGCTCCTTTTATAAATAAAGATTGATTGATGATTGATAGGTTGCATTTCCTCTTGCAAAGCAAGTAAATGTGCACAAAATGCTGTTTCTGTCCTTACACATACTTTGTTAAACAGTTTTTATGTTGGCTTGCGTGCATGCGCAAGAAACATCTTGCGACAGTGCGGGTCTTGGGGGTGCGGCTGCTGTTGGACGAATGCAGGGCACACATCAGTAGGTGTGTCCCTAATTCCCTAATCAGCCTGCATGCCACGCCACACCATGCATACATAATGGGGGAAGCACATCAAAGCAAAAGGTCCGCTGCAATCATTATACATGGCGGTCCCTTGCTGGCGTGCTCGCCGCCTTATGGCCATGGTCGGCGAGCAGGCGTGCCGCCCTCTGTCGGCATTGGGGTGCTCTAACCTCTGTCGGCAACCCCTTCTGCTGTGGTTAGTGCCAACGGGAGCCCACTGTCGCGGCATCCCCCTGAAATGTGGAATGCCAAGGGGTACGCATCTCGCTCATGCTCCCCGCCAGATTGCACACCGATGGGGAGCCCACTCCCATCGGCATCACCCCCAACTGTTGAATGCCAAGGGGTGCCCAATCCCCTCGGCTTGCGCTTCCCCGACTTTGTTTGCGGCGGGGTGCCCACTGATCCCGCATTCTGACCCCCAAAACCGACTTAGGTGGCACAGTGAGCCCACCCAGCATGCCAAATACCCTGCAATGGCAAACTGTCCTTCACATGTTTTCTTTTTTACCTAGAAAAACAAAAACTGCCCCTCGTAGTCTAGATCCCCACCCACACCCACCCACTCCACACCTGCCTCCTCTCACCCCCACCCCATACTTACCTCCAGACTCGATGCAATGATCTTCAGTGGACCGGGAACACGCCTGCACTCTTCAAAGCCGCAGCAACTGAGGAAATGCTGGTAAGCTGTATAATGCAATGAATAGGGTTTTTCAACTTTGTTGCATATCTCAGGCATTTCTTGGAATTTTGGCACCAAATTTTCAACAAGGGGTTTTTGGGGCCCCTCCTCATGAATTCTGCCACTGTCATGGCGTTAATCGGCCACAGAAGGTGATTTTGCAGTCACTGCACGAAATCACCTTTCAGGACCCATTAATGAAATGACAGTGCCAGTGTTCATGAGGTGGCCTCTCAAAAAACCTATGTTCCAAATTTGGTGGAAAAAATCCAAGAAATGCCTGTTTTACGAGTGTGCGTTGCGCAGTTGCTACACAGACTCGTAACTGCGCGCATTCACAATATTTTAACACAGTATTTTCAGCATTGGCATTTTTCTACACCTCCTTGTGAACAGTACAGCTGTCATTTCCCACATCCTGCCCGAAATGTGTTTCTGCACTTCCAGTGCACAATTGCGCAGTCGCTGTGGGAAATCAGTGTTTGGGCCAGATTATGAAAATGACAGTGACACACTTCATGAGCAGAGCTCCTAGAATGCGTATGTTGAAAATTTGGAGCTGATACTCCATAAAATGACTGTGTTACGAGCGTGCGTTGGCAGATTGCATGCATGCTCATACCGTCATGCATTTGTGATATTTTCACTCTGGATTTTCACCATTGCCATTTTTACACACCTCTTGATGAACAGTACAGCTGTCACTTCACATATCCTGCCCAAAATGTGTTTCCGCACTTCCGGCGCAGAATAGCATGGTCGCTGTGTGAAATCACTTCTTGGGACACTTTGAGGAAATGACAGTGACACTGTACATGAGCAGAGGTGCTAAAATGCCTATATTGAAAATTTGCTGCTGAACGCCCACAAACTGCCAGTGCTGCAAGCGTGCCTTGCATATTTCCCACGCACCTTGCAACTCTGCAACTTTCGTATATTTGTATGCCACATTTTCACCACTGCCATTTAATTACACCTCCTTATGAACTGTACAGCTGTCATTCTTCACATCCTGCCCAGCATGTTTTCCCGCACTGCACTACCAAACACCCACAGGGACACCTAATGCCTCTCACTCTGTAGGGTGGGGTTGGGTTGGCATCAGTTCAATACTTGACTGCCACTCCTATGCTGCATCTCTCTAACTCCTGCACTGCCAATGGCAGCAAGACAACATTCAGCATTGACAAATGCTTGTTAGTTTTGTTGCATTAGGATAAGAGCAGTTTACTGCTTTACCGACTATGGCTTCTTCTTGGCTCAGTCACCTAATCCAACAGTTCTCCCAACTACTGTACGTTGAGCTGTCCTTTCTCTATGCATCTTTCTAAATGCAAAAGTCATTTTCTTTGGTTACATAACCTGGCTGGGAGAAATGCATTTTGGACCATAGATGCTATTGCAAACATGAGTTGAATTTGACTAGCTTTGGTTATTTATTTAAAACTTTGCATGCTGAGACACAGTGGGCAGTGGTCTAAAACAGAAAGGAGACATCGCTGAGTTTGAAATCAATTGTAAAGTGAAGATGAATGGGTTTTTATTTACATTTATTAAACAAGGCCAGACAAATCTGATAGATTTCTTTGACTGGGTGTAGTAGATCAGGGAGGGGCTGTGGACATGGCCTACCTAGACTTTAGCAAGGCATTTGACACAGTCCCACACAAAAGATTAATATACAAGTTAGCCAGCCTGGGAGTGGGTCCCAAGATGACAGCCTGGGTAAAGAATTGGCTGGAGAATAGGACACAGAGAGTAATAGTAGATGGAGTCCACTCTGAAGAAAGGGGGGTCATTAGTGGGTACACATGAGGTTTCAGTATTACGACCGGTCCCTTCAATGTCTTTATAAGCGACATTGCAGAGGAACTGGAAGAAAAGTATGTCTCTTTGCAGATGACACAAAGATCTACAACAGAGTTGATGCACAAGGTGGGGTGGAAAGGATGAGAAGGGACTTGGCAAGGTTAGAGGAATGGTCAAATGTATGGCAGCTGAGATTCAATGCTAAGAAGTGCAAGGTAATGCACCTGGGAAACAAAAACCCAGGGGAAGAGTACACAATGGGGGGTGAGATACTAACAACAACAAAAATGGAAAGGGACCTGGGGGTAGTCATATCAGATGACCTAAAGGTGGGCAGGCAATGTGAGAGGGCAGCAAGGAGGGCTGGGGGGATACTGGGATGCATAGGGAGAGGCATCACCAGTAGAAAACAGGAAGTTATTATCCCTCTGTACAGACAGCAGGTGAGACCCCATCTGGAGTACTGCGTGCAGTTCTGGAGACCCAATCTCCAAAGACATAGACAGAATGGAAGCTGTCCAGAGGAGGGCAACTAAAATGGTGCAGGGTCTGCACCGGAAGACATATGAAGAGAGACTTAAGGAGCTTAATATGTATAGCCTCGAGGAAAGGAGGGAGAGGGGGACATGATAGAAACTTTCAAGTACCTCAAGGGAATCAACAAAGTCCAAGAGGGTAGCATCTTTCAAAAAAAGAGGTGTGCAAGAACAAGGGGGCACAATTTGAAGATAGAGGGAGGGTGGCTCAGAGGTGTTTAAGGAAGTATTTTTTCACAGAGAGGGTTGTGGATGCATGGAACGGCCTTCTGGAGGAGGTTGTGGAGTCAAAAACAGTGGTGGAATTCAAGCATGCATGGGACAGTCATAAGGCAATTCTAGGGGGTGGGGGTAGGAAGAAGTAGGCTGCTGGTTAACTAGGATCTGCAGCTTATCCATTAGGTAGAGAAAAGGGCAGACTGGGTGGGCCAAGCGGTCCTTATCTGCCGTCAAATTCTATGTTTCTATGTTTCTGTAAGGCCATATTTTGGCAAAATTTAGTAAATCGAAGTTTTGCCTGAGTGCAGAGTGAAAGGTTGCACTGGTGTGTACCACCTCTTTACCTTCATTATCACGTAATCATTTTAAAGGGATTTAACATGTCCAGTAGATGGGAACCGAATTATTTCCATTATTTTAATGTGAGATTTAATGCAGTCACATTTAATGTGAGTCCTTGCAAACTTTGAAGTTAACTGCAACAAAATGAAGCTTATAAACAGCCCATACATGAAATTTGAGCCAGCTCCTTGACAAACAAAATTTGCAAGTCCCCCACTTCACTGCACCCTCTTAGGATAATCAACTAAACAGGGACATGTAATTAACAAAATCCTAGCAGTCCATCCTAGAAATACTGTGTTTTTTTTCCCAGGGGATCACATAGCAGCTGTTTCTGACTTCTAAATGTGAAATTCCACAAACATGCATTTTTCTCCCATCACGTTAAAATCAGCTTTTACACTCTCTTTTATTTAACATCTGGTTTTCATGTGTTAACAGCATCTGTACTAATGTGTTTCAGTATGCTGACAACCTAATTAACGTGCATCATGTCAGCAGGTTCAAAAGTAGGTAAAGTCTCCTCGCGCTGCACTGTATCAAAGTCATTAAAAAATATGAGCTGAAAAGACACACTTGTTCCTCAAACATAGCTGGTCCTAGTTTGGCTCGTTAAACGACTGGCTATGATGACTTGTTTTTGATAATGTTACCATTTGTGTGCGGTTTTTGAACCTATATGTTATATAATTAGGTTGTCAGTATACTGACATACATTATTAGAGATAGGTAGTACTGGGCACTTTCCATGACACTTTCATGTATCCATTCTGTCCTGTAGGGTAAAACCAATTGAATAAGGCATAGATAAACTTGAGAATTTGTCCTTGGTTGTGTTGAGTATTTGAAAGTATTTATTAATATTAAATGCACTTGATCGTAAATGTAATATGCATTCCACCTGTTTATTGCAGACTGTTTATTGTGCATACATTAGGGGTTCTTCTGTCTGATCTACTGCCCCCTGAGTGTGATGACAGACTGCTTCTTCCAGGTCCTGTTTAGCTATGCAGCAGTACTGAATGGAATCAGGGAAATGCAATATTGCATGTTTGTCTTGGAGCTGGGGTGGGAAATTTCTGGTCCTGCACTATCAGTATATTATCTGCTGAATGCAGCCAACATGATCTTAATGATGTTTCATGGATAGATTTATTTATTGCCTCATCCATGTCTCTTCTGTTGTCCAGCTCCGAGAAAGGTCCAGGCTGGTTTCTATCTTATGCAACTGTTATATAGGAAACACTGGACAAGCAAAACAAACACTGATGTTGAGATACAGACAGGAAACAAGAAACAATAAACACAAGGAGGTGGATGCTGTATTTGTTTAAAGGACTTCAACAGTGTCCTGAGAGTGCACAGAAGAGTTGTAACATTTCTCCTCAGAATGTAGTGCAAGACAGAATAGGCTCATCCACTGAGAGGGAAAACACTACTAAACATAAATTTCACTAATGGTTGCACACGATGCATTTAGTACACTTAAATAATAAACAATAATTGTTTATGGTTAGTTTTGTCTATGAGCTATTTTGTCTGTTTCTAAAACATGGTATGGTGCTCTCAGCACAGCTGTGACTGCTGCTGAAGATTTGTTTTCTTCATCTTCCATCTCTGCCCGGTTCCAGGAGCAGGTCCCAAGGCTGGTATTGGGAAGACATTGGCCAGAGCTGTTGTTGCATGACTCTGAGGAGGGAGGTTGGGGGCTGCATGGCCCAGAGTGTTGCCCAAGTAGAAGAGTCAGGCAGCAGGGCAGATTGAGGGGCAGGGGTGATACCGGCAAACCATTCTCTTGGGGAGGTGAGCCAGAATCAGCTGTGGTAAGGAGCAGTCCACAACAGAGGTTTACTGCAGACTGGGGGTGTAATATTTAATATTATTTTCACAATCATTTACTGGATTGGGGAGGGGAGATTAATTATTGTGTTTTGACAATTTTGGCGAGATGAGTTTGTCACCAAGTTAGATCAGAGGTGTTTTATTATCATAATTGTTATATTATTTGTCTATTTACAATGAATTACTGTATCGGTAATATTCTGTGATTTTTAACTGTCACCAGGCATATGATAGCATGTAGTTTGTAGAAAAGTTATACACCTGGGTTAAAGTTATTCTGAAGGGTTCCAACTGCTTGAGAAGGTCAGCTGTGTGACTGACTACCATTTTATACATTCATTAGGTCTCTGTGGTTGTCACTAGGGCTTTTTGAATATTGTTAAGTTCCACACAGAAGCAAAAAAAAAAGAAAAGAGGGTTCTCTCCTTCCATTACATTATTATGAGTGATAGGGAAACACAACACTGGGGAACAAGGGTTAACTCAATTTGAGATTGAGGAAATGTAGAGACTGCACAGACACATGGGGTGTGTCCACAGAAGTGGCTAATTAGAGAGATTGCAAAGGCGATGGAGCTACAAGGGAGGGAGGAGGCTGAACCACTGTCTGTGAGAGGGAACTAGGGCTGAAACCAAAGAGAATGTTTAAGTCACAGAGAGTCTTGGGAAATAGCTGAAGCCTGCTACGAACCTGGACCATGCCTGAGCAGAGGGTCCTGAGGTGACCTAGAACCAGCTGGGCCAATAACAGTGAGGGAATATACTGCTGAGAACTGCTTGTAGTGAAGGCTAAAGGAAACTGTTTGTGCCATTTTAAGACTGTATTTTGAACAAACTGCTGGCCCAGTGGTGCTTCTATTTCTGTCAAGTCAGCCTGAAGAACTGTTTTACAACCTATGTTACCTGACCAGGGCAGTTGAACTGACTGATTATGATTTTCTGGAGTAACAACTAAATTTGTTTTTTTCTGTGAACTTAACATACATGTTCCTTATATCCTATTTTTCAGCTTGTCACAATGAGAAATAGGTTTGTAGTATGATGCATAGTATCAGTTATAAAAATCTTGTTAAATTTATATTGAACTATTATAATCATCGCAATATTTACTTTATGTCAACCGATGTTAGCAGTTGTTATCATTCTATTGACATGGAGTCTACATTTGTTTTAATCTGTTTTTACGAAAGGTGGATTTAGTACTTCACTGTGCTATTCTTCGATTTTCATTTTATTTATGCATTTGATTCATCATATTAATATACATATATATATATATATATATATATATATATATATATATGGAGCGATTCTGTGATGTGTCAAACCATTGTTTAATGGATAATGAAACTGTAATATTATGTTTTTGAACTACATGAACAATGTATTTGAGCAGGTACCTGTAACATGTTCTTTAACAAGGACAATTATGTTATTTTTGTGAAACCAGAAAGGGCATGATATGAAAAATTGGTTCTCGTGAACATAATAAACATAAAGGTCTGGAAGTAACCCTTTTTCATTTTGTATTGGTCATTATGAGCCTGAAGGAACTTACCAACTTAATTAAGAATTACATGATCACCTGACAATGATGTCAAATTGTGGATTTAAAAGGCTGCCACCAAGGGTGTTAAGAGGGAGATGATAGAGATCCAGAGAAAGATCTGATCACAGGTGTAGACCCAAGATGGGAGAGGTAGTTCACACCAAAAGCCTTTATTTGTTTGCAGAACTAATGTCTATTTTGATTTGTTAATCTGCAATCATTTTATGTTAGTAACAAATGATAAATGCCAACCTGGCATTTTTTATGCACTAACCTTGTTGTCTGCCTGCATTTGTCTCCTGAACTATTGAGCTTACAACACTTTTTTTTTAGATTACAACATAGGTTACAGTATCTGACAGTTAATACGAGAATAAAGATGTCAACAGATAGAACATTTTAAGATAGTGTTTGAATATTGTGGGTGCCAGAGTCCTATTGAATGACTATGTTCCAGTTTTCTAAAATATCAGTAAATACATTACATTATTCAAGAAATGCACCTGTAGAAGATGAACTGCTGAAACTGAAAAACTTGGGTGAGCACTGATAGGCAGCTCTGCACCTAAAAGCAGAGGGTGGGAGTAAAACCCAAATTTATGATTAAGCCAAAGGTGGAAGATCCAGATGGCAGGTTTGTTATTGTTGGAGCTCAAATAGATGGGTAGATGTTATATTAGTTAATGTATTGTATATGCCCTTAAATGTTAACTAAGGGAATTGTTTGCAAACGTGGTTGATAAACTTGTTCAGTTGATCCAAAATCGTTATTTGGCAGAGGATATGAACTCACACTTGATACTTTGATAGAAGTTCAGAATAGTTGCAGACCAAATAATGTCATTCCGTCCCTTGGTTAAATTCAATGAACTGGGCCATGAGATACATGGAGATAATGCATCCTAAGGATAGGATTTACTTTTAGGTCAAATAGACAGAATTCCTACTGTAGTTGGATTACATATTGATTTCAAACATCTATTAGAAGGCCTGTTATAGTAAATATAGAAATATTGTTGTTTGATCACACGCCAGTTCTGTTGGTTTCAAATATAGACTTTCTAGTTTAAAAGGTTATGAAGATGTAACAGTGGTTTTTGACTGATTAGAAATTTGTTAAGATGTTAAACACAGAAATTACATAATACCTGAGTTGAACGATATTGGGAAGATCTTAAGGATCCTATGCGTTTTAAAGGTTTACTTGAGAGGTTGAATTATTTTATTTGTCAGCCATGAGAAAAACTACAAAATGAGAATTGTCATGTTGAATAATGATCTGAAAGGCAGTACACAATATGTTTATTCAGGGTTTGACTTCATCTGCTATCAGAAATAGTGTGTCTTAAAGGGAGATTAATACTGTTTACAATAAAAAATCTGAATTTGCATTTTTCATCTGAAGTAAAATATTGGGAGTCTTGTAAGGACAGAAGTTGTTGTATAGATTATGTAAAAGTACAAAATTTAAACATTGCTTAGATAAGAATTAACAAACATTGGTTGTTTATTCATTAACAAGATTGCAAGGTTTGAACACTATTCTAATCTGTATAAACTGAAGCTGTAATGAAAATTGTTTTACTATTTTATGGAAAATATCATACTACCTGTCTCTGGAGACAGATAAAGAAGCACTCAACAAATCCTTACTATGGAGGAATTAATCATCGTTACTATGTCCATGCTCGGTAAAGCACTAGACCTAGATGGTTTTCAGGAAATTTTACAGTACACAAAATATTGATTCCTTGTTAAACAGAGTATACACGAGTCTCTGAAACAGATATTTTACTTTGACACCATGAGGGAAGCAGCTATATAACCTACAAAAAGACAAGGACCCTACAAATTGTAATAATTACAGCTGTTTCTTTGATTACTGTTGATTGTGTTTCTTCAAAGATTGCTAATCATCTAAATAAATTCTTCCAGTTAATACATCCAGATTAAGTGTTTTGATTTGATCAAGAAGGCTCTCCACATTATCCATAATAATAAAACTCAGGCTCCAAACCTTTCTTTTTTCACTAGATGCAAAGAAAGCATTTGATCGATGGGGGATTCTTGCAAGGTGTCTTAACCAAAATTAACTTAGAGGCTCAGTTTTGTAAATGGATGAAAATTTTATAATTAAATTTTGCTAAAGTTAGTTCATGGTTTTTTTCGATAGCATTGTTATTCATAGAGGTTCAGATACTGATGTCTCCACCATTATTGTTTATATTAGCCTAGAACCTCTACTAATCAGAAGTATGTCTTTGTGATATGAAAGGCATTGGAAATGGTAAAATATACGCTTCTCACGCGATTGATTTATTATTTCTCTATAGATCCAAGGTCACTAAGGCCACTTTTGGAAATCATATTCTTTTTTTAATCTCGGTTTTAAAATAAGTTTTGAAAATCAGAAATTCTTCCACTTCCCGAACGTTGTACTACAGACTTCAGTCAATGCAAATATAGGTCTGTCATCTACAATTAAATTTAGGTATTGACATATGTGACATCAAAATTTTTATATATTTACTAACTTTCTATCTAATAAAATTGATCTATAGAGATGGTGACGAATGCTATGTCTTTTGGGAAAATTCGCAATAAGATGATTCATTAAAGTCTTTATTTATTGCATCATATTCCAATACACCTGACAGAGAAACATTATGAATAGTTAGATTCTGTTCTTTAAACATCTTTTGAAGGATAAACTGTCAGAATTTTAAAATCTAAACTATAAAACTCATATGAGTTGTTTTAATTTTCAGATTTTAAAAAGAAGATGTGACACTTTTATTATTTTATTATTTCAGAGTATCTATCTTATGGCTTCAAGATTCAAATTTGATACTGGATGGTGACAGAAAAACATTTACTGAAAGGAACTTAGGGTATTTTATTCACCAAACCCAAGAGATGTTAATCTATAGGTGGGTAAGTGTTGGCATCACCCACACCCTCTCATGGTATACTGTTTAGATCCTTTCCAGCTTTGGTCGTGGGGGATGTCACACCTCAGATATTGATGCACTGGCCCTTTGTAATGTCCATCTGGTTTGTTGAATCTGCACTGTGTTCTTGCATTGTTAGAGAACATTGATCTCAGCCTTTTTTTGTATTTATATAGCTTGTATAATGCCTGCCTTGTTTGTTGTATCTGCATCATGCGGCTTGCATTGTTAAAGAACATTGATCCTTTGTCGTATTTATATTTATATAGTTTGTACAATGCACACCTGGTTTGTTGAATTCACTGTGCTTGAATTGTAACAAGACATCAACTTTGACATTATTATGTATTAACATAGCTTTTATACGCCCGCGGGTTTGTTGTATCTGCACTGTGTGTTTGCATTACAGGACATTGATCCCTTGCCTGTATTTATGTATTATGTAGCTTGTATAATGCCCACCATGTCATTGCTTCTTCATTGCGTGTTGCATTGTTACAGACATTTGTCCATTGTCGTATTTATGCATTTATGAAGCTTGTAATGCCCGTTTGGTTTGCTGTATTTACTGCCTCCTTGCAGTTACAGGACATTGATCCCTTGTCTGTATCTATATATTTATATACCTTGTATATGCCTGCCTGGTTTGTTGTATCTTGTACTTGTGTTAGCATTTTTTAGGACATTATCCTTGCCTGTGTTTATGCATTTATATACCTTGTACAATGTCTACTTTTGTTGTATCCTGCACTGTGCTTGCATTGTTACAGGACATTGATCCCTGCCTGTATTTATGTATTTAGCTTACATGCCCAACGTGTCTTCGTCTCTTGCACTGTCTGCTTGTTTGTTACAGGACATTGATCCTTGCCTGTATTTATGGTTTATGTATTTATAATGCCCGCTTGTCGTTGTATCTGCACCGCGGCTTGCATTGTTGTATGACATTGATCCCTGTTGATATTTATGTATTTATATCTGTACACCTGCCTTTGTTTGTTGTATCTTTCACTAAGTGCTTGCATTGGTTAGTGTGACATCGATCCATTACCTGCATTTATGTGTTTATACAGCTTGTAACTTTCATCAGGTTTGTTGTATCTTGCACTGTGTGCTTGTGCAGACAGGACTTCGATCCCTGTTCGTATTTATGTACTAGTAGCTTTAAATGCCCTGGTTTGCTTTTATCTTGCACTTTGTGTTTCTATGATACAGGACACGATCCTTTCTGAATTTATGTTTCACAGGCTTGTATAGTGCTCTTGTGTACTGTATCTGCACTGTGTGCTTGCATTGTTGAATGACATTGATCCCTTGCCGTATTTATGTATTTAAAACCTTGTGATGTTCACCTTGTTTGTTGTATCTTGCACTGTGCTTGCATTGTTGTACAGGAAATTGATCTCTTGCCATTTATGTTTTATATAGTTTGCATTGCTCCCTTTTGTTAAATCTGAATAAGTGTTTACTGACAGGACTTCGATCCTTGTTGCTAATAAGATTATATAGCTTGTAATGCCTTGGTTTGTTCTACCTGTACAGTGTGCTTTTATTGCAGGACTTCGCCCCTTCCGGATTTATGTATTTCATAGTTTAGCCTGGTTTGTTGTATCAGCACCATGTGCTTGTTACAGACATTGATCCATTGCTTATTTATGCATTTATATTGCTTGTATATGCCTGCTTGTTTTGTTGTATCTTGTAATGCCTGCTTGCATTGTTACAGGACATTGATCCTTTGCCTGTATTGATATATTTATATATCTTTGTATAATACCTGCCTTGTTCGTTGTATCTTGCACTGAGTGTGTGCATTGTTACAGGACATAGATCTCTTGCCTGTATTTATGTATTTATATATCAGGTACAATGCCTGCCTCGTTTTTTTTATCTTGCACTAAGTGTCTTGCACTGTTACCGGACATCGATCCCTTGCCTGTATTTAAGTATTTATATAGCTTGTATAATGCCCGCCTTGCACATTGTATCTTGCACTGCGTGCTTGCTTTGTTGCAGGACATTAATCTTTGTCTGTATTTATGTATTTATATAGCTTGTACAATGCACACCTGGTTTGTTGAATGTTGCACTGTGTGTTTGTATTGTTACAAGACATCAACTTTGACAGTATTTATGTATTTATATAACTTGTGTATGTCCGCCTTGGTTTGCTGAATCTACACTGTGTGCTTGCATTGTTAGAGAACATTGATCCCTAGCCTGTATTAATGTTTTTATATAGCTTGTATGGATGCCTGCTCTTGTTTGCTGTATCTTGCACTGTGTGCTTGCATTGTTACAGACATTGATCCCTTGCCTGTATTTATGTATCTATATACCTTGTACAATGTCCACCTTATTTTGTTGTGTCCTTCACAGCATGCTTGCATTGTTACAGGAGATTGATCCCTGTCTGTATTTAGGTATTTATATAGCTTGTACTATGCACTTGGTTTGTTGAATCTTGCACTGTGCTTGCATTGTTACAAGACATCAACCTTTGTCCGTATTTATGTATTTATATATCTTGTATAATGCCCGCCTAGCTCGTTGTATCTTGCACTGCATGCTTGCATTGTTACAGACATTGATCTCTTTGCCTGTATTTATGTATTTACATAGCTTGTGCAATACTTGCTTGGTTTGTTGAATCTTGCACTAAGTGCCTGTATTGTTACAGGACATCGATCCGCTGCCTGTATTTGTGTATTTATATGGCAGTATAATGCCCACCTGGTTTGTTGTATCTTGCACTGTGTGCTTGAATTGTTACAGGACATTGATCCCTTGCCTGTATTTATGTATTTATTTATCTTGTATAATGCCCGCTTGTTTCGTTCTATCTTTGCACTGCATGCTTGCATTGTTACAGACATTGATCTCTTGCCTGTATTTATGTATTTGCATAGCTTGTGCAATACTTGCTTGGTTTGTTGAATCTTGCACTAAGTGCCTGCATTGTTACAGGACCTTGATCTTTTGTCTGTATTTATGTATTTATATAGCTTGTACAATGCACACCTGGTTTGTTCAATCTTGCACTGTGTGCTTGCTTTGTTTCAAGACATCAATTGTTGCCAGTATTTATGTATTTATTTATCTTGTACAATGCCTGCCTTGTTCGTTGTATCTTGCACTAAGTGCTTGCATTGTTACATTACATCGATCCCTTACCTGTATTTATGTATTCATACGGCTTGTATAATGCCCATCTGGTTTGCTGTATCTTGCACTGTGTGCTTTCATTGTTACAGGACTTCGATCCCTTGTCTGTATTTATGTATTAATATAGCTTGTAAAATGCCCGCCTGGTTTGCTTTATCTTGCACTGTGTGCTTGCATAGATACAGGACACTGATCCTTTGCCTGATTTTATGTATTTACAGGCCTTGTATAGTGCCCTCCTTGTGTACTGTATCTGGCACTGTCTGCTTGCATTGTTAAATGACATTGATCCCTTGCCTGTATTTATGTATTTAGAAACCTTGTATAATGCTCACCTTGTTTGTTGCATCTTGCACAGTGTGCTTGTATTGTTACAGGACATTGATCACTTGCCTGTATTTATGAATTTATATATCTTGTATAATACCCACCTTGCTCGTTGTATTTTGCACTGCGTGCTTGCACTGTTACAGGAAATTGATCTCTTGCTTGTATTTATGTATTTATATAGCTTGTACAATGCCTGCCCTCGTTTGTTGAATCTTTGCACCATGTGCTTGCATTGTTACCAGACATTGATCCATTGAATGTATTTATGCATTTATATAGCTTGTATAATGCCTTCCTGGTTTGCTGTATCTTGTAATGCCTGCTTGCATTGTTACAGGACATTGATCCCTTGCCTGTATTTATGTATTTATATACCCTGTACAATGTCCGCCTTTTTTTGTTGTATCCTGCACTGTGTTCTTGCATTGTTACAGGACATTAATCCTTTGCCTGTATTTATATAGCTTGAATAATGCCCGCATTGCACGTTGTATCTTGCACTGCATGCTTGCTTTGTTGCAGGACATTGATCTTTGTCTGTATTTATGTATTTATATAGCTTGTACAATGCACACCTGGTTTGTTGAATCTTGCACTGTGTGCTTGCATTGTTTCAAGACATCAATCTTTGACAGTATTTATGTATCTATATAGCTTGTATAATGCCCGCCTGGTTTGTTGTATCTTGCACTGTGTGCTTGCATTGTTACAGGACATTGATCCCTTGCCTGTATTTATGTATTTACATACCTTGTATAATGTCCGCCTTGTTTGTTGTATCCTGCACTGTGTGCTTGCATTGTTACAGGACATTGATACCTTGCCTGTTTTATGTTTTTATATAGCTTGTGTAATGTCCGCCTGGTTTGTTGAATCTTGCACTGTGTGCTTGCATTGTTAGAGAACATTGATCCCTAGCCTGTATTTATGTATTTATATAGCTTGTATAATGCCTGCCTTGTTTGCTGTATCTTGCACTGTGTGCTTGCATTGTTACAGGACATTGATCCCTTGCCAGTATTTATGTATCTATATACCTTGTACAATGTCCACAATATTTTGTTGTGTCCTGCACAGCGTGCTTGCATTGTTACCGGACATTGATCCCATGCCTGTATTTATGTATTTATATAGCTTGTATAATGCCCGCCTTGCTCGTTGTTTCTTGCACTGCGTGCTTGCATTGTTACAGGAGATTGATCCCTTGTCTGTTTTTATGTATTTATATAGCTTGTACTATGCATACCTGGTTTGTTGAATCTTGCACTGTGCTTGCATTGTTACAAGACATCAATCCCTTGTCCGTATTTATGTATTTATATATCTTGTATAATGCCCGCCTTGCTCGTTGTATCTTGCACTGCATGCTTGCATTGTTACAGGACATTGATCTCTTGCCTGTATTTATGTATTTACATAGCTTGTGCAATACTTGCTTGGTTTGTTGAATCTTGCACTAAGTGCCTGCATTGTTACAGGACATCGATCCGTTGCCTGTATTTGTGTATTTATATGGCTAGTATAATGCCCACCTGGTTTGTTGTATCTTGCACTGTGTGCTTGAATTGTTACAGGACATTGATCCCTTGCCTGTATTTATGTATTTATTTATCTTGTATAATGCCCGCCTTGCTCGTTGTATCTTGCACTGCATGCTTGCATTGTTACAGGACATTGATCTCTTGCCTGTATTTATGTATTTACATAGCTTGTGCAATACTTGCTTGGTTTGTTGAATCTTGCACTAAGTGCCTGCATTGTTACAGGACATTGATCTTTTGTCTGTATTTATGTATTTATATAGCTTGTACAATGCACACCTGGTTTGTTGAATCTTGCACTGTGTGCTTGCATTGTTTCAAGACATCAATTGTTGCCAGTATTTATGTATTTATGTATCTTGTACAATGCCTGCCTTGTTCGTTGTATCTTGCACTAAGTGCTTGCATTGTTACATTACATCGATCCCTTACCTGTATTTATGTATTCATACTGCTTGTATAATGCCCATCTGGTTTGTTGTATCTTGCACTGTGTGCTTGCATTGTTACAGGACTTCGATCCCTTGTCTGTATTTATGTATTTATATAGCTTGTAAAATGCCCGCCTGGTTTGCTTTATCTTGCACTGTGTGCTTGCGTAGATACAGGACACTGATCCTTTGCCTGATTTTATGTATTTACAGGCCTTGTATAGTGCCCTCCTTGTGTACTGTATCTTGCACTGTCTGCTTGCATTGTTAAATGACATTGATCCCTTGCCTGTATTTATGTATTTAGAAACCTTGTAGAATGCTCACCTTGTTTGTTGCATCTTGCACAGTGTGCTTGCATTGTTACAGGACATTGATCACTTGCCTGTATTTATGAATTTATATATCTTGTATAATACCCACCTTGCTCGTTGTATTTTGCACTGCGTGCTTGCATTGTTACAGGAAATTGATCTCTTGCCTGTATTTATGTATTTATATAGCTTGTACAATGCCTGCCTCGTTTGTTGAATCTTGCACCATGTGCTTGCATTGTTACCAGACATTGATCCATTGAATGTATTTATGCATTTATATAGCTTGTATAATGCCTGCCTGGTTTGCTGTATCTTGTAATGCCTGCTTGCATTGTTACAGGACATTGATCCCTTGCCTGTATTTATGTATTTACATACCTTGTATAATGTTCGCCTTGTTTGTTGTATCCTGCACTGTGTGCTTGCATTGTTACAGGACATTGATACCTTGCCTGTTTTTATGTTTTTATATAGCTTGTGTAATGTCCGTCTGGTTTGCTGAATCTTGCACTGTGTGCTTGCATTGTTAGAGAACATTGATCCCTAGCCTGTTTTTATGTATTTATATAGCTTGTATAATGCCTGCCTTGTTTGCTGTATCTTGCACTGTGTGCTTGCATTGTTACAGGACATTGATCCCTTGCCAGTATTTATGTATCTATATACCTTGTACAATGTCCACATTATTTTGTTGTGTCCTGCACAGCGTGCTTGCATTGTTACCGGACATTTATCCCATGCCTGTATTTATGTATTTATATAGCTTGTATAATGCCCGCCTTGCTCGTTGTTTCTTGCACTCCGTGCTTGCATTGTTACAGGAGATTGATCCCTTGTCTGTATTTATGTATTTATATAGCTTGTACTATGCACACCTGGTTTGTTGAATCTTGCACTGTGCTTGCATTGTTACAAGACATCAATCCCTTGTCCGTATTTATGTATTTATATATCTTGTATAATGCCCGCCTTGCTCGTTGTATCTTGCACTGCGTGCTTGCATTGTTACAGGACATTGATCTCTTGCCTGTATTTATGTATTTTCATAGCTTGTACAATACTTGCTTGGTTTGTTGAATCTTGCACTAAGTGCCTGCATTGTTACAGGACATCGATCCGTTGCCTGTATTTGTGTATTTATATGGCTAGTATAATGCCCACCTGGTTTGTTGTATCTTGCACTGTGTGCTTGCATTGTTACAGGACATTGATCCCTTGCCTGTATTTATGTATTTATTTAGCTTGTATAATGCCCGCCTTGCTCGTTGTATCTTGCACTGCGTGCTTGCTTTGTTACAGGACATTGATCTTTTGTCTGTATTTATGTATTTATATAGCTTGTACAATGCACACCTGGTTTGTTGAATCTTGCACTGTGTGCTTGCATTGTTTCAAGACATCAATTGTTGCCAGTATTTATGTATTTATGTAGCTTGTATAATGCCTACCTGGTTTGTTGTATCTTGCACTGTGTGCTTGCATTGTTACTGGACACTGACCCCCTTGCCTGTATTTATGTATTTACATACGTTGTATAATGTCCGCCCTGTTTGTTCTATCCTGCACTGCGTGCTTGCATTCTTACAGGACATTGATCCCTTGCCTGTTTTTATGTTTATATAGAGCTTGTGTTATGTCCGCCTGGTTTACTGAATCTTGCACTTTGTGCTTGCATTGTTAGAGATCATTGATCCCTAGCCTGTATTTATGTATTTTTAGAAAATGGGCAAAGACAATTCTGTCTCCTGATTGGCTGAGACACTTATTTAGGTGGGCATCTATCAGACAATAGATGCCCACCTAAAAACGAGAGCCAGCCAACAGTGCCCCTTCACCAAATACCATTCTCCAGTGGTGCCAGCCTGCTTTGTAATTGGCTGAAAGCACCCCAGAAAACTACAAATCTCCACCATGTTGTTTCTCTCGCTTAGCGAGAGCTACAGCCCCCCCCCCTACACTACTTACTTGCTTCTTCATTAAAAAAAAAAAAAAAAGAAAGCACACTCATTCTGCATCCGCGAGAGAGAAGAAATTGTCACAGCCATATTCTGTAGTATGGCACCACTCTCCTGACCATGATCTCACACTGTCACAGTGACAAAGAGTAAATGAAAGCCGTTGGTCCTGTCGGCTTCCTTGTGCGAAGTCTTCCCCACTGGCTTACGCCAGCCACCAAAAGCTCACGAAAGCTCACGAATGTACCTGCTTTCTGCAGGTTTATTTTCTTTCACCTCGCCGACCTCCTCCCACAAAACCCACGGACCTTCCGCATGTCTGTACTGCTGATGTACAGCGCCCTTGCCGCCTGCTCTACTTCTCTTCAGCTGCTCTCCGATGTAAATTTTAAATCGAGACACGCTCCACTGTGATTCTGTGCCCCATTTTAAACACAAATACCTAAAATCAACCAGAACACCTCTCCTCAGTAACTGTACACCAAAACCGAATGTGTTTGTATGCTGCTTTTTTTGCAGCAGGTATGATCCATTGGACAAGGCAGACAGATGTTCGTGATTTCTGAGTACATCTAAATTCCAGATATACTCCACAGTCCTGCTTGTGTTTCTGGGTTTAAACTGGATCTGGACAATAGTAAATCCTCATTTGGGGGGGGCAAGTAAGTCTGAAAGATGATTGTTTGTGTGTGTGTGTGTGGTGACCATGGCAACCACCTCCAAAAATGCAGGTGGAGGAACTATTTTGTGACAAATCTTACTTGAAATAAAATTTTCATTAACATTTATCTTATTAAAGTTAATTTTTTTGATAGTGCCTATTTTTCTAGTGCAATAATACCTTCCAGGGTGGTATTGTGCATACCGACATTCCAGGCTAGAAGGCCTCCGCCCGTGCGTAGGCCTCATTACACCCTGTGGGTCCGTATAGCACAATACCCCCATCCTGTATTTATGTATTTATATAGCTTGTATAATGCCTGCCTTGTTTGTTGTATCTTGCACTGTGTGCTTGCATTGTTAGAGGACATTGATCCCTTGCCTGTATTTATGTATTTATATAGCTTGTATAATGCCCACCATGTTCATTGTCTCTTGCACTGTCTGCTTGCATTGTTACAGGACATTGATCCCTTGCCTGTATTTTTGTATTTATATATCTTGTATAATTCCCGCCTTGCTCACTGTATCTTGCACTGAGTGCTTGCATTATTACAGGACATTGATCCCTTGCTTATATTTATGTCTTTATATATCTTGTACAATGCCTTCCTTGTTTGTTGTATCTTGCACTAAGTGCTTGCATTGTTACAGGACATCGATCCCTTGCCTGTATTTATGTATTTATACAGCTTGTATAATGCCCATCTGGTATGTTGTATCTTGCACTGTGTGCTTGCATTACTACAGGACTTCGATCCCTTGCCTGAATTTATGTATTTACATAGCTTGTAAAATGCCAGCCTGGTTTGCTTTATCTTGCACTGTGTGCTTGCATAGATACTGGACACTGATCCCTTGACTCAATTTATGTATTTACAGGCCTTGTATAGTGCCCTCCTTGTGTACTGTATCATGCACTGTGTGCTTGCTTTGTTAAATGACATTGATCCCTTGCCTGTATTTATGTATTTATAAACCTTGTATAATGCCCACCTTGTTTTTTTCATCTTGCACTGTGTGCTTGCATTGTTGCAGGGCATTGATCCCTTGCCTGTATTTATAAATTTATATATCTTGTATAATACCCGCCTTGCTCGTTGTATCTTGCACTGAGTGCGTGCATTGTTACAGGACATGATCTCTTGCCTGTATTTATGTATTTATATAGCTTGTACAATGCCTGCCTCGTTTGTTGAATCTTGCACTAAGTGCTTGTACTGTTACACGACATCGATCCCTTGCCTGTATTTAAGTATTTATATAGCTTGTATAATGCCCGCCTTGCACATTGTATCTTGCACTGCGTGCTTGCTTTGTTGCAGGACATTAATCTTTTGTCTGTATTTATGTATTTATATAGCTTGTACAATGCACACCTGGTTTGTTGAATGTTGCACTGTGTGCTTGCATTGTTACAAGACATCAATCCCTTGACAGTATTTATGTATTTATATAACTTGTGTAATGTCCGCCTGGTTTGCTGAATCTTACACTGTGTGCTTGCATTGTTAGAGAACATTGATCCCTAGCCTGTATTAATGTTTTTATATAGCTTGTATGATGCCTGCCTTGTTTGCTGTATCTTGCACTGTGTGCTTGCATTGTTACAGGACATTGATCCCTTGCCTGTATTTATGTATCTATATACCTTGTACAATGTCCACCTTATTTTGTTGTGTCCTTCACAGCATGCTTGCATTGTTACAGGAGATTGATCCCTTGTCTGTATTTAGGTATTTATATAGCTTGTACTATGCACTCCTGGTTTGTTGAATCTTGCACTGTGCTTGCATTGTTACAAGACATCAATCCCTTGTCCGTATTTATGTATTTATATATCTTGTATAATGCCCGCCTAGCTCGTTGTATCTTGCACTGCATGCTTGCATTGTTACAGGACATTGATCTCTTGCCTGTATTTATGTATTTACATAGCTTGTGCAATACTTGCTTGGTTTGTTGAATCTTGCACTAAGTGCCTGCATTGTTACAGGACATCGATCCGTTGCCTGTATTTGTGTATTTATATGGCTAGTATAATGCCCACCTGGTTTGTTGTATCTTGCACTGTGTGCTTGAATTGTTACAGGAAATTGATCCCTTGCCTGTATTTATGTATTTATTTATCTTGTATAATGCCCGCCTTGCTCGTTCTATCTTGCACTGCATGCTTGCATTGTTACAGGACATTGATCTCTTGCCTGTATTTATGTATTTGCATAGCTTGTGCAATACTTGCTTGGTTTGTTGAATCTTGCACTAAGTGCCTGCATTGTTACAGGACCTTGATCTTTTGTCTGTATTTATGTATTTATATAGCTTGTACAATGCACACCTGGTTTGTTCAATCTTGCACTGTGTGCTTGCTTTGTTTCAAGACATCAATTGTTGCCAGTATTTATGTATTTATTTATCTTGTACAATGCCTGCCTTGTTCGTTGTATCTTGCACTAAGTGCTTGCATTGTTACATTACATCGATCCCTTACCTGTATTTATGTATTCATACGGCTTGTATAATGCCCATCTGGTTTGCTGTATCTTGCACTGTGTGCTTTCATTGTTACAGGACTTCGATCCCTTGTCTGTATTTATGTATTAATATAGCTTGTAAAATGCCCGCCTGGTTTGCTTTATCTTGCACTGTGTGCTTGCATAGATACAGGACACTGATCCTTTGCCTGATTTTATGTATTTACAGGCCTTGTATAGTGCCCTCCTTGTGTACTGTATCTGGCACTGTCTGCTTGCATTGTTAAATGACACATTGATCCTTTGCCTGTATTTATGTATTTAGAAACCTTGTATAATGCTCACCTTGTTTGTTGCATCTTGCACAGTGTGCTTGTATTGTTACATGGACATTGATCACTTGCCTGTATTTATGAATTTATATATCTTGTATAATACCACCTTGCTCGTTGTATTTTGCACTGCGTGCTTGCACTGTTACAGGAAATTGATCTCTTGCTTGTATTTATGTATTTATATAGCTTGTACAATGCCTGCCTCGTTTGTTGAATCTTGCACCATGTGCTTGCATTGTTACCAGACATTGATCCATTGAATGTATTTATGCATTTATATAGCTTGTATAATGCCTTCCTGGTTTGCTGTATCTTGTAATGCCTGCTTGCATTGTTACAGGACATTGATCCCTTGCCTGTATTTATGTATTTATATACCCTGTACAATGTCCGCCTTTTTTTGTTGTATCCTGCACTGCGTTCTTGCATTGTTACAGGACATTAACTTTGCCTGTATTTATATAGCTTGAATAATGCCCGATTGCACGTTGTATCTTGCACTGCATGCTTGCTTTGTTGCAGGACATTGATCTTTTGTCTGTATTTATGTATTTATATAGCTTGTACAATGCACACCTGGTTTGTTGAATCTTGCACTGTGTGCTTGCATTGTTTCAAGACATCAATTCTTACCAGTATTTATGTATTTATATAGCTTGTATAATGCCCGCCTGGTTAGTTGTATCTTGCACTGTGTGCTTGCATTGTTACAGGACATTGATCCCTTGCCTGTATTTATGTATTTACATACCTTGTATAATGTCCGACCTTGTTTGTTGTATCCTGCACTGTGTGCTTGCATTGTTACAGGACATTGATACCTTGCCTGTTTTTATGTTTTTATATAGCTTGTGTAATGTCCGCCTGGTTTGCTGAATCTTGCACTGTGTGCTTGCATTGTTAGAGAACATTGATCCCTAGCCTGTATTTATGTATTTATATAGCTTGTATAATGCCTGCCTTGTTTGTTGTATCTTGCACTGTGTGCTTGCATTGTTACAGGACATTGATCCCTTGCCTGTATTTATGTATTTATATACCTTGTACAATGTCCACCTTATTTTGTTGTGTCCTGCACAGCGTGCTTGCATTGTTACCGGACATTGATCCCATGCCTGTATTTATGTATTTATATAGCTTGTATAATGCCCGCCTTGTTCGTTGTTTCTTGCACTGCGTGCTTGCATTGTTACAGGAGATTGATCCCTTGTCTGTATTTATGTATTTATATAGCTTGTACTATGCACACCTGGTTTGTTGAATCTTGCACTGTGCTTGCATTGTTACAAGACATCAATCCCTTGTCCGTATTTATGTATTTATATATCTTGTATAATGCCCGCCTTGCTCGTTGTATCTTGCACTGCGTGCTTGCATTGTTACAGGACATTGATCTCTTGCCTGTATTTATGTATTTACATAGCTTGTACAATACTTGCTTGGTTTGTTGAATCTTGCACTAAGTGCTTGCATTGTTACAGGACATCGATCCCTTGCCTGTATTTGTATATTTATATGGCTAGTATAATGCCCACCTGGTTTGTTGTATCTTGCACTGTGTGCTTGAATTGTTACAGGACATTGATCCCTTGCCTGTATTTATGTATTTATTTATCTTGTATAATGCCCGCCTTGCTCGTTGTATCTTGCACTGCATGCTTGCATTGTTACAGGACATTGATCTCTTGCCTGTATTTATGTATTTACATAGCTTGTGCAATACTTGCTTGGTTTGTTGAATCTTGCACTAAGTGCCTGCATTGTTACAGGACATTGATCTTTTGTCTTTATTTATGTATTTATATAGCTTGTACAATGCACACCTGGTTTGTTGAATCTTGCACTGTGTGCTTGCATTGTTTCAAGACATCAATCCCTTGACAGTATTTATGTATTTATATAGCTTGTATAATGCCCGCCTGGTTAGTTGTATCTTGCACTGTGTGCTTGAATTGTTACAGGACATTGATCCCTTGCCTGTATTTATGTATTTATTTAGCTTGTATAATGCCCGCCTTGCTCGTTGTATCTTGCACTGCGTGTTTGCTTTGTTACAGGACATTGATCTTTTGTCTGTATTTATGTATTTATATAGCTTGTACAATGCACACCTGGTTTGTTGAATCTTGCACTGTGTGCTTGCATTGTTTCAAGACATCAATTGTTGCCAGTATTTATGTATTTATGTAGCTTGTATAATGCCCACCTGGTTTGTTGTATCTTGCACTGTGTGCTTGCATTGTTACAGGACACTGACCCCTTGCCTGTATTTATGTATTTACATACGTTGTATAATGTCCGCCCTGTTTGTTCTATCCTGCACTGCGTGCTTGCATTGTTACAGGACATTGATCCCTTGCCTGTTTTTATGTTTATATAGAGCTTGTGTAATGTCCGCCTGGTTTGCTGAATCTTGCACTGTGTGCTTGCATTGTTAGAGATCATTGATCCTAGCCTGTATTTATGTATTTTTAGAAAATGGGCAAAGACAATCCTGTCTCCTGATTGGCTTGAGACATTATTTAGTGGGCATCTATCAGACAATAGATGCCCACCTAAAACGAGAGCCAGCCAACAGTGCCCCTTCACCAAATACTATTCTCCAGTGGTGCCAGCCTGCTTTGTAATTGGCTGATAG
This sequence comes from Neoceratodus forsteri, assembly GCA_016271365.2. Lineage (NCBI taxonomy): Eukaryota > Metazoa > Chordata > Ceratodontiformes > Ceratodontidae > Neoceratodus > Neoceratodus forsteri. Next base: position 80,383,201 of record CM057455.1, read on the forward strand.
CACCCCAGAAAACTACAAATCTCCACCATGTTGTTTCTCTCGCTAGCGAGCTACAGCCCCCACACTACTTACTTGCTTCTTCATTAAAAAAAAAAAAAAAGAAAGCACACTCATTCTGCATCCGGAGAGAAGAAATTGTCACAGCCATATTCTGTAGTATGGCACCACTCTCCTGACCATGATCTCACACTGTCACAGTGACAAAGAGTAAATGAAAGCCGTTGGTCCTGTCGGCTTCCTTGTGCGAAGTCTCCCTCCCACTGGCTTACGCCAGCCACCAAAAGCTCACGAAAGCTCACGAATGTACCTGCTTTCTGCAGGTTTATTTTCTCTTTCACCTCGCTCGACCTCCTCCCACAAAACCTACGGACCTTCCGCGATGTCTGTACTCGGCTGATGTACAGCGTCCTTGCCGCCTGCCTGCCACTTCAGCTGCTCTCCCGATGTAAATTTTAAATCGGGAGACACGCGCTCCACTGTGATTCTGTGCCCCATTTTAAATACAAATACCTAAAATCAACCAGAACACCCTCTCCTCAGTAACTGTACACCAAAACCGAATGTGTTTGTATGCTGCTTTTTTTGCAGCAGGTATGATCCATTGGACAAGGCAGACAGATGTTCGTGATTTCTGAGTACATCTAAATTCCAGATATACTCCACAGTCCTGCTTGTGTTTCTGGGTTTAAACTGGATCTGGACAATAGTAAATCCTCATTTGGGGGGGGCAAGTAAGTCTGAAAGATGATTGTTTGTGTGTGTGTGTGTGACCATGGCAACCACCTCCAAAATGCAGGTGGAGGAACTATTTTGTGACAAATCTTACTTGAAATAAAATTTTCATTAACATTTATCTTATTAAAGTTAATTTTTTGACAGTGTCCATTATTTTGCGTAATAATACCTCCAGGGTGGTGGTATTGTGCTATACCGACATTCCAGGGCTAGAAGGCCTCCGCCTGCGCGTGCGCCTCATTACACCCTGTGCTGTCCGTATAGCACAATACCCCCATCCTGTTGGGTTTATTGCTTACAATAGCTTGTATAATGCCTGCCTTGTTTGTTGTATCTTGCACTGTGTGCTTGCATTGTTACAGGACATTGATCCCTTGCCTGTATTTATGTATTTATATAGCTTGTATAATGCCCACCATGTTCATTGTCTCTTGCACTGTCTGCTTGCATTGTTATAGGACATTGATCCCTTGCCTGTATTTATGTATTTATATATCTTGTATAATTCCCGCCTTGCTCGCTGTATCTTGCACTGCGTGCTTGCATTGTTACAGGACATTGATCCCTTGCTGATATTTATGTATTTATATATCTTGTACAATGCCTTCCTTGTTTGTTGTATCTTGCACTAAGTGCGTGCATTGTTAAATGACATTGATGCCATGCCTGTATTTATGTATTTATAAACCTTGTATAATGCCCACCTTGTTTGTTGCATCTTGCACTGTGTGCTTGCATTGTTGCAGGACATTGATCCCTTGCCTGAATTTATGAATTTTTATATCTTGTATAATACCCTCCTTGCTCTTTGTATCTTGCACTGAGTGCTTGTTTTGTTACAGGACATTGATCTCTTGCCTGTATTTATGTATTTATATAGCTTGTACAATGCCTGCCTCTTTTTTTTAATCTTGCACTAAGTGCTTGCACTGTTACCGGACATCGATCCCTTGCCTGTATTTAAGTATTTATATAGCTTGTATAATGCCCGCGTTTGCACATTGTATCTTGCACTGCGTGCTTGCTTTGTTGCAGGACATTGATCTTTTGTCTGTATTTATGTATTTATATAGCTTGTACAATGCACACCTGGTTTGTTGAATCTTGCACTGTGTGCTTGCATTGTTTCAAGACATCAATCCTTTGACAGTATTTATGTATTTATATAACTTGTGCAATGTCCGCCTGGTTTGCTGAATCTACACTGTGTGCTTGCATTGTTAGAGAACATTGATCCCTAGCCTGTATTTATGTTTTTATATAGCTTGTAGATGCCTGCCTTGTTTGCTGTATCTTGCACTGTGTGCTTGCATTGTTACAGGACATTGATCCCTTGCCTGTATTTATGTATCTATATACCTTGTACAATGTCCACCTTATTTTGTTGTGTCCTTCACAGCTGCTTGCATTGTTACAGGAGATTGATCCCTTGTCTGTATTTAGGTATTTATATAGCTTGTACTATGCACTCCTGGTTTGTTGAATCTTGCACTGTGCTTGCATTGTTACAAGACATCAATCCCTTGTCCGTATTTATGTATTTATATATCTTGTATAATGCCCGCTAGCTCGTTGTATCTTGCACTGCGTGCTTGCATTGTTACAGGACATTGATCTCTTGCCTGTATTTATGTATTTACATAGCTTGTACAATACTTGCTTGGTTTGTTGAATCTTGCACTAAGTGCCTGCATTGTTACAGGACATCGATCCCTTGCCTGTATTTGTGTATTTATATAGCTAGTATAATGCCCACCTGGTTTGTTGTATCTTGCACTGTGTGCTTGCATTGTTACAGGACATTGATCCCTTGCCTGTATTTATGTATTTATATACCTTGTATAATGCCCGCCTTGTTTGTTGTATCTTGCACTGCATGCTTTCATTGTTACAGGACATTGATCTCTTGCCTGTATTATGTATTTGCATAGCTTGTGCAATACTTGCTTGGTTTGTTGAATCTTGCACTAAGTGCCTGCATTGTTACAGGACCTTGATCTTTGTCTGTATTTATGTATTTATATAGCTTGTACAATGCACACCTGGTTTGTTGAATCTTGCACTGTGTGCTTGCTTTGTTTCAAGACATCAATTGTTGCCAGTATTTATGTATTTATTTATCTTGTACAATGCCTGCCTTGTTCGTTGTATCTTGCACTAAGTGCTTGCATTGTTACATTACATCGATCCCTTACCTGTATTTATGTATTCATACTGCTTGTATAATGCCCATCTGGTTTGTTGTATCTTGCACTGTGTGCTTTCATTGTTACAGGACTTCGATCCCTTGTCTGTATTTATGTATTTATATAGCTTGTAAAATGCCCGCCTGGTTTGCTTTATCTTGCACTGTGTGCTTGCATAGATACAGGACACTGATCCCTTGCCTGATTTTATGTATTTACAGGCCTTGTATAGTGCCCTCCTTGTGTACTGTATCTGGCACTGTCTGCTTGCATTGTTAAATGACATTGATCCCTTGCCTGTATTTATGTATTTAGAAACCTTGTATAATGCTCACCTTGTTTGTTGCATCTTGCACAGTGTGCTTGTATTGTTACAGGACATTGATCACTTGCCTGTATTTATGAATTTATATATCTTGTATAATACCCACCTTGCTCGTTGTATTTTGCACTGCGTGCTTGCACTGTTACAGGAAATTGATCTCTTGCTTGTATTTATGTATTTATATAGCTTGTACAATGCCTGCCTCGTTTGTTGAATCTTGCACCATGTGCTTGCATTGTTACCAGACATTGATCCATTGAATGTATTTATGCATTTATATAGCTTGTATAATGCCTTCCTGGTTTGCTGTATCTTGTAATGCCTGCTTGCATTGTTACAGGACATTGATCCCTTGCCTGTATTTATGTATTTGCATACCTTGTATAATGTTCGCCTTGTTTGTTGTATCCTGCACTGTGTGCTTGCATTGTTACAGGACATTGATACCTTGCCTGTTTTTATGTTTTTTATATAGCTTGTGTAATGTCCGCCTGGTTTGCTGAATCTTGCACTGTGTGCTTGCATTGTTAGAGAACATTGATCCCTAGCCTGTATTTATGTATTTATATAGCTTGTATAATGCCTGCCTTGTTTGTTGTATCTTGCACTGTGTGCTTGCATTGTTACAGGACATTGATCCCTTGCCTGTATTTATGTATTTATATACCTTGTACAATGTCCACAATATTTTGTTGTGTCCTGCACAGCGTTGTTTGGTATTGTAACCGACATTGATCCCATGCCTGTATTTATGTATTTATATAGCTTGTATAATGCCCGCTTTGTTGTTGTTTCTGTAATCCGTGCTTGCATTGTTACAGGAGATTGATCCTTGTCTGTTTTTATGTATTTATATAGCTTGTACTATGCATACCTGGTTTGTTGAATCTTGCACTGTGCTTGCATTGTTACAAGACATCAACTTTGTCCGTATTTATGTATTTATATATCTTGTATAATGCCCGCCTTTGCTCGTTGTATCTTGCACTGCATGCTTGCATTGTTACAGGACATTGATCTCTGCCTGTATTTATGTATTTACATAGCTTGTGTAATACTTGCTTGGTTTGTTGAATCTTGCACTAGTGTTTGCATTGTTACAGGACATCGATCCGTTGCCTGTATTTGTGTATTTATATGGCTAGTATAATGCCCACCTGGTTTGTTGTATCTTGCACTGTGTGCTTGAATTGTTACAGGACATTGATTCCTTGCCTGTATTTATGTATTTATATATCTTGTATAATGCCCACCTTGCTCGTTGTATCTTGCACTGCGTGCTTGCATTGTTACAGGACATTGATCTCTTGCCTGTATTTATGTATTTACATAGCTTTGTGCAATACTGCTTGGTTTGTTGAATCTTGCACTAAGTGCCTGCATTGTTACAGGACATTGATCTTTTGTCTGTATTTATGTATTTATATAGCTTGTACAATGCACACCTGGTTTGTTGAATCTTGCACTGTGTGCTTGCTTTGTTTCAAGACATCAATTGTTGCCAGTATTTATGTATTTATTTATCTTGTACAATGCCTGCCTTGTTCGTTGTATCTTGCACTAAGTGCTTGCATTGTTACATTACATCGATCCCTTACCTGTATTTATGTATTCATACTGCTTGTATAATGCCCATCTGGTTTGTTGTATCTTGCACTGTGTGCTTGCATTGTTACAGGACTTCGATCCCTTGCCTGTATTTATGTATTTATATAGCTTGTAAAATGCCCACCTGGTTTGCTTTATCTTGCACTGTGTGCTTGCGTAGATACAGGACACTGATCCTTTGCCTGATTTTATGTATTTACAGGCCTTGTATAGTGCCCTCCTTGTGTACTGTATCTTGCACTGTCTGCTTGCATTGTTAAATGACATTGATCCCTTGCCTGTATTTATGTATTTAGAAACCTTGTATAATGCTCACCTTGTTTGTTGCATCTTGCACAGTGTGCTTGCATTGTTACAGGACATTGATCACTTGCCTGTATTTATGAATTTATATATCTTGTATAATACCCACCTTGCTCGTTGTATTTTGCACTGCGTGCTTGCATTGTTACAGGAAATTGATCTCTTGCCTGTATTTATGTATTTATATAGATTGTACAATGCCTGCCTCGTTTGTTGAATCTTGCACCATGTGCTTGCATTGTTACCAGACATTGATCCTTTGAATGTATTTATGCATTTATATAGCTTGTATAATGCCTGCCTGGTTTGCTGTATCTTGTAATGCCTGCTTGCATTGTTACAGGACATTGATCCCTTGCCTGTATTAATGTATTTATATACCCTGTACAATGTCCGCCTTGTTTTGTTGTATCCTGCACTGCGTTCTTGCATTGTTACAGGACATTGATCCTTTGCCTGTATTTATGTATTTATATAGCTTGTATAATGCCCGCATTGCACGTTGTATCTTGCACTGCATGCTTGCTTTGTTGCAGGACATTGATCTTTTGTCTGTATTTATGTATTTATATAGCTTGTACAATGCACACCTGGTTTGTTGAATCTTGCACTGTGTGCTTGCATTGTTTCAAGACATCAATCCCTTGACAGTATTTATGTATTTATATAGCTTGTATAATGCCCGCCTTGTTAGTTGTATCTTGCACTGTGTGCTTGCATTGTTACAGGACATTGATCCCTTGCCTGTATTTATGTATTTACATACCTTGTATAATGTTCGCCTTGTTTGTTGTATTCTGCACTGTGTGCTTGCATTGTTACAGGACATTGATACCTTGCCTGTTTTTATATAGCTTGTGTAATGTCCGTCTGGTTTGTTGAATCTTGCACTGTGTGCTTGCATTGTTAGAGAACATTGATCCCTAGCCTGTATTTATGTATTTATATAGCTTGTATAATGCCTGCCTTGTTTGCTGTATCTTGCACTGTGTGCTTGCATTGTTACAGGACATTGATCCCTTGCCTGTATTTATGTATCTATATACCTTGTACAATGTCCACCTTATTTTGTTGTGTCCTGCACAGCGTGCTTGCATTGTTACCGGACATTGATCCCATGCCTGTATTTATGTATTTATATAGCTTGTATAATGCCCGCCTTGCTCGTTGTTTCTTGCACTGCATGCTTGCATTCTTACAGGAGATTGATCCCTTGTCTGTATTTATGTATTTATATAGCTTGTACTATGCACACCTGGTTTGTTGAATCTTGCACTGTGCTTGCATTGTTACAAGACATCAATCCCTTGTCCGTATTTATGTATTTATATATCTTGTATAATGCCCGCCTTGTTCGTTGTATCTTGCACTGCGTGCTTGCATTGTTACAGGACATTGATCTCTTGCCTGTATTTATGTATTTACATAGCTTGTACAATACTTGCTTGGTTTGTTGAATCTTGCACTAAGTGCTCTGCATTGTTACAGGACATCGATCCCTTGCCTGTATTTGTGTATTTATATGGCTAGTATAATGCCCACCTGGTTTGTTGTATCTTGCACTGTGTGCTTGCATTGTTACAGGACATTGATCCCTTGCCTGTATTTATGTATTTATTTAGCTTGTATAATGCCCGCTTTGCTCGTTGTATCTTGCACTGCGTGCTTGCTTTGTTACAGGACATTGATCTTTTGTCTGTATTTATGTATTTATATAGCTTGTACAATGCACACCTGGTTTGTTGAATCTTGCACTGTGTGCTTGCATTGTTTCAAGACATCAATTGTTGCCAGTATTTATGTATTTATGTAGCTTGTATAATGCCCACCTGGTTTGTTGTATCTTGCACTGTGTGCTTGCATTGTTACAGGACACTGACCCCTTGCCTGTATTTATGTATTTACATACGTTGTATAATGTCCGCCCTGTTTGTTCTATCCTGCACTGCGTGCTTGCATTGTTACAGGACATTGATCCCTTGCCTGTTTTTATGTTTATATAGAGCTTGTGTAATGTCCGCCTGGTTTGCTGAATCTTGCACTTTGTGCCTTGCATTGTTAGAGATCATTGATCCCTAGCCTGTATTTATGTATTTTTAGAAATGGCAAAGACATTTGTCTCCTGATTGGTTGAGATTTATTAGGTGGGCATCTATCAGACAATAGATGCCCACCTAAAAACGAGAGCCAGCCAACAGTGCCCCTTCACCAAATACTATTCTCCAGTGGTGCCAGCCTGCTTTGTAATTGGCTGATAGCACCCCAGAAAACTACAAATCTCCGTCATGTTGTTTCTCTCGCTTAGCGAGAGCTACAGCCCCCCCTACACTACTTACTTGCTTCTTCATTAAAAAAAAAAAAAGAAAGCACACTCATTCTGCATCCGCGAGAGAGAAGAAATTGTCACAGCCATATTCTGTAGTATGGCACCACTCTCCTGACCATGATCTCACACTGTCACAGTGACAAAGAGTAAATGAAAGCCGTTGGTCCTGTCGGCTTCCTTGTGCGAAGTCTCCCTCCCACTGGCTTACGCCAGCCACCAAAAGCTCACGAAAGCTCACGAATGTACCTGCTTTCTGCAGGTTTATTTTCTCTTTCACCTCGCTCGACCTCCTCCCACAAAACCACGGACCTTCCGCGATGTCTGTACTGCTGATGTACAGCGCCCTGCCGCCTGCTCGCTACTTTCAGCTGCTCTCCCGATATAAATTTTAAATCGGGAGACACGCGCTCCACTGTGATTCTGTGCCCCATTTTAAACACAAATACCTAAAATCAACCAGAACACCCTCTCCTCAGTAACTGTACACCAAAACTGAATGTTTTTGTATGCTGCTTAATTTGCAGCAGGTATGATCCATTGGACAAGGCAGACAGATGTTCGTGATTTCTGAGTACATCTAAATTCCAGATATACTCCACAGTCCTGCTTGTGTTTCTGGGTTTAAACTGGATCTGGACAATAGTAAATCCTCATTTGGGGGGGCAAGTGAGTCTGAAAGATGATTGTTTGTGTGTGTGTGTGTGTGTGTATGGCAACCACTCCCAAAAATGCAGGCGGAGGAACTATTTTTGACAAATCTTACTTGAAATAAAATTTTCATTAACATTTATCTTATTAAAGTTAATTTTTGACAGTGCCATTTTTGTTAATCATACTTCCTCCAGGGTGGTGGTATTGTGCTATACCGGACATTCCAAGGGCTAGAAGGCCCTCCGCCTGCGGCGTTGGGCCTCATTACACCCCTGTGGCGGTCCGGTATAGCACAATACCCCCCATCCTGTTGGGTATTATTGCTTACATATAGCTTGTATAATGCCTGCCTTGTTTGTTGTATCTTGCACTGTGTGCTTGCATTGTTAGAGGACATTGATCCCTTGCCTGTATTTATGTATTTATATAGCTTGTATAATGCCCACCATGTTCATTGTCTCTTGCACTGTCTGCTTGCATTGTTATAGGACATTGATCACTTGCCTGTATTTTTGTATTTATATATCTTGTATAATACCGCCTTGTTTCGCTGTATCTTGCACTGAGTGCTTGCATTGTTACAGGACATTGATCCCTTGCTTATATTTATGTATTTATATATCTTGTACAATGCCTTCCTTGTTTGTTGTATCTTGCACTAAGTGCTTGCATTGTTACAGGACATCGATCCCTTGCCTGTATTTATGTATTTATACAGCTTGTATAATGCCCATCTGGTTTGTTGTATCTTGCACTGTGTGCTTGCATTATTACAGGACTTCGATCCCTTGCCTGTATTTATGTATTTATATAGCTTGTAAAATGCCAGCCTGGTTTGCTTTATCTTGCACTGTGTGCTTGCATAGATACAGGACACTGATCCCTTGACTCAATTTATGTATTTACAGGCCTTGTATAGTGCCCTCCTTGTGTACTGTATCTTGCACTGTGTGCTTGCTTTGTTAAATGACATTGATCCCTTGCCTGTATTTATGTGTATTTATAAACCTTGTATAATACCCACCTTGTTTGTTGCATCTTGCACTGTGTGCTTGCATTGTTGCAGGGCATTGATCCCTTGCCTGTATTTATAAATTTATATATCTTGTATAATACCCGCCTTGCTCGTTGTATCTTGCACTGAGTGCGTGCATTGTTACAGGACAAAGATCTCTTGCCTGTATTTATGTATTTATATAGCTTGTACAATGCCTGCCTCGTCGTTTTTTTTAATCTTGCACTAAGTGCTTGCACTGTTACCGGACATCGATCCCTTGCCTGTATTTAAGTATTTATATAGCTTGTATAATGCCCGCCTTGCACATTGTATCTTGCACTGCGTGCTTGCTTTGTTGCAGGACATTGATCTTTTGTCTGTATTTATGTATTTATATAGCTTGTACAATGCACACCTGGTTTGTTCAATGTTGCACTGTGTGCTTGCATTGTTACAAGACATCAATCCCTTCACAGTATTTATGTATTTATATAACTTGTGCAATGTCCGCCTGGTTTGCTGAATCTTACACTGTGTGCTTGCATTGTTAGAGAACATTGATCCCTAGCCTGTATTTATGTTTTTATATAGCTTGTATGATGCCTGCCTTGTTTGCTGTATCTTGCACTGTGTGCTTGCATTGTTACAGGACATTGATCCCTTGCCTGTATTTATGTATCTATATACCTTGTACAATGTCCACCTTATTTTGTTGTGTCCTTCACAGCGTGCTTGCATTGTTACAGGAGATTGATCCCTTGTCTGTATTTAGGTATTTATATAGCCTGTACTATGCACTCCTGGTTTGTTGAATCATGCACTGTGCTTGCATTGTTACAAGACATCAATCCCTTGTCCGTATTTATGTATTTATATATCTTGTATAATGCCCGCCTAGCTCGTTGTATCTTGCACTGCATGCTTGCATTGTTACAGGACATTGATCTCTTGCCTGTATTTATGTATTTACATAGCTTGTGCAATACTTGCTTGGTTTGTTGAATCTTGCACTAAGTGCCTGCATTGTTACAGGACATCGATCCCTTGCCTGTATTTGTGTATTTATATGGCTAGTATAATGCCCACCTGGTTTGTTGTATCTTGCACTGTGTGCTTGAATTGTTACAGGACATTGATCCCTTGCCTGTATTTATGTATTTATTTATCTTGTATAATGCCCGCCCTTGCTTGTTGTATCTTGCACTGCATGCTTTCATTGTTACAGGACATTGATCTCTTGCCTGTATTTATGTATTTACATAGCTTGTGCAATACTTGCTTGGTATGTTGAATCTTGCACTAAGTGCCTGCATTGTTACAGGACATTGATCTTTTTGTCTGTATTTATGTATTTATATAGCTTGTACAATGCACACCTGGTTTGTTGAATCTTGCACTGTGTGCTTGCTTTGTTTCAAGACATCAATTGTTGCCAGTATTTATGTATTTATTTATCTTGTACAATGCCTGCCTTGTTCGTTGTATCTTGCACTAAGTGCTTGCATTGTTACATTACATCGATCCCTTACCTGTATTTATGTATTCATACTGCTTGTATAATGCCCATCTGGTTTGTTGTATCTTGCACTGTGTGCTTTCATTGTTACAGGACTTCGATCCCTTGTCTGTATTTATGTATTTATATAGCTTGTAAAATGCCCGCCTGGTTTGCTTTATCTTGCACTGTGTGCTTGCGTAGATACAGGACACTGATCCTTTGCCTGATTTTATGTATTTACAGGCCTTGTATAGTGCCCTCCTTGTGTACTGTATCTTGCACTGTCTGCTTGCTTTGTTAAATGACATTGATCCTTTGCCTGTATCTATGTATTTAGAAACCTTGTATAATGCTCACCTTGTTTGTTGCATCTTGCACAGTGTGCTTGCATTGTTACAGGAAATTGATCTCTTGCCTGTATTTATGTATTTATATAGCTTGCACAATGCCTGCCTCGTTTGTTGAATCTTGCACCATGTGCTTGCATTGTTACCAGACATTGATCCATTGAATGTATTTATGCATTTATATAGCTTGTATAATGCCTGCCTGGTTTGCTGTATCTTGTAATGCCTGCTTGCATTGTTACAGGACCTTGATCCCTTGCCTGTATTAATGTATTTATATACCCTGTACAATGTCCGCCTTGTTTTGTTGTATCCTGCACTGCGTTCTTGCATTGTTACAGGACATTGATCCTTTGCCTGTATTTATGTATTTATATAGCTTGTATAATGCCCGCATTGCACGTTGTATCTTGCACTGCATGCTTGCTTTGTTGCAGGACATTGATCTTTTGTCTGTATTTATGTATTTATATAGCTTGTACAATGCACACCTGGTTTGTTGAATCTTGCACTGTGTGCTTGCATTGTTTCAAGACATCAATCCCTTGACAGTATTTATGTATCTATATAGCTTGTATAATGCCCGCCTGGTTAGTTGTATCTTGCACTGTGTGCTTGCATTGTTACAGGACATTGATCCCTTGCCTGTATTTATGTATTTACATACCTTGTATAATGTCCGCCTTGTTTGTTGTATCCTGCACTGTGTGCTTGCATTGTTACAGGACATTGATACCTTGCCTGTTTTTATGTTTTTATATAGCTTGTGTAATGTCCGCCTGGTTTGCTGAATCTTGCACTGTGTGCTTGCATTGTTAGAGAACATTGATCCCTAGCCTGTATTTATGTATTTATATAGCTTGTATAATGCCTGCCTTGTTTGTTGTATCTTGCACTGTGTGCTTGCATTGTTACATGACATTGATCCCTTGCCTGTATTTATGTATTTATATACCTTGTACAATGTCCACCTTATTTTGTTGTGTCCTGCACAGCGTGCTTGCATTGTTACCGGACATTGATCCCATGCCTGTATTTATGTATTTATATAGCTTGTATAATGCCCGCCTTGCTCGTTGTTTCTTGCACTCCGTGCTTGCATTTTTACAGGAGATTGATCCCTTGTCTGTTTTATGTATTTATATAGCTTGTACTATGCACACCTGGTTTGTTGAATCTTGCACTGTGCTTGCATTGTTACAAGACATCAATCCCTTGTCCGTATTTATGTATTTATATATCTTGTATAATGCCCGCCTTGCTCGTTGTATCTTGCACTGCGTGCTTGCATTGTTATAGGACATTGATCTCTTGCCTGTATTTATGTATTTTCATAGCTTGTACAATACTTGCTTGGTTTGTTGAATCTTGCACTAAGTGCCTGCATTGTTACAGGACATCGATCCCTTGCCTGTATTTGTGTATTTATATGGCTAGTATAATGCCCACCTGGTTTGTTGTATCTTGCACTGTGTGCTTGCATTGTTACAGGACATTGATCCCTTGCCTGTATTTATGTATTTATTTAGCTTGTATAATGCCCGCCTTGCTCGTTGTATCTTGCACTGCGTGCTTGCTTTGTTACAGGACATTGATCTTTTGTCTGTATTTATGTATTTATATAGCTTGTACAATGCACACCTGGTTTGTTGAATCTTGCACTGTGTGCTTGCATTGTTTCAAGACATCAATTGTTGCCAGTATTTATGTATTTATGTAGCTTGTATAATGCCCACCTGGTTTGTTGTATCTTGCACTGTGTGCTTGCATTGTTACAGGACACTGACCCCTTGCCTGTATTTATGTATTTACACATTGTATAATGTCCGCCCTGTTTGTTCTATCCTGCACTGAGTGCTTGCATTCTTACAGGACATTGATCCCTTGCCTGTTTTTATGTTTATATAGAGCTTGTGTTATGTCCGCCTGGTTTGCTGAATCTTGCACTTTGTGCCTGCATTGTTAGAGATCATTGATCCCTAGCCTGTATTTATGTATTTTTAGAAAATGGGCAAAGACAATTCTGTCTCCTGATTGGCTGAGACACTTATTTAGGTGGGCATCTATCAGACAATAGATGCCCACCTAAAAACGAGAGCCAGCCAACAGTGCCCCTTCACCAAATACCATTCTCCAGTGGTGCCAGCCTGCTTTGTAATTGGCTGATAGCACCCCAGAAAACTACAAATCTCCGCCATGTTGTTTCTCTCGCTTAGCGAGAGCTACAGCCCCCCCTACACTACTTACTTGCTTCTTCATTAAAAAAAAAAAAAAAAAAGAAAGCACACTCATTCTGCATCCGCGAGAGAGAAGAAATTGTCACAGCCATATTCTGTAGTATGGCACCACTCTCCTGACCATGATCTCACACTGTCACAGTGACAAAGAGTAAATGAAAGCCGTTGGTCCTGTCGGCTTCCTTGTGAATCTCCTCCCACTGGCTTACGCCAGCCACCAAAAGCTCACGAAAGTCACGAATGTACCTGCTTTCTGCAGGTTTATTTTCTTTCACCTCCAGCCTCCTCCCACAAAACCCACGGACCTTCCGCGATGTCTGTACTCGGCTGATGTACAGCGTCCTTGCCGCCTGCCTGCCACTTCAGCTGCTCTCCCGATGTAAATTTTAAATCGGGAGACACGCGCTCCACTGTGATTCTGTGCCCCATTTTAAACACAAATACCTAAAATCAACCAGAACACCCTCTCCTCAGTAACTGTACACCAAAACCGAATGTTTTTGTATGCTGCTTTTTTTGCAGCAGGTATGATCCATTGGACAAGGCAGACAGATGTTCGTGATTTCTGAGGTCACCATCTAAATGCCAGATATACTCCACAGTCCTGCTTGTGTTTCTGGGTTTAAACTGGATCTGGACAATAGTAAATCCTGGCAACCACCTCCAAAAATGCAGGCGGAGGAACTATTTTGTGACAAATCTTACTTGAAATAAAATTTTCATTAACATTTATCTTATTAAAGTTAATTTTTTTTTGACAGTGCCCATTTTCTTAGCGCAATAATACCCTCCAGGGTGGGTGGTATTGTGCTATACCGGACCTTCCAGGGGCTATAAGACCCTCCGCCTGCGGTGTCGGGCCTCATTACGCCCCTGTGGCGGTCCGGTATAGCACAATACCGCCCATCCTGTTGGGTATTATTGCTTACATATAGCTTGTATAATGCCTGCCTTGTTTGTTGTATCTTGCACTGTGTGCTTGCATTGTTAGAGGACATTGATCCCTTGTCTGTATTTATGTATTTATATAGCTTGTATAATGCCCTCCATGTTCATTGTCTCTTGCACTGTCTGCTTGCATTGTTACAGGACATTGATCCCTTGCCTGTATTTATGTATTTATATATCTTGTATAATTTCCGCCTTGCTCGCTGTATCTTGCACTGCGTGCTTGCATTGTTACAGGACATTGATCCCTTGCTTATATTTATGTATTTATATATCTTGTACAATGCCTTCCTTGTTTGTTGTATCTTGCACTAAGTGCTTGCATTGTTACAGGACATCGATCCCTTGCCTGTATTTATGTATTTATACAGCTTGTATAATGCCCATATGGTTTGTTGTATCTTGCACTGTGTGCTTGCATTACAGGACTTCGATCCCTTGCCTGTATTTATGTATTTATATAGCTTGTAAAATGCCAGCCTGGTTTGCTTTATCTTGCACTGTGTGCTTGCATAGATACAGGACACTGATCCCTTGACTCAATTTATGTATTTACAGGCCTTGTATAGTGCCCTCCTTGTGTACTGTATCTTGCACTGTGTGCTTGCATTGTTAAATGACATTGATCCCTTGACTGTATTTATGTATTTATAAACCTTGTATAATGCCCACCTTGTTTGTTGCATCTTGCACTGTGTGCTTGCATTGTTGCAGGGCATTGATCCCTTGCCTGTAATTATAAATTTATTTATCTTGTATAATACCCGCCTTGCTCGTTGTATCTTGCACTGAGTGCGTGCATTGTTACAGGACATAGATCTCTTGCCTGTATTTATGTATTTATATAGCTTGTACAATGCCTGCCTCATTTTTTTTAATCTTGCACTAAGTGCTTGCACTGTTACCGGACATCGATGCCTTGCCTGTATTTAAGTATTTATATAGCTTGTATAATGCCCGCCTGGTTTGTTGTATCTTGCACTGTGTGCTTCCATTGTTACAGGACTTCGCTTCCTTGCCTGTATTTATGTATTTAAATAGCTTGTATAATGCCTGCCTGGTTTGCTGAATCTAGCACCATGTGCTTGCATTGTTACAAGACATTGATCCATTGCCTGTATTTATGCATTTATATAGCTTGTATAATGCCTGCCTGGTTTGCTGTATCTTGTACTGCCTGCTTGCATTGTTACAGGACATTGATCCCTTGCCTGTATTTATATATTTATATACCTTGTATAATGCCCACCTGGTTTGTTGTATCTTGTACTGTGTGCTAGCATTGTTACAGGACATTTATCCCTTGCCTGAATTTATGTATTTATATACCTTGTACATTGTCCACCTTTATTTGTTGTATCCTGCACTGCGTGCTTGCGTTGTTACAGGACATTGATCCCTTGCCTTTATTTATGTATTTATATAGCTTGTATAATGCCTTCCTTGCTCATTGTATCTTGCACTGCGTGCTTGCTTTGTTACAAGACTTTGATCTTTTGTCTGTATTTATGTATTTATATAGTTTGTACAATGCACACCTGGTTGGTTGTATCTTGCACTGTGTGCTTGCACTGTTACAGGACATTGATCCCTTGTCTGTATTTATGTATTTACATACCTTGTATAATGTCTGCCTTGTTTGTTGTATCCTGCACTGTGTGCTTGCATTGTTACAGGACATTGATACCTTGCCTGTTTTTATGTTTTTATATAGCTTGTGTAATGTCCGCCTGGTTTGCTGAATCTTGAACTGTGTGCTTGCATTGTTAGAGATCATTAATCTGGTGGAGGTCTGCCTCTGAGCAAGTAAGTGGTCTACTGAGAAATATAGGATATTCTTGTCTCAGAACAGGTTAATCAAGAGCTTAAAGGGCACACAGGCAGAAAGTAAGGGGAGAGAGAGAGAGAGAAAAAAAACAGAGGAAAGAGTAAGGATTGCAAACGGTTAAGGGGCCAGAAACAAGACATGATTGGAATGGTGCAGTGCAGTGGCTGTGGAGCAGCAGTCTTCGGGAGATGTTCTGGAGGATGCGGTGTTGTCCCATCTGCAGGCACCTCTCTGGGCTGAGGGAGGTGGTTGCTCATCTCCAGGCTGAGTTGGCCAGGATTTGTGAGACCTCTACTTCCATCCAGGGACCACCAGTGCTACTGCTGTTGCCTCAGAGGTTGCCAAAAAAGAGGAGCAGTTGGACGACAGTGGGCTCAGGGAGGGTGAGGGAACAGAGGTACATCCCTCCAGTTGTACCTCTCCACAATCCCTATGCCATTCTGGCAAAGTGTGGTTCCTCTATGGAGGCACCCACAGTGGAGACCAAGGAGGATGCCGGGAACCTCCACAAAGGAGACCCACAGGAGGGTGGCAGGGGACCATGCAGGGGAAGGAATCAACTCCTGGTGGGGTACTCCATTGTTTGGAAGGTAGAACTGGGGGAGGAAGGGGAGAGGGAGGTAAGGTGCCTGCCTGGCTCCATGGCTTGGTGGGACAGGGAGAAAATCCTCAGGATTGCCAGAGCAGCTGCACAGGGGAGGGAGCTGGATGTCATTGTCCACCTAGGGACAAATAACCTGGCTAAGAAAGGGATTAGAGAATTGCAGGAAGAGTTTGTGGAATTGGGGAGGGGCCTTAGTCAAGTAGCACTCACAGTAACCTTCTCGAAGGTGCTACCCATCTATGGCATAGGAGAGGCTAGGGTGTTCCACAATATGGGATTCAATCAGTGGTTGAAAAACTGGTGTGGAGCTCAGGGATTTGGCTTCATTGGGGACTGGGGGTCCACCTGGAGTGATGCAAGCATGTACTGGCATGATGGGCTGCATCTGTCCAGGAGGGGAACCAGGATCCTAAGTGATAGATTTAAATGCTTCATTGGCAAGCTTTTAAACTAGCCAAGGGAGAGGCACTGGAAAGTAGCAGGAAAATCCTAGTTACCCCAAATAATCATGATAGCAAGTGCGGCAAACACCAACATAGAGGTGTCAATAGGGAGAAGGGCAGGGATAAATGGAGAAAGTGACAAAGGCAAGAAGGACAGGGATGGGGCAAAAGGGAGTAAGGCCATCAGGAAATGGAGGGTAATGAGTACCAATGCCCGTAGTCTGGGCAACAAGCTCCCTGAGCTGATGGCCTTAATGGAAGAGGGATGCCTGGATATCATAGCAGTCACAGAAACATGGTACACAGAGAACCATGACTGGGATGTTAACATACCAGGGTACATAACCTACAGGAGAGACAGGCTGGGGAGAAGAGGGGGAGGAGTATCTCTCTATGTAAACGAAGGGATAAAAGCAACTGAACAAAAGAGTAAACAGGGAGGAGAGGAGGCACTGTGGGTCACCTTGGAGACTGGAAAGGGCACCACAATCCGCACAGGGTTTGTACAGACCCCATGTCAGGGGAAGGAATGGACAAGGATATGATAGAAGGCATTCTTAGAATGGCAGAGAATGGGAGATACTGTTGATGGGAGACCTGAATATGCCAGATGTTAACTGGAGCACATTTGCTGCAGCCACATCCAAGAGCAGGGCCATTCTTGATGCCCTACAGGTGGCAGGCATTAGACAGCTAGTTTCAGAACCCACTCATGAGGGAGCAATCTTAGACCTCGTACTCAAACGGGGGCAGTGAGAGGATCTCAGATCTAGAAGTGGGTTGCCATCTGGGGACAAGTGACCATCAAACAGTGTGGTTCACGTTAAACTCAGCTACAGAGTCAAGCCATACAAAAGTGAGGGTACTGGACTTTAGGAGGGCTGACTTTGGCAAGATGGGAGAGTACCTCAGAAAGCACTAGCAAACAGGCTAGAAGGAGGTGTGGAGCAACAATGGGGAATTACCAAAACTGCCATCACAGAGGCAACAAGCCTTTGTGTGAAGCAAATAAACAAATCAAAATGAAAGAAAAAGCCACTATGGCTCTCAAAAGAGGTGGCTGTGAAAGTCAGGAAGAAAAAGATAGCATTCCGGAAGTATAAGGAAACACAGAAGGAGCAGAACAGAGAGCTGTACCAGTTAAGGCAGAAGGAACAGGGAGGGAAGTCAGAATAGCAAAGGCCCAAACTGAGGAAAAGATAGCCAACTCAGTTAAGAAGGGGGATAAAACCTTTTATCGGTACATAAGCGTGCGTAGAAAGACAAAAGGAGGGATAGTGAGGCTGAATAGAATGAAAGGTGGGTGGGCAGAGGGGGATAGTGAAAAAGCAGGAATACTGAACGAATATTTCTGCTCAGTATTCACAAAACAGGAAGGGGAAGTGCCTAATCCAATTAACAGAAGCACTCTTGATAGGGGGGTCGATCCCAGTCCTTTCACGGAAGAAAGGGTTCTGCAAGAACTCCTAAAACTGAAGGTGGACAAGCAATGGGTCCTGAAGGAATTCACCCCAGAATTCTAAAAGCATTAAGGGAGGAACTAGTGAAACCACTGCCTACTCTTTTTAATAAATCATGGGAGGATGGTGTGGTACTCGAGGACTGGAGGAAGGTGGATGTGATTCCCCTTCACAAAAGTGGGACCAAGACAGAGGCAGGAAATTACAGACCTGTCAGTCTGACCTCTGTGGTAGGGAAAATGATGGAGTCACTTCTGAAGGAAAGAATAGTTGAGTAACAAGAGGTCAGTGGCGCACAGGACCCAAGGCAGCATTGGTTCACAGTGGGAAGGTCATGTCAGACAAATCTAATAGATTTATTTGACTGGGTGACCAAAGTAGTAGACCAGAGAGGGGCTGTGGACATGGCCTACCTAGACTTTAGCAAGGCATTTGACACAGTCCCACACAAAAAATTAATAGTCAAATTAACCAGCCTGGGAGTGGGACCCAGGGTGGTAGCTTGGGTAAAACATAGGCTGGACAACAGGACACAGAAGGTATTGTAAATGGAGTCCACTCTGAAGAAAGGGGGGTTACTAGTGGGGTACCGCAGGGTTCAGTATTGGGTCCAGTCCTTTTTAATGTCTTCATCAGTGACATTGCAGAGGGACTGAAAAGAAAAGTATGCCTTTTTGCAGATGACACAAAGATCTGCAACAGGGTTGATACACTAGGAGGCATGGAAAGGATGAAAAGGGACTTGGCAAGGTTGGAGGAATGGTCAGAAGTATGGCAGCTAGGATTCAATGCAAAGAAGTGCAAAATAATGCACCTGGGAAACAAGAACCCAGGGGAAGAATACACAATGGGTGGAGAGGTAGTAACAACAACAAATAAGGAAAGGGACCTGGAGGTAATCATATCAGATGACCATAAGGTTAGCAAGCAATGTGAGAAGGCAGTGGGGAGAGCTGGAGGTATACTGGTAGGTATCGGGAGAGGCATCATCAGCAGAAAACAAGAAGTTGTTATTCCTCTGTACAGACAGTTGGTGAGACCCCATCTGGAGTACTGTGTCCAGTTCTGGAGACCCCATCTCTGTAAGGACATAGATAGGATAGAGGCAGTCCAGAGGAGGACAACTAAAATGGTGCAGGGTCTGCAAGAGAAGCCATACGAGGAGAGACTAAAGGAGCTTAATATGTATACTCTTGAGGAAAGAAGGGAGAGGGGGGACATGATAGAAACTTTTAAGTACCTCAGTGGAATCAACAAAGTCCAAGAGGATAGCATCTTTCAGAAAAAGAGACTTGGAAGAACAAGAGGATACAATTTAAAGATAGAAGGAGGGCGGTTCAGGGACAATGTGAGGAAGTATTATTTCACAGAGAGGGTAGTGGATGCATGAAACAGCCTTCCTGAGGAGGTTGTGGGATCTAAAACTGTGGGACAATTCAAGAATGCATGGGACAGACATAAGGCAATTCTTGTGGGGGGTAGGAAGAAATAGGCTGTTGGTTAACTAGGATCTGCGGCCTATCCTGTAGGTAGGGAAATGGGCAGACTAGATGGGCCTAGCGGTCCTTATCTGCCATCAAAGTCTATGTTTCTATGTTTCTTTACCACAAAACCACTGCCTGTCCTAATGTTTCAAGTAACCTGATGTGGAACCATTCTAAAAGAGCCCCTGGCTCAAAGGTGTATCTGATTCCCTTAATAAATAAAAAAATAAAATAAATATTTCAATTCAGTACACCTACAAACCCCATATGTAAAGGAGTGCAATGACATTTGCTTAATGCCTTGTTTTGTATTAATTGGAATTTGGGGTCAGGAGAGGAGTAATGCACTTCTGCCCAACACCATAACCATAACTTGGAATCTAGGAGCATACCCCAATTTTTCTCCCATTTCAGCTTATGATGTTCCCAATTTGGTAAAGATACCCTTTGCTACTCCTTATATAACAAACTAATATGTAATTTAGGGACTGTAACCCACTTCTGCAAATAACATGATAATTGAGATTGCTGACGAAGGTAAGATTTAAAAAATGTAGAAAATAGTGTGCGCTGCAAATGAAAGTAACACCATAAATGGTGCTGAGAGACTTGATATCTATCCTGTACCTCCTGAAGAGACAACAAAAGTCCAGAACTACTATCAGCCATGTCCCCAAGGATCCAAAGACCTCTTACCTCCCAACTACCACAAAAAACTGGACTCCCACCCACTAGTATGACAGGATTATTCCAGAGTGGTTCATAGGCACCCAAAAAGAAAAATCCCAACCCAGCTTTCTAAAGAAACACCTCCATGCCCACCGAGAAAAGGCCATCAGAAATGTTGCTAATTTTGCAGACATCCCCCTGCCTGACAATATAACTGCCAAAGGTTGATCTGCTGCTAATTGTTGCTTGATCTTAATCCACAAGGGGGACCAAATTGCAACAGAAAGCACTGGAAAAACATGGTATCTCCACAGCCAGGGTAAGTTCCTCCCACCCATAACATCTGGGACCTTAAGAATGTCCCTACTAAATCTATGGGGTCCTATGCCAGATAAAGTCCGACAAAATCCAGTCAATCTCATTCCAAGTAAACCTGGGGATTATAAGAGGTGTATTGCTAAGCCTATAAAAAAGCTGGGAAATATCATCATCTTATGATGGAAATCTTACCTTGAAGGGATATACCTCAATGCTTCCATCTCCGAAAGTCCAGCTTTATAGCTTCTAGAACCTATAAAATGTTCTTTAAGCACATTTCCTGAAGATTATTGAAGATTGACATACCAAGATATGTCAAACCAGTTGGTGATCAATGCAAAATATGAGGGCCCTTACAAGCCCATGCACAATCCGCCAGATAGAGTGGCAGAATCCCCAACTTTCCCCAGTTTACCCACAAACCCAAAATTGCACTAAAGGAGTTGACCATACAAAAACAAGAATATTGGACTTTAGGAAAGCTGACTTTGGGAAAATGAGAGAGTGCCTTAGAAAAGCACTAGGAAATGGGCAAGAAGGAGGGGTGGAGAAACAATGGGGAATAATCAAAACAGCCATCACTGAGGCAACAAGCCTTTGTGTGAAGCAAATCAATAAAACAAAATGAAGGAAAAAAACACTATGGTTCTCAAAAGAGGTGGCAGGGATGGTTAAGAAGAAAAGGATAGCATTCAGGAAATATAAGGAAACACAGAAGGAGCAGGACAGAGAACTTTATCAGTAAAAGCAGAAGGAGGCAGGGAAGGCAGTCAGAATAGCAAAGGCACAAACTGAGGAAAAGATAGCCAACTGTGTTAAGAAGGGGGATAAAACTTTTTATAGGTACATTAGGGAGCGAAGAAAGACCAAGGGAGGGATACCGAGACTTTATAAAGGGGAGGGAATGTGGGCAAAGAGTGACAGTGAAAAAGCAGGGATAATGAACGAATATTTCTGCTCAGTAGTCACAATGGATGAGGAGGGTGAGGTGCCTAAACCAAACAAGGGAGAAACTCTGAATGGAGGTGGGGGGGCGATACTAGTCCATTCACAGAAGAAAGGGTTTTGAAAGAACTCTTGAAACTGAGGGTGAACAAAGCAATGGGGCCTGATGGGTTTCACTCAAGAATGCTAAAAGAACTAAGGGTAGAACTAGTAACACCACTGACTACTCTCTTTAACAAATTGTGGGAGGATGGAGTGGTACCTGAGGACTGGAGGAGGGCAAATGTGATTCCACTTCACAAAAGTGGGAGAAAGGCACAGGCAGGAAACTGCAGACCAGTTAGTTTGACTTCTGTGATAGGGGAAATGATGGAATCACTTCTGAAGGAAAGAATTGTTGAGTACCTAGAGGCCAGTGGGGCACAGGTCAGATGAACCTAATAGATTTCATTGACTGGGTGACCAAAGTAGTAGACCTGTGGATATGTCCTACCTAGATTTTTGCAAGGCATTTGATACAGTTTCACACAAAAGATTAATATACAAGTTAGCCAGCCTTGAAGTGCATCCCAAGGTGGTAGCCTGGATAAATATCTGGCTAGACAACAGGACACAAAATGTAATAGTAAACAGAGTCCACAGTAAAGAAAGGAGGGTAACTAGTGGGATACTGCAGGGTTTGGTACTGGGACCAGTCCTCTTTAATATCTTTATAAGTGACATTGGAGAGCACCTGGAATGAAAGGTATGCCTCTTTGCAGACGACTCACAGATCTGCAACAGGTTGATACACAAGCTAGGGTGGAAAGAATGAAAAGGGACTTGGCAAGGTTGGAGGAATGGTCAAATATGTGGCAGCTCAGATTCAATGCAAAGAAGTGCAAGGTAATGCATCTGGGAAACAAAAACCCAGGGGAAGAGTATATGATGGAGGGTGAGTTGATAACAATGACAAAATTCAAAAGAGACCTAGAAGTAATTATATTAGATGACCTAAAGGTGGGCAAATAATGTAAGAGGGCAGTAAGGAGGGCTGGGGGGATACTGGGATGCATAGGGAGAGGCAGCAACAGTAGAAAACAGGAAGTTTTAATCCCACTCTACAGACAGTTAGCGAGGGCCCATCTGGAGTACTGCGTGGAATTCTGGAGACCCCATCTCCACAAAGACATAGAGTGGAGGCTGTTCAGAGGAGGGTAACCAAAATGGTGAAAGGTCTGCACCAGAAGACATACAAGGAGAGACTAAAGCAGCTTAATATGTATACCCTTGAGGAAAGGGGGGGCATGATAGAAACTTTCAAGTATCTCAATGGAATTAACAAGGTAAAAGAAAGTAGTATCTTTCAGAAGAAGAGATGTGCAAGAACAAGGGGGCACACTTTGGAGATAGAGGGGGACGGCTCAGAGGTAATGTGAGGAAGTATTATTTCACAGAGAGAGTTGTGGATGCATGGAACAGCCTTCCTGAGGAGGTTGTAGAGTCAGGAACACTGGAAGAATTCAAGAATGCATGGGACAGGCATAAAGCAATTCAAGAGGGGGGCAGGAGGAAGTAAGCTGTTGATTAACTAGAATCTGCAGCTTATCCATCAGGTAGGGAAATGGGCAGACTGGGTGGGCCAAGCTGTCATTATCTGCCATCAGATTCTATGTTTCTATGTTTCTATGACCATGTCCCACACCCTAATAAGAGAGGATTCAACTTTTGTTAATAACAAAAGCAAACCATCCACATATAATAAGTTGGTATAAAACTTCCACCCATGGGTATACCAGAAATAGCAGGATGCTGACAAAGGACCAGATTTAGAGGTTGTGTGGCCAGAAGAAACAACACAGTCCTCAATGGACAGCCCTGCCTTGTACCTTGTGCCAGGGAGAAGGAATCCAAAAGTACCCATTAACTAAAATACATGCCTGAGGGTTAGAATAAAGGCACCTGACTCAGTGCCTAAATTTAGGACCAAACCCAAATTCAGACATCACAAACTGGTGATACTGCCACTCAATAGAATCAAATGCTTTCTCAGCATCCAACCTTATGAGAGATGCCAAATCTAGGCCCCTACTCACCATGTAAATAAGGTTGATAACAGCTCTCAGGTTGTCACCTCCCTGCCTATCCTGCACAAAAGCCCATTGAGAATTACTAATCAAGAAAAGGAGAAATTTTTCCAATCTCTTAGCTAAAATCTTTGCAAAAAATCTTACAATCAACATTTAATAAAGAAATCAGACGGTAACTGGCACACAGTGCAGGGTCCTTCCTGGGTTTATGTAGGACAGTAATCATAGCATCCCTCATGGACGCAGGCAAGGTACCGGACTCAGAAATATCTCCTAAAATCTCCAGTAGTCTCACCAAAATCTGGGACTCAAACTTCTGATAAAACTCAGAGCTGAGCCCATCAGTGAATGGCACCTTTCCCAAAATCAGGACCCTAATAGCTTGTTGCACTTCAAGGAGCAAACACTCATCCTCTAGGGAGGTTGCAGACCCTTCTGAGAGACAAGGCAAGGTAAATCTGAAAAAAAGGATTCTAGCTTTGCCATCGAAGGAGAAACTGCAGAGGAATATAACTGGGAATAAAAGTCTCTAAACTCCTCTGCCATCTGGCGTGCATCTGAGATTATCACAATACCCTCTATCTTCATGAACAGGACTGGAGTCTCCATTACCATTTCCATAAGGTGGTGGGCTAGAGGTCTCCCTGTCTGATCCCCAGATTCCTAATATACTTTGTTTAACAAAAAAGAAAGCCCTAGTAGCCTTCTGATGGTAAATATCCTGTAGCCTTTTTTATATTGAAGAAGACCTTGAATCTTCACTTCTTGGTCAGATAGGGAAGCATAAAGGGCTTCCTCCAGGTATCTAATTTTAGAAGAAAAGGAACCAACTTCAGCTTTCTGCCATTTGTTTATATGGGAAACACAGGAGATGATACAACCCCTAATAAAGGACTTAAACACATCCCATAAAATAAATGAGATCTCAAGTTACTCAGTCAGATAATAAAAAATCTATTTCCCCCCTCAACCAACCCTTAAAGTCTTCCATACTGAGAAAGGCTGGAATGAACTGCCATCGCAAGGTTCTTGATACAACCTGCCGAGGGCACCATAACAAACCCACTGGGGCATGCTCAGATAGAGAGATAGGTTTGTGGCCAACCTCAACCAAATCAGAAAGAAGAGAGGAACTCCACAAAAAAATAATCTAGCCTACTGAAAGTCTTAAACCTCAGAGACCTAAATGTAAAATCCTGAGTTGAGGGGTGAAATATCCTCCAACAGTTTGCCAACTTATATTCCCCACATAAATGCCTCCAAACAGCTCTAGAATGTGTATGGGAAGGGACACCCCTCTCCGAGGGGGCCCTATTCATAACCAGATCAAGGGCAAAATTAAAATGACCTCCCACAACCAGTATCAAAGGGTGTACAAACAACTCTGAAATGGACTGCACTAAAGAAGAAAAGAACTCAGGAGAGTCCTCATTGGGCGCATATAAACTGATTATCAAAACCGGTACTGAATCCAACTTTCCCAACAGCAGAACCCAACATCCCTCTTTATCTGCAATCCATTTCTCTACAGCAAAAGGACAACCCTGAATAATAAGAATTGAGACACCCCTCTTTTTAGAACTAAATGAACTAGAAAATTATTTCCTCATCTAACCCCAGACCAAACACCATAAATCCCTCTTCAACAGATGAGTTTCTTTCAAAAATATAATGTAATATTTAATAGACCTCAAAAAAGAAAATATTTTTTTCCTTTTCACAGAAATGTTTAAATCCTGAACATTCCAAGTTAAAATTGAAATCTGTGTCAATTTTACAGGCACTAAACATGAAAGAAAGCCTAAAAAATAAATGTAAGGCAAAACAAACATCGTAACATAGAAATAGCCTATAGTGGAAGCTAAATGCTTCCCAACTAACCCCAACAATCCAAGAATCCCCAACCCACAACAGACTCTGAATACCCATAATGAGAATATTCCCTTCAACAGTACAGAATAAAGAGAACTAAAATTGCCAATGCACCCTCAAACATACCGTTAGCAGCCACAGCCTGAAGCAACAGTTCCAGTTTCCCAGTGAAAAGAAGAAAATCCACCAGAAGAACAACAATACCTTCTTCTCAACAATGAAAGGAGCCCTCTCAACCCTAGCCACACTACATCCAACCAAATAGCCCATCCAAAACAAGTAACAGTGGTCATTCCCCTTCCCCAAATAACTCAATTAGCAGAAGGAGGCTAGAGAACTCCTTCCAGCCAATCCCTCTACTCCCCAGCTGATGCAGAGGAAAATACAGGTATGGCCACTACACAGTGGTCCACATCCTCCACCAGTGCAAATCCCAACAAGGGGGTTACCCCAACCACCCAAACCTTAAAACCAGAAAAACCCAAAACTACACCCCCCCATAGAAACAAAAATCAAACAGTATCAATTTCCCCTAATGAAGTTAAGCAGCAGCCCCTGTGGAACTATGCCAGGTGAGTGTCACAGGCTAGCCCACAAAAATGTGATCTAAGGACCTGTGGGTGGTGCAAGGTTCCTGAAATTTCTGTGTGCTTCCATTGAATGCTGCAAGCCCCATGCACCATATGTTCGGTGGACTGGGGAGTTTGTGGCATTTGAGAAGGTACTAAAATCCTGCCTCTTATCTCTAAGTGATTGTGTCACCAGCCATTTGTGTCTGTCCACATCTTGCACTTGGCATTTCTTTGGCATCTGGCTGGTGTTTTTCTGGACCGCCGGAGTCGGCAGTGTAAAGTACTGCTTAACGAAGAGATGGAATTGACTGAAATAAAATTTGTTTAGTCCTCATTTTTCTTTCTGTTTGGAAGGCTGTTGGTCTTTGCTATCTGGCTGCTAAAAGCATTGGAAGAATGAGAGGAGTGCAATTCTGAAGTTTTGAAAAGAAGAGATAGTGGAGACTGACTTTCTCCAAGTTGAAGGAGGCTAACATAAGTTCACTTTATTGGAGAGCATTGTATGTGCTGATACACATTTTTCCTTTTACTAAGAGGTATGCTTTTGTTGCCTAGGGAAACTGGGGTTTCATTTTGGCCAGAAATCTAAGTTACTACACTCAATCGAGCAATGTTTTTCCCTTTCTGTCTCCCCAGATGTTGTGGCAAGATAAATGGCGAGCCCTCTAACATGGCTAGGAGGATTACTGGAAGGGCTCAATGAAAAGATAATTCATTAAAAAAATCCCTATGGCGATTTCATGTTGATTCCAGCTCCAATGTAGGAGCTCAGAGAGATGGATAAATTCTTCCTGAATAAATTGAGCTTGTGTTGGCTTTGAGCTCAAAGTTCTGTGGGTAAGTCTACCATACGTGCAACTTGGTTAACAGTGGATGGAGATGGCAACAAATGCCAAATGAAGGTATTCTTTTTTGCACTTTAAAACTTATGCCACTATTGAAGAAAGGAAATTTTAGAGGATACATATAATACCCAGCCCTGCCACTTTAAACACCTATAGAAAGTGTTTCAGTTTTTTCTATAGTGATGCTACTCAGCGACTGTGGAACTGAATTATGGGGCAAATCTCTATAACTAATGTTGCTTCTTCTAGAGCTTGAACTCCTGCTACATGCATTTTTTTGTCTCTGAAAGGTTCAGTTTTAGTATATGGCTCTAAGCCAATTATCCAAACCAGAAGACTTTAGTATGGCTCTTTAAAAATGGATCTGAGCCACTAAATGGCTAAAGTGTAGAGTGGACTCCTGAATAAAATTGAGTCTTTTGCCATACGTTAACTGACTGGCTTGGCAGTCCGAATAATTTGCTTTTGTTTTATCTAAAGTGAGGACCCATGGATTTCATGCACCATGTTTCTCTAGCCTGAAATGCACATGGAATCCCAGAACTAAAATCAAAATGAGCTTTTTAAGAATTTTAGTTATTTACCAGATGGATATTTTAGGATGCTTGTTTAAGAAGCTTTTGCTTGCTTGTCTACTTGAGGTAGTACATGGGAGAACATTGACGATAAATAGTGTCTTTGCAGGATCCCGTTTTAATTAATGTAAATGCCTGTTTTTTTTCACAATTAATGGACTCCAGAAACATGATTGGAGCCTTTATCAGCTAATAAACTTCTGAGTAAATGAAGCCTGAATATTGACCTCCAGTGAATGGGATATGGCTGAAGCTGTATTTTAAATACTCTAAGCTATATTTAAGTTTACAAGTTTGTGTAAATATTTTGTAACTTCAGTGCTCAGGTGTGATTATTATCCATCGCAGGATGAAAGAAATCTTTACCACTGACTATGGATCAAGTACTGATGTAAATATTTATGGAATATGTTGAAGGAAGAGCACAATTGTTTTATGTACTTGTTTTTAAGTGTGTCTGTTTTGTAATGGCTATTGCCAAACAAATAAAACTTGATCCTCCCTGTGGAACTGCCAAATAAACTTGAAACAACATCAGAAAAACAGAAAAAGTGTCTAAAGATTACAATAGACCAGATCGGTTAAGGCAACCTCCCACCACATAATCTCAAAGAATAGAACTTAAGGTCTGCTATAACAGTCTAAGTTCCATTACTAATAACACTGTTATATTGTCAATTAGGGGGCTATAAAGCACTAATACAGTTCAGTTACTCAGTCAGATAGATAGATAGATTAAATAGAGAGAGATAGATAGATAGATAGATAGATAGATAGATAGATAGATAGATAGATACTTTATTTATAAAGTGCCCAATTTCTAAGACTCTGAGTACTATGCATAAAAAAGAATCCACATGTCCAAGAATGTAACAGATGCTGAGGCCTCACGTGCAGTCCCAGAAAAAGCCAGCCACAATAGGATAATTCTTTCCTGATTCACTTTTCAGGATGCCACCAATGATGTTGCAGAAGCTGCAGATGAATCAAACTGCTGTGCAGCTCTACTCTGTGTAGATTGATCATGCTTTGAATCAACTTGCAAGGTAGTCGATAAATCCTCATCCCCGTAATCTGCCCAGCCCATTACTTTGATATTCAGGGTGGAATTTCTCACCTCAGGAGACAGACAGGGATGCTTAGATTCAGAAGGCAGAGAGCATTCCACTGGGGTGGAGACAGCTCGTGAGTGCAAAGAGGAGTTTGGGGAAACTGGAGCCACCCTGGATCTCAAAGAAGAAGAAGTAGACCTTCTGTGGGTCTCCCTGTGCCACTTGACCTGCTGTCATCCCATAAAAAAGTCACTAGCTATATTCACAGACCCCTTCTGCAACTGAGAGGGAGTGGAAGAGGATTTCCATGAAGCTTGAGCTCCCACTGTTTGAGGCAGTGAAGTCCTACTTCAGTCTAGGTTGTCCTGATGCAAAGTGAGCTCCAAGTTAGCAATAGATTGCCCAGAGGTGGAGGAGAAGGTTTGAAGAAATGGTTGTGCTCCCGGGGGGGAGGACACACAACGAACCCAGCAGTCTTGCCACCAAATAATCAGCACAGCAGGGTAGGGCATGTTGAACTTAGTCTTCCTGGCTTCCAGCTCCTTCTTCACAGGGCTAAAAGCCTTCCTCTGGTCAACCACAGACTTGGAGAAGTCCTGAAAAACATAGATTGAATGTCCATTCCATTTAAAAGGGCCCCTCTCTCTCACAAGTCACAAAACCAATTCTTTAATAGAAAACTGAAGAAAATACACATTGATAGGCCCAGAAGGAGAGCCCCATGCTGGAAGCCCCATGCTGGACGGGACCTAATGAGCGATGTGCTCTTTCAGTCTCAAGTGAACGGGTCCCATGTGAAACAAAGCAGCCATGGAAAGAAAGATTGAAGAAAAGCAGACATTTTGTCCCCTTCAGTCCCCTCTGGGAGCCAAATAATTCACAGATTATTCCTGTGATCTTGTTTTTCAAGGATTTCCAGTTCCAAAACTAAAGAAGTCATCTGCTTTTCTATCAAGGCCAGCCAATCTTGCTGCCAGGCTGTTGCAGATTATACCTGTAGATAGAATGGCTCCTTAGTGGCAATTTGGTCCTCTGCTGCTTCTACCCAGTCCTCCAATTTAGCAGTCGAGGCTTTTATATGTGGACTGTCCTGAATATGTTGCTGAAGCATTGTTGGGATATCAGATATATCCTTCTTATTAACAATAACAGAAGTTTCTGGAGACTCCATGTTGATAGAATTAGGGGTTGAGAAGGCACAGTGATTTAGTATTAGTGACTGAGTGAGTGCGGTCTAATTCCAAGGTAAGAAATGCAAAACTTTATGGATCAATAGCAGTCCAATAGTCCGCAGTGTTAATGAAGGCTGAAACAGGTGGTAAGCAGCAATCTCTGGAAAAATATCTCTGACAAGAGATGGAGCGCACTCATAAGTAGCCATCTGATAGGTCTCCAAACCGGAAGTTCAATTCATGAGAAACTTGAGGAAGTTCTATTTCACTGAAAGGGTGGTGGCAGACATAGTGGTGGCAACTACCATTAGCATTTTTAAACATGGTTGGGACAGGGCAAGGGAACTTGTATGTGCATTTGGGGGATGGATGCGCGAATGTAGAGCCCAGCAGTACAATTGGTCAGTGGGGTGGGGTAATATGGTACGGGAAAACTCGATCACCCTTATGACTTCTTTTGACATCACATTCTATGCTTCTATGTTAAGGAAATGGAGTATTGTATGGGGAGCTTAGACTGGCAACTACAGCTGAGGAGGGGGAACTGGGAGTCATCAACAGTAACTTCCGCAAGCAAACCAGCCAGTGGAAATAAGACGTAGAGGTACAATAGTCATCGAGGCTGCACAAGTGTATTGCATAAGGTTTTGCTAGTAGGAACTGGGCAGTGATACTGCCCCCATAAAGATCACTGGTGACAAACCCCACTGAAATACCGTGCCCAGTTCTAGTACTGTAGTAGTAGATTTTATTTACTTATTGGGTCTTTCGGCAGAGGCTCAGGGCACCAGCACAATAAAATATCGATAGCAGCTAAAATAATCAATACCGACCACATAAGAACATCATACGATATAAAATATCCATACAACCAAACCCTCATAAAACAAACTCTCTACAAGCAACTACCTGTAAGTCACCCTCCAAGTATCTAAAATATTCACATTTTACTACCAGGAGGGATTGCTCAATCCCCATAACCTTGTAAGAATAAATATGTTTTATGACCCTTCTTAAAGGTCTAAACTGTAGAGGTCTCCCTCAAAACCTTTGGGAGGAAATGCCACAGTAAAGTTCCTGCTTCTTCAAAGGAACAGTCTCCCAAGGTTTCTAGCCTTGATCTGGGAACCTGTAGAAGACCTTCTCAATAGGATGGAGGTAACATTCTGAACTGTATGGATGCAGGAGATCATGCAGGTAACCAGATAACATGTTTCTATGTTGCCTTCCTATTTCTGGTTCCACAGGTAACCAAAGTGCATATTTCTATGTTTAATTCCCATTACTAGTTCCACAGATAACCAGACTGCATGTTTCTATGTTTCCTTCCTATTTCTATTTCTGCAGGTAACCAGAGTGCATGTTTCTATATTAGCTTGCTGTTGCTATTTCAGCTGGTAACCAGAGTGCATGTTTCTATATTACCTTTATGTTGCTATTTTGGCTGGTAATAAGAGTGCATTTTTATAGGTTTCATAGGTTATATCTGAGCAGAGAAGACACTAGTCCATTGTGCTCATGATTTTGTTTGCTACACAGTATTTGTCCACTTCCCTCTTAAACCCAAGCATGTTCTCACTTGCAACAGCTTCTTTAGGCAAGTTGTTCCAGACTGGAATTACCCTAACACTAAACCACTGTTTCCTTTTTATTGCTTTAAAATTTTACCCCTTCAACTGCAAAGTGTGCGTCCTGGTGTTATGATGCTGATCCCTAAGTGTAAGTCCCAGTTTCACCCTTAAATTGGTGTCCTTGATTGATCTATTCACCATACACAGATCTCCTCTCAGATGCATGTACTCCAGCGTGTACATCCCCAGGTCCTCCAATCTGTCCTCATAGTCTCTGTCCCTAATATCAGCCGCTAATCTTGTTGCCCTTTCCTGAACCCTCTCCAGTCTCTTGATATCTGTTTTGAACCCAGATGACCAAAACTGGGCGTAGTACTCCAAATGCGGCGTTACCAGTGAACTGTAAAGTGGCACAATCCCCTCCCTCTTCCTACTTTTAATATGCTTCTCGATATTGTTTTGTATACCACTAGCAGTCCTTATCAGCTGGCTACAGTGCTGGTGCAACTTGAGATCATTAGTCACCTTAATGCCCAGATTTCTTTCTTCGGTAACCTTCCCAAACTTTTGTCCATTTAGAACATAATCCATTTTATTGTTATTATTACCAAAGTGCATAACTGCACATTTGTTAGTGTTAAAGGATAATTTATAATCCCTAGCCCAGTTTTCCATCAGAGTTAGAGCATCCTGTAGCTTCTGTGCATCTCCACTATTATTGATGCTTGTGCCAATCCTGGTATCATCTGCAAATTTAGTCTCCCAGACTTCATCTCCACCTGTCATTGAGTATATATACATATTAAACAAGCAAAGCCCCAGTACTGATCCCTGGGGAACTCCGCTTTCCATGTTCAACCTATCTGAATATGCACCCTTCAAACAGATCCTCTGCTTTCTTTCACACAACCATGCATTGACCCAGTATGTGAAATACCAAGGAATAGTGTGTTCTATTAAGGCATCTATTAACTCTCCATGGGGGACCTTATTGAATTCTTCCGAGAAGTCCAAAAACATGACATCCACAGAGCTGCCCTCATTGAGTGCCCCACTCACATGTTCATAGCATTCCAGGAGATTTGTTTGGCATGATAATCCTTTCCTAAAACCATGCTGTGCATTGTCACACAGCCCTGCCAAGTTCATGAGCTCTACTATTTGGTCCTTAATGATGGACTCCAACATCTTCCCCAAGACAGTGGTCAAACTTACAGGCCTATAATTACTCAGCTCTGGTTTTGACCCCTTTTTGTGAATTGGAACGACGTTTGCCTTATGACAGACCTCTACCACCTCCCATCTATCCAATGTTGCTTGGAATAGTGCTGTTTTTTTTTTCCTCTATACTTTCTCCCCCTGGGTCCACCAATATGCCTTACCTCTGCACATCAGGTATCCTCCCGAGTACTCAAGCCGCCATCTCCTGGGACTTCCTCTGGCTCCATATTTGGGTCCCACAGCTACCCCAGCAGTGGGGAGGGGGGGCACTCCCTCCAGAGCTCAACCCACCTGGTAAGGAACTAGTACTGCCATGCACCCTCGGCACTGAACAAGTCCGCTCTGGATATGGCCATCATGCCACCGTGACTAGTGCCCCTATTTTTTCCACTTTTCTCCTCTTACTGCTGGATGTGTACAATGACACCTAAGGCCCCGAGCGTGCACGTGTCCGCACACACTCCAAGCCAAGTATCGGCCCCAGCACATTACCTTCTATGTCTGCCAATGCTCTGTAACCACCCCCAGCCACTGCTAGAGGCCACCAGAACACCCAAGGCATCCTCCCTCTCCCCGGAGAAGGACAACAGTCCTACAGATGCTCCATCCTTCTCCTGGAATAGGGCTGTTATTAATTCTGCCAATATCCCTGCCAGCTCCCTGAGGACTCTAGGATGGACCCCATCCCATCCCTGAGAATTACTGGGGTCCAGATGCAGCAATCTGCCCTCAATATCCCCACTGTTCGAAGTAATTCTATATCCTGCCATATTCAGATGGTCCCTAGTACCCTTAGATTTGCCATTAAAAACCGATGAAAAGTAGGTATTAAAATGTCCCGCCATAGCCTGGTTGTCTACTATCTCCCCAGCCAGATCTTTAACAGGCCCCACAGTAGTTTTGCCCCATATTGTGTTGTTAATGTAAGTAAAGAAGGATTTATGATCATCCATAACTTTTGTGACCAGATTCAATTTGTGATTTCTAGTTGCATGATTTACTGCTTTTTTAGTTTCCTTTAATAGTTTTTTATATACCACCCAGTTTCTTGCACACCCAGTTTTCCTGGCTTTATTATAGGCTCTTTTTTTCTCTTTAAGTTTCTATGTTTCTTTCCTATTTCTGGTTCTGCAGGAAACCAGAGTGCATTTTTCTGTTTCCTTCATATTTCTAGTTCCTCAGGTAACCAGATAGTATGTTTCTATGTTTCCTTCCTATTTCTAGTTCCACAGGTAACCAAAGTACATGTTTCAGTATTTTCTTCCTGTTTTTAGTTGTGCAGATAGCCAGAGTGCATGTTTATGTTTCCTTCCTATGTCTAGTTATGCAGGTAACCAGAGGGTATGTTTGTATGTTTCCTTCCTGTTTTTAGTTACACAGGTATCTAAAGTGTGTGTTTCTTTTTTTTCTTACTATTTCTAGTTATGCAGGTAAACATATTGCATGTTTCTATGTTTCCTTCCTACATCTAGTTATACAGGTAACCAGAGTTCATGTTTCTATGTTTCCTTCCTGTTTTTAGTTATGCAGGTAACTGGAGTGCATGTTTCTGTTTCCTTGCTACTTCTAGTTACCCAGGTAACCAGAGTACATGAGGCCCACCAGCCTAGCCTCTCTGTTACATCTCCAGTGGATGTTGTCCGGATCCTCCCATATGCCCTACCGATGTTACATTATAATCAGTGGGGTAACCCCCAAAAAGGGACGCAACCTGTCATGTACTTTTTACGCTCGATGCTCCATTGTTGGGCCCACAGTTCCCCCTTACACCTGCCCACCAAATTAGCACTGTGTGACAGGATACCAAGTCACAACCCCAAGTGGATCACCTCAAAGCAGTGGCCACCGAGCAAGAAGAGAAGGCCCAAAGACAGTCCCATCTTCCTGTCTTTCGAAGCCCTTACGAAACTCTTATTCCTTCTGCTGATCTGTATTGGTAATGTTGAAATCAATCCAGGCCCTCCAGAGGGCATCACCTCCCAGCAGATCTTGCCCCATCAAAGGACTAAGCTTCCTTCATATCAATGCATGCAGCCTCCTGAAAAAGCTTTCATTAATACAAGCCTGGGTCGCCCATACTTTGCCAGACTTTCTTGTAATATCCGAGACATGGCTCAAACCTGCAACAACAGACAGGGAGGTAAATCTACCTAACTACCAAATATTCAGAGCAGATCGCCTGACAAGGGGTGGTGGAGTAGCTATTTATGTAAAGTCAAATATATCTGCATCTTGCCTTAGTGCAACATCATTGCCCAAAGAGTTTGAATGTATATCCCTTAAAATAACTCTAGCCAACATGGCAGCTTTTCAACTAGTTGGCTGCTACAGGCCCCCCTCTGCTGACCACAAGCTCTTAACCCACCTGGGGAACCTAATCAAACCGGGCCCTGAAGAAATCATAATCCTAGGTGATCTAAACCTAAACTGGCTCTCCAAGACAGCTGCACCTCTAGTATCATTCTGTGATACACATGGGCTTACACAACTGATAAATGAACCAACAACAATCAATTTAAAGAATAGAAATAGTAGCACCCTACTTGACATCATGCCGGTAAACAAACCCCACCTATTCTCACACGCTTGAGTGCTATTCAGTGACATAAGTGACCACTGTCTCATTGCAGGAATAAGATCATCCGGCAAACCAGCTAACCCAGCAAAATTCCTTCTGAGAAGATCTAAGGAAAAACCTTAATATTGAGGGATATCTCCATGACCTAAGCCACTCTACATGCTCGCAGGAGTTCTACCTTACGCATTCTGTGGAAAAAGCACATCAGGTGTTAAATAGCATAATCATAGGTGCCCTTAATACCCATGCACCAATCACTAGTGTTAGAACAAAAAGCAAATCTTGCTGCTGGTTCTCAGCTGACCTTAAATCTGCACTGTTGGAGAGAGAGATAAGCTATGGAAACTGGCAAGGAAGACTAAGGAACCAAATGACTGGATGCTGTTCAGGAAAGCCAGAAATAGCTGCACCAAAAAAGTAAGGGATGCTAAGGCTGCTTTCTATATGGCTGAACTTGATGCCTTTTACCACAATCCTGCTAGATTCTGGGGCACCATCAAGGGGATCTTAAGGCAGGACTCTAGCACTTCTCTGCTATCTCAAGTGCACCTTAATAAGGTTGCTATCTCTGATAAACGGGAAGTACTGGATGAGTTCAATAATCACTTCACTACGGCTGGCCTTGCTTTTGACACCTCTCCAGCTAATCTACTGCGGGCACAACTAAACTCCCAGTCTACTGAGGTTCAGAGGGCTGATTCTTCCTTCTCCTTCAAACCGGTTTTACTGAAGCAAGTAGAGGACCTAATGCTGCAATTGGACACTAAAAAAAGCACAGGTGCAGACTCTCTTGACCCCTATTTTCTAAAAATTGCAATTCATGTGCTTGCAGTTCCCTTAACACATCTTTTTAATCTATCATTAACCTCTGGCTCTATTCCTTCGATGTGAAAAACAGTCCAAGTGTTTCCCCTCCTAAAATCAGGGACCCCATGGACCCCAACAACTACAGGCCCATATCCATTCTTCCAGTGCTTTCCAAGATGCTAGAGAAATTAGTGAGCATCCAATTAAGAGACTATCTTGAAGTTAATAATCTCTTAAATCCTGCTCTGCTGAATCTGGATTTAGGGCCAGGCACAGCACCATCTCTGCACTGGCCAAAGTCACAAATGACTGGCAAACTGAGCTAGACAAAAAGAGCAGTGTCTGTGCTGTATTCCTTGATCTAAGCAAAGCGTTCGACACCGTGGATCATGAGCTGCTACTCTCTTCACTGCACTGCATAGGCTTAGACCCACCCTCTCTTAAGTGGTTCAGATGTTACCTCACTGATAGAACACAGCAGGTGAAAGCTGAAGGTGACTTATCCTCATTAAAACCACCTCTAAGAGGAGTTCCTCAAGGATCTATCCAGGGCCCTATCCTTTTTGCCATTTACATTAACAACATTGACTCTAATCTCACCAAAGTCAATGTTCACCTCTTTGCAGATGATACTGTTTTATATGTCAGTAACCCATCTCCTGCAGTGGCCTGTGAAATTTTACAGACAGAATTCTCCCTTTTGCAACACCAACTACTTGAGAAAAAACTCTTCTGAAATGCAAAGAAGATAAAAGCTATGTTCTTCTCCACTAATAACTATACTAACACCTCCTCACCAAGCAATCTTCCCCAATTATCCACCATCCTTGGAGAAAGCCTGGACTATGTAGCTAAATTCAAATATTTAGGGGTGTGGATTGATAGCAGACTTGACTACACTTATCATATTGAAGAACTTCTGAAAAAACTTTGCCAAAGGCTTGGCCTATTATTCAGAATTAAACATTTTCTAACCAGAGACTCAAGGCTGAGACTAATCCAGGCCTCATTTATCTCACTTATCGACTATGCAGACATCTTTATGGTCACTGTCCTATTTCCTATTTAAGCAAATTGGATACCTTGTATCACAGAGCACTACAGTTTATTACAGATCTTCCATTCAACACTCATCATTGCTCTCTCTATGCTGCAGTTGGTTGGACATCCCTACTCCTCAGGAGGAACAGAAATGCTGCACTATGGATATACAAAGCTTTGTCTAATAAACTTCCATCCTATATTTTAGACTGCTTTACACTGGCCACAGCTAGGTCCTATGCCCTAAGGAGGAACAACTTCATCACGCTTAAGTTACCCAAAGCCTACACCAGGCACGAGGCAATCAGCTAGTCTCTAGTATTGGCATGGAATTCTCTACAGAAGACCCGAAAGTTGACCAACTTTATACCTCTAGCATCCTTTAAAAAGCTCTACGTAAGTCTCTTCCCAGAGAAATGCAATTGCTACCACAAGGCCTACTCCAGTCACATTCACAACCCTCCCCCTTTCAGTCAGCAATTATTATTCACTGCTCTTCCATAAATCATCCCCTTAGTTTTTCCCTCCCTCGCAGCCACCTTATTTTGTATCTCAGCCCCCTTTCATACCTTTTTGACAGCTTTGCTTCCCCTGGCCAAGACATCCACACCAACGCCTGGCACTTACTTCTACCCCAACCACTCCTCCATACCTCCTACTACTAGTAGCCTTAGCCCCTATCTGAATCTCCTACCAGCCCCTCCATGTCATTCGTCAGATGCTGTTTATCATAATTTTTGCAGTCATCAATCATTATATCCGTTTGTCTGCGTTAGTTTGCCCTGGAGCCTATAATACCAGTTACCCTGTATTACGTGCTTGCTTTGGCTCCTCTATTGGGACTTGGACATTCTGGATTCGTCTAGTGTACTTTTACTGTATCCTACCTTGTCCTGTCAGGTTTTATCATCCTTTATCCTTCATTTGTATATATGTTTATATTACTGTATCTGTTTAAATACAAGTGTTCTGTATATGTCTGCTACTGTACCTTCAATTTGATCCTTGACCTATCAGGTCCATCTTGTAAATGAGCTTCGCTCAATGATGTCTGCCTGAATAAATAAAGATTTTGATTGATTGATTGATTGACATGTCTCTATATTTCCTTCCTGTTTCTAGTTCTGCAGGTAACTGGAGTGCATGTGTCTATGCTTCCTTCCTTTTTCTAGTTACGAAGGTAACCAGAGTTCATGTTTCTATATTTCCTTCCTGTTTCAAGTTCTGCAGGTAACCGGGGTGCATGTGTCTATGTTTCCTTCCTTTTTCTAATTACTCAGGTAACCAGAGTTCATGTTTCTATATTTCCTTCCTGTTTCTAGTTCTGCAGGTAACCGGAGTGCATGTGTCTGTTTCCTTCCTTTTTCTAGTTACGCAGGTAACCAGAGTTCGAGTTTCTATATTTCCTTCCTGTTTCTAGTTCTGCAGGTAACCGGAGTGCATGTGTCTATGTTTCCTTCCCTTTTCTAGCTACGCAGGTAACCAGAGTGCATGTTTCTATGTTTTCTTCCTGTTTCTAGTTATATAGGTAACCTGAATGCATGTGTCTATATTTCCTACCTATGTCTAGTTATGCAGGTAACCAGAATGCATGATTTTATATTTCCTACCTATGTCTAGTTATGTAGGTAAACAATGTGCATGCTTATATGTTTACTTGCTGTTTCTAGTTTCGCAGGTAACCAGAGAGCATGTTTCTACAATTCCTCCCTGTTTCTAGTTCTGCAGGTAACCAGAGTGCATGTTTCCATGTTTTCTTCCTGTTTCTAGTTATATAGGTAACTGGAATGCATGTTTCTATATTTCCTACCTATGTCTAGTTACATAGGTAACCAGAGTGCATGTTTCTATGTTTCCTTCCTGTTTCTAGTTAGGCAGCTAACCAGAGAGCACATTTCTACAATTCCTTTCTGTTTCTAGTTATGCAATTAATCAGATTGCAGGTTTCTATATTTCCTACCTATGTCTAGTTATGCAGGTAACCAGAGTGTGTGTTTCTATATTTTCTACCTATGTCTAGTTATGCAGGTAACCAGAGAGCATGTTTCTATATTTCCTACCTATGTCTAGTTATGCAGGTAACCAGAGTGCATGTTTCTATCTTTCCTACCTATGTCTAGTTAAGCAGGCAACCAGAGTGCATGTTTCTATATTTCCTACCTATGTCTAGTTATGCAGGTAACCAGAGTGCATGTTTCTATCTTTCCTTCCAGTGTCTAGTTATGTAGGTAACCAATGTGCATGTTTCTATGTTTCCTTCCTGTTTCTGGTTTTGCAGGTAACTAGAGAGCACGTTTCTACAATTCCTTCCTGTTTCTAGTTTTGCAGGTAACCAGAGTGAATGTTTCTATGTTTCCTTCATATTTCTAGTTACACAGGTAACTGGAGTCCTCACCTGATGGACATAGATAGGTTGGAGTCACAGCAGCTGAGGGTCACTGAGATGATCCATTGCCAGCAGTGGAGATACTAGGAGGGACAGCTGGAAGCCCTGAACATGCACTTACTGTTGGTCAGATGGGAGAAGGGGTACCTGACAGGGACCTATACATTACTAAGGAGTGTAAACACAGTGGGCAGTGAAGACCTGTTTCTTAGATATGCAGATATAAGGTTGTGTGATTGGAGATTAGTGGGTGGACATCCAAGTACATGTGAGAAAGTTCTCCTTCACTGAAAGGGTGGTGGAACCATGGAATAGATTCCTGGTAGAAGTGGTAAACATGGCTGGGACAGAGCAACAGACCTCATAGTCCCACTAGGGGGAATCAGACAGGGAAGAGATGAAGGGGGTAACAGAGGGAGATAACCCCTAGGACACTAAGTCAGGGTGAGAAGTAGTAGCACTATGGACCTGCTTGATGTTTTGTTGGTCACTTTCTTTGGTCAGAGTATATGTTTCTATGTTTTATTCCTAGTTCTTGCCTGCCCTCAATGTTGGGATGAAGGGGGAGTACACAGCTCCTTTACCCTTGGCTGCTCTCAATGTTGGGATGAAGGGGGAGTACACGGCTCTATTACCCTTACCTGCACCCCTCCATTCAAATTCCCTGGTCCTCCTGCAGGACAGGGATGGATCAGGAACACCAGGCCCCATAACTTCTACCTGCAGCTTTCTTTCCATTTCCCTGCTCCCCACTGTGAATCATGGATGAACGGAGAGCACCTAGCCCCAGTACTCCTACCTGCAGAATTCCTTTTAATTCCCTGGCCACCCTGCAAGGCAACGATAAAGAGTGAGCACCCAGCCCCATTTACCCTACAAACAGCTCTCCTTCCATTTCCCTGGTCCCCTCTGTAAAGCAGGGATGAATGTGAAGCACCCAGCCCCAGAGCTCCTACCTCCTTCATTCCTTCCAGTTCCCTGGTCCCCTCTGTAAAGCAAGGATGAATGTGGAGCACCCAGCCCCAGAACTCCTATCTCCTTCATTCCTTCCAGTTCCCTAGTCCCCCCTGCACAGCATGGATAAAGGGGAGCATTCTGTCCCTGTACCCCTACTGGTGACTATCCTTCCAATTCCCTGATCCTCCCACAAGACAGGGATTGAAGGGGAACACCAGGCCCCATTACCACTACAAGCAGCCCTTCTTCCAATTCCCTGGACCACGTTGCAAGGCAGGAATGATGGTGGAGCATGGAGCACCATTATCCCAACCTACATCCCTCCTTCCACTTACCTACACACCATTACAAGGCAGGAATGATGAGGAAACAGAGATTCCATTGCCCCTTCCTGCAGCTCCCATTCCAATTCCTTGGGCCATTGTGCAAGGCATGGATGATGGGGGAAGCAAGGAACACCATTACCCCTACCTGCAGCCCTAAATCTAATTTCTTGCACTCAACTGTAAGAAGTAGATGATAGGGGAGCACAAAGTCCCATTATCCCTACCTGTGGCCTTCCTTCCAATTCCTTGAACCCCGCTGAAAAACGTCACTGATGGGGAGCACAAAACACCATTACCCTACCTGCAGCCTCCTTTCAATTCCCTAGACACTGTTACAAAGTAGGGATGATAGGAGAGTGGAGATTCCTATTACTGCTACCTGTGATCCTCCTTCCAATTCCTAGTACCTTGTTGCAAGGCAGGAATGATGCATGTTTTTGTTTCCTTCCTAGTTCTAGTTCCTCAGGCAACCAGATTGCATGTTTCTATGTTTCTTTCCTATTTCTAGTTCCTCAGGTAACCAGATTGCATGTTTCTATGTTTCCTTCCTATTTCTAGTTCCACAGGTAACCAGAGTGTATGTTTCAGTGTTTTCTTCCTGTTTCTAGTTCTGCAGGAGTCCAATTACCGTTACCTGCAGCCCCCCTTCCAATTCACCAGATACCACTGCAAGAGGTGTATGATGGGACAGCACAAACCTGCATTACCCCTACCAGTGGCCCTCCTATCAATTCCCTAGACCTCATCACAAGGTAGGGATGATGAGGGAGCATGGACTGCCATTACCCTACCTGCAGCCCCTATTCCATATCCCTGGAACCCACCACAAGGCTGGGATGATGTTGGGGCATGGAGCACCATTACTCTTACATACAATGCTCATTCCAACTCCTAGACCCTGCTGTGTGGATGATGCAGAAGCATAGATCACCATTCTACCTACTTCAACCCTCCTTCTGATTACATAGCTCTGTTACAAGGCAGGTATGATGGGACAGCATAGAGCACCATTACCCTACCTGTGAACATCCCATCAATTCCCTAGACCCCGTTACAAGCCAGGGATAATAAGGGAGCATGGAGCACCATCACCCCTACCTGCAGTCCTGTTTCCAATTCTCTGGATCCCAACCAGAAGGCAGGAATGATGTGGGAGCATGGGGCACCACTACCCTACTTGCAGCATTGTTTCTAATTCCCTGGAACCTGCTGCAAGATGTGGACAATGTGGGAACACGGAGCCCCATTATACCAACCTGCAGGCCTGCTTCCAATTCTGTGAGCCTTGTTGAATGGCAGGGATGGTGGCGGCATGGATTTCCATTACCCTACCTGCACTTCTCTGTCCAGTTCCCTGGACCTCATTGCAAGGAAGACATGATGGGGAGCACAGGGTGCCATTACCTTTTCCTACAGTCCTCTGAACAATTACATAAATCCTGCTGCAGGATGTAGATGATGGAGGAGCACAGAGACATATTACCCCTCCCTGCAGCCCTCAGTGCTATTACCTGGACCCCACTGCAAGTCTGGGTTGTGGCATTCATGGAGCACCATTACCCCTGCCTGCTGCCCCATTCCAATTCCCATGATACTGCTGCAAGGTGCAGATGATGTGGGAGCATGGAGCATAATTATCCCTACCTGCAGACCTCTTTTCAATTCCTTGGACCCCTCTTCCAAGACATGGAGGATAGGGGAGCACAGAGCCCTATTATACCTACCTGTGGTACTCCTTCTAATGCCATAGTGCTTGTTGCAAGGCAGGAATGATGGCAGAGTAAGGATTCCTATTACCAAAACCTGCAGCTCTCCTTCCAATTCTCTGGACCATGTTGCAAGACGAGTATGAAGGGGGAGAATGGAGCACATATACCACTACCTGTATCCCTCTATCCAATTATTTAGATCTCACTGCAAGGTGTAGATGATTGGGGAGCATGGAGCATCCTTACCCTACCTGCAGCCCTCTGTCCAATTTCATGGATCCCATTGCAAGGCATGGATGTTAGGAAGACATGGAGCAACATTACTGCTATCTTCAGCCCTCCTTCCAGTTCCCTGGACACCGCTGCAAAGTAGTACAAAATCTTGAATTTGGGGCACAGAATTCCAAGGAGGGAGAACAAGATAAGGGTGAGGTACTAATGGGACATAGGTACATCAGGGAGCGAAGGAAGACCAAGGGAGGGATAGTGAGGCTTAATAAAGGGGAGGAGGGTGGGCAGATGGTGACTGTGAAAGGCAGAGATACTAAACAAATATGTTTGCTCAGTATTTACAAAGGCAGAGGGGAGGTACATAAAACAAACAGTAGAAACACTCTGGATACAGAAGTTGATACCAGCCCATCTACAGAAGAAAGGGTTCTGAAAGAACTCTTAAAACTGAAGGTGGACAAAGCAATGGGGCCTGAT
The DNA here is from genome assembly GCA_016271365.2 of Neoceratodus forsteri. Classification (NCBI taxonomy): domain Eukaryota; kingdom Metazoa; phylum Chordata; order Ceratodontiformes; family Ceratodontidae; genus Neoceratodus; species Neoceratodus forsteri. The sequence continues at coordinate 80,426,574 of CM057455.1, forward strand.
GGGATTCATCCCAGAATTCTAAAAGAACTAAGGGTAGAACTAGAGACACCACTGACTACCCTCTTTAACAAATCATGGGAGGATGGGGTGGTACCTGAGGACTGGAGGAGGGCAGATGTGATTCCCCTTCACAAAAGTGGGAGCAGTGCAGAAGCAGGAAACTACAGACCTGTTAGCTTAACCTCAGTGATATGGAAAATGATGGAATCACTTCTGAAGGAAAGAATTTTTGAGTATCTAGAGGCCAGAGGGGCGCAGGACCCAAGGCAGCATGGATTCACAGTGGGAAGGTCATGCCAGACAAATCTGTTAGATTTCTTTGACTGAGTGACCAAAGTAGTTGATCAGGGAGGGGCTGTGGACATGGCCTACCTAGACTTTAGCAAGGCATTTGACACAGTCCCACACAAAAGATTAATATACAAATTAGCCAGCCTGGGAGTGGGTCCCAAGATGACAGCCTGGGTAAAGAATTGGCTGGAGAATAGGACACAGAGAGTATTAGTAAATGGAGTCCACTCTGAAAAAGGGGGTTAGTAGGGCACCACAGGGTTCAGTATTAGATCGGGTCCTCTTCAATGTCTTTATAAGTGACATTGCAGAGGGACTGGAAGGAAAGTATGTCTCTTGCAGATGACACAAAGATCTGCAACAGAGTTGATGCACAAGGTGGAGTGGAAAGGATGAGAAGGACTTGGCAAGGTTAGAGGAATGGTCAAATGTATGGCAGCTTAGATTTAATGCTAAGAAGTGCAAGTAATGCACCTGGGAAACAAAAACCCAGGGAAGAGTACACAATGGGGGTGAGATACTAACAACAACAAAATGGAAAGGGACCTGGGGTAGTCATATCAGATGACCTAAAGGTGGGCAAGCAATGTGAGAAGGCAGCAAGGAGGGCTGGGGATACTGGGATGCATAGGAGAGGCATCATCAGTAGAAAACAGGAAGTTATTATCCCTCTGTACAGACAGCTAGTGAGGCCCAATCTGGAGTACTGCGTGCAGTTCTGGAGACCCAATCTCCGCAAAGACATAGACAGGATGGAAGCTGTCCAGATGAGAGCAACTAAAATGGTGCAGGGTCTGCACCGGAAGACATATGAAGAGAGACTTAAGGAGCTTAATATGTATAGCCTCGAGGAAAGGAGGGATGGGGACATGATAGAAACTTTCAAGTACCTCAAGGGAATCAACAAAGTCCAAGAGGGTAGCATCTTTCCAAAAAAGAGGTGTGCAAGAACAAGGTGGCACAATTTGAAGATAGAAGGGGGGCGGCTCAGAGGTAATTTAAGGAAGTATTTTTTTCACAGAGAGGGTTGTGGATGTATGGATCGGCCTTCCAGAGGAGGTTGTGGAGTCAAAAACAGTGGTGGAATTCAAGCATGCATGGGACAGTCATGAGGCAATTCTAGGGGGGTTGGGGTAGGAAGAAGTAAGCTGCTGGTTAACTAGGATCTGCAGCTTATCCATCAGGTAGGGAAATGGGCAGACTGGGTGGGTCAAGCGGTCCTTATCTGCTGTCAAATTCTATGTTTCTATATTTCTATGTTTCTATGGCCACCAATTAAGAAAGGGTAACCATATCTGATGACGTAAAGTTAACCAAACAATGTGAGAAGGTTATGGGTAGAGCAAGTAGGATGCTAGGGTGCATAGGGAGAGAGGTATCGCCAACAGAAGAAAGGAGGTGGTTATGATACTGCACATATCACTAGTGAGACCTCATCTGGAGTACTTTGTTCGGTTGTGGATGCCGCATCTCCAGAAGGACATAGACAAAATGGAGGCAGTCCAGAGAAGGACAACAAAAATGGTGCAAGGACTGCACCAAAAATCATAGGAGAAAAGACTAGATGACCTCAATATGTATTCCCTGGAGGAGAGGAGATTGGGCAGGGAACATGAAAAAAACATTAAAGTACCTCAGGAGTATAAACAAGGTCCTGGAGGGTAGCATCTTTCAGAACAGAAGGTGTACAAGAATGAGGGGGCATGATATGAGGCTAGAGGGGGTATAGGCTCAGGGGCAATGTGAGAAAGCACTTTTTCACAGAAAGAGTAATGGATGCTTGGAACAGACTCCCCTGCAGAGGTAGTAGGGGCAAAAATGGTAGGGGAATTTGAAAATGCATAGGGAATGACCTCGGGCCATTGGGGTGCCAGCACTGGGGGACGGGTGTAGCAGGATCAAGCGCCTAATGGCCGCAATCCTCTCCTGGGGTTGTTGTCACCCCCCCCGTAGTTCCATTGCCACCAGGTGGAGGTCCGGTGGCAGTGCAGATGGGAGGAGACGGCAAGCCAGGAGGGAATCTCGGAACAAGACACTTGTGTGTACCTCCTGGAATAGGGGTGGGCAAAAAATGGGAAAAAACATGTAAAATAAATAATAAAAAAAAAAAGAAAGAATGCATGAGGTAGACGTAAGAGTACTCTCACAATAGGGTCATCTATCGGGGTGCTGGCACGGGGGGGGGAGCTGAGCAGGATCAAGTGCCTAATGGCAGTTCTCCTCTCCTGGGGTGGTTTTCACTTCCCCCCCATAGTTCCACTGCCACTGGGTGGAGGTCTGGCACCAGCGCAGGTGGAAGAGGGAGGCAAGTTGGGAGGACGTCGCAAAATATGGCACATACTTGTGCCTCCAGGACTGGGGGTGGGTGAAAAAGGGAAAAAACACATAAAATACATAAAATTAGAAAAAAAAAAGAATGCTTGGGGAAGACATAAGAGTACTCTTGCAATAGGGAAGAGAGTATAAGTTGCAGATCAACTATGGTCTGCAGTAGTGCATTAGATAGGGGAAAGGTGAAGACTAGGTGGGCCACACAGACTTTATCTGATGTCACCTTCTATGTTTCTATGTTAAGACATGGATGATGGGGGAGCATGGAGGATTATTAATCCCACCTGTGGCCCTCCAACCAGTTCCCTAGACCCTGTGGCACAACTGGGATGATGGGGAGCATGGATTACCATTACTCTTGCCTTGAGCCCTACTTCTAATTCCCTGGACATCATTGCAAGGCATGTATGATGGTGGAGCATGGAGCACCATTACCTCTATCTGCAGCCCTCCTTCTAATTCCATAGACTCTGCTGCAAGACCTGGATGATGAGGGAGCATGGAGCACTATTACCCATACTTGCTGCCCTCCTTCCTGTTCTTTGGACCCTGTTGCAAGACAGGGATGATGGAGGACCATTAGTACCATTACCCTAACCTGTAGACTTTCTTGAAATTTCCTGGACCTGCAGAAAGATGTCGATAATGGGGAAGCACAGAGCACCATTACCTCTACCAGCAGCCCTCTGCACAATTATCTGGACCCTGCTGCAAGGTGGGGATGATGGAGGAGCACAGAGCTCTGTTATCCCCACCTGTAGCTCTCCTTCCAATTCCCTAGACTCCATTGCAAAGCAAGGATGATGGGGGAACACATATTTCATTACCCCTACCTGAGGACATGCTTCAATGTCCCTGGACCCTGTTGCAAAGTGGAGATGATAGTGGGAGCAACCAACATTAACCCTACTTGCAGCCATCCTTCCAATTCCAAATACCTAGCTGAAAGGTAGGGATGACTGGGGGGGGGGGACAGTAGCCTGTGACATGGGTGTCAGCGATTGAGCACTTTTTAAAATGCCGACTCGATCACTGCCCATGTTGACAGGGCTACCGTTGAGGAAAGGTGACCGCATGAGGAGGGTTCGCACATATAGAGACAAAATGTCACTATATGTCTATACATGCATGAGGGGGAGCTAACACAATAGAAGGGAGGGAGGGTTTGTCTGGCATGGTTGGCATGGAGCTGCCGAGCTGGACTCATAGCATGGTGGTCGGTGGCAGCCTTGAGCTGTGAGGGTTCCAGGTTCGGATCCGGGAGTGCTTACATTTTTGTGTGGCCAGTCGACAATTTTTTTTAAGAAACTGTACCCACCCCACCTGACATGCATCCCCCCCTGGAGCTGAGAATCCTTAAGTAGGAGGGTGTGGGTGGCAAAGCCCCCCACAGGGGAGGTGTGAGGGGACACAGCCACCCACATAATAATATAGATTCTAAGTCCCCATCATCCTTTTGATGTGCACTGGGGTCGTACATCACTGAAACTGATTTTTGGTGATGTACACTCACCATAATTGGGATTGCCTTTGCACGATCACCTTTATCACATGGAACTGGGGACACAGAGCACCTTTGCCAGTACCTGCACCCTCTTTCCAGTTCTATTCATACAACTGCAAGTCGTGGATGCTGAGGGAGCACAAATTCCCATTGCCCCTACCTGCTTCCCCACCTATAATTCCATGGACCTCGTTGCAGATGGTGGGGAGCATGGAGCATTATTAATCCTACCTGCAGCCCTCTGTCCAGTTCCTTGGATCCTGCTGCAAGAAGCGGGTGATGGGGGAGCACAGAGCATCATTAACCCTACCTGCAATGCTCTGTCCAAATCCATGCACACTGCTGCAAGGCAGAGATGATGGGAGTGCCGGAGCATCATTACCCCTACTTGTGGCACTCATTCCAAATCCATGGGCCTGCCAAAAGTGGGGGGGATGATGGGGGATCATGGAGCCTTATTACCCCTACCAGCAGCCCTCTTTCTATTTCAATGGACCCTGTTGTAATGTGGAGATGATAGAGAGCACATCGCCCCATTATCTCAACCTGTGACCTTCGTTCCAATTTCCTGCACCCTGTTGCAAGGTGGGGATGATGGGAGATAATGGAGTGCCATTACCCCTACCTGCATCCCCCCTTCTAATTGCCTGGACCCCACTGCAAGAGGTGAATGATAAGGGAGCATGGAGATGGCTTTCCAATGCCATGGACTAAAGCGTAAAGCAAGGAAGATGGGTGGACATGGAGCACAATTACCCCTTCCTGCAGCTCTCTATCCAATTCCATGGACCCCACTGCATGGTGGGGGTGATGGGGGAGTATGCAGCACTATTACCCATACCTGCAGACCTCCTTCCAATTACATGAACCCCTTTCCAAGGCACTGTTGATGGTGATGCACATAGCACCATTACCTCTATGTGCGGTCCTCCTTCCAGTTCCCTTGTGGTGCTGCTGCAGGCAGGGAGGATGGCGAAGCACAGAGAACCATTATCCTACCTGAGCCCTAATCCCAGTTTCATGGACCCTGTTGCAAGGCAGGGATGATGAGGGACTACAGAGCACTATTATCTCTGCCTGCCACCTTTTTCCAGTTCCTTGGACCTCACTTCAAGATAATGGGGAAGCGTAGAGCTCCAGCACCCATACCTGCAGCATTTTTTCTAATTCCATGGACCCTGTGCAAGGTGGGGATGATGTGGGGAGCACAGAAAATGATTACTTTTACCTGCAGTCCTCTTTCCAACTCCCTGGTGCCTGCTGGAAGGCATCTGTGATGGATCAGCACAAAGCCCCATTACCCTACCTGTGGCCCTCATTCCAATTCCATGGACCCCACTGCAATGTGAGGATAATGGGGGAGCATAGATTCCCAATACCCCTTCCTGCAGCCCTTTTTGGAATTCTCTAGACCCTGCTGCAAGGTAGAGTTGATGGGGGAGCAGGAAGCACCATTACCCCCACCTGAAGCCTTCCTTCTAGATCCCTGGTTCTTTTAAAAGATGTCCAGGAACAGGTGAATCCAGCCCCATTACCCCTACCTGCAGTCCTGCTTCCATTTCCTTGCCCCCCCCCACAAGACAGGACAGATGGTGTAGCAGTACCCCTTGGAGCACAGATGAGTAGAGGGGTATAGGAGGTTTTCTCAAGGCCCAGCTGTACAGTGCATCACCATCAGAAAACAGAGAATTTTTGCACTGCATTTCTTCCCCTCCATATATCAGCAGCAAGGCCTCCAGTGAATGTATCTGCACACAGTTACATGTCACATTACAGAGCCAGTAAACATCCTTTCCTCCCTGGCCACTCCCGGCTATCCAGCTATGTGTGGTCAGAGAGGTGGTAGTGCCACAGTGGTGACTGGCATTAATCCTCCCTGGCCACTCCCAGCAACATGTCTATGTGTGGTCAGCAATGTGGCTGTCCTGCAGTGGTGGTTTGAATTAATCCTTCCCAGCCATTCCTAGCTACACATCTACATTTAGTCAGCAAGGTGGCACTACTGCAGTGGTGGCTGGCATTAAACCTCCATGAACACTCCCAGCTATATGTCTACGTGTGGTCAGCAAGGTGTCTGTACTGTAGTGGTGCCTGGCATTAATCCTCCCCTGCCACTCCCAGCTACACTTCTACATGTGGTCAGCAAGACTGTTGTGCTGCAGTGGTGGCTGACATTAGTCCTCCCCAGACACTCCCAGCTACTTGTCTATGTGTGGTCATCAATGCGGCAGTGTTGCAGTGCAGGCTGGCATTAATCTCCACTGTCACTCCCAGCTACTCTTCTATGTGTGATCAGCAAGGTTACTGTGCTGCAGTGGTGACTGGCATTAATCCTCCCTGGCCACTCTGAGCTACATGTCTACATGTGGTCAGCAAGGTGGTAGTGCTGCAGTGTTGACTGGCATTAATCTTTCCTGGCCACTCTTGGCTACATATCTATGTGTGGTCAGAAAGGTGGCAGTGCTGCAATGGTGACTGATGTTAATCCTCCCCAGCCAGTCCAAATTACATGTTTACATGTGGTCAGCAAGGTGTCTGTGCTGCAGTGGTGGCTGGTATTATATCTCCCCAGCCACTCCCAGCAACATGTCTACATGTGGTCAGCAATGTGGCAGTGCTGAAGTGGTGACTGGAATTAATCCTCCCCAATCACTTCCAACTACACGTCTATGTTTGGTCACAAGGTAGCAGTGCTGCAGTACTGGCTGCTATGAATACTTCCCTGGGTACTCCCAGCTACATGTCTGTATGTGGTTGGCAAGGGGGCAGTACTGCAATGGTGGCTGGCATTAATCATCTCCACAGCAGGAGACCATCTGATCATGCTGCAGTCACGCCCTTGGTCTCCAGCACAAGCAGCAAGCTGGTCACAGTGCTGAAAGGCAAGCTTGTTTCGGGACAATTTTGTGCAACATTAACAGAAAAAAAGATGTAATCTCTCACCTGTGGAAATCTATAGATGCCCAGTAGTCTAGCAATTGGCAGAGTTGTTGATGAGTAGTAATCTCCTATGATGCCAGACAACTTCATTTGTTTTTCACAGTTATAATTGGGAACTAACTTTTGTCCCCCAGACAGCAATTGCAAGGCGCTCTCAACAGCAAAAGCTTCTGAGTAGCAGGAGTCCAGGATCTTGAAGCCCAGCGTGACATTCGGTAGTAAAGAAAGGTCACCATTAATTTCCGCAGTGGCATAAACTATGGCCAGTATATCCTGATATGGAATCGTATCAAACCTACGTTTGTGGAAAGTATTGAAAAATAATAGAAACAAAATGGAATGATCATTTCATAGTCCATTTACTAAATACTATAGAAATTAATGATAGATGGTTTACAGTATCACATTAGAAGGATATTGTAGATTAATTTCCTAAAGTGCATACTTTATTTGTGGAATAATGAGCATTGCCAAGGGACAAAGGTTTCACACTTTGGCATCCAGTCAGAGCTCATAGAAACATAGAAACATAGACTTTGATGGTAAATAAGGACCACTTGGCCTACCCAGTCTGCCCATTTCCCTACCTACTGGATAAGCTCCATATTTTAGTTAACCAACAGCCTATTTCCTGCCACCCCCCACTATAATTGCCTTGTGTCTGTCCCATGCATGTTTGAATTCCTCCACTATTCTAGACACCACAGCTTCTCCAGGAAGGCGGTTCCATGTGCACACCACTCTCTGTGAAAAATATTTTCCTCACATTACCCCTGAACCGTCCCCTCTTTCTTTAAATTGTGCCCCCTTGTTCTTACACATCTTTTTTTCTGAAAGACGCTACCCTCCTGGACTTTTTCGATTCCCTTGAGGTACTTGAACATTTCTATCATGCCCCCCCTGCCCCTCCTTTCATCAAGGGTATACATATTAAGCTCTCACAGTCTCTCTTCATATGGTTTCTGATGCAGACCCTGCACCATTTTAGTTGCCCTCCTTTGCACTGTTTTCATCCTGTCTATGTCCTTTGGTAGATGAGGTCTCCAAAACTGCACACAGTAGTCCAGATGGGGTCTCACCAACTGTCTGTATAGAGGGATAACCACTTCCCTTTTTCTACTTGTGATGCCCCTTCCTATGCATCCCAGTGTCCCCCTGGCTTTCCTTACTGACTTCTCACATTGCTTACCCACCTTTAGATCATCTGATATGACTACCCCAGGTCCCTTTCCATTTTTGCTGTTGTTAGTACCGCCCCTGCTATTGTGTACTCTTCTCCTGGGTTTTTGTTTCCCAGGTGCATTACTTTGCACTTCTTTGCGTTGAATCTAAGTTGCCATATGTCTGACCATTCCTCCAACCTTGCCAAGTCCCTTCTCATCCTTTCTACCCCCCCCTTATGTATCAACTCTGTTACAGATCTTTGTGTCATCTGCAAAGAGGCATCCCTTTCCCTCCAGACCCTCTGCAATGTTACCTATAAAGATGTTAAAGAGGACTGGACCTAGTACTGAGCCCTGAGGTACTCCACTAGTGACCCCCTTTCTTCAGAATGTATTCTATTCACTATTAACTTCTGTGTTCTGTTGTACAGCCAGTTTGCTACCCAGGCTACCACCCTGGGACCCACTCCCATGGTACAGCTCTCCATGGTACTGTGAAGAATTGCAGTGGCTGAACCAATGGATTAAGGTTTCACCCCTTGGCAGTCTGCCACAGTGCCCCATGGTACTGTGGAAAGTTGCTGTGGCTGAACTAAGAGACAGAGGTTTCACCCCTTGTCATCATGATACAGTTTGCCATGATACTGTGAGGATCTGTGATGGGTGAACTAAGGAACAGAGGTTTCACCCCTAGTCATTGTGCCACAGATCCCCACGGTACTGTGAGGAGCTGAGGAAGTTGAATCCCCAGTAACAAATGTGCAAGAGACTCCAGGATCCAGTAGGAACATAGCCTACACCGAGGATAAGATGGAGGTAAAATACACAGCATCTGCAACAAACCAGCTAGCTGTGTAAATATTTATTTTGGAAGACTTAATAACTAAGTATACTGATATTGCTTCGACAAGAAGTAACTAAGAAAATGTTACTACGAGTTGCAGCTGGGGCTATAATTAGGGACATTACTTCAATGATACCAAAAATAATTAAATGAATCAGCAACCGTAAAACAGTATTATTGCATGCTGGTACAAATGATTTAGGAAGACATAGCTTGGAAAATGCTATTAAAAACCTAAAGAATGCCTGTACTATTATTAAAAAAACTAGACACCAAAAACATCCTGCCAGAAATTCTCCCTATACCTAGGGTGGGCAGTGCAAGGAGAAATAGAAATAAGGACTTTAACAATTGGTTAAGGAACTTCTGCGTTACTAATGAAATTACATGTGTAAGATCTTAGGGAGAGTATGTGAATAGACATGAATTGTATAGTAAGGATGGTCTTCATTTAAATAAAAAAGGGGCAAGATTACTGGGGAATATGTTCTATAACACAATCTATGGCACAACACATAATCCAAAAAACTGAGTGAGAAGGGGAGTATGAGGAACTATATAGCAGGTCTACCAGCGAATGTCATGTCCAATAAACCTGGGTATAGGAACAGGAGAGAACTTACAGTGCTACATACCAATGCTAGGTGCTTAAATGCCATTAAAAGATCTGAACTCAAATTAATCATGCAGGTGAAACAGGTTGATGTTGCGATGATAACCGAAACTTGGTGGTCTCGTACCACTATATGGGATGAAAATATGCTAGGTTACCAAGTTTTCCATAAGGATAAAACTAAAAGGAAAGGTGGTCGAGTTGCTTTGTACATCTAAGATAACACACAGTGTAGGAACATGTCAATAGAAGAAAGTACAGGAGAGGAAATTGTGGTAGGGTTCGTGGGGTGGGGTAATTAAAGCATACACGGTGCTCCAAGATTTGCTCAACACACAAAAACTGTGTGATGTTTATTTTTGGAAACTAATAAAGTGCAATATCATGCTGTACAAAAATTAAAACAAATCAATAATAAAGTAATAATGTCTTAAACTTCAGACTATAAACAAAAAAAATAAAGAAAACTGAGCTCTCTTCTCGCTCCAGAATCACTTCTCTCCAGTGATTCTGCCACAGTGTATTTTTTTTTTCCAATTATTTAACCAGGTGAGACACACTAAGCTGAAAGCTTGTTTACATGTGCAACCCGGGAGCACAGAGAACTTAAGTGACTTGCTCAGGGTCACGCAGTGTGCAAGTGGGGGCTGTGGGATTGAAACCGAGGTCTCCAGGTTTACAGCTCAGAGTCTTAAACCACTGTGCTATACTACCTCATGTATGGAATACTTTTAAACAGTACAATCTCTACCAAATGCTGTGCTCTCAGACCAGCCTCTCAGAATACTGTTCCAGGATGATCTGCCTAACCTTAGCACAGTGGCAGCTTTGGTAGTGCAGTCCTCCTATGACACTGTGTCAGCTGATCCACTCCTATCTTTAAAACAATCATTCCTCCTCTAATACAAGGAGATGGGAGGATCAGTTTGACTGTTTCTACAGATTACACATCTGGGTTTCAGGTACAACACTATAGTGCAGTGGGTTACAGCTCAGAGCTGGAGACCTGGGTTTGAATCCCAGAGCTGTCTAGGTGCATATTGTGTAATTCTGAGCAAGTCACTTAACTTCCTTGTGCTCCCAGGCCGCATCTGGAAACAAGCTTCGGCTTAGTGTGCTGCTACTGGTTAAATAATGTTCCCTTCCCTTCCTACTCCTACTGTACCCTACAAGAACAATAACGCAGAAGACATAATCAAAAAAGATTGACTAATTGGATATGTACAGAAACTCCGCCCCATAACTCATCCTGAGGGACAGCCGCCCTTCACTGTAAAACAGCCTCTGCCTGGGGCTGCTGGCTCCTAAGAAACCATTTAAAAATGAATCTGCACTCAGGTAAGCGCTACACTCAGTGTCTGTATTAATGCAACTATTTAGGAGGACTCCATACCATTTGCTGTAGTATTTATTTTGTAACAACCTGACACAGGATGTGAAGGCTTCCTACTCATTCTAGGTATAAAGAATTGCACACCCGACAGCTGAAATCACAAGCCGTCGGAAAATATTTCAGTATTCGATTTCATTGCTTTTATTGTTATAATATGACAGTTTCTATATCAGCCCTTCCCTGTACTGAAGAGATCTGCTTTGCTGACATACATCAGTTCCTCCCCTTTTTAACACCAACATGGAGAAGTGAGTCAAGGGAAGTAGCAACTTTCCCTTTTTATGTTTGCTTGCATGCATGTGCAGGAAACATAGTGCCACCATACGAATTTTCATAGGTGTGCCACCCCACTTCCAATGCCCTGCTCCTTCTTGCAGGCACGGCCTCACCACATCAATAAATGTCCGAGCTGTCTATGACAGAAGTTCATATGCAGTGGTGCACAGTTGAAAGCCAAAGACCACTGCAATCAGCGGTGGTAATGTGTAGGCAGTTTGCAAACTGCTGTCAGCAGGCAGTTTTCATACTGCTATCGGTAGTATGCAAAGTGCCTACACTCAGCACTTCATGTAAACAGCTGTCATGGACAGCTCCATTTTTTTCTACTCCCCCCAACAAACAGCCAACTAGCATGTTGGGAGCCCACCCCAGCATGCTCATGCACTGCCCCCTACACATTGTATGGCCAACAGGGGTGCGCAATCCCCCATCAGCTCCACTGCCCCCCAAACAGACTTCTGGGTGCCACACTGGGAGCTCACCCCAGCATGGCAAAAGCCTGTATGGCCGATGGGAGTACCTAATTCCCCATCGGCTACAATGTACCCCCCAAAAAAACAGACTTCTAGGTGCCACACTGGGAGCCCACACCAGTGTGACAAAAGTCCTGCATCGTCTTCATGAAAAAGGGAAAAAAAACCTGTAAAAAAAAAAATGTTCCCTCATTGATTGTCTAGCCCCTCCCCCAACCCGCGCCCACCCTCTGTGCATGCACCTCCCCACACCCCCAACCCCATACTTACCTCTATAGCCCAGCGTGATGATTTACGGTGGACCAGGAACACGTCTGCACCCTTCAAAATCGACCTCGAACTGAAGAAATGCTGGTAAGCTGTATAATGGCATACATGTTTTTTTTTCAACTTTGGTGCATATCTCAGCCATTTTTGGGAATTTTTTCACCAAATTTTCTACGTGGGGTTCTTGGGTCCCTACCTCATGAACTCAGTCTCTGTCATTTTGTTATTCGGACACCAAATGTGATTTTGTGGTCACTACAAACGTGCTTTGTGCAGTTCCTACGCACACTTATAACTTAATAAATTTTGTATATTTTCACTCCAGATTTTCAACATTGCAATTTTACCACACCTCCTTATGAGCAGTACAGTTTTCATTTTCACATCTCACCCAAAATGTGTTTTTCCGCATGTAGCACACAATGGCCCAGTCAGTGTGTGAAATCAATGTTCGGGACAGATCAGGAAAATCACAGTGACACTGTTTATGAGCAGAGGTCTTACAATGGCTATGTTGAAAATTTAGTGACAAAAGTCCATAAAATGACTTTGTTACAAGCGTGCATTGCACAGTTTCCATGCACCCTCATAAGTTCGCGAATTTGTAATATTTTCAGTCCAGATTTGCAACACTGGCATTATTCCACACCTCCTTATGAGCAGTACAGCTGTCATTTTTTACGCCCTTACCGAAATGTGTTTTCACACTTTTGGAACAGAATACTGTGGTCGCTGTGGGAAATTAGTGTTTGGGACAGATTACGAAAATCACAGTGACACTGTTCATGAGCAGAAGTCCAAAAATGCCTGTGTCAAAAATCTGCTGTACAAAATGCCCAAACTAATTACATTACAGGGGTACATTGCGCAGTTTCTATGCACGCTCATGACTTCACGAGTTTTCGTATATTTTCACTCCAGATTTTCAACAATGCCATTTTTTATGTTGGAACACTTGCGCAGCCAACATCTTGCAGTAGTGCAGATTTGGAGGTGTGATTGCTGTTGGGCAAATGCAGGGCATGCACCAGTAGGTACGTCCCTCATTCTCCAATCAGCCTGTATGCCAGTGCCACACCATGCATACTAATGTGGCGAGCACATCTAAGGAAAGGTCCGCTGCAATGCGAGCAAAGCTCATCACACACAGCGGACTCTTCCTATGTGTTGCACCAGCTACAAACATGGCAGCACAGTGGCAGCTAAACTGCCTACTTTGGGGGTGCCCAATCCCCCGGTCGGCTTCCCCTTCCCCTTAAGTATGTGCCGACAGGGGAGCCCACTCCCCATCTGCAGAATGTGTCCCACCCTCCATTTTTGCTTGCTGAGGGGGTGCTCAATCCTCCTCGGCTCATACGCCCCCCACTTTTGTTGTTTGCTGATGGGGGTGCCCAATCCCCGTCGGCATCCATCCCCTTCCTTTCTCACTTTAATGTGCCAACAGGGGAGCCCATTCCCCATCAGCATAATGTCTCCCTCTTCTGTGCCGACAGGGGTGCCCAATCCCCCTTCGGCTACTGTGCCTCCCCCAAAAAAAAGAAACCACCTGTAAAAAAGGAAACCGTCTGCTATGTTTTTTTTTTATTACCTGTAAACAGAAAATGGTCCCTCATGGTCTCCCTACCCACCACCCATACCCACCCACTGTGCACCCTGCCTCCCCACACCTCCCATCCCATACTTACCTCCGGAGCTTGGCGCGACAATCTTCAGTTGATCGGAACACGTTTCACTTTAAAGCTGACCGCGAACTGAGGAAATGCCGGTAAGCTGTATAATGGAATAAATAGTTTTTTTTCAACTTTGATGCATATCTCGGGCATATTTTGGAAATTTTGCACCAAATTTTCAAGATGGGGTTTTTGGGACCCCTTCTCATGAATTCTGTCACTGTTATGACGTTAAGCAGTCCCGAAAGGTGAATTTGCAGTCACTGTGCGGAATCACCTTTCAGGACTGATTAATGCAAGGACAGTGGCAGTGTTCATGAGGTGGGCTCTCAAAAAGCCTATGTTGCAAATTTGGTGGAAAAAAAATTCCAAAAATGTCTATTTTACGAGCAAGTGTTGCACAGTTGCTATGTACACTCGTAACTTCGCAAATTCTCAATATGTTCATGTAACCCCTTGGGGGCACTACCCTTAAGGCTACTACCCCTGTCTGCCCCTTCTGAGGCAGGGTAAGGGGCCCAGATCCGTGGACGGGTGCCTCCACCCAGAGGTCGGGGTTAGCCCAAGTAAGACTGCCTCAGTTACAGCCTTCTGGGCTACTGCAACCCCCCTTTTGCCCCACTAGTGACTCCCACTGGGTACCAACAATTCTGTCCACCAGTACACTTACCCCATGAAAAATATAATCCAGCTCCCTCTGGGGACCCCCTGTAAAGTAAGGCGCAGTTATGTTGCAATCACCAAGCAGCAGTTCACCATTAATGTACACGGTAGTCAGGATGTAGCTGTACAAACAATCTGATTTATTCAGGGGGAAACAACAAGGACAGGGGGAATCAAGTTGATTAGCTCATCACTATACTCATCTACCTAGGGTACCCAAACCCTAGTGGCTAGTCCAAACCATGGCAGCTGGTAGGGGCCCTTTCACACAGAGGAAGGAAAAAGTTAGTTAAACAGTCAGCAGTACCGTAATTCCATTTGGTTCCAATGTGGCAATTTAACAGGGAGCGACCCTGAATTAGTACTCACGACCTCCAGACCAGATAGGGTCCTTAACCGTCAACAGGGCTCTTCCTGAGCTCCACGAGACGCCGCGCACATTTATATGGCAAACTGCAACAGGCAAAGTCCTTTAATGGCAGCAGGATTTAACTTGAGCTCCTCACACATTTATATGGTAACCAGCAACAGGCAAAAGTCCTTTAATTGCAGCAGGATTTACTTGAGCTACACAAGCCTCCTCACACATTTATATGGTAAACTGCAACAGAGGGGTACCACACCAGGCAACTGCTTCCAATGCTCCCACAAACTCACCGTCACTGAAATACTGCAAAAGGCAGCTTCCACCTGTCTTCGGACCGAGTGTGATTCAGCAATTTTCTCCAGTCCTCCTTCAGGTCGAGCCTGGTGGGTTATTGCACAAAGCACAGCCTCCTCTGACCGCCCGCCGACGGGTTTCGACCACTGGAGCCGACAACACAAAACGACCCTTCAGGCCTTCATGCGCTTCCCGCACAAACACTCTACAGCGCAGAAGCACACAGCTCCTCTCTCCTCACCAGCCAAAACGCATCTAGCTCTCCACTGCTTGAGGCACTCCTCTCCACTCGGGCACGACCAGATCCAATTGGCTGCCAACACTTGCCTGTCACTTTCTCCGGTTCTCAGTGGTGCGAAAAACCGCTATAGCCCGTAATACCTTTCTCAAAGGACGAAAAGCTCCCCCATTGGTCAGTCAACTCTGTAGGGTCCCAATTACTGATTGGTCCAATTCTGCAGTTCGGGATCAAAATGGAGGAGGCAACCAAACTCTCTGTGCTGCAAAGCAAAACAGGTTAGAACAACTACATTATCATTATTTTTACAGCTTATTTTAAGCAACCACCTACATCCTTTATCAGGGCTCCCCCTGCACTATCAGCAATGGCAGAATGGAGCACTCACTTGGCAGCCCGGGCGGGAGTTGAGCATGACAACACTCAAACCCCCTCCCATTTGAACTGATTTTGACTGCAAAAGGCAGCCCCCAAAGGGACAGCTCACGGAGGCCCCTCAAAGAGCTCACTGGCTTCCCAATCAAACAGCTCTAGCACCGAACTGCAATCAGACACGGAGCATTTACCCACGCTCCGGGGGGCATTCCAGGAACCCCCATCTACAAGGGGGTTACATTCATGCCAGATTTTTGACATTCTCATTTTTCTACACCTCCTTGTGAACAGTACAGCTGTCATTTTTCACATCCTGGCCGAAATGTGTTTCCTCACTTCCAGCGCACAATACCATGGTCACTGTGGGAAATCAATGTTTGGGGCAGATTGCGAAAATGACAGTGACACTGTTCATGAGCAGAGGTCCTAAAATGCCTATATTGAAAATTTGGTGACGATACTCCATGAAATGACTGTGTTACAAACGTGCGTTGCGCAGTTTGCACGCATGCTCATAATGTTGTGCATTTGTAATATTTTCACTCTGGATTTTCACCATTGGCATTTTCCACACCTCTTGATGAACAGTACAGCTGTCATATTACATATCCTGCCTGAAATGTGTTTTCGCACGTCCAGCACAGAATAGAGCACTCGCTGTGCAAAATCACTTTTTGGGACAGTTTGAGGAAATGACAGTGACACTGTACATGAGCAGAGGTGCTAAAATATCTATGTTAAAAATTTGGTGCTTAACTCCATAAAAAGACTGTGTTACAAGTGTGTTGCGCATTTCCCACACACCCTTGTAACTTCGCAAATTTGCAATATTTATATGCCACGTTTTCACCACTGCCATTTTTTTATACCTCCTTATGAAAAGTACAGCTGTCATTTTTCACATCCTGCCAAAAAAAGTGTTTCCACACAGCACTTCCAAAGCCAGTGCCAGCGCAACAACATTCGGTATTGACAAATGCTTGTTTTATTACACCTCATGAACAGTACACCTATCACTTTTCACATCCTGTTCACTGTGCAAAATTACCTTTCACTTTACAAACTGTTAGAGTCACTGTTCATGTGGTGAGGTCACAAAAAGCCCTTGTGGAAAACTTCGAGTAAAAATACCAAGAAATGCCCAGGGCGTTAGCGTTTTTTGACCATAACACCCTACCCTGTAGGGACTGACAGGCATCAGGGGTGTGACTTGGGACTGTCGACAGTAATGCTCATGTCATTCCACCTCCACCCCTACCCAGCAGCCAATGACAGGCATCGAAGTGCGCCTTGGACCCTTTGCCTCCAGAGTTCACTCCGTTCTCCTACACTGTGCCCATTTCAGTGTATTTCCTTATGGAATGAGGTGAATGTGAAGGCCAAACACCCCAAGGCACACTCGACACTTGTCAGTGTCTGAAGGGTAGGGTGAGGCGAAATGTTGTGACTGTCATGGTCATGGGCAATGACCCAAAGGCACGCCCCAATGCCTGTCCATCTCTGCAGAGTGATGGTGAGTTGGCGTCAGTTCAATATTTCAATGCCATTCCTATACTGCATCTTTCTAACTCTAGCATTTCCACTGCTAATGCCAGCAAGCAAACATTCAGCATTGACAAATGCTTTTTAGACCCAGCTGTGCTGTAAAGTGCCCCAGACTATTAATACAGTCCTTGCTTGCTTATTTCTAGGAAGCGCATACACAGCACTCACTGTTGCAGCTTTTAGTGGCTCAGGGAGAGCGAAAAACTACTCAACTGCGATTATAATAATTTTGAAGCTGAGAGCAGCTTTTCTTTGTGGCAGATGCGGTAAGCATTTCGCTGCTCCACCCGGTTTTCACCACAGTGGCATCTTAGTGCCGGCACGCTCTATGGGGCACAGCTATTTCTTAATAGACACACATGTAGCACAACAGTGCTAAAATACCTTGCCCTGTCTATTACTGGGATTTTAGTCCTTTACCCAGTGTAAATGCAGGATCATTATAAACAGAAAGCAAGCGATTTGTTTTTCTGCTCACAAATCTTTATTTACAATTACTGAACAGACATAAAGAAAAGCAAGTGAAAAGGAATATAAAGGGGGTTTAGACAAGAGAGAAGAGATACTATAATGGGTGGCCTACCCATGACAATAGAAAATAGATTTGAGACAGAAATAAAGATGGGTGTGCTACTGCAGTAGACTTTTAGGGGAGAAGAATAGAAGCTTTAACCTGTTTCTAAGCAGGGGTGACATTCTACCACATAAATATTCTGGGTTGAAATGTTACAAGGTAACTACAAGAAGCTTAGGGTGGGAGTCTGCTACAGGGCACTAGATATAAATACCCATGACCATATTGAGCAGACTGACTGTATAAATAATTATATTGCTGAAAATGAGGTCCTGTTGCTGGGAGACTTTAATGCTCCTGGTATTGACTAGGATAAGGGAACCATATCTCCTAGGCAAGAACAACTATTACTTGAAATGTGCACTGAGCATGGGTTACAGCAAATGTTGAAAGTACCTACAAGGAACAACATACTCGACCTAGCCTTAACCAACGACCCAGCGGGAATAAAATAAATAAGACTCCTAGAACCACTTATAAACTGTGACCACAACATTGTTACACTCAAAATAAACACAACAATTCAAAAAATAATTGGTATCACAAAAACAAAAAACTATGACTGGGGTGATTATAATAAAATTATGCAAGAATTGAGCAACTGGAAATGGGACGAGGAACCATCTTCAGCTGAGTATCTACGTGACAAAATCAAAACAAAATAGAGTTGGAGAACAAATTCATCCCAGATAGGATCCATTACAATAAGAAAGGTAAGGTCTCCTTATGGTATACCAACAAGGTTAAACTCCTGATTCCAAAGAAAAAAAGGGCATATAGGTCTCTAAAAAGCGACAATAACCTATATAACACAAATAGATACAAACAGCCAACAAACTCAGTCGAATCGGTAGATCATGAATCATGATCTTTGGTTGGCAAACATGAACAATCACTTCCACTCAGCAATTATCATCTGATCATCAAGCATGTTTATGATTTTTTTTTAACCTTGTATTTATCCTCTTACTTGCACTGTCCCTCCACTCTTTCAGACCCCCCTCAAGTAGCCTTCCTCAACGGTGTCGGAGCTCTCTGGAATCTGCTCCTAGAGTGTTCGCTCACTCAAGGACTCTAGGTATCCCGGTATACCCCCCCCAGACGGGGTGAGGGAAGGACTCCCCAAACCTTCCCCCTTACAATGGTGGAGCAAACAGAACACAGTGAAGTCTGCCCAGTGAGTGCCCACGACACGGTCTGGCTTACGAGGGAGTCATCACCTAGGAGTGACGGGCTCCATTTTCACTTGTTCTAGTGAGCCCCCCCCCGATGTTGGCATGCAATGAGGGCCAATGAACATGGAGGTGTGGTGAGACATGCCTCTTGCTCCACCCCTCTGTCGATGTCTGCCCTATCCCTGTACTGCTACTCCTTCCTACCGCACCTTCCACCCAGGATCCCCTAGGTGGTGGTATTGCGGTGGGAACTTGCAGGTAACCCTCCTCAGAAAAGGATAGCAGCCATTGAGCGCTCTTTCCTTCTCCACCCGGCTGACCACCACCGGCCCATACTCATTCCTGAACACGGGTCGCCGGCGTGGCGCAAGGTAAGGCGTCCAGCGCCTCAGCCCTCAGCGCCACCGGGCCGGCAAGTTTATGATTTTTGATGATCTTTTTGGATGGTGATCTGATCATCAAAAATACTACATTTTTAAATTCATAACAGTGATTTTTCATGATTTGGTTAACTGTCAAGTGATTGATAATTGATGTTCACATCAAGTCCATTTTTTGTGAATTTTAATGACTTCCTTTATTTTCAAGTGATGATTATCGATGATTACATAAAGCCAAATTTGTCTGTAGGTCTTAAATGATTACATGAATGTATAAATTTAGATTTTTGTTGATTATATCAAGTCACAGTTGGTTAGCAAATAGGTGGGATGCATAGTTGTAGACAACCACTACTTCCACATGGAAAGGAGTGCTATATGGCACATAACTCGCATCCTGCTCTGTGCAATATTCAGAGTTAGCACACTCCAACTTGAGCTTGCTAACCATCTCACTGTAGAGTCAATTGGCAGCACAGCACATAGTGACTATACTCTGTGCTGTCACAACATGGGGCTGAACATGACCCATAGGAGCCACAGATGACAGGCAGCACTAATGGGAGAGCGCTAGGGCACCTAAGGGCCATAGTCAGCCTTTGCATACAAATGAGTCCATTAGGCATGCAAATTGCTAAGGGGCCCTTTGCATGCTTATTATGGGCTCATTTGCATGCAACTGGCAGCAGCTCATTAATGCCCATGTCATCACAGACCTGTAGTCTAGTGGACCTCCCTCACACCCACTCCCCATCCATATTACTGTATTAAAAGGACTCAGATTCCTGAGGCCCTCCTCAGCCAAGGAGCAATGCAATCACCAAATGATAGCACAGCCCCAGTTTTAGCCCTGACACTTTCGATCTGTAGCGTGGCCCTTCTTCTGAGGCCCCCCAATGAATGATCATGCCCATGAAGAAAAGTAATGCTACAGACCCAAAACACTGGGGCTAGCTTGGTGCTGTGCTAGGAAGTTTTATGCTAAATTAACTGAGAGTTTTCTCAAATGCATTGTATTTTGTGATTTATTTTCAGGACTCAGTGTGATTTTTCATTGTTATTCTGTGTTCTGAATCCCCTAATGCACTGGTTGTGTTGCTTCCACACATATGACTTTGTGAGTAGCAGCATCCTTGGCAGCATGCTCTGTAGCACCCCCAGCACTTAGCTACTGACCTCGCCCACTAACAGTTCTTGCCTCAGGCTAGCATGGATATCCGCTCCCAGCTCTACTAAAAGGCTTCTGAGCCCACTCACCCCCAACTGTGATGGGTGGTGGACTCAGGAGGGGGCACTACAACAGGTGAGTAAGTGGGGGCATACAGTGTTGTATGGAGAGCATCCTGAGGCCCAGGAGGTAAGAGGTGTCTAGGGGGGCCAGAAAGGGGACCAAGGAGGGAGGGATGGAGGGGGTGTCAGGGAGTTCAAGAGGAAGGGGGTGTCCTGGGACCAGGCAGTGAGATGTCTGGGGGTACAGGAGAGACAGATGTCAAGAGAGAGGGGCATCTTGGAGACTGGGGAGGGAGGGAAGAATATAAACCAGGGCAAAATGCATCAAAGGGGGAGCCAGGAGGCATGTCTTGTGAGGGAGGGATGTCCTATGAGCCAGGGAGGGATGTGCCTGGTGGGTCAGGGATGAAAGTTGTCTGAGGGAGTGGGAAGGGAGGGGAGAGGTGTCTGAGAGGCCATAGAGGGAAGGATAGTAGTGGTGGCAGAGGACTCTAGAAGAAGAGAGGGTTAATCAGGGTCTGGGGAGTGGGAAGTGGAGCAAGGAGGAGGTGTGGGGGCTTAGTGTTGGGTTTTGCAGGGAGGGAGGTAGTGTTCAGGGCTGTGGAGGGAGGGGGTACTGTCAGGGAAGAGAGTTGTCAGGGGCACCCCCTTTCTAATGGAGGGCCTTGTACCCCTCTTGCCATCCAGTTAAAAAGAAATTCTACAGTGGGAGCCGGTCAAAATGTGATAACAACATGGACACCTAATGCTGCACACCATCCCTGGATCACTCCACAGCACTGAAGGCTGCATACTACCCAGATGATTGCAGCTAGATCCACATAGCGCACACTTTCTGCCCACTGACCAACTGGCTGCCCCTATTAACCACTCTCCCTGCAGATGGAACAACCCTATACCCCTGCTATCCACTGACATGTCTTCTTAGGGTGTTTGGGAACCCCTTGCAGGTGCCTTCAACCCCCTATCTTTTCCATGCATTGACCTTACCCCCCCTCCCAAGTCAATGGTCTGTGGCTCCCCACCAGTGCAGAGCATTGCAGGCCCATACCCAGGCAGTGACCTAATCCCATGCATGGACCTGCACCCCACACCTTTCCAGTGGTGGTATTGTACTCCCCTTTCCATTTCATAGTAAAAGGGAAATCCCACAGCAGCACACCCATGAGGGAGAGAAGGGCAAACCTCCAAACATGCATACCCTAAATGATAATCCTCTTACAGATGGGCCCTCCCGCCTAATGACCAGTATCCCCATCATCTATTCTCTCATAGCTAGTACCACCACACCAGGGCACATTAGTGTGTTTGAGGATGCCATTTAATAGTGGACCGAGGAAACAGTGTTTGAGGGGGAAATCAATTTGGGCACTCCAAGTACTCCCCTGCTCCCCTGCAGCATATCCAACAAATACACACACACACACACACACACACACACACACACACACAACAAATACTCCTGAGCCTGTTCAGAGCAGCCCCAAGCCTGCATATTGTTTTCAGCATAGCCCACACTGAAGCCCTTACCAGGCAGTACTGTCTATCGTTTAAAAGCAGCAGTATTCGCTGGATATGAAAAGTTCTGACATTTTTTTTTGTTGTGTAATGAAGACTGGACATTTCGATTGCAGATTATTGTTGCCTTCATTTGTTACAAGATTTATTTAACTTGGTTTTTAATTGTTTTAAGTTAGTGACTGAGTCACAGCTGCCATTTTAATGCACTGTGCTGGAGATGTGCGTGTTGCATGTAAGCTTGACCCACTCATCCCCGAAGGATTGACTGACATGTTGCCAGCACTATCTTCTCTCCTACTTCCTTGTGCTCTGTGACTGAAAGGTATGCCCACTCTAAGCATAGTCAATACTTGGAATGTGTGTCTGCTCAAATAGTAACAACTCTGTGGATTTTATTTATTTATCACAGTTACTGAATATGCAAGAAAGGAATGAGTTGTCAGAGTTCTTTTCACTGATTTGCGACATGAAGGAAGTTGTATTTGAAGTCAGTACAGGGTGCACTACGGACATTGATTTAAGCCACAAAACTTTTATTTGATTGTCATTCCTGATTGCCACTATTTTGGTTTTACCCCAAGTTAGGAATACCATCACAAATGAAGTGTAATTTAGAAATGACAGTGTTATTGCCTATAAACTGTTCTGTCTGTGACGACTATGCGGTAGGAACCGGGTGGTAGGGAATTTGTTATCGGCTTGATTGTGTGCAGTTTGTAAAGTTATCGACTACTTTATTGGATGTCCTGGGCTGTGACCACAAACACAGAGGTTCAGACTGGAGACCTACTGTACATTTTAAATGCTACGATCAGTAACAGTGATGACAGGTACTAAGAGCTTTCTGAGGAACTACTGGAAAATGAGGCAGCTGTCTCCCTTTTGAACTGACAGCAGCCTCCAGCCGCAAAGTGTGAATGAGCTTGAAGATGTGATTGACGCTTCAGGGGGCAGAGCATGAGATGCATCATATTCAAATGAGCCACCTCTAGAGGCACTGCCAGCAGGAGACATCGCTACCAACTGGCAGTACAGATGGCGGACCTGGCAAGATTGTATGAGCCTTGTACGCATTACATTACTTGAGAAATACAAAATATATGTGGAATATAGCAATTTAGAACACTCGTACTGCAGCTGACTGAGTTTACAGAGTTTTTAAATAACAAACACTGCTGCTTTAACTTACCTTCACTATCTGGCTAATCCCACCTTCTGCTGTTGACATCAAGGTGTCCTAATGACATCAGTGCCAGACAGCAGGCTAACATGGCTTGCCTTGCTTTTCCTGAAGGAATATAAGTTGCATCCCCATCCAGGTAACCAGTTATTAATATGTTTTTATTAATGAATTTATTTTTTTAGGTTTCTTGACTTTTGTTCAGGCCCTCATGCAGCTGTCTGTGGGCTGACTCCCATCCCCCTAGATGCACTCTAGCCTCCTCCTCTACTGTCTCCTTTTCAGCCTCTCCTTGGGCTTGCACACAACTGTGTGTGGCTTGTCTGTTACTACCCTTGAGAAGTACTTAGTCCTGCCTGCTTCCATAAGGCTTTTGCACTTTAAATTAAGCCTACTGAGCATTGCCAAAAGCCATATTGTGGCTTATAATGCGCAGCACTTCTGCTGCTACTGTCACTGACCTCTCTGCTACCTCTCTATCGCTCTCTCATCAACCCCCCCCCAACTACTGCTGGGGGAGTGATTGCTCTTTACTGTTCCAGTCCCTTTCTGCATCTCAAGTCCTTTAGAGCAAAAACAAGTTTGCCGCTGGAGCAGTGGTTTGGGAAGTTGGGGGGCAATTCCACCCATTGTCTCTTCCACCTCACACTAGCTCCTTTTTCTCCCTCTCTCAGCAGCATGGAACCGGCCACAGCCTGAGCTCCGTACGGGCTGGGAGTTGTAAGTGCCTGCAGGCTCTTTTGCTTCTAGTGCAGTCGTGGTATGGGGCTGTCTGTAGCCCCAGCCCCAGCGTATCCTCCTACTTGCAGCATCCACACTACACTAGGGCTCAGGGAGCCCCCATTACTCCCCAGGGAAGGGAACTCATTTATTTTTAGAAACTGCTGGCATCAGCCACTAGAGAGCTAACCCCCCAGGGCTAAATGTACGTGCCCCCTCCCAGCATACCAAGCCCACAGAACCACCATTTATTTTCATTTTACCAAATGGGCTACTCGCCCAAAAGAGCCCACAATAGCTCACAAGGGCTATCAAGTAAGCTACTGGCCAATTGGTCACCAATGTGAACCAAGGGGTTTTGCTGAGCCCACCTCCAAAACCACAATTCATCTTCTCTCTGCTTCTGCTACTACTGTGTTTTCTCCCCACCTAACCGATCTTTTATTTTACAGTCAGACTGGATACGGACTTCTTCATCTTCAGATAAGTATACTGTTTTACCTAATTAATTTTTCACACCCTAGTTACCCTGCAGGTGCTACAGATCCTTTGTAACCCCCTTTCTATTCCTTTTTTACAGATGAGGCAGATGACATTCCTTTGAGATTCCTACCTCTGGCTCCCTTGTGCTCAGGTAAGGCCTTCTACTTGACCTATATTGGGTGGGTTGACTGTAACAGGGTGTCCATGTCTGTTACAGGATATTAGGTGCCACTGGACAGCAGTGACTGCTTGTTTAAATATGGGATGGGGAGAGTGAGGGGGTGCTACTGGACACCTGGGACTTCATTTACATGGAATTGGATGAGAGAGGTGTTTGCCAATGGATGCTAGGGACTTTTTCCCAGCAGTAAGGTTTGATGAAATTTTATTTTTGATACCTCCCACCCCAAATGGCCGGATGCAGTTTCTGGGCAAAACACATCCTCCACTGCCATAACAGCCTTCTATTCAGTGTTGGATTTCTGTGTTGTCAGCTGTCTTCTATAGGGATGATTGACAACCTTTCCCTCCCAGAAGCAGCCAATAAAGAGCAGGTGGGAGTAGTTGGAACGTCCTCCAGGAAGCTTACAAAAGGTCATGCTGATTGTGTGAGCACGAATGTTAACAGTGACTATCACTATCAACGTTTTTTTGCAAGGCTATTTTGTATATGGAGAATTGAATGGTGATGCAAGATCAGCAGCACAAAGGTTGGTGGACTTGTGGCATTTGGTTTGTTTGGTGGACTGACGGGGGGGAGGGGTAGCCAGCTTGGAAAGCAGGCCAGTCATTCTCTGTTCTTAAGTGGGATAAGAAGCATAGGCCGGGAGAGGGAGCCAAGCTCAGGAGTGCAGCTCCTGTGTATGAGGGTGGGGATGATGAATAGCTTGTGTGTGTGGGTGAGGGAGGAGCACAGATTCTGCATGAGTGCCTGGTTGCAGGAGAAGCACAGTTTCTGTGTGTATGCTTGAGTGGGGAGGAAACACAGCTTCTGTGAGTGTAGGTAGGGGGAAGCACAACTCCCGTGTGTGTGTAACAGCTTGTGTTTGGCTGGGCAAAAGCACAGCTCCTCTGTGTTGGAGAGAAAGCACAGCGTGTGTGTGTGTGTGTGTGTGTGTGTGTGTGTGTGTGTGTGTGTGTGTGTGTGTTTGGGGGCACAGCTGTTGTCATGGGGGGCAGAACAGCTCCTTGGTGTTGGTGGCCAGAAGACAACCGCTCACGTACCGGGACTAGGAGCACAGCTCCTGTGTTAGAAGGGTGGAGGCAAAGCTCAGTTCCTGTGTTAGAAGGGTGGAGGCAGAGTGCAGCTCTTGTGTTAGGAGGGTGGAGGCGGAGCTCAGCTCCTGTGTTAGGAGGGTGGAGGCGGAGCTCAGCTCCTGTGTTGAGGTCTCTGGTTAAGTGTCTGTGTTGGGAGAATGGAGGAACACAGTTGCTATGCTGGGGCATGAGAAAATCATCTCCTTGTTTTGTTTTATTTTGTTCTCTGTCGCTATATCTGTGTTTTCCTTACTTTGGCGTTAAAGAGCAGTTCTGCAGTTCAGCAGGTGCTTTCATAAATAAGAGGTTTCAGCTGCTACACTTTACTAGAGAATACATTTTTTTTTATTTTCCATGTTCCTTTCCATAATTTACAGTATGTCTTGGTAGTCTGTCTCAAAAGGCTGTATAGAAAACATTGGAAAACATTTGCTTCTCCCTGTTAACCTCACAATGCATTTTTTGATCACATCATACAAACATATGAACATACGAAATACCAGCAGAAATAGGCAACATGTCAGTCGAGTCTGCTCAATTGTGCAGCTAGCCCCTCAACTTGCAGCTGCCCAACCCATGCTTCCCTTCTCTCTCCTCCTTACAGTCATCACCCCTCACTCTGTCCCATCCCCTCTTGAAGCAGCCCACCATCCTACAGGAGACCATCTCCTCAGGTAGAGTGTTCCACTTGTCTACCACCCTCTCCATGAAATAATGTCTCCCGATTTCCCTCCTGAAATCCCCCCTCCAACCTCAGTTGATGCCCTTTAGTGTCCCTCCTTCTTATGATCCAGAATATCTCTCCTGTATTAGCCTTGTTTATCCCATTCAGGTACTTAATAGTCTCGATATATCTTCCTTATCTCTCCTCTCCTCCAGGGAACACATGTTAAGCATGCTCAGCCTTTCTTTGTAGGATTTCCCCCTCCAAACCCTGGATTATCTTAGTTGCTCTGCACTGCACACCTTCCAACAGTCTGATGTCCTTCTTCAGGAATGGGCATCTGTAGTGCATGCAATATTCCAAGAATGGCCTGGTGAGTGACCTGTGCAAGGGAAGGATCACCTCACTGCTTCTAGAGGAGATTCCCCTCATGACACAGCCCAGCATCTTTTTGGCTTTCACTGCTGCCTTCCTGCACTGAGCAAAGTTGTTCATATTTGACGTTATAATCACCCCCAGGTCCTTTTCCTTCTCTATGCTCCCCAACTGTACCCCTCCCAGCTGAATGCTCCTCCTCTAATTATTGGCTCTGAAGTGCAATACCTTACACTTCCTAGCATTGAACCCCAAGTGTCATGTTTCTAACCACTCCTGTAGCTTAGTCAGGTCTCCCCGCAGTCCTATC
The DNA here is from genome assembly GCA_016271365.2 of Neoceratodus forsteri. Classification (NCBI taxonomy): domain Eukaryota; kingdom Metazoa; phylum Chordata; order Ceratodontiformes; family Ceratodontidae; genus Neoceratodus; species Neoceratodus forsteri. The sequence continues at coordinate 80,453,693 of CM057455.1, forward strand.
CACCCCTTGATGTCATCCACCACAGCTCCCATCTTGGTATCATCTACGAACAGACTGATCTTACTCTGGGTCCAGTGTGAGATATCCCCTATGAATTATTCCAAACAGCACTGATTCCAGTACCAATCCCTGTGGCACCCTGCTTGTTATCACTTTTGGCGATGAGAGTTTCCCCTCCACTATCACCCTTTGCTGCCTGTCCTTCAGCCAGTTAGTGATCCATTTGACCATCTTAGTACACACCCCTGCATATTCCAGATTCTCCCTGTAGCCTATCATGTAGCACTGAATCGAAAGCCTTGCTGAAGTCCAAGTACAGAACATCCACTGCATGGCTCTTGTCCAGCTCCCCGGTCACCCAATCATAATACTCAATCAGGTTTGTCTGGCAGGACCTGCCTGAGACAAACCCATGCTACTGCCTGTTCTGGAGACCATTGTACTCCAAAAATGTCACCAGCCTCTCTTTAAGGATTGTCTCCATGAGCTTTCCCACAATTGTTTTGAGGATCACTGGTCTGAAGTTACCTGGATCATCCTTTGGGCTACCTTTGTGAATGGGCACCACATGGGCCAACCTCCAGTCTTGAGGTATGAATCCTGTGTCCAGAGAGGTATTGAACAGGTCAGCCAATGGTCCTGCCAGGCACCATGCCAGTTCCTTGAGTACCCTAGGGCTGAATGCGAGGTCAGACCCCGGTGCCTTGTCCACCTGCAGTTCCCTCTGTCCTTCCAGTACTCTGCCTTCTGTAATTTCTCCATCTTCCACCACCTCCCCTTCCTTGCCCACTCCAGCACTCCCATGAGGAATCTGTCCCCCCTCTCTTCTGTGAAAACAGAGCAAAGGTACTCATTTAGTGCCTCTGCCTGCTCTTCCCCCTTCTCTTCACACTTATAGTACTCACCATGAGACTGTGATGTCACAAACAGCAGTTGTTTTTTACAATCTTCATTTTCTCCCCAGGTTTTCAGTGCCCCCATTTACCATGCCCCATACCGTGGCTGCATACACAAATGTCGAGGCACGCATATGCCGTGGGCCCATGGCACCGTCCATCTCCATGCTGCCCACCAACCCACCTAGGCTACACTCAGGCCTCCACCTAGGTGCAGTGGAACTACTGTGGGGGGGATAACAGGATCCCTTCCCAGGAGAGGAAAGCTTGCTTTGCAGCTGCTCAATCCCACTCCTCCCTACTCCCCCCTCCCACTGGCTCCCAACAACCATGGCCCATTCCCGAACTCGGGACACCAGCATGGTGGGAGATCAAGCATCCAGCATCATTAGGCCAGCCACAAATAGCAATTGTGTGGTTAGCAGGGGTGAGTCAGATACATTTGAACGACTTGGTGAAATAAGTGCTGCATTTATATTTAGTAGATCAACAGCATAGGGAAGTGAAAAAAATAAATAACCAGAAAACAATAAAGTTAAAACTCAGTTGGTGTAAATGTAATGTTTCTAAGCATTTTAGTATAATACATATTTGCTCAAGTTTAACTCTATCTTTTCCACTGAATCTCAACTTTCTTTACTCCTGTGTTGTATAGTACCCTTTGTATCTCTCCGCTATCTATCTCTACTCACAGTACTATAAGTTCCCCATACTTACCTATTTTTACCTTTATTTAAAGCTATCTGGTCAGTCCTTAGCTGCCGTCACCAAAGTCATGTACTAAATTTAGTATTAACGCTGTCATTTATGCGTCTTTAAGGACTAATTACAATAATTTCTACTCATCTTCAGTCATCAGCAGAATAATGCAGCCTATAAGAACACTAACTTCTAATAAAATTCTATAAACTATTGAACTGTAAATTTCTAAATGAAGACTAGTAATAGATTTGCGTTGCACTTGAAAGTACAGTTAGTTTTGAATACTCACAGAATCATAACTGAAGACTACTACTGTCTCTTCCAGTTTCCACTGTGAGAAATTGAAAATGCCTCAGTTTGACTATCATAAATAAAGAAATGGTTAAAAAGTTTTTTTTTTTGAGAGGGCACTCCTGTATTAATCATTTGTCTCCCTCCCCCCTTTATTTTCTGTAATGTATAGTGCAATTTTTAAAACTAACCAGTCAGTACATTTCTTTTACTTTAAATATCTGCTAATTAAGCAATAAGGCATGACAAGTTGTGTGTTATCATGTAATAACATCACTCCTGGGTGGGTTGAAGCACGAGGTGAAGCCGAGAGGCGGTGGTGTGGCTATGTACATCAAATCAGCCCTACACTTCACTGTCTCCCTCACTAAAGCTGAAACCAAAGCTTCTGAGCTCCTGATGGTAAAACTGTCCCATCCCTCCTCACTACCCATCTTTGTGGCTGGAATCTATTGCTGCCCAGGTACATCAACCACAATGGTCACTGACCATCTAGGCCAGCTCTCATCTCTCGCACGGTCAGGTGAACTATATGTCATGGGTGACTTTAACCACAACTGGCTAGCACCCACTTTTGACAAAACCCAAACCGAAATAGCAACTCTCAACCTAAGTCAAACCATTTTGGAACCCACACGCTCTAACCATAAGTCCAGTAATCACTCCCTCCTCGACTGGGCGCTTACATCCCACCCACACCGCGTCGTCAGTTCAGGCTTCCTTCCTGATTCCATCTGTGACCACCATCTAATCTACTTGGGACGCAAGATCCACAGAATTAAATCCCCTCCCAAATTCTTATTCCAACGGTCTTACAAATCCCCCAACCTCTCCCCCCTCCTGGCTGATTTGGCTCACTCTAATTGGGTCCCAAGCACTACCTGCTCTAACATGGATCAGCCCTCTCACACTTTCGGAACACTTTCCTCGTGGTCTAGGACAAACATGCCCCCCTGCACCGAGCTAGATTCCGGGGGTCTCACCTACCCTGGATCTCCCCTGAGCTGATAGCTTGCCAACAAGCACGTGACAAGGCCTGGCGAAACTACAAATCCACGCTCCTCCCAGGGAACTACATCACCTTCCGCACTCTCCGCAATAAGTGCATAAAGGCCACCCGCTTAGCTAAGGCTGATTACTTTAACAACACCCTAAATGCAAACCTTGGGAGCCCTTCTAAATTCTGGAAAGTCATTAACTCTCTTCACCCCCAAACAACAAGCCCCCCTCTTGTCCTCGTCTCCCAAGGGACTCTCCTCTCCGACCTCCTTAAGGTAGCCTCCGAGTTTAATTCCTACTTTACTACATGCGCCCAGGCCCTCCTAGATTACCTTCCTTCAGCAACCAGACCCGCTCCCCAGACACCGATCCACCTTCTGACTGGTAGGAACCCTTTTTCCTTCAGACCTATCTCCCCTGCTGAAATCCTAGACACCCTGCACTCCTTGAACCCCTCCAAAGGCAAATCTTCTGATGGCCTGGATAACAAACTCCTCTTCCTATCTGCCCCCGCCATTGCTACTCCCCTTGCGGCCCTACTAAATCTCTCTTTCTCCACTGAGACACTCCCCTCCGAATGGAAGCACGCCACTGTCATACCCCTCCCTAAAGGCGGCGATCCTACCTCCACAACAAACTACTGTCCCATCTCCCTCCTCCCCACCCTCGCCAAACTCCAGAAACACCTAGTGCTTTCCCAACTCTCCAACTTTCTCTCTAAATCTAAATTCTTCACCCCTTTTCAGTCTGGTTTCCGAAAATATTACTCTACTACCTCCTCCCTACTAAGACTCATGGACATCATCCTCACTGGGATGGTTAAAGGACTAATCACTGCCGCTATCTTCATCGACCTAGCAAAAGCTTTCGACACGGTATCCCATCCTCTCCTCCTATCCCACCTATCTGGGGCTGGGTTAGCAGAGTCTGCCACTAACTGGTTCAGTGCCTACCTTCTAAATAGAACCCAATCCACTAAAATAGCTGACCATACCCCCCCATCACCACCGGTGTCCCCCAAGGCTCAGTTCTTGACCCCATCCTTTTCTCCATCTTTCTCAATGATCTGCCTAACTCTTGCTCTTCTTCCGCAGTCCACATGTACGCAGACGACACGGTCCTCTTTTCTTCCGGCTGGACCCATGAAGAAGTATCCTCCAAACTTTAAACTGATTTTAACAAAATCCAACACTGGTTCAATACTAACCAGCTCTCCCTAAATGCCAAAAAAACTGTCTCTGACTTTCGGCACTACGCAGCGTCTATCCAAACTCACCTGCCCCCTGATCTTCCATACCCTAAATAACTCCATCCTCGAGGAAGTGCCTTCCTTTAGGTATCTAGGGGTTTGGCTCAATCAACACCTCTCCTTTTCCACACACGTGGATGCCATCATTTCAAAACTGCGCCCAAAACTTGGTGCCTTCTATCAAAACTGCTCCAGTCTCTCACTACCGGTCAGATGGGTGCTAGTTCAGAAAATGATTCTACCCTCCTTTGACTACTGCAACGTCATTTACAGCACCGCTGTCAAGACCACCCTAACCAGACTTGACCCCCTCTTTAATGCTTTCTGCCACTTTGCCCTTGATGCTCCCGCCCGCTCACATCACTGTGAGCTCTACCGTTCACTGGCCCTGCCATCCCTGAGCAACCGGCACCTAATTCATAGATCCAAATTCACTTCCAATTTCTGGCTTGGCTCCCTCCCTCCCTACCTTACTTCCTCCTTATCTTCCCCTTCTTTCCTACCCACTCCCTCAGGTCTTTGGATGCTAGGCTTCTGGTCATCCCTCACCGTAGGACCACCGCCGGCCAATCAGCCTTCTCTTACCTCTTCCCTAAACTCTGGAACTGCCTGCTAGGTCAGATCCGCCATTCATCATCCAGACACTCCCTATCCCTTACCCTCACTAACTTCCTTGCACCAAATTGTAACTGCCCCTGACCCCCCCAATAGCTCCCCTCCACCTTCCCCCCCATGCACCTGACCAGTGGCTTGGCCTTCACCTAATTGCTGGCTTATACACTACCCTACGCACTTCACTCACTCCCACTCTCTAATTCCCTTCTAATCTCTTCCTCCCCATCCCTCCCCTGCCTAATTAACCTTTGCTTCTCAACCACTTGCTCTGCTACTGCTCTCCTCCCTCCCCCACTCTTATTTACCCCTCATCCTCTCCTCCAGCACCTACTGTCAACTTGGTGTATCCCTCCTCAACTCAACTTCCTGCTACTGGCACTCAAGTATTGTTATTGGCACTTACTTATTCACGTATTAACCTTGAAGTGTTCCATGATATGTATTCCCTGTCCATGATGTTTGATTCCTGTTCTATTTCACCTATTGTAAAAAAAAAAAAAAAATGTGCTAATGTAATCCTTTACTGCTCCACCTATTGTAAAAATGTCCTAATGTAATCCCACCCAACTGTACATTTCTGTATTTACGCTATTCAATATTCAATGTTGGTATGTTGATTTGCCTCCACTTTTAACCCTTCCCCCCAGGTCGCACCGTGAGACGAGTATCTTCTTGCTCAGTGTGCCTTTCCTGGTGAAACATTTTCAATAAATAAATAAACAATAAATAAATACATCTTGAATGCTTAGTTGTTGTTTTTTACACTGTTTACTTCCTGACTGCTGGAGTGCTGAGTTGTGTGTGTGTGTGTGTGTGTGTGAGGCCTGGTGTGAGGCTGTGCTGCTTGTGTAACATTAGTTTAAACAGTATCAAAAGCTAGGATCCATGTACAAGTTTTATTCTTTTGTTTATTGTGAAAATATCCCTTTTGTTTATACCTGTGGAGTTTCTGCTTTCTTAATGTAATTGTAGGCCCTGTCTACACTATGGAGCTTAAAACATGTAACTGCCTTAAACCACTTTAAGCTCCCGGAGCATGGTTTGCATTCACACTGTAACATGGTTAAAACCGTGTTACAACCGTGTTCTAAAACCATGCTAAAACTGGTATACCTTCACCGTAGCAAATCTGGCACCACGAAGACCATCACAGCGACAGAAATCGGGTAAAACTCATAGGTCACTGTGATGGTCTATGCAGTGACTGAGACTGCCTCGCTGGGTGTCTCCCCCCCCCCCCCCCGGTCAACTCAACCGGGTTGTAATCCTAGAGACTGGGGGGAGTTTGGGGGGTGCAACCCCTGATGGATACACAGAGGCATCCCCGACACCGCAGTACTGACAGTCAGCACTACGGCTGTCACTTTTGGGGATATCTCTGTGCTAGCTGTCCCTGTGGCATGGTAAAACTGCTAAAACCCTGCTACAGAGGTGATCTTTAGCACAGTTTTAGCTAAACACAGTTGCCTTAATCTGTGTTAACAGCAGTGTATATGCAAACCGTGCTGTAACACGGGTTAAGGCACTCCATCTGGTGAGAAAATCCATTCTGTCATCCACTGAATGAATTAAAAAAAGAATAAATTACCAGCTCCACTGTGCAGAGTAGGCATCTCTGATTCTGCCCATATATTTTTTGTCCCAGTCGGTTTTGGTCATCGTTCATGGGTATTCCGTCATGCACTGCAGCACCAACAGGAACTCACCATGCTTTGAGCTGGTGCCGCAGCCATGACTGGGAAGCCTTTATACCTGGCAAGGTTGTCGGAATTGAATGTGGATGCTCTGATAACCATGCTAGGGAACGATTTATAAAATGTTTTTAGTAGCGTTTTATAAAATGGGCCCTAGTGTGGACAGGGCCTGACTATTTCTAAAAAAGGTGCTTTGCTTTATTTCATATCAAGCTGGTATACTGTACAGTTACTTATCTCTGAGAGTACAACAGAAACAGTTCTGTTGGTTATTTGTGTTTGCTTGTTTAAATGTGTGCCTTCTGCCACTCACTGTATGTTTAGCTTATGCATTTTTGGTTGGTGTCTGGGTTTATTGGTATTAATTGGTTCGTAACTTGTGTCCTGTTCATTTTAAAGAGCGGCTCTACACTTCAGCATGTGCTTTAATAAATGAGATGCTTCAGATGTTACAGTTTACTAGACGATACATTTATTTTCATTTTCAATGTTCCTTTCCAAGATTGCAGAGGGACTGGAAGGAAAGGCATGTCTCTTTGCAAACACAAAGATCTGCAACAGGGTTGATGCACAAGGTGGGGTGGAAAGGATGATAAGGGACTTGGCAAGGTTAGAGGAATGGTTAAATGTATGGCAGCTTAGATTCAATGCTAAGAAGTGCAAGGTAATGCACCTGGGAAACAAAAACCCAGGGAAAGAGTACACAATGGGGGGTGAGATACTAACAACAACAAAAATGGAAACAGACCTGGGGGTAGTCATATCAGATGACTTAAAGGTGGGCAAACAATGTGAGAAGGCAGTAAGGAGGGTTGGGGGATACTGGGATGCATAGGAAGAGGCATCACTGGTAGAAAACAGGAAGTTGTTATCCCTCTGTACACACAGCAGATCAGACCCCATCTGGAGTACTGTGTGCAGTTCTGGAGACCCAATCTCCGCAAAGACATAGACAGGATGGGGGCAGTACAGAGGAGGATAACCAAAATGGTGCAGGGTCTGCACCAGAAGACATATGAAGAGAGACTTAAGGAGCTTAATATGAATAGCCTTGAGGAAAGGAGGGAAAGGGGGGACATGATAGAAACTTAAAAGTACCTCAAGGGAATCAACAAAGTCCAAGAGGGTGGCATCTTTCAGAAAAAGGGATGTGCAAGAACAAGGAGGCACAATTTGAAGATGGAGGGGGGATGGCTCAGAGGTAATGTGAGGAAGTATTTTTTCACAGAGGGTTGTGGATGCATGGAACAGCATTCCTGAGGAGGTTGTGGAGTCAAAAACAGTGATGGAATTCAAGAATGCATGGAATAGTCATAAGACATTTCTAGGGGGTTGGGGAAGGAAGAAGTACATTGTCAGTTAACTAGGATCTGCAGCTTATCCATTAGGTAGGGAAATGAGCAGACTGGGTGGGCCAAGCAGGACTTATCTGTCGTCAGATTCTATATTTCTATATTTCTGTGTTAAATATTATTGAAGGCTGCTTCAAGGTGCCCTTGGGCACACAGTCATGGATGGCCACCACAAATAAACAGCTTGTGCATTGCAACATTATTTTCTGCTTTCATGTTCTTCTCCCCAGAGTTATCCTGAACTGAATCCTTGCAGGTCTCCCACATGGCAGTGCAATGTGCTACTCTCTGCACCACCAGACCTTCTGCTGTCGTTTCTAAAGATGGATTTCCCCAGAAAGCTTTATTTAATTTCTGGTAGTGTTTGTAGTTTATCCTGCATCATAGCGGACAGGAAACAATATGGCCGAGTGCCATAATTGTCTGCCCATGGCAAACCTTTACCACTATAAGTCAGACTTTTTTTTTCCGGGGAAGGGGTCTGTGCCCCTGCACGCCCTGCATTGCTGTAAATAAATAAAAACTCTGAGGCTGCATCAAATTGAAGAAAAAAAATATTTGTTTACAGACCACTTTCGATTTGCAGGCGTGACCTTGTGGATTTTGTTTATTAAAGGACTCATAAACAGGTCCTTGATATATGCCCTGGATACAGACAGTATCGAAGCTGAGGGGCTTACCTACATAATGCTGGGTTCCCTTGTCCTGCAGGCTTGTTTAATCCATAGTTGCTAAGGCATAACTGTTGCGGTGACATGTAAATAAATCCCCGACTCCTGTTTAAAGTTAGCACTGTGGTAGCTCACATACATGGTGGCTACATCATTATGTGATTACATTATCTGAGTGAAAGCAATGGGAAGTGGTAACGCGGGCTGAATTGGGAACTTATGAAATTACCTTTACGTAGTGCTTCCCCTTCAGATCTTTTACCTGTGCAGGTGTGAAATCGGTGGCCACAGCTTCACAGGTAAAGGACTTGTAAGTGAAGCACTTCATAAAGGTAATTTCATACCTTATTTATAAGTTTGAATTCACTCCCCATTTCTGTATCTGAGCACTGTTGCTCATGTAGGAATGTAGCTGCCATGTTACAGAGCTATCTCACTAAATTTAACCAGGAGCCTGAGATTTTATATATGTTTTGCCACAACATTTATGCCTTTGCAACTACAGATTAAACAAGTTTCCAGGACAAGGGAACCCAGCATTATGTAGGTAAGTCCCTCATCTACAGGGCGTATTTCAAGGATCTGTTTATGTGTCATTTAAGCTACCGAGAGTGGGATGCAAACCCTGTCCCTATCACATGCCACTACCCGCCTGCCATAGTCTGTTACCCTAACCACTGTGCTAAATGATGGTAGCTGCTGGAACACATTCCACCAGTAACCCTTATAGTTTCAGATGGTACATGGTGTTCTGAGCAGCACGCGAGTAGTCTCAAGGGGTACTCTCGCGCAGCACAAACCTCTCGTCTGCCATAGCACTTCCACTACAAAGTGTCTGCCACAACACCCACAGCAGAAAGTGCAAGTAAGCTATTATATGTCTTATGTTACAGGTCTTTGAGGACATAAATCCATACCTATCCAATAACTGTATGTATTTTTATATCTGATTTACATGTAGTTTAGATTCCCCTTGGACCTTTGTGTGTTGTAATTTATTTTTATTTTCAGCCATTCCTTAAGCTCAACTTCAAGTATTAGCTCCACAACTTGGATCGGCGAGGTAAGAGACTTACCCTTTGTATAGGAATGTTAAATATATTTTTTTTGTTTCACACATTTTTGTGTAGACTAGCCCTGCCTAACAGCAATAACTAATTTCTTCCAGAGGGTTCCTGTTTCAGCCTATTTCCATGGCTGGGTAGATTGAAGTGGTGGATGGATTGAAGCACTGGTCAGGCAATGAGTATTTGACTTTAGCAAGTTTTGAACCGTAGACACATACACAGTGATGGCAAAAGGTCTGTCAGCATATCCTGTCTGTCCACCCTACCTAGCTACTCTGCAATGGCTGTAGTGTCCACCCATTCCCTTTTTTTGCCCCCCCTTTCCTAACTACACACGCCTGCCCCATACCTTCTTGAAGCTGTTTACCGATCTGGCCAGTACATAGATACACAGATACATAGACAGTGTCGGCAGATAAGGGCCTATGGCCCACCCAGTCTGCCCATTTGAGCTTGTAAGCTCAGTTTGTTTTCCTAGAAGTCTGTTGCCCCTTACCCCTGACCTCCAGAATTCCTTTATGTCTATCCCATGCATTCTAAACTCTGTGATTGCTTCAGCCCCACCACTTCCTCTGGCAGGGTGTTCCACTTGTCCACCACCTGTTCTGTGAAGAAATTCTTTCTCATGTTTCCTCTGAATCATCCTCCTCCAACTTCATCCCATGCCCTCTAGTCCTGGAACATCTTTTTCGCTTAAAAATAGTGTTTTCCTGCACCCTGTTCCTCCCTGTAAGATACTTGTATGTCTCTATCATATCTCCTCTCTCCCTCCTCTCGTCCAGGGAGTACATGTTCAGTTCCTTCAACCTGTCTTCATAGGACTTGTGATGCAATCCATGCACCATCTTTATTGCCCGCCTCTGAACCTTCTCTACCCTGTCTATGTCCTTACGTAGGTATGATCTCCAGAACTGTACATTGTACTCCAGGTGGGGCCTCACTAGTGTCTTGTATAGCGGAATTATGACCTCCCTTTTCGTGCTGGTAATGCCCCTGCCTATACATCCCAGCATCCTATTTGCTTTACCTGCTGCCTTGTCACACTGTTTCCTACCTTGAGGTCATCAGAGATGACAACCCCAAGATCCCTTTCCTGCTTGGTGCATGCTATATCCTCGCCCCCAACTGATATATTGTGCCAGGGTTTTTGTGCCCCATATGCATTAACTTGCACTTCTTTGCATTGAATTTCAACTGCCAAACCCCTGACCATTCTTCAAGTTTCTGCAGGTCACTTCTCATTCTGTCTACACCACTTCCTCTTGCTCATTGCCCACCACTCTTTGTACGAAAACGTGCTGAGAGATATCTCTCTTGACCCCCCTCCCCATGAGTTTCAGGTCCCTCTTATCCCAGTAATTGACCTCAAAGAGAGACGTTTCTTGGCAGCAGCTCCCCAGAAATCTTTTAAGGCCAGGAATGTCAAATGTCCTAGTTTTCCAAGCTGGTAGTATTTTGGTATACCAGGTAGTATTTTGTAACGTGGTTGCACTATTCTGGTGGACGATGATGCGTGCCACACTGGACATTTGAGTTTGTGTATTTAAAAACTTGCTTGCTGCTTGGCTGTTAAGCTAAAAAAAAGCAAAAAGCAGATCATAATTATCTTAGTAGTGCAGCATGTCTGTTTTTATTGTTTCATCATTAAATAAGAAATGTATTGTTCATCATAGCCTAGGATGAACAATACATTTGTTAGTTAAATTATGAAGCAATACAAATAGGCATGACTCACTACAGATCACGATGATTAAGATTTGCTTTTATTTTTAGCTGAACAGCCAGGCAACTTGCATGGGGTTGAGGGTGTGTAGGGGCGACTGTTTACCAACCACACAACACAGAACACTACTAGTCATGCACACTCACACATGGGTCATACCTGATAGGTACGAAAAAATTAACCCACTCACTCCAGCAGATCTAGATTTGATTCCCACAACCTCCACTTGCAATACTGTGTGACTGAGCAAGTCACTTAACCTCCTCACCCCAGCAATGCAGACCTAGGTTTGATTCTCACAACCTCCGCTTGCAATACTGTGTGACTCTAAGCAAATCACTTAACCTCCTCACCTCACTCACTGTCTCCAGCAAATCTAGGTTTGATTCACACAATCTCCACTTGCAATAATACTGTGTGATTCAGTCTGAGCAAGTCACTTAAACTCTTCACCCCACTCACTCTGGCAATGCAGACCTAGGTTTCATTCCCACAAGCTCCATCTGTAATACTGTATGACTGTAAGCAAGTCACTTAATCTTCTCACCCCCCCCACTCCAGCAGATCTAGGTTTGATTCCCACAAGCGCTTCAAGAAGTCAGACCCAAATGTAACTGTTAATGGCTACTAGACACTGACACTGTGTGCAGTTAGGTCATTTTGTCTTGTAGCCATTAAAGCTTAGCTCCCAAAACACCATAGGTTGTTACTTGGAACAAAACAGAGAACCAACCGATTGGGACTTACTGAACACCAGGCTTGAAATTGCAGGGTTTCCTCTGACTGACTGCACGCATGTCTACACCTTGGACTACTTCCACTGAAAGGCAGTACAAGAACACTGCCTCCTGTTGGCGTGAACCGTAACACCAAACAACCCAAGCTGCTCTTCCTTAAAGCCCACCAACCTCCACATTCCTAAATGACAACTCCTCAAGGTTAAATATGGTCGCTGATTCGCTATGTTGATTTTTACTGGTGGGTGCATTTTTTAAACATAAAATCTGTTTTCTAACACATCACGAGCAAAGCTGTGCTCCAGTGACAGCCCTCATCTTCTGCGTGCTCAAACGGTCCACACATGCACAAGACATTTTGCGGCTGCACACTAGTCACTGAGGAGCCAGGCAGGAATGAGCACCGATGTGCACGTATGATCTCTTGACAGACTGACTCAATCTGTGCAGATGTGGAGGGCAAGCTCAGGGTTTAGCGGGTTTGCCAGGAGAGGTGGGCAAAAGCATGTTACAACTTCCCTTTTTTTATTGCCACCTATGCTCCACCCCTGCGCACAGACACATTATGATGTAAGGCCAGGGAGTGCATTGGGACATGCTCCATTATAGTCTATGGGGGGCTATTTTCCAGAACTCTGTAGTTTGGGGCAGTTTTCTTAACCTTCCAGTGGTGCAGGCCACTCAGTTGTGAAAATCTGTAGAAGCAGGACCCCACTGGAAAAGAGAAACTGCATCCCAGTTGGGTATCCATATAGATAGATTGATATCTATACTGTGTACACATCTAATGTATGATGGTGTGGGGGTAACTTAATGAACTGGGAGTGTGAAGCTGTGCAAGGTTAATATGTTTTTGTTTTTTTTTAAATATAAAAAGGCAGAAAACCTGCAATCCTCCCCACCAGTAACTTGGGGGCCCTGATTTAAGCACTTATCAATGACTGCCCAATGAGCCACAGACCACACACATGGTTATTTTTTACACTTTTCTTCATTTTCCCCATGCTGACCTCCAACAACCCCACCCCATCTAGTCGCAGCAACGACCAACCCTGTCTTCCCTCATCACAGTCAGTGAAGATCCATGTAGGGAAGTCAGGTTGTGCCAGTGGGTTTCATTTTGAAGGCAACAGGAGCTTTTCAGTTTTCTCTGTTTCTCCATCAGAGCCCTTACACCAACTGATCTAAGGCTTACAAGACCCCTTGGTGCCAGCTTGTGTACTTCCTGCTATCCTCCTCAGGAAGGTCCAAGCTTCTTGGCCAATGAAGTGTGTCACATCTGTGGAATACACCACCAGCCCTGCACTGCTGGGACACGTTGCAATTGGCAGCATCTCTTGCACGTGCTGCTGTCCTATTAAAGGAGTAGCAAGCTCCGTGGCCTCTGCTTGGGGTTACTGTGGAATACACCACCAGCCCCTGCACTGCTGGGACACGTTGCAATTGGCAGCATCTCTTGCACATGCTGCTGTCCTATTAAAGGAGTAGCAAGCTCCGTGGCCTCTGCTTGGGGTTACTGTGGAATACACCACCAGCCCTGCACTGCTGGGACATGTTGCAATTGGCAGCATCTCTTGCACATGCTGCTGTCCTATTAAAGGAGTAGCAAGCTCCGTGGCCTCTGCTTGGGGTTACTGTGGAATACACCACCAGCCCCTGCACTGCTGGGACATGTTGCAATTGGCAGCATCTCTTGCACGTGCTGCTGTCCTATTAAAGGAGTAGCAAGCTCCGTGGCCTCTGCTTGGGGTTACTGTGGAATACACCACCAGCCCTGCTGCTGGGACACGTTGTGCAATTGGCAGCATCTCTTGCACATGCTGTCCTATTAAGGGTAGCAAGCTCTGTGGCCTCTGCTTGGGGTTACTGTGAATACACCACCAGCCCCTGCACTGCTGGGACATGTTGCAATTGGCAGCATCTCTTGCACGTGCTGCTGTCCTATTAAAGGAGTAGCAAGCTCCGTGGCCTCTGCTTGGGGTTATTGTGGTTGCAGAATGTACACCAGACCCTCCTGTACTGGGCTGGATTGCATTTGGCAGCATCTCTCGCACATACTGCTATCCTGTCATTGGAGTACCAAGCTCCATGACCCATTGCTGGGGGTCACTGTGGCTACAGAATGCACACTGGCCATCCCCTACTGGGATGTGCTGCAATCAGCAGCATCTCTTGCAGCCAGTCACCCAAGCAGCAGCCTCCAAAGTTCACTCCCCAGTCTAGTGTCCAAAGTGATGCACTGCTGCTGGTCATTCTGTATGTTTCTGAGTTATAAGCAGGAACCATCAAGAAGCAGATTGGAGTTATACAGCAAGAAGCTGACTTGGATTAGCTGACCAATTGGTGCAGTGGTAGTGCTACCACTCGTGGTGCCAGTGACCTGGATTTGGAAATGAGCCTGGGTAGCAAGAGGCTGGCTGAAGGAGAAGGCAGCTGCCTTTGCCTGTGTAGGAATGCCCTCCACAGTACTGGGAGAGACATCCTAGTGACCACCAGGCTAGAGTGGGGGAGTGTGTCAGCTTGCACATGTCCATGCCTGTTGCATGCATGTGAGTGTTGACACCACTGACTTCGAGAGGAGGGAGTAAAATGTAAAAATGGTAGCAAAGAACCATCAAAGCAGCAGGATAATGCTAGTATCTCGCTTGCTTACCTTTAGGTCATCTGATATGACTGACCCCAGGTCCCTTTCCACTTTTGTTTTTGTTAGTACAACCCCCCCCCATTGTGTACTCTTCATCTGGGTTTTTGTTTCCCAGCTGCATTACTGTGTACCTCTTTGCATTGAATCTAAGCTGCCATACCTTTGATCATTCTTCAAACCTTGCCAAGTCCCTTCTCTTCCTTTCCATCACCCTTGTGTATTAACCCTGTTGCAGATCTTTATGTCTGCAAAGAGGCATACGTTTCCTTCCAGTCCCTCTGCAATGTCACTTATAAAATCATTAAAAAGGACCGGTCCCAGTACTGAATCCTGTGGTACCCTTCTAGTAACTCCCTTTTCTTTGGAAGTGGACTCTGTTTACTATTACCCTCTGTTTCCTGTTGTCCAGCCATTTCTTTACCTAGGCTACCACCCTGGGACCCACTTCCAAGCTGACTAATTTGTTTATTAATCTTTTGTGTGGGACTGTGTCAAATGCCTTACTAAATTCTTGGTACGCCATGTCCACAGCCCCTCCCTGGTCTACTACTTTGGTCACCCAGTCAGAGAAATCTTTTAGATTTGTCTGATCTGATGTTCTTGCTATGAATCCATGCTGCCTTGAGTCCTGTGCTCCTCTGGCATATAGGTACTCAATTATTTCTTTCAGAAGCAGTTCCATAATTTTCCCTGCCAATGAGCTCAAACTAACAGGTCTGTAGTTTTCTGCTTCTGCTTTGCTCCCACTTTCGTGAAGAGGAATCACATCCACTCTCCTCCAGTCCTCAGGTACCACACCATCCTCCCATTTGTTAGACTGGGTAGTTAGTGGTGTCACTAGTTCTCCCCTTCGTTATTTTAGAATTCTGTGGTAAATCCTGTCAGACCCCATTGTTTTGTCCACCTTCATATTTAGGAGTTCTTTCAAAACCATCTCTTCTGTGAATGGACTAGTATCGACCCCTTCCCAATCCAGATCACTTCTGTTGATTGGATTAGATACCACCCCCTCCTCTTCTGTTGTGAATACTGAGCAAACGTATTCATTCGGTATCCCTGCTTTTTCACTGTCACCCTCTGCCCACTCACTCTCCCCTTTACTGAGCCTCACTATCCCTCTTTTGGTCTTACTTTGCTCCCTAATGTATCTATAAAGGGTTTTATCCTTCTTCTTAGCCAAGTTGGCTATCTCTTCTTCGGTTTAGGCCTTTGCTATTCTAACTGTCTTCCCTGCTTTCTTCTGCTATAACTGGTACAGTTTTCTGTCCTGCTCCTTCTCTGTTTGCTGATACTTCCGGAAAGTTATCTTTTTCTCCCAGACCTTCTCTGCCACCTCTTTTGAGAACTTTAGTGGTTTTTACCTTCATTTTGATTTTATTTGCTTCACACAAAAGCTTGCTGCTTCTGTGATGGCAGTTTTGATGTTTCCCCATTGTTTCTCCACCACTTCTTTCTCATTTGCTAGTGCTTTTCTGAGGCACTCTTCCATTTTGCCAAAGTCAGCCCTCCTAAATTCCAGTACCCTCACTTTTATGTGGCTTGACTATATGACTGTGTTTATCATGAACCACACTGTTTGGTGGTCACTTGTTCCCAGATGGCTACCTACTTCTAAATCTGAGATCCTCCCTCCATCCCCATTCGAGAGTACCAGGTATAATATTGCTTCCTACCGAGTGCATTCCAACACTAGCTGTCTCACGCATGCCTCCTGTAGGGCACTGGATTTCAAGCATTCCACTATCCTTTCCTTTAATAGTGTTTCCATTAATTCCCCTACTACTGACGTCAGGCTGAGAGGCCTATAATGGCCTGCCTACTTTTTGCTACCACCTCTGTGGAGTGGGACTACTTCCATGCTTCTTCATTCCTCTGGGACCATTACTGTCTCCACTGAACTGTTAAACAAGTCTGCTAACTGTGCAGCCAGTACGTCCCCTACTTTCTTAAGCAGTCCTGGATGCACCTCGTCTGGCCCCATGGCTTTATCCATCCTCAGATTGGGGAGTGCTTTCCTGACCCTCTCCTCAGGAAATGGATGGATGCCCACTTCCCTCCCATCTAGAGATGCAGCAAATTTAAATTCTGCTGGCGAAGTGAACGTGAAATGGACACTTCGCATTGCCACTCCACCTCATGAGTGGGCATTGCAAAGTGCTCTCTGCTTTGTCATTCACTTGTTAAGGCAGAATGGCAAGTAAGTAAAGCAAAGTCATTGTTTTTAATGGACTTGGCTCCTCATTATGATTCTTTTTTTTGAACTCTGTTTTCTCCCACACCACTGAACTCTCCAGCAACCCTACCTTACCACACTCTCTACCTCCCTGTGGCCCTACTGTCGCCCTCTCTCTACTCCCGCACCAGGCATCCCCCTGGGTCTACCCTCTAGGGAAAGGGCCTGCCCCACCCAGGGCGCTCTTTCAATTAGGGTTGAGACACCGGGCTGGAGAGGGGAGGAAAGTGGAGAGGATTTCAGGTCCAACTACGAGAGTGTGGAATGCGGAGGGAAGGCGCATTTGCCTATGAGCAGCGAGATGATTTTTCTATTTTTTCCTACGTTTTCTTTGGCATCATAGCTCCACCTCTGGCATACACCCTCACCCCCCCAGCCTCCGTCAGAAGGCACTCGTTGAGCGACCTGCAGCCTTAACCCACCCCAGGAAGAGAGAGCTGTCCTCCGGACACTCAATCTCTCCCTGCCTCCGCTGACTCCCAGCCACCCAGGGCCGTTCCCAAACCCGGGTTGCCGGTGTGGCGCGAGGTGTGGCATCCTGCGCCTCAACCCTCAGTGCCACCGGGCCAGCCCTCATTATGATTCTAAGTGATCCACTTGGCATTTCAGATTTGTCAGCCCCCCCCACACATCACATGGCTTACAGTACTGTAAGTCACATGCTCTTTAGCTAGGTAGGAAGGAAATGAGTCATACAAGTAGACACTTTTTACTTTCTCCTGTGCAGACCGAGAGAAGGGAGTATGTTTTGTGACTGCTGCTACTTTGAGATCAGCGTGAGGAGGAGGAGATTTAAACTTTGATGTAGACCCAACAGCTTTTTTAAAAGCTACATTTTTTGTCTTTTTTGTACTCTTTTTTTTACTTAATTTGTTCTTTCTGTAAATTTTATTTTTCTTACCTTTATAAGTAGTTAGTTGTTTGTCTGTGTCTGCGTGACTCTGTGTGTGTGTGTGTTGTGTGACAGTGTGAGTAGTGATTGCTCGGACTGAGGGAGCACAGAAGGAGAGATGGACCAGGGTGAGGGAATGACTGGGCGGGCAGCTCTGGGAGAGGGTGGTAGTGGTAAGTGTCATACTGTGCTCATACGTGGGGGGGGCATGGGCACTCATTTCTGTTGGACTGCTCAAAACTTATGAGTGCCCGGAAGCAGGACCAGCACCGCCTCCTGTCCAGACTCTAAGGCAGTTGAACCACCACCACCACCATGAAGTCCTCTTTAGCAGGAAGTGCCTGCTCCCCTGGGGCCTGGTTTGGATCCCATCACTGCTCATCACCGTGACCAGCCGGCTGCCATTTCATCTGGCCCTCCCCTGCCTGTACTTGGTTCTCCCTGCACCTCCGTTGTCTGGCAGTTTTTTGACTGTGTCGGGGGGGGACAACAGTGTCATTAAGTGCTGCCTATGTGAGGTGGAGGTGCACCGTGGCCCCCAGGGGACTCACCTGGGTACTGGAGGCCAGCACACCCATATGATCAATCAGCACCAGTTGGAGTGGCAGGCTGCCACAGAATGGACCATACCTGTACCTGCTGGCTATTCTGTGGCATAGGGTGCAGCTGTGCATGGTGGCTTCTCTAAGAATAGGAGGGCCACAGCAGCACCTTCTGCTCCACCAGCACCCCCACCCACACCACCACCACCAGTAGGTCAGTCTGTAGAACATGTGGACCCCAGAGAACTGCGTATAACACAGGCTGACTTGGCAGTTCTCTGGAGTGCTGTTGAGGAGAACAATGAGAGGGTGAGTGCTGTGGAACAGTGGCTGGCTCGCATAGAGGGACATCAGTTGCAAATTATGTCCATGTTGGAACTGCTGCTGGATCACTGTGGGATCCCACATTATTTTTTTTTTCCTCACACCATGTGCCCCCCCACACCTTCCTTGCTGTGCCATAAACTGTATTCAGCCACCATCTCTGACCCTTGTATGTAATTATACCCTTTTTTTGTTGTATTCTGTATGCATGACACTTTGTATTCTGAGTAGTGCAAGTATACTGTTCTAAACTGCATGTGTGCAGTCAGTCTTCTTTCCAGTCTGTGTCGGTACTGCAGACACTGCCCAACTCCCTGACTTAAAAACACTTATTAATGAGTACAAAGGTGGGATGGTGAAGCCTGGAGACATACTACAAAACAGGCTTACAATACATCGAATTAACTAGTAAAAAAAAATAATGTTGTGATTCCTGATGTGATCATAAATCATGATTTGTGACTACATTTGTAAATGTGATGATGAAGAAACATGAATGCCTACAGCTGTACTTCCCCGATGAGGTGTGTCACAAAACTCCCTGACTTAGAAACACTCATTAACGAATACAATGGTGGGGTGGTGAAGCATGGAGAGATACTACAAAACAGGCTTACAGTACATTCTAGTAACTAGTAAAAAAAATTAATGTTATGATTCATGACGTGATTGTGAATCGTGATTTGTGACTGCATTTGTGACCGTGATGATGAAGAATGTGATTTGTATCATGAGTGACTCGTGATGATGGTCCTGACTTAAAAACACATATTAATGAGTACAATGTTCATGCAGAATTATGCACCACACCTGTTCAGTACTCTGAAGGGAAGCCAAAGAAACAACAGTGACTTAAGTTAGAGATGGAGATTGGGCCCTTAAAAAATGCAAGTGCACAGACAGATTAAGATTGTGCTGTGCACTGAAGAGATGCAGATGCAAAGGCACAACACCTAACCAGTGCTCACCATCAGAAATTCAAATCTGGAAAAGAATACCTTTGCCGGGTGGCGCGGGCCGCGGGGGGGGGGCAGTGTACTGCACTGCTGCAGTAACAGTCACTAGTACTTGTACCAGTAAAGATACCACAAAGAAATACAAAAATTACCCAGCTGCAGTGGATAGCAGGTTCGCATTGCTGAAATTATGTGGCACAATAAAATGTGTCTGATTTGATGACACACATAACACACATACTCACACACACACTAAGTAATGCGTAGCAAATTGAAAACTTCAATAATGTAACCACATATTTTAAACAAACTAAAATTATGCACTGCTGCACCACAACAATCATCAAACACCTGGCATGAATTATGTAAAATATTACTGTGTGTACATTAACACAGTTATACAAGAAAAATATCACCAAAACAGAAAGCACTGCCTTCTTCTCCGAGTTAATCTACCTACACCACAGATACGCCCCTCCCCCAAAGCACACTTCCACCGTCTCTCAGTACACAGACTGAATGTTGTACATTAACATTCAAAATCCACACACAAACAATAAACACTTGAAGATATGAGCACAGGAGGGTTTCCTATTGTTACACGAGGTCCCTGCACCCTAATTGATACCCTCAGGGGTCCACCGTAGACAGCTAATGTTTAGGCATAAGCTATACTAATACATAGGGCTAAGGGCATCTACCGTATAAGAGTAGATGTCAGGATATAATGCATATTGTTGTAATCTACTTTGCTTGCTAAAGCACACACATTATACCATGTGTTTTCTGTCTGTTTCTTGCTTGTCAGATGCCAATACACCTGTCCTTGAAGTAATTATAATATGTAAGACAACATTGCCATCCTTTGGTGATGTGCACCACTACACCTTGTTATGTAAGACTCTGTATACGAACGTCTTTGTTCTAAAACTGATGACTTTACAGAATTATATAATGTTATCTTGGACCATGGAGCCACCTCTAATTTAGCCAATAGGGCTCATCTCTGTAACTAGAAATGTTTCTATCTTTTGGTAACTATAGTAATTATCACAGGTATATAATGTCATGCACAGGCTTTACACCTCGGAGACCTGAGAGATCCCAAGAGACTACAGAGAAACCTCGAGGTGTAGGGAACGCTTAGCACTGGCTCCCGGTTAGTATTGATAAGAACTGCTTAGGGCAACTGTGATTTATCGCTTTTGTAGTAATAAACTTGTTTATTATTCGAATGCAACTTGTTTGTGATTATTTGCATTTCCAATATTGCCAAGAACCTGAAAGTGAGGTTTAGTCCTCTTACATATTGACGGCCGTGTGCAGGTGATATTTGGTGTTTGCAAGTTTTCACTTGTTGCTGTAAATTCTCCCTTCCCCACGGGGATTGTAGGTGTACACCCCTGTATCACCTCTCCAGTTCGTTCTACCAGTTTGTAGATACTTGCAAAGTATGGCTGACTTTTTGGGTGTGGTCGATGCCGTCTCGACCCACTCCATAGCAGCTTTGAATTGCAAGCCTACAACTTATACAGTAGCCCGGCTGTGTATAAAGTACTCGTGTTGTGGATCGATACGCAACACGCTGTCTTTTTCACAGTTTGAATTTTCGTTCCCTCCCACACAATGGTCACAGTATCAGATATCTGCGCAGAACTGAGACTCGATGTCTCTAACTTCCTTACCTCCCATGGAGGATGGGCTCACTTCACGCGGGACGCAAGTCAATCCGAAAACCCTGTACTGGGGATTTCAACCCTGTATGCAGAGACGCGACAATCCACCAATAAACAAAGTGCTAAAGGGTTAATGGTCGCTGCTCTCTACATTGCTTTGGAAGTCTCTAAAGCGAGGTTTCATACCCTTGATCTGCAGATCACATCTCTTAAGCAAGAGATGGGTTTACAGGAAACAGAATGTGTTCGTATACAGCAGAACCTGAAGTCAGAACTCCAATCTCTACGAAATGAAAAGGATTCACTATTGCATCATTCAGCACAGGCTGGTGAACAAGAAATGTGTACTCTGAAACAGGAGTGTGAAAGTTTGAGACAAGATAAGAGTCAAGTTGTGCAGATGAATGATTTGTTGAGTGCTGCGAATGCACAGTTGAGTGATGAGATGGGTGAGCTTCAGGATGAGATCAATCAGGTACGTAATGATTTAGAAATAGCCTATAGGGACAATCGCGAATTGAGTGCCGCTTACCGTGTTTTGCAAAAGCAGAAGCAGGATCAGGTTGATATGGATGTTGCAAGTGTGAATCATGATGAATGTAAAGCTAAGATGGATAAGCTGCGCCATCAGCAAGAGGTTTTGGCTGGCCATGTTAAGGCAATGGGTGGCGTAGCCCCTGCCTTTCACTCGTCATCAGAAGGGGAGTTGTCTGATGATGACGTCTCACAGTACAATGCCCAGTAACGCCCCTACTATGACCCAGATTCCTCACCCAGCCATCCACAGCATGGCAGGTCCCTGACCCCTACCCCAGGTCACCGTCGCGCGTCGTAACACTTATCATGGGAAACGCCATCATGGCGGTGCCCATGATAGGGGAGCAGGCCCAAGCCTGGTCCCGATGGCGCCTCCAGTAACCGTTACTAGTGTGGAAGACAGGCAAGAGATTGAAACCATGATTGATAGAGCATTAGGTAATGTTCCTCTTCCTGAAAGAAGTATGAAAGCCATTAAAAGTCAGATCCGACAAATTTTCCAGGAGGCTGGCACTCAGGAAGGTGTTGTTCGTACTGCAGCTGAAGCTGCGGCTCACGCAGCATTGGACGGTGCGTGAGACGCGTTACCTCTGCCTGATTGACTACCGACTAATCCCCTACAAATGGCCTACTCTGTTCAGCAAATTGCTGACAGTATCAGGCAGATGAGCCCGTCCAACAATCTCAGTTGCCACTTGGAAAAGGTGCGCTCAAAATGCGAGATGCTCAGCCTCGCCGCAGAGTATCAGGTCCAAAGAGTACGCCAGACCATCGATCCTGGTTTATGGGCCAAACTCCCCGAAGCAGTTCACCAGGATTGGAGCACTACCTTTGACGAGGTTGCAGCTGAGCTTATCTCCGCTTATAGCCCAGGTGTGGTAGGAGTAATGCTGGCATACCCCGTGAAGCAAAATGCGAAAGAAAGCCCAGCGACCTACCACCAGAGATTCTGGATGGCCTACCGAGCAGGGAAGCACTTGGCACAAGAAGCTGCGCATGTAGATCTTGTTGAATATAAGACCTTGTTTCTTAGGAACATGATCCCAGCCATGAGAGAAAAGGTAGAGCGAACCACGTACCCAAATACGGATAGGTTTGCCGATATTCTTCGGAAAACTGAGAGGGTGTATCAACTGTACATCCGTGATTTGGGTTCCGGTTCCAAAAAAGTTGCTGCCATGGAACCCGCCTCCGGGACCGTGACACACTATACTGTGGAAGGGCAGGCCCAACAACAGCAGCCCAAACATCCATCGGCCCCTTCAGCTAACAACTTACAAAACCCCCAACAAGGCCAAAAACAACAGTGGAGTGGGAACCGGAATTGGTCTAAAAACAGAAAGCAAAAGGGCAGAGGGAAACCAGTACAAAGATTGGGTTCCTCATACAAGGAGATAACCGAAGAAAAACGGAAATTTCGAGAGCTCCTGGGGCAAGTGCACTCTGTAGTGGACGCTGTTCCTGCACAGACCCTTGCGGCATTACAGCCGGCGACACATGCCACTGCTGGTCATGGAGACACCGGAAGTACAAGCTCTCAGGCCCACACAAGCCTGAACCCGGAAGCTCCTCCCTGTATTGCATCAGTGCAACATTGTGAAGTCATTCATGCAAGTCCAGCCCAGCATCTGCATGCCTTCAGCAATATGGATTGACAATTACAGGCCCCAGTCCGCATTGTAAACAACCTGGTCTTGGATACAAACAGAAGGCCCTGCACCGGGGCCGAGGTTGGAGGCCGCCAACTTATTGTCTTATTGGATACAGAGGCAGCTGTATCTGTGCTATACGATGAACACCCAGACACGTCCCCTTGGTCTAGCGGACGGAAGACCAATATGTCAGAAGCTGATGGTACTAGGCTACCTGCATACCGTTCTCTACCCTTACCGGTAGAGCTAGGCCATTTGAAGGCCTCACATGCTTTCCAACTAATGGTGCTGCATGATCATTCTAGTATCATCAGGATTGACTTCCTTGCACCACACGGCTGTGTGATGGATCTAGCTAACATGCTGCTGATACAGATCCAGGGTCAATACTGCACTGTCTTAATTCCTGACTCACATGCTGTGGCAACAGTATCTATCAACAACAAAGAGTTCAATGTCATAGATTTGTTCAAGAACCATGAACTTTTTCCAAAACTCCTACCTATTCTGCAATGACATTTGGAAGCGTTTGCAGTTAATAAGCATGATTGTGGCAGAATGCATACTGTTATTGAGGTGTCAGGCCCAGCACATGAAAGACAAAGGCAATACCCATTTCCCACTGAAGCCTTACCCTCTCTCAGGGAAACAATCAAGTCACTCCTTAAGCAAGGAGTAATAAGAACTTGTGTTTCACCGCCAACTCTCCTGTTTGGCCCGTGAAAAAACCCACAGGCACCTGGAGACTTACTATTGACTACAGGAAACTGAATCAGGTCACTCTCAGTTGTTCACCAACTGTGGCGTCGGCACCAGATGTGCTTCAACTTTTAACACCGGATCAGAAATGGTTCAGTGCCCTGGATATTTCCAATGGTTTTTGGTCATTACCATTGGCCCTCAAGAGTCAATATAAGTTTGCCTTCACATTTGAAGGACGACAGTACACGTGGACTTGCTTGCCATAGGAATTCCATAACAGTCCATCCCTTTTCCATATCCACATGATGGGTGCCCTACAGAGTTTCTCACCCCCCCCAATGTCTCTTACAATACTTAGATGACCTGTTTTTGGCCAAGGCCACACAGGAACAACATCTGGATCTCTTGGATGAACTATTGACTGTCATTCAGAGAGCAGGTTTGAAATGCAATCCTGCAAAAGCACAATTATGTCAGAAAGAAGTACTCTTTCTGGGTTTGAAAATAACTGACCAAGGCCGGAGCCCTACTTGGAAAAAGCTACAGGGATTACAAGACTTGCCAATACCCACCAGTGTGGCTACTCTTCGAAGGTTTCTAGGTATGGTAAACTACTCCAGAGATTTTATTTGTGACTTTGCTCAGAAAGCTGCTCCTCTGTATGACCTACTCAAAAAGGATGTTCCATGGAATTGGGGCCCTGTTCACACCAAGGCTGTGACGTTACTGAAGCAGGCTCTGGCCTCTGCCCCAGCACTGGTAAACCCCAATCCAGCACTACCATTCCACCTGGAGTGCACCACCTATGACATTGCCATGTCAGCAGTGCTGGTCCAGAAGGTGCATGGCACCCTGAGACCTATTGCATATGCATCGCAGATCTTGACCCCAGTGGAACAGAAATACAGCCTTTGTGAAAGGAACCTTCTGGCCACCTACTGGGCTGTCAAGCACTTCCTGTATATCATTGGGTACTCACCACTGATTCTCAACACTAACCACATGCCGACTACCTTTCTGCTCTCAGATAGAGTGAAGGATGGGTCAGTCTCCAACACTAGACTGACACATTAGTCACTTCTCCTCCAGGACAGAGATATTCAGGTCCATCAGACCAAAGTTCCATCTCAACTAGCTCATGGCCTCCTTTTTCAGAGAGAACCCCATGACTGTACACTGCAGTCACCTGACCTCCCAGATCCGGGTCCATTCCTCCCTGCTATGCCAGAGATACTGGAGAGTACCTCCTTGTGTCGTATTTTTACTGATGGTTCAGCATCATACTATCAGGGAGAACAGATTGCAGGGATAGGTATTTTGGTGGTTTATCCCTATGGGAACACTGTCAAGATATCTAAACGTTGCAGTGTGACTTCATCACAATATGCAGAGATGGCAGCGGTGGCCTGTGCACTTGAGTTTATCCAACATGGAACTCAGGATACTATCATTTTTACAGACTCTAATTGGGTTTGTTGCTCCCTTACAGAATTTCTCCCTTTCTGGAAGAAGAACTCCTTCCTCTCCTCTGACGGCAGTCCAGTGAAATACAAAGAATTGGTAATCTATATACAGGCATTGGCACAGAAATACACACACAAACTTTATGTGCACAAGGTTAAAGCTCACTCTCTACATGATGCCTACCATGCATTCAATGACACAGCAGACAACCCTTGCTAAGGAAGAGGCTCGAGGGGGGGACGTCTGAATGATGGATCATCCAGAAGCCAATGCAGCCGTACATGTTGCAGCCCTTAAAAAGAAAACTGAGTCTTTTTCTCCCCTGGACCTCTCAGCAGCCCAGCATTTGGACACTGAACTCAAAGAAGTATTCAGATTCCTTGACAAAGGTACTGAACAAAGACTCCCTACGCATAACCCATATTGCAGACATGAAGGTAAGTTACACTTATCCCCTGATGACAAACTCATCTGGTTTCAACCAGAGGATACTACCACTAAACTGTCGGTAGTACCCAGACATTTGAGATCTGAATTTTTGCACCAAGTACATGATACTCCTACTGGTGGACACCAAGGAGCAGAAAACACCCTCCCAAACATCTCAAGACCACCGCTTGGTGGCCTGGTATTACCAAAGATGTTAAATAATACATTGACAATTGCCTCGTTTGTGCACAAAACAATCCCATACCTACAAAACAAAATGCCAAACTATTACCACAAAGACACACTGGCCCTTGGCATGCTATCCAAATTGACTTCATTGGTTCTTTGACCAATACCAGTAGAAACAACAAGTATGCTCTTGTGGTAACCGATTTATTCTCTAAGTGGGTTGAGGCTTTCCCCACTAAGACATGCACCTCAAAGACAACTGCCAAAATCCTGGTGGAACAGATTTTCTCCAAGTGGGGCCTGTCTCTCAAGGTAGACTCTGACAAAGGAACCAGTTTTACAGGTGAGTTGATGAAAGAGTCCCTTGAACTCCTTGGGGTTCAGCAAAAGTTCCACATACCTTATCACCCTCAATCCTCAGGTCAAGTAGAAAGAGCCAACAGACGGATTAAGCAAATGCTTTCCAAATTCATAGAGGACAATCCCAAGACTTGGGATTCCCTATTGCCTTTACTCCTTATGGAAAATAGGGGTACGCCCTCCGCCACCACTCAGCTCACACCCTTTGAGGTGATGACTAGAAGACAGATGAGATTACCTGAACACTTGCTGTTTGACCTGCACAACCCCACTGCAGACCGAGTGTCTGTGGATCAGTATGTGGAAAAACTCAGAAAAGATCTCATACACACACACTTGTACACTGCAAACTGCATGGGCAAAGCCCAGCAACAATCCAAAATACAATTTGACAAACACGCACAAGAAGTGGATTGGCAAATTGGAGATCAGGTAATGGTACTTTGATTTCCACATCCCACCCAATCCATCTCCAATAAATGGGAAGACCCTTAACCCATTGTCAACAAGCTCAGTCTGGCAGTCTATCATGTTAGACTCCTCCACAACAATAAATTGACTGACAAATGGTTACATGCAAACCAATTGAAATTGTACAAAGGAACTTAAACTTACTTTTCCAAACCCCATTGGGCTGAATTGTACTAATGTACTAATCTTTGATCTTCCTTTTCAGATATACTGACAAGATGGCTATCTTGTTCCTATCTCTTCTCCTTGCAGGAGTGATCGCTTGCACCCAAGGCACGGTACCGGACCTCCTTCAACAACTGGATCCTCCAGCATTCCCTACAGAGGGAGTTTCCATCAAAATACCAGATACTATGATTACGGTCCAGGAAGATTCCAATGCTTACCTCACTGCCTCGGTCATTGCTCCTGACAAATCAACCCTTCAAATTAAGTGGCAAACCACATCACAAGGACAAATTCTCCCTGTGGCCAAACTCTCCAAGGGAACTTTTCAGGGTTCACCCAACGCTAAATTATCCCCAAATGGTTCGCTGTCCTTATTACAAACTGCATTGAGACACTCTGGTTTGTACAACATTATTGCTCTAATTGATCCTTCCTATTGTAACTCTCTTTCCAAAGATTCTGCCTGCAGATTCTGTTCTGTACACCACATGGCCTCTGCAGCCATATATCTCTCTGTTTTACCTCCCATTGAAAAACAGCTTTTGGAATGTCCCAAACATAACCCTGGTCCCCGTAGTGGTCTTACGGCCACTGCCCTCCCAGGTTCCTTGATTAGTAATTTACAGTTTATGCATATACCTGTTTTGTTTAATCTTACTTGCTGGAACATGAAAGAATTTGGTATGTGTCACAATACTAATACATCTGCATTTTATAGTACATTATTGCTTGACAGTTTAGCTGCATTTCAGATTCGTACTAAGGATCCCTTTACTGGGGTTTATTCTACTGAACATAGAGGTAATTTTAGGAGGAAAACCCCTCCTGGTACTCTTAACAATAAACGTACTAAACGTGAAGTTGACAGTTCTGATGTTACTGGTGCTACAGTTACTGTCACAGGTCTTTTTGGTACTGCTATGTCCATTTGGAACAAAGCAGACATTGCTGCTATAAAAAGTCACTCTGCAAAATTCTCCACTGGTTTGGTTAATAATAGTTTACTACCATTATTGCATGGTGTGGATGGTCTTAGTCAGGAAGGAAGATTCACTGTATACAACATGCACGACATTGCAAAAGCATTTACTGATTCAAAAGATAAGATTAACACACTCGTACAACAGAACAATAGAGAAGCTGAAAGACAATACATTGGTAGGGAAATACTCTGTTCTGCATATGGTTCATACATCCTCACTACCATCAACAACCTCTTCCGTGATTTAGAAACTGGAAGAATCCCAGACATAATACATGATAGACGCATCTCCAAATGGTATTGTCCTAAATGTAAACTTTCAACTTGTGTTTCTTTGTGTATGCAACAGACTTTGTATATTCCTCTCTCCACAGCGAGAAACTTGGGGTTTGTGACCAGACACCCTAATTCTGGTCCTTGTTTTTCTACCAAGAAATGTTCCATAACAGATACCATGTTTGTCTTTTTTACTGTCTCCTTACCACATTTTGATCCCACCACAGCCTTGTTCGACAAGCTTGCACTGGCGCATTCGATTGGGCATTTGGATGATGACATCTACAGAGAACGCCTGGATTTACCACCTCTACTGGTCTACCACTCCTTGGATGCCTGGGTGGCACCACACACAGACTGCTGAACAAAAAAGCAATACATCTACTTGTGCCGATGTGATGTGTTTAATGTCATATGCCCTGTTTATGACTACTCTCCAGACAGCATTGATTGGACTTTCACTATGGATGATGACATCACTGACAATGGCACCAACTCTTTTTACTCGACTCTGTCACCAGATCAGCTCTACCATTCCTATCATGAGGAAGCTCATCTCCTGTCAACACGGATTTCGTCTTCTTACACTAGAATCGATGAAGTAAAGTTTCAGCAAAAAAAAATGACTCAAAAAGGCTTTAACAGCTTTTAGAAGGTTTGAATCGCAGAGAGCTCTGAGAGCAGATTGTCTCCTGCAGCTTTCTACACACATTACCCCAAACTGAGTCTGTGCAGAACAATCTCGAGCCCATGTGACCTGAAATCCCATGAATCACTGCAAAATTCACCTTTGGATCTTAAAAACAAGGTGAAGTGAGGCGAAATACATTGTTTTCAATGTACTTCACCTTAAGAATTGGTGGAATAGTGGTTTGGGAAGGCAGAGTAACTCAAGTCATTGATTTCAATGGACTTTACGTTACCCATTATAAGCTAGTATTCCACTGGCTTATGGAGCACTCTCATAATCGCTTCTTCACTCCATGAATCACTGTGAGCTTAATTATTACACCTCTTCTCTCTCCCTTCAGAGCTCTTGGTTACTATTTTAGATCCTCATCTTCTCTTCTACTGTGAACACTGAGCAGAAGTATTTGTTTAAAGTAGTCCTACTGGGTACAGTGAATCCCTGACTGCTTCACAGATTGGGGCTTCACTGTACAAATTCACCCTGCAGTCACTATATAAAACAAATAGTTTTTTAAGCTCACTGCTCGAAAATTTGGAAAAGCCCTTAGTGCAGCCAGCATTTTCTATTATGACACTGTGCTGTCTCAGTGGAAGGGAAGTAAATGCAAATCTAGGAGCTTTCATTATTACTTCTTCGCATTGATATTGCATTGGGGAAAGGAGGAGTAAGAGTTTGAAGAAGGTTGTGCAATGGCTACTTAAAGTCTATTTTTGAGTGTGGATAGGAAGGATAGGAATATAAAAAGCAGTTGCTCAATATATCTAAACGTGCAACAAAGGAGGTAAGGGAAATAAATAAAATGTTTTGCACTGATAGAGGGGGAGAGGGGAGACTTGGGGGAGTGTTTGGTATCCTGCATCTGGAAGGGTGGGGGGTCGCTGGAGGGCAAGACAGCAATGGGTAGAGTGGTAGGCTGCAACAATCTGGTGCACCAATCTTTCTAAACATTGCCTGGAGGTGGAGGATGTTTAGCATGCAACCACATAGAAAACTTAGGAGATTGAGGGTCTGCAGGAGGAACTAAGACAGACAAGGCAGATTGGGGTGGGTTTAGCCCAATACTGGAGGGAGGAAGAAGGGGAGATGAGGGAGGGTGATTTAAGCCAACAGTGGTGAGGAGAGGGTCAGAAGAAGGGAAGCAGAGACAAAGGGGCCCAGGCCAGGAAGAACAATTGCCGGGGAAACCAGGTCAGGAGACAAAAGGCAAATGGAAAGAGGAGATAGGGACTTGTGAGAGGAGGGGAAGAAGTGGCAAAAGTCATGGAGTGGAAAGGAGAAAACAGGTTACTATGAACAGAGAGGGAGCGGGCATTTGTGAAGGGTCTTCAGAAAACAGCTGTGCACTGCTAGAGAGGAAGAAAGTAGAGGAGGGAAATTATGAAATTAGAGGAGTAATTGATAAATGCCTGGACCAAACTGGAGTGGGGGGGAAGTTCTGCTGGGAGAATTGCAACAGGGGTAAAAGGGGGAAATAATGTGCAGGAGGAAGAGGAGGAGCTGGAAATGAGAGAGGTAGATTAATGGAAGCAAGCAGGGAGTAAGAGGGGCGGAATCATAGTGCAGGAGGACTCAATACTAAGAGGAGTTAGGTGGGGTAGCAAGGGGGAGAGGCATAGTCACATTTGGGTGGAGGCCATGCCAGAAATGACAGCGGAAAGGGTGGGACAGTGTTCTGAAATATGCTAGAAGGGGTAGGGACAAGCCTCATTTAATTATACATCTTGGGACAAATGACCTGGCTGACAAGACAGTAGATATAGTCCAGAGGAGGTTTGAGGAACTAGCACAATTATGTGAGGGGGCAGGAAGATTAGTAACTTTTTCCGAGATACTTCCAGTGCCAAAGGCAAGCACAACAAGAAAGCTGAGAATAGAAGAATTTAATGGATGGCTAAGAACCTGGTGTTTTGCTAAAGGGTATGGGGTGTTGGGGGGTTGGGAGGAACCTGGGAGGACAGTAGTCTCTATGCCAAGGACAGATTACACTTGAGTGAGGAGGGAAAGAAAGTGTTGAAATGGAGGATGGAAGAGTATAGAGGAAGTTGGGAATTTAAACTAGAGTGGGGTGGCAGTTAGGGAAGAGATATGCAGAGACCACAGGTTGGAAATCATATGAGCTTACCTCCATAACAGTGACAAAGGACAAATGGCAAGTACTGTTGGTGATGCTAGGAAAGGAGGGCAGGATGGGGGGGAAGGGTGGAAGGTGGTTACCCTTAATGCTAGGAGCCTTGGGAGGAAAACTGCAGAGTTACAGGTTCTCATGGCAGAGGGAGAGGTGGACATTGCAGCCATCACAGAAACATGGGCCACCCAATATAATGACTGGGACCTGTCTGTACCAGGGTACAGGTTATTTCGTAGGAACAGGGTGATTGGGAAAGGGGGGGAGTGGCACTATATTTGAAGGAAGGACTGAAGTGTGTAAGGGAGGAAGGGGAGGAGGGTAGTATGGAGTCACTTTGGGTATAAATCCAGGATTCCAAGAATAGGATTCTTAGAATAGGAGTGGTGTACAGGCCACCATCTCAGATAGAGGAGTTAGACAGGGAACTAGCGAGACAGATCAAGAGGACCTGCGAGAAGGGTAGTGTGGTGATTGTGGGGACTTCAACATGCCAGGAGTGGACTGGAGCACCCCAACAACCAGGAACAGAAGGGAGCAGGTACTGCTGGATGCCTTCCAGGACAGCTTCCTGCTGCAAATGGTCAGTGAACCAACCAGGTTAGGAAATACCCTTGACCTTGGGCTGGCAAATGGGGACTTTGTGAGAGAACTTACAGTGGAGAAACCGCTGTCAGGGCATGACCACTACTCAGTATGGCTCACATTGGATATGGGCAAGGAAGGAGTGGAATCTGGCACAAGAGTGCTAGACTTCAGGAGGGCCGACTTTGGGAGGATGGGGGAAGTGGTAAAAGGGTACCTGGCCAGAATTCAATCTAGTATGGACACTAACCAGAGGTGGGAGCTCATAAAGCTGGGGATAGTGGAGGCAACCAAACCTGCTGCAAAGCCCAGAGCAAGAAGGCTAGGGCTAAGAAACCGAGCTGGTTGAGCAACGAGGTCATGGAAAGGTAGGAGGAAGAGCTGCCTTTAGGAAGTACAAAAACAGGGAGGGGGAAGACAGAGAGGAGTACTTGACAGAATCGAAGGAGGTGACAAGGGCAGTAAGGGGAGCCAAAGCATCTACGGACTCAGGCTGGCACAAGGCATTAAGAGGGGGAGAAGGACTTCTTTTAGTACATCAGAGAAAAGGAGCTGTAAGGACCACATAGTAAGGATTGGGGGGTTGGGTGGAAGCAGGAGATGGATAAGGCAGAAGAACTAAATGAGTACTTCTGCTCAGTATTTACTAAGGAGAAGAGGGGTGACACCATGGTGGGAGAAATTGCAGAAGCAGGGGAAGTGGTGACAGATGGGGAAATCATGGAGGGCAGAGTCTGAGAGAGTTTGAAGGCACTGAGGGTGGACCAGGCGCAGGCCCAGATGGCATCCACCCCAGGGTACTGAAGGAGTTGGCAGAGGTCCTGCAGGACCTCTGGCAGACCTATTTAATGCCTCACTACATTCAGGGTGCATACCTCAGGACTGGAGAATGGCTCATGTGGTGCCCCTCCACAAGAGTGTCCCCAAGGATGAACCGGAAACTACAGACCAGTGAGCCTCACATCCATCGTGGGTAAGCTAATGGAGACTATCCTGAAGGAGAGGCTGGTGGCCCTCCTAGAAGCCAAAGGATTACAGGACAGCAAACAGCATGGCTTCATACATGGCAGATCCTGCCAAACCAACCTGGTTGAGTTCTATGACTGGGTAACTAGGCAACTGGACAAGTGCCATGCAGTGGATGTCCTGTATCTGGACTTCAGTAAGGTATTCTACTTGGTTCCACATGGAAGGCTGGGAAGGAAGTTAGTAGGCACATGGGTGGGTGCAAAGCTGGTGAGATGGGTAGGAAACTGGCTGCAGTGAAGGCAACAGAGGGTGGTGGTGGGTGGGGAGCTCTCACACCCAAGGGCAGTGATGAGCGGTGTCCCACAGGGCTCGGTGCTGGGACCAGTGTTGTTTGGGATATTCATTGCAAACATATCATGGGACATCAAGAGCAAGATCAGTCTGTTTGCTGATGATACCAAGGTTGGCGTGGTGGTGGATGACCTAGGGGGATGGCAGGGGTTGCAGGATGATCTGGCAAAGCTTGAAACCTGGTCAGACACCTGGCAACTGGGGTTTAATGCCAAAAAGTGCAAGATGCTGCATTTTGAGATGAAGAACCCAAGGAGGAGTTACCAGCTAGGGGGAGTGCAGCTAGCCCTCACAGAGGAGGAGAAGGATCTGGATGTGCTCATTACAGGGTCAATGAACAACTCAGCACAATGTAGGAAGGCAGCTGCAAAGGCCAACAAAATGCTGGGTTGTATTGCAAGGGGTATATCCTCAAGGAGGGAGGAGGTGATTCTGCCACTGTATAGGTCATTAGTTAGACCACACCCGGACTACTGCGTGCAGTACTGGCATCCGTATCTGAAGAGGGACATTAAGTTACTGGAGGGGGTGTAGTGCAGGGCGACAAAGATGATCAAAGGGTTGGGGGACTTTTCGTACGAGACGAGGTTGAAGGAGTTGAACATGTACTCACTGGAGGAGAGGAGAGACAGGGGTGACATGATTGAAACCTTTAAATACTTGAAAGGAATAAACAAGATGGGTACAGAGGGGCTGTTCAAAGTAAGGGAGGGGAAGGCCACTAGGGGCCTTGATATGAGACTGGAGCAAGGAAGGTTCAGGAGGGAGATGAGGAGACACTTTTTTACAGAGAGGGTGGTGGCTAGGTGGAATGCATTACCTACAGAAGAGATATGCAGTAGAACAGTGGACTGGTTCAAACGAAGATGGGACAGGACAAATGGGAGGGTTAATGAAGGGGAAGGGTGGAAGGGAAGGGCAGCTGCAGAATAAGGGGTGCTAGCTGTACATTCGAGCAGACTTGATAGACCTCTAGGCCTTTATCTGCTGGCAAATTTTGTATGTTCGTATGTTCGTATTTTGGTTCTGATCTCTCTACTAAACATGCAAGATAATCACGCGCCATTGCCTCTGCATTATGGGTAGCCCTATGTACAGAACTGTATAAAATTATATTTGTGAAATTTCGGTCCTTATTTTACACACTTTGGCCCAGATATTTAAAGGGTTGCGCATGGCGCATAACAGTGTGCGCCATCGCAACCACTGATCGCCTGGCGCGATATTCAAGAAAAGGGGAAAGTGCGGCACAAATCTCAATGTGCCAGAGCGCATCAGTAATGTATGCAGGCACAGGTGGCGGGGGGCATGCCCATGCATACTCTGCACAGCCTGATATTCAGCCCAGGATGTGCGGAGCCATGTATGCGAAACCTCTACCTGTGCCAGCACAAAGTTGATTCAAAAAAAAGGAACAGTGGATGGCCACCCACAGGTGAGCTGCTGCATTGCAGGGTGCAACATGGCAGCTGCCACCTGTGGTTGGTCACCCGAGCACCGGCAGCACCTCCGTGGTGGTGGCCCCTTCAATGCCTGATTGTGGGCATCAGTAGAAAAAGATTAATCCAAAATCCCTGGTGGTCCAGTGGACCGCTGCCCGCCCGATCGCGGGCTAAGTAAATAAAAGATATATCCTATATCCCTGGTAGTCCAGTGGACCTGTCTGCCCAATCGCAGGCTGAAGTAGAATTAAATGAAACTTACCATCCTTGGTGGTCTCAGGGCCCCTCCCCACCCACCTCACTGATTCCCACCACCCCGCCCCCGCCAGCGGGCGGGAGCAGCACCCCACCTGCTGCTGCCTGCCCCGCTGACAGACACGGTTAGTAATACGCTTATTGGTCTCATAGCATGAGCTAATGGGCGCAGCAGCCATATCAGAACATATTCCAGATATGTGAATGGGTCCATTCACATATCTGGATTGTGAAGTACGTAGAGGCTGCACGCCCATTGGCTTACGCTGTGACCAAGGGCGTAAGCCTTACCGACTGTGCCAGTTGGCGGATGGCAGGGCGGCAGGCGGATGGGGTGCTGCTGCCTGCCGCTGAACGGGGGGGAGCGGGGTGGTGGGGATCAGTGGGCGGGTGGGGAGGACGGTCCACTGGACTACCAGGGTGGTAGGTTCTGTTTAATTCTACTTCAGACCGCAATCGGGCAGACAGGTGCACTAGACCACCAGGGATATTGGAGTTATCTTTTATTTACTAGCCCGCGATCGGGTGGGCAGTGGTCCACTGGATCACCGGGGATATAGGTGTAATATTCTTTCACACCTAAGCCTGTGATCGGGCAGACTTCGGTCCACTGGACCACCAGGGATTTAGGATTATTCTATTTTTTTCACTGCAGCCTGTGATCGGGCTGTGAGGCACATTGACATGCTGCAGGGGCATCGGTCCCTGACTGTTGCTGCCTGGCAGGGTGCCAGGTGCAAGTCGACGGGGATCAGTGCACCTGCATGCAGATGAGCCATAATGACATGCAAATGCCCCATGTGCGCCTTGCATACATTATGGCCCCATTTGCATGTCAACTTTTAAATATCGTGGTTGTTGCGCTTTGCTCAATGGAACTTGTGCTAGTGCTTCCACATGCTCCACTCTGGCCACTGGCGCTGGTGCAGTGCCACTGTGCCATGCGCACTGCGGTTGGCCAGGGTGCAATATTCAACACTGCTGAGCCATGGTGCAGCTCCGTTGAATATCGCCCAGTCCATGCCCCTGCGCAGCCATGTTGAGCTGCACGCAGGCTTGCACCGCAGCCTGGCACAGTTTGAATATCTAGGCTTTTGCCTAAATCCCATGTGTATGCCAGCCATACACATAGGATTTAAGCAAAGTGTAAAAAAAAAAAAAAAAAAAAAAATAAGGATCGGTATTTCACAAATATAATTTTGTACAGTTCCGTACGTAGAGCTACCTATAATGCAGGGGCAGGGGTGCATCATCGCCTTCCATGTTTAGTAGTGAGACTGGATCTGGAATACAGTGCCATAACAAAAAATGCTGTCTGCACCGGGGGCTTTTCCCAATTTTCCAAGCTGTGAGCGTAAAAAATTATTTGCTTTATAAGTCTCTGCAGGATGAATTTGTACAGCGAAGCCCTAATCTGTGAAGCAGATGGGGCTTCACTGTACCCAATAGGACTCCTTTAAGATGTTTGCCTTTTCTTGGTCTTCCTCCTCCTTACTGTCTTCCCCCACCACACCGTACAATCCCTTCTTTAGTCTTCCTTTTCTCACTGATGCACCTAAACATTTTCTTGTCCCTTTTTGATACTACCTGGGCTATTATTTCCTCAGTTTGCTCCTTACTGCTTTGCCTGCTTCCCTCCATTTCCCCAGATATAATTCCCTATCCTCCTCTCTGAGTGTCCCCATACATTCTGAATGCCACTCCTTTTGCCTTTACCTTTTGTGCTGCCTTATTCAAGAGTCACAATGATCTCCTTTTCCTTCTGCTTTTGTTTATTTGCTTGACATACAGGTTTGCTGCATTTACTATGCCCTCTGCTAGTCTGGCCCATTTGCCCTCCACCCCATCCAGGACATCCCCACTGCCAGTTTTGTCGGAGGCACTCTCTCATCTTTGTAAAGCCAGCTCTTCTGAAATCCATGACCCTCGTCCTTGTGTGGTTGGATTCCTCTGCTGTTATATCAAACCACACTGTGCGATGATATCTGGTCCCCAGATGACTTCTCGCCTCAATACCTGCAACTCTGTTTCTATTACTGTAGTAAGCACCAGGCCCAGTATTGCCCCATCCTCAAGTGGGTGCATTGACTCGCTGCCTGAGAAATGCCCCCTGCAAGGAGTCCAAGATGTCTCTACTTCTAATTGATGCTGCAGTCAGGAGGCTCCAGTCTATATTTGTCATATTAAAGTCCCCCACCAGGACAACCTCACCCTTTTCAGCTATTGTGCCAGTGGATTCTCACATTTTTTATCTAATTCCTTCCCCTGTGTTGAAGGCCTGTAGACCACTCCTATCCGAACAACAGCTCTGTTTCCTAACTCGAGTACGAGCCACAGCACCACAAGCCCCCTTGACTTCCTTTTACCTCTTTCACTTTTATGTTTTCCTTAACACGAAACACCACTCCTCTTCCTTTTCTTCCCTCCATGTCCCTTCTAAACATCATGTAGCCAGGCATGACCAAGAGCACCATGATTCAGTAATGGCTACTGTGTCCAGGTATGCTTCTGCCATTGTGGTCTCCAGGTCTGGGATCTTATTTCCCGGGCTTACACATTGGCACACGTGGCTTTCCAGATCTTTGTTAGCCCCTTTTCTTTTTTCACCACCTTCTTTCGTTAGCTGATCCCCCTTCCTCACCTGTTTATTTTGCCTGCTCCTCTCCTCCCCATGCTGATTCTTTGTTGCCTTAATTGTCTTGCATCCCAGTGGGTTTTTCTCCTCTTGGGATCTCTCTATTATCTATTACAGCCTGTGGGGGAAGGGACAGTTACTGCCTCCCCTTTGTCTTCCACCATCCCCTTGGCTAGTGTAAATGTCTAGCCAAGTAACATTTAAACTGTGCACTGAGGACTGCTGTCCCCCTCATGGATTGATGCAGACTATCCCCCCTGGTATAAGCTTTGATCCTGCCAGGTGAAACCCCAGTCCCCAATGTAACTATACCCTTCCTCTCTGTACCACTGCTTCAAACATAAGTTGAAGGCCTTAGTGTGGTGCTCCCTCTCCTTCCCCGTCTAGTAGATGGGCAGCACTTCCATAAAGGCTATAGTACATGCTACCTGCCTAAGATTATTCCCCAGTTTCCTAAACTGCTCCTGTACTGTTTCCATCTCATCCATGGCAAGATCATTTATCCCCAGGTGGACAAGGACATCCAGCTCCCCCTTCTATTGCCCTTGCAATCTTTTGGATAGGCTTCTCATCTGCCTCAGCCACTGCACCAGGTAGTCACTTTAGCTCCCTCTCTACCCCCTTTCCTTCCACCAATTCTATTCCCATGATAGTAGAGTCCCCCACCAAAAGATGCTTCCTCCTCCTTCTCCTCCTCTGGGGTCCTCCTCCTCCCCAGGACCTCCATTAGGGTGACCCCCCATTCATTACCTTGGGTTCCCCTTCTGGCAGTCCCTCTCTGCAAGACTAGCATAGAATTGTCTTAGTGGTATTGGTTGAGGAATGTGCTTGTGATCTGCACCTCCCAGCCTTCAAGAGCCCACCATCCCCGCCCTCCTTGAGCCGACCATGCTCCAACTGCTCCTCCCTTCTGGCATCCTTTGTGGTAGCAGTGTATGTCTAGGTGGTCCCTGGGTGGTAGAAATGACACCACGACTCCTAGTCAATGCAACATTGAGTGTAGTGACATTCTGCTGACTCTCAGTAAGCATCACCTGGAACCTAGAGTCCTGTTCCCTCCACCCAGGGAAGTACACATAGACAAGGCAGCAATGCAGTCTCCAGAAGGCCTTCCTGTAGATTGCTGCACAAAACCACTGTGTTGCACCACTCCCCATGTTTCCTGCTCTTATTGTGCTTCCTGTCCACCTGTCCCAGCCCCTAGTAAGGTTGTCTTAATAACACCCAGCAACTGCAAGTCTTTAAATCCTGAAGCACCCCAATACCCAGCAACTGTTTAACAGTTAGCCCCATTCAGGCAAAAATACTACCATCTTAACAGCCCCAACCCCCCCCCAGAAAAATAATACATAGTGACAGTTTACCAGCAGTCCCCTAAATACAGAAACACACTCGTACCCAGAAGCACTTTATATATAAAGCCCCAAAATCCACAGTCACACTGCTCTCCCAATGCTTAGCGATGAGCCTCAAAAGTACAGCCTCTCTACAATGCAACCTCTCAACCAGTACAGTTGTACAGTGCCTGGGATCTGATGAGCAGAGGAAGGAGAATTAAGCACCCTAGATAATGCTGTCCAGCGAGAGGAGGGGGCAGACCAGCATTTGGCTAGTGGGCAGGTGCCAGTTTTGACCCCAGCAAAGGTGGGGCTAGTGTCTGGTGCCAAGGTAGGAGGCGGGGCTAGTGTTGGGGGGCCATGGAGAGGGGGACTTTTGTTTGAGGACAGGGGGTGCTAGCTTGGGGCATTGGAAGATGGACCAGATGGGGTCTGGGGCTGTGGAGGGAGAGAAGGGCGCTAGTGTCAGGGCCTGTGGAGGGAGAGTGTAGAGAGTGGGTGTATGTGTGCCTGGGGTGTCTGAAGAGGTAGTGTCTAGGGGTCCTTCAAGGGAAGGTGTGCAATAAGGGTTTGGGTGAATCTCAAATGGCTATGGAGGAAGTGGTGTGGTTTCTGGGAGCCAAGGGAGTCATAGGGAGGTGATATCCACGGGCTCAGAAATAGGGGGGGTTTAGAGAGACTGTAGTAGAAGGAGAGGTGGAGGGTTTGTTTCAGGAAGTGGAGGGAGGGGGTTAGTGTTTGGGGCAATGGACGGAGCCGGAGTAATGTTGGGAACTGGAGGGTGTACAGTCAAGGGGGCTACTGTCATGGGGGTCTGTAAGAGAAACATGTTAGTGTCAGGTGCTGTGGAGGGTGGGGGCTAATGTCAGTGGGGCCTGTGGAAGAAGGGGGGCTAGTTTTTGGGTTCAAGGAAGGAGGTGTGACTAGTGTCTGAGCTGCAGGCTAGTTAACTTATCCAGATTGGGAGGAAAAGAAAGTCCCATTTATTTTTTTCTTTTAGACTTTTGGTAACCGGGTAAGGCCCACTAAGCACAAGTGCCTTTTTTCAGGGGTGACCTGGGAACAATGGGTGGTTAAGAGATTTGCACAGAGTATGCAAGTGGAAGTTATGAGAATCAAACCCAGGTCTGGTCTGCTGGATGTATCAAGCTTGTTAACAGCTCATTACTCTAACCTCTAGGCTATACTGCCAGCCAATTCTCATCTTTTATTCTCAGAATAAAATTGATTTTATTGGTAAAACACTTGAAGCATCTTCCCAGCTTTTTTTTTTTAAATGTATTTATTGAAGTGTATCAGTTTTGCAGGATTTCATACAACAATCGGTCCAATGGCATATTCCTGGCTGGGATTGAATCAGCTGAACCTTGGAAATGCATCACTAAAATACCAGTGTACAAATGCCAGTGGCCTGAGAATCACCTGGGTCCTTCCAGGTCAGTTAAACAATTTATAAACTGGTAAGCGGGTGTAAAGCTGCTGTACAGTGGGGTGACGCTCAGAGATATGAGGTCTGACATTTATGTCAAGGTCTAACAAGACTACGCGCTGTGTCGGAAGAGGTAGGCAGGCATGAAAATGTGGAAAAATGGCTGCAGGCATGAAGCCCCAGTTGCTGCAGGCCCTGCACTACCAAGAAGCACCAAACTGCAACCAGCCACCTAGCAACATCACCCACCATCACTTACCATCCTATGGACTAAACTTGGACCTTCGGTACAGCCACAGATTCCCTCCATGGGGGGAGGAGGGGAAGGGTCATCATCCCCATCGCCCCCTTCTGTTGACTCTCATTGGCCATGGCACACTCCCCCCCCAAAAAAAATGCTCTACCAGTTTGGTTATCCAGAACTCCGTTGATGGTGCAGTGAGCATAACAGCAGGCATCTTCATCCTGTCTTGTGTTGGTCGATGGGTGGAACAACATGGCCCACATCCCCAAGACAGTACAGTCCTAGGGACACTGAATCCTCCCCCATAATGGCCCCTGAGTGACCGAGTCAATTCTAAAACCCAGGTCAATGGTGTTGTACCAGTCTGCCCCCAAACGCACACTCCGCTTTTTTTTTTCAGCCTCTGCAGGTCCTTCCCAGCCAACCCAGCTGATCAGCATTTTTATTCTTCCTGCTGACCTATTTCTCCTTTTATGTCTATAGGTTTTACAGGCTGTTGACCAGGTGTAGGAGGACGCTGACCATAAGTATCAGATAAGAATATTTTTTTTGTTTACCATTCATTATTTGTCATAGTTCATCAAGAGCTGCAGATCCTTTGTGACCTCATTACAGCTTTTGTTTTACAGGTACAGCTGGCTGCTCCCCTGAGACCCCCTGATCCCAGGCTCCACAGGAATGAGGTAAGGGAGCTTTTATCTCTGATAGGACGTTAACCTGTAACAGTGCAACCCCAAGGATTATGACACTGTACGTTTTCACTTGTTACGTGGTTGGTGATGCAGAGTTTGAAATATCTCCACTGCACTGTTAAGATTCCATTATCACAAAAGGAAGGAAATTAACAAAAAAAAAAACTTTGTTAGTACAGGCATTAGGGTGGAAGAATGCAAATCAACAAAGAACACAAATAAAGGTTTTTGAGTCTTGATGAGTTGGTGGTGTGAGATTACTTTGGGTTGTCAAGCCTAATGTCCACCCCCTTCCCTAAGCAAACAAGATCTCTTGAATCATGCAGGGCCCTGTCAGAAGAAAGCTATAACTGATTCTGTTAGCCACATGTGCTTATCTATACTTCTTTTTCCTCAAAGAGTAACTGCCTATGAGGCATTGGGTTGGAGCTGTATCTTGTGCGTCCGACAGGAGGCGATGGGCAGGAGTGAAGGGGGGTGTTAAGGCTGGTAACCACAAGGAACACAACACAACTGATTTGCAAAGACTCACGAGGCTCAAAACTCTGTTTTTCATTTTCTTACTTTGTGTGCTTTGTATTCTTCAACACTAATGTCTGCATTAACGTAGTTTTTTTTGCAGTGAGCATATGCATATATGGTGGGAACATGATGTGGTGTTTTGGGGGTATCTGATCACCATTTGCAAGCAAAGAGGCAGTATAGCATAGTGGTTATGGGAACTGAGCTGCAAACCTGGAGACCTGAATTTGAATCCCACAACCCCACTTATATACTGTGTAACCCTGAGCAAGTCAGTTAAACTTTCCCTAGAACAGGAAAATGGAGCCACTATTCAAACCATGGTACTATCCCATCTGCTGCTTGACACACTTCCTTGTGCCACCCAACTGCAGTGCTGGTGTCAATTATTTACTTGTGTATCGTAAAACTGTGCGCCATGTATGTCTCTGCATGTCTGCAGCACTGTCATGCTCCCTGCTGTATATTATGAACAATTCCTCTGCCAAATGTTTGTATAATTTCTGAACCCAATGTTGTAACCTTTGTACCTGCTTATAGTTCTCCTGGTATGAGCTTTTGTTTATAACATATATTTTTCTTGTACCTGCCTGTATCTCACCTTGTATGTCCCTTGTAAGTGCTTTTGTTTTTAACGTTCTTGTAATTAACTTCAGGTTACCCCTGAAAAAGGGACTTTTTGTCTTAGTGGGCCTACCTGGTCATCGAAATTCAAATAAATATCTACAGACCTCCAGCACATGGGGTGGAGAAGGACAGGGTTCTAGTGGAAGTCAGCCATAAGATGACAACTAATGGGGAGGTGCTGCTGGTGGGATACCTCAGTCTGTCAGATGTGGATTGGAGCGTCCTGGTTGCAGCTTCAGTTAGGAGTAGGGATATCCTGGACTCGCTGCAAGGGGTGTTTCTCAGGAAATTAGTACATGAGCCCACTCTTGAGGGAGCAATTTTGACCTAGTACTTATCAGCACAGACAGTGTTGCAGACATCACAGTTGGTGGTCGGCTGGGGGCCAGTTATCACCACATGATGTGATTCAGTATAAGAACAGGGGTGAAGTCAAACCACACAAAGGCAAGGTCCTGGACTTCTGGAGGCCAGAGTTTACAAAGATGTGGGAATGGCTCAAGGATGCCTTGGCACAGAGGGGGGACTAGCATGGAGCAGAGGAACACTGGGCAAAATTAAAAGGAGCTGTAGTGAAGGCAGCAGACCTCTGTGTTACGCAAGTAAACAAAAGCAAGAGGAAAAAAAAGGACACTGTGGTTCTCAGTGGAGGTGATGGGGAGGAAGGTTAAGGCGAAAAAAGTTAGTATTCAGGAGGGTCCCTAGCAGTTGAGTGGCAGATTTCATTTTTATCAAAAGTTGCTTAAATGTCTGTAAAAAGGCAGTTTGTAAACAAGCCCCATTGACTTGCACGGGGCATGCCCCTTCGCATTTTCTGGTTAGATGTCACATAACATCAGAGTGCAGGGGCAGAGTATGCGGACTGGAGACTGGAAAGGGATTGGCTGGACAGAGTTGCCATTCTTTTCTCCCTTACAGGGGAGCAGTAAATGTTATAATTTTGGCACAGGTGGACTGTCGTTGACACAGGGTGGGCTCTGAAGCCCAATACGGTATGTCACGCCTTTACTTTAAAAGGTAATGATTGATCATGATTAAATATGAAAATTAATTACAGCAGAGCAGCCAATGAGAGCCAGGTACATCAATCATGATTAATCATGGCCAAATCAGTGTTAGTAGCTCAGCAGGTAGCACACTCGCCTCTGAGGCCAGGAGATTAGTAGGCTGTGGGTTCTATTCCCACACCAGGCACTTGGGTTAATATCCCAATACTGACACTGGTGCAGCATGATGGGGGTGCTGCACTCCTGAGGTGCCATCTTTCGGTTAAGACCCTAAAAATTGAGGTCTCATCTGCCTGTTCTGGTGGTAGTTCAGGTGGATATTAAAGATCCCATGGCACTTCTTGAAAAGAGCAGGGGAATTTCCCCGGTACAATGGCCAAATTCCTCCATTCACGAAAAATGCCATCAACAACTTAATCTGGTTCAAGGTCAGTTGGCATTCATCTGTATCCCCTCTTCCCAGATCATGCCTGAAAATGGGCAGGATTTGTCTAGTGTACTTACCCGGTCAACAAAAACTAAATAAAATAAAATAAAAAATATAATCTTACAAGCATATGATCAAGCATGATTTCTCATGATCTGTGAAGCAGGTTCTGATTGGCTGCTAATAAC
This sequence comes from Neoceratodus forsteri, assembly GCA_016271365.2. Taxonomy (NCBI): domain Eukaryota; kingdom Metazoa; phylum Chordata; order Ceratodontiformes; family Ceratodontidae; genus Neoceratodus; species Neoceratodus forsteri. The sequence goes on from CM057455.1 coordinate 80,497,712, forward strand.
CTTCATCAGATATTGATCAAGCATTATTAATCATGATTGATTAAAAAAAAAACACCATCAGAAACCAAAGAAAAGTGATGGTTTATGACTACTTTGGGTATTGATCGATCATGATAGATAATGATTTAGCACCACCAAATGCACTGAATTAAAAATGATCATAACCTGACAAAACAGTTGCGACCAGTGTTGACCAATCGTGATAAATAATGATTAACAATAAAAATTCCCAATGATGCAATTGACATAATGATGATTAATGATTACTTCAGGTATTGATTAATCATGTATTTAGGAAATCTCAAAAATTCATAATAAATCATGATCAGATCATAACCAGTAATTTGATGATTTATGAATCCTATATACTGAGACAACAGAGGGACCGAGATGGAGGGAGACAACAGAAGGGACTGAGGAGAGGAGGAGATTTGATAAAGTAAGGTAGAGAAAGGCCAGACATTCAAGATTAGTTAGGGAACAGTAACAGTAAGTGAAGTAGTGCTGCTACATAACCAAATAATATACAGAAACTTGTAGCGTGTGGAAGTTATTGTTCACATAATAAGATTATAAAATAAACAAATACAGAGAAAATTTCCAAAGCCTTAAAAAAGAGAAAGCATTTTAACTTTTTGAAGGTGAACAAGTACGGTATGGGGACAGGGAGGAAGAGTTGAAGAGTTGAGAGTTTGGGAAAGGTCACAGAGTGTGGTAGGTGGGTGAAAGAAAATGGCTTTTTCAAAGCTGCCCCTCCACACAAAAACACAAGTTAAAAGGCTGTTTGAGAAAAATAAAGTTACACACAAGCATCTACTCCTCAGTCTCATGCACCTACTTCTTCTCTGACCCCCTCACCATATCAAGAAAACACACAACACATATGCCTGTAAGTTTTATTAGACATAATAATTGTAATTGAGTGCCCAATATTCTACAAAACTGAACTTTCACTGTTTCATCACTGTAAACCAGTCAGTCTCCTACCCTCACTGTAGTGCATGAGTGAGGTAAAAATACATTTAGCAAGCCAGTGGCAGGCAGGCAGTTCATAACATTTTAGCTGTAAAAATGTCGAGTGGTCCATCTAAGCATCTGAGTGGTGCAGCAAAGAGAAAGCTGAGCAAAGAGAGGGATGAGAAATTAATGAAGTTACTCAAAATCTCCACATTTGTTAAGAAAGACAGTGTAGACACATCAGAGAAGGAGGTTTATGAACCTTTGCAAGAGACTAGTGATGTGTGGCAGGTTGTGGTGGATATGAATACTCTTCATGATGTGGAGGGTGACTCAGTGCTAAGTCTGAGCACTGAAGAAAACATCAGTATCGATGAACAAGCCCACGATACTGGTAGTGATATGAAGGTTGATGATGATAATGATGATGTAATAAATGACAGTACAAGTAGCAGTGAGAGAGAGAAAGATGGTCCTGGTGAAGGTTCCTCAGCAAAGATAGAAACTTATGATGTTCATCTTGTTAGTCTGGCTTCAGAAAAATTCCCCAGCGACAAAGCATACTTTAGTGAGGCCCTCAGTGCTCAAGACAAACAGGTCATAATATTGCATGGGCCATGACAACCATCAGGCCCATTCCCACGTAACCCTCTTCAGAAGAAGAGATGTTTTTCTGAAACCTATCATTAGAAGGTAGCAAAGCTGGTGTTAAACTACAGTGCACATGGCTGTGCTTCTCACCAGACTAAGACCGTGTACATAGCCAGACTTCTTGGCTGCTTTATACAAAAAAGGATAGAGCTAATGCTACATGGGTGAATGGACTGTGGAACTGGGGGCCATCTGTCTGCAAAAATAAATTTGCATGAAAATTCAAGCCTGCACTTACAGTGATGCCTGGTATTGGAACAATGACGTTTCCACAAGAGATTAACAGAAGATTTGGAAGAATCCATCAACAAAGAAGCAAACTGCTGGATACAAGTGTTTGACAGAATTATCAATGTTACGTTGACTTTGGCCATGTGTATCCTGGCATTCAAAAGTGACAGTGAGAATATAAGGTCCAATGCAAAATGTGTACATTTTCTTTCCATTATTACACTTCTTGCAAAGAATGAGGGAGCAATCTTAGACCTGATATTATCAAATGGGGACATAGAAAGAATCTCAGATTTAAAAGTGGGTAGCCATCTAGGAACAAGCGACCACCAAACAGAGTGGTTCACGATAAACACAGCCATACAATCAAGCCATACAAAAGTAAGAGTATTGGACTTTAGGAGGGCTAACTTTGGGAAAATGAGAGAGTGGCTCAGAAAAGCACTAGCAAACTGGCAAGATGAAGGGGTGGAGGAACAATGGGGAGTAATCAAAACAGACATCACAGAGGCAACAAAGCCTTTGTGTAAAGCAAAACACAATGAAGGAAAGAAAACACTATGGTTCTCAAAAGAGGTGGCAGGGAAGGTTAAGGAGAAAAGGACAGCATTCAGGAAATATAAGGAAACACAGAAGAAGCAGGACAGAGAACTTTATCAGTTAAAGCAGAAGATCCAGGAAGGCAGTCAGAATAGCAAAGGCCCAAACTGAGGAAAGGATAGCTAATTCTGTTAAGAAGGGATAAGACCATTTATAGGTACATTAGGGAGTGAAGAAAAGACCAAATGAGGGATACTGAGGCTTAATAAAGGGAGGGAGTGGGCAGAGGGTGACAGTGAAAAGCAGGGATACTGAATGAATATTTCTGCTCAGTATTCACAAAGGAAGAGGAGGGGGATGCTTCTAAACCAAACAAGAGTAATACTCTGAAGACGGTGGTCGATACCAGTCCATTTACAGAAGAAAGGGTTCTGAAAGAACTAATAAAATTGAAGGCAGACAAAGCAATGGGGCCTGATGGGATTCACCCAAGAATAACTAAGGGTAGAACTAGTGACACTGCTGAATACTGTCTTTAACAAATCATGGGAGGATGGGGTGGTACCTGAGGACTGGAGGAGGGTGGATATGATTCCTCTTCACAAATGTGGGAGCAGGACAGAGGCCAGAAACTACAGACCAGTTAGTTTGACCTCAGTGATAGGGAAAATGATGGAATCACTTCTGAAGGAAAGAATTGTTGAGTACCTAGAGGCCACTGAGGCATAAAACCCAAGGCAGCATGGATTCATAATGGGAAGGTCATGTCAGAAAAATCTAATAGATTTCTTTGACTGGGTGACCTAAGTAGTAGACCAGGGAGGGGCTGTGGACATGGCCTACCTAGATTTTAGCAAGGCATTTGATACAGTCCCACACAAAAGATTAATACACAAGTTAGCCAGTCTTGGAATGGGTCTCAAGGTTGTAGCCTGGATAAAAAATTGGCTAGACAACAGGACACAAAGGGTAGTAGTAAACAGAGTCCACAGTGAAGAAAGGAGGGTTACTAGCAAGGTACCGCAGGGTTCAGTACTGGGACTGGTCCTTTTTAATGTCTTTATAAGTGACATTGCAGAGGAACTGGAAGGAAAAGTATGTCTCTCTGCAGATGACACAAAGATCTGCAACAAACACAGGATGGAGTGGAAAGGATGAGAAGGGAATTGGCAAAGTTGGAGGAATGGTCAAATGTATGGCAGCTCAGATTCAATGCAAAGAAGTGCAAGGTAATGCACATGGGAAACTAAAACCCTGGGGAAGAAAGAATGCACAATGGGGGGTGAGATACTGACAACAGTAAAATTGGAAAGGGACCTAAAGGTGGCAAGCAATGTGAGAAGGCAGTAAGGAAGGCTGGGGGGATACTGGGATGCATAGGGAGAGGCATCAATAGTAGAAAACTGGAAGTTGTTATCCCTCTGTACAGACATTTAGTGAGACCCCATCTGGATTACTGTGTGCAGTTCTGGAGCCCATCTCTGCCAAGACATAGACAGAGTGGAGGCTGTCCAGAGGAGGGCAACCAAAATGGTGCAGAGTCTGCACCAGAAGACATACAAAGAAAAACTAACAGAGATTAATATGTATACCCTTGAGGAAAGAAGGGAGAGAAAGGACATGATAGAAACTTTCAAGCACCTCAAGGGAATCAACAAAGTCCAAGAGGGTAGCATCTTTCAGAAAAAGAAATGTGCAAGAACAAGGGGGCACAATTTAAAGATAGAGGGGGATGGCTCAGAGGTAATGTGAGGAAGCATTTTTTAATGGAGGGGGTTGTGGATGCATGGAACAGCCTCCCTGAGGAGGTCATGGAGTCAAGTACAGTGTGAGAATTCAAGATTGAATGGGACAGACATAAGGCAGTCCTAGTTGGGTATAGGAGGAAGTAAGCCATTGGTTAACTAGGATCAGCAGCTTATCTGTTAGGTAGAAAAATAGGCAGACTAGGTGGGCTTAGCAGTCCTTATCTGCCATCGAATTCTATGTTTCTATGATCCAGTATTGGAAAAGCTAATAAGTATGACACACAGGGAACAGTGAAATATGTAAACCTTGATATACAGATTGAATTAATTGCAGTACTCCAATAGTGTCAAAGATGAAAATAATAGATGATGTCAGTAATTCTCCATTCTTTTCTGTCATTATGGACACCACTCAAGAAATTCCCAAAATAGATCAGCTCAGTCAACTGATCTGCTATGTGTCCATCGATACAGAAGAAAGTGGGAAACCGACACACAAAAATTAGTCTTTCTTGGGATTTGTGAAGTAGAGGACCAGTCAGCAGCAGGCTTGGAAGAGATGATTATTAATTGTACTGAAAATAATAGGTTGCACATATTCAAACTGTGAGGCCAAGATTACGATGGGGCTGCAACTATTAGCGGCATATATGCAGGTGTGCAAGCAAGAATTAAGGCCAGGCAGCCAAAAGCAAACTATGTTCACTGTGCAGCTCATAACTTGCATTTAGTCCTGAATGAAGCCCTGTCAGATGTACCAGTAGTGTGGAACTTCTTTGGTACAGTGGAAAATCTGTACACCTTCTTTGAACACAGTATAAAGCATTGGTACATGCTGTCATCATTTGCATCCTCCTCCAACATCACATTAAAGAGACAATGTCCAACCAGATGGTCATTGCAGTATGAATCCTTAGTGTCTCTTCATTACTGTTTTACAGATGTCCTTAAAGCATTATCTAAGATGGTACTTACTAGTACAAAGAAAGAAGAAATCACAGAGGCAACAGCTCTGAAGTTAAAAATGGAGAAGTTCCAATTTGTATTTTTTAGTTGTACTGCTCACCAAAATTTTGGAATCAGTCAACTGTGTTTCAAAGCTGCTGCAGTCACCACAAAAAGACCTCACCAAAGTCACCACACTTCTTCAAACTGCCCCCAGTAGTTTGCAGGGATCCAGAAACAAAATTTGAAACATTTCATGAAACTGCCATTGAAATGGCCCAAGTCTGAGGAATATCAGAGATATTTGAAAAGTTTTGCGTGCAAAGAGTAAAACGGTTCCATGATTAACTTTGTGAAGACCATAGGCTAACATCTGCAGATGAAAGTTTCAAAGTTACCGTGTTTTACGTAACCCTGGACAGAGCCATCTTACAACTGGAATGCCGCTTTGAAGGTTTAAATGAAATGGAGACCACATTCAAGGCTATTCTCCCTTTCACATTGACTTCAGCTACTGACAATGAGTTATATGCTGCTGGAGAAAATCTGGTCAAACAATATGAATCTGACTTGTCACCCTCACTCCCAGGCCAACTACTGTAATTCAGAAATTGTCTGAAATCAGACATTTCAAGGAAATCTAAAGTAAAGAAAGTAGCTGAATTGCTGCTGATTTAAAACCACACTCTTGCTTCAAGTTTTCTGGACATTTGTATGCCATACTTACTGTTTATGACAATACCAGTAACAGTGGCAACTGCAGAGCACTCATTTTCAAAACTAAAACTTATCAAGAGTTATTTAAAAAGTACGATGGTGCAAGAATGACTCCGTGGCCTCGCTCTTTTATCAATAGAAAATAAATGTGTGAGGAAATTAAATGTCGCCAACATAATTGATGTCTTCTCTCAGCAAAAAGCATGGAAAAGGCCACTTCACTAGCTGATTGAAAAGTTTACCCATTTTTAGTCATTCAAGGGGGGGGGCATCTTCATTCCTTTCATGGGGGAGGACCATCTTCATTCCTTGCACCAGGGCCCATGCCAACCAAGCTACATTTCTGGCTGTTTCAGACAGGAAAAGGTCAAGTTGTCTTCCAGTGTTTCATGTAGTTTATGCTGTGGTGGTGCATCAGGCTGATGGCCAGGTTTTGGCCATTTAGAGGGCTGACTACGCACTGCTGCAGAGGTCAAGTAGTGAAGGTCTATTTGCTGACCTTCTGCCATCTTCAAGTGAGCATTTTTTACATAATTTATGTTAGAGTACTTATTGAAATATCACTGATAAATAACTTTTTTCTAGTAAATTGTATTTATTTTTGTTTATTTATTTGTTTCTCAGATTAATACATGAGACAGAGACTCTTTTACACAGGTTTCACATCAGACTGAAGAATTCATGTTAAAATTAATACAATGTAAAGAATTCAAGTAACAGTATTCAAAAATATACATGTTGCAGTTGGAGGGTTAACAGTCAGCAAATCAGGCAGATTCAACATAAACTTAATATGAACTAATACAGTGGTACAGCGGTGATACTAGCTGGATTGTTGGTCTAGGTGGGCAGCCAAAGGTTGGCTTTATCAGTAAGGCAAAAGGCAGCCAGAGGTATGTTGAAAGTGGGCAATGGCCAAGATTTAGTGACCAGTGGCTGGGGTTTTCGTGGCCAGTGACAAAACTTTTGTCAACAGTATATAATTGGCTAACCAAAAGGTTGAGGAGATAGAAAGGTGTAAAATGGCTAGTGTAGATTGCTAAAGGGCTAGTAGATGACTACATGATACCAGCATGTAGATTGATGTGCCTTGTAAGTGCAGAGGTGTTTGGAAAGTAATTGTTGAAGCCATGCAAATTGATGCCTGTGTAGATGCTCAGGTTCAAAGGGTGTTGGGGCCCTTTGAATAAATGTAGAAAATAAGTGAAGAGCATGAACCATGTTTAAAAAAAATAAGTGTTTCAAAGAAAGTTGGCTTTGCTTTGCTCAGCAGAGATGTTTTGTATAAAACCTTCCTTCAACCCAAGGTCATAGCTGCAGCTTAGATACACAGTTCCTCAATTTTGCCACTGTCTGTTTTTTTATCTGTAAGACGAGTATTTTTAAAATAGTCACATTCCCTTGCTTGTTTTCTGTATTCTAAAGAGAGTTATTTTTGACAAATAAAAAAACCTCTGATTACTTGTTTTTCCATTTAAAGAATGACTGAATGTCTCAGCAGAGTATCAAAAAAGTATCTTGTGACTGAGATATCTAATGGCCAGTGTATTTTTGAACCCGAGTCTTATGCCTTGTTGAATGACATGTTGTCTGTGTTTATAACTGCTGAAGTAGTTTTTGGGAAATTTCAGCTTTGTATTTTTTTCTAAGCTTGCTACACATAAATATGGGATCTATGGTTATGTCCAGTGTCCCTTCGAGAAGACGCAGTCTCAGACAAGATGCAGTCTGAGACTATCAATAGATTGCTCAGGGATCCAGAGACATATGGTTACATGTGTCTCAGAAATGCTGTAGCTCTTTAATGCAAATATTACTAGCTATCCAGATTGCATGTTAGAAATACCCCATTGGGATTGCCCTTTGGCTATTTCTACAACTAAATTGTAACAGAAACATTTAGGTAGTTGTGGGCTACCTGGTTTTTAAAAATAATGTTAGCATGTATTCCCTTTTGTAAACTAGCACAATAGTATTTTTCTGGCTAATCTTATTAATAAAATGCCACTAATTGGCAAATATATATCGTGTTGGCTTTATTGAATTACTGAGAATTACCAACCAGGAACCTGTATAAACTGTATAATTGGATCCAATTAACAAATGGCGAGCCAGCCAGGAGCTGGTTTGGTTGTAATTCTGGTAATTTGGTAAAGTTTTTTTGCAATCTAGACAGAGTCCGCACAGGTAAGGGTTATAACCTAACTGTGGGCTGGGGAAAAGAGTTGAATAAACTCTGAGTGTTCGAGTAGACTTGAACCTACAGCTAAAAGGTCTATGGAGCAGCTATAAGCTGGGTAAGGGTAATGTATATTTATGTGGGGGTATGAAGACCCCAGGTTTTAGGATACTTATGTGGGGGTTTGACAACCCCAGGTTTAAGAATATGTGGAGAGATGTATTAAGGAAACATCTCTCAAACAATCAAGGGCAACCACCCTTGTAATTTATGCCTGCTATATTGCATGTCAGTGGAAAGAGGAAGTACTGTTAGAGCCGATGATGGATTTCACAGTTCAGGCTGCTTTTAGTAGAAAAGTAGTGTCTGATTAAGTAACGTTAGATAAGCAACATTTAGAGAAAGAAAATAAACTGCTGTGGCTGTATGCATTGTAGGTGTGACTACAGAGAGGATGATTTGAAAATCCCCCCCCCATGTTGCCTATCTGTGTAGTTTCAAGATTTTTTTGTATCAATTTCAAGTTCCCTTGCCTCCTATAGAGGCTGAAACATTTAATCCCAAACCCAGGTACTGGGCATCTCCACCAGTTGAATCTCAACCTAGTATCTAGTACTGCTACAGATTTTTAAACTGCAAACCAGAGCTCTGGAAAAAGACTTGGTTTGGCAGGTTACTGAACTGACCAAAAGAAAACATTTGAAAGGGTTAATAGCTGCAGCATTTGGAAATTATCATGAAGGTTCTGCAGTCGGTCTTCTCAATCAAACCAGTGTATCAGAAAAGGAGAAGGAAAAGACCTTGGCACCTGGTAAGTCTGAATTTTTTTTATTTAAAGTTCTTTTTTTTTATGTCTGTCTGTTTTATTTCTGTGATACATATACTAAACAAGGTAATGCTCTGTCTCTTTCTCTCATATTTTCCAGCTTATATCTGTGTTCTGTAATTATGTTCTATTGTCAAAGTTGCAAGATGGCATTGACTGCCTTTGGTGCACAACATGTTACAGTAAAAAAAGAAGCAGCTTCTTTGCCATATATCTGACTGTTTTAATTGGTTTTATTCTTAATGAAACATTTGTGCTGCCTAAATAGGGTCATTGAAGAAGTTTTGTATATAGTTGTTGGTTGGAGCAGGTAGTGTTGAAGGTGAAGAGGTATGACGTCATAGATTGCAATGTGCAGAAAGATTTGTAGTTTGCAGGCAATGTGCCAAGCCATTGCTAGGTGAAGATGTAATGTGATAACAGCTATGAATGGCTTTATCATACTTCTAGTTAAGACCAGAAACTTTTTGCAAAATGGCAGAGTGCCATATTTTGGCTATGTGCCAAACTGTGTAACCATGTTATACTAGATGTCTTCACTTACAGATGGTATGTTGTGCTGTATTTTAAAGGAGTTGAAAGGTGTTTAAAAAAGTGTTTTGTTCTGAAAAGATTTGGCATGGAGATACCCATATGTATAAATGTGTTGGTTTAAAAAAAAAAGTTGTCAGTATTACTAGACAGGCAGAAGACAGCACATATATCTAAAACACATATAGTTTTCTAATGAAACTATGAGCATTACCTCAGCAAATTGGTATCAAATGACATCAGTCTTATTTTCTGTTAAGTATTTCTTTTTGCGTATGTGTAGGTGTGTGTACTGTCTTGGCCAGCAGTTTTATTTTGTGCTCTATTATTATTTAAAGATATTTTAATGTCAGTAGTGTTCAAGGACACTACCAAAATAACGGTTTGAGCGACCCTTGCTTGCACACTGTGACCTTTCGCACGTTATTTGACCTTCCTGTGTTTCAACATTTGATGTTACCACCAGTTCAAACTTAATGTGTATTCCCTATCTAAAGCACAACTTTTTACACAAAATGTATGTTTTCATGAAAGCACACTAAGAGTGAACCATGCAATTTTTTTATTGCAAAACTAGTATTCTAAGTAAAGAGGAACAAACTTTTGTTTTTCTCTTCTCATTTCTTCTGGGCTTGCAGCCAACTCAGGCAATACCCCAACTAGAAGGGGAGAATTATTCATCACCTCCCCGTACTTTTTTTTTTATTACTTTTTAAAATATATACAGTACACTTTTGAAAAAAGACTATTACAGCTGTTTTTGAGAGTTTACAATCTACAATTAAAAAACAATGGCTTTTGTTTTTATGTGTAACCATGGTGTAATCATTTTTTTTTTCTTTTTAAAATGCATTCTAAGAAATACGTACATACGGTATTACCATCAATCCGGATCTTTTATAAACTCAAGTTGACATTTTGTCATGCTTAGGATAGGGGAACCCAGGGACGCTTGGCTTCTTTTATCCTATGGAAATAATCTTGTTTTACTTTTAGACTTTTGTGTTTGTTTTTTGTTGTTTGTCTGTGTGTTTCTTCTCTTTCTTCTAGAGAAAAAGAAGTTCCCCATCTTTATAGTAAGGTATGAAACTTACTAAACTAATTATGATATTATCTTGTTATAATTTAAAGTGTGGTAGGTGGGGACTGTAATTGGGTCACCCCATTACCTTTTATCTAGTGCACGTTTTTTTTTTAAGGTACTGCACAACTGGCTACTAATATTGCCAGACCATTTCTGGGTTAATATTCATGTCATCATCCACAGCTAACCTTTTTATTGCTACAGTATTCGAGCTCTCTCTTCCACCAGTAGGAGCTGGGGGGGCATACTACCCTTTCTTCCAGTGTAATACCCACAAAGGTTGCAAGGTACATTACCGTCTCCCCATATGGGTAAACACCAGAAAATGTGTATTTGCTAATAATTATTTCTTATTTACAGGTTTTAAAAAGAGCCAAGATATTTTAACAGTATAACCCAGCCCAAGTCCTTCTGCTTTTTCTAGTGCAAACAGTTAAACCTCACACCTATCATTGGTACAAGGGCTTCTGCCCTCAGCAAGTAATTGGTCAAGATGGGGGGGGAACTGTGTATGTATTTCCGCACATATTCATTCTTTTGATTGTCTTTTCAGCTTTCTTATCCTGTCAAAACAAATGTAAAACAACTTCTCATAGCTTTACAGCAATGAATGCATTTTTTTCAACAAGTAAATTCACAATACTCTAACATTGCTGAACTCTCAACTTAGCTTACAAGCTATATTTGTTCTGTGTTTAAAATGTATTTTATACATTATGCTCAATACTGAAATTGTTCTATTGCAAAAATCCTTATATATATATATATATATATATATATATATATATATATATATATAATTACGGTAGAATGTTGTTATAGGTAGAAATCTACCTTTTTATAACAACTTTTTACCATCAGTGTGACGTCACAATGTTGTTAACCCATCGATGGTACGTCACATCAATGGGTTAACAACCGGGAACAGTCAGGGCATGCACAAGGCTGAATTGGACGGCTTTGTAACGGCCACTGCGGTGAGGTCAGAACAGTGAGGACATGAAAAAACCACAGTAAGGAACTGTTTCCTTTTCTAAAAAAAAACAACTGGTACCATACACTATAAAAGCTAATGTATGGTACATCGATGATTAACCATTTTGTTAACCAATCTCAAGGTTGCCATGGTGATGTAAACCTCTCGAGCTTCACTCTCAAGGTTTACATGGTCGCACTGGTAACCTCTCGATGGTTAACAAACCAGTTAACCATTGATGACCATACATTATCCTCTATGTTTCACGTTTATGTTATAATGTTTTAATATACATCTTGCTACACAGTAGCATGTGTGTATTCAGAAAAGTGCTCCACATGTATACATTTTTTTAATGCTCATAACCAAACCTAAATACTGGGGCCAGCATTGCTGACCCATCCCTACAAATGTTCCAAAGCAAAACCCCAGACAAAGCAATACTATGTTTGTCTTGTTACTCACAGGTACCTCTGAAAAATAAGTGCACTCTATGCAGGTTTTATCATTTTAAATCTTGACAATTATAATATAGAATTTAGATTGTGCTCTAAACCTATGCTTCAAGCCTTACCTCACTCAGTACTTTGGAGTATTTCACTATACAGGGTAAAGAAGGTAGACCCTTTCACTTGTCACAGGTGCATTAGGCACTGTTATTAGTTGGCATAGGCCAACAATATATGTATTTGTCCCACTATTGCATAGTGTAACAGGCATATTGCTATGAACTATATGTTTGAAGAGTGTTATTGTAACATTACAAGATTTTATAACTCGGGTCTCAGTTAAAAGAGGGAAATTATGTTCATCACTGTATAACTGCTTCTGTGATTTGAAAGCAGGGTGTAACCATAACATTGTCATGGATTTACAGATGGTCAAATGGTATAATTGGACCTCGGTCTGCACTCTCAGGTGTGCGGTTGACTACCCATTTTAATTTTTCTCTTTCCAATTGCCAGAATTTAGGCTCTGTCACACCACTCTTTACAAAACAAAAAGTCATTGGTTTAAAATATTGTTGTTTATGTGTTTTTAATTCAGTTTCTAACACACTTTGTAAGTTTGCAGGTTTCCATGGTGTGGCACACATAAGATCTCCATGTTCAACAGCAGTAATACTTTCATATCAGTTGCCAAGACCTTCAGCTTTTTCCTAAAAAGAACACAACTGCCACAGCTTTGATGTTATCACTATTATTGTGCCTGATTGGTTCCACATAAGAACTATTACATGAATCAGGTTATTATGACCTCTGCAAGTGTAATGTTTTCAGCAAAATTACACCTATTTGTAGAACTTTAAATCAACTGAAGAAGGTCCAGTCAGTTCAGACTCTGCAATCAAGCTTATTGTTTCTGCTTACTATGAAGTTAATTCTGGGGTGGGTAATCCCCCTAACTTCAGCAAGAAGATTTTTCTTTAACTGATCTTCAAGCAAGACATTCATTTTCTTCACTGCTGCTTGTTCCAAACATGGCTGGTACTTTATACAAACCTATTGTTCGATTATGGACTGTGTTCTTAATGGTTTACTGTAAGCTATTACTTTTTTATGGACTGTGAACCTGTGTGCCGGAGTGTAATCAACTCCACAACACAAATGCCATGCCAGTGTGTGTGTGGCTACTCCATTAAATGGACTCAATGCACAATGTAATGCACCCCTGTCCAATGTGTCTGCCAATCGGCCATCCAGCAGCCAGCAACATGAACACTGACTTTTCTCCTTTGCTGGTGTTTTGTTTTTAAATTACTGTCTGCATTGCTCCATGTGCCTTGTGGGGTTACCACCATTCTGCAAATGACATTTCACCTGTACTGTAATTACACCAACCTGTGGTTACTTATATGACTTTATGGACTATTAATTTCATGGACTGTTAAGTTTTCTAATGACCTATCTAACAAGAGACATTATCAACAGATTCTTCAATCAAGCTCCAAGGGTGTGCCACACCTCAACACAAGGTAGCATCTATCTTATCCCCTCTCAAAGTGGATTCCATGAACTCTTCTTCATCAACAAATATTGTTATGTCATATTGTGTTATATGCGGTATCACATGTTAGCATCTTTTCACATATTTCAACTGTGATGTTGACATCCCTGAGTTCTGCACTATGTTTCATAAACTCCCCATTTGTGTTCCATCTGTAAGCACCCCCTCTTCACCACAGAGACTAGTGTACCTTCTCCATCTCTCATCCTCACTCAGTTGCATGCCAGTCTGCCTTCTTGTACCATCTCCCTCTACTCTGGAACAACCTACCCTCTGACCTTCATCTTGCCTCCCCTTTATCATCCCTCAAATTACTCCTCAGACTACTCATCTCCCACCTATGGCCCCAATGCTCTTAATCCCCTCCATCTCCTTTCCAGCTCTTTATGCCCCCCCTCATCTCTATGATGTGTTCCTTCTTAAGCCTCCCACTCTGTTGGCCTGATCTGGCTACCCTCCTGAATTCAAACTCAACCCTTGCTTGCTTCAGATCCCTTATAAAGGGCCTCAAAGTATTTCAGAAAATAACTGCTAGTTACACTTATGTATTCTTACCTTATATTTGTGTTTTACCTTTGTATACATTGGCCTAATCCATATCATAATCTTGTAAATTTTTGTAAATTACCAATGCTGTTACAATGTTGCACTCCTGTGATGTGAAGGCCTTATCTTTTAAAGGTAGAGGTTGCTTTTGCAAAGCTGAACTTGGAACTTGGAAGGACGCACAATCTTGAGCTAGGAAACTGGAGGAAGACACTATCTTGCTTGTATTCTGAAAGATGTTTGCCTTACTTTTAATTTTTCCTCTGGTTTTTGCTTATTTGAATCAAGAAGGGAATTGCAATGCTGATCTTTTTGTAGAGTGCTACTTTTACATATAGAGGGATTAAAATACTGCTCATTTTTATTTTTATTTCTGTGAATCTGATGCCTTATTTGAAGCTTGACAGTATTTTGGTGACTTTTTGCAACAAACATTTAAGTTTTCACTGGTGGCTACTTTCATTCCTGCAGTCAGTTGAGTGTCTATTAGATCAAAAAAAGCACCAGAAGGTTCAAACTGGATTGCTCTGACTCTCCTCATAGCACAGAACAGGTAGATTGCCCAAATCCTACCTTCTTCCATTCCCACCCTCTCCCAGCATACCTAGTTTTATAGGGTTAGGCGGGAAAGTGTGACAACTTCCTGCTCAGACACAAAACAGGGTGTGGTGTGCCACAGAAGGCAGCCAGGCAGTGCTGCATAAGCTTGCAGGATATCGTCTTGTGATTGCTATTGTAAGAAAAAAAGACTTGGGGTGAGTCCTGGTACATTGTCGCTAGTAAACAGGATACACTACTAAGGGGAAGTGAGGTTCCCTAATAATGAAAAAAAACATACATAATGTCAACTGTCAACAGGGAGGGAGAGAGACATGTGAGGACTGTGTAATGCACTGGCTGTGGGCTGGCAGTCTTCCAGGATACATTCTGGAGGCTGTGATGCTGCACTATTTGCAGACATCTCTCTGCTCTGAGGGAGGAGGTTGCCAGTGTATAGGCCAATCTGGCAAGAAGTAGGGACCCCCCCAACCAGAACATGGCAGGGGATTTGGAAACCTCCTCCCCCACCCAGGGATCACCAGAGCCACTGCCGCTGCCTCAGAGGTTGCTAAGAATAAGGAGTGATTGGACTGTGGTGGGCTCAGGGAGGGTAAGTGTGGTGGAACAGAGGCACATACCTCCAGCTGTACCTCTCCTCAATTCATATGCCTTTCCAGTAGAGCATTGTTCTCCTATGGGGGCACCTGCAGCTGAGACCAAGAAGGATATTGTGAAACTCCACAAAGCAGAACCACAGGAGGGTGGCATGGGATCCCACGGGGAAAGAAAGAACAACTGTGAGGGGACTCAGTTGTTAGGGGATAGAACTGGGGGAGGGAGGAAAGAGGGAGGTAAGGTGGCTGGCACCATGGCATAAGAGGATCAGGAAGCAAATCTTCAGGATTGCATGAGCAGCTGCATGGGAGAGGGAGCTGGATATCATTGTCCACCTAGAGACAAATGATGTAGCTGGGCATGGGATCAGAGCTGTGCTGGAGGAGTTTGTGGAGTTGTGGAGGGACCTTAGACATATAGCACACACAGTAAGTTTTTGGGAGGTGCTGCCTGTCTGTGGCATGGGTGAGGCTAGGGAACTCTGCACCCTGGGATTCAATGAATGGTTGAAAAACTGGTGTGGAGCACAGAGTTTTATGTTCACTGGGGACTGGAGGTCCACCTGGAGGTATACAGACCTATACTGGCATGATGTTCTGCATCTGTCCAAGAGGGGGACCAGGATTCTGGGTGATAGGTTTAAATGCTTCATTGGCAAGCTTTTAAACTAGCCAAGGTGGGAGGCATTGAAAAGGAACAGGGAATTCCCAGCCTCCCACCACAAAAAAGGGGAGTTAGCAAGGTTAACACCAAGAAGTCAATAGGAGGCAGGATGGGGTACATGGAGAAAAAGGCAAGGGCACAAAGTACAGTGATGGGGCTAAAACGGGTAAGGCAATCAAAAAATGGAGGGTGATGGGCACCAACACCCATAGTCTGGGTAACAAGCTTCCTGAACTAGTGGCCATGATGAAAGAGGGGGGATCTGGATATCACGTCAGTCACAGAAATCTGGTATGCAGAGAACCATGACTGGGATTTCAACATACCAGGGCAGACAATCAACAGGAAGGTCAGGAAGGGTAAAAGAAGAGGAAGAGTAGCTTTCTGCATAAGGGAAGGGATTAAAGCAATGGAACTAAAGGGTAAACAGGGAAGAAAGTAGGCACTGTGGGT
Source organism: Neoceratodus forsteri (assembly GCA_016271365.2). NCBI lineage: Eukaryota > Metazoa > Chordata > Ceratodontiformes > Ceratodontidae > Neoceratodus > Neoceratodus forsteri. The sequence continues at coordinate 80,513,921 of CM057455.1, forward strand.
CACTATGGAAACAAGAAATGACACTACAATCCACATAGGGGTTGTATACAGACCCCTGTCTCAGGGGGAGGAAATGGATAAGAAAATGTAGGCGGCATCCTTAAGATGCCAGAAAAAGGGGAGATATTGTTGATTCAAGACCGGAATATGCCAGATGTTAACTGGAGCACATTTGCTTCAGCCACATCCAAGAGCAGAGTCATTCTTAATGCCCTACAGGGGGCATGTCTCAGCCAGCAAGTATTGGGACCTTCTTAGAGGGAGCAGTCTTAGACATGGTACTCTCAAATGGAGATGCTGAAATGATCTCAGATTCAGAAGTGGGTAGCCATCTGGGAACAAGCGACCACCAGACAGTGTGGTTCACAATAAACACAGCCATAGAGTCAAGCCATACAAAAGAAAGTGTACTGGACTTTCAGAGGATTGTCTTTGGCAGAAGTGGAAGAGTGCCTCAGAAAAGCACTAGGAAAAGGGAAGGAAGGAGGGGTGGAGGAACAATGGGATAAAATCAAAACTGCCATCACAGAGGCAACAACCGTTTGTGTGTTGCAAATAAAACAAAACAAAGGAAAATAAAACATACTATGGTTCTCAAAAGAGGTGGCAGGGAAGTTTAGGAAGAAAATGATAACATTCAGAAAGTATAACAAATCACAGAAGAAGCCGGACAGAGAACTCTGTCAGTTAAAGCAGAAGGAAGTGGGGAAGGCAGTCAGAATAGCAAAGGCCCAAACTAAGGAAATGATAGCAAACTCACTTAAGAAGGGGATAAAACCTTTTATAGGTACATAAGTGAGTGAAGACTGACCAAGGAAACTACAGTGTGGCCTACTAAAGTGGAGGGGGTGGGCAGAGGGTGACAGAGAAAAGGCAGAGATACTGAAGAAATACTTTTGTTCAGTATTTACAAAAGAAGAGGAGGGGACGTGCCTAAACCAAACAATAAAAACACTCTGGATAGGGGGGTCGATACTAGTCCATTCACAGAAGAAAGGTTCCTGAAAGAACTCTTAAAACTCAAAGTGGACAAGGCAGTGGGGCCTGATGGAATTCACCCCAGAATTCTAAAAGAACCAAGGGGAGAACTGGTGACGTTACTTACTACCCATTTTAACAAATCATGGGAGGATTGTATGGTACCTGAGGATTTCAGGAAGGCAGATGTGATTCCCTTCACATAAGTGGGAGCAAGGCAGAGGCAGGAAACTACCTGTTTGTTTTACCTCAGTGGAAGGGAACATGATTGAATCACTTCTGAAAGAAAGAATTATTGAGTACCTTGAGGCCAGCAGTCACATAACTCAAGGCAGCATGGATTCACAGTGGGAAGGTCATATCAGTTGAATCTAATAGATTTATTTGACTGGGTGATCAAAGTAGTAGACCGGGGGGGGGGCTGTGGACATGGCCTATCTAGACTTTAGCAAGGCATTTGACACGGTCCCACACAGAAGAGTAATAAACAAGTTAACTAGTCTGGGAGTGGGTCCCAATGTGGTAGCCTGGGTAAAAAATTGGCTGGACAACAGGACGCGGAGGATAATTGTAAACAGAGTCCACTCCAAAGAAAGGGTGGTTACTAGCAGGGTACCACAGAAGGGTTCAGTACTGGAGTCAGTCCTCTTTAATGTCTATAACTGACATTGCAGAGGGACTGGAAAGAAAAGTATGCATCACTGCAGATGACACATAGATCCTCATCAGGGTTGATACATGGGGGGGGTGGAAAGTATGAGAAGGGACTTGGCAATGTTGGAAAAACGGTCAAAAGTATGACAGTTTAGACACAATGCAAAGAAATCCCAAATAATGCACCTGGGAAACAAAAACCCAGGGGAAAAGTACACAATGGGGGGACCCTAACAAAAACCAAAATGGAAAATGACCTGGGGTAGTCATATCAGATGACCTAAAAGTAGGCAGACAATGTGAGAAGGCAGGGGGATACTGTGATGCATAGGGAGAGGCATCACCAGTAAAAAACAGGAAGTTGTCATCTTTCTGTACAGACAGTTGGTGAGACACCATGTGGAGTACTGTGTGCAGTTCTGGAGACCCCATCTCTGCAAGGACATAGTCAGGATGGAGGCAGTCTAGAGGAGGGTAACTAAACTGGTGCAGGATCTGCACCAGAAACCATACCAAGAGAGAGACTAAAGTTGCTTAATATGTATACCCTCGAAGAAAGGGGGATGAATGGGAGGGACATGATAGAAACTTTCAAGTATCTCAAGGGAATCAACAAAGTGCAAGTGGGTAGCATCTTTCAAAAAAGAGATGTGCAAGAATAAGGGGGAACAATTTGAAAATAGAGGGGGGATGGCTCAGGGGCAATGTGAGGAAGTATTTTTTCATGGAGATAGTGGTGGACACATGGAATGGCCATCAAGAAGATGTCATAGGGTCAAAAACAGTGGAGAAATTCAAGAATGCATAGGACAGACATAAGGCAGTTACAGTGGGGGTAGGAAGAAGTAGGCTGCTGGTTAACTAGGATCTGCAGCTAATCCAATAGGTAGGGAAATGGGCAGACTGGGTTGGCCAAACGGTCCTTATCTGCCATCCAAGTCTACGTTTCTATGTTACTTTTACCTGGGTCACACCTGGAAACGAGCCTCAGCCCAGCGTGCCTTTCCCGGTCACCAATTTTAAATAAACAAATACATTTAATTGTACTTGTACTGTACTGTTTAATCCTCTGTTCATGCTATTTATATCCACATTATTGTATACGAACATTTCCATGATACCATTTATTTCTTGTCTTTTCATAGTTATATTCAATAATATTGTGTTGTGGTCACTGTTGTATAATGGTCTCCAATATTGCATTATGCTGTGTTTGTTTTCTGAAGTGAGTAGGATGTTTAATATTTTGTCTGCACTTGTCATTTGGTTTATGGTTCCATATTCAGAATGCGCCAGCATTAGGGCACCGAGTCATTAGTGTGCCAATCGGCAATACGCCTACCCCTGCTTTTGCAGGGGGTTCCAAAACCAGGTGGGGGGTGGGTGGGTGGAACCTTGGAGGGGCAGCAAATTCTGATTTTGGTGCTCTAATAACTCCATGCCCTAATGCCAGTGTCCTGAAGCAGTGCAGTGGTATACATGTGGTTTAACTGAAGTCGCTCTGTAGGACTTTGTAGTTTTTCACAGCCATGTGCCTCACTGTATTATTTTCCAAATTCATGTCTCTAGTCCCCCATGAAGTCAGTTTCTTTACTTTGAAGTGAAGAACCACCTGTCCCTAAAGTCTCTTTGCAGATAACAAAAAGATCTATAACAGAGTTGATGCACAAGGTGGGGTGGAAAGGATGAGAAGGGACTTGGCAAGGTTAGAGGAATGGTCAAATGTATGGCAGCTTAGATTCAATGCTAAGAAGTTCAAGGTAATGCACCTGGGAAACAAAAACCCAGGGGAAAAGTACACAATGGGGGGTGAGATACCGACAACAGTAAAAATGGAAAGGGACCTCAGGGTAATTATATCAGATGACCAAAAGGTGGGCAAGCAATGTGAGAGGGCAGCAAGGAGGGCTGGGGGGATACTGGGATGTATAGGGAAAGGCATCACCAGTAGAAAACAGGAAGTTATTATCCCTCTGTACAGACAGCTGGTCAGACCCCATCTAAAGTACTGCATGCAGTTCTGGAGACCCAGTCTCGGCAAAGACATAGACAGGATGGAAGCTGTCCAAAGGAGGGCAAATAAAATGGTGCAGGGTCTGCACTGGAAGACATATGAAGAGAGACTTAAAGAGCTTAATATGTATAGCCTTGAGGAAAGAAGGGAGTAGGGGGACATGATAGAAACTTTCAAGTACCTCAAGGGAATCAACAAAGTCCAAGAGGGTAGCATCTTTCAAAAAAAAAGGTGTGCAAGAACAGGGGGGCACAATTTGAAGATAGAAGGGGGGCGGCTCAGAGGTAATTTAAGGAAGTATTTTTTCATGGAGAGGGTTGTGGATGAATGGAGTGGCCTTCCAGAGGAGGTTGTAGAGTCAAAAACAGTGGTGGAATTCAAGCATGCATGGGACAGACATGAGGCAATTCTGGGGGGGGGTAGGAAGAAGTAGGCTGCTGGTTAACTATGATCTACAGGTTATCATTAGGTAGGGAATGGGCAGGCTGGGTGGGTCAAGCGGTCCTTATCTGCTGTTAAATTCTATGTTTCTATGTTTCTATTTCTATTTCTGCAAGCGTTTCTGTTATAATATATTAAGCTTGGAGCCAAGTGGTCTGTAAAATAACCCTACGGCCACTGCTACTGTTGTATTCTCTGTGACATTACTCATATAGGACCCAATTTCAAGTCACATGGCACAAGTCATGTGTGTATATGAGTTGTGCCATGTGGCACTATGCCGGGGACCCTCCACCTTATTGCAAGACAAGCAGGGCCCCCAGCATCTACAACCTATGACTTGCAGCAGCCGCATGACACAATGGACCTGGGTGCCACAAGTCGCAGCCCTCATGTAGTAGCCCCCACACAGCCTCCCCACCCTGTACCACTCACGTCATCCCCCTGGGGGCCTTGGGAATAGGTGGTACTGGCACATGGGGGGGCATGACACAAATCGGACCTGGGGCCCCCACTGAAAATCTGGGGTTGAGGGGCAGCACTGTGTTGGAGGGCTGCGTGGGTTACTACGATGTGTCCTCTATGGAGCTGCAGGGGGCATCTATCAGTTTGCCTGGACAGATGCCCCTTAGACCACCTAGCTAGTCTAACCTGCAGTGCCATTGCGGGTTTTGGAACTACATAAGTTGGTTACAGCAGCTTCCTATTTGGAATAGGGCGTAGGTGCTGTCGTAACCGACTCTTGTGTCATGCTGCAGTGGGTTGTGGACATAGTGGGTGATGGAGCCCACCTTTGGCACAATCCACATACACTATGGTGCAAGCCACCTCCTAGGATAATGACTTGCAGAATGCTTAGCGATAGATGCACTTTACACCATAGAGTCTGGCGTAAATCGCCTTGTGCCATGTGTAAGGTGTTTTGGAGTCGGGCCCATGGTTTCCATTTGGGCATCATGAAATGAATGTTGTTATCTATGGAGCTGTTAAAATGTCAGCAGGTGGCATTGTACAGAGATAATGCTTTAGGTGCATGTGTTTCCACAAGTCATTAAGTCAGTGCATTCTAGTGGTTAGCTGGGATATTGCAAGAAGACGAGCTAGTGCACAGTGATGTCTGTGACTATTCTTCATGGTCTGCACCTTGAGATAGTGATCTGACACTTGACATCACGACACTTTTACTTCAGAGACTCCTATGGATGGTTCCTTACTGCCACTTTACCCAGCTTTTAAGTTCCTCTATAATGGCAATTTAAATGTATAGCATTTCAAAATTTCACAAAAGAGCACGAAATTCAACTTTAATTACTTATGTTATTTTGGAACCTTTAGCTGGTTATAATTTGATCAGCATTTGGGCAAGAGAGTGGACAGTTGGCAGACAGCTTCTTTTTTTTTCCATAATGTTTTTTTCTTTTGGCTGGCAGCTTGTCTTTGAGGGAAACATAGAAACATAGAATATAACAGCACGTAAGCTCCGCAAGGCCCATCCAGTCTGCCCATTTTTTCTACTATATGAATGTGCCATAGGTCTTTACTCTGTCAACGGCCTATCTATTCATACTCTTCTGTATTGGTCCCTTATGCCTATTCCATTCCTGTCTGAATCTGCACTGTATTCATATCCTCCACTTCCTGAGGTAGGCCATTACATACAGTACATCCAACATCCTTTCTGTGAAAAAGAACTTCCTCACATTACCCCTTAATCAGCCTCCCTCTAATCTCATGCTGAGTCCTCTTGTCCTGCCATTTTTCTTATAGTGAGACATGCTAGACTCTTTCACCTTGTTAATGCCCTTAAGATTTTTGAATGTTTTGATCATATCCCCTCTCTCTCCCTCCTTTGCTCTAGGGTATACATATTGAGTTGATATACCATGTTTACAGAGGTATACACTGATCATATCCCTTATCTCCCTCCTTTGCTCTACGATACACATATTGAGTTGATAAACCCTGTTTACAGAGATATACACTGGTCATATCCCCTCTCTCTCTCTCCCTCCTTTGCTCTAGGGTATACATATTGAGTTGATACACCCTGTTTACAGAGATATACAGTGATCATATCCCCTCTCTGCCTCCTTTGCTCTAGGGCAGGGGTTCTCAAATAGTGAGGCCAGCCTCCCTTGGGAGGCCCCAACCTGTTCCAGGGGAGGCTCAAGCAAGTCTGAAAAAGTACTGTATTTAAATTTTGGGTTTTATGTACTTTGTGTGAAGAGATGAAGCAAACTGAAAGAGGATAATAGTATGTGGATTGTATGTATTTATTTACTAATAGGTGACAAGGGAAGGTGAATGAGCCAAGGTTCATTTCAGGTGAAACTGGGAAAGGGTAGGGAGTGAATACATTTCAAAAGGTAACTGCAAAACAATCAAGAAATACACAATGAACAATAGTGAAAACAAATATGAACAATAAACTAACAATGAGTGGTGGTAATTGATCAATTTGTAGACTGATGGAGGAACAGCCCAAATACAAGGGTTGAGCATAGAAGTGCTAAGAGCAATAGCAGGAAGGAGCAAAGTAATCCCAGAGAAGTTGCTTAGGAGCAGAGAAGGAGGGGAGAGGCAAAGTATGTAGGAAGGTAATTTCACATAGAGAGGAACCAGAGAAAGTAGTTTGACCCATGAAGATATTGCAACAAGGGGAAACAATGGTTCAAGAATGAAATTAGCGGAGCGAGCAGGCTGGCCTGTGTGTGTGTGTGGGGGGGGGGAGTATTACAATAAGCTGAATAATAATATTTGTTTATTTTTTATTCAGATAACACCTTTGAGCACAGGAGCTCTTTTTCAAAGGTCCCACATCAATATAAGACAAAGAACTGAATGTGAGCCAAGCACTCAAAGGGGTTTCAATTTATTCATGGTGTACTGCACAAAGTACAGTATGTTATTTTTCTTTGGGGAGACCCAAGATTATTTCAGTTTTTGGGGGAGGCTCAAAATCTTTTCCATGGATTTGGGGAGGCTCACTGTGACAAAGTCTAAGAACTATTGCTCTAGGGTATACATATTGAGTTGATGCACCATGTTTACAGAGGTATACATTGATCAGGCTGAACCCAGCCATCTTTCAGTTGATTACCAGGTTTTGCTTTCACATTTTTTCATTCCATCTCCCCTGGTGGGTACAGTGCCTCTCTCAACCTCATTGAACCCATTGCCACCCATCCCCAACCTAGATGAACTGCTGAGCTGCAGTTGTCTCAGCCATGGCCTGCCTTCCAATGTGACTTCCCAGAATTACTTCCAAGTGCAGGTCTTCAGCATGGCAATGTGATGCTCCACTGCTGGCCATGGGGGTGGCTGCAAAGCCCAATATTTAGGTGCCATGAACCTAACAAAACTGGTGATATTCCTTTCTCTAGTTTTAAAGTTATAGGGGTTAACATTCTGCAGATTTCATAATTGTGAAATGTAATTTTAAAATGTCTGAATGTTTGGGGGCTTATGCCTCGATCAACATCTAAAACAGAAATCTGGCACACCTCTGTATGAACCTTTGTGGAGGAATGACACAAAGATCTGCAACAGAGTTGATGCACAAGGTGAGGTGGAAAGGATGAAAAGGGACTTGGCAAGGTTAGAGGAATGGTCAAATGTATGAAGCTTAGATTCAATGCTAAGAAGTGCAAGGTAATGCACCTGGGAAACAAAAACCCAGGGGAAGAGTACACAATGGGGGGTGAGATACTAACAACAACAAAAATGGAAAGGGACCTGGGGTTAGTCATATCAGGTGAACTAAAGGTGGGCAAGCAATGTGAGAGGGCAGCAAGGAGGGCTGGGGGGATACTGGGATGCATAGGGAGAGGTATCACCAGTAGAAAACAGGAAGTTATTATCCCTCTGTATAGACAGCAGGTCAGACCCCATCTGGAGTACTGTGTGCAGTTCTGGCGAATTAGTCTTCGCAAAGATATAAACAGGATAGAAGCTGTCCAGAGGAGGGCAACTAAAATGGTGCAGGGTCTGCACCGGAAGACATATGAAGAGAGACTTAAGGAGCTTAATATGTATAGCCTCGAGGAAAGGAGGGAGAGGGGGGACATGATAGAAACTTTCAAGTACCTCAAGGAATCAACAAAGTCCAAGACGGTAGCATCTTTCAAAAAAGAGGTGTGCAAGAACAAGGGCACAATTTGAAGACAGAGGGGGCAGCTCAGAGGTAATTTACAAAGTATTTTTCACAGAGAGGGTTGTGGATGCATGGAACGGCCTTCTGGAGGAGGTCGGAGTCAAAAACAGTGGTGGAATTCTAGCATGCATGGGACAGTCATAAGGCAATTCTAGGGGTGGGGTAGAAAGAAGTAGGCTGCTGGTTAACTAGGATCTGCAGCTATCCAGTAGGCAGGAAATGGGCAGACTGGGTGGGCTAGGCTGTCCTTATCTGCCGTCAAATTCTATGTTTCTATGAATGGTCAGAAGTATGGCAGCTAGGATTCAATGCAAAGAAATGCAAAATAATGCACCTGGGAAACAAAAACCCAGGGGAAGATTACACAATTGGGGGGTAGTAACAACAACAAAAATGGAAATAGACCTGGAGGTAATCTTATCAGTGACCCTAAGGTCAACAAGCAATGTGAGAAGGCAGTAGGGAGAGCTGAAGGGATACTGGGATGCACAGGGGAGGCATCACCAGCAGAAAACAGGAAGTTGTTATCTCTCTGTACAGACAGTTGGTGAGACCCCATCTGGAGTAATGCATCCAGTTCTGGAGAACTCATCTAGACAAGGACATAGACAGGATAGAGGCAGTCCAGAGGAGGGCAACTAAAATGGTGCAGGGTGTGCAAGAGAAGCTGTACGAGGGGAGCTTAATATGTATACCCTTGAGGAAAGAAGGGAGAGGGGAGACATGATAGAAACTTTTAAGTACCTCAGTGGAGTCAACAAAGTACAAGAGGGTAGCATATGTCAGAAAAAGAGATGTGCAAGAACAAGGGGACACAATTTAAAGATGGGGGGGTCATTCTGGGGCAATGTGAGGAAGTATTTTTTCACAGACAAGGTAGTAGATGCATGGAACAGCCTTCTTGAGGAGGTTGTGAGGTCTAAAACTGTGGGAGAATTCAAGAATGCATGGGACAGACAGAAGACAGTTCTTGTTGGGGGTAGAAAGAAATAGGCTGTTGGTTATCTAGGATCTGCAGCCTATCCTGTAGGGGAATGGGCAGATTAGGTGGGCCAAGCGGTCCTTATCTGCCATCAAAGTCTATGTTTCTATGTCACAGTTATGTCTGAATGTTACCTTTTTTCAAAGTTGTCTCAACTGTTTCAGAAGCTCATTAATCACAAAGCAAGCAATAATACAAGACGGCGTGGGTGGTATTGGGCAATACTGGACTGCCACTCAAGTAATGAGGCCCGACACCACCGGCAGAAGGCCTTATAGCCCCTGGAAGATCCAGTATTGCCCGTAAAGTCCACCCTGGTGGTTATTATTGCACTTAGAAAATGGGCAACTATGTATGTTAAAAAAATGACGAGTGTCTAAATGCTAATAGTTGCTTATTTAGTAACAAAGTAATTCCTCCACCAGTACTAGAATGCGTTTTTTTTTTCTTTTTTTTCACTAGGGAGTTCTGAGGACTAGGGAACTCACTGTCATGGTTCTCCTCTCCCCCCATATACAGGGACACAGACACACACACACACACACACATACACACACACACACACACACACACACACACACACACACACACACACACACACCAAGGCTATAGCTGATTACAGTGCCTGTATGAACGGCATAAAATTCTCTGGGATTTAGAAACTGCAGTGTCTCATGAAGTGCAGGCTGTACAGTTCTGAGCCCTCATGTCTGAGTGAGCGAAACGTCCCAAGAGAAAAGGCGAGCAGCTTTTAATATTTTGTGAGGAAAGAACAGCAGGGTTGAGATGGTGAACTTTTACTCAGCCAAGTGTTTCCAGTTCCCAGTTAAAAAAGGAAAAACAGAAGTGAGGGTAGCCGTTTATGTGTGCACATCTCATCCCTGTCAGGCATCAGTGTAACAGAGATGGGGAACCCTCTTGGGTCTTTTTCTAGCCATGAAAAATGAAAGACATTGGTAGGCAGGACAAAAAATACTGAAGCGATGGGAACCATTTAATTGTGCACCTCTCCTCTCTTTCAAGTGCATGTTGACACCGTCTGCCTGCTATAACCCAGAGAGGATGGACATTTTGAGACAGATTTCTAGGTAGACATGGAAGAGAATAAACAAAATGCTTGCTGTGCACTACAGGTTTATCTGCTTCCAGAAAACCAATCTGTGCTCACGAGTCATTACAGACACATTGCTGGTTTATGCATTTTACTACATCAGGTGGCTTTTGGAGAAGTGGAGGATGGAAGTAGGTCTGTCCCATTACAGTAAAACATTACCAGCCTGCAGTTTGGATGGAGAGCAGAAAATATATCTGCCAGAATGGTTAGAGGACAGCGGGAGGAACTTTTTTACAAGGGCAGAGATTATGACACAGCGCGAGAGTGGGGTCAAGAAAGTGCTTGCTTTCAAAATGGTTGTGGCTGTGAAGAATGAAGAATCATCTCTCATCCCCTGGCTGTAAAACTAAATAGTGGATTGTGTTCTTTCTTTCTTTTTTTTACATAAATGCAGCAGGCATCAAACTAGGGAGCTTTGGGAAGGGGGAGGAACAGTATGTCTAACTAAACAAGACAAAAGAAATGACGGCTATTTCAAATTCAAATGAGGGAGGTTTTAGTCAATTGGAAATTAGGGTGAGCACTTGGATATTTCAGTAGGAGAAGGGGCACCGGGACAGGTACCTTTTATTTCCTGGGCATCTATTGAAAGTTAATGTACCCCCTCCCGGCAAGGGTACTAACTAATCAGATGCCACTAAATAAAAAGCCCATTTTCTAATAAATAGAAATGAATGCCAAAAGATACATCTGCACCTGCAGGCAAACAAACCTCTACTGTTATTCTTTACTCTTTGTTTGCCTGCACTTGTGGATGTATCGTTTGGCAATCTTTACTATTTATCTGTGAATAAAGCTGGTGTACTTTTTCAGACGTGTGCCTGGGTTGTGCTGGTTTTTGCAGCTACTTCCTGTTCAGTTCATTCTGAGCACACCCTTTTTTCTGGTGGAGCTGTTTTGCCTCTCTTGTTATTCCATCATTCCCTACCACTGAGGTCAAACTAAGAGCTCTGCAGTTTCTGGCCTCTGCTTTGCTCCCACATTTGTGAAGGGGAATCACATCTGTCCTCCTCCATTGCTCAGGTACCACACCATCTTCCCATGATTTGTTAAAAAGATTGGTCAAACTTGTCACTAATTATCATTTAAGTTCTTTTAGTATTCTAAAGTGAATCCCGTCAGGCCCATTGCTTTGTCTACCTTCAGTTTTAGGAGTTCTTTTAGGATCATTTCTTCTGTGAATGGACTGCTATTGACTCCTCCATCCACAGTATTTCTATTGTTTGGTTAGGTACCTCCCCCATCTCTTCTTTTGTGAATACTGAGCAGAAGAATTCATTAAGTATCCCTGCTTTTTCACTTTTACCCTCTGCCCATCCACTGCCCACTTTATTAAGCCTCACTATCCCTTCCTTGGTTTTTCTGTGCTCTCTAATGTACATGTAGAAGGTTTTACCCCCCCCCCTTTTAACTGAGCTGCCCTCCCACATCTTTTTAGAACCATAGTGATTTGTACCTTCTTTCTGATCTGTTTACTTGCTTCACCCAAAGGCTTGTTGCCCTGTGTGGCAGTTTTGATTTTCCCCCATTGGTCCTCCACCCCTCCTTCTTGCCTGTTTGCTAGTTCTTTTCTGAGGTATGCTCTCATTTTGCCAAACTCAGCCCTCCTAAAGTCCAGTTCCCTCACTTTTGTGTGGTTTGACTTTACTGTTATGTTTATTGTGAACTACACTGCTTGGTGGTCCCTTGTTCCCAGATGGCTACTCACTTCTAGATCTAAGGTCCTCTCTCCAACCCTTTTGAGAGTACCAGGTCTAAGATTGCTCACTCCTGAGTGGGTTCCAACACTAGCTGTGTGAGACATGGACCAAGGATATATGAGAATGAGTGCCCAGGCAGTTCCCAGCCATTTCCCAGGCAGTTCCCAGGCAGTTCCCAGCTGGCCATTTGGTGTTGAGATATGAGAGATATCGCTGGTGTGGGAGATCCTAGTTCAGAGCTAGGTGGGTGGGGGTAATTGTTTTTAAGTGAGTTATTGCACATAAACTTTTTTCATTTTTCCTGTTGTGCTGTTTGATATTTTTGCTGTAGGGTCCACAGCCCTCCTGAATGTTGTCCCATTACTGGTGATGTGCTCTCCTTCTTGAATAGCCCCCTCCCAAATGTTTCATTGTACCCCAGCATCAAGCCCCCCTGCAGTTGATTATAATTATAATAGGGGAAGTGGGGGGGCAAAGTCCCCCTCATAGGTGGTGCATAACAATATTACTGTAACCCCTAGATGGCGCTATCCCAGGGGCTACTACCCCTGCCTGATTTGCCACTAACAGGTTGAGGGGCCTGGATCCAATGGCGGGTGCCTCCACCCAGAGGTCAGGGTTTGCAATAGTTAAACTTACTTGGTCACAGCCCTCTGGGACACTGCAACCCCTTTCTTCCCACTAGTGGCCCACACAATATATCAAATTACCTTCACAGTATACACTTACCCCCAGGGCTGGTTCAGGCACTGGGACCTCCTGTAAAATAAGATACAGTGCAACAATCACAGTACAATACTTTAACATAGACAAATACCTCAGGCAGTATAACTTTTCTGAAACAAGCAGCTCTGATTTATTTAAGGGATATAACAAGGACAGGGGAAATCAGGTTAATTAGCTTATCACTCTACTCATCTACCTATGGCTCTGTGCACAGGCCTATCCCTATCAGTTACTGTCCTGGGTACCCAAGCCCTAGTGGCTAGTCCAAACCGTGGCAGCTAGTGGGGGCCCTTTCACACAGAGAAAAGGAAAATTAAACAGTCAGCAGTACAGTAATTCCATTTGATTTAATGTGGCAATTCAACAGGGAGCGACCCTGAATTAGTACTCACGACCTCCAAACAAAATAGGGTCCTTCAATGTCAGCAGGGCTACTCTTGAGCTGCAAGAGACTCCTCACACATTTATATGGTAAACAGTCACAGGCAAAAGTCACTTAATGGCAGCAGGATTCACTTGACGTACACAAACCTCTTCACACATTTATATGGTAAAAGAAAGCACTATACCAGGCAGGCTGCATCTGTATCCCGATCGCAATTACTGCACAATACCCGGAGAACACACAGCAGATTCAGTTCCTGACAGACCGAGTGCAATTTTCAGCAATTCCTCCAGTCTTCTACAGGGTGAGCCTGGTTTCTACTCTTCAGATATCCTTTGATTCTCTTCACAGGACGGATTCAGTCCTAACAAGCTGCAGACCGGAACTCTGACCCAACATGTTTTTTGACTAAAACTGTGCACTGAAGGAGCACAGGGTTCCTTTCCCCTTCACTGCCAGAGCAGGCTGAAACTCCAACAGACAAAACCGGGCACTTCCTTTGAGTTCCTCCCAGTTCTTGACTGGATTGGCTGTCACTCGGCAATTCTGGTGGGTGGGGGTAGGAAGAAGTAGGCTGCTGGTTAACTAGGATCTGCAGCTTATCCAGTAGGTAGGGAAATGGGCAGACTGGGTTGGCCAAGCGGTCCTTATCTGCCGTCAAATTCTATGTTTCTATGTTTCTATGTTTCACTCACAATAGACTGCTGCTGTTGGTCCAAAAAGGCGCCGAAGTCTAAACTACATCTCCCAGAGTCACTGCCCATACAATCCTCTTGTGGCTGGCTCAGATTATGAGTCCAAGTTCTGATTCATCCAAGGCACCATTTTAGAGCTAGCTTACCCCACACTGATTGGTCCAGTTCAGCAGTTCAAAACCAGAATGGGGAACTAGGCAGACACAGTTCTGACTGCAAAGAAAGCAGGTTAGACAAACTGTAATTTCATTATTACTCTAAATGGTTTCTGGCAAACAGTTACATCTTTCAGATAGGTTCCCTTTGCACTCCTAGTGACTGCAAAAATAGAGTGAATTGGCAGCAGCTCGAGTGGTACTCAATCAAAGAAACACACAGTCCCCCATACAAACTAATTATGTCTGCAAGCAGACAGCTCTTAAAGAGACAGTACCAGAGGCTCTAAAAACACTCACTGATAAATGGCTTAAACGCCAAACACCATTCAGGCTTGGAGCATTCAAGCAAGCTCCTGGAAGTCTTTTGGGAACCCCCATTTGCAGGGGGGTTACATTACTATATATCATGCTGTAGGGATTCTTTTGGTCCATTACTGTTAATATATGCATTGATGTGCACGTCACCATTATTGAAAACAGTGATGTGCACTTGCTGTTTTGCTTGTCACTGTTTTGCAATCACTGATATGAAACGGAACAATTTTTTAAAATTCTTAGTTAACCTGTAACTGTCTTAGCTGAGTGATTAACATCACCAAAATAACAACAAGTTGTCTCCTGTTTTGTAACTTTTTCTACTTCTCCTATGAGCTTGTGATTGTTCTCAGTACAGGGGTGACCGGCCAGGAACATTGCAGCTCTACCACACTGCAACACTGTTTGAGCTGAGGGATGCTTTCACTTGTGGCTTTGGAAGTGAGCAAGATACCGTTATAATGTCTTGAACAGGTGAGTCTTTTAAATACTCATATGTTCATACTGTTAGAATTTTGTTTTCCTATTTACTTTTACTAGTTTATGTCTGTGCCAAGTGTGAAACAAGTATGCTGGGAGGGGGTGAACAGGCGGGGGAGAGAGAGGGGACAGCGAGTGATAAGGATTGTCAATATGGGGGGATGCGGGTGAAAGTTACTAAAGTAAATGGAAGAAATCAATCTGTTGGATCCTATATTAAAAATGCACAGCGTAGGACTGCATGGGGGGAGGCAGATCATATAGGTATGTTAATTTCCATTTTATGTACAGCTGCAGCATGGAGAATAAAAAGATGACTGATTTTTAAAAGATGAAAATTCCATTTGCACATAGATATGAAATGTGTTGTGTCCAGGTAGGCCAGGGCTTGTTTTAAGACGTTGTCAGTGATATCTCAATGCTACGGCTAAAACTAAGTCTCAGCAAATTAGGACGCAGGGATTTCCTCACTTATTTTATATTAAGCAGCATAACATCTAGCTTTATATTTTGATGGTTTTCACTTCCTCCTGAGTCAGTCTATTAACCACAACTACTGTACTTACTACATTGCATTAAGTAATTGTAAATTTGATATAAAATATGAATATTTAACTTTGTGAGACTGTTTTGGAATAATGTTGTATGTGTAAAACCTTTCTGATGATTGTGCTTTTAACTTTTTGTAATGACTGTAATACAGTAGTCCAAAAATAAAATGTTGTACTACTACTATTACTAAGGTAAAAAACAAATTTACCAAAGAGGAGATGTTGGATTCTGCAAATCCGAATTGGTGGAATAGGAGCTTCTTGGCAGTTCTGACTAGAGTTGAAATCAGAAATAGTTTTTAGAAAATAGGCCAAAAGAGAATATTCCTCACAACAGTGTTGGTCAAAAGAAAACCCATGGAATCATCAGCTTTTGGAAAGTGACACCATTCATGTTAACTAAAGAGTGATTGAGGAGATGAGACATGCTATCTCATTGTAAAATGAAAATGTCCCTCTGCCCCTTGTCCTGAGCTGTTTACAGTTGTTCAGGTGGTGGACAACAGTATCCTTTCCCAATTCCTAAAATAAGGCACGTCAGTTAGATTACTTAAAATAATTCACTGCTATGAGTAACCTCACTTAACGTGCAAACCTCTGCATGGTATTTTTTATATAGTACCTAATCCACTTTCCTGCTTCCTGTTATGTAGCACTACAGACACTGGTGATATCCCTATATTCTGTAGAAGACACTATTCTATATTACCTGTACGAAAGTATCTATAATTTACTGTTTCGACTCCAGACTATGAAAAGTGCACAGTAGAAAGAATATACCACAGTATTAGTAGACAGAACTCTGTGAAGAACAGAGAATATGATCCAGATTTAGTTTTTAATTGCAAACTGATCTTAATACTTGTAGCTACACAACATACTGTATGAGAACAAATTCATATGTGACTTAAAATAATATAATGTGACAGTGACAGTGAGTTAAGGAAAGTGCCCTGCCCAACAAGTAACATGTAACATGTCCAACCTCAAAATGATATTAACCTGCTGGAGAAGGTCCAGAGGAGGGCTACAAAGATGATAGCAGGTCAGCAGGGTGAGGCATACGAGGAGAGGTTCAGGGCACTGAACATGTACTTCCTGGAAGACAGGAGAAAGAGGGGGGATATGATTGGGACCTTCAAGTACTTGAAAGGGATAAATAAAGTTGCTAAGGAGAGTCTTGTTAAGCTAAGTAGCAACCATAACATGAGGGGGCACAGTTTTAAGCTGAAGGGTTTGAGCTTTAGGAGGCAGTATAGCTCAGTGGTTTAAGGCTTTGAGCTGCAAACCTGGAGACCTGAGTTTGAATCCCACAGCCCCCACTTGCATACTGTATGACCCTGAGCAAGTGACTTAAACTTCCTTCTGCTCCCAGGTCACACCTGTAAACAAGTTTTCTGCTTAATGTGTGAGGTCATCTCGTTAAAGACAGTAGGCTGCTTTAAGTGAAGCTGCAATAAACATAGAGGGAGGTAAGGATCATGGGTAGGGAGGATGGGAGGAGTGGGGAGGGAGGGCAGGGACATTAGCTTAAACTATGGACTCTGCAATATAAGCAGACTTGATAGAACAAATGGCCTTCTTCCAATGGCTTCTTCATATGTTAGTATGTATGTTTGTATGTAAAATGACTTACGTCACACACTGTCTGTGATTTTCTGGCTTTGCAAAGCTGATCGATGGATTCCCACCTGGCATATATACAGGTGCAGTTGCACCAATAAGAAAATCACCATCTATGAAGAATGCATCGACACTAGGAAGGGACAGCTTACATCCAGGTGAAATTATCTCACAGGCAGAAGAGGACACCAGTAACAGGGCGAAGAAAGCACAGGGTGTCATACCTGATGGAGAGACTGCACAACCACAAGAGAGAGGATCAATGTGAGGAACATAAATTGACACAGCAGGACCAGGAACAAGACAATGACAGCAAACGGTACCATACCAAATGGAGACACACAATACAACCACAAGAGAGAGAGTGAGTGTGAAAGTGTGAAAAAAGGCGATTGACATGGGAGAAGCAGTAGCAGGACAGTGACAGCACATGCTACCACCTGTTGGAGTCACTGCACAACCACAAGGGAGGGCGAATGTGAGGAACAGAGATTAACACAGCAGGATCAGTAACCGAGCAGTGACAGCACATGGTAACATACCTGATGGGGACACTGCAAAACCACAAAAGAGAGGGTAAGTGTGCAGAAAGGTGATTGATGGGGCAGAAAGAGTAACAGAGCAATGACAGCACATGGTACCATACCTGATGGTGACATTGCACAACCACAAGAGAGACAGTGAGTGTGAGGAAAGGAGATTAGCACAGCAGGAACAGTAACAGGACAATGACAGCACATAGTACCATACCTGATGGAGATACTGTACGACTGCAACAGAGAGGGTGAATGTGAAGGGGTCTAGTATGAATTCCCATCTTTATTCTTCCTGACGCTAAACTAGCCAACTCCAAAATCCCATTTTGCAACTGCCCGCTTAGTTCATAGTACTGCCTCAGCCTGTCCCCGACGGATTGATTGCCCATCAGTACAGAACTTACATTTTTACTACTGATAATACTAGAAATATAGTCTTAATTCACTAAATAAAGTTTATATTGCACTGTATTGCCTTTATGTGCTTATCTGTGGAGAGAACAAGCACTCCTAGCTTTAATGATTGGTAGGCTATAACAAATATGGGAAACGGTTCTGACATTGTTCATTGTAATGAAGAAGCACAATGCATCTAGGGAAACTGTCAAGTACTTCTGCAGCTACGGCTACTGCACAAGCACTTTTTCAATTAATTTGTAATTACAGTATGTGCCTGGATCAAGGAGTGTTTCCAATTAGGCAATTACCCAGCTACATGTGCACAGCCATTGCATTCACATTTTCTAAGTAGCTTACTTTTCGACGAGCAATGGCACCACCAGCAACACCAGCTCAGGAATTACTTCCCCATGTTTGCAAAGTTGTAAAATAACAGCATGGGCATTGCAAGCTCAGCATTAGTGGCTATCTCTGTGTTAAAGAGCAGAATCGCAAAGATTTATTTTATTGGTTCTGTCAGCATAGAAAGTCTACAGGCTGGCTTGGCCGAGCATCCACGGTGCTTGTTGGTAGGGAACATCACATAGCCTCCTTGAAACACCGTGCATTGACCACTCATGACACACCAGCACAACTCATTCAAAATGAACCTGATAAAAGGCTCACCCTGAAGTTCAGCACAACAAGCCAGGAAAACATTCCCTGTTGCAGGTTGTAACATGCTAGAAGGCAAAATAGCATGCCCAAACCTAAAACATTAGCGGTAGTGTGCATACCACAAGAGTTCAGACTAGTAAATGACCAGTCTTTCCTTGCATGAGATTCTATTTGTGGTAATGAAAAAATGTTTTTGTTCACCACCAAAACTAACACTGAGAAGCTAAGTACTGCAGCATTCTGGATCATTGACGGAACATTCCATGCTGTTCCAAATCTATTTCGGCAGTTGTTTTCAATACATGCCCTGGAGGGAACAGGAGAGACATGTTGAATCCTCCCCTTGGTATTTGCAATGATGTCTAGCAAATCACATGAATGTTACCTACATGCAACAGGTGTAGTGCACAACACGGTGATTTAAAACCACTAGCTCTTCCGCTTATTAAATTTTACACATTAAATAAAGTTTGCTTTTAAACTGACAAATTCTTAGAAGGAGACCTGAATTTTATGGACTTGTTCAGTTGTTGATGTGGTTTTCTTACTGGATTTAAAAATGAACGAGAGCATCTACGAGTCTGCCATTCTGTGATACAGGTCCATTTATATTATATTTGTTACATTCAGTTTACATTGCTGCTGTTTTTGCAGGTGGGGTATGGATTCAGAGTGTTGTGTGGGTTTTCTTTCCTTGCTGCTTTTTGTTGTTGCTTGAGGGGATTGAGAAGTCAGGGATTGTGTACTCAGTATGAGGGGCAGGATAGGGAAATGCTGTAGACCATTTTAGTTGCCCTCCTCTGGACAGCTTCCATCCTGTCTATGTCTTTGCGGAGATGCAGTTCTGGAGACCCAATCTCCGCAAAGACATAGACAGGATGGAAGCTGTCCAGAGGAGGGCAACTAAAATGGTGCAGGGTCTGCACCGGAAGACATATGAAGAGAGACTTAAGGAGCTTAATATGTATAGCCTCGAGGAAAGGAGGGAGAGGGGGGACATGATAGATACTTTCAAGTACCTCAAGTGAATCAACAAAGTCCAATAGGGTAGCATCTTTCAAAAAGAGAGATGTGCAAGAACAAGGGGGTACAATTTGAAGATAGAGGGGGGTGCGGCTCAGAGGTAATTTAAGGAAGTATTTTTTCACAGAGAGAGTTGTGGATGCATGGAACGGCCTTCCGGAGGAGGTTGCAGAGTCAAAAACAGTGGTGGAATTCAAGCATGCATGAGACAGTCATAAGGCCATTCTAGGGGGTTGGGGTAGGAAGAAGTAGGCTGTTGGTTAACTAGGATCTGCAGCTTATCCAGTAGGTAGGGAAATGGGCAGACTGGGTGGGCCAAGCAGTTTTTATCTGCCGACAAATTCTGTGTTTCTATGGGGCAACGACCATATAGGAAATCTGCATAATCTAAGACTGATAGAAATGTGGCCTGGACCAGCTTCTTTTTAGAATCACTTGTGAGAAAGTGCTTTATTCTGTAATAGAGCCCAAGCCACTGACAGAGTTTTTTTAGCAGATCTTCCAGATGATCTATGTAGTCGAGTCTACTGTCTACCCAGACCCCCAAATATCTGAATTTTGTAGCATATTCAAGATTTTCACCAAGGACAGTGGATATGTGGGGGAGATTGTTTGGGATGGAGTGTCCGGCTTGTCTTTGGGGGGAGAAAAACGTTCCCTTTTTTTTTTTTTTTTGCATTTAGCAGGAGTTTTTTTTCCAGTAGTTGGTGCTGTAATAGGTTGAATTCTGCATGTAACTCTATGCATGCTGTTTTACGGGAGAGGGGTGACTGACATACAACACTGTATCATCTGCAAACAGGTGTACAGTGGCTTTTGCAGATGCAGATTTCAGATTGTATTTCTTCATCTTATAATGTCTAGTTACGTCCCTGTTTTCTCCTTGTCTACCACTAGATCTTTATTCTGTCTACCCATGCCCTCCTACCTCTTGCCAACTGTGTCAGTAATGCAGCAGGTTGCATACTTGCTTCTTTTGCAGGAAGATTGAAAAGTTGTGATTTCTAGCCCCACACCATGAACTAGGGTTAAAATCCCAGTACTTGAAACTGTTGTGCATCATGAGGGGGTGCTGCACTCTTGAGGTGCTGTCTTTTAGATGAGATGTTAAACTGAGGTCATATCTGCCTGTTCTGTTGGTTATGCAGGTGAAGGTAAGGATACCATGGCATGTCTCTAAACAGTAGGGAATTGCTCCAGTGTCTGGGCACATTTCCCCAGTTCACTGAAAATACCAGCAACAGCATAACCTGATTCAATGTGTCAGGACTGGGCTGGTTGAACTCACTCCCCAAAACAGTCCTCACAGAACCCAAGCTCAGCCATTTCAAATTCCTCCTTGACAATCATATCTTTCAGGATGCTGTCTGTGATTGCTATTGATCCCACAATACACTAATAGCCACGCTATGACAATGGACCCTTCTTGGTCCAGCCTATATTGTATTTGTCTCATGCTACGGTATAGCTACAATAACAAAGGTCCAAGGCCCTGTGGTCTCCAATCTGTAACCTGTTTATATGGCTCTGATCTTGATTGTGCCAATTTAGTGTTATACATTTTTTGAACTGTATTGCACCTGACTGTTGTAACATCAATTACAATATATGTTTGCCTGTATCCTTCTCCTGTAACTTGTGTATACTGTGAAATTTGCTTCACAACACTGGCTGTGCTTTGTATTTCATACTGTGTCTTTGCTATTGTATTCCCTGATGAGGAGCCTATGTAAAGGAGCTTCTGACTCAAAAGTATTTATTCTGATATGTTTCAATAAATAAATAAAAATAAATAAATAAATAAATAAAATAGGCAGAACTGGTTAGCCCTGCTTTCCAAGTCAAAAAAAACAAAATATTGTAGAAGTCCTCTGAGTGTCCAGTCACTGCCAGCCTCTACTAGAATCCCACTTTCGAGTCTCTATCTGAAAACCAAAGCTTATTCCCAAGTATGTGCTTGGTGGAATCCATGAATTTGTGACATTTTGCAAAGATTTGCAAATGTCACAAAATATTCCATAATTCTGACTTTGGTGACATGTGAATCCTCTGAATGTATTTGCTGCATTTTTTGTTCCATGAAATTTTCTGACTGAATTGTGGAATGATACATAAGAACAGTGGAATGATAGTTCTGTGGAATTCCATTCCACGGTTTAATAAATCACTCCACAGTACTTGTAACTATTCTGCCGTTTGGTAATCTGATTTTTGAATTTCTTTCTGCAGGTCAAAACATTAATCCACAATTCATACATTAGCATACAGTGTGCTGTTCTAAACTGGAATTTACCAGAAGTTACCAAAGTGCACTCTGATATTCCGCAGAAGCTAAATTCCAGTTCCACCACTTCCACTTCCAGTTCCACCACTCAGCTAGCACACCTGTCTATTATTTGTGCAGGATTTCAAACTCCAAAAAAACCTTATAACCCTCAGACACTGCTAAATTGTTGTCTGATTGTTTCTGCAGGCCTTGAGCCCAGCTCCCTGCTGCTACAGCCACTGTCTGGGGTCCTTCCTGCTACCCGGGGCAAGTCTTGAACCTAGTGCCTTGTGTACCTCAGGCACCAGCTCTGCCACTGTACCAAGTGTCAACTACACTTAAAGGTGACCTCTCACTACTATCTCCCCCTCTATCATTCTAGTTCCCCATCTTTATTCACTTCAGCTCTCTCACCCTTACCAATTATGCATGTGCACCTCCTGCCCACCTGCCTCTCTGTTCTCCTCCTCCTCCTCCTCCTTTTGCCTTCCACCAACCCTATTGTCCCTGCTAACCCTCAGCCTCACTACTCTAGTGCTCCTACCTACTCTCCTGCCCTCCCCTCCTCCTATACCACTGCTCCTCCCTCCCTCCTCCTCCACACCCCATATGCTCATCTCCACCTCATCCCCCAATCCAGATATTACCTTTCCTCCCCTGCTCCCTTGGGCATCTGATCACTCAAGCATTCTCTGCCTGTGCTGCCCTACCCACTCCCTGTGCTACAAAACCCCTTTTTCTTCCTATCACCCTGAGTAAACTCTCCTTCTGTCACCCTCTGACCAGAGCAGTTCTCCTCCTTATGCTCCTATCGGGAGCATACATCCCAACCCAGGCCCTGCCCCTCCCACCCACCCACCTACTGGCCCACTGGTCTCCTTTATAGCCTCCATGAACATATGCAGCCTGCTTGAAAAATTTGATGCCCCAAGTGCTGGGCCATGGCTCATCAACAGACATCATAGCCTTGGTTGAAACCTGGCTATCCAAATCCACCCAGACTCATTTGTCTCCTCCCAGGCTATACCTTATACCGGGAGGACCGAGTAGGCAAACGAGGGGGAGGCTGTGCAATCTACACCAGGGACACAATATTTGGACACGCACTCCCCAACCCTGCCCTTGTAAATGGGGCCCAGACTCTTACCCTCAAACTCAACCCAGACCCCTCTAGGGGCCCTCTCTATCTCACCACTGCCTACGTTCCCCCAAAGAACCAGCACCCGGTCCTGGTATCTTTAACTATCTAGCCTCCCTCCACCATAAGGCGGAACAAATCCTAGTTGGGGACCTTAACGTAAATTGGCTCAGCACCTCCTCTTCCACGATCAGAGACTCATTTGCCGCCCAAGACCTGATGCAACTCGTCACCGAGCCCACTAGAATAAACCCTAAGAGAGGAACCAGCACCCATCTGGATGTAATTATCACCAATCGACCCCAAAAAATCCAAAACATCCAGGTCCTACCAGATTCCCTAAGTGACCACTCCCCTATCCTATTTCATTGGGCAGTCCCCAATCCCAAACCCAAAGCCCAGACCACCCGCAGGGTGCCCGCCTGGTGGGCTGCAAAACTTAAACTATTCCTCACCCAGGTAAACTGGTCCCCATTCATAGTGCAACCAACATTGACACTGCCCTCGCCTTCTTCTCACACACCTTCAACATGGCCTGTGATCTCTTTGCACCCTTCACCAAAATCCGATCCAAAAAGCAGAATGCACCCTGGGTTAGCCCTGCCCTTCTACAATTACTAAGAAATCGAGATAACCTCTGGCACCTTGCCACTGAAACGGGTCGGCTGTCTGATAGGCAGGCTTACAATGCAGCCCAGAATAAGTGCTCTTGGGCCGTCCAGAAAGCCAAGGCTGACCATTACCAGGCCGCCCTCAGCTCCTCCTGGGGTTCGGCCCGGACTTTCTGGGATAATATTAAACAACTAATGGAAAATCACGCCCCCTGCCCATCCAGCTAGGGCAATGGCACTACTCTCCAATTTGCCTGCCACCATAGCTAACTGGCTCAACACCGCTTTCACTGACCTTAGCTCTGTCCTCCCTAGTAATTTCTTTGACCCTCCCCCCAACCAACCTCCCCCTGTCCTCCAGCACCCCAGCTTCCACCTGCGCAAGATCTCTGCCCGGGAAGCCAGACCCATCCTAATCAAAGCTTTGAATAGCAACAGTCCCAGCAGTGACCCACTGGACCCCAGTATCCTCAGGCTGGTGCTAGATGAAGTCCTTGCCCCACTCACCAGCCTAATTAACTGATCGCTCTGCCTGGGACAATTTCCCATGGCTTGGAAAACAGCAATAATCACGCCCATTCATAAAGGGGGCGACAGGTCGTCGGCCAACAACTACCGGCCAATCTCCATCCTCCTCCCCCCCAAAGCTCTGGAGAAAGTGGTGGCCATTCAAATCACTGAATATCTGGCTAAGCATAACATCTTATGCCCAGAGCAACATGGCTTCTGTGCTGGTCACAGTACCAGCACTGCACTAATTGAATTCTCCAACTTTCTACACTCCTCCCTGGATACCAGCTCCCTAGCTGGTGCAGTGTTCATCGACCTCTCAAAGGCTTTCGACAGCGTCTCCCACCCTCTTCTGCTGAATGCTCTCTGCCACACTGGTCTCTCGGCTGGCCCCCTAGCATGGTGCACGAGCTATCTAGCCGCCCAATCACAGTGTGTTAAAATCAATGGGATATTCTCTGATACCCGTCCCATTCACTCTGGGGTCCCCCTAGGCTCCATCCTGGGCCCCCTTCACTTCTCACTCTATCTGAACACCCTGCCCAGTGCATGCCCTGGCAAAATTCTCCTGTATGCAGATGACGCTGTCCTTTTTGCCACCCACCGCAATCCCGTCTCTCTTCAGGACACCCTACAGCAGTCTTTCAATAATGCTGAAGCCTGGTTTAAGGAGCGCAGACTCATCATTAATCTTAAAAAAAAAACAAAGCTATGCTCTTTTCCCACCCCCAAAACAAAGCTAGCAACCAACCACTCTACATCCTTCCTAGTACCAAACAGCCACTGGAACAAGTCTGCTCCTACAAATACCTTGGGGTCACCTTTGACTCAGCCCTCACATTTCACAACCACATTGATGCCCTAACATCCGCCACTAACACACAGCTTGGCATCCTCTTCCGCCATAGAACCTGCCTTTCCCCAAATGCGCTCCGGCTCACCATTACGTCTTCTGTATTGTCCCTTGTAGACTATGGTCTACCAGTCTATGGTGCTGCCGACATGACTGCACTCAAAAAAATTCACTTAACCCTGAATAAAGCCTGCAGATTGATTACTGGTGCCCCCAGGCTTACACACACCTGTCAGCTGTGTATGGCAGAGGCTAAACCTTCACCCTGGACGAGCGGCTTGATGTCAAACCTGCCTCTTCACAAAAAAACCCTACTCGGGCTCTCCCCTCCTGGAGTGACAGCATCCATCCACCGGATCCCACCCACTATTGCAACACGGTCATCCAACAAGACCACTCTAATGGTCCCCAGATCAAGAACCAGCCATGGCCAGAGGTCCTTCTGCTACAGAGCCCCATCCTGGTTTAACTCTCTCCCTGCCCCCATCACCAATGCCACCACCATCTCCAAGTTCAAAACCACCCTTCAGAACCAACTCTTCAACACTTGTAGCTGCTCCTGTCTCTGAAGGCAGCCTCCACCTCAACTTCTCATGACAACGCCCACCGGGCGGCTCTCCACCTAGCCCTCCCACCACCTCTTCCCGGTATACTGTACCTATGTCTAACCTGGCCAGTGCCAGCTGTTTCATGGTATGCCTATTAGATTGTTCAATTTTGATACCAACTTGTGTAACACCTGTTCTCAATTACATTTGTACCCTAACCTAAATGTATTTTGTCTGACCTCAGTGTGACGTGGCGCCTCTGATGAACACCTATTTTTAGAAAACCTGTGCTATGTAACCTAAAACTCTATGTATGTCTTTAATGTGATGAGGTACCTTTGGAAACGAGCCTCTGGCTCAAAGGTTGTAAACTGATTGCACAAATAAATAAATAAATAAATTTCCATTTGTCATAATTCTGCTGGTGGAATTTTATTTTCCCACATCACTAGGCACCATAGTTCTTTAAACTGGTTGACATTTGGCTTCAATTTTAGAAATATAGACTATGATGGCAGAAAAAGAGCAGAGATCCATCCAGTCTGCCCAAGTCCCCTATATACCTGGATCATTCACTTAGAAACATAGACTTTGGTGGATGATAAGGACCGCCTGGCCCACCCAGTGTGCCCATTTCCCTACCTATTGGATAAGCTGCAGAACCTAGTTAACCAACAGCCTTTCTCCTGCCTACCAGAATTGCCTTATGTCTTGTCACATGCATTCTTGAATTCCCTTATTGTTTTTGACTCCACAACTTCCTCAGGAAGGCTATTCCATGTGTCCACTACCCCGTCTGTGAAAACATATTTCCTCTCGTTGCCCCTGAGCCTTCCTCCCTCTTTCTTTAAATTGTGTTACCTTGTTCTTGCACATCTCTTTTTCTGAAATATACCACCCTCTTGGATGTTGTTGATTCCCTTGAGGTACCTGAAGGTCTCTATCATGTCCCCCCCTTCCTTCTTTCCTCTAGGGTATAGGCATTCCTTGGAATCTATTGTTCCTCCAAATTACTAACCCTTCCATTCCCTCTCCCCATTCTGATTCTCTTCATTCTATCCCAGGCCTTTTTGAACCCCCTGACTGCCCACTCCTACCACATTGGCTGACAGACTGTTTCAAGTTTCCACCACCATTTTTTATAGAGAAGTACTGTATTTCCCCACATTCCTCTCAATCTTTTTCAGTTGCTGCTCACCTCTTCTAGAATTCATTACCTGTTAATTTATGTTCTTCCTCCTCAATGCAACATTTCTAACTAAATTTTACAATATATTTACAGTCCTTGGGAGTTTATAGGTGTTTTTTCCTAATTTGTTCTTGTACTTTGTTATAATTGTAAATTCTGTGTTGTGTTTTAAGTGTCTGGTCGGACCTGAAAATGGAATTGTTCTGATGTCTTTACTGTGTTATCCAAATATAAATAAAATATATAAAATCAACATTTTCCACGTGCTAATCTCAATTCATGTCCATGTGACTGTGAGTCAATATTCAGGCTAAATAATTCCCCACAGTTCATTTTAATAAGTCCTTTGAGGAATTTGAAGGTGTTAGTCATATCTCTTCTCTCCCTTCTTGCTTCTATTGACTACAGATGCTGTCGGGCCTTGGGGATTGCTACAAGAAGAAAGAAGGGAGTGCTGGGCCTGGTAATGTAGTGGAGGGGAGTGGGCAGACTAGACTTGTGGTGACAAGGTGAGTCCCTGGGGTAAAATGGGATTAGGATAGGGGAAATCCCTGCCTGGTTCCCATACCCAAGGGCTCTACTTTAGGTAGGCAAGTATTGCGGTCTCCTTTGGCTACCCATCCTACTCAGGCAGTGTTGTGCAATGCCATGCCTGCAAAAAACAAGACCACTGTGATAGCAGATCTTGTTGGAATAACTGACCTGGCTTGCATCACCAAAACCTGGCTGGATTCAAATGCTGGATGTATATTGGCATCAGCAGTTCCGGCCGAGTACTCAGTGATACACTGCCTGAGGATGGATAGTAGGGCCAAGGGGTGTAGCCATTTGTTTTAAAATGGAACTGGGTCTTGTGGATGTTCCAGTGAGGATGACCAGATCCTTTGAACATATCATGGGTGCAGGTGTAGGGTGCAAGATACTTCTCATCTATCGTCCACCTGGTGATGAGAAGGATTTCCTGCAGGAAGTCACAAACTTTATTTTTGACATGGTGTTGGAATCCCCTAGATGGTTAATTCTAAGTGGTTTCAATGCCTGGGTTGAGGATAAACTCTCGCAGTTTGGTCAGGACTTCCTCCAATTGATGATATCATTGAGCCTTACACAGGTAATGATCTCTGTGACCCACAACCAGGATCACTCACTGGACCTGGACTTCCTCCATGGGATGGAGATCTACAACCTGGTGTTGGAGCTGGTTGGGTGGACTGATCATCACACCATAGGATTCAGTTTCAAGGCTCCACCCAATAGACCTGCCCCTTCAGAAATGGTCTGGTACCGCCCTTTAAGGGTCATGATCCCAGATGATCTAATGGTGGTACCTGACCTATCAGGAATGCTGAATGGCAGCATGGACCCTGGGGATGTGTAACTTGCTTAGAATAAGATGGTGACAGTGGCTCTAGATTCCATTGCTCCTGTCCATGTTCACCACCTCACTCTTTGCCCAAGGTTCTCGTGGTTTGAAGGGAACTTGAAGGAGTTGAGGAGAGTGGGATGAAGGCTGTTAGAAATACTGGTGGAAATCAGGCCTTATTGGTGGCAGACTTAGTTTGATGGCTCATTATATGTACAATCAATTGACAGTCTTCTGTAAGAATGCAGAGTTCCTGCCCAGGGAGGTTACAGCTGAGCAAAATTGACCAGCTCATCTCTTCTGGACTGTTGACAGATTGTGCAATCCAGTCTGTCTTCAGACAGGGTGAGTGTTTTCACGAAGTAAATGTGATGAATTTGCTTGTTTTTTTGCAGATAAGGTTGCCACCATCAGATCTGGAATTGGTCCAGCCCTCTGTGTTAGGTATTGTGGAGATCGGCAGGAGATTGAGAACTCATGCTTCACCTGATACGACTTTTACTGGCTGACAATTGTTGATATCATGAGTATTATCTAGACTCTGCAACCAGCCTGCTGTATTTTGGACCCAGGCCCAATGCGCCTCCTTGTGGTGTGTGCTGAGGTAATTGGCCCAGTCCTAGCTGAGATATTCTGGAGGTCTCTGGAGACAGGTGTGTTTCCTGATCCCTTGAAGGAGGCGGTTGTAAGACCTCTCCTTAAAAAATCCTCCCTTGGCCCAGACTGTCTGGCGAACTACAGACCCATCTATAACCTTCCCATTGTGGGTACGGTTAATAAGAAGGTGGTTGCATTGTAGTTGGATAATCATTTGAAAATCCATTATGTCTATGATCATCTTCAATCCAGATTTAGGAAGAGGCACAGTACCAGGACAGCACTTGTTCGGGTGCTAAATGATCTCCTGATAGCGAGGGATCGGAGGACTCATTCAGTTTTGGTCCTCCTTGATCTCTCTGCAGCATTTGACACTGTGGACCATGGTGTGTTGTCGGAGCTCTTGTGGTTAATCTGTCGACTGTCTGGCACACTCCTCAGTTGGTTACAATCATTTCTTTGCAGGTAGGACTCAGAAACTGGTTTTGGGGATTTATTCTTTGGCCCCTCTCCCCCTAGTCTGTGGGGTGCCGCAAGGTTCCATCCTATCACTTATGTTATTCACAATACATATGCTGCCATTGGGAGACATTATTAGTCAGTATGACTTGAGTTTTTACTGCTATGCAGATAGTACTCAGCTATACATGTTCTTTGTGCCTGAGCAGGGTGGAGCCATCTTGGTATTTAATAACTGACTCTCTGAGATCCAGGACTTGATGAGTGTCAACTGGCTGTGGCTGAACCTTGATTAAACTGAGGTCTTGATGGTGGACCCAGGTTGTCAAGGTGTGGGATTGCTGACAGGACAGCCCTTCATGCTGTGACTCAGCATTTCCAGCTGGCGACTTCTGACAAGGTGTGGAATCTGAGTGTTATTTTTGATTATGGTCTGCTGCTTAAATCTTAGGTGTGAGATGTAGACATTGTCTCATTTTACAATCTGAGGAATATCACCCAGATAAAACATCTGGTCCCACCTGTCAACCTTCCAGCTTTGGTACACACCTTCGTGACCTCCTGCCTTGACTACTGCAATGCCCTTTACCTAAGGCTTCCAGGGGATGATATCCACTGTTTGCAGCTGGTGCAGAATGCGTTGGCTAGGTTGCTGACTGGCTTTTTGAAGATCTTTCCATATCACACCTGTGCTCCACGGACTGCACTGGCAGCCAGTACAGTGGTGGATAGTCTTCAAGGTTGGGTTACTGACCTATGATGCTCTACATGGGCAGGGACCTTGGTACTTGCACAATCTCATTTGTCTTTACCACACCTTCTGTCCACTCTGCTCCTCTGAAGAGGAATTGCTAGAGGTTCACAGGATTCAACTTAAGACTTCTGGGACCCGTTCTTTTGATTTTGTGGCCCCAACCTTGTGAAATTTTCTCTACCTCATCGGGTGAGAGAGTGCCTGACTATCCAAAGACTGCTCTTAAAATGTATTTATTCAGTCTGGCCTTTGGATCTTTGAACTGTGACTAGTGGTGTATTTATGATGATTACTTAAAGTTTTTGAAACTTTTTAGATTTTATAATATTTTAAAAGTGGTATGGTTTTAAATTTATCTGTTTGTATTTTATGTTAATTTATATCAGGGCTTTGAACAAACTTGGAATTGTGCTTTTTATAAATAAAGTCTGATTTGATTTGACATATTTAGTGCCTTAAGGTGCCCTTCATGGGATCTGCCCTGCTGTCCCTGAATCATTTTTGTCACTCTGCACTGCACTGTCACAAACCTATCCTTGTCTTTTCTGAGGTGAGGACTCCAGAACTGTGTGCAGTTCTCCAAGTGATGCCTCTCCAGGGATCTGTAGAGTGGAAGTATTACCTCTTTTCTTCTTCTATCAGTACCCCTCCAGATTCATCCCAGCATCATTTAACCCTAGCTGTAGGCCTTGTTGCACATGCTCGTTTAAGGAAGTTACTGATGATAACTCCTAGCTCCCGTTCCTCATCTGTAGTGTTAAGTTTCTCCCGTCCCATCAGTACTACTTCTTGGGGTCTTTTTTCCCTAGGTGCATTACCTTGCACTTCTTAGCATTGAATTTTAACTGCCAGGTCTTTGACCACACTTCAGGCTTTTGTAGGTCCTTTTGCATGTCCCTTATTCCTTTCTCACTATCCCCCTTTCCACATATTTTTGTGCCTTTTGCAAGAGACACAACCTGTCCCGGATTCCCTCAAAAATATCACTAATGTACATGTTGAAGGGGACCAGACCCAGGAAAGATCCTGAAGGAACTCCACTCGTTACTTCCTGCTCCTCTGATTTTACCCCATTGACCATCACACTCTGTTGCATCCCTTCTAACCAGTTACCCACTCAGTTCACTAAAGTGTTAACTGCACCCAGGTCTTCCATCTTCTTAAGCAATGAATGCAGTCAAAGAAAACTATCAGACTAGTCTGACAAGTCCATCCTGTCACAAAGCCCTGCAGTTTATTGTCCTGGAGTTGGTTGCTGTCCAGGTAGTCTACAAGGTCCTCTTTGATTAGAGATTCCATTAGCTACCCCAGAATGGTTCCATGTTAAAATCTCAAAAACTTAATCATGACTAAAATATTAGCAAGTGCATTTTAGCGAATCCAAATCTAGTGCCTGCACAAAAGATCCTCTTTAAGAACAGTGAGAATGTAAATATAACACTATAATTGGACCGGATGGGCTAGGATGATGACAGTCACAGGCCAGCCAAAAAACTAAAACAGAAATAGTGTATCTGGTCAACTGCCCTAATTGCTTTGGGAACACTACAACACCACATGGCAATGAATGAAATTCCATTTCCCAAGCTATGGACAAAGACAACAGCTGAAGAAGCGAGAGATAAGAGGGCTACTACATCGCATGGTGCTTAATCAAATTTATGCACCGGCTTCCATGGCACAGATAGAGGCAGCTGCTGAGGGGGTGAATAATAGGTCTGGTTGTATCCGAAAGCCCCCACCCATTGAATATCCAATTCAACCAGCTTCTTGTACCTGTCTTTATTGCAGATAGAGAAATTAGCCCCCGGGCACCCACCGATCATCTGACTTCACCATTCTCCACATGGCCGCCCATCATATTGCTGTGAATCCACCTCATGTATTCAGATCCCTCAATAAGCTGACTATGTTCGCATGTTAAACGTTCATTCCCCAGAAAAAAAGGAAAGGAAACTGAGCAGAAGTGATCGAGTATGTCCTTAGTGACACATCACAGAAGTAATTTAAACTATTTTGTCATAATGGGTAGCTGCTGCAAAGAGGGAAAACTTAGAATGGTGTCCGAGATATAAAAAACATGCAAGTGCATGCTACAGTGCTGCATGTGTTTTGCCTTTCTGTGAGATGCCTGATGTTTATAAAAACTGATTTCTGAGTTGGGTAGAGGTAGAGCACATAGAAAACAGTCTCGGTAGCAACTTCTTCACTATTTTGTCACCGTGGGATTTCGATATTTAATTGAGGTGCCATTTTTAATCACTTGCTATTAAAAAAAGTAGCAATAATTCAGTCTCTATTTTTGACTAGCTATTTCATATGCGCTATTATCATGGGATACTCACTAGAACAGAGGTCAGACTGACAGGCCTATATTTCCCCATGTTATTTCTTATTCCCTCCCTCCCTTATGTAGCGGTACAACATCTACCATCTTCCAATTCCCTGGAACTTCCCCCGGACATAAATGAACTGTTGAACAGCACAATCACTGGTTTAGCTAGTTCCGCTGCTAATTCCTTATGTATCCTCAAATGCAACTCATCCAGTCCAGGGGCTTTATTTATCTTAAGGGCTACCAGGCCTTACAGGACCCTTTCTTTAGTAAACAATAGCTGACTTATTTCCAGGACTCCTTTTGTGACTGCTTTGGTGCCACTCTTTGGCATGGACCCGCAGTCCTCCATAGTGAATACTGAGCAAAAGTAGTCATTCAGGAAGGTAGCCTTTTGCCCATCCTCCTCTATCACCTGAACCCCCCCAACTAGTCATGAGATTCTTCCTCCTTTTTCCTATTGTATCTAAAAAGACTGTTTTCCCCATTCTTGAACCCTCTGCAATATTCAGCTCTATGTGTGTTTTCACCTCCCTGCCAGCCCTCCTTGTCTCCCTATTTTTCTGTAGATATTCATTCCATTCTGTTTCTCCCTGCTTTTCCATGTATATTAATTAATGCTTTCTTTTTGTCCCAGACTGCTCCCTTGACACTAGCCGAGAACCATAGTGATCCCTTAAACCTATTTTCCTTTGTTCCTGTCCTTAGGCATGCCTTGGATACCTCAACAATGGCTCTGGTAATTGGCCCCATCTCTCCTCCACCCTGCTTAAGTCCTCCACCCCGACTAACTTGTCTCTGACCCATTCCCTCAACCTATCGAAGTCTGCTGTTCTAAAGTAAAGGAATCTGGTTCTCAATTTCAGCTTACCAACCCTAAAGGCCAATTCAAACCACACAGAGCTGTGGTCACTATTCCTTAGTGGTTCCCCCACTCACACAGCACCCACCATCTCTGAAATAATGAGCATTCCATCAAGGACTGTGAACTGCCTGGTGGGTTCTTTAACTAGCTGCACCAATAGACAGCCCTGGAAGGTGTCAAGCAATTTTATTTATTTTTTTTTTATGTATAAATTTGTTAACCATGTAGGAACACTGGGCAAATCCCTTCTTCAGGTCTGACCCAGACAAAAAACATACAACGATGCAAGACAGAAAACAAACTATACAATAAATAGATAAACAACAATTAATTAGTAATTATCAAACATTACAAGTACAAGTTGCCAATGTTAATAAATATTGTTTAAACCTAAACTTAAATCATGTGTTTGAATTGATGGTTGTCAAAAAAAAGAGGTAATTCATTCCAAAGGTTACGGGCCTGACATTCAAATGAGCGAAGACCATATTTGTTTTTAACAGAGTGGGCTACCAGGACTAAACCCTGATTTGATCTTAGGTTGGCTTGAACTTCATGAACTATCACCAAATCAGTCATAGGAGACAAATCTTTTGCATATATGGCCTGATGGACCATGTTACCTAAGGCATACAAATATTTAAGCTGAGGTGATAACAGTCCAGAGATGAATACAACGAGCAATGATGGGTCATGACTGGAACATCCAGAACAAAGCAGCAGATATTATTGTAAGCAACACTTAAAACCTGCCTCTCCCTCATACCCAATGTATTATAGCAAGGGGAGACATAGTCCAAGTGTAGCATTAAGATCCCAGTAGCTAATGTTTTACTGGAATCATAAGACAGATATGACTTGAATTTATAAAGCATCCCCAACTTATGATGAATTGTTCTCCTGACCATTTTTACTTGAGAAGAAAAGTTTAAAGAACGATTAAGTAGGACTTCCAAGTACTTAAACTCAGAGACCTGCTCAAGTAAAACACCTTGAGCATC
Organism: Neoceratodus forsteri; assembly: GCA_016271365.2. Taxonomy (NCBI): domain Eukaryota; kingdom Metazoa; phylum Chordata; order Ceratodontiformes; family Ceratodontidae; genus Neoceratodus; species Neoceratodus forsteri. Next base: position 80,547,994 of record CM057455.1, read on the forward strand.
ATTAATTAACAAATGTACATTTTCATTACACTGAGTGGAGCTACCAAACACTATAACTTTAGTCAGACGTAGAACCTTTGTAAAAGAGCCTGGCTCAAAAGTACTTGTAATTCCTTGTTGTAATAAAATAAATAAATACATAAATAACTTTAGTCTCCCTTACATTCAAGACCATCATATTAGAGAACATCCAACTGCATAATCTTTGAAACTCTAATTCCAGCTCTGCATTTATATGTTCAATAGACTGGCCCAGACTAATACAATATCAAGTCATCAGCACAGAGAACACATTTACTTGAACAAAATATAGAGGGAACCTGACTGATAAAGAAAATAACAGGGGACCTAAGATGGACCCCTGGGGTACATCACACACAATAGGACAAGAGGTTGACAACGTAGGGCCAATTGAAACATATTGAGAGCAGCTCTGTAGACAATCATGATTTAAAGCCACTGCTGAATCAGACAATCCAAGATCAGTGAGTTTCTGACAAACAAGAAGTGATTTATCAGGTCAAAAGCCATAGGCAGGTCCACAGACACTGCTCCCATTAGCAAGCCACCATTGCAGCCTTGTAGGACAGCATTTGTTAACCTGACCAGGGCTGCAACAGTCCCCTGACCACGTCAAAAACCATGCTGTTAAGAACACAGGACTTCACCCTTCTCCAGAAATTCATTAAGCTGATTAACCATCAACAATGTCTTACTCCTGGCACTCTTGGCCACTGGGACCTCCCAATCGATGTCTGGCAGGTTCACATCTTCTACCACCTCTACTTCCCCCTTTCCTACCCTTCTTTTAAGTTCCTCCCTGAGGACACTGTCCCTTTATTCCCCTTGACTTGGAGGTCTACAAATTACCCCTAAGTGTACTTCCCTGCCTGAGGCTGCCATGAGTTGCACCCATATAGACTCATCCTTCCCATTATTACCTCTAATGCTGCCATCCTCTGTCACTTTAATGCCCTCCTTGACAAAGATGGCAACTCCCCCCCGCCAGTTCTTCTATCTCTCCTGAATAATGTATATCTGGGGACTGCCAACTCCCAGTCATTATTTTCTATGGCCCACATTTTCATAATGGCCACAAGGTTAACTTCAATGTTTGTCATCTGCGCCTGGAGCTTGCTGAATCTGTTACCTAGGTTGTAGACATTAAGGCATACCACCTTCCACTTGTCCATTGTTATAACTCTGCTACTCTTTGTTTGATTTCCATGTTTTCTCAACCCCCCTTGCTTGTGCTTTTGCCTTTTGTTTTTCCAAACCGCCTTTTCCTTGGTCCTGTAAACACTAGTGTTCCCTGTACTCCTTTTCTGCTTCTGTCCCCTGTGTGTGATGGAGTACAATCTTTGATACTCTTCTGCTCACTATTAACTGTGGAACCCCTACACCTGGACTCCCCTGCAGTCAGTTTACATGTCTAATATAGACGTCAAATGTCTGCCCAGTGCACTGGCCCCCTCTCTCATCAGGTGATGTCCATCATCCTTGAAGAGTCACTTGTCCCAGAAATCTCCCAGTCCCCTACAAAGTGTTACCCCATATGCCGACACCACCCCTTAGAACAATTGTTGAACTCCTCTCTTTCAACACTCCTTATCCTATCCTGCCTCACCCCATGCCCCCCACAGTGAGGACTTTGGAAAAGGGCAGGAAGGCTGAGTGTGCCACCAGTCTGTGCCACAGTATTTGGAACTTCTGCTTCACTTTCTCCACTGACTGAGTAACCAGATTGTTGGTACCCAGGTGTACCAGCATCCACAGCTCTCCCTCCCTCTCCATTATCCTCCTTACTAAATCTAGATTTGCTGATGCTCCAGGCAGGCACAGGACCAAACCCCTCCCATCTGACCCCTCCCCATCACCCTAACACCCTAATCATTGAGTCACTGACCACTCAAACCTTCCTGTCTGCTTTTCTCCCTTAGGAGCCAATGTACTGTCCTGCCCAACATCCTTGACTGACCAGGAACCTAAACCTGATATCCTTGATTGACCAATAGTCTGAACCACCTGACATCCTTGACGGATCAGGAGACTGAACCTCCTGACATCCTCAACTGACCAGGAGCCTGCCCAACATCCTCGACTGACCAGGAGCCTGAACCTGATATCCTCAACTGACCAAGAGTCTGAACCACCTGACATCTTCAATTGACCAGGAGCCTGAACCTCCTGACATCCTTGACTGCTCAGGAGCCTGAAGTGAACCTCCCAACATCCTCGACTGACCAAGAGCCTGAACCACCTGACATCTTTGACTGACCAAGAGCCTGAACCTACTGATATCCTCAACTGACCAGAAGCCTGAACCTCCCAACATCCTCTACTGACCTGGATCCTGAATCTCCCAACATCCTCAACTGATCAGCAGCCTGAACTGGCCAGCATCCTGACTGACCTGGAGTCTGAACCTTCCAACTTCCTCAATTGACCAGGAGCCTGAACCTTCCAACATCCTCAATTGACCAGGAGCCTAAACCTCCTCCAGAGGTGCAAAGTGATTTGCTCTCTGAATGTAACTGGGCTGAACCCCCTCCAGAGGTGCAAAGTGATTCACTGTCTGGATGTAATGGGGATGAACCTCCTCCAGAGGTGCAAAGTGATTCACCATCTGGATGTAACTGAGCTGAACCTCCTTCAGAGGTGCAAAGTGATTCACCACCTGAATGTAATAGGGCTGACCCTCCTCCAGTGGTGCAAGGTGATTTACCATCTAGATATAACAGGGCTGCACCTTCTCCAGAGGTATAAAGTGATTCACTGTCAGGATGGAACTGGGCTGGAAAGCCTCCAGAGGTGTGAACTGATTCACTGTGTGGATGTAACTGGGCTGGATCTTCTCCAGAGGTGTGAAGTGATTCACCATCTGGATGTAACTAGGCTGGACAACCTCCAGAGGTGCGAAGTGATTCACTGTCAGGATGTAACTAGGCTTGACCTCCTCCAGAGGTGAGAAGTGATTCACTGTCTTGATGTAACTGGGCTGAACCTCCTTCAGATGTGCAAAGTGATTCCCTGTATGGATGTAACTTAGTTGAACCATCTCCAGAGGTGTGAAGTGATTCACCTTCTGGATGTAGCTAGGCTGAACATCCTTCTGAAGTGAGACATGATTCACTGTCTGGATGTAACTGAGCTGGACCTCCTCCAGAGGTAAAAGTGATTCATCATCTGGATGTAACTGGGTTGGACCTCCTCCAGAGGTGCGAAGTGATTCATCATTTGGATGTAACTGGGCTTGACCTGCTCCAGAGGTGCAAAGTTATTCACCGTCTGGATGTAACTGTGCTGGGCATCCTCCAGAGGTGCAAAGTGATTCACTGTCTGGATGTAACTGGGATGAACCTCCTCCAGATGTGCAAAGTGATTCACTGTCTGGATGTAACTGGGCAGAACCTCCTCTAGATGTGCGAAGAGATTTGCCATCTCCATGTAACTAGGATGGACTGCCTCCTTATGGTAGCCCCTCCTGTACCTCCCATATCCCACCCCCTTCAAACCCCTGGACCAGTCAGTCTCTGGAGGAGAGGTGAGGGGGAGCTCCAGCTGAGCTGAGTGTAGAGCTCAGCCATCTCTATCATGTCTGCTATCTGCTGAGCCTGCAGCTCTGCTGTGGTCCTGCAAAAGGGATAGTGTTTCCTCCTCCTGGAGAAGAGAGCCCCACAGTCCACATAATTGATTGCCTCATTCCTGAACCACATTCTACAAGCTGACACCCAGCTAAAATTCCCTATTTATCTTGCAGATGCTACACTTCTAGTGTCCAGTTCTGGAGACCATACCTCGGAAAGGACAGAGACAGGGTAGAGTCCATCCAATGAAGGGCAACAAAAATGGTGCAGGGACTGCACCAAATACTGGGGGATCTAAACATGTACACCTTGAGAGAGAGGAGGGAGAAGGGGGAGACATGATAGAGACCTTTAAATAGCTCATGGGGTGAATAAGGTACAGGAAGCTAGTATTTCTCGAAAAGGTGCACAAGAGCTAGGTGGTATGAATAAAGCTGGAGGGGAAAGTTTGTGAGGGATGTGAGGAAGCATTGTTTCACTGAGAAGGCGTTGGATGCTTGCAGCAATCATCAAATAGGGTGGTGAGGTTGAAAACAGTGTGGTGAGATCAAAAACAGTTGTGGGCTTCAGGCATGCATGGGATAGGTATAGAAGAAAACTGGTGTCAATGTAGGGGGCAGGTAGGGTCTGTGGTGACAGAATAGGCAGAAAAAGAGGATCAGACTGATTGGGCCACTTATCATCTGAGAAAATTCTATATTTCTAGTATAATATCCTTCATGCAAACTATACCCTTGGTTCTCATTTATCCAGTGCATTGCTTTCCACTTTTATGTATTGAAGCTCAGCTGCCAGATCTTTGACCATTTCTACAACCAATCTTTATCCTCCCTTAGTTCCCTTATCCCCTCTTGCTGTCTACCCTTGGACAGACTATAGCGTCATCTGTAAACAAGCAGACTTTGCCATTTATGTCTTCCCCATGTCACATATGACTACATTAAAGAAGACCAGGCCTAGAATTGATCTTTTTAGCACGCCACTTGTGACTTCCCTGGCCTCTAAGAACTCTTTAATCACTGCTACCCTTTATTTCCATTCTCAGCCAGCTTTCCACCCAAACCACCAATCTGGTGGACTTTGCTGACAGAGTGGAAAGAAAGCACCTAGCTTTACCTTTAAGGTAAATATTTCTTATTTTTTTGCTCATTATTTCTGCCCCAGGTCCCAGTCAGCTGCCATCAACATCCACCCATCCAGCCCCATACCCTGAGATCAGGCCACTACCAGTCTGCCCCCACAGATTACCCCCCCATGGCGGGGTTGAGCGGAGCTTCCCCTGGCTTGGCTCAACTCACCTGATCAGGATCCAGTGTGGGAAGTGCCATTCGGGGTCAGGGCCTGCAGTGAGTGGACGGCTCATCCTACATGACCGGGACCAATTTTCCTTTGGTTTTCATCCTTTCGTGAAGGGTGTGCAATGATGCCAATGGAAGGGGCATGCACGCGTTCACATGCACTCCTCACTGCACCTGCCCCATCATACCCCCTCTCTCTACAGCAGCGGCACCATGTCCCCTGGCCTCCGCTAGGGGACACTCATGTGCTGACCACTGGAGTCCCTCCCCCTCCCCCCCGGAGAGGGAGAGCAGTCCATCGGATGCTCGATCCCTCTCCATCCCGCTAACCTTCGTCAGCGCATGCTTGTTCCTGAACATGGGTCAGTGGTGTGGTGCGAGGCAAAGCGTCCAGCATCTCAGCCCTCAGCACCACCAGGCCTGCCACCTTTAAGGTATATTAATATTTATTTACACTTCTCTTCCTTTTGAAAGTAGCAGGATAAGCAGGGAGAACAGAAGAAATCTATAAGTAGTGCTTGGGGCACTTTGAAACTTGGTAGGCAGCGTTAGGGGTACCTTGAAATTTGGGTTTTAAATTGTAACAGGTGTTGATGGTGAAAATAGCTCAGAAGCTTAATCTAGGGGTGAGTAGATTCAGGAAACCCTGTGAATCAGGTGTGTAATTGGGGATGGGGTGGAGCTAATAGAGGCTCTGTGCCTTATAAAGTACTTTTACTGTAGCATATTCAGCACATTCAAGTTTCAGCTAGTGAGTGGAACAGAGAAGGAATGGAACAAGTGACTGGCATCATAGGCATTGGCAGGCATCATCAGAAAGAACCGGAGAAGTGGAGGACTCTGCCAGTTAACTGAGGCAAAAAACCTGTTCACTACTGTGTAATAGTCACCACTGGGAAGTACTGAAGATTAAGGGTAGGCCAAAACTGGGAATAGATGCAACACCCTGTCTAGGATAGGAGTATAAAGAGATTTAAAAGATTGAAAAGATTTAAAAGAGTTTTAAAAGAAAAAAAAACAGGCAGATTATAAGTAAAGTACGACGGGAGTAGTGCAGTGCAGTGGCTGTGGGGCAGCAGTTTTTTCAGGGAGACCTTTTGGATACTGCAGTGCTGCCCCATCTGTTTGCACCTCTGTGGGCTGAGGAGGAAGGTTGCTAGTCTCCAGGCTGAGCTGGCTAGGATTCAGGGAACCTCTCCCTCCACAGAGGGACCACCAAGTCTGCCACCACTAATTCAAAGGAAATTTTAGAGAAGGACTGTCTGGACTATGGTGGGCTCATGGAGGATGAGGGCAGTGGGACAGAGGCACATCCCCCATCCGGCAACATTATGTAACTCATACACCACTCTGGCAGGGTAGGACTGCCCATGGAGGCACCTGAGGTAATGACTGTCACAAACCCACTCGTGAGGGTCAGATCACTGAGCTCACAGTGCCCACCCTAAGTGCAATCTGTGACAGGGAGGGGGGATAGGGATACCCTCCTTATGTCCTTCCAGAGTGCTCACTGGGTTTACAACTTGACACTCACCACCAGGTCCCAGTGAATCTCTCTATACTTTGAATCAGGGCACAATAATAGTCTCAAGTCTTGTGGCCAGAAATTAACTCTTTTTCATGGCTATTACATGCTGGAGGAAGGCCCAATTGTTACACTCTCTTCAGGGTAACAACGCACCACCTGATTCGGTCTTCACCCTACAGGGCATGCAATAGCCTGGGTCACAGCCCTGGCAGACCCGTCTGAGACTCTGGTATTCTCCCAAAATCTGTCTGGATTGTCCCCACAGACCCTTTTAATTTGGTTTCTATCTGTGTCCCTTCTAAGCAAGTGTACCCCCCCACACCGGCCCCTTATTTAACCAGTAGGCACACCTCCCATAGTCCAGGAGAAAAGAGATGGGTGGAGGGGGTACAAAGCAATAAACATGCTAAATTTGCAGATGTAGAAGAAAGACGAAAGGTGTGTACATACTAGACACAACCAGATCTATACCAAAAAACCAGGTCCAGACGAGAGAATGTTTGCTAAGGGCTAAGCTAGGTTTGCACTTCTTAGACAGAGGTACCCAGTAAAGCCACACACAAGGAAGCAATAACTAGATTGTCCATACCAGGTTGGGATTTTAGAGTGTGGCTTTATTCCAAAACACAGTTGGAAAACAAAAGCAAAGATGGACCCCCAAGGGTTTACACTGGCACAAGGCAGTGCAGAAACACATCTGTAGAAACAGTACATCGAAACTCCCATATTGCATAGAATTTGAAACTGGAATGTGGAACTAGCCACAAAGAACACGCACAACTCTTCTGAAAAAAAGGTGGTGCTCGGCCAGTACTTGGTACATTTCCCACATTACATATGAGAGGATGTGACACAGCGGCCACAACGGAGCACTCAAGGCTCAAGACTTGCAGAAACCACATACAAGGGGTAAACTGGAGAAAACCCCACATACAAAGGGTAAAACTACTATAGGCATTGGCCACATGCACTGGAAGAAAACAGGGACCCTTTCAGATCCTGAAGTGCTGAACTGGTCACTCCAGATGGGGTCTCCACCTTTGATTCCATGTCCAAACTCAGCCATTCTTTCAGAGTTACACCTCACAAATACTGAAAACTGCAGAAACTTGATGCTGTCTAGTAATGTTTATCACATTTAACATCAGGAACACCACAAGGGTGCAAAATCAAAGTCCTGAACAAAGGGCAAGCCACATCTGGGACATCCACTATTGTCAGAGAGCTTTAAAACACAAAGTTCTTGAGGGAATCCTTACAGAAATTTGGGTGCAATTGTCCTTTTAGCAGAGTCATCCCACAGGAAAAGGTGGGTACACACTCCTGGGTAACTCTTAGACAGAAAATCTACTCACAGATGTACACACAGGCAGCTTCACTAAAGTTCTGGATTGGAAGAGGGGACTGCCTCTAAAATCCACAGCAGCCCCTTTCATCCCACACTAGGATAAAGACACAGGTATTCCTGGAGACAGTTTCCACCAATTTGCTAGTCAAAGAACAGGCAGCCCTACATAGAAACATAGAAGTTGATGGCAGATAAGGACCACAAGGCTCATCCAGTCTGCCCATTTGTTTTTTTACCTTATAAATGTGCCATCGTCCGTTGCTGTCAGTGGCCTATCTATCCATACTCATCTGTATTGCTCCCTTATGCCTGTCTCACACCTGTTTGAAGCCCTGCACTGTATTCATAGCCACCACTTCCTGAGGTAGGCTGCTGTATGCATCCACCACCCTTTATGTGAAAAAGAACTTCCCTCACATTACCCCTTAATCGGCCTCCCTCTACTCTCATGCTGTGTCCTCTTGTCCTGCTATTTTTCTTATATTGAAATATATTAGACTCTTTCACCTTGTTAATGCTCTTAAGGTGTTTGAATGTTTCGATCATATCACCTCTCTCCCTCCTTTGCTCTAGGGTATACATATTGAGCTCCATTAATCTGTTCTCATATGTCTTCTGATGCAGTCCCTGCACCATTTTGGTTGCCCTTCTCTGGACTGCCTCAGTTTTGTTAGTGTCCTTGTAAAGGTGTGGTCTCCAGTACTACACGCAGTACTCCAGATGGGGCCTATCCAGTGTCTTATAAAGAGGGATTATTACCTCCCTCCTATGACATCTGACACCCCTACTAATACACCCTAACATCCCCCTAGCCTTACCTACTGCTTTAGAGGTCTGCTTGGATGATTTCAGGTCATTGGTGATGATGATGCCCAAGTCTCTTTCTTTCTTTGTGACTGCCAGCAACTCCCCTCCCAGCCTATAAGTGGCTTCAGGGTTTCTCTTCTCTATGTGCATGATCTTGCACTTCTTTGTATTAAATCTCAGTTGCCACTCTTCCGACCATTTTGCTAGTTTATCCAGATCTTTTCTCATTCTGCCCACCCCATCTGGATCATCTACTCTATTGCAGATCTTGGTGTCATCTGCAAACAGACAAGCATTACCCTCTAGTCCATCTGCAATGTCACTGATGAAGATATTGAAGAGGACTGGCCCCAGAACTGATCCCTGAGGTACCCCACTTGTGACTTGAATCTCTTCTGACTGCATACCATTTACCACCACTCTCTGTTTTCTGCCCATCAACCAGTTTGCCACCCAGTTGACCAACTTCTGACCCACCCCGAGCCTACCCAGCTTGTTTATCAATCTTCTATGTGGAACAGTGCCGAAAGCTTTTCTGAAGTCAAGTAGGTGACATCAACTGCTTCCCCTTGGTCCACCACTCGGGTTACCCAGTCAAAGAAATCTAGGAGATTAGTTTGACAGGATCTTCCTTTTGTAAACCCATGCTGTCTTGGATCCTGTGCTCCTATAGATTCCAGGCGTTGAACTATCCTTTCCTTAAGGAGTGCCTCAAAATCTTGTCCACTACTGAGGTAAGACTGACTGGTCTGTAGTTCCCTACCTCCTCCCTGCTACCACTCTTGTGGAGTGGGATCACATGAGTCCTTCTCCAGTCTCCTGGGACCTCTCCTGTGCTCAGAGACTCACTAAACAGTTCTGCTAATGGCTCTGCTAGTTCCATCCTTAGCTTCTTTAGTACCCTGGGATGTATACCATCAGGTCCCATTGCCTTGTCCACCCTGAGTTTAGTAAGCTCTTGTAGGACCCTTTCTTTTGTGAAGGGAGTAGTTCTCACCTTCCTCCCTCCCACCCTGTGTCCATGGTGCTGAGCTGTGGGCCCTGCTCTACCTTCTCTTCAGTAAATACTGAGCAAAAGTATTTATTTAGGATAGATGCTTTTACAGGGTCCTCCTCACATGCCCCCTTTTCTCCTTTAATCTTAGCAATACTCTCTCTGGACTTTCTCCTTTCACTGATGTTTCTACAGAAAGTCTTATCACCTTCTCTTACTGTTTGTGCTAGTGTTTCCTCAGTTTGGGACTTTGCCTGCCTTACTGCCTTCCCTGCTTCCCTTGTGGCAGTTTGGTTTGCCTCCCTATCTTCAATCCCGCTGTGTTCCCTTATATTTCCAGAAGGCCAGCCTTTTGACTCTGATATTTTCTTCTGCTGTATTTGAGAACCAAAGTGGTTTCCTTCTTCTTTTGCACTTCATTTTCTGTCTAACGCAATGGGATGTTGCTTCAAGTATTGCATCCTTAATGCTTGCCCACTTTGCCTGTACCCCCTTCACCTCTGTTTCTTTTTGCCAGGGCTAGCTTAACTCTGTTGGCCATCTTATCAAAGTCAGCTGCTCTGAAGTCCCATATTTTTGCCTTGAAATGGGATGACTTAGTTGTAGTGGCCAAATTGAACCATACCATGTGATGGACACTGGCCCCAGGTGACCTTCTACCTGGAGATCTGTAATCCCTTCCCTGTTAGTCAGTACTAGATCTAGGATAGCCCTGTCTCTTATGAGTTGTTGTACTAGTTGTTTGAGGCCCTCACCCTGCAAGGAATCCACCATGTGTCTAGTTCTGGCAGATGTTCCTGCTGGTATTGACCAATCTGTTTCCGGCATGTTGAAGTCTCCCATTATCAGAACGTCCCCTTTAGCAGTCATGTTTTGTATATCTTCTAACAGTAATGTGTCTATGTCCTCCCCATAGTCTGGGGGCCTGTAGACAACCCCAGTTCTTATGGCTGTCCCATTTCCTGTTTCCAGGGTGACCCACAGTTATTCTGGCTCCTTGTGTGTATTCTGAATTTCTATAGCTTTGATATTTTCATTGACATACAGGGCCACTCCATCACTCCTTTTTGCACCTCTGTCTCTTCTGAACAGTATGAAGCCAGGTACTGAAGTCTCCCAAGTGTGGAGGGTGAGAAAAACTGGTACTCACTCTCTGCAGCTCACTGTCTGAGATGCAGCTGGAACTCACTCCAGCTTGAACTGAACTCAGAATTCTAAAGCTCCCCACTCACAACAGCTGTGGCTTATGTTGCTGCGGGAGTTCTAAATGATATCACCTCTCCAGTTCTCAGCTGAAACCAACAACAGAGAGGGACAGAGTGAAAATCCATTTACTAGATAATCACTGGCTGCCTTCCCTACCTAACACTGAAACTGATGGGATTCTAGTAATCCCAGGAAACAGGGGGTTACACAGGTAACAGTTGTCACATATTATTAATAAATGTTCTGCAGTCACACATACAGTATAACATCTCTCACACAGACAGAATTTATTTAGGAAACAAACGTTTTGCTAAAAATATATAAATAAATGCAGTACAACTAAAAGAGAATATATAATAATTTAGGTTACAGTATGAAAACAAATTTGGAAAGTATACAGTATAAATGCCTTACAACTGTTTAACTATGTCTGTACTGGTCAGGGAAATCACTGCTTGCAAAATCTCTGTCCTTGTGTTAGCAGCTGGGTGCTGTGTCCTCTTGTGTTCAGAAGAAGAAAATCCAAACACAATGACACTGAGTGACTGTGCCGAGAGTTTAACTATCCTTCTGAAAAATACACTGTCATTAATTTTTTAGATGTAAGGAAATCAGTTTATTTTCCCACCAGTGACTCCCAGCAACGTTTATGACAGTTCAGAATTAAACACTTTGAAGTATCAGGTTCTGACTAATAACACTCTGGAAGTGAATTTCACACGGTACTGCTATAATGGTCTTTCCTGGCTAATACATTCCTCATAAAATGTGATACACTATAACGGTTCCTGAGATCAGAAGCAATCTGCTTCTGCAGTGCATGTTTATGGCAGGTAAATGTCTTTTGGGACAACTCTGCTAAAAGAACATGGGAATGAAAATCTCACTTCTTGGCAAGCAGGTGGCCTTTGAGTAAAAAGGTCAAACCCCCTAAAAGAATCAAGTCTTTCCCTATGCCTTGAACTAACACTGGCATGTGCATGGACAGAACTCCCATAAAACAATATATAACAGAAATATGTATTGCAAATAATGATCTTCAGTTGGCTAGATCACCACATGCCTCCCTCCTAAACTGAATTTGTGGGAATCAGTCCCTAGAATGGTATGAGTTTCACAAATTCGGTTCATTACTCTAACTGGCGAGATAGCCCATTTGCATTGACATTCACCAATCCTACCCTGTGGGTAATGGTTTTATCAAAGCCCTGTAAGGCAATGCTCCATCTCAAAAGATGACCATTCATGTTACCCATCTGTATGAGCCATACCAGGGGGTTATGATCAGTCTGTACCTCAAAGTGCCTCCCATAGAGGTACGGCTCTAATTTCTTCAGGGCCCATACCAGTGCAAGGCACTCCTTCTGGACTGTGGAATAGGCCTGCTCCCAAGGAAGCAACTTTTTACTAAGGTACATGATTGGGTGATTTTTCCCTTGGCTAGAGGTCTGACTAAGGACTTCTCCAATCCCCACATCTGAGGCATCTGTCTGCACTACAAATGGCTTACTTTAGTCTGGACTGGACAGCACAGGAGCACTGCACAGTGCCTCCTTTAGCTGCGTAAAATCTTGTTCCCAGGCTGGTTCCCATTTTACCTTTTTAGTCATTCTTTTCTTTAGCATACCAGATAGGGGAGCTGCCATTGTACTGTAATTCTGTACAAACCCATGATGGTGCCCAGCAGTCCCTAGGAAACTCCAAACCTGCTTCAGGATTTCCAGCCTGGGCCATGTCTCAACCTTGGCTTGATTAGGGCAAAACTTCCCCCACCCTACTACATGTAATAGGTATGCCACTTCCACCATGGCCACCAGGCACTTTTCAGCCTTGACAGTGAGCTCTGCCCGCTGTATCTGCCCAACACTTCCCTCAGGTGGGGCAGGTGTTCCTTCCAACTGGTACTGAAGATGGCAATATCATCCAGGTATGCCATGGCATATTCTTCAGTTCCATGTATCACCTGGTTCACCAACCTTCAGAAGGTGACAGGGGTGTTCTTCATTTCAAAAGGCATTACAGTGAACTTGAATAATCCTATTGGAGTGATGAAGGCCACCCTCTCCCTAGCTCTGTCAGTTAACTCCACCTGCCAATGCCGTTTTGTCAGGTCAATGGTGGTAAGATATGTCACCCCGCCCTACTTGTCCAGTAGTTCATCCATCCATGGTATTGGGTGGGCATCTGACTTCATGACTGCATTGAGTCCTCGACAGTCTACACAGAAGCAAGTAGAACCATCTGACTTGGGGGAAAAAGTACAATGAGTGAGGTCCACTGACTGTGGTATTTCTCGATTACCCCTAAATCCAGCATTTCCTCCACCTCCCTCCTAATGTCCTATAGGATAGCCTTTGGACACCCAGTAGGCTTTCTGTTGGATCAGTGCTTGCATTCCTGTGTCTATGTCGGGTGTCACTAAAAGGGTACATCCTAACTGAGCCGTAAACAAAGGGGCAAAGTCCTCTAAAACTTCCATCACTTCCTGGGACTGTTCCGGGGTCAACTGGGGTGACTGTTTGATTGCATCCAGAGAGGACTCCCACTTGCATTCCTCCAGCAAGTCCAGTAGGGGGTCTGCTTCATTTGTCCCCTCCTCAGGACTACACACTGCAAATACCATGTCAGCCCTATTTGCATATGGCTTCATAATGTTGACATGGTACATTCTCTGGCTATGTCTCCTGCCAGGCAGCTCTACAATGTAGTTTATGTCATTCTTTTGTCTGACTACATTGTATGATCCTGCCCACTCAGCCTGCAGCTTATCCTTCTGGACCATGACTTCCTGACCTGCACTGTATGAGTGAATCTCTGGCTCTGTGGTCATACCAGACCTTTTGCTTCTGCTGGGTCGCTGAGAGGTTGGTCTTGGCTGCTCCCATAAGCTCCTTCAGCTTTTCCATAAACTTTAGGACATATTCCACTATAGGAGTTCCCTAGGCGGCATGCTTGCCTCCCCAATCTTCCCAGGCCAACTCTAGGGGCCCATGCACCCTACGATCATATAAAAGTTCAAAGGCGTAGAACCCTATTGACTCTTGTGGCACCTCCCAGTATATGAAAAACAGGTGGGGAAGGTATTTCTCCCAGTTCCTCCCACACTGCTCAGCAAACGCTTGGAGTATCAATTTTAGGGTACCGTTAACCTTTTCCACAAGCCCATTGGCTTGCAGGTGATAAGGTGCAGTGCATCTCTGCACTACCCCACACTTCATCCACAAACACTTCATTAGGTCCGACATGAAGGAACCCCTTTGATCGGTGACAACCTCCTGTAGAATACCAACATAGGAGAAAATCCCTAGCAAGGCATTGGCCACTTTGTCTGTCCTAAGTGAGGAAAGGGCAACTGCCTCTGGGTAACTGGTGGCATAATCGACCACCGTCAGGATAAACCTCTTCCTGGAGGAGCTGGAGGTACTCAAAGGTCCCCCAATGGGCAAGGGAATTAGGGCAGCTTTGGTTTTATTACCTGCCTTCCGTATTTGATGGCACTGGCAACAAGTCCTGCAATATTCCTTCACCTCCTGGGTAAAGTTGGCCCAATAGAAATTCTGGGCCAATTGCTGCATTGTGTATGTGATTCCCAGATGTCGGGACATGGGGATATCATGATCGATCTTGAACAACTGCTCACGATACCCCTGGGGAATGACAAGCTGCCTGCCCATCACCCCTTCCTCTGTCCATTTGTTGTGCATATACAACAGTCCATTATCCCAAAATACCCTATGTCTCAAGTCAACTCCCTGTGTTTCATCACATACTGCCCAAGCCCTCAGCCTCTCCCAACTAGGGTCAGTCCTCTGAGCAGCTTCAAAATCTTTACATTTTCCCAAGGCCTGGGACATGCCTCTTCAGTTTCTAAACTAGGGTCCATAGCTCTAGCGTCAGGGCATTCAGGGTCACTGCCATCCCAAACCGTTTGACAATTGGTTACCCATCCCTCCTCAGAGTAACCTTATGTAGCTGCTTCATGAACTGCTACTTGGGGAAGTCCTACCCCCTTTTCACTACTCTTCACATCAGGAGACACAAGCTAGGGAACCAGCCTCCCATTGTTTTCCACAGGGGCTTCTATGGGGTCCAGGGAACTACAATCAGCCTTAGCTGTCTGACTGCGGGTAACTGTACACATCACCCCCTTCTGGAGATTGTTCCCTATTATCACATGCAGGGCAAGATTGTCTGCAACTGCCACCTTTTGTGCCCTCTCTCCAATTTCACTGCAGTCAAGGAGAACTCCTGCAAGTGGCAGGGTTTTCTTCTCCTCAGTGAATGCCCTTACTGTTATAAACTGATTAGGTATGAGCTGTTCAGAGTCATCCAAATCCCCTTTTAATAAAGTAGGAGACACACCCATGTCCCTTAACCTATGGGTGTGCACCCAGTTTACAGTAACTGTGTGCATGTGCTCCCTCAAGTTTAGAGGCATGCATTCAGGGATACACGGTGCACCCAACTCTGTTTGAGTGCAACTTTGTCTGCTCTGTGCCTTATTATGTTGGCATACTCATGCAGCCAACATCTTGCAGTAGTGCAGATTTGGAGGTGCGGTCAGTGTTGGGCGAATACAGGGCACACATCAGTAGGTGCATCCCTCATTCCCCAATCAGCCTGCATGCCAGCACCACACCACCCAGGCGAGCACATCTAAGGAAAGGTCTGCTGCAATGTGAGCAAAAATCATCACATGCAGTGGACCTCCTGAAGTGCTTACCTGGAAACACAAACATGGAGGATCACTGCCCACCAAACTGACGACTTCAGGGGTGCCCAATCCCCCTGTCGGCTTACCCTGCCCCCAATGTATGTGCTGAAGGGGGAGCCCATCCCTGTTGGCATAAAGAACACCCCCTTTTGTTGTGTGCTGATGGGGGTGCCCAATGCCCATCTGCTACAGTTCCCCCCAAAAAAACAAGTCTCCGCTGGCATGCTGGGTGCCCACCCCAGTGTGCAACAATCCTCTGTAAACAGAAAAATGGTCCGCAATGTTTTTTTTTGTACCTGTGGAAAAAGAAAATGGTCCCTTAGAGGTCTCCCTGCCCCCTCCCACAACCCATGCCCACCCACTGCGCATCCTGCCTCCCCCCTTCCCCCTCACCCCATACTTACCTGTGGAGTCTGGGGCAATGATCTTCGTTGGACTGGGAACACGTCTGCACTCTTAAAGCCAACCGTGAACTGCGGAAATGCCAGTAAGCTGTATAATGGAATAAATAGGTTTTTTTTTCAACTTTGATGCATATCTCAGGCATTATTTGGAATTTTGGCACCACATTTTCAACGTGAGGTTTTTGGGACCACTCCTCATGAATTCTGGCACTGCCATGGCATTATTCAGTCCCAAAAGGTGATTTTACTGTCACTGCGTGGAATCAGCTTTCAGGACCAAGTAACAAAACACCAGTGCCACTGTTCATGAGAGGAGCTCTCAAAAAGCCTATGTTGCAAATTTGGTGACAAAACTGGTTAAAATGGCTGTTTTATGAACATGCATTGTGCTGTTCCTATGCACACTCGTAAGTCATGAATTTGTAATATTTTCACTCCAGATTTTCAGACTTGGCATTTTTACACACATCCTGATGAACAATACAGCTGTCATTTTACATATCCTGCCTGAAATGTGTTTTTGCACATCCAGCACAGAATAGCGCTGTTGCTGTGTGAAATCACTTTTCGGGACAGTTTGAGGAAATGACTATGTTGAAAATTTGGTGCTGAAAGTCCATAAAATGACTGTGTTGCAAGCGTGCATTGCGCAGTTTCCACGCACCCTTTAACTTTGCAAATTTGCAATATTTCCATGCCAGATTTTCAACACTGTCATTTTTTCACATGTCCTTATGAACAGTACAGCTGTCATTTTTCACATCCTGCCCAAAATGTGTTACCGCACCTGTGGCACACAATGGTGTGGTCACTGTGGGAAATCAACTTTTGGGACAGATTAACAAAATCACAGTGCCACTGTTCATAAGGGGAGGTCCCAAAATGGCTATGTTACAAATGTGGCTTCCAAACTCCCAAAAATAATTGGGCTATGGACGGGTGTTGTGCAGTTTGTATGCATGCTCATTGCTTCACCAATATTTCATATTATCACTCGAGATTTTCAACATTGCCATTTTTTTATGCCTCCTCATGAACAATACAGTTGTCATTCTCCACATCCTGCCCCAAAATGTGTTTTTGTCCCTCTGTCGCCAAATGGCACAGCCGCTGTTCAAAACCACCTTTCAGCTAACAAACTGATTGTGCCACTTTTCATGAGGTGGCCTGAAAAGCAGCCCATGTTGAAAATGTGGAGTGAAACTACCAGTACATGCCTATGATGATAGGGTTTCCAACTGTAGCACCCCACCCAGTACAGACTGGCAAGTGTCAGGGGTGTGACTTGGGATAATTGGATGTAATACTCATGCCATTCCACCCCTCCACCCCCACCCTGCAACCACTGACAGGCATCGTGGTTTGCCTTGCACTGTTCGGCCACAAAGTTCACCCCACTCTCCTATACTGCACCAATGTCAGTGTATTTCCTTATGGAATGGGGTAAGTATAATGCCCAAAGACCCTAAAGCACACCCCAACACTTGTCAGTGTCTACAGGGTAGGATGAGGTACATGGCATGAGCGTTATAGCTGATGACCCAAAGGCATACCCCAATGCCTTTTGCTCTCTACAGGGTGGGGGGTGCGGTTGAGATCACTTCAGTACTTCACTGCCATTCCTATTATGCATCTCTTTCTCCAGCACTGCCAATGTCAATGCCAGCATGACAACATTTGGCATTGGCAAATGCTTGTTAGGACATTGTCTTGCAAGATGCCCTTGCTGTTTGCAAAACCAACAATCATAATTTATTTTGTCTGAGAAATCTCTTTTTTGTAACATGGGGCTTCCTCCTTTCTGTAGAGGCAGTGAGGGTTTTAGCTGCCCTGAAGGTGTGCTTTTTCCCTTCTGTGCTGACACTCCCATCCTACTCCCTTTCAGAGCAGGCCTGCTCCTGGCATAGTGGTCTGGGATCTCAGCAGCCTGCTGCCCAGTTTTGGGGTCTCAGTCCTCCAACCTCCAACCAGATTTTCAACTCTGCTGCACGGGTCCAAAAGAATTGCTCCAAAAGTGCAACCTCCTTGATTTTCTCTACAGAGTTTGCTACCACTTCCTCCCACCAACATTTCAAAAACTGACGTTGCTTTGTGGAGCGTTCCTCATAGCTCATGTCACGGCTTCTTCAGAGCTTATAGAACTTAACCCTGTATGCTTCACGAGTTAACTTACACTCTTTAAGCAATGTAGCTTTAAGTTTTTCATAATCACTATGTCCTGATTGTCCATTTGACCTAATGCATCATGACCTTTCCCAGTAAGTAGCGAGGATAGCTGGAAGCTCCAGAAATTTGTGGGTATTTTTGCCCAAATACAGACATTTTCAAACTAATTCAAAAATGCATCCACATCCTCCACCTCTTTAAATTTAGCTATTAATATAGAATTTAACTTGTACTCCATTCCTGGAGTTCCAGATTCACCAATGCCATTTACCTCCTCTGGTGCTGGTCATAGAAACATAGAAACATAGAATTTGATGGCAGATAAGGACCGCTTGGCCCACCCAGCCTGCCCATTTCCCTACCTGATAGATAAGCTGCAGATCCTAGTTAACCAGCAGCCTACTTCTTCCTACCCCCACCCCATAGAATTGCCTTATGACTGTCCCATGCATGCTTGAATTCCACCACTGTTTTTGACTCCACAACCTCCTCTGGAAGGCTGTTCCATACATCCACAACCCTCTCCGTGAAAAATACTTCCTCACAGTACCTCTGAGCCGCCCCCACCTTCAAATTGTACCCCTTGTTCTTGCACACCTCTTTTTTTGAAAGATGCTACCCTCTTGGACTTTGTTGATTCCCTTGAGGTACTTGAAAGTTTCTATCATGTCCCCTCTCCCTCCTTTCCTCAAAGCTATACATATTAAGCTCCTTAAGTCTCTCTTCATATGTCTTCTGGTGCAGACCCTGCACCATTTTAGTTGCCCTCCTCTGGACAGCTTCCATCCTGTCTATGTCTTTGCGGAGATTGGGTCTCCAGAACTGCACACAGTACTCCAGATGGGGTCTCACCAGCTGTCTGTACAGAGGGATAATAACTTCTTGTTTCGACTGGTGATGCCTCTCCTATGCATCCCAGTATTCCCCACCCTCCTTGCAGCCATCTCACATTGCTTGCCCACCTTTAGGTCATCTGATATGACTACCCCCAGGTCCCTTTCCATTTTTGTTGTTGTTAGTATCTCACCCCCCCATTGTGTACTCTTCCCCTGTGTTTTTGTTTCCCAGGTGCATCACATCTGCCCTCCTCCAGTCCTCAGGTACCACCCCATCCTCCCATTATTTGTTAAAGAAGGTAGTCAGTGGTGACACTAGTTCTACCCTTAGTGCTTTTAGAATTCTGGGATGAATCCCATCACGCCCCATTGCTTTGTCCACCTTCAGTTTTAAGAGCTCTTTCAGAACCCTTTCTTCTGTAAATGGGCTGGTATCAACTTCTGTATCCAGAGTGTTTCTACTGTTTGTTTTAGGTACCTCCCCCTCTTCCTTTGTAAATATTGAGCAAAAATATTTGTTTAGTATCTCTGCCTTTTCACAGTCACCCTCTGCCCATCCTCCCTTCCCATTATTAAGCCTCACTATCCCTCCCTTGGTCTTCCTTCGCTCCCTGATGTACCTATAAATGGTTTTATCCCCCTTCTTAACTGAGTTGGCTATCTTTTCCTCGGTTTGGGCCTTTGCTGTTCTGACTGCCTTTCCAGCTTCCTTTTGCTTTAACTGATACAGTTCTTTATCCTGTTCCTTCTGTGATTCCTTGTACTTCTTGAATGC
This sequence comes from Neoceratodus forsteri, assembly GCA_016271365.2. Lineage (NCBI taxonomy): Eukaryota > Metazoa > Chordata > Ceratodontiformes > Ceratodontidae > Neoceratodus > Neoceratodus forsteri. Next base: position 80,567,657 of record CM057455.1, read on the forward strand.
TTTCTTTTTCTCTTGAACTTTCACTGCCACTTTCTTTGAGAACCACAGTGGTTTCTTACCTCATTTCATTTTGTTTATTTGCTTTCCACAAAGGCTTGTTACCTCTGTGATGGCAGTTTTTATCATTCCCCATTGTTCTTCCACCCCTCCTTCTTGCCCATTTGCTAGTGCATTCCTTAGGCACGCACCCATTTTGGCAAAGTCAGCCCTCCTAAAATCCAGTACCTTTGTCTTTGTATGGCTTGACTCTATTGCTGCGTTTGTTGTGAACCATACTGTTCGATGGTCGCTAGTTCCCAGATGGCTACCCACTTCTACATCTGTGATCCTTTCTTCATCTCCATTTGAGAGAACCAGATCTAAGATTGCTCCCTCTCGAGTGGGCTCCAATGCTAGTTGTCTAAGGCATGCCCCCTGTAGGGCATCTAGAATAACCCCACTCTTAGAAGTGGCTGCTGCAACTGCAATCCAGTTAACATCTGGCATATTCAGATCACCCATCAGCAATATCTCCCCTTTTTCTGCCATTCCAAGTATACTTTCTATCATTTTCTTGTCCATTTAGGGGGGTCTGTATACAATCCCTGAGCGGATTGTGGTGCCATTGCCTGCCTCCAAATGGTCATTGGAGTTTTAGCTTCTGCAGCTCGATTTCTCTCTGGTGCTGATTTTCTCTTTCCTCAGCCTCTCTATGAAGCTGTTTTTCTCTTTCCTTTGCTTCCCTCTGGCTTCATTTGGAAAGGTACCTGTTTGGGGGAGATTGTGGTACAGACAAGTGTTTCTAGGGGAGTTTTGCTGGTGTAGCTGATTTTCTCAGCAGGTCAGGAGGGGCCCGACCCCTCACCCCACCCTCCAGTGCATCACTTCCTTTATACCATTAGCCTGTGACATCACATGGTACCAACTGACTGCATACACACACTGTTAGCCATCTCATTGCAGTACACATCACAGCACACACCACACCATGACATAAACTGAGTAGAGACTTTACTATGAGCTACCGAATAGATGAGGTCATGAAGTAAATTACGGTACTGCTTGATAACCAGAGATGCATGGAAGGTGTGCAGAAAAAAAGGAACCAATCTTAAAGGGTCTCTGAATTTGTCTGCACTCCCTCTGGGATCAAGGTACTGTGTCTTTTGAATTGTGTGGAAAATACTGGATTCTTGGGGTGAAACTGAGGTACTGTGGGTCTGTGATTGTGGAGTTGGTCAAATGAAATCAAGATAATGTGAATCTAGAACTGTTACTGGGGTATGTTGTCCATGACTCTGAGAATCTGAGACAGATTGCTGTGGGATCAAGGAACTATGACTCTGGGGGAACTTGGGGCTGAGTAAGTAGAATCAAGGTACAGGGACTCTAGTACTGTGAGAAGGGAAATCTGGGAATTTGAAGCTGATTGGGTAATAATTGTCACTTTTATACCATTGTAATAATAAGTAGGGATAGGGCAGCATTTCAGAAGGAAAATGGAGCAGGACAGGAAGGATGAACTAGACGGGGGTGTAGCAACTTGAGGGGTGGTTGGGGAATGCCAACATTTAGTGGGCCAGGGGGCAGCAGGACACCTGGAGGGCCAACACAGGTTGAATAATTGTGGGCAGGGAGCAGGGGGCACAATGGAGAGAGGAGAGAATGGGTAGAAGAAAATTATTGGGGAGGTCTGTGGAAATGACAGGAAAGAGTGATACATCAGGGGGAGGGACAGTGGCAGCATAAGGGGAAGGGGATTGGTGGCAGGAGGGGAGTGTGGCAACTTGAGGGGTGGTTGAGGACAGCCAACATTTAGGTGGGCCAGGGGGCAGCAGGACAGAACTAAAAAGTACAGAACTAAAAAGTAAACGGGGAGGATAAGAGGCACTCTGGGTCACCTAGGAGACAGGGAATGGCATCACAATCCACACAGGGGTTATATACAGACCCTCCATCTCAAAGGGAGGAAATGGACAAGAAAATGATGGAGAACATTCTCAAAATGGCTGAACAAGGGGAGATACTGTTGATGGGGGACCTGAATATGCCAGATGTTAACTGGATGACATGTACTGCAGCTACATCCAAGAGCAGAGTCGTTCTCAATGCCCTGCAGGGGGCAGACCTTAGACAGCTAGTGTTGGAACCCACTCAGGAGGGGGTACTACCAGACCTGGTACTCTCAAATGGAGAGAGGATCACAAATTTAGAAGTCAGTAGACATCTGGGAACAAGTGACCACTGCACAGTGTGCTTCACCATAAGCACAACCATGGAGACTAGCCCTAGAAAAACAAGCATACTGGACTTTGGAAGGGCTGACTTTGGCAAAATGGGTGAATACCTGAGGAATAAACTAGCAAATGGCCAAAAAGGAGGGGTGGAAGAATAATGGAGAAAAATCAAAACTGCCATCATACAGGCAACAAGCCTTTGTGTGAAACAGATAAAGAAAACAAAGTGGAGTAAAAAACCACTATGGTTCTCAAAAGAGGTGGCAGGGAAGGTTAAGGAGAAAAACGCCGCATTCAAAAAGTATAAGGAATCACAGAATGAGCATGACAGGGAACTATATCAATTAAAGCAGAAAGAAGTGGGGAAGGCAGTCAGAATAGGAAAAGCCCAAACCGAGGAAAAAATAGCCAGTTCAGTTAAGAAGGGGGCTACAACCTTTTATAGATACATTAGGGAGCATAGAAAGGTTAAGGGAGGAATAGTGAAGATTAATACAGGAGAGGGGAGGTGGGCAGAGGGAGACAGTGAAAATGCAGAGATACTGAATAAATACTTTTGCTCAGTATTCACAAAAGAAGAAGAGGAGGAGTTACCTAAACCAGACAATAGAAGCACTCTGGGTAGGGGTTTTGACACCAGTCCATTTACAGAAGAAAGAGTCCTGAAAGAACTCCTAAAACTCAAGGTGGACAAAGCAATGGGGCCTGATGGGATGCACCCCAGAATCCTAAAAGAACTAAGGGAGGACCTAGCGACACCACCGACCGCACTTTTTAACAAATCATGGGAGGATGGGGTGGTACCTGAGGACTGAAGGAGGGCAGATGTGATTCTCCTTCACAAAAGTGGGAGCAAGGCAGAAGCAGGAAACTACAGACCTGTAAGTTTGACCTCAATTGTAGGGAAAATGATGGAATCACTTCTGAAAGAAAGAATTGTTGAGTACCTAAAGGCCAGTGGGGCACAGGACCCAAAGCAGCATGGATTTACAGCAGGAAGATCATGTCAGACAAATCTAATAGATTTCTTTGACTGGGTGACCAAAGTAATAGACCAGGGAGAGGCTGTAGATATGGCCTACCTAGACTTTAGCAAGGCATTTGACACAGTCCCACACAAAAGATTAATAATCAAGTTAGCCAGCCTGGGAGTGGGTCCCAGGGTGGTAGCCTGGGTAGCAAACTGGCTGCTCAACAGAACACAGAAGGTAATAGTGAGTGGAACACATTCTGAAGAAAGGGGGGTCACTAGTGGAGTACCTCAGGGCTCAGTACTGGGTCCAGTCCTCTTTAACATCTTTATCAGTGACATTGCAGAGGGTCTAAAGGGAAAGGTATGCCTCTTTGCAGATGACACAAAGATCTGTAACAGAGTTGATGCACAAGGGGGGGTAGAAAGGGTGAGAAGGGACTTTGCAAGGTTGGAGGAATGGTCAGACATATGACAACTTAGATTCAATGCAAAGAAGTGCAAAGTAATGCACCTGGGAAACAAAAACTCAGGAGAAGAGTACACAATCGCATGGGAGGTACTAACAACAACAAAAATGGAAAGGGACCTGGGGGTAGTCATATCAGATAATCTAAAGGTTGGTAAGCAATGTGAGAAGTCAGTAAGGAGAGCCAGGGGGATACAGGGATGCATAGGAAGGGGCATCACAAGTAGAAAAAGGGAAGTGGTTATCCCTCTGTACAGACAGTTGGTGAGACCCCATCTGGAGTAATGTGTGCAGTTTTGGAGACCTCATCTACGCAAAGACATAGACAGGATGGAAGTAGTGCAGAGGAGGGCAACTAAAATGGTGCAGAGTCTGCATCAGAAACCGTAAGAAGACAGACTGAGAGAGCTTAATATGTATACCCTTGATGAAAGGAGGAATGGAAGGACATGATAGAAACATTCAAGTACCTCAAGGGAATCAACAAAGTCCAGGAGGGTAGCATCTTTCAGAAAAAGAGATGTGAAAGAACAAGGGGGCACAATTTAAAGAAAGAGGGGGGACGGCTCAGGGGTAATGTGAGGAAATTTGTTTTCACGGAGAGAGTGGTGGATGCATGGAATCGCCTTCCTGGGGAAGTTGTTGGGTCTAAAACAGTGGGGGAATTCAAACATGCATGGGACAGGCATAAGGCAATTGTAGTGGGGGGTGGTGGCAGGAAGTAGGCTGTTGGTTAACTGGAATCTGCAGCTTATCCAGTAGGTAGGGAAATGAGCAGACTGGGTGGGCCAAGTGGTCCTTATCTGCCGTCAAAGTCTATGTTTCTATGTGTCTATGATATGGAAGAGGGAGGATCATGGGGTGTAATAACAGTGGATCAGCCATATTCATGGGCACCCTGTGGAGGCTGGGGGCGTGCCCAGTTTGTCAAAGGTTGGGGAGGCTGGAGGAAGAAATTTTAAGGTTAAAGCGGGAAATGTCTTGGACAGAAAGAGAAGAGGAAATGGGAAGCACAGACAGTAATCAGCTAAGCAGAAGAAGGGACAGGGGTAGGGATTGGAGATGGAGAGAACAATCCACACTGGGGACCAAAGGGGAGATACAAGTACAGGAGATAGGGTGCCAAAAGGAACGGGGGCAGAGTTACTGGGCATAGGCATACAATAGGCTCAAACAGGTACTGGCCATTGATGGGAATGACAGATTGGGAAAAGGTGCTGTGGAAGAATTGTCCAGGGTAACAGAGAGGAATGGGACTCAGAAGAGGGGTGAGAAGGGAAAAGAACCTAATGTGTGTCAAGATAGAATGAGCACAGGAGGGAGTACTGTTGAGGGTAGTATAACAGGGGCAAAGTGGGGGACAGTGTGCAGGAGGAAGAAGGAATTAGGACAGTGAGGGAAAGGGGGGATGGGATGGGTGATAGAGTAGAAAGGGGTGGGATCTTAGTGTTAGGGGACTCATTGCCGAGACAAGTCAGGTGGGGTAGCAAGTAAGAGAGGCATAATCGGGACTGGGTGGAAACCATGCCAGAAATGAAGACGAAAAGTGTGGGTCAATCAGTACAGAAATATGCCAGAAAGGGCAGGGAAAAACCACAGCTAATTCTGCACCTTGGGATGAATGACCTGACTGATGGGATGGTAGATGAGGTGAAGAGGAGGTTTGATGATTTGGGTTCAGTTTGTGAGGGAGCAGGAAGATCAGTTACTTTCTCTGAAGTACTTCAGTCCCAAAGGCAAGTATGGCAAGAAAACTTAGGATTCAGGAGTTTAATGAATAGTTGTTAACCTGGTGTCAGGAAAAAGGGTATGGGCTGTAATGAGGGTGGAGTGTGACCTGGGAGGAAAGCAGTCTATATGCTAAAGATAGATTGCACTTAAATGAAGAGGGGAAGAAAGGACTGAAGCAAATGCGTGGGAAGTATATTGAGGAGAATTTAAACTAGGAGAGGGGGGTGGCAGAAGGGATCAAGGTGATCAGAGGCCTCAAGTTGGGAAACCATATGGGCCCCCCCCCCATAACAGTGAGATAAGGCAAGGGAAGGCCATAAAGGGAGTGGAGAAAGGAGGAGGGAAAAAGAAAGGGAATGGAGGATGGTATCTTTAAATGCTAGAAGCCTGGGGAATAAAAATGCAGGGCTACAGGCTCTCATGGTGGAGTGAGGGTTGGACATGGCAGCCAGCACTCAGACATGGGCAAGCCAAAACCATGACTGGGACCTGGTGGTTCCAGGTTACAGACTATTCCACAAGGATAGAGTTAAGGGGAAAGGAGGGGGGCAGTGCTCCATGTGAGGGAAGGGCTAAAGTGTGTTGCGGAAGAGGGGGAGGAGGGAGATACAGAGGCTCTATGGCTGCAAATCCCAGATCCCAAAATAGGACACTGAGGTTCGGGGTGGTGTACAGGCTGCCCTGCCAATTGGAAAAGACAGATAGGGTACTGATAAAATAGATACGGAGGAACTGTGAGAAGGGTAGGGTGGTGATAGTAGGTGACTTTAACATGCCAGGAGTGGAGTGGGGGACACCTGTCAACAAGTGTAGAAGGGAACAGATAATGCTAGACACCTTCCAGGTTAACTTCTTGATGCAGCTGGTCAGCAAACCAACTAGGGAAGGGAATACCCTAGATCCTGTGCTGTCTAATGGGGAGTGGGTGAGGGATCTGAGGGTGGAGGAACCACTGGCTGAAGTGACCACCGGACAGAATGGTTCAAGTTACAGCTGGGCAGAGGGAGGGAGGAAGACATCTGGTACAAAGGTGCTAGATTTTAAAAAGGCTGACTTCAAAAAGATGGGTGAAGTTGTGCAAGGGTTCCTGGACAGAATTCAGCCTAATATGGACATGAATTAGAGGTGGAAACTCATTAAGTTAGGGATAGTGGAGGCAACAAATTCCTGCAGCAAGGCCCAAAGTAAAAAGGATAGGGTGAAGAAACCTAGCTGGATGAGCAAGGTTGTCATAGACAGAGTGAGAAGGAAAGAAGTCACCTATAGATGGTACAGGAGAACAGGGAGGGAGGAGGACAGGGTACCTGAAAGGTACAAAGTACCTGAAAGAAGCAAAGGAGGGACCAGGGAAGTAAGGGCAGCAAAGGCGTCAAGTGAGCTCAGCTGGCGAAGGGAATTAAAGAGGGGGAAAAGACTTCTTCATGTACATCAGGGGAAAAAAGGGGTGTAAGGAACAAATAGAAAGGATTAAAAAGGAGGAGGAATGGGTGGAAAAAGGGGATAAAAAGGGAGAAGCACATAACGACTACTTCTGCTCGGTTTTTACTAAAGAGAAAGGGGGAAAATACCAAAGGTTGGGGGAAGGATTGGATCAGAGAGGGAAGGGGGATGGATGGGGAAATCATAAAAGATAGAGTGGTAGGGGGTTAAGGGCACTAAGGGCTTGCAAGGCACTGGAACCAGATGGCATACACTCCAGGGCATTGAAGGAGTTGGCAGAGGTCCTGGAAGGCCCATTGGCAGACCTATTTAATGCCTCTCTGGACTCAGGGTGTGTATCTGAGGTTTGGAGGAGGGCTCTTGTGGTTCCACTCCATAAGAATGTTCCCAAAGATGAACCAGAGAACTATAGACCAGTGAGTCTCATGTCCATTGTGGGGAATCTGATGGAAACAATCCTGAAGGAGAGGTTGGTGATCCTGCTGGAGGTCAGTGGGGTGCAGGACAATCAGCAGCATGGCTTTGTTAAGGACAGATCCTGTCAGACAAACCTAGTGGATTACTATGACTGGGTGTCTAGGGAAATGGACAAAGGGCATGCGGTGGATGTCCTGTACCTAGACTTTAGTAAGGCATGCAACTCGGTGCCACATGGGAGACTAGCATTTAATCTAAGGGGCACAGAGGTGGGGACAAAATTGGTGGAATGGGTAGAGTTCTGGCTGCAGGGTTAGCAGCAGAGGGTGGTGGTGGGAGGTGAATTATCATTCCCAAGAGCAGTGACGAGCGGAGTCCCACAGGGGTCAGTGCTAAGACTGGTGTTATTTGGAGTATTTATAGCAGACATCTCGGTAGGCTTAAATAGCAAGATCAATCTATTTGCAGACAACACCAAGATGGGAGCAGTGGTGGATGACCAAGGGGAGTGGCAGGGATTGCAGGAAGATCTAACAAGGCTGAAGACATGGTCTGAGACCTGGCAACTTGGTTTCTATGCCAAAAAATGCAAGATGCTGCATTTTGGGGACAAAGAATCCAAAGAGGAGCTACCATCTGGGGGATACAGCTAACTGTGCCTGAACAGAAGAAAGATCTGGGGGTGCTCATTATAGGAGCAATGAACCACACAGAACAGTGTAGGAAAGCAGCAGTGACCAACAAGATGCTGGGTTGTATTGCAAGGGATATAACCTCTAGGAGGATGGAGGTGTTTCTGCTTTTCGATTGCTGGTCAGACCCCACCTGAAGTATTGCATTCAGTTTTGGCACCATTACCTATAGGGGCCAATGTCAATAATCAGAAGGATGGAAATATGTTACAACAAGATTTGGACTCAGTTTATAAATGGGCTGAAATTAATAAACTAAAATTCAGTGCTGACAAGTGTAGAGTTATGCATCTGGAACATAAGAATCCACAGCTCACTTACTGTCTGGATAGTAATGTTCTTTCAGTAACAGATAATGAACAAGATCTGAGGGTTGTTATCACAAACTGTCCTTTGGTATGCATTCCAGATTAACAGTTCAGAAATGTCACAGGAGTCTGGGCTGTATTCTGAGAAATATACGGAGTAGAAATCTTAAAGATATTGTTCCGCTGTACACCTCATTGGTCAGACCCCACCTGGAGTACTGCTGTCCCCTATCTGCGCCTCAAACAATTAGAGATAATAAGTTATACAAAAGGGTTTCGAGGAAAATGACCAAAAAATCAGATAACATGGGAAATAAATCATAAGCTTATAGACTGGATGATCTAAACCTATATTCTCTTGATTACAGAAGATTAAGAGGTGATCTTTGTGGGATCTGGTCAAAAATAGCATGTGCAAAATAGCGCAAGTCAAAATAGAGTCGCATTTTTAAAAGCACAACTTGTCCTCTCCAGAATAGTATTTGAACTTTAAAAGCACTAAAAGCACTACTAGTCCTCTTGCTAAACTTGATAAACACTGTGTTCAGTCTGTGGGATTCAAACCCAGGTCTCCGATTGAGTCAGGGTTTCCACATTGTCTAATTGCCTAATTAAGGATGACATAAAACAAGTGACCCTTAGTGTAAAAATTCAGATGTGTTAAACTTTGACATCATGTCTGATGTGCGCTTCATTGTTAGCCAAAAAAGCAAGGAGCTTGCTGTGCTGGATGGGTTCCTATACCGTAGAGAACATGTAACCCAAGAAAAAAGCATACTACAAATGCCTGCAGTATGACAAAGGATGCTGCAGTGCACATCTATATTTGCTGGGTAGTACTTTGCTAAAGAAACTGGGTGAACATAATCATGTACCGGACCCAGCTGAGGTTGCTGTGAAGGAGGCAGTGGCCAGTATGAAGAAGAGAGCAGAAACTACTTATGAGAGCACGCATCAGATTGTGTCATCTGGTGTTTCTGAATTATCCCCTTCTGTGTCTTCACAACTACCATCAATGTCTCTTATAAAGCGTACTGTTCGATGAAACAGAATGGCCACTGCACGTCCACCCCCTGACCCAGAGGACACTGCCACACTTGTTATACCGGTGGAGTTTACTGTCACAATTCGAAATGAGAAGTTTTTACTGTTTGACTCTGGTCCCAGCAGCGACAGAATTTTAATATTTTCCACACATCAGGACATGGCATTCCTGCAGGCAAGTAATCATTGGTTTGCAGATGGGACCTTTAAATGTTGCCCCTCTATTTTTCACCAGCTATACACTATACATGTGGTGAAATATGGCACTGTAATTCCACTTGTGTACATATTAATGGCAAACCGGACTGCTGCTACTTACTCAAAAGTTTTTTCAGCACTGAAAAACAGGTGGTGACCTGCACCCAGAGACATTACTAATTGATTTTGAAGCTGCTGCATTAAAATCATTCAAACAAGCTTGGAGAAAAATACAAGAAATACCAGAAGTGTGCAGTCAATACACATCTGACTCAAACTGTGCATTACATATTCGTCTACTACCATCACTGTCTTATGTACCAGTAACAGATGTACTGCCAGCTTTTGAGGAGCTAATGAAAACTGATTTTTACCAAAGCAATGCAGAGTCATTAACTGCTCTGCTTGATTATTTTGAAGCTACATGGCTAGGCAGGCCTCTAGCCCAAGGTGATAGAAGACGGCCAATGTTTGACATTTCACTTTGGAATTGCTATAACGCTGTACATTATGACCTCCCTCGCACTATTAATTCTGTTAAAGCATGGCACCATAAATTTAATCATTTCATTGGTGCTTTCCATCCTTCAATCTGGCGATTCATTGAGTTCCTAAAATCAGAGCAACATTACAACCGCACTGTCATTGAGCAACTTGTTGCAGGTAGTGCGGTGCCAAATACAAAGAAAAAGTACAAGGATACTGCAAAACGAATAGCTGGTATTGTGGCTGAATACACAGATCGTGCAAGAAACGAATACCTTAGAGGAACTGCATACAACTTTCAGTTTCAGGCTTAAACAATGATGTCTCATTAGAAGTTCAAATGCAATGCTAATAACGCTACTAATGCAACTAATGAATGTTTTATTTTAAGTTGATTAATAAAGATCCATAACTATTTTGTGCTGTACCTGAGATGAGTTGTCACTAGTTTGTTGCTACGCTATCTCTGCACAGGAAGTTTATGTGTGTAAGGGGAGTAGCAGTGTGTAACACATGTGCATCAGCTATTGTGGTAGTAATGCACTTCCCCAATACAAGACAGGATTCGACATGAATCAGAAGCGTGAAAGGTAGGACAACTAGTTTGCTGACAGTTGTGGCGCTATATCAGAGACGCGGTTATTGCACAGCACTATTATTGTTAGATGCTATTTAGTACGCGCTATAGTTGCACACGCGATATTGCATGCACGATTTAGACAGTGATTCGATCTTTGTTATGTATTCAGCGTAAAAACAATTAGATTGCTGTGGGAGTCCATAGGATTACAGAACTCTAGCAATATAAAGAAGACTACAGTATAGTGGACGATATATATAAGACAAAAGCAAGAGGTCAATGATTCAGCCAGCGAGTGGTGAATGCTTGGAATGTGTTACCAGAACCAGTAGTGTCATGTAGTACTATGTCAACATTTAAACATAAATTGGACAGACACATGGGATTATCGAGATGTAGGAATTTCTTCTAATTATTGGTGAGCCATCAATGGTCTTTTGACCACTTGGCTTGTAAACCACCTATGAACCTATAAGAGGGACCTTATATTGCTGGAAGGGGTGGAACACAGAGCAACAAAGATAATCATGCGTCTGGGGGTGTTACCATATGAGGTTAGACTGAAGGAGTTGAACATGTACTCTCTGGAGGAGAGGAGAGGAGAGACAGGGGGATATGATCGAGACCTTTAATTAATGGGAGGAATTAACAGGACAGGCACAGAGGAACTGCTCAACGAGATGGTGGGGAGAGACACACGGGGTCATGACCTGAGATTGGAGGGTGGAAGGTTTAAGAGGGAGATGAGGAGGCATTTCTTTACTGAAAGGGTGGTAGCAGAGTGGGACACACTACCAACAGAGGTGGTGGTCTGTATAACAGTGGAATAATTCAAGAGGGGCTGGGATAGGGCAAAAGGAGGGTCATGGGAGGGTGGGTAGGTGGGAGGGGCAGCTGTAGAGTAAGGGTGCTAGCTGCAAAATCAAGCAGACTCGATAGACCAAATGGCCTTTTTCCGCTGGCGGTTTCATATGTTCGTCTGATACACTGGACTTGGAATCAAGCCCAACTGTTATGCCAGTGGCCACCAATCTCTTGACTAGCAATGCAACAAAATCTAACAGATCCCAACATTGCACATCAGATCTGTCACAAACCTGCTCTTGCAGGTCAGATCACAGATCTCACAGCACCTAACCCTAAGTGCAATCTGTGATAGGGAGGGGGGAAAACAAGAATACCCTGCTCGTGTCCTTCCAGAGTGCTCCCTGGATTTACAACTGAACACTCAACACCAGGTCCCAGAGTATCCCTCTGTACTTTGGATCAGGGCAAAGTACCAGTTGTGGCCAAATATGAACAATTTTTCATGACTATTATACACAGGAGGAAGGCCCAAGTGTTACACTCTCTTCAGAGTAGCAGCACACCACCTGATTTGGTCTTTGCCCTACAGAACATGCAATAGCCCAGTTCACACCCCCGGCAGACTCGTATAAGACTCTGATATTCTCCCAAAATCCATCTGAATTGTCCCCACAGACCCTTTCAGTTTAGTTGTTATCCATGACCTTTCTAAACAAGTAATAGTTGTCGCAGATTATTAATAAATCTTTTACAGTCACGCATACAATATAAAAACTCTCACACAGGCAGAATTGCTTTAGGAAACTAAAGTTTTACTTAAAATATTTAAATAAATGCAGTACAACTATAAGAGAACATATAATAATTTAGGTTACAGTATGAAAACAAATTTGGAAAGTATACAGTATAAATATCTTAAAACTGTCTAATTATATCTCTACTTGTCAGGGAAATCACTGCTTGCAAATCTCAGTCCTTGTGTTAGCAGCTGGGTGCTGTGTCCTATTGTGTTTAGGAGAAGAAAATCCAAACAGAATGATACTGAGTGACTGTGCTGAGAGTTTAACAATCCTTCTGAAAAATGCAGTGTCATCAATTTTGTTTTTTTTTACTATGGTATTTCTCCTCATCCTGGCTGGCACTCCTAGTACTATCTGCTTTTCCCCCAGCACCATCCCCCAAGGATCAGGCCCTCTCTCTCTTATGTTTCCACAACTTACCCTTCATGGCAGGGTGGTGGGGATCATCTAAACCCATCCAAAATGGAGCCAGCCAGGGAGGTGCCTTCTCTGGGGTGGCACCTGCGAGGGACAGTGTCATGCTGCACAGCCAGGACCTTTTCCGTTTTCTCCTGAGGTGAAGCATGCAATGATGCCCACAGAGAGATTACACATGTGTCCACATACACTTCTCCATGCATCTGCCCCATCTTCTCCCCTTTTTGTAGTGTTGGCACACTGCCCCCCAGTCACTACTAGGGGCCAGTCAGATGCTGATCATTGTAGACCCCCCTACCCAGAGAAGGAGAGCAGTCCATCAGATGCTTGATCCTTCTCCTCTCCTGCTGATCTGTGTTCATTCCAGAACACGGGTCACCAGCGTAGCATGAGGCAAGGCATCCAGTGCCTCAGCTCTCAGCGCCACTGGGCTGGCTGTGTCATCAATTTTTTCATATATAAGGAAACCAGTTTATTTTCCCACCAGTGACTCAGAATTAACATCTTTGAAGTTTCAGGTTCTGACAATGACACTGCAAGTGAATTTCACACAGTACTGCTAGAATGGTCTTTCCTGGCTAATGTATCCCTCATAAAATGTGATACACTATAACAGTTCCTGAGATCACAAATGATCTGCTTCAGCAGTGCATGTTTATAGAAGGTAAATGGCTTTTGGCACAACTCCGCTAAAAGAACCTGGGAATGAAAAGCTCACTTCCTGGCAAGCAGGTGGCCTTCGAGTCAAAAGGCCAAACCCCCTATAAAAATCTAGTCTTTCCCTATGCCTTGAATTAACATTGGCATGGGCATTCACAGAAATCCCATAAAATAATATATAACAGTAATGTATATTGAAAATAATGATTGGCAGTTGGCTATGTCGCCACAGTGACTAGGGAGGATGTGTGGAGATCCCAAAGAGGTGGCAGAGGATGTGGGAGGAGAAGAAAGAAACTCTGGTGGAGGACTCCATTGCAAGAGTAATTCATTTCGGGACAGGAAGGGCGGGGGAGAGGGAGGGAGGTTAGGTGCCTACCCAGAGCCTCGGTTCAGAGGGATTGAAATTGGATCCTGGAGATCACTAGAGCAACACGATGGGAGGGGGAGCTAGATGTCGTTGTCCACCTGGGGACTAATTACGTGGCTAGAGATGGGAAGAAGATTGAGGAGGAGGAGTTCAGAGTCAGGGGGAGGGGTCTAAGTCAGGTAGCAAGCTGAGTGGCCTTTTCTGAGGTTCTGCCTGTCTATGACGGGGGAGGACAGGGTACTGTGTACCAGGAGCTTCAACCAGTGGCTGAAGAGGAATGGTACAGAAAGGAGGCGGTTGCCTACATTGAGGACTGGAGTCACACCAGGAGGGATTAAGGGCTGTACAGGGGAGATGGCCTGCATCTGTTCAGTAGGGGGATTGCAGTCCTCAGAGAATAGTTTAAATGTTACATTGGTGGACATTTAAACTAGCCAAGGGAGGGGGGGGTGTGAAAGAAAGCAAGGAGACATAAACTGTCCCCACCACAAACTGAAAACATAGAAACATAGACATTGATAGCAGAAAAGGGCCACTTGACTCACCTGGTCTACCCACTTCCAGACCTATTGGACAACCTGCAGGTCCTAGTTAAGCAACAGCATACTGCTTCCTACCCACCCACCAGAATTGCCTTATGTCTGTCCCATGCATTCTTGAATTCCCCCACTGTTTTTGACCCCATGGCCTCCTCAGAAAGGCTGTTCCATGTGTTCACCACCATCTCTGTGCAAAAATAATTTCTCACATTGCCTCTGAGCGGTCCTCCCTCTATCTTCAAATTGTGTCCCCTTGTTCTTGCACATCCCTTTTTCTGAAAGATGCTACCCTCTTGAACTTTGTTGTTCCCTGTAAGGTACTTGAAAGCTTCTATCATGTCCCCCCTTCTTCTTTCCTCAAGGGTATACAAATTAAGCTCCTTTGGTCTCTCTTCATATGGCTTCTGTTGCAGACCCTGCACCATATCAATTGCCTCCAGTGCACTGCTTCCATCCTGTCTATGTCCTTACGGAGATGGAGTCTCCAGAACTGCATGCAGTACTCCAGATGGGGTATAACCAACTGTCTGTACAGAGGGATAACAAATTCTTGTTTTCTACTCATGATACCTCTCCCTATACATCCCAGTATCCCCACAGCCATCCTTACTGCCTTCTCACATTGCTTGCTTACCTTTAGGTCATCTGATATGACTACCCCAGGTCCCTTTCCATTTATGTTGTTGTTAATACCCCCAAGTTGTGTATTCTTCCCCTTGGTGTTTGTTTTCCAGGTGCATTACTGCACTTCTCTGCATTGAATCTAAGCTGCCATACTTTTGACCATTCCTCCAACATTGCCAAGTCCCTTTTCATCCTTTCCACCCCCCTTTTGTATCAACCATGTTGCAGATCTTTGTGTCGTCTGCAAAGAGGCATACTTTTTCTTCCAGTCTCTCTGCAATGTCACTTATAAAGACATTAAAAAGGACCTGAACCAGTACTGAACCCTGTGGTACCCAGCTAATAACCCCCCCTTTCTTCAGAGTGGACTCCGTTTGCTACTCTCATCTGTGTCATGTTGTCCAGTCAAATGTTTTACCCAGGAGACCATCCTGGGACCCACTCCCAGGCTGGCTAATTTGCTTATTAATCTTTTGTGTGGGACTGTGTCAAATGCCTTTCTGAAGTCTAGGTAGTTCATGTCCACAGTCCCTCCCTGGTCTACCACCAAGTCAAAGAAAACTATTAGATTCATCTGACATGACCTTTCCACTGTGAATCCATGCTGCCTTGGGTCCTGTGCCCCGTTGGCTTCTAGGTACTCAACAGTTCTTTCTTTCAGAAGTTATTCCATCATTTTCCCTACCACTGAGGTCAAGCCGACAGGTCTGTAGTTTTCTGCCTCTGCTTTCCTTCCACTTTTATGAAGGGAAATCACATCCACCCTTACCCATTCCTTAGGTACCACACCATCCTCTTATGATTTGTTAAAAAGGGTAATTAGCGGTGCCACTAGTTCTCCTCTTAGTTCTTTTAGAAGTTTAGAATTCCTGCAATGTGCACCAGAGTTCTCAAAAAGCAATTATAATTGTGTTTCTCCAGCGTATACCAGAGGTCTCACAAAACAATCCTAACTGTGTTGATGTAGTGTGCACCAGAGGTCTCACATAACAATTGTGTTCTGGCAGTGTGCAACAGATGTCTCACAAAACAATTCTATTTGTGTTCCTGTAGAGTACACTAGAGGTTTCAAAAAGCAGTTATTGTGTTCCTGTAGTATTCACCACAGGTCTCACAAAGCAGTTATAACTGTGTACACCAAAGGTCTGTCAAAGCAATTCTGCGATCCTGCAGTGTACACCAGCAGTCTCGAAAACAATTCTGTGTACCTGCAGTGTACACCAGAAAACAATTATAACTGTTCCTGCTGTTTACACCAGAGATCTCACAAAACAATTATGTGTTCCTGCAATGTGCACCAGAGGTCACAAAAAGCAATTCTTTGTTCCTGCAGTGTGCACCAGACATTTCACAAAGCAATTGTTATTGAATTCCTGCAGTGTACACAAGAGGTCTCACAAAAAAAAAACAAAAAAAAACATAATTATGTTCTGGCAGTGTACACCAGAGGTCTCACAAAGGAATTCTGACAGTGTTCCTGCAGTAAACATTAGAGGTTTCACAAAGAAGTTCCTACATTGTTCCTGCAGTGCACTCCAGAGGTCTCACAAAGCAATTCTAACTGTGTTCCTGCAGTGTGCACAAGAGGTCTCATAAAGCAATTATAATTGTGTTCCTGCAGTGCAAACCAGAGGTCTGTCAAAACAATTCTACTGTATGCTCCTGCAGTGTACAATAGAGGTTTCACAAAGCATATCTAACGTGTTCCTGCGGAGTGCACAAGAGGTCTCGCAAAGCAATTATAATTGTGTTCCTTCGGTGCAAACCAGAGGTGTGTCAAAACAATTATTCTGTATGTTCCTGCTGTGTACACCAGAGGTCTCACAAATAAGTTCTTACTATGTTCTTGCATTAAACACCAGTAGTCTCACTGCCTTCCCAATGATGTTGAGGGTTTAGGCACTGGGTGCCACACCTTGTGCCACACTGGTAACCCATGTTTGGGAATGGGCATGGGACACCGGGGGTCAGCAGGGGAGGAGAAGGGTTTAGAGTCTGATGGACTGCTCTTCCTCTCCGGGAAGTGGGGGCTCTAAGTGTCAACACCCATTCGCCTCTGGTGGAGGTGTGTGAACTGGGAACCATGCTGCAGTAGGAAGGAGCTTGGGGCAGATGCTTGTAGGACAGTGACACTGATGTGTTTGTGCTCCACCTCCATCAGCATCATTGCATGCTCCCCAGCTCCAGGGAAGAAAAACAAGAAAAATGCTGGCCCCTGCTAATGAGCTGGCTCTGGTGCCTGCCCCTCTGGCCTCATAAGTTCTGCCACTGGTGGCGCCTCTCACTGGGGGGTATTCCCAAGTATGAGGGGGAAGGTCACCATAGCCCGTTGAGTCCATTCGTGGGGCTAGGGGGTGTCTGGCCAAAAAATAATAACAATAATAAAAAAAAACACCAGTTGTCTCACAAAAGCAATTATAACAGTGTTCAAAGTGTTTAGACAGGAGGTCTCACAAAGCAGTTCTAACTGTGTTCTTGCAGTGTACACCCGAGGTCTCACAATGCAGTACAGTGTTCCTGCAGTGTACACCAGAGTTATCACAAAGCAATTCTGCGTTCCTGCAGTATGCACCAGGGGTATCAGAAAGCAGTACTAACTGTGCTCTAGCAGTGTACTCCATAGGTCTTGAAAAGCAGTTCTTATTGTGTTCCTGCAGTGTGCACAAGAGATCTCACAAAACAATTCTGTGTTCTTGAAGCGAACACCAGGAGTATCACAAAACAGTTCTAACTCTGTACCTGCAGTGTATACCAGAGTTCTCACAAAGCAGTTCTAACTGTGTTCCTGCAGTGTACACCAGAGGATTCGCAAAGCAATTCTGTGTTCCTGAATAGTACACCACAGGTTACAAAAAAAATTCTGTGTTTCTGCAGTGTACACCAGAGGTCTCATAAAACAATACTATGTATAGAAACATAGAATTTGGCGGCAGATAAGGACCACAATTCCCATCCAGTCTGCCCATTTATTTTTTTACCTTTTGAATGTGCCATTGGCCCTTGCTCTATCAGTGGCCTATCTAGTCATACTCATCTGTATTGCTCCCTTATGCCTATCCCATGCCTGTTTGAAGCCCTGCACTATATTCATATCCACCACTTCCTGAAGTAGGTCATTCCATGCATCCACCACCCTTTCTGTGAAAAAGAACTTCCTCACATTTCCCCTTAATCTGCCTCCCTCTAATTTCATGCTATGTCTCCTTGTCCTGCTATTTTTCTTGTATTAAAACATGTTAGACTCTTTCACCTTGTTAATGCCCTTAAGGTGTTTGAATGTTTCAATCTTATCGCCTCTCTCCCTCCTTTGCTCTAGGGTATACATATTGAGCTCAGTTAATCTGTCCTCATATGTTTTCTGATGCAGTCCCTGCACCATTTTGGTTGCCCTTCTCTGGACTGCCTCAATTTGGTTAATGTTCTTGTGAAAGTGTGGCCTCCAGTACTGCACGCAGTACTCTAGATGGGGCATAACCAGTGTCTTATAAAGAGGGATTATTACCTTCCTCTTCCAACTTGTGATACCCCTACTAATACACCCCAATATCCCTCTAGCCTTGCCTACTGCTTTAGTGGTCTTCTTGGATGATTTCAGGTCATCAGTGATGATGTTGCCCAAGTCTCTTTCTTCCCCTGTGATTGCTAGCAACTCTCCTCCCAGTCTACAGGTGGCTTCAGGGTTTCTCTTCCCTATGTGCATGATCTTGCACTTCTTTATGTTAAACCTCAGTTGCCACTTTTCCAACAATTTTGTTAGTATATCCAGATATCTTCTTATTCTGCCCACCCCATCTGGATCATCTACTCTGTTGCAGATCTTGGTGTCATCTACAAACAGCAAACCTTACCCTCCAGTCCATTTGCAATGTCACTGATGAAGATATTGAAGAGGACTGGCCCCAGGACTGATCTCTTCTGACTGTATGCTGTTTACCACCACTCTCTGTTTTCTGCCCATCAACCAGTTTGCCACCCAGTTGAACAACGTCTGACCCACCCCACGCCTACCCAGCTTATTAATCAATCTTCTATGTGGAACAGTATCGAAAGCTTTGCTGAAGTCAAGGTAGGCAACATCAATTGCTCCCCCTTAGTCCACCACTCTGGTTACCCAGTCAAAGAAATTTAGGAGATTAGTTTGACAGGACCTTCCTTTTGTAAACTGATGCTGTCTTGGATCCTGTGCTCCTATGGATTTCAGGTGTCGCACTATCCTTTCCTTAAGGAGTGTCTCCATAATCTTGCCCACTACTGAGGTAAGACTGACTGGTCTGTAATTCCCTGCCTCCTCCTTGCTACCGCTCTTGTGGAGTGGGATCACATGAGCCCTTCTCCAGTCTGTGGGGACCTCTCCTGTGCTCAAAGACTCACTAAACAGTTCTGCTAATGGCTCTGCTAGTTCCACCCTAAGCTCCTTCAGCACACTGGGATGTATGCCATCAGGTCCCATTGCCTTGTCCACCCTGAGCTTATTGAGCTCTTGTAGGATCCTTTCTTTTGTGAAGGGACTAGTGTATACCTCCCTCCCCACTGTGTCCATGGTGCTGAGCTGTGGGCCTTGCCCTACCTTCTTTTCCGTAAATACTGAGCAGAAGTATCTATTTAGAATAGATGTTTTTACATGGTCCTCCTCCTCACATGCCCGCTTATCCCCTTTGATCTTAGCAATACCCCCTCTGGACTTTCTCCTTTCATTAATGTATCTATAGAAAGTCTAGTCACCTTCTTTTACTGTTTGTGCTAGTGTTTCCTTGGTTTGGTCTTTGCCTGCCTTACTGCCTTCCCTGTTTTCCTTAGGGAAGTTTGGTATGCCTCCCTATTTTCATCCTGCTGCATTCCCTTACATTTCCTGAAGGCCAGCCTTTTGGCTTTGACCTCTTCTACTACTGTGTTTGAAAACCAAAGTGGTTTCCTTCTTCTTTGCACTTTTCCCTCTAACACAGAGGGCTGTTGCTTCAAGTATTACATCTTTAATACTTTGCATGTACCCCCTCACCAGTATTTTTTTTTTGCCATGGCTGGCTTAACTCTGTTGGCCATCTGATCAAAGTCAGCTCCTCTGAAATCCCATATTTTTGCCTTGGAATGGGATGAGTTTGTTCTAGCATGCGTCTATAGTGTACAGCAGAGGTCTCAAACATCAATTCTGAGTTCATGGAGTGTGCACAAGAGGTTTCACAAAGCAATTCTAACTGTGTTCCTGCAGTGTACACCAGAGGTCCCACAAAGAAGTTGTTACTGTGCTCCTGCATTAAACACCAGTGGTCTCATAAAGCTGCTCTAATCGTGTTCCTGCAATGTACAGCCGAGGACTCAAAAAGCAGTAGTGTGTTCCTGCCGTGAACACCATAGGTCTCACAAAGCAATTCTGTGTTCCTGCAGTGTTCAGCAGGGGTATCACAAACCATTTCTAACTGTGTTCTTACAGTGTACATCAGAGGTATTGAAAAGCAGTTCTAACTGTGTTCCTGCAGTGTGCACAAGAGGTCTAGCAAAGCAATTCTCTGTTCCTGCAATGTACACCAGATGTCACAACCAATTATAACTGTGTTCCTGCAGTGCACACAAGAGGTCTCAGAGAAAAACATAATTATGTTCTGGCACTGTACACCAGAGGTCTCATAAAACAGTACTATGTTCTTGCAGTGTACACCAGAGAATTCACAAAGCAAGTCTACCTGTGTTCCTGCAGTGTACACCAGAGCTCTCACAAAGTTGTTCCTAGAGTGTCCTTGCAGTGTACAACAGAGGTCTCACAAAGCAGTTCTATCTGTGTTCCTGCAGTGTACACCATGGGTGCCATAAGGCAGTTTTAACTTTATTCTTGTAGTGTACACCATAGGTCTCACAAAACAATTCTAACTGTGTTCCTGCAGTGTACACCAGAGGTCTGTAAAAATAATTATCCTGCACTGTCTATGCAATTCCGTGTTCCTGCAGCGTACACCGGCTGTCTCTCAAAGCAGTTCTAACTATGTTCTTACAGTGTGCACCAGACATCTCATAAAACAATTCTATCTGTGTTCCTGCAGTGTACACCAGAGTTCTCAGAATAATTCTGTGTTCCAGCTGTGTACAGGAGATGTCTCAAAAAACAGTTCTACTGTGTTCCTGCAGTGTACAGTAGATGTCTCAAAAAGCAATTATAATTGTGTTCCTGCAGAGTTTGCCAGATATCTCACAATGCATTTCTAACTCTGCACACCAGTGGTCTGTCTAACAGTTCTAACTATGTTCCTGCAGTGTACACCAGAGGTCTCACTAAGCAATTCTGTGTTCTTTCACTGTATTCCAGAGGTATCACAAAGCAGTTCTAATGGTGTTCCTGCTGTGCACTCCAGAACTCTCACAAAGCATTTCTGTGTTCCTGCAGTGTGCACAAGTGGTCTCACAAAAAAATTATAATTGTGTTCCTGCAGTGCAAACCAGAGATCTGCCAAAACAATTCTGTTCCTGCACTGTACACCAGAGGTTTCACAAAGCAATTCTAACTGTGTCCCTGCCGTGTACACCAGAGGTCTCACAAATAATTTCTTACTATGTTCCTGAATTAAACATCAGTGGTCTCACTGCCTTCCCAGTGACACTGAGGGTTGAGGTGCTGGACCCCACACCTCATGCCACATACTAAAGTTGTTTAGTGAGCAAGAGAGTCATTGGCCCATAACAGCTCCCATACTAATCAATTATAATAAGACAGTTGAGTATCTGACCATTGAAAGATGTCCAGTCTAGTTTTAAATTCTGCCTTATTTTTTACTAATGATTACATGAAGCAGAAGTTTATTCCATTGATTAATAGATCTAAGAGTAAAGAAAAACTTCCTATGTATATAGTTATGAGATTTCCTATTCAATTGAAGCAGATGTCCCCTTGTATCATATTTATTATCCTTAAACTCAATACCCAGCTCAGTCATTAATTCAGGGTCCTGAATTATATCATACAAGAACAGTATGTCCCCACATAAACAACGAGTTTCCATGGAAAATAAGTTATCTGTTGAGTCTTTCTTGATAAGGCAAATAGTACATGCCATTTATTCCTCTGTACTTTCTCCAATTGGCTAATCTGGGACATTTTGAATGGACGCCATAGCTGTGATATATACTCCAGATGTGGTCTAACATAAGCTCTGAATAATGGCACCAACACCCTAGGATCTCTAGACATGATATTACATTTTATGGACCATATGATCTTATTACTACTACTACTATCTGCTTCATTGATATGACATTCAACAGCTTAATCTAGTTCAAGGTCAGTTGGCATTCATCTGTATCACCCTCCCCCAGGTCATGCCTGAAAATAGGCAGGATTTTTCTAGTGCACTTACCCGGTCAACAAAAATTAAATAAAAAATAATAATCTAAATTATTAGAAATAATGATGCCAAAATCTTTCTCATCTTTGGTAATAGACAGCATATGATCTCCTAAAACATATGCCCTCTCTGGGATTCTTTATGCCCAAGTGCATAACCTTATATTTATTACTATTGAACTTCATACCCCATCTAACAACCCAGGCAGAAATGACATCCAAGTCCTGCTGAATAATTCCTGCCTCATCAGACTCAGGCAAGGACCTCCAATCTTGATGTCATCAGCATATTTAACTGATATAGATTGACAATGTGTAGTGAGGTCAGAAATGAAGGCCTGGAATAAACAGGGGCCCAAGATGGAACCAAGTGGTACTCCGCTAGTTACTTTACCAATTTTAGAGAAACATCCATTGATTATAACACGTTGTGTACGATTAGATAACCGATTATAAATCCAATCAATAATATATTTATTAATATGTAAGTTCAGTAGTTTCAGCCTTAAGGCCCAATGTGGCATGATGTCAAAAGCCTTACTGAAATCAATAAATACAATATCACAGGGTATTTTGTGGTCAATGAGATGACTAATGTCTTCTTAAAAATGCATAAGATTTGTCCGGCAACCCTTTCCTTTCTTGAAGCCATGCTGTTCGTTATCCACTAAATTTGAAGTGGATTCAATTATATCACATGATAAGCTGTTAATCAGTAAGGACAGTGAAAAAGATCTTGTTATAACTGTTGATGTAGAGTTGTCATTTGAGTCCCATATTACTAATACCATAGTTATCATAGGTAAATCAGAGCCAAGAAGATCATGGTCCATATTGCTCGCCAATTTATTAATTGTATCCCTTTATTAATTTAGTACTCAAAATGGTGTCTAATCAATTTTTAAATAAATACATACTTCCTCTGGCCACCACTGAAAGTGGTAGGCCATTCCATATTCTAGATACTCTGAGAACCATGAACTTGTCTGTTTTGTTCTACAGCGTTCTACCATTAATTGTAACAGGTGAGCCCTGGTTTTATAAACCACTTCTCTAAAAGCTAATCCCAAGGTTTCCCATAAACTATTATCCCGTAATGCATGGTACACCAAACATAAGTCTCCCCTCAATCTACGATATTCCAGACTGTAAGAGCCAAGTTTAGTGAGTCTATTATCATATTCTAAACCCTGTACCTCATCCATTTTTTTATAAAGCAAATAAGATTTGGTGGGCCATTTGTCATAATATGACATCAAAAAATCCAGATGTGCTTCTGCCTCTGTATCAGGCATATGTTAGACCTCATCTGGATTTTGGTTCACAGTTGTGGAGCCCGTATAAAATAAAGAATGTGGTTAGACTGGAGAGAGTACAGAGAAGGATAACTAAATATTTAGTATCCTCAAAAACAATTTCATATTCAGATAGGTTATTGAAATTCAACTTAATGTCACTGGAAGAAAAAAGAATAAGAGGTGATTTGCTGCTTTTATAGGATTTGCATAATGATGAACATTTATTTGTTCATAGTGGTCTTGACCATAAACAGACTAAGATCAATACTAGAGGCCATCCACTTCTATTATCCAGAAATAAACATCATGCTAAAAAAAGAGCTCACTTCTATTCACAATGAGTTGTTTCATCATGGAACAAATTACCAACTAGTGTTGTAATCACTGACAATAAATTGACTTTCAAAAGCAGACTTGATGCTTTTGGGAATTTGATAAGTTCCCAAATAGTTCATTGTAGGCCTGAGGCCATTTTTGGCAGTTTAGCCTTTGTGCTTCATACAGCATCTTAGTATATCCTTAATCAATCTTTCTAATATTTTACATAGTGGTGAAGTCAGACTTATTGGACAGTAGTTAGACCAAACAGATTTGATACCTGATTTATGTATTGGAACAACATTAGCATTTTTAAATTCCTTAGGGACAAAATTACTAGTTAAACATGATTCAAACAAAATTTTTAGAGGTACCTCTTTGGTATCGGTCAATAGATATAGTAGATGTCCAATTAAACTGTCAGGACCCATACTTATTTTACCCTTCTGTGCTAGTAATATGTCTACTATATTATCAAGTTAAAACACAATTGGAATATCACTGTTAATCAGAGAGTCCGAGTCAGGAATGGAAGTGTCAGAAAATACCCTACAGAATTCATTATTGAAAACATTAGCCATAGCAATGAGTTCTTGTATGACATTATCACCTACTAGAATCGGACCAATCTTACAATGATTTTTTTCTTAGAGAATTAACATATGAAAAGAAAATTTTACTACTGGATTTGTTGGCATTTCTTGCCAAGTTGAGTTCCCACTTTCTTTTTGTCCTACTAATACTATATTTACATTTTTTTGACAAGCAAGATACTTAGCCCAGTTATATGTAGTTTTAGATTTAGATATTTTGCATATTTATTAATTTTAATTTAATAAGCTTTTTATTGATTTATTAAGCCATTTTGGATTAAGCTTTCCTTCAGTATATTTTTCCTTAACCGGGATTTTCTTGTCCTTTACAAATAGTAAGGAACTATACAAAAGTTCCCAACAATTTTGAACTGGTAAATGAGTATATACTTTCTGCCAATCAATGTGACCTATAGTGGAAACCATGCCCGTAATATCCACCTTACTGTGCATATAAATCACCCTAGTATTAATATCCAC
The DNA here is from genome assembly GCA_016271365.2 of Neoceratodus forsteri. Classification (NCBI taxonomy): domain Eukaryota; kingdom Metazoa; phylum Chordata; order Ceratodontiformes; family Ceratodontidae; genus Neoceratodus; species Neoceratodus forsteri. Next base: position 80,592,441 of record CM057455.1, read on the forward strand.
TGTATACAAAAACAGTAAATCAAAGGAAATAAAGTTATGGTCACTATAGCCTAATGGGGCATCAATTTGTACCTTGTTAATATTTAGAATATCACTGTGCAAAACCAAATCTAAGATATTGTTATCTCTAGTAGGGGACAGAACACTTTGTTTTAAATTGAGCTGAGCACATGCGGTCACAAATTGTTGATTAGTTGAAGGTTTGGTGGAAAAATGAATCCAATTAATATCCCTGAGATTAAAATTTCCTAACAGCAGGACATTACCAAGCTCACATGCTGAGACCAACTCTTGTATCAAGGCTTTCAAATATTCAATAGATGAGTCCGAAGGTTGATAACAAATACCAACTATAAGTAGTTGGGCTTTAGCAAAGGTAAGCTTGATCGATAACGATTCAGACTTAATACTATGTGTTTTAACCTTATCTGTAACATTTAGACAATCCAATGAGTCACTGACAATCAAAGCTACACCATCACCACCCTGTCTACCTTCTCAGTTAAGAGACAGAGTATTATAGCCCTGTATGTGTGGGTCCCAAGTAAGTTTAGCATCCCCCCAGGTTTCAGTGATAGCAACTATGTTATATTTTGTCCCAGTCATTCTGGCTATTAACTCATAAATTTTATTGTGAAGACCTCTGGCGTTTAGGCTAAGAACCTTTAAATAACATCTATCATTAGTTATTGCTTTTCTCTGAGTAACATTAAGAGATGCCATCACTGCCCTCCCCGCGATTAGTTTAAATTCAGATTGATCACATTAGATAATTTTTACCCAATAAGGAGTTAACCCTTCTGCTTAAATGGAGTCCATCCCCACAATATAATTCATAGTTACCATTAAATTCCTCCCAGTGAGTTATACAATGTATGTCTTGCTTAATACACCATTTTCTAAGCCACTCATTTATATATTTTATTTTGCTATTAATGAAATATGGGGCACCAAGATGTGGAAGGATTTCAGATAAATAAGTATCACATCCTTTAGAGGCCAACAAATTAGTAAAGGCTACATAATCTTCCTGAATACTATGGGTAGAGCTCCCATAAAGGTCATTAGGTTCTACATGTATAATCATAAGTGGATTTTCCCCAGGATTATGTAGCATATCACCAGTCATATATATAATATCAATAATGTTAGCCCCCCTAAATGAGGAACATGTATGATTCTCTTTATCTTGATTAGAAACAGATCTATCTACATGTTTAATCGAGCTCCCTAATTCATATAACTGATGTCCAATAAGAGGAGAGTTAGTATTCATAATAGTATCAGTTTCAGATGTTCCCTCCACTAATCCTGAATCAGCTGTAGTAGGACTAGGTAAAACAAGTGATGAAGAAGTATTCGTTTGTATTATTTCTTGTAACATATTGACAGCTATGTCATGTATGGATACATCAGTAATACATTGTGTATGTGAGCCCTGTATAAGACTAATCAGGGTTTCATTGTGAGGGGAATCAATAGAAGAATGGTCTCCTAAAGGGTCAAAAACATTATGTAGTGGAAGTGAGAACACTTCGGCCTTACGTCCCTTTTTGGGGACTCTAGAATTACACACAGTAGACCAAGGTTCTTCAGGGTAGAAGGACTCAAACTCCCTCCAATTTCTTTTATTATTATATTTATTTATTAATAAACCATCGGCAGAAGATCGACAATCAGAGGGACCTGGGATAGACAGCAATTGTTGGCTGCTATTTGCTACACTAGTGGATTTGAGCAACCTAACATCAAAAGGGACATTTGAATTTAAGACAGACTCAGGGTAAGCAGAGGTATCGTGTTGGCCAGTGCTCACTGTGCTCTGAAAACACTCCATCATTGCCTTTTGGTTCTGTTCCAAAAGTAACATCCTAGCGTTAAACAACGTAATCTCCGTAAGTAATTCAGCATTTTCAAGACATTTCTGACAAGTATATGAAGCTTTAGAAAATAGATCATAAACTATATTATACATATCACACGTAGAGCATCTGAGACCCACATCTCCTTCAAAGTCATGATAGTGTCAGACATAATTTCCTTAGTACTCTAACAAAATATTAACTATACACACGGATAACTCTGCCACTGAAACCTGTACTAGTAACCAATTATCCACCTGGTACACTTAATGCACTGTAATTTATCTAATGGTTTGAACCTAGCACCTTACTTCTATGACTTCCTTACATGTAGGGAGTATGGTCTACTTCCCCTTCTTCCCCTGCTGGTGCCTGCAGATGCCACTGGCCCCTGCTCACATCACCTCTGCTCCATGCTCAGCTCCATTCACTAGAGCTGAGCTATGTATGGGCGCTCACCTGTGACATCACTCATCACTATGACAACACACTAAATTACCTCCCAACACTGGCCAACAAATGCATATAACCTGCCTTTGAAAAGGCAGGTTAGCCAGCACCTGGTAGCTAAAAATCACTGTCCAGACACCAGGAAATCCTAGTGCAATCAGCTTCAGTGGACCTCTATAAGGGATCCTAGAAGAGCCGAGCATCGGTACAAAAAAACACTGTCAGTGGTGACAGAAGCCTCAGTAATGTTCCCACAAGCAGTCTTGAGCTACACAGCCTCTGTGAAACACAAAGAACTGCTGTCCTTGCTCCACATTTGCTCTCAAATGTATTGAAATGCTCACTAGAGCTGAGCTATATATGGGAGCTCAACCGTGACATCACTCATCACTATGGCAACACACCAAATTACCTCCCAACACAGGCAGACAAATGCATATAACTTGCCTTTGAAAAAGCAGGTTAGCCAGCACCTGCTAGCTAAAAATCACTGTCCAGACACCAGAAAATCCCAGAGCAGTCAACTTCAATGGACCTCTATAAGGGATCCAAGAAGCGCCGAGTATCGGTACAAAAAAACACTGTCAGTGGTGACAGAAGCCTCAGTAATGTTCCCACAAGCAGTCTTGAGCTATACAACCTCTGTGAAACATGGAGAACTGCTCTCCTCACTCCACACTTGCTCTCAAATGTATACTGGTGACCTGTGTTCCGGAATGGGAATGGGCATGGGCCACTGGTGATTGGTAGGGGGAAGAGTAGGGTTGAGAGTCTGATGGAGTGCTCTCCTTCTCTGGGGAGGGGGTGCTAAGTGTTGGTGCCCATTCACCCCCTAGTGGATGCTGGTGAACAGGGCACCATGCTGCTTTATGGAGGAGCTGGGGGCAGTTGCATGGAGGAGAGTGCACACAGATGCGTGTGTACTTTACCTCTGTTAGCGTCATTGCATGCCCCCAGCTCCAGGGGAGAAAACCAAGAAAAATGCTGGCCCTCACTAATGAGCTGACTCTGTTGCCAGCCCCTCTGGTCATGTAAGTTTTGCTGTTGGCGGCACATCTCAGTGGGGGACATCATTGAGTATGAAGGGACAGGTCACCAGAGCCTGGTGAGGCTGCTTACAGGGCTAGGGGGTGTCTGGCCAAAAAATAATAATTAAAAACAAAACAAAAAAACACCAGTGGTCTCACAAAGCAATTGTAACAGTGTTAAAAAAGTTTAGACAGGAGGTCTCACAACGCAGTTCTGTGTTCTTGCAGTGTACACCCGAGGTTTCACAGTGCAGTACTGTGTTCCTGCAGTATACACTAGAAGTCTCACAAAATAATTCTGTGTTCCTGCAGTGTACACCAGGAGTGTCACAAAGCAGTTCTAACTCTGTACCTGCAGTGTACACCAGAAGATTTGCAAAGCATTTCTAACTGTGTTCCTGCAGTGTACACAAGAGGTCTCCCAAAGCAGTTCTTAGTGTGTTCCTGTAGTGTACACCAGAGATTGCAAAAAAATATTCTAACTGTGTTTCTGTAGTGTACACCAGAGGTCTGACAAAGCCATTCTAACTATGTTCCTGCAGTGTACACAAGACAAATCGCAAAACACTTCTAACTGTGTTCCTGCAGTGTACAGCAGAGGTCTCAAAATGCAATTATAACTGTGTTCCTACAGATTACGCCAGAGGTCTCACTAAACAATACTATGAATGCACCTACAGTGTACAGCAGAGGTCTCAAAAAGCAGTTCAAACTGTGTTACTGCAGTGTACACCCGAGGACTCCCAAAGCAGTAGTGTGGTCCTGCAGTGAACCCCCAGAGGTCTCACAAAACAATTCTGTGTTGCTGCAGTGTTCAACAAGCATATCACAAACCAGTTCTGTGTTCTTACAGTGTACATTAGACATCTCGAAAAGCAGTTCTAACTGTGTTCCTGCAGTGTGCACAAGAAGTCTCACAAAGCAATTCTGCGTTCCTGCAGTGTACACCAGTGGACTCACAAAGCAGTTTTAACAGTGTTACTGCAGTGTACACCAGAGGTCTCACAAACAATTCTATGTTCCTTCAGTGTACACAGGAAGTCTTATAAAGCAATTCTAACTACAGTATGTTCTTACAGTGTACAAAAGAGGTCACACAAAGCAATTCTGTTTTCCTGCAGTGTAGACCTGCGGTCTGTCAACATAATTCAAAATATATTCTTGCAGAGTAAACCAGAGGTCTCATAAAGCAGTTCTAACTATGTTCTTGCAGTGTACTTTAGAGGTCTCACAAAGCAGCTCTAACTTAGTTCCTGCAGTACACACCAGAGGTCTGTCAAAACAATTTAAACTATGTTCCTCCAGAGTACACCAGAGGTATCACAAAGCAGTTCTAACTATTTTCCTGCAGTGTACAACAGAGGTCTGTTTAAGCAGTTCTGTGTTCCTGCAGTGTATAACGGCTGTCTCTCAAAGCAGTTCTATGTTCCTAAAGTGTACACCAGACATCTCATACTAACATACTAAAATGCCAGCAGAATAGGCCTAATGGTCTTTCATGTCTGCTCGTTTGGTCAGCCCCCACCCTGGGTGCTGACCTTGCTGTCCCCCTCGCCTTCTCTGGCTTCTCCCTTCCCAGTTCCGGATATTCTTGCTGCATTGGATTTTGCTTCCTGAACCCTTCCCCGTATCTGTCCCACCCTCTTGAACTCCTCCACTGTCTCTGCCTCCACCAGCCCCTAGGTAGTGCATTCCATGGCTCTACCACCCTCTCAGTGAAGTAGCACCTCCTCCTTTCTCCTGAATCTTCCCCTCCAGCTTCCACCCATGCCCTCTAGTGGCCCTTCCTCCTTCCTTCAAGCACCCTCACTGTTCCTCCCCTATTTACCCTCTTCATGTACCTGAAGACCTCTATCATGTCCCCCGGTCCCTTCTCTCTTCCAAAGTGTACATATTTAGCTCTTCAAGCCTCTCCTCATAGGTCCTGTCCCCCAAGCCCCAAATCATTTTGGTTGCCCTCCTCTGGACCCTCTCCAGGAGGTTAATGTCCCTCTTTAAGTGTGGCCTCCAAAACTGCACGCAGTACTCCAGGTGCGGCCTCACCAAGCAGTTATACAGAGGGAGTATCACTTCCCTCCTTCTGGAGGTGATCCCCCTAGCGATGCATCCCAGCATCCTGTTGGCCTTGGCTGCTGCCCTCCTACAAGTCTCAGAGTTGTTCATCTTGACATCCACCACCACCCCCAGGTCCCTCTCAGCCATTGAGACTTGTAGTATTCCCTCCCCCCAGGGTGTACACTTGGCCTGGGTTTCTGGCCCAATGGTGGAGTACCTTGCATTTCCCTGCATTAAACCTCAGCTCATAAAACAATTGTGTGCTCCTGCAGTGTACAACATAGAGGATTGTGTATGAGCAAGCATACACAACAAGGCAGTTGTGATTGAGAGGTTTCCGTGGTAACCAGAGACCTCGAGAGCATAGCTCGAGAGGTCCATTACCACGGGAACCTCAAGATCTAACAACTGCTTTGTTCGTGTATGCTTGCTCATACACAATCTTTTATAGTGTATGGGCAACCATACGCAGTACTCCTTAACACAGAAACAAGTATTTTAAAAGCTTACTTATTTCTGCTGCCGCATGCTTACTTCCGTGTTGCCGTGCGGCACTCAATTGCACATGCGCGAATGTGTTCGATCTTGTTGTGCTGCACTGATGACGTACTTGGTGCAGCACAACAAGATCGTGATGCACCGAGTGCAGGAAAACAACACTGTTCCAGGCATGGATTTCCATGTGGAACAGCGTTCCACCATACACTATAGAGATCTCTTAACAATTCTGTGCTCTGGCTATGTAAACCAAAAGTCTCACAAAACAATTCTGACTGTGTTCCTGCAGTGTACAGCAAATTTCTCAACAAGCAATTATAATTGTGTTCCTGCAGAGTACACCAGAGGTCTCACAAAGCAGTTCTAAATGTGTATACCAGAGGTCTGTCAAAACAATTCAAACTATGTTCCTGCAATGTACATAAGAGGTCTCACAAAGTAATTCTAACTTTGTTCCTGCAGTGTACACCAGCGGTCTCACTAATCAATTCTAACTGTTCTTTTACTGTATTCCAGAAGTGTCACAAAGCAGTACTATTGGTTTTCCTGCAGTGTGCTCCAGAGGTCTCAAAAAGCAATTCTAACTGTGTATCTACTGTGTACAACAGAAAACAATTCTGTGTTTCTGCAGTGTTCACTGGAGATCTCACAAAAAACGTCCGTGTTCCTGCAAGGTGCACCATAGGTCACAAAAATCAATTCTGTGTTCCTGCAATGTGCACCACAGATGTCACAACCAATTTTAATGGTGTTCCTGCAGTGCACATGAGGTCTCACAAAAAAACATAACTATGTTCCAGCACTGTACACCAGAAGTCTCACAAAATAGTACTGACTATGTTTTTGCAGTGTACACCAGAGAATTCACAAAGCAAGTCTACCTGTGTTCTTTCATTGTATTCCAGAGGTCTCACAAAGCAATTCTAACTGTGTTCCTGCAGTGTGCACCAGAGGTCTGTCAAAATAATTCTAAATATGTTCCTGTAGAGTCCATCAGATGTCTCACAGAGCAGTTCTAATAATATTCTTGCAGCGTACACATGAGGTCTTTCAAAGTAATTCTAACTATGTTCTTGCAGTGTACACCAGAGATCTGTCTAAGCAATTCTGTGTTCCTGCAGTGCAAACCAGAGTTATGTCAAAACAATTCTATGTTCCTGCAGTGTACACCAGAGGTCTCACAAAGAAGTTCTTACTATGTTTGTGCATTAAAGACCAGTGGTCTCACCGCCTTCCCAGTGATGCTGAGGGTTGAGACACTGGATGCCACACCTCGTGCCACACTGGCGACTCATGTTTGGGAATGAGCATTGGCCACTGGGGGTCGGCAGAGGTGGAGAAGGGTTGAGAGTTCAATGGACTGCTCTCCTGCACCAGAGAGGGGGTCTCACAGTGTTGGTGCCTATTAACCCCCGGGCAGAGGCTGCTGAACATGACACCATGCTGCAGTAGTGAGAAGCTGGGGGCAGATGCTTGGAGGAGAGTGCACATGGATGTGTGTGTGTGTGTGTGCTCCACCTCCATCAGTGTTATTGCATGACCCCAGCTCCAGGGGAGAAAATCAAGAAAAATTCCAGCCCCAACTAGTGAACTGGCTCTGGTGCCAGCCTCTCTAGCTTCATACGTTTTGCCACTGGTTGCACCTCTTGGTGGGGGGCATCCACGAGTGTGAGGGGGCAGGTCACCTGAGCATGGCAAGTCTGTTCATGGGGCTAGGGGTGCCTGGCCAAAAATTAATAATAATAATAAAAAATACCAGTGGTCTCACAAAGCAATTTTACCAGTGTTTTTAGAATTTAGACAGGAGGTCTCACAAAGCAGTTCTGTGTTCTTGCAGTGTACACCTGAAGTCTCACAATGCAGTACTGTGTTCCTGCCTTGTACACCGGGGGTCTCAAAAAGCAATTCTGTGTTCCTGAAGTTTCCACCAGGGGGTAGCAGAGAGCAGTTCTAACTTGCTCTTGCAGTGTACAGCAGAGGTCTTGAAAAGCAGTTCAAACTGTTTTCCTGCAGTGTGCCCAAGAGGTCTCACAAAACAGTTCTGTGTTCCTGCAGTGCACACCAGGAGTATCACAAAGGAGTTCTAACTCTGCACCTGCAGTGTATACCAGAGGTCTCACAAAGCAGTTCTAACCGTGTTCCTGCAGTGTACACCAGAGGACTTGCAGAGCAATTCTAACTGTGTTGCTGCAGTGTACACAAGAGGTCTCCCAAAGTAGTTCTAAGTGTGCTCCTGCAGTGTGCACCAGATGTCTCACACATCAGTTCTAACTCTGTCACTGCACTGTACACTACTGTCTCACAAAACAGTTCTATGTTCCTACAGTCTACACCAGAGGTCTCACAAAGCAATTCTAAGTATGTTCCTGCAGTGTACACTGGAGGTCTTACAAAGCAGTTCTTTTTTTTTTTTATTTAAAGTTTATTGAAAGTTCAACAAATACAATAGACAGAGCCATGATATCCGACACATTTAGACATATGACAAAGCAGGTTACATGACCCCGACCCTCCCTCCACCACCCCCCCAACAAAACACCACCCACCCACACAGTCCTGAGTCTGAAAAGTGAATACTACATGGTATATAATATATGTAACGGGACCCAAATCTGTTCATATTTGGATCTGTTATTGATATTACTCAAAATAGTCTTCTCCACTCAAAGGTTAAATAATAACTGGCTAAGCTATTCAGAATAAGAGATAACCTCAGTACTCTTACAATGTTTAAGCACCAGCTTTTTAACTGACATAGAGATCAAGGCAATATGGAACTTAGCCTTGTTACCCGAAATCTGTGAGTAATCCCCGAGAAGGCAAACCTCTGGAGTGAACAAATCCATCAGCCCAAGCAACGGATCAGCCTTGTCCTTAATAGCCTTCCAGAGAGGAAGTATCTTAGGACATTCCCAGAAAATGTGAATTAGGGAGCCTTCCACTTGAGCACACCGCGTGCATACGTTGAAAGATATTACTCCCCATTTGGCCAGTTTCTGTGGATAATGATAAAGGTTGTGGAGGATGTAAAACTGTATTAACCATAGCCTATCTTGTGTTACAAAACGATGGCAGTTATTCCATATAGCCCTCAAGTCTCTATCCCAGTGTGGGAAAAGATCGGACCAAAACTCTGTGGGTCCAAATGGCTCAGGAAAACACCAGTCATACAAAATATTATACAGTTTGGAGATACTCTGGGGGGAGTTAGCAAGTAGGCCAATTCAGACTGGAAAGTGAATTTATAAGATAAAGGGGTACCATCTCCAAACTTTTCAATTAGGAGGTGTTTTAGCTGGAGTACCTTAAAGTAATCACTTTCCTTGAGCCTGAATTTCACCACAATGTCTTCAGCTGATAACCAAGTACCATCCTCCTTAAGAAGTGAAGACACACTCCCCTCCCCCAATCTAGATAACCACCTAGGGGATAACATTTTGTTATCTATTTTAAAAGCAGGAGAGTTCGAGATCAATTGCTCCGCATCCAACCAATTTTTATATATTAAGAATCCACACAACTGCGAGTGAATCCTCATAGAAGTTTCAATTGTGGTACCTTTCAACCTCTTTGGTAGAGAGGCAATATTGAGGAATAATAATGCTGAAGGGGATATATTTGCAGAACTGATCATTTCCAGTTCTATTTTGAGCCATGCAAGAAGATAGGCAGAGGGATTGGGATCCATCCACCTGAGGTATTTAGCCACGCTGCAGGACAAGTAATACATGCATAGGTATGGAAGCCATAAGCCGCCTTTAGACTTGGGCACCACGAGCTTATAAAAAGCTAATCTTGGTTTCTTTTTGGACCAGGTGAATTCACCTGTCAGACTCTGGGCTCTTTTAAACCAGCTGCCCGGTAAGAAAATATTGAGTAGTTGGAGAGGGTATAAAAAAGCGGGAGAACATTCATCTTAACCAAGTTAACTCTTCCCCAGAAAGAGATAGGTAAGGCCGATCATCTGGCCAAATCGAGGGCTGCCGTGGATAGTAATGCATCCATGTTATACTTAATGGTAAGCCACAGGTCTCTAGTTAATACAATGCCCAGATACCGCAAGGAGTCTCTGGACCAGGATAGGCGTAGGGCGGTAATATCATTCTTAAAATCTTTGTGGGTTAAAGGAAATACGATTGACTTCCCCACATTTAGCTTATAATTCGATAATTTACTGAATTGCTCAATAATGCCCAACATGGCAGGAATAAATGATTCTGGATAAGAAAGGTGCAAGAGCAAGACATCTGCATCAGCAGCAACTTTAAGTTCAGTGCCAAGAATGGTAATCCCCCGGACCTTCAAAGCAGTTCTAACTGCGTTGTTACAGTGTACACCAAAGAACTCACAAATTTATTCTTACTGTGTTCCTGCAGTGTTCACCAGAGGTCTGTCAAAACAGTTCTAATTATATTCTTGCAGTGTACACAAGGTCTTTCAAAGCAATTCTAACTATGCTCCTGCAGTGTACACCAGAGGTCTGTCCAAGCAATTCTGTGTTCCTGCAGTGTACACTGGATGTCTCACAAAGCAGTTCAAACTATGTTCCTACAGTGTACATCAGATGTCTCACAAACCATTTCTAACTGTCTTTGAACAGTGTACAACAGATGCCTGTCAAAACAATTCTAGCTATGTTCCTACAGAGTACACCAGAGCTCAGACAAAACATTTCTAAATTTGTTCCTACAGTGTACACCAGAGGTCTCACTGAACAATTCAAACTGTGTTCCTGCAGTGTACACCAGAAGTCTCTCAAATCATTTCTATGTTCCTGCAGAGTACACCTGAAGTCTCACAAAGCAATTCTGTGTTCCTGTAGTGTGCACAAGAGGTCTCACAAAGCAATTATAATTGTGTTCCTGCAATGCAAACCAGAGGTCTGTCAAAGCAATTCTATGTTCCTGCAGTGTACACCAGAGGTCTCACAAAGCAATTCTAACTGTGTGTTCCTGCAGTGTACCCCAGTGGTCTCACATAGATGTTCTTACTGTGTTCCTGCAGTGAACAGCAGAGGTCTCACAAAGCAGTTTTAACTGTGTTCCTGCAGTGTGCACAAGAGGTTTCACAAAGCAGTTATAATAATTGTGTTCCTGCAGTGCACACCAGAGGTGTGTCAAAACAATTCTAAATTCCTGCAGTGTACACCACAGGTTTTCCAAAACAACTGTAATTGTATACTTAGAGTGCAAACAGGAGGACTCACAACATAAAAAAAACATAGACTTTGATGACAGATAAGGACCGCTTGGCCCACCTAGTCTGCCCATGTCCTTACCTACAGGATAAGCTGCAGATCCTAGCTAACCAATAGCCTATTTCCTCCTACCCCCCACAAGAATTGTCTTATGTCTGTCCCATGCATTCTTGAATTCTCCCACAGTTTTAGACCCCACAACCTCCTCAGGAAGGCTGTTCCATGCGTCCACTACCCTCTCTGTGAAAAAATACTTCCTCACATTGCTCCTGTGCCATCCTCCCTCTAGCTTCAAATGGTGTCTCCTTGTTCTTGCACATCTCTTTTTTTGAAAGATGCTATCCTCTTGGACATTGTTGATTTCACTGAGGTACTTCAAAGTTTCTAGCATGTCCCTCCTTTCCTCAAGGGTATACATATTAAGTTCCCTTAGTCTTAGCTCATATGGCTTCTCTTGCAGACCCAGCACCATTTTAGTTGCCCTCCTATGGACTACCTCCTTTCTGTCTATGTCCTTGCTGAGACGGGGTCTCCAGAACTGGATGCAGTATTCCAGATGGGGTCTCACCAACTGTATGTACAGAGGGGTAACAACTTCCTGTTTTCTCCTGGTGATGTCTTTACCTATACATCCTAGTATCCCCCAGCCCTCCCTGCAGTCTTCTCACATTGCTTGCTGACCTTAGGGTCACTGATATGATACCTTCAGGTCTCTTTCCATTTTTGTTGTTGTTACTACCTCTCTCGCCATTGTGTAATCTTCCCCTTGGTTTTTGTTTCCCAGGTGCATTATTTTGCACTTCTTTGCATTGAATCCAAGCTGCCATACTTCTGACCATTTCTCTAACTTTGCCAAGTCCCTTCTCATCCTTTCCATGCCTCCTTGTCTATCAACCCTGTTGCAGATCTTTGTATCATCTGCAAGGAGGCATGCTTTTCCTTCCAGTCCCTCTGCAATGTCACTTATAAAGGCATTATTAAGGACTGGACCCAGTACTGAACCATGTGGTACCTCATTAGTAACCCCTCTTTCTTCAGAGTGGACTCATTTTACAATTACCTTCTGTGTCCTGTAGTTCAGCCAACATAGTTCTGTGTTCCTACAGTGTACAACCGTGGTCTCACAAAGCAGTTCTAACTGTGTTCCTACAGTGTACACCAGAGAATCAAAACAATTCTAGCTATGTTCCTGCAGAGTACATCAGACGTCTCACATAGCAGTTCTAACTATGTTCCTACTGTATACAACTGAGGTCTCACAAACCAATTCTAACTGTGTTCCTGCAGTGTACACCAGATGTCTGTCAAAATACTTTTAAATATGTTCCAACGGAGTACACAACAGGTTTCACAAAGCAGTTCTCTCTTCCTCAATTGTACACCAAATGTCTCACAAAGCAATTCTAACTATTTTCTTGCAGTGTACATCAGAAGTCTGTCTAGACAATTCTGGGTTCCTGTAGAGTACACCGGAGGTCTAACAAGTCAGTTCTAACTATGTTCTTACAGTGTACACCTGAAGTCTCATGCCTCAGTTCTGTGTTCCTACAGTGTACATCAGAGGTCTGTCAAATCAATTCTAAATATGTTCCTGATGAGTCCACCAGAGGTCTCACAAAGCAGTTCTAACTATGTTCTGCAGTGTACACCCAATGTCTCACAAAGCAATTCTAACTTTGTTCCTGCAATGAAGACCAGAAGTCTGTGAAAACAGTTCTACAGTATGTTCCTGCTGAGTACACCAGCAATCTCACAAAGCAGTTCTAACTATGTTTCTACAGTGTACACCAGAGGTTTCACAAAACAATTCTATCTGTGTCACAGGCAGAAGGGGATAGGGAGAAGTACCTTGAGTAGCAAAGGGAGGCAGGGGGCTCAGTAAGGGAAGCCAAAGCTCAGACAGAAGAACACATTGCAAAATCAGTGGATAGAGGGGACAAAACCTTTTACAGGTACATAAGTGAAAAAAGAAAGACAAAGGGAGGGATAGTGAGACTGAAGGGGAGGATGGGGCCGCATGGAGGATGACAACAGTAAAGCTGACATATTGAACAGGTATTTCTGCTCAGTCTTTACTGAGGAAGAGGAGGGTAATGGGTCTGAAGGGAGTACAAGGGGTGAGAATGGTGCAGAAATGGACACAAGTCCCTTTACATGAGAAATGGTCCTGAAGGAACTGGAAGTAATAAGAGTTGATAAAGCAATGGGGCCAGATGGGGTACACCCTAAGGTCCTTAAAGAACTAAGAGAGGTGGTGGCTGAACCTCTGGCTATCCTGTTTAGCCGATCACTAGAAACAGGGGAAGTACCCAAAGACTGGAGGACAGCAGATGTAGTCCCCTTATACAAAAGTGGGAACAAAGAGGAAGCAGGGAACTACAGACCAGTCAGCCTCACCTCGGTAGTGGGGAAGATCATGGAAGCACTACTGAAAGTGAGATTGGTGGAACATCTGGTTGTCAATGGACTACAGGACCCAAGGCAGCATGGTTTCACCAGGGGGAGGTCATGTCAGACCAACCTCATTGAATTTTTTAACTGGATGACTAGGGAGGTGGATCAGGGGAAGGCAGTGGACATGGCCTATCTGGACTTCAGCAAGGCCTTTGACACTGTGCCACATAGAAGACTATTACACAAACTGGGGAATATGGGTGGGCAGGACAGTAGTGTGGTGGGTAGGTAACTGGCTGGGTGGCAGGACACAGAGGGTGGTGGTAAATGGCTGTCACTCCACAGAGGGAAGAGTGACCAGTGAGGTACCACAGGGATCAGTGCTGGGACCGGTCCTATTCAACATCTTCATCAGTGACATTATGAGGACCTAGAAGGCAGAATTTCACTGTTTGCTGATGACACAAAGCTCTGTAACAGAGTAGACACACCAGAGGGTGTAGACAAAATGAGAAGCAACCTGCAGAAACTTGAAGAATGGTCAGGGTTTGGCAGTTGAAATTCAATGCAAAGAAGTGCAAGATAATGCATATGGGCACAAAAACCCTGGCACGATATATATCAGTTGGGGGTGAGGATATAGCATGCACCAAGCAGGAAAAGGGATCTTGGGGTTGTCATCTCTGATGACCTCAAGGTAGGAAACAGTGTGGCAAGGCAGCAGGTAAAGCAAATATGATGCTGGGATGTATAGGCAGGGGCATCACCAGCAGGAAAAGGGAGGTCATAATTCCGCTATACAAGACACTAGTGAGGCCCCACCTGGAGTACAGTGTACAGTTCTGGAGACCATACCTATGTAAGCACATAGACAGGGTAGAGAAGGTTCAGAGGAGGGCAACAAAGATGGTGCATGGATTGCATCACAAGTCCTATGAAGACTGGTTGAAGGAACTGAACATGTAATGCCTGGAGGAGAGGAGGGAGAGAGAGGATATGATAGAGACATACAGGATATGATAGAGACATACAAGTATCTGACAGGGAGGAGCAGGGTGCAGGAAAACACTATTTTTAAGCAATAAAAGATGTTCCAGGACTAGAGGGCATGGGATGAAGTTGGAGGGAAGACGATTCAGAGGAAACATGAGAAAGAATTTCTTCACAGAACGGTTGGTGGACAAATGGAACACCCTGCCAGGGGAAGTGGTGGGGGCTGAAACAATCACGGGATTTAAGAATGCATGGGATAGACATAAAGGAATTCTGGAGGTCAGGGGTAAGGGGCAACAGACTTCTAGGAAAACAAACTGAACTTACAAGCTCAAATGGGCAGACTGGGTGGGTCATAGGCCCTTATCTGCCGACACTGTCTATGTATCTGTGTATCTATGTGTCCCTGCAGAGTACACCAGAGGTCTGTCAAAACAATTCCAACTATATTTCTGCAGTGTTCAACAGAGGTCGCACAAAGCAGCTCTAACTTTGTCTTGCAGAGTGCACCAGGGGTCTGTCATATCAATTCTATAATCCTGCAGTGCACACCAGCAGTGTCATAAAACAATTTGTGTTCCTGCTGTGTACACCACATGACTCCCAAAGCAATTCTAACCATGTTCCTGCAGTGTACACCATAGGTCAGTCAAAACAATCCTAGCTATGTTCCTGCAGTGAACACCGGAGGTCTCATAATACAGTTATAACTATGTTTCTACCGTGTACGCCAGAGGTCTTACAAGGCAATTCTATCTGTGTTCCTGCAGCGTACACAGTCATCTGTCAAAATAATTTTAAATATGTTCCTACAGAGTACACAAGAGGTCTCACAAAGCAGCTGTAACTATGTTCCTTCAGTGTATACCAGACATCTCACAAAGCTGTTCTGTGTTCCTGCAGTGTACACCAAAGCTCTGTCAAAACAATTCTAGCTATGTTCCTACAGATTACACCAAAGGTCTTACAATACATTTCTAACATTGTTCCTGCAGTGTACACCAGAGGTCTCACAAAACAATTCTAACTGTGTTCCTGCGGTGTACACCAGAGGTCTGTCAAAACAATTCTAACTATATTTCTGCAGAGTACTCCAGAAGTCTCACAAAGCAATTAGAATTGTGTTCCTGCAGTGCAGACCACAAGTCTCACAAAGCAATTCTGTGTTCCTGCAGCATACACCAGAGGTATCACAAAGCAGTACTTACTATATTCCTGCAGTGTACACCAGAGGTCTCGAAAGGCAATTCTAACTGTGTTTGTGCAGTGTACACCAAAGGACTCAGAAAGCAATTCCGTGTTCCTGAACAGTACACAAGGGGTATCATAAAGCAGTTCTTACTGTGTTCATGCAGTGTACACCAGAGGTCTCAAAAAGCAGTTCTGTGTTCATGCAGCATACACCAAAGGACTCGAAAGCAATTCAGTGTTCTTGAAGAGTACATAAGGGGTATCATAAAGCAGTTCTATGTTCCTGCAGTGTACAACAGAGGTCTCACAAAGCAATTCTAACTGTATTCCTGCAGTGTACACCAGAGGTCTCAAAAAGCAGCTCTGTGTTTGTGCAGTGTACACCAAAGGACTCAGAAGGCAATTCTGTGTTCCTGAAGAGTACACAAGGGGCATCATAAAGCAATTCTAACTACGTTCCTGCAGTGTACACCAGAGGTCTCACAAAGCAATTCTAACTGCGTTCATACAGTGTACACCAGAGGTCTCACAAAGCAGATCTAACTGTTTTCCTGCAGTGTACACTTTGCGTATCACAAAGCAGTTCTAATTGTGTACTGTTGTGTATACAGAAGGTCTCACATAGCAGTTCTTACTGTATTCTTGCTATGTACACAATATGATGTAAAAAGCAGTTCTGTGTTCCTGCAGTGTACTTTGGAGGTCTCACAAGGCAGTTCTATGTTCTTACAGTGAATACCAGAGGTCTCACAATGAAATTCTAAATATGTTCCTTCAGTGTACATCATATGTCTGTCAAAGCAATTCTAAATATGTTCTTGCGGAGTACACTAGAGATCTCACAAAGCAGTTCTATGTTCTTACAGTGTACACCCAATGTCTCACAAAGCAATTCCAACTTTGTTACTGCAGTGTACACCAGACATCTGTCAAAGCAATTCTGTGTTCAGGCAGTGTACACTGGATGTCTCACAAGGCAATACTATGTTCATACAGAGTACACCAGAGATCTCACAAAGCAATTCTAACTGTGTTCCTGCAGTGCACATCAGAGGTATGTCAAAGCAATTTTATTTATTTATTTAGTTTTTGTTTACTGGGCTAGGAGCGCTAGCCAAAGTTGACTATTTTCAGACACAACCCAGGAGAATAAATATATAAAATGAGATGAGATTATACAATACATAGTATATAGTACAGGTACATAGTAATAGTACAGGTAGGTTAGAATACAGATCAAGTCAGACAGTACTCGAGATAATACATATAGCTATGCATAGATGTTCCTATAGTGTACATCATACCGTATTCATACGTCTGTCAAAGCAATCTAAACATTTTTCTGCTGAGTACACCAGAGGTCTCACAATGCTGTTTTATGTTCTTGCAGTGTACATCTGAGGTTTCATAAAGCAATTCTAACTTTGTTCCTGTGGTGTACATCAGAAGTCTGTTGAAACAATTCTGTATTCCTGCAGAGTACACCAGTGATCTCCCAAAGCAGTTCTGTTTTGCTACTGTGTACACCAGAGGTCTCACAAGCAATTCTAAGTGTGTTCCTGCACTGTATACCAGAGGTCTATGAAACAGTTCTATGTTCCTGCTGTGTTCAATCCCTGGCCAACTATATCTCCAGCTTCCCTCCGAAAATTGAGCACATTATATTGGGGGATTTTAATGTGAACTGGCTGTCGAGCTCAGCCTCCTCCATAACAGACACCCTTGCTGCTCTTGACCTGACCCAGTTAGTTAATCAGACTACTAGGAGGAATGGAACTAGGTTCCTTATCAATCTCCTACTCACCAACAATCCAAACAAAATCTCAAACCTGACTGTAATTCCTAATTCAATAAGTGATCACTTCCCCATTCTCTTCACCAGGTCATGGCAGCGGCAAACACCCCAACCAAGCAGTTTTACCTGACGCCGTCTTCAAACTGGAGGCCTCACTAAACTAAGGAGGCATCTAGCCCAGTGTGAATGGTCCCCTATCAAATACACCCCAACCATAGATAAAGCCCTTAACTACTTCACTCACACATTCAACAAGACATATGATAAATTTGCCCCCCCTCACTAAGGTTCTATCCAAAAAATATAATTCCCCCAAGGTCACACCTGCCCTCCTACAGCAACTAAAGAACCATGATGGTCTCTGGCACAAAGCAGTTGCTACTGGTGGGAATGCAGACAGGCTTGCCTACAAGACAGCTCACAATAGTTGCACCTGGGCCATAAGAAGAACCAAATCAGAGTACTACAAAAACTACCCTTGCCTCCTCCTGGGTGAATGCTAGGTTGTTCTGGGACAATCTTAAAGAAGTTAATGGAAAATCCAGGATGCCACCCCGCTCCCAGCTCACTGTCAACTATGACAATACCTCTGACCCCCTGATCATTGCCAACTACCTAAATAATACTTTCTCTGACCTGAGTGCAGTCCTTCCAAACAATTTCTTTGACCCCACCCCTACGACCCCTGAGCCAAGCAATGCCTTCCCACCCTTCCACCTGAGGGTTATTACAATGAATGAAGCAAGATCATACCTTGCGAAGGCCCTCGGGGGCTCTAGCTACTGCAAAAACTCCTTTGATATGAAAATACTTAACCTGGCATTTGACACTGTGCTCTTCCCACTGACTGATCTCCTTAACCTCACCTTATGTCTAGGGCAGTTCCCCACTGACTGGAAGATGGCAACGATCACACCGATACTAAAGAGTGGAGACCCCACCTCACACAGCAATTACTGACCCATCTCTGTCCTACCACCCCTCTCAAAAGCCCTGGAGAAAAATCATTGCCACCCAACTCAGCGACTGTCTACTAGCACACAATATACTTTGTAGTGAACAACATGGCTTCAGAACAGGACATAGCACAACAACCACCCTCACAGTGTTCTCTGACTTGTTGCACAATGCCCTGGATAAGAAACACCTAGCAGGAGCTGTATTTATAGACCTGTCAAAAGCATCTAATACTGTCTAACACACCCTACTCATAAATACCCTCCACCACTCCAGCTGTTCCCTGGACCCATCTCATGGTTTACAAGTTACCTCTCGGATAGATCCCAATGTGTTAAGATAAAAAACGCTCTCTCATCAACTTTGCCAGTCTGCTCTGGGGTCCAACAGGGCTCCATACTTGATCCCTTACTTTTCAGCATCTTTCTGAACACCCTGCCAAAATTCTGCCCAAATAACCTTTTACTCTACACAGATGACGTGGTTCTGTTTGCCTCCCACCCAGATCCCACTATCCTACAGTCATCCCTGCAACTTGCTTTCAACCACATTGAAAACTTGTTTATGGACCACAGACTGGTAGTCAGCATAAAAAAGACTAAGTCAATGCTCTTTGCCCACCGGCAGAGCAAGGACTGTAATGCACAACTAAAAATCTTTTCCAAAGCCCTACTCCTGCTTGAACAGGTTCACACCTATACATACCTGGGCCTTACATTTGATCCCAGACTCTCATTTCATCCACATATCAATAATCTCTCCTCAGACATAAATATTCACACTGGATTACTCGATTGGCATAGAACCTGCCTTCCTCCAGAGGCCCTTAACCTTGCTGTTATCTCCTCTGTTCTCTCTCTCGTAGATTATGGACTAACTGTATACTCAGCCACCGACCACACTTCCCTAAATAAAATCCACCTAGCCATCAACAAAGCAAGTAGACTCCTCACTGGAGTAGATAGGTGCACCCACAGCTGCACCCTGTATGCCCTAACATATATCCTCACGCTTAATGAAAGAGTCTGTTACCAAACAAATCTTCACACCAAAAAAAATTCATCTAGACCTCTCCACCCTGGAGTTTCTGCCTCCCTGTGTACTTCCTATACCTCAGTACACACCTGCTTGACAAACAAACAGATATGGACTGTTCCCAAGGTCTCAACCTCACTTGCCCAAAGGTCCTTTTCCTACAGAGCACCACTATGGCACAATGATCTTTAACTGGCCGTTATCTCTATTACCAGACTTGGCCCATTCAAAATAGCCCTCAAAAACCACATACTATCCATACGCCACTGCTAGTGCACCAGCCAAGTCTGGACTGCTGCATAGCTTCTACCAATAATTGCCTTCCATACCCTGACTAGGTCTACCAGGTCCTGTCTCTGTAGAGAAGCTGGAATATAGATACCAGCAGGTGTATTAAGCCTTAAATATCACCTACACCACCTGGATTAGGCATGGGCAAAACTGCTCTGTATCTTAATGCTGTTAACTCTTCTTTCAAGATTGACTGTGTTACTGACAATGTTGGTACTCCTGGCTGCTTGAATTTTGGCAATCACAAACTCATTAGTCAGGCCTGACTGGTTACCTAATTGTATAGAATTTACACTCCTCCACTTTATGTATGTACTGTCTATATTACTAATTTACAAAGGAAGAGGGGGAGGTACCTAAAACAAACAATAGAAACAGTCAGGATACAGAAGTTGATACCAACCCATTTACAGAAGAAAGGGTTCTGAAACAACTCTTAAAACTGAAGGTGGACAAAGCAATGGTGCCTGATGGGATTCATCCCAGAATTCTAAAAGAACTAAGGGTAGAACTAGTGACACCACTGACTATCCTTTTTAACAAATCATGGGAGGATGGGGTGGTACCCGATGACTGGAGGAGGGCAGATGTGATTCCCCTTCACAAAAGTGAGAGCAAGGCAGAAGCAGGAAACTACAGACCTGTTAGTTTAACCTCAGTGGTAGGGAAAATGATGGAATCACTTCTGAAGGAAAGAATTGTTGAGTATCTAGAGGCCAAAGGGACACAGGACCCAAGGCAGTATGGATTCACAGTGGGAAGGTCATGCCAGACAAATCAGATAGATTTCTTTGACTGAGTGACCAAAGTAGTAGATCAGGGAGGGGCTGTGGACATGGCCTACCTAGACTTTAGCAAGTCATTTGACACAGTCCCACACACAACATTAATTTACAAGTTAGCCAGCCTGGGAGTGGGTCCCAAGAAGACAGCCTGGGTAAAGAATTGGCTGGAGAATAGGACACAGAGAGTAATAGTAAATGGAGTCCACTCGGAAGAAAGGGGTGTTACTAGTGGGGTACCGCTGGGTTCAGTACTAGGACCGGTCCTCTTCAATGTCTTTATAAGCGACATTGCAGAGGAACTGGAAGGACAAGTATGTCTCTTTGCAGATGACACAAAGATCTGCAACAGAGTTGATGCACAAGGTGGGGTGGAAAGGACGAGAAAGGACTTGGCAAGGTAAGAGGAATGGTCAAACGTATGACAGCTTAGATTCAATGC
Source organism: Neoceratodus forsteri (assembly GCA_016271365.2). NCBI lineage: Eukaryota > Metazoa > Chordata > Ceratodontiformes > Ceratodontidae > Neoceratodus > Neoceratodus forsteri. The sequence goes on from CM057455.1 coordinate 80,613,411, forward strand.
TAAGAAGTGCAAGGTAATGCACCTGGGAAACAAAAACCCAGGGGAAGAGCACACAATGGGGGGTGAGATACTAACAACAACAAAAATGGAAAGGGACCTGGGGGTAGTCAAATCAGGTGACCTAAAGATGGGCAAGCAATGTGAGAGGACAGCAAGGAGGGCTGGGGGGATATTGGGATGCATAGGGAGAGGCAACACCAGTAGAAAACAGGAAGTTATTATCCCTCTGTACAGACAGCTGGTGAGACCCCATCTGGGAGTACTGCGTGCAGTTCTGGAGACCCAATCTCTGCAAAGACATAGACAGAATGGAAGCTGTCCAGAAGAGTGCAACTGAAATGGTGCAGGGTCAGCACCAGAAGACATATGAAGACAGACTTAAGGAGCTTAATATGTATAGCCTCGAGGAAAAGAGGGAGAGGGAGAGGGGGGGGACATGATAGAAACTTTTAAGTACCTCAAGGAATCAATAAAGTCCAAGATGGTAGCATCTTTCAAAAAAAGAGGTGCAAGAACAAGGGGCACAATTTGAAGATAAGAGGGGGCAGCTCAGAGGTAATTTAAGGAAGTATTTTTCACAGAGAGGGTTGTGAATGCATGGAGCAGCCTTCCAAAGGAGGTTGTGGAGTCAAAACAGTGGTGGAATCAAGCATGCATGGGACAGTCATAAGGCAATTCTAGGTGTGGGGTAGGAAGAAGTAGGCTGCTGGTTAACTAGGATCTGCAGCTTATCCATTAGGTAGGGAAATGGGCAGACTGGTGGGCCAAGGGTCCTTATCTGCCATTAAATTCTATGTTTCTATGTTAGTTCCATGGAATAAGCTTGTGTATTGTTGTATGCTGTTTACCTGTGATTGGTTTCTGTTTTCTGACGTGAGTCTTTGTAAATAATTCCTTGACTCAAAGGCTGTAATTCCAATTTTCAATAAATAAATAAAATAAATAAATGCAGTCACAAATCAGGATTTAATTTTTTACTAGTTACTTGGATGTATTGAAACCCTGTTTTGTAGTATCTCTTCAGGCTTCACCACCCCACCATTGTACTCATTAATAAGAGTTTTAAGTCAAGGTTTGTGGTACCGCTCATCGTTGAAGTACAGTCGTAGGCATTCAAGTTTTCCAGTACAGTCCCATATTAGTAATCTCAGACCATTGACACTGAATCACGTTCTTCATCATCACGGTCACAAATGCAGTCATGAATCACGATTTACAATCACGTCATGAATCACAACATTCATTTTTTTTTTACCAGTTACTTGGATGTATTATAAGCCTGTTTTGTAGTATCTCTCCAGGCTTCACCACCCCACCACTGCAGTAATTAATAAGAGTGTTTAAATTGGGGAGTTTTATGATGCAGGATAAGCTCATCAAGGAAGTACAGCAATAGGCATTCGCTTTCCTTCCTGTACAGCATGTGAGTTACAGTACTGTAAGTAGTGGTGGGCGAAGTGGCCCCAATTTGCTCTTCAAAGTGATGATAGAAAACAGGAAGTTGTTGGCCCTCTGTACAGACAGTTGGTAAGACCACATCTGGAGTACTGTGTACAGTTCTGGAGACCCCATCTCCGCAATGACATAGATAGGGTGAAGGCTGTCCAGAGGAGGACAACCAAAATGGTGCAGATTATGCACCATCAGACATGTGAAGAAAGACCAAAAAAGCTTAAGATGTATAGCCTCAAGGAAAGGGGGGTGGGACATGATAGAAACATTCAAATATCTCAAGGGAATCAACAAAGTTCAAGAGGGTAGCATCTTTCAAAAAAAGAGTTGTGCAAGAACAAGGGGGCATAATTTGAAGATAGAGGGGGGAATGGCTCAGAGGTAATGTGAGGAAGTATTTCTTCACAGAGAGGGTTGTAGATGCATGGAACAATCTTCCTGAGGAAGTCATAGAGTCAAAAACAGTGGGGGAATTCAAGAATGCATGGGACAGACATAAGGCAATTCTAGTGGGAGTTAAGAGGAAGTAGGCTGTTGGTTAACTAGGATCAGCAGCTTATCCATTTGGTAGGGAAATGGGCAGACTAGGTGGACCAAGCGGTCCTTATCTTGTGTCAGATTCTATGTTTCTATGTTCCTATTGATGGAGTAACACAGAATCAGCAGAGTACTCCACAATGTGAAGTGGAGTACTTCATTTCATAATGAGGAACGCAAAATCCATTGAAACCAATGACTTTGCATCTTTCCACCTTCCTCAAACCATTTCTCCACCAATTTTAAGGTGAAGTACATTGAAATCAATGTTATTCACCTCACTTCACCTTGTAATTGAGCTCCAAATGAAATTCTGCAGTAATTCATGAGATTGCAGGTCACATGAGCTCTAGATTGTTCTGCACAGCCTCAGTACTGGCCTGGATAGTGTGTGTGTGTGTGTGTGTATAGTAGTAGATGGAGACAGTTTGTTCTGAGATCTCTACGATTCAAAACCTCTAAAAGCTGTTTAAAATGCCTTTTTGAGTCAATTTTTTGCTTAAAATTTAGTACATCGATTGTAGGAAATCCTTCTGTGCTCATACACACAAACTGGTACACATACTGGTACACACAAAACCATGACTGGGACGTAAACATACCAGGATACACTATCTACAGGAGGGACAGGGAGGGTAAAAGAGGGGGAGGAGTAGTTCTTTACATAAGGGAAGGAATAAAAGCAACAGAACAAAAGGGTAAACAGGGAGGAGGAGAAGAAGCACTGTGGGTAAATTTGGAGACAGACAATGGCACCACAATCCGCACAGGGTTAGATACAGACTCTTCTCAGGGGAGGAAGTGGACAAGGAAATGATAGAAAGTATACATAGAATGGCAGAAAAAGGGAGATATTGCTGATGGGTGATCTGAATATGCCAGATGTTAACTGGAGCGCAGTTGCAGCTGCCACTCAAGGGTGCAGTTATTCTAGATGCCCCACAGGGGCATGCCTTAGACAACTAGTACTGGAGCCCACTGAGAGGGAGCAATATTAGACTTGATACTCTCAAATGGAGATGGAGAGAGGATCACAGATGTAGAAGTGGGTAGCCATCTGGGAACTAGCGACCATCGAACAGTATGGTTCACAATAAACACAGCAATAGAGTCAAGCCATACAAAGACAAAAGTACTGGACTTTAGGAGGGCTGACTTTGCAAAATGGGTGAGTGCCTAATGAATGCACTAGCAAATGGGTGGGAAGGAGGGTGAAGAACAATGGGGAATAATAAAACTGCCATCACAGAGGTAACGAGCCTTGTGTGAAGCAAATAAACAAACAAGACGATGTAAGAAACCACTATGGTTCTCAAAGGAAGTGGCAGTGAAGGTTCAAGAGAAAAGAAAGCATTCAGGAAGTACAAGGAATCACAGCAGGAGCAGGACAGAGAACTGTATCAGTTAAAGCAAAAGGAGGCTGGGAAGGCAGTCAGAACAGCAAAGGCCCAAACTGAGGAAAAGATAGCCAACTCAGTTAAGAAGGGGAATAAAACCTTTATAGGTACATCAGGAGCAAAGGAAGACCAAGGAGGGATAGTGAGGCTTAATAAAGGGGAGGAGGTGGACAGAGGGAGAATGTGAAAAGGCAGAGATACTAAACAAATATTTTTGCTCAGTATTTACAAAAGAAGAGGGGGAGGTACATAAAACAAACAGTAGTAACACTCTGGATACAGAAGTTGATACCAGCCCATTTACAGAAGAAAGGGTTCTGAAACAACTCTTAAAACTGAAGGTGGACAAAGCAATGGGGCCTGATGGGATTCGTCCCAGAATTCTAAAAGAACTAAGGGTAGAACTAGTGACACCACTGACTACCCTCTTTAACAAATCATGGGAGGATGGGGTGGTACCCGAGGACTGGAGGAGGGCAGATGTGATTCTCTCACAAAAGTGGGAGCAAGGCAGAAGCAGGAAACTATAGACCTGTTAGTTTAACCTCAGTGATAGGGAAATGATGGAATCACTTCTAAAGGAAAGAATTGTCGCATCTAGAGGCCAGAAGGGCACAGGACCCTAGGGAGCATGGATTCACAGCGGAAGGTCATGCCAGACGAATCTGATAGATTTCTTGACTGGGTGACCAAAGTAGTAGATCAGGGAGGGGTTGTGGACATGGCCTAGCTAGACTTTAGCAAGGCATTTGACACAGTCCCACACAAAGATTAATATATAAGTTAGCCAGCCTGGGAGTGGGTCCCAAGATGACAGCCTGGGTAAAGAATTGGCTGGAGAATAGGACAGAGAGTAATAGTAAATGGAGTCCACTCAGAAGAAAGTAGGGTTACTAGCGGGGTACCGCAGGGTTCAGATAGGATCCAGTCCTCTTCAATGTCTTTATAAGCAACATTGCAGAAGGACTGGAAGGAAAAGTATGTCTCTTTGCAGATGACACTAAGATCTGCAACAGAGTTGATACACAGGGTGGGGTGGAAAGGATGAGAAGGACTTGGCAAGGTTAGAGGAATGGTCAAATGTATGGCAGCTTAGATTCAATGCTAAGAAGTGCAAGGTAATGCACCTGGGAAACAAAACCCAGGGAAGAGTACACAATGGGGGTGAGATACTAACAACAACAAAATGGAAAGGGACCTGGGGTAGTCATATCAGATGATCTAAAGGTGGGCAAGCAATGTGAGAAGGCAGCAAGGAGGGTTGGGGGATACTGGGATGCAGGGAGAGGCATCACCAGTAGAAAACAGGAAGTTATTATCCTCTGTACAGACAGCTGGTGAGACCCCATCTGGAGTACTGTGTGTAGTTCTGGAGACCCAGTCTCCGCAAAGACATAGACAGGATGGAAGCTGTCCAGAGGAGGGCAACTAAAATGGTGCAGGGGCTGTACTGGAGGACATATGAAGAGAGTTAAGGAGCTTAATATGTATAGCCTCGAGGAAAGGAGGGAGAGGGGGGACATGATAGAAACTTTCAAGTACCTCAAGGGAATCAACAAAGTCCAGGAGGGTAGCATCTTTCAAAAAAAGAGGTGTGCAAGAACAAGAGGGCACAATTTGAAGATAGAGGGGGGCGGCTCAGAGGTAATTTAAGGAAGTATTTTTTCACAGAGAGGGTTGTGGATGCATGGAATGGCCTTCCGGAGGAGGTTGTGGAGTCAAAAATCAGTGGTGGAATTCAAGCATGCATGGGATAGTCATAAGGCAATTCTGGGGGGTGGGGGTAGGAAGAAGTAGGCTGCTGGTTAACTAGGATCTGCAGCTTATCCAGTAGGTAGGGAAATGGGCAGACTGGGTGGGCCAAGCGGTCCTTATCTGCCGTCAAATTCTATGTTTCTATATCATCAATTGTTTATTGTTGTGTGTGGGTTTTGAATGTTAATTTAGAACAGTCAGTCTGTGTACTGTGAAGTGTGCTTTGGGCGAGGGGCATATTTGTGGTGTAGGTACATTACCTGGTAGAAAAAGGCAGTCTTTCTGTTTTGGTTTTATTTTTCTTGTTTAACTGTGTTAATGTACACAGAGTAATATTTTCAGTAATTCTTGACATTTTTCTGCTGATTGTTGTTGTGGTGCAGCAATGTATAATTTGTCTGTCTAAAACATTTGGTTATATTATTAAAGGTCTTCAATTTGCTACGCATTACTTAATGTGTGTGAGTGTGTGTGCAATGCATGCCATTAAATCAGACACCTTTTATTGTGCCACAGAGTAATTGCAGCAGTGTGAACCTGCTTTCCACAGCACCTTCATGAATTTTTTATACTGCTTTGTGATATCTTTACTGGTAGTGGAGTGTTACTGCCGTGCACTAATCCCCCAACTGGCAAAATGTATTCCTTTCCACATTTGGATTTGTGACTTGTGAGCACTGGTTAGTTGGTGTTGTGCCTATTCGTATGCATCCCTTGAGTGTGCAGAGCAATCTTAATCCGTCTGTGCATTTGCAGTACATCATTAATTCTGGGAGACTTTGCATTTCTTATTATGCTCTCATTTCACTTTGTCAGCACTGGGGAATTTTCTGGACACAAGACAGTAGCATTTTGTCAGCACTGGGGAATTTTCTGGACACAAGACTGTAGCATTTTGGGGATGCACATTAATTCTGGTGACTCTGTGTGTGACCTGACCACTGTATGCATGACTGAGTGCGCCATTAATTCTGGAAGACTTTGCATTTCTTGTTACACTCTCATTTCACTTCATCAGCACTGGGGAGTTTTCTGGACACAAGACAGTAGCACTTTGGGGATGCACATTAATTCTGTTGACTGTGTGGGTGGGGTGCTGCTAATATTGTTGTCACTCCACCTTTCTTCGCGTTTAAGGCAGAATGACAATGAGAAGAAATAATAAGGCAAAGTGAGCCTTTCCTAAGGGGCACTACAAGTAGGGAAGTGCCAACGCGAAGTGGCAACTTTGCATTCACTTCACCAGTGGATTTTAAATTCGCTGCATCTCTAGAGCAGAAGAAAACTTAAGACGTAATCATCTTTTGGATGAGACGTTAAACCGAGGTTCCATCTGCCTGGATTGGTGGTAGTTCAGGTGGATGTTAAAGATCCCACGGCACTTATCAAAAAGAGTAGGGGAATTTCCCCAGTGTCCTGGCCAAATTTCCTCATTCACTAAAGATACCACCAACAGCTTAATCTGGTTCAAGGTAATTTGGCATTCATCTGTATCCCCCTCCTCCAGGTCGTACCTGAAAATAGGCAGAATTTGTCTAGTGCACTTACCCGGTCAACAAAAACTAAATAAATAAATAAATAAAATAGTAAATACCAGTGCCATAATCTCCTTTCATTCAAAGCGTCTCACCCCATGGCAGTATATATATGAAACAGTGGTGAGCTGACCATGGGATACCAGTTACAAATCTCAGAGCTGAATGATACAGTGTGTCAAGTGTACCTGATATTGATCTAGTAGTATTTTTATAGATGCAATCCCCATAATCTAGAATTGATAAAAACAGTGAATTAACAAGCAATTTCCTTAATGAAAAATCAAAAAGAGATTTGTTCTTATAATAAAAAGCTAATAACCATTTCAATCTGTTTGAGATAAATTCTGTATGCTGTCTGTATGACAGTTTGGCATCTAATAACAATCCCAAATACCTATGAGTAGGTAGTTGAAAAATGTCCATCCTTTTACGACAATAAAGTTTATATTTCATAAAATCAGATGTTTGTTTTGAAAAAAATCATCCATTGTGTTTTTTTATGTTTAGAAGCAATGTCTGTTCTAGCAGAAAAAAACTGTATTTTATGAAAATCTTGTTGAACATTACTTACTGTTGTGACCAAATCATTATGACTAGTAAATAGGATGGTATCGTCCACATATAGATATATTTTTGATAAAGATGAACAATGTAATGGTAAATTGTTAACATATAATAAAAATCAGGGTTCTAGGACTGAGGCCTGCGGGACACCCTTTACTAAAATAATCATGCTGGAACTGAGGTTACTTGCCTTTACATAATGCAAACATAATGATAGATATGACTGGAACCATTGTAAAGCTGAAAAACCTAACCCAATTTTCTTAAGTGTATTCAGTATTATAATGTGATGAACTGAGTCAAAAGCTTTAGATAAATCCAAATAAACCGCTGATTTACATTGTAATTTTGTGACATGTATGCTAATACATTGTTTGGCATCATCCTGGTGAAATAAGGCAAGGGTAGGTTGGGTGGCCTGTTTAAATGAAATCTTAAAGCATTTCAGGGATGTATTCCCCAGGTGTAGTTAGGATGTTAACAGTTGACTCAGGACTGGGATACCCCTCTTGGATTCTATAAAATCAAAATATGGGAGCCATTGGGAGTTGAACTGGTCTATACGCAATCCTAGCTGAGCTGTGAAGGCCTCCATATTTCTTATTGACTCTACATTGCTAAGCCACTGATCTTCTGCTAATAGATGAGTGGTGAGCCAATGTTGGGTGATGACCTTTAGGACTACCACAGTAAGGATGAAAACCCAATATTTCATATTGGAAGATCTCAGCCCTCGAGGGGTTATGCCCAGAACCAAATCTGTGAAGGTGGGTTCTATTAACTCAAGTGTTTCTTGAAATGATCTCCTTACCCTTTCCCAGAAAGGAAGTATAAGAGGGCATTCCCAAAACACATGAAAGTGAGTTCCACGTGTCCCACAGGCACTCCAGCATTTATTGGTGTTTGTTGAGGCAACCTGTTTTGAGATTATTGGAGTGATAAAATATCTGCTAGTGACCTTCCATCTGAATTCCCTCCATGAGGGTGAGTTTATATTTTTTTGTACTCCTTTTCAGATCCTTTGCCACTCTTCGTCTGAAATCTGGGAGCCAATCCCTCCAGCCATTTATCTTCAATGGATTGGGTCAGTAATGTCCCCACCCCCTCTTGTAAAGATCTATAAATACTAGAAATATAATTTCTCTAGTCTCCAATAAGACTTTTCTGATATGTTAAGTTTACTGGTGGTGCTAAGTCTTCAGCTAGTGCCGTCACTCCCACTACAAGTGTGATGTAAAGATGGCATTTGAGAAATTTGTAAAATTCCTAACTGGTGAGAGTGAATTCCTTCTGTAACATCATCAGCACTCGTAACTGCTCCTGTCTCTGAAAGTAGCCTCCACCTCTGCTTCTCTTGACAACGCCCTTCAGGCGGGTCTCCACCTAGCCATCCCCACCACCACTTCCCTGTACACTGTGCCTATGTTTAACCTGGCCAGTGCCAGCTGTTTCAGTGTTTACCTATTAGATTGCTCACTTGATACCAACTTGTGTAACACCTGTTCTCAATTATATGTACCCTGTAACCTAATTGTATTTGTCTGACCACAGTGTGACGTGGCGCCTCTGTTGAACGCCTATTGTTTTGCAAATCTATGCTATGTAACCAAAAACACAATGTATGTCTTTATGTGACGAAGTACCTTTGGAAATGAGCCTCTGGCTCAAAGGTTGTAAACTGATTCTTACAAATAAATAAACATCTCAAATGTTTTAACCATCCCATCCTGCAGAAATTGATTGAGGTGTTTAAGCCCTTTTAGTTTCCAGCTGTGTAGGCCCAAGTCTGCATTAGTGAGAGGGAATCCCAACAAGTAGGGCAGAGGGATCAGTTTCCAGACTGGGGTAGGTATTTCCCACCATTGTCGGGAGTCCACCCACATTGATAGTGTGTGTGTTTTGTCCACTTATTCTTAAGGGATTTCAGGTCTGGTCCCAGAGTGACCCATGGAAGGGTATTTAAGGGTGCCCCTTGTTGTGCCTGATGTTCCTTAGCATACCACCTGCCCTGTAACTCCACGGATAGCATTTTCAGGATGGGGAGCAGCTGGGCAACTCTGTAATAGTATTGAAAATTTGGGAGCCCCATACCTCCTTTTTCCTTCATTTCTGTTAAAAGCTCCCATAGTTTTTGAGGTCTCCTTCCTGCCCAAACAAAACCAGACAATTTTTTCTTAAGCATTTTCCAGTCTGCTTCTGGAATCGGTAACAACAGTGTAGAAAAGGAAGAGCTGCCACCTGTTAACATCATCAAACACTTGAAACTTAACAGGATAATAAATACATGAATACAGATTAGCCAAATCCTGAGGAATTTGAATACCCAGATAGCATATTTTGTTTTTTACCCTTTTGAAAGGGGTCAGTAATTTAATTAGGGGTGAGGAATGAGCATTAAAACACATCACCTCTGACTTCTTCATATTAATTTTAAGCACTGAGATAGATTCAAATTGATGTATGTGGTTAAGCAAATGGGGGAAGGATTCCTCAGGATTATCTATTTAGACCAGGGTGTCATCAGCATATGGGGAAATCTTATGCACCCCGTTGACCTCGAGGGCCCAGATTGAAGCACTTTCTCGGAGTGCCTGCAAGCAAATGGCTCCATACTCTGGGCAAATAACAATAGGGATGGGGGAAGCCCTGTCTTGTGCCCTGCTCTTTGGGGGAAAAAATCAGAGAAGGTTCCATTTACTCGAACCTGGGCTTTTGGTTTTTGGTAACATAGAGAGACCCAGTGAAGGAAGGGTCCCCCCGCCCCCATATGTCACAACACCTCCAGCATGTAGGCCTAACCCAGGTGGTCAAAAGCTTTTTCAGCATCTAGCAAAACTGCTAACTGGGCGGAGGATGATGGAGACTTGTAAGCCATTACATTTAAAAGTTTTCTGATGTTGTCCGACATATGTCAGTGTCAGATGAATCCTGTTTGGTCTGGGTGGCTTAAACTCTATATACTTTTGAAGATGGGTTGCCAGGATTTTTGTTAAAATTTTTCAATCTTGATTCAGAAGAGAAACTGATTGGTAAGCTTCACAGTAGGTACCTGGTTTTCCTGGTTTTTGAAGGACCATGACCAGCACTTCCATCCAGGAGTCTGGTATCTTGTCTTCCATCAAACAGGCATTAAAACCTGTAATAAGTGAAGAACTAGGTTTTTTAAGAAATTTTTATAGAACTCAGCACTGAAGCCATCTGGCCCCGGTGTCATAGCAGTTGGAAGTCCGGAGATTGTCTGGGGTACTTCTTGCTCAGTAATGGGGGCTGATAGGGCACTGGGAGTTGCAGCTCCTTTAAAAAGGATCTAGTGTGTTCAATAACCACCTGGGGATTTCTCCTCCAAATAGAGGGTACTGTAATATTACCTAAATTGAATGGCAATGTCTTTGGGCCTAACCCAAGCATTTAGTGGGTTTGCTTTATCAACTAGGTGAGAAATATGTCTGTCTGCTCTACTTTTTCTCAGGCAAAAAGCCAAGAGCTTGGCTGCCCACTCTCCTACTTTATGATAGTTTTGCACTGAAAAGTGCAGAAGGCCTTCTGCCTTCTTATTTTCTAGCTTTTGGGGGTCAGAGCATGCTCTGTTGAATTCTCTGCGGGTTTTGGAATTACCTGGGTCAGTTTTGTCATTGCTTCTAATTAATTTATTTGCTTCATCAGCTGAGTTATTCTAGCCCAATCTTGTTTTTTCTTAGTCGAGGCATAACCTGTGATGTGGCCCCATACCACCACCTTTAAAGTATCCCACCACAAAAGAGGCAAGCAGTCTGTCTTAGGAGAATCTGTACCCAGGTCTGTCACTACCTGAGATATTTGTTTGAGGAAGTTTTTATTATTGAGGAGTGAGACATTGAGTCTCCATATTGACTCCCTTTCCTCCGAACCCCATTGAAACTTAATAGAAATAGGGCTATGGTCAGATAGGGTGATGGGGTGAATAACAAAGGATGCAATCCAGTGTAGGTCAGATTTATGGGTAAGGAATAGGCCTATTTGGGAGTCGTATTTTTGTGCTGTAGAGTAAAATGAATAATCCCTTTCCCTCCCACACTGTTCCTTCCATATATCCAGAAGGCTCTTCTCTGTCATTAGAGCTTTTAATTTTTTGGTGGCCAGTTTATTTACATTAGGGTGACCCATTGACCTGTCCATTAAAGAGCATGGTACAGTGTTAAAGTCTCCACCTAAAATAATCTGTCCCTTGGGTAGGGCTGCCATTTTCTGGAAGATGTCCTGTATAAAGTTATTGGTACCTGTATTAGGGGCATAAACATTAATAAAATGCACTGTCCCACCCTGAAGAGATCCAGACACCCAGACAAAGCAGCCCTTCATGTCCTCTTCTGTAGTCTGAACCTGGACTGGGCTACCTCTTTTAATGAGAATTGCCACTCCTGCATTTTTAGAAGTGGGGTGAGAAGTTGCCTCTACCTGACCCACCCAGAGCCTTCGTAATTTAGTATGCTCATTCATGAATAGGTGGGTCTCCTGTAAATATGTAATATCATATTTCAGCCACCATAATTCTATTAATAGCCTAGTGCACTGGATATGGGAATTAATCCCTTTAACATTAAAAAAAATAATATTTATATTAGCCATAATATTCATATAAGCTAGGTCTTATCCCTTTCATAGCACCCTCTACCCTATCAAATCAACAGTCTTCCCTTTTCATATCATAAGGTATCCTTTTTATCAGTCGGGTTAACATAAAAAAACACAATAAACATTGACAGTATCAACTAGGGTTGTCAGACCTAGTTCGAGTAAGATTCAAATCCATCTCAAACCCTGGTGCTTGAGTTCTAATTTAGAACTCAAACACTAGAGGGTTCGAAGAAGGGTTTGAATCTTTGTAAAAAATCTTGGTAAGTACATCCCTTCCGAGTCTCGAATGCAAATTGTCATCCCCCAAGTGAAAAAATCCTTACTTTTTACTGTTGACATGCAAAACTGGCAGCTCCTGAGAGTCCCGACTCGAGTTCTGCTTCTGTTTCCATCCCATTCTGGTTCCAGCTGCAGTTACTGTTGTTGTGTAGGCAGTAGCATTGTGAGATTGCGCCTGCATACCCCTGATCTCAGTCACTGTCACCACCTGACCAACTGCTCTGCAGTCGTGTGGCGCTCTCAGACCAGCACAGTATTTAAGTTGCGCGTGGCTGCATTCGCATTCAGTCTGAGATGAAAAGGAGTTGCAGCTCTGCTGAGCCTGACTACATTGCAAGTTGTGAACTCGTGGCATTTTTAAAAAAATGTGAACTGATGACTTGCTTTGCCTCCCAATTGAGTAAGAAAAAAAAATAAAGCTAAAGTGTGGGTGGGGGATGGGGTGAAAAGGTTGGTGGGGGACCGAGGAAAGAAAGGGCGGGTAGGATAAAACGGTTGGGTCTCTCTTGTTGGGTGGGACACAGAAAGGGATCTACACATCTAGCTGACTGCCTACATTCATTTGGAGTGCTGCTTAGTCTTGCTAGTAACTTGCCAAACTACTATATTTCTAAATATTCTGATCCTCCTAAGCTGTTCAAGATTAACTACTAGTACTCATCTCTGTCTGGTGGGATTTGTCTTGAGACAAAGCACCCTGGCTGGGGGAGAGGTGAAGAAAATAATCAGATTTTGAGAAGAAACAAAGTTAAAAAAAATGTGTGAATGAACAGTTAAACTTTTATTGAATTGAATTGTTTAAAGCCTACAACAAGTATCAGGAGGGAGGACCCTGCTGCTGTGTTCCCTTCCCTTTTACTGCACTGACTGTACCCTAGTGATTACTGCCCAGTGTGAGTTTTGTGGTGGTATTATCCTTAAATACATTTTTTAACTATTGGGAGGAGAGACACAAGCATCTGCTGTGGTCAGGCCATCACCCTGCTGCTGTGTGCTCCTTGACTGCACTGTACCTTACCCAGTGTGTGTTACCGTGTGAAGCCCAGTGGCCAGTTGTGTGATGGCATTATCCTTAAATACATGACAGAAGCCTAAAAATATATTTCCCTGTTGGGAGGAGAGACAGAAAAATATTTTTCCTTGGTTTGTATGTGTAACTTCATCTCTTGTGATCAGCCCATCACCCTGCTGCTATGTGCCCTTTGATTGCACTGTTCCCTAGTACTAAGAGTGTGTTATAGTGTGAAGCCAAGTGGCAAGTTTTGTTTTGGCATTTTCCTTAAATACATGACAGAAGCTTAAAAATATATTTCCCTTTTAGGAGGAGAGACAGAAAAATCTCTTTCCTCGGGTTGTGTGTGTCACTCCATCTCTTGTGATCAGCCCATCACCCTGCTGCTGTAAGCCCCTTGACTGCATTGTACCTTACCCAGTGTTTGTTACCTTGAGAAGCCTAGTGGCCAGTTTTGTGGTGGTTCAGCTGGATTCAGAATTGCAGTTATTGACCTTAAACCTTGCCCAGCCTGCTATGCATATGCCTATGCCCAGCAGTTCAATCATTCTGTAAGCCATGGGCCTGGGATGATTTAGTTTCAAACCGTCATATTCATCAGTTACTTTCAGTCCACTGTACCACAGTGTCATACAGCTAAAACCAAATGTTGGAGTTGTAGCCTGTGATCACAGATAACATTGCATTCTTACACGGGAATTGTGGGGGTGTGGGTGTGTGCAGTACTGGTACTGTTATGGCTGACACAGATCATACCTCTCAATTGTACCACATTACGAGGAACGTTCCTCATTTTACCTCACAAAAGCTCCCTATTCCACATTGTGAGGACTTGTCCCACATTCAGTATTAACATTTTAAAGCAAAAATCTATAGTAAATGATGCAAAAAATATATTATTCAATTAATAACAGACTTTCTGAATGTAAATGCAAACATTTTAACTGGGTTCTGAGCTTCCTAGGTAAAGATTTGATTAAGAATTCCACATTTTGCTCATTTGTTCCACATTTTAAGTGGCAATGTTCCACATTTGGGGGATGAAAGGTTGAGAGGTATAACACCAACACAGATGAAGCATCTGGTGCTGGTGTTGGAGCAGGTGTTGGTGGTAGTGGTAATCCTGGTGCTAGCACAAATAACCAAAATGTTTCACATAATAAAAATTCAACAAACAGCAAAAGAGCAACAATGAAGTGTGGTAAAGGAGGACCTTTTAAGAAAACTTGTGCAGCTGCTGGGGTCACACGGATAGGCACAATAAGGTATGCCATTCATGCTGTTAAAATCCCTGTGACTAGCAGTAGTAATGCAAGTGACAGTGACTCAGACAGTAGCTCTTTGTCTCAGTCTGACACTGTTGTGTCTGGTGACATATCATTACTTCCTCAACAAAGTAAAATGAGCAAGTCTGCTGACAATGAATCAGGTAGTGCAGTTGCAAATAGAACCAGCACTGTTTGCAATGAAAAAGACATATCCATTGAATCCACCACTTCTATATCGGCCAACAATGAAAACCCATCAAAGTCTCCTGCCCACTCTTCAAGCACCGAGGAGCATGTTCCTGGTTCTATTAGGACTGGTGAAAAGACACAAACAGTTTTTGACTATCTCCCTAGCACTCTAACAAGATCTGTCACATCTGAGGTATGGAATTATTTCTCTGTCAGTAAACCGATCCATGCAGAACAATCTGTTCAAATGTAAACAGAGTGTACGCAGTGGTAAAGTTGCGTCATGCTTTGGCACTACAGCTCTTAAACGCCATCTGAAAAAGCATTCAGTTTTGCTTGATCATCCAAAACCCATGTCCTCCATCTTCCAGACCACATGTGAGAAGGGTCAGAAATCTGAAATGAATATTGAATTGTCTGAATTTGATGCAGACAGAACCAGTGCCAGCCCTAGGATCACTATTACCATTAATGCCAGCACCATTAGTACCAGTTGCACATCCAGTGATGGCACTGAATGTATAAGTCCAAGTTCACCATCCCAGCGTCCATCTGCCCATCAAAGCTCGGTGTATAATAAACCCGCAGGGACATTTTGTAAACAGCTAACTCTGTCTCAGGCATTTGAAAGGAAGAATACTTTTACTAAAAATCATCCAAAGACCCTTCATCTTAATCAAAGAATTGGTGAACTGTTAGCTGGAGCCCCTGTCCCATTCTCTTTGGTAGATCACGAGGATTTTAGGGAGCTAATGAAACTTGCAGAGCCTCTCTACAATGTTCCTCACTGAAGGTTCTTTCCTGTGTTGAAATACCAAACATGTATCAGGCTTTAAAAGTGACAGTGATGTTTGCACTTAAAACTGCAGAGGGTGGGGTTATTAATGTCACAACCAATATATGGACCAGCAGTCAAAACATAGATTACATGTCCCTTACTGCTCACTGGGTCACATTTTCTTGTGTATCTTCAAAAACATAGACTACCAAAAAGATGGCAGTGCTGCATATAAAGAAGTTTGGGCAAAATCATACAGCTGCAAACATCTTGCAGGAACTAAATGACCTTCTTGATAATTGGGTTTATTCTCATGGTCTGAAATGTGGCTTCATAGTAAGTGACAATGGTGCCAACATCTTGAAAGCAGTGCAGGATGGAGGATTTCTGAATGCTTCTTGCTTTGCACATTGCTTACATTTAATTATCAAGGGTTTTCTCAACAATGAAACACAAGTGCATGGTATGATTGTTGTTTGCAAAAAAATTGTGACTCACTTTTCACATTCAACTGAGGCTATATGGACATTGTCCGAACTGCCAAAAAAAAAAACCCCAAGCGCCCCATCAAAAGCTGATTCCAAATGTTTCCACTTGTTGGAACTCAATGCTTTATATGCTGCTGCGCCTCTTGGAGCAAAAGCAAGCTGTACATGAATATTGCTCCAATTATATTATTAGAGATGGCATTATGCTGTCTGTGCTGCAGTGGAAATTAATGGAGACTGTGTGCTGCATCCTAGCTCCTTTTGAGACAGCTACAAGGGACATGGCTTCTGAAGGTGCATTTATGAGTCAGGTTATCCCACTCATAATGCTGATTTCGCATCATCTTAGTGTTCTAAATCTACAGATAGAAAAAGACAGATCTGATGCTCAGACAAAATGTCAGCTGTATCATGAGAATCTCGTAAAGAGAATGAGTGAGCGCTTCAAAACCAATGACAAATTAGTTGCAATGACGAAATCAAAACACAACATCCTTGCAACCATTTTAGATCCCAGGATCAAGGCTATACAACTTTCGGAAACAGATCATACCAAGCAGTACAAATGTCTGTTGCTAGATGAGCTGCAGCACTCACAGGAGTCAAACACAATCACGCACAGCACCCTCTGGTTGTCATCACCACAACATGCAGGCTCATCATCACAAAGGGATACAGAACTGGAGAAGTCACCAAACATGAACAATAGTTGTTCCACAACTGCCACTTCTTCAACCCTTAGTAGCAAGTTTAATCTGTGGCAAAACCTTTCCCAAATTGCTGCCATACCAGCTTTTGCTGATTCCTCTTCTGAGCGGTCTCTGTCCATCATGGTAGACAGTTACCTGCAAGAACTGCCTATTCCTATTGGTGCATGTCCTTTTGAATACTGGAGATCAAAAAAGTCAATTTGGACGGAGCTGTATGATGAAGCCTGTAAATATCTTGCTTGTCCTGCAACAAATGTCTCTTCAGAACGCATGTTTGGTACCGCTGGCAATATTGTGACAGACACCAGAAATAAGTTGCTGCCAGAAAATGTATACACATTAACTTTTATTAAAGTTAATGAGTCAAGATTTCCCTATCTCTACAAAAGTATACAAACTGATCCTGAAGTGATTGATGTTGTGGATGTTGATGGTGATGACAACTCAGATGACGGTGGCTGGTAAATATTGTGTGGGACAGAGTCTCTCCAGACAAAAAAGGAAACTTTTACAGACTGTGATGACATGGGTTGTCTCTCTCCTTTCTCTTTCTACTACCTTGGACTATATACCCGCCAAAACTTTCACTATTTCATGGCAAACTGCTTTGTAGCTAGGGTCTAAAGTCAGCAAGTTTTATATACAGGGCAATTTTAACATCAGTGGGAACAGGCCCAAATTTGGCATAAAAGGGACACTGTCATGTCAGTCATTTCTGTATTGTATTATTTACAGTTAAAATGCAAACATATATTTCTGGATTTACCTTCTGTGATTTTGTGGTGCATCAGTACAGGCTGGGACTGGGGGAGGTCTATTTTTGAATTTTAAAGAGCACAAAACAATGAGTTCTGTTTGGTAGCTGTTTATTATTTTTTCAATTACAGAAATGTTAGCCATAAAAGAAAATGATCCATATGTAACTTACTTTACTGAATAAAAAGTGATGGGAAAAACTGTATTTTGTATTGTTATATTTCTATTGGCAGCATCCTGTTACCAGTCTCTTCTGGAAAACAGTCATCTGGAGTTTTACCTGTGTCATGGTTGAGCACATATCATTCTGTAAGCATAGGTCTCATACCACAGTAGCTCATGTTTAACATTCTGGTGTGCACAAACCATGGCATAATAGCAACAACTCTCAAATTACTGGTTCCATGAAGAGAACTGTACAGAATTTTGTCCATAAGAAGAAAATAATTGAAACGACAGTTTTTCACATAAGTGTTTATTAAGGAACAGTTAAGTATGGCTCATTTGGAAGCAAGAGCTTCATTTTTCTTGACTACGCATGGGGTAGTTTTAGCATTTAAGAGGGGGGAGAGGGTAGAATGGGTGCTGGAGGGTGGGTAAGGGTTGGAGATTGGTTGTAACATGGATGCAAGAGGGAGAAAGATGGCATGTATGCTAGTGCATGGGTGAGGGTTTGGAGTTGGTTTTAACATGGAAGCAGGAGGGCACTGGTGTCGGAATGCTTTGAAAAGTGGTAGGGCCAAAGATGTAAGGGGTAAATTCTCCCCTATTAAATACATTAACATGATTACAAAAACTGATAGGGCCTCTTATGAAAGTGGTAGGGCCATGGCATTAGTGCCCCCCCCATTCCAACACCTATGCAGGAGGGAGAAACATGGCATAGTGGTTAGTGCATGGGTGATGGTTGGGGGAGTGAGTTTTAACATGAGTGTGGGAGGGAGAAGGGTGACATGAATGGTAGTTCATGAGCAAGTGTGGGGGTAGTTTAAACATTTGGGTGAATGAGAAGGGTGGAATATATGCTTGAGGGTGGGTGAGGGTTGGAGATTGTTTTTTACATGGGTGTAAGGGTGGCATGGGTGCTACTGCATGGATGAGGGTGGTGGAAGAACAGTGGAATGGGTGCTGGGGGTGAAAGGGGGGTGTTGATTTAGTCCTTTCATTTACAGATTCATGATCAGTAGGGGATAGTGAGGAAAACGTTGATGACAGGCCAATGCTATGGGAGGGCTGTACTGACTGCCCACTGCGGAACCTACTATAGATATATATATTTATTTTTTTGTTTGTTTGTTTGTTTTATTATTTAGTACATTGCAAACTGCTGCCACCTAGCACAAGTGTCCTGTCCCCTTTAAAAAAGAAGAAAGGAATCAGAAATAGAAGAAAATCTGCATCAGCAGTTTTTACAGAATGTGACCAATCATAAAGTGTTTTTGCTTTACAAGTAGTGATAATTGGATGCATAATGGAATTGACAGACCCTGTCCCTTAAACATCACATGCCAACTGCTGCAGCTACAGCACATTACATGTTCCTAAAGTTAGTACGTGGTAAGGAAACCACTTATTTATTTATGTGACTGAAATACAAATTTTATTGACATATCAGCTGAAAAGATGCATTATCTTAGAAAGTTGTATATATTACTTCAATTTGCCAACAAGAATGATGGTATATGTATGCATTATCTTAGAAAACCACTTGCATTTTTTTTGCCAACAACGACTAGAATATTTTTTTTATTCAAATATCTTGACTGACTATGGTATGACATAATATGTTTTGCAACAGTTCCATGCACTGCAGCTGCCATACCTTGACTTGACATTGTTATGAAAGCTTTCTTTTAAACACAGCAACTTTTGCCTTACTGATTTAAAAAAGAAAGGAGAAAATAGCTGAGCATAGGTAATATCAGTTATGTTTTCTCATAATTCACGACGACGAGTATATATAACTGAGTACATAAATGGCTAATGTGCCACTTTTTTCACTAAGAAACTATGATGCAGCTGCAGCAGGAAAACTTTTAACATATGGATGGGTGGGTGGGTGGGACTGTTACATAAGTTGCTGGTTTAGCAAACAGAAGAAACCATCGATAAACCTAGTTGTATTCCTAGCAATGTCACACATGATTGATAATTTCTTTCCGCCCTTTTATTGAACAGTTTTTCCTTCACATGTATTTTATTACTATCTTCATTACTGGCAGCACAATTAAAAAATAGGTTTTGAGTTCTAAAATGTTCTAAAAAAGATTAGAACCCTAGAACTTTTTCAAGAGTTCTAGACTAGAACTAGAACCCAGAACTTCAGAGGATTCTGACAACCCTAGTATCAACATTGTGGCCAAACATTAGACAACTTGTATCTTATGCATTACACAAATATACTTTTGAACTGACTTCCTAGGAGAATGCTGCAGCGATGGAATTGGGCTGCAGAGTGTCATTAATAGTGACCTATCAGCCCCCTCCACCTTAAACAAAGCTGGGGTGTAGTGGTGCTAGTCTACAGGTCAACTGCAAGCCAGTCCTTATCAAAAAAGAGATTAGCTCCCCACAAAGTGAGCACTTATGGGTAGCCCCACTACTTGATTAGTAGTCCTGTGCAGTTTTCCTTCCCCCCAGCTGTGTATTAGCGGCAGAAGGCGATTTACCAGGACCACCAAAAACACCATGTAACTTACCCCTCCCTTTTCCCTCAGAGCACTCAGTATGTTCTGAGAGCTACCCATGAGCTTGTTATGTTTCTGTGCGGACTTTGAGGTTTGCTCAGTCGCAGTCCTTCCCAGCTAGCCCTCTTCAGAAAAATATTTAAATGCAATGGCCCTCAACAGAGCGCCCCTTGACTGCTGACAGGAAAATAGAGATGGGAGAGAGAAAAAAAAAAAAAGCACAGACGGTTTCTTCCTCTCCTTCTCCCCCTCCATTTCCTACTAACAAACACATACACCCCCCCCAGCAGCAGTGATTTGTACATAGCAATCACCCTCGCAATAAACAGTTAGTGCCTAGTGAGATCTTCGACATTCTGGAGCACTAGCAGTGTCCTACAGAGTTTCATCAGATCCCCCATTATTTTTTTACAGTTCCTTATTTTTTTGGGGGGGGGGATCTTGGTGCCCCAGGCTCAAAGTTCTTGCTTTGCACTCTAGAGTCCTCTCACTTAAGTAGCTTAGCAATATCTGTTGTTGTTGTCCTCAGAAGTGATCCAGCGGGTCCTCATTTTTGGCTCTGTCCCCTTGCAATTATGCTCCAAGCTAAAGTGATCAGGCGTTTCTCTAATTGTTTTGTCTCCAAATCAGGGAGTTGAATGTCTAGGTCTTTTAAAGTTGGGAGGGTTTCAATCAAGGAGGTGAAGGTTTTTGTACCTAAATTCATATGAATTGTTGATCCTTGCTGGAAAAAGCAACTGAGCTTTGATGTTTTTCTTTGTTTTTAAGTCACAGATTACTGAACGCACCCTCTGCCTCTCCATCTGAAGTGCTGTGGAGAAATGTGGATCAAAATATATTTGAAGCTCCTTGAATTTATTTACCTTATGTCACCAAATTTCTTGCAGAATGGTGTCTTTACTCTAGAAATACACCATTCTTATGATCTATGACCTGTGGCAAGCAAAGGGATCTACCAGTTTAGGGTCCAGTGATCGATGAGACCAGTCTGTGTCTAAATTAGTGTTCTATGGCAAGGATAAGGTGGATCACAGCAGATAGTGAATGAAATCTATGGTTGCAGGGTACCCTTCCTCTGCCATTTCAGGTACCCCGAGGATGTGAAAATTATTTTGTCAAGCGCAATTCTCAATATGTTCCATCCACGCTTGGACCTCCCTGTCCCATTGCAGCAAATACAGCACAAACCACTATGTGGTAAGTTGTGCCTCAGATATATCTATAAACGTCATTGCATTTTCTTTTTTTTTATATTAAGTATGCTTTATTGTTCCATTCCAAAAAACAATGGATTTACCATACAGCATGCAGATCTCTTGTATAGAAGCTAGGTAAACAACCACTGATATATATCAAGGCAATATACTTCTAGGATAAAACGCAGATTGTAGGGAACAAGAATTGCCCACTTCAGTAACCAAGGACAGATAATATTCAGTAAGTCTGCATTTATCTAACAAGAGTTTCTGTCTCCACTGGTATAATACAATACAACCACAAAAACTAATAACTCTTTATATACCCTCCCCCCCAACCATCCCTCTTCGCCACTACAATATGTAGAAGGGAAACGAGTTCCCTTCAGAGATAGCGTGGGGAACAGCCACTCACCAAGTAAGGAAAAATGAGAGGGGACTGAACTGATGACCATCACCAAACTATATCAAGATCAGATCCAGACCAAGATGCTCCTATATGGATAACAGGGTATGTAGAGGTGCCCTCTGGTATTTTTTGCTACGCTTAGACATATTGGCAATAAAATATTCCGCTTGCAAAGCAAACAATATCTCTTTATGCCACTCCATGTACGAGGGGATTTGCTGGTCTAACCAGTGGCGCAGTATGATTTTTTTGGCACAGAGAGATATCAACGTCATATGTTTCCTTTGGTTATCTACTAGAGTGTCACCTGAGTCACCTACAATGCAGATTTCGGGCTTAAAGGCATCTTGAAGCCCAAGCATAGGATTCAATTTAGATCTAATGGCAGCCCAAAATGGAATGACTTTGTCACATTCCCAGAGAATATGGAGAAGTGTACCTCTTTGTGAGCCACATCTGGTGCACAGTTCCGATGTGTGATGCCCCATCTTATTAAGTTTTACAGGAGTGTAATATAAATCATGCAATACATAAAATTGGAGCAGCCTGTACCAGTCCCACCTGATATCCTTGTACAACCTTTTCCAGATTTGCTGCCATTGGTGGGGTGTTTGAGAGGCAGAGGGGAAGGACCGATCCCATGTATAGTGCTCACTTGTTCGTTACCACTTATTCGAAGTGCCTTATAATAGAAGGTGATATAGTGAGACGAGGGTCTCCCAGAAAGTGAATTAAGTATAGGACCAGTCATATACCAACTCCAGAGGCCATTACCAAAGTGCTGTGTTAGCACGTGGGCTATCTGTAGGTATTTAAAACAAAAGGAAACTGGTAATTTATACTTTACACCAAACTCTGAGAACTTAAGTAACTTACCATTTTCGATTAAGTCGACCACTGTGATTCGCAATCCAGCGGCCAAAAAGATCGCTTAATAACTCTACCCCTATTTTGAAATTGGGATTTTTGAGGAGGGTTGAGACATCCTTCGATAAATAAAAGCCTGAAGGTTTTATTCAGTTGAGCGTGTATCCGCATTCAAGTCATAATTGGCGTGGATTTACGTAATTTGGGAACTTTATTAGCAGTAAGATAGGGAAGGCACTTGATATCGATTCCTGCAGCACAGCATATTGACTGTTCAATTTGTAACCATAATGGGAGATCCTTTGTGGGTTTTAGCCATCGAGAGACTATAGCACAGTTAATGGCCAGATAATAATAGTAAATGTTGAGGACTTGCACTCCACCATGCTCCTTGGCCCTCTGCAGTTTTGCAATTGCCCTCCGGGGCGATTTATTTCTCCAAATATATTTAGAGATAATACTATGTACCTGATGAAACCAGGAGTGAGGGAGAGATAGATTTAGCATCTGAAGGGGGTACAGTAAATGGGGCAGGACGTTCATTTTAATGATACTGATACGTCCCCAGAGAGAAATAGGGAGCGATGCCCAATGATCAAGGTCCGTTTTCATGTGTATAAGTAACTGGTCCAAGTTATATTGTTGCATTTTGCTTGGGGATAGTGACAAGAATATACCCAGATAGTTTATTTTATCCCTTACCCAAGTAAGCACGAGGTGTTCCAAATCTGTTTTTAAAGTACGGTTGTTTAAAGGCATTACTTCCGATTTGGCTACATTTATCTTATAATTGGAGATTTCCCCAAATTCTCTGAAGATGTTGAGAGTGGCTGGTATAGACGTAGCTGGATTTATGACATGAAGCATGATATCATCGGCGTACACCGATAATTTGTATTGAGATCGGCAAATCGGAATACCAGATACTAAAGCGGATTGATTGATCCTCCTGATAAGAGGCTCTAAAAATAAATTAAACAAATAGGGGGACAGGGGACAGCCTTTCCTCATGCCCTGCTGAAGAGGGAAGGGTTGTGACATGACCCCATTACACAGTACCTTAGCAGATGGTTGTGAGTAAAGGATTTTGATCCATCTTATGAACTGTGAGTGGATTTCGTATTTAGGTAATAATTTGAATAAATAATCCCACGAGACACTGTCAAAGGCTTTTTCGGCATCAAGGGAAACTAAGGCTGCTGGGGTATCAGAGTCCCTTGATGCCGAAATGAGGTGGAGGATTTTCCGTAAGTGATCCGATGAGAGACGCCCGGCCACAAATCCAACCTGCTCAGGGCTTACTAATGATATCCAGACCTTGGCCAACCTATTAGATATGATTTTGGCAAGAATCTTCATGTCCACATTTATCAGTGAAATTGGACGATAGCTTGATACTAAGGTGGGATCTCTGTCTGGCTTGGGAAGCACCACAATGGTGGCCTCGGTGAGACTGAGGTCTGAAAGGCCGTGATAGTAAATATGGTTATATGTGTCAAGCAGGATAGAGCTCAGCTGAGCTTTGAATGCTTTATAAAAGTTAGATGTGTAGCCATCCGGCCCAGGGGCTTTGTCAGCAGGCAGGGCATCAATAGCCTCATGCACTTCACTTATATTTAAGGGAGCTTGTAAAAGGGCTATTTGGTGCTGGGATAGATTCGGAAGATCTATATCCTTTAGGAAGCGGTCTAATGTGGTATTGTTAGAAAGCTGAGGGGGACAGGAGTATAGAGATTGATAATATGCTTTAAAACACGAGACAACTTCCTCAGGAGTAGTATGGTATTTACCCCTCGGTTCTTGTATAGTAACTACCATTCTATCCGAGACCTGTGATCTGAGCCTAAGAGCCATTAGTTTCCCTGCCTTGTCCCCCTGATCGAAGTAAGTCGCTTTTGTTTTGAGATGGAGATATTCCACCTTATCTCTGAGTAGAGTATTGTATTGGAACCAAAGGCTTTCCAGCCTTTCAAATTCAGAGGGGCATGACTGGGGGGATAGGGTTTGCTCTAGACTTCTAATTTGCTGCAAGAGTGAGGAGGATACTGATAAGATTTTCTTTTTTCTAATGGAAGCCAGTCGAATAATTTCACCTCTTAGCAAGCATTTCAGGGCCCCCCAAAGCACATCTAATTTCGGCATGGACCCAATGTTAGAGTCCAGGAAATTTGTTATATATTTTTGCAGGAGGTCAACTATACTCTGGGATCTGAGTAATTGAGGATTAAATCTCCAAATTTTAAAATAATTAGTTGAGAGAGGTGTGGACCATTACAAGATAGTTGGGTGATGATCAGAAATCACTTTGGAAGAATATGCACAGTCCTGAACTCTCATGAGGTGCTCAATCCCCAGCAAAAAGAAATTGATTCTTGAGAGTGTATTATGGGGGAGAGAGTGGAATGAGTAATCTCGGGTGGAAGGGAAAAGAGTCCTCCATGGATCCACAAGGCCCAGAGTGGTCATAAGGTCTTTGAGGGCCAGCTGAGCTGGGGTGTATGGGGTGTGCCTTGTTTTTGACCTATCGAGGCTATTACTGAGAACCAGGTTCCAGTCTCTCCCGAGTAAGATGGGGAGGCTAGACCATGGTGCCAGATCAGACATGAGAGCTGTGAAAAATTGGGGGTCATCACCGACTGGTCCGTAAACAGACCCTATTACCATTTCGGTATGGCCTAATATGGCTCTTAAGAGCATATATCTGCCTTGTGAATCACCCATCGAGTGCAGCAACCGAAAAGGTGTACGCCGTGCAATTAATACTGCCACACCATTTCTACGGGAGTCTAGCCCATTACCAAATACATGTCCCACCCATGTTCTCCTTAAACTATTAATTTGAGAGCCAGATAAATGCATCTCTTGGATAAAGGCTACATCTGTATTAAGTTTGTGGAGATGCAATAGAATCTTAGACCTTTTGGTAGGGGATTGAGCACCTTTGACATTCCACGAGCAAAACCTCAGCATAATTGCCATAACCAAGCGATAGTCAGTAAAAGCCCAATATTATCTGATTCCTCCTCCAGAGGGAATCGTATCCAGTGTACTATTCCATACCTATTTAGTGGCGAACCCCAGACCATTCCCCCTCTCTACAACTACCCCTTGTTTGTTCCCAAATCCCTCCCTCCCTACCACACCACCCCATTTGTTCATTCTCAGCCCCCCACCCTTAAACTTGTACATTACCTCATAGAGATTATTAAGTGTAGGAGGCTGAAGTATAGAATTACAACTCATCCCCGCACCCATTCCCAGTAATTTAATACTTTCTTTTCCTCTGTATTGTCCCATCCCCCATATGATCCCTCTACCCACTACGAGATCAGAACAATGCCTGGAACAAGAAACAAGATTATGGACCAAGGTATTTCATCCTTCAGAAATGAGAAGTATTATTAATACAATGTTATAACTCTAACTCCTGACAACCCAGTGGGCGTATGTCTCACCCTATGCCAGATCATGATGCACTGAATAGATTGCCAGACTATCCAGAGTTACCCGCTCCCTGCTCCGGTCCTCCAACCCAGTGACCTGAATATAACACTATTTACACCCATCTATTAGGCATCCTGGAGAAAAAGGGGTCTAAGCCCTCCTATTCCCCTCTGGTCGCAGGCATTTAATACATGTCTATTTGTAGAACATCTTCGATTCTCTTCCTCAGGAGCTACTGATGTAATAACATGTGTAACTCTAGATCCTTCCACACCATATAGTCATAGTTGCTCAGGGCTTGACCCTATATATAACCACTTCTAATCGCCCATTAGTCGCAGGTATTCAGCACATGCCCATATGTGAAACGTTTCCAGATCACTTCAACTGGAGCTTCTAATACAAAAAAAGGGGAAGGGGGCTGCAGTTCTCAGCACAGCAGACATAGTCTAGGTTCCACTTGAGTGGCTGCAGGTGCTCTCATACTGTAGCGTGAGATCTATTGCCTCGTGGTGGTGCTTTTAGGTAATGCCAAAAGACCAAGGATTTCCTTTCAAGCAGTTGCTAATTTTATAATAATGTATTAAGTGACAGTTCAGTAGTTATCCACTTCAGGTACAGCGCTCCATATCCATTCATTTTTATTAAAACACCCCATCCTTTGAGAGGGCATGAATTAATGAGTAGTTTACTGGAGACCTCAGTGTGAGGGAAACAGGTCAGGATACATCTGATGTAGTGCAGAGCTAGCTAGCTGTGCATTGTCGAATGAGTGCCACGAGTCTGCGTGCATAACCATCAGTCTGGAAGGATATTGAACTTTATATCTGATACTTGCAGCAATTAATTTTGATACTATGGGGTGATATTCTGCACGGCGTTGTCTCACTGTGGCAGGGATATCTTGAGCCAAAGCAAGGTTGCTGGCCCTCCCAAGTAATCTGCTGCAGACCCCTAACCTGTTCCAGAATATGTGATTTATCCAGGTAATTTAGTAGTTTGATAATGATTGGTCTCCGGAGGCTTTCCATTCGCGGGGTTGGGTCGTAATGTCCGGTGAGCCCTCTCTATTATATATGATGGGTTATTTGGAGAGGGACCAGCTATCTTAGCTAGCAGCTTCTGACAGAATGAAATGGGGGCTGTTCCTTCTGCCTCCTCGGCAAGACCAAAAATAACAATATTGTTCCTCCTACTGCGACCCTCCAAATCCTCTAATTTAGATTCTACCTTGTGCAGCCTTTGCCTTAGAGAAACCACCTCTGGGTCTATCTTATTTTTCCAGTTCTCTAGTGAAGCTGTACGAGCCGGAACATCCGAGATAGCGTGATTTGTATCAGCCAGTTCACTGCTGAGAGACTTGATTTCTCTGGTAATTTCTTGTAATGCAGATTTAAAAGGTTGCAATTCTTCCAGAAACTTCTGTTCCGATAGGGGGGTCGCAGTTGGTATGGATGCCGTGATAGTAGTGGATTTAGCAGGGCCTCCGGTCTGGCTTTTGGATCTTTTCGATCCTTTCTCAAGGGTTTGTGGGGGCATATGGCGCGGAGGCGCCTGGCGCATTTCAGCCTCCATACTCCACTAGGCCCTTAGTCTTTCTGGATTGGCGCTTGGCTACTAGTAAAAAAAACAGAGGGCCCCAAAACCACCAATATGTTGCACACGGTGCTTCGCGATGGATCCCCTTTCCAAATTAATGTCAGAACGCCAATATCAGCGTGTTGCAAGAGTCAATCTTGTTAAATTTTACAGGATTCATTGAAGAGTTTTGGTGGTGCCCGATGCTGAATTTTCCTCTTCAATGTCTTGATCTATGGAGGATTCAGATACCAATCACTGCTGCCATGCCAAAGCCACAAAGCCCTCGATGTCTTCATCAAGAAGGATCTGTTTCATTTTGGCCCTGATTACCTTTTTTTTGTTGATCTTGGGAGCAGTGGCTTAGAGGACATCTCAGGTTGGCATCTAATCATGTTCAGTGAGGGTTTGAGTCAACAAAGGTAAGGATTCCAGCAGATTGTAGGGGAGACCTGCACAGAACTAAGCGGATCAGCCTCCTACCACATCGGTGATAGAATGGGAAGTCTTACAAACTAATTGTAACTGTGTTCTTGCAGTGTACACCAGAGGTCTGTAAAAACAATTCTAGCTATGTTCCTGCAGAGTATGGCAGAGTTCTCAGAAATATTTTTTAACTTTGATCATACAATGTACACCAGAGGACTGACAAAACAATTCTAACTCTGTTCCTGCAGTGTACACATGAAGTCTGTCAAAGCAATTTTAATTATGTTCCTACAGAGTACACTAGAGGTCTCACAAAGTAACTATAATTGTGTTCCTGCAGGTTGCACCAGAGACCTCACAAAGAAATTCTAATTGTGTTCCTGCAGTGTACACCAGAAGTTTCACAAAGCAATTTTGTGTTCCTGCAGTGTACACCAGAGGTCTCACAAAGCAATTATGTGTTCCTGTGTACACCAGGGATATCACAAAGCAGTTCTGTGTAGCTGCAGTGTATACCAGAGGTTTCACAAAGTGGTTCTAACTGTGTTCCTGAAGTGTACACCAGAGGACTTACAAAGCAATTCTGTGTTCTCGGAATGTGCATCAGGAATATTACAAAGCAGTTCTGTGTTCCTGCAATGTAAAACAGAGGTCTCGAACAGCAGTTCTAACTGTGTTCCTGCAGTGTACACCAGAGGACTCACAAAGCAATTCTAACTGTGTTCCTGCAGTGCACACCAGAGGTCTTACAAAGCAGTTCTGTGTTCCTGCAGTGTACACCAGAGGACTCACAAAGCAATTATGTCTTCCTGTGTACATGAGGGATATCACAAAGCAGTTCTGTGTAGCTGCAGTGTATACCAGAGGTTTCACAAAGTGGTTCTAACTGTGTTCCTGAAGTGTACACCAGAGGACTTACAAAGCAATTCTGTGTTCCTGGAATGTGCATCAGGAATATCACAAAGCAGTTCTGTGTTCCTGCAATATAAAACAGAGGTCTCGAACAGCAGTTCTAACTGTGTTCCTGCAGTGTACACCAGAGGACTGACAAAGCAATTCTAAATGTGTTGCTGCAGTGTACACCAGGGATATCACAAAGCAGTTCTTTTTTTTATCATAGAATAGTTTCATTGATTTTAATATCACTATAACAGCTCACAGACAACATAGTCAACAATCAGCAAGCAGCACAGTAAAAATGTGGTACAATCATAGTAGTGTACATCCACAGAATAATAACAAGAGAGTCAGGCTGATTATACGATACCAGTCCCGATCTAATGTATAGCAGACCACATATCATTACAAATTAAAATACAAAGAAAACATTCCAAACTACAAGGAGAAAAAGGAGAAGGTGACTAGTCAGGAACAGAAAGAAGGAAGACCAGAAAGGAAAAAGGAAAGAAAGAGAAGGTCAGTGGTAAGTAGGTACCATAAGTGTTTAAACAGGAGGGTTACAGTAGGAGATGGGAGTTTTGGAAAAGAGGTGAGTGTAGGTAGGCTTCCCATCTGGCGAGGTACTGGTCCATACAGCCTTAGTGTATATAGGACAGGTGCTCCACGAGGGATAGTTGAACTAGGGCAGCATGCCAAGCTGCACGGGTTGGTAGTGTTATCTGGCACCAGTGAATAAGCAATAGTCTCTTGGTCTCAAGGACAGCCAGCGACATCCATTGTTGCTGGGGTATGGTTAAGGCAGCTATCGAGGTGGTATCCCCCAAATGGAGTCTTGGATCTGATAAAGATATCTGGGAACCAAGTAGCTTAGAACAGTCCATGGCCATGTACAACCAAAAAGGCAGGATTTGAGGGCACATCCATAAAATATGCAGCAGATGTGCCCAGGTTGGTGACAGCACCAACAGTTTGAGTGCCCTAAAAGGCCATGGGCTTGTAAGGCAGCGTGGGTGTGGTACCAGAACAGCAGGATTTTAAGCTGGAGAAAACAGCTCTTAGTGTCTTTATAGTTGCAGTGCATTTCCTGGAGATACCGGGCCCAGGAATCTTCAGAGATATGGAGATTGAGGCCAGCCATCCATTTCAACTGGCTAGGACCGACGGGTCTGGCTAAGCATCCCACCACATCCTGTAAACATGTCGAATAAGGCCATTAGAGAAGGGTGATTTATGAAGGTGGGCCAGCCAAATCCACTTAGAATCAGGGCCAGTGCGGGGCATAGTGGCTCGCAATGCACTCCACATCTGAAGGTACTTCCAGAAGTCATTACTTGGGAAGTGGAATTTGGTTCATAGTTATTCAAAGGATTACAGGACTTCTGAGCCTGGTAGACAGAGGTCTTGCACATGGCGAATACCCCATGTCTTCCAGGTGGGCCAAAAAAGAGGGGTTCCACCAATTACCAGACCCTTATTATGCCATGAAGGAGTATAGCACCAAGAGGGTGCCCAAGCTACTTGGGGTGTGTTTGACAGGGACATAAGAGAGTGCCATGCCAATTTTATTTCTGCCAGAAGGGGGGCTAGATCACGAGTACCATGAGGCCCTGGGTGCAGAAGCATACTTAAGCTGGTGCCCTTTGCTAAGTCAGTTTCCAGCTATACCCAGGGTGTAAGTGGTAGGGTGATGGGAACGAACTACTAGGTGGCCGAAGTGGCCATGCAGGCCAGATGGTAGCCCTGAAACCAGGGGGATCCTAAGCCACCCCTTGACCAGTGCGCCGCCAGTTTGTGTTTGCTTCATCTGGGAGATTTCCCTTCCCAGAAGAAGTGAGACATCTGATTTTCCAGGGGGGTGAATAATTTAAGGGAGAGATATATTGGCAAGTTCTTAAAAAAGATACATGACCCGTGGGACTAGGAGCATGCAGACTACAGCAACCTTTCTGGGTAGGGAGAGCTGAAATTTCCACCAGCACTCTACCTCAGTAGACAGCTGAGTCAAAAGTGGAGGAAAAATTGGCTGTTTCTAAATCTGACCATTTAGTGGGGATGTGTATGCCCAGGTAAGAGAAACCCTGATCCACCTAAGATAACTCAGTTCCATGAAGGCAACTCCTGGAGAAAGCTACATTCAGAGGAGCCAGTGTAGTTTTCATTTGGTTAGCCCATAGGCCTGAGAGGGCCGAGAAGGTCTGTAAGAGAGACAGAACCTTTGGCAATGCCTATTGTGGCTGTGAGAGAGTCAGCAGGAGGTCATCAGCATAGGGTGCCACCAGATATGAGGTCCCGGCAACATTGATGTCAGAGATCTCCTTTGAGGTGATGAAGGCTCAGATGATAGGGTCTAGGGCCACTAAAAAGAGGGGGGGATGGAGCAGCCCTGCCAGGCTCCCCTCTGAAGGGAGAAGGGTGATGAAATAATGATATTAGTTAAAATTCTAGCCATTGAGCAGCAGTAAAGTGTGGATACCCATTGACAAATGGTGAAGCCAAACCCATAAAATCCCAGGACCCGGTGTAAATAATCCAATTCAGTCGAATCAAAGGCTTTAGTGACATTTATGGCCAGTGCAGCCATGCGAAGGATGGCACGGGAGGCTACCCACTTTAAATTTAATAGTAATCTAGTGTTGTCAGTTCCGGAATTACCCATAATGAAACTCACCTGAGCTGGGTGTATAATAGATGGTAATACCTCCAGCATCCTAGTGGCCAGGATCTTCGCCTGAATTTTAGTATCAATGGAAGCAAGGAGATGAATGAATGTTTGCACAGTCTAACGGATCATTGGACTTCTTCAGGAGGAGGATGATGAGGGCTTCTCTCATGGTCAGGGGGAAGGAGCCTGTTGTATGGGCTTCTCGAAGGGCCAAAAGCAATGGCTGGGCGATATCACCAACCAGTGCCTGATACGGCTCAACATTCATCCCGTCTGGGCCAGGAGCTTTCCCTTTAGCTATGTGAGGCAGAGCTTGGCAGAGCTCAACAGAGTTGATTGGGGAGTCTAATTTGGCTGTTTGAGCAGGGGTGAACCCCGGTCTGTCAAAGTGGTGGAAGAACTTGTCAAGCTCCTGCTCTAGCTGAGATGAGGAGAGGGAAGACTGCCACTAATATAGGGCTTGATACAAGGCCTTCATGGTGTCATTAATTTCCTGTAGGCCCTGTACTAACTTGCCCATAGGGTCCCAAGGGTGTGGATTCAGGAAGAGGCTTGCTGTTTCTGAAGTCTGAAAGCTAGCAGATGGCCACTTTTTTCTCCCCCATACCAGAAGGCACGCTTGGAGCGTAGAAGCAGTCATTTGGCCTTCTGGTGCAGGATAGTATTCATTTGATATTTTAGGCCTACTATCCATCGCTCTAGAGAGGTATCCCGATTTAAGGAGTTGAGAGATTTCAAGCGACTCTCCAATATTGTTAATTTGGCCTGCAGTTTAGCAACAGTAGCTAGGTGTGCTTTGTTCTTAGAGGCTGAAAAGGCAATAATACGACCTCCAAGAATTGCCTTGAAGGTTTCCCAGACCGTACCAGGGGGAAGCCCACACTGTGAGTTAGTAGCAAAGTAGTCCTTCACAGTTTGGGAAATCATCTGGCGGAATTCTGGGTCTCTCAAGAGTAACGGGTTGCATTTCCAACGAGTGCCAGCATGGGGATGCCCTCCCAAAGTGTACGTGGCAAAAACTGGGGCATGGTCAAAAATTAAAATGCTCCTAATTTTAGTATTGGAGATATTTTGAGCCATTTCATTGCTGGCCAACAAAAAAACTATGCGGCTCTGGGAAGAGTGTACCAGGGAATAATAGGTATAATCACATCCGGTGGAGTTAACTCTGTGCCAGACATTCGCCAGTCTCCACTCATCCTACATGCTGTGGAGAGCTAAACACTCTTTTGATCTGGCCTGAAGGATTTGCTTGGACTTATCCTGAAAAACATCCAGAACTATATTAAAATCAACCCACACGATAATAGGGATGGGGGTCCCTGGCAGGGATTGAGAAGAGAGGACCTGACTGATTGCTGGAAAAAAGTCCACGTAGTCAGTGTTCGGGGCACACACATTGCAAGTGATCAATTTCCCACTCAGAGAGGAAAGTTTAACAGCCACCCATCTTCCTTGAGAGTCATGTCAAGATTCCTCCATAATCCAAGGAGAAAAATGACAAATTAGGATAGCCAACCCTTTGGTCTTCGAGGAAGCCAAGTTAGCACAGAAAGTTCCCACCCAGGATTTCTTCAGCCGTATAACCAACCTGCCCAGCAGGTGAGTTTCCTGGAGCAGGGCAATATCTGTGTGAAGGGATTGGTGGTGCTGGAGTACTTTAGTGTGCTCAATGGGGTGGTTAAGACCTTTTACATTCCAGGACATCAACACCATTGCTGGGGAGGTGGTACCTGCCACTGTCACGTGCTCACAAGTGAAGAAGAAGTTGAAAATCAGACCTGAGGGGGGAGGTGGGACCAAGCAGGATAAAAGGTATACTTGCAACACATGCAGAGTCCTGAATACCCTAAGCACCGTCCTGTGAAACTAGATTAGAGAGACAGGAGGCACAGAAAAACAGTGGAAATGTACACACACCATATGATCAGGCTGCAGCAAAGGAGAAAACAGAGAACTATGAGCAAGTAGAAGCAACTGATAAATATGAAATACGCTGTATTATTGTAGTAGTCAATGTGCAGAAAGAAAAGAAACTGCCCCAGTCAGAGAAAACAGCTAACACTATGCACCATAAGCAAATGATAATAGAGCTTTAGGTGACAGAGGGTAACCGTGTGCAGTTAGCCTCAGATACACTGGCTCGCAAAGCCTAATACTGGGACGGTATCTGCAATCAACAGGGTTTTGAGATCTCCAGGCTAGGGACATATACAAGGTCGGGCAGTTGACCGATGGGATGGGGGGAAGGGGAGAGAGGGGGAGCAGGTAGCATATAAGGGGAGAGAGAGAGAGGGTGGGGAGGAAGAGGAAGATGGAGGGAGGGAACCTCCTTACCAAAATGTAAGAGGCCCATCATTTGCATTGGAGAGGGAAAAAGTAAGGGGGGGCTACAAAATGTAGCTGCACCCTGCCCCGGTAGTCATATATAACCACCAAGCACAAACCATTTTAGAAGCAGTTGCTAAAAAAGTCGGGTGCCACAGCTGGAATCTGGGAGCAGAACAGAAAGATGCCCCACAGGACCCCTCTCCAGGATAGCCAATTGGCAGCGAAGTTAAATGGGTTGGGGGGAAGTATATGGTTAAGACTGGAGTCTCCACTTCAAAATATGTCACTGTCCTTATAGGTATCAGGGTATAGAGGCTTATTAACCAGAGATAATATCGCTACAGAAATAAATGGCTAAATAGGTATACAGAGAGCATAGCAAAAAAGTCCTTGATTTAACCAGGCAGTCCTTTGGCCTGCACAATGCTCATTGGGGGAGACGTTGTAGTTCTAGGGATCTCAGTAGCTGCATAGGAGATAAGGCCTGGTGTTGTATTTGTATTTAGTTGTTTAGCCAGGTATAGCACACTAAGCTGAAAGCTTTTTTACAGGAGTGACCTGGGAGCACAAGGAGGTTAAGTGACTTGCTCAGGGTCACACAGTATACAAGTGGAAGCTGTGGGATTCAAACCCAGGTCTGGTCTGCTGGATGTTACCAGATTTGCAGCTCAGAGCCTTAGACCATTGCGCTATACTGCCTCCTAATGTTATAGGAGTTATAGGAGTCTGTATAGTGTTATAGGAGTCAGGGCGTCCACCACTTCCACCAACGAGGCCTCTGGGAGATCCATCCACTCAGAAGCAGTGGTAGTGTCCATGCCCAGGGATTCAGGAGAGACAGCTTGTGAGCTGAGGAGGAGCGGGACTTTATCTTCCTGAGAGACTTTAGCAGGAGCAGTAGCCCTACAGGGGTCCTGTATCAGCTGGGTGCCACTCCTAACATGATGCCATTGATAAGGACTTGATGCTGAGGGATGCAGAGTCAATGAGGGGGTGGATATAAAGGAGGACTGTGGGGCAAAGGCACCATTAGAGAGGCTGTAATCAGGAGGGCCCATTGCTGCAGGGGGACCATTAACTGGTGTTGCACGTCCGACTGTAATACTGTCCTCCAGACCCCTGTTCCCAACATTTTGGTTCCCTTTAGGAGCTGTGGCATTGCTGGGGTCCCATAACCTTCTGGGGAATGTAGTTGGTATAGGACAGTAGTGCCACAATTTACCAGGCCAGCTCTCGATGTCTAACGGATGGTCTGCCAGAAGTTCACTGCCCTCTTAACAAACGAGCAAGCTGGCGAGGCCCCGAAACTTAAATTGGAAATTGTGTTGACACAGAAACTTTTTCAGGGGACCAAAAGCTCTCCTTTTGGATGCAGTTTCTTGAGCAAAATCTCTGTAAAAGGAGACAGGGGTCCCTTGCCAGTAAACCTCCCCCAGATCTTGAGAGGCTCTCAGGATCCTTTCTTTGGTAGTATAACATAGGAAGAAGTCTATAATTGGTCTGGGTGTTGACAAACTTCTGTATTTGTGACCTGCTATTCTGTGTGCTCGCTCTACACTCATAGGACCCCACAAAGCAGTTCTAACTGTGTACCTGCAGCGTACACCAGAGGACTCTCAAAGCAATTTTAACTGTGTCCCTGCAGTGTACACCGAGGTCTCACAAAGCATTGCTAACTGTCCCTGCAGAGTACAACAGTGGTCTCACAAACCAGTTCTAACTGTCTCCATGCATTGTACACCAGAGGTCTCTCACAGCAATTCTATGTTCTTACAGTGTACACAAGAGGTCTCACAAAGCAGTTTTAACTTTGTTCCTGTAGTGTACACTAGAGGTCTGTCAAAACAATTCTAACTATATTCCTGTGGTGTACACCAGATGCCTCATTCATTCATTTCATTTAATTAATTTTTTTTTATCGTTGTAAATCTGATGAGCATAACTGCCCGGTTTCTCACAAAGCAGTACTTTATACCACAGTGTACATCAGAGGTCTGTCAAAGTAATTCTGGGATCCAGCAGTGTACACCAGATGTCTCACAAAAGCAATTCTAACTGTGTTCCCACTGCAGACTCCAGAGGTTTAACAAAGCAGTTCTACCCGTGTTTCTGCAATGTATTCCAGAAGTGTCACACAGAAATTCTGTGTTCCTGCAGTGTGCACAAGAGGTCTCACAAAACAATTATAACTGTGTTCCTGCAGTGCACACCAGAAGTCTGTTTAAGCAATTCTATGTTCTTGCAGTGTACATCAGAGGTTTCACAAAGCAATTCTAACTACATTCATGCAGTGTACATCAGATGTCTCACAAAGAAGTTCTTACTGTCTTCCTGCATTAAACACCAGTGGTCTCACAAAGTAATTGTGTGTTCTTGCAGTGTACACCAGAGGTCTCACAAAGCAATTCTTTGTTCCTGCAGTGTACACTAGGGGTATCAGAAAGCCGTTCTAACTGTGTTCCAGCAGTGTACTCCAGAAGTCTCGAAAAGCAATTCTGTGTTCCTGCAGTGTACACCAGAGGTCTCACAAAGCAATTCCGTGTTTCTGCAGAGTACAACAGGAGTATCGCATATAGAATAGTGGATGGGTGAACATCCACAACAAGGCTGTGTTTCCATCGAGGGAGTTGATGACATCACAGAGACCAAGAGAGTGAAGCTCGAGAGGTCTCGTTGATGTCATCAACTGCCCGAGATGGGAATGCAGACTTAGTTGTGGATGTTCACCCATCCACTGTTTTACAGAGTATTTGTTTTTTGGTTTTTTTTTTTACATTTTTTTTGTTACTTGCTGTAGGCGCGCGCTGCTCCCGTTCCATCTGGTGCTCCTGCTCACTCCCATTCCCACTTATGCTCCATCCAGCTTGTCAGTTTCTCCTCTGCACATCGCTTAGTTTTAAAATTGGGGAGGAAATAAAAAAGAAATAGTGTGTTCAGAATGGGAGCCATATATGGCTCTCAGTGTCCTGACTCCGACTTCAAAGTTGGTGGCTCCACTGCCCGGCACTTGCTAAATCATGCCACCATGTTTGCTTCTTTTTTCTAGAGAGCCATGTCTGAGCTAATCAGGCAGCAGGTCAAGGATAAAAAGTTGTTATACTATCGATGTGAAGTCTCAACGATAGTACAACAACTTTTTTGACCTTTGAACTATACTATAACAAGATTTCAGCAGTTGCTGAAATCCATGCACAATAGGCAGCACCCATATACTATAAAGCAGTTCTAACTCTGTACCTGCTGTGTCTATCAGAAGTCTCATAAAGCAGCTCTGTGTTCCTGCAGTGTAGACCACAGGAGTCACAAAGCAATTCTTTGTTCCTGCAGTGTACACTAGAGGTTTCACAAAGCAATTCTGTGTTCCTGCAGTGTACACCAGGGATATCATACAGCAGGTCTGTCTATCTGCAGGGTATACCAGCGGTCTCACAGTCTCACAAAGCAGTTCTTATTGTGTTCCTGTATTAAACACCAGTTATCTCACAAAGCAATTCTAACTGTATTCCTACACTGTACACCAGAGGTATCACAAAGCAGTTTGGCGTTCCTGCAGTGTACACCGGGGGTATCATGAAGCAGTTCTAACTATGTTGACTGGAGAAGGGCTCATGTGATCCTGCTCCACAAGAGTGGTAGCAGGGAGGAGGCGGGTAACTACAGACCAGTCAGTCTTACCTCAGTAGTGGGCAAGATTATGGAGGCACTCCTTAAGGAAAGGATAGTGCAACACCTGGAATCCATAGGGGCACAGGATCCAAGACAGCATGGGTTTACAAAAGGAAGGTCCTGTCAAACTAATCTCATAGATTTCTTTGACTGGGTAACCAGAGTGGTGGACCAAGGGGGAGCAGTTGATGTTGCCTACCTTGACTTCAGCAAAGCTTTTGACACTGTTTCACATAGAAGATTGATAAATAAGCTGGGTAGTCTCAGGATGGGTCAGAAGTTGGTCAACTGGGTGGCAAACTGGTTGATGGGTAGAAAACAGAGACTGGTGGTAAATGGTATACAGTCAGAAGAGATGCAAGTCACAAGAGGGGTACCTCAGGGATCAGTCCTGGGGCCAGTCCTCTTCAACATCTTCATTAGTGACCTTGCAGATGGACTAGAGGGTAAGGCTTGTTTGTTTGCAGATGATACCAAGATCTGCAACAGAGTAGATGATCCAGATGGGGTGGGCAGAATGAGAAGAGATCTGGATAAACTAGCAAAATGGTCAGAAGAGTGGCAACTGGGATTTAGTGCAAAGACGTCCAAAATCATGCACATAGGGAAGAGAAACCTTGAAGCCACCTATAGGCTGGGAGGGGAGTTGCTAGCAGTCACAAAGGAAGAAAGAGACTTGGGCATCATCATCACTGATGACCTAAAATCATGAAAGCAGACCTCTAAAGCAGTAGGTAAGGCTAGGGGGTTGTTAGGGTGTATTAGTAAGGGCATCACAACTTGTAAGAGGGAGGTAATAATCCCTCTTTACAAGACATTGGTTAGGCCCCATCTGGAGTACTGCGTGCAGTACTGGAGGCCACACCTTCACAAGGACATTAACCAAATTGAGGCAGTCCAGAGAAGGGCAACCAAAATGGTGCAGGGACTGCATCTGAAGACATATGAGGACAGATTAACAGAGCTCAATATGTATACCCTTGAGCAAAGGAGGGAGAGGTGATATGATTGAGACATTCAAACACCTTAAGGGCATTAACAAGGTGAAAAGAGTCTAACATGTTTAAATATAAGAAAAATAGTAGGACAAGAGGACACAGCATGAGATTAGAGGGGGACGATTAAGGGGGAATGTGAGGAAATTCTTTTTCACAGAAAGGGTGGTGGATGCATGGAATGGCTTACCACAAGAAGTGATGGCTATGAATACAGTGCAGGGCTTCAAACAGGCATGGGACAGGCATAAGGGAGCAATACAAATGACTATGAATAGATAGGCTACTGACAGAGCAAAGGCCAATGGCATATTTATAAGGCAGAAAAAGAAATGGGCAGACAGGATGGGCCTTGCGGTCCTTATCTGCCACCAACTTCTATGTTTCTATGTTCCAGTAGTGTACACCAGAGGTCTCGAAAAACAGTTCTAATTGTGTTCCTGCAGTGTACAGCAGGGTATCACAAAGCAGTTCTAACTGTGTTCCTATAGTGTACACCAGAGGACTCACAAAGCAGTTTTGTTTTCCTGCAGTGCACACTGAGGTCTCAAAAAGCAATTCAAATTATGTTTCTGCAGTGTACACCAAGTATCCATCAAGGCAATTCTGTGTTCATGAAGTGACAACTGGAGTTCTCACAGAGCAGTTCTAACTATGTTCTTGCTGTGTACACCAGGGGTGTCAAAAAGTAATTCTATCTTTGTTCCTGCAGTGTACTTCAGAGGTATCACAAAGCAATTGTAAATATGTTCTTGTAAAGGGCACAAGACATCTCAGATATGTGGGTAGAAGGCATCCTTGGGATGGCAGAGAAAGGGGAGGTATTGCTTATGGGGGACCTGAATATATATGCCAGATGTTAACTGGAGCAGCTTTGCTACAGCCACATCCAAGAGCAGAGCCATTCTCAATACCTTACAGGGGGCATGCCTCAGACAGCTAGTTTTGGAACCCACTCGGGAGGGAGTAATCTTAGACCTGGTACTCTCAAATGGGGATGAAGAGAGGATCTCTGATCTTGAAATGGGTAGCAATCTGGGAACAAGCGACCACCAAACAGTGTGGTTCACAATAAACTTAGCTGTAGAGTCAAGCCACATAAAGGTGAAGGTACTGGACTTCAGGAGGGCTGATTTTGTCAAAATGGGAGAGTGCCTCAGAAAAGCACTAGCAAACAGCCAAGAAGGTGGGGTGGAGCAACAGAGGCAACAAGCCTTTGTGTGAAGCAAATAAACAAATCAAAATGAAAGAAGAAACCTCTATGGTTCTCTAAAGAAGTAGCAGGGAAGGTAAGGACGAAAGAGATAGCATTCAGGAAGTATAAGGAAACACAAAAGGAGCAGGACAGAGAACTGTACCAGTTAAAGCAGAAGGAAGTGGGGAAGGCAAGGGGCAAGAGAGTAAAAATAGGAGTGGTGTATAGAACCCCTGCACTGGTGGAGGAGCTGGAGGAGAGTCTGGTGGCAGTTGTTGGGAGACACTGCAGATTGGGCAGTGGAAGAGTGGTGGTGTTGGGGGACTTAAACATGCCAGGAACAGACTGGAAGACTATGACATCCTCGGTGGCCAGGGAACAGAGTTTTTTGGATGTCTTTCAAGACACATTCCTAACTTAGCAAGTGGGGGAGCCGACCAGGGAGGCACAGGTACTGGATGTGGTCCTGGCAGATAGTGACCAGATTGGTGGCCTGGAGGCAAGGGACCCATTGGTGGGGAGTGACCATGCCACGGTCTGGTTCTGCATGGACTGAGGAGGGGTAGAAGGCTGCACAAAGACGGAGGTAACTGACTTTAGGGGGCAGATTTTAAGGAATTGGGAAGGATCCTTAAGGAGCATTTGGATGTGATTGGGTCAGACATGGATGCTGACAGCAGGTGGGAAATCATCAGGAGAGGGGTGCAGGATGCTACCAGCACCTATTCAAAAGTAAGATGAAAATGCATTAGGGCCCGAAAACCCTACTGGTGGACCAGGGAAGTCCAGGAGGTGGTGCAGGGAAAGAAGGCAGCCTATAGGCAATTCAAGTGCTCAAGGAGTGAAAGGAATTGAGGGGAGTACAAGCTGATGGCTAGAAGAGCCACTAGGGTGGTGAGGGTGGCTAAGGCAAGGAAGGATCAGAACCTGGCCAGGGAAATTAGGAGAGGGAACAGGGGTTCTTTAGATACATTGGGGAAAAATGAAGGGTGAAGGGGCAGATTAGCAGGATTAAAACAGGGGAGAGATGGGCAAAAGACACTGGGGAGCAGTCTAAGGTACTAAATGAGTACTTCACCTCAGTTTTCACCAAGGAAAATGGAGGTTCAGCATCATACATGGGAGGAGACAATGATACTGAGGAGGGGGGACCCTTACCGATCAGTGGGTCTGGGGAGAGGGGGAGGCATCACTGGCAGGAGGGGGGAAGGCTAAGCAGAGAGAAGATGTAGTGGAGGTGGAAATCACAGCAGAGAGCATGAGGGAAGGCCTCAGGTCCCTTAAGACTGAGAAAGCACCGGGGCCGGATAAATTACATTTCAGAGTGCTGAAGGAACTTGCAGATGTCCTGACGAAACCCCCGGTGGAGCTTTTCACCATCTCTCTGAGGACAGGGTGGGTGCCCCAGGAATGGAAGGTGGCTCATATAGTGCTTATCCACAAGGGGGGATCAAGGGAGGTGGCAGGGAACTACAGCTCAGTCAGCCTGACATTGGTGATGGGCAAGGTGATGGAGGGCATAGTCAAGGAGAGGCTGGGGGAGGACCTGGAAAAGTCTGGGTGCCTGTACGATAGACAGCATGGATTTGTCCTGGGGAAATCATGTCAGACAAACCTTCTGGAGTTCTATGACTGGGTGACAAGTGCCTTGGACCTGGGTAGACCAGTGGACATCCTCTCTCTGGGCTTCAGCAAGACATTTGACTCTCTTCCTCATGAGGGCCTGTTGGATAAGCTGGGAGTAATTGGGGTGGGGAACCAGATGATCAGATGGATAAGCAATTGGCTCCAGGAAAGGACCAAGAGGGTCAAAGTTGGCGGTATGGTCTCATACCCAAGGAGGGTCGTTAGTTGGGTCCCACAGGGATCAGTCCTTGGGCCCCTCCTGTTCAACACCTATGTTTCTGACATAAGGACAGTTATCAGGAGTGAGAGGAGTCTCTTTGCGGATGACTCAAAACTGGGGGTGGTGGTGGTGGATGGCAAGGAGGGGAGGGTGGCCCTACAGGGGTACCTGGAGGCTCTGGAAAGATGGTCTAGAAAGTGGAAGCTGAGGTTCAATAAAGGGAAATGCAAGGTACTGCACCTGGGGGCCAGAAACCAAGGCCAAGAGTACACCCTGTTTGGGGGAATGCTACAAGTCTCGATGACTGAGAGTGACCTGGGGATGGTGTTGGATGTTGAGATGAACAACTCAGAGACTTGTAGGAGGGCAGCAGCCAAGGCCAACAGGATACTGGGATGCATCGCTAGGGGGATCACCTCCAGAAGGAGGGAAGTGATACTCCCTCTGTAGAACTGCTTGGTGAGGCTGCATCTCAAGTACTGCATGCAGTTTTGGAGGCCTCTCTTAAAGAGGGACATTAAACTCCTGGAGAGGGTCCAGAGGAGAGCAACCAAAATGATTTGGGGCTTGGGGGACAGGACCTATGGGGAGAGTATAGAAGAGCTAAATAAGTACACATTGGAAGAGATAAGGGACCGGGCGAACATGATAGAGGTCTTCAGGTACATGAAGGGGGTAAATAGGGGAGGAGCAGTCAGGGTGCTTTGAAGGAAGGAGCAGGGGGCAACTAGAGGGCATGAATGGAAGCTGGAGGGGGGAAGATTCAGGGGAGAAAGGAGGAGGTGCTACTTCACTGAGAGGATGGTGCAGCCATGGAATGCGCTGCCCAGGGGGCTGGTGGAGGCAAAGATGGTGCAGGGGTTCAAGAGGGGGTGGGACAGGTACAGGGGAAGGGTTCTGGAAGCAAAATCCAGTGCAGCAAGAATATCCAGAACTGGGAAGCGAGAGGCCAGAGAAGGCAAGGGGGGCAGCAAGATCAGCTCCCAGGGTGGTGGCTGACCAAATGAGCTGACACGAAAGACCATTAGGCCCATTCTGCTGGCATTTTAGTATGTTAGTAAGGCAGTCAGAATAGCAAAGGCCCAAACCTGGATGATTTTTAGTAAAGCCAGGAATAAATGCACCAGGAAAGTTAGGGATGCAAAGGCTGCCTACTATCTGGCCGAGCTTGACTCCTCCTACCATAATACTGCTAGATTTTGGGGCACCATCAAGGGTATGATGGGCCAGGATGTTAACAACCCCCTTCCAAACCAATTACACAGTAACTATGGCCCCATTACTGGCACAATGGAAATCCTGGATACATTCAACAACCACTTCGCAACAGCTGGCCTTGCCTTTGACACCTCCCCAGCTAACCTATTAAGGGATCAATTAAGCTCCCACTATACTGGTGATCAAAGAGTTGACTCCTCCTTTAGCTTCAAACCTATACTGCTGAAACAAGTTGAGGATCTATTATGGCATCTGGATACCAAAAAAAGTGCAGGAGCAGATCTTCTGGACCCATTCTTTCTAAAGATTGCATGTCATGTGCTTGCAGTCCCCCTAACTCACCTCTTTAACCTTTCCCTAAACTCTGGCTCTATTCCAACACTGGAAGACAGCCTAAGTGGTCCCCCTTCTAAAATCAGAGGACCCTATGGATCTTAATAACTACAGGATTTCCCCATTTCCATCCTACCTGTGGTATCCAAGATGCTGGAGAAATTAGTGAGCATTCAGTTAAGGGATTATCTGGACAATGCTAATCTATTAAATCCAGCTCAATCTGGATTCAGGGCCAAACATAGCACTATCACTGCATTAGCCAAGGTCACCAATGATTGGCAAACCGAATTGGATAAAAAGAACAATGTCTGTACAGTATTCCTGGACCTAAGCAAAGCATTTGACACTGAGGACCATGAACTGCTACTCTTATCCCTACACTCCATTGGCCTAGATCCATCCTCCCTTAAGTGGTTCAGATGCTACCTCTCCGGTAGATCACAGCAGGTAAAAGCTGAAGGTGACCTATCCCCATTAAGACCACTATCAAGAGGAGTCCCCCAAGGCTCTATTCTGGGTCCTATCTTTTTTGCCATTTATATAAATAAAATTGATTCAACCCATACCAAGTTCTCAGTACATCTCTTTGCTGATGACACTGTACTGTATGTTAGCAACCCTTTGCCTAAAGTTGCTCATGAAATCCTACAAGCAGAATTCTCCCTGTTACAACATCAGCTTCTCGAGAAAAAGCTTCTGCTAAATGCAAAGAAAACCAAAGCAATGATGTTCACAACCCAAAACTCCACCAACACATCCTCTTCAATCAATCTCCCCCAACTATGCACTATACATT
Organism: Neoceratodus forsteri; assembly: GCA_016271365.2. NCBI lineage: Eukaryota > Metazoa > Chordata > Ceratodontiformes > Ceratodontidae > Neoceratodus > Neoceratodus forsteri. The sequence continues at coordinate 80,657,303 of CM057455.1, forward strand.
GAGAAAATCTGGAGTATATTGAAAATTTCAAATACCTAGGTGTGTGGATTGACAACAGGCTTGACTTTACTCAGCATCTAGAACAACTGCTGAAAAAGCTTCGCCTAAGGCTTGGCCTTCTCTACAGATTAAAACCCTTCCTTAATAGAGATTCAAAGATGAGATTAGTCCAGGCCATCTTTCTATCAGTCATTGACTATGCAGACTTCTCTATAGTCACTGCCCCACTCCTACCTTTAAAAGTTGGATACCTTATATCATAGAGCAATAAGGTTCATTACAGACCTGCCATATAATACTCACCATTGTTCTCTCTATGACGCAACTGGATGGGTTTCCCTTCATGTCAGGAGGAGCAGAAATGCAGCTCTTTGGATCTACAGAGCGTTATCAAAAAACTCCCAAGCTATATCCTGGACTGCTTCAACCTGACCACTCCTAGCTCCTATGCCCTAAGAAGGAACAATATCATCCTGCTCAAATTGCCCAAAGTCAACATCAAAATAGGGAGGGCAGCAATCAGCTATTCTCTAGTCCAGGGGTTCTCAAATGGTGAGGCCAGCCTCCCTTGGGAGGCCCCAATCTGTTCCAGGGGAGGCTCAAGCAAGTCTGAAAAAGTACTGTATTTAAATTTTGAGTTTTATGTATTTTGTGTGAAGAGATGAAGCAAACTGAAAGAAGATAATAGGTGAATTTTTATGTATTTATTTTCTAATAGGTGACAAGGGAAGGTGAATGAGCCAAGGCTCATTTCAGGTGTACCTGGGGAAGGGTAGGTAGTGAAATACATTTCAAAAGGTAACTGCAAAACAATCAAGAAATACACAATGAACAATAGAACAGACAAATATGAACAATAAACTAATAACGATTGGTGGTAATTGATCAATTTGTAGACTGATGGCAGAACAGCCCAAATACAAGGGTTGAGCATAGAAGTGCTAAGAGCCATAGTAGGAAGGAGCCAGTAATCCCAGAGAAGTTGCTCTCGAGCAAGGAAGGAGGGAGAGGCAAAGTATGTAGGAAGATTATTTCATAAAGAGAGGAAGCAGAAAAGTAGTCTGACCCATGAAGGTACTGCAACAAGGGGTAACAATGGTTCAAGAATGAAAATAGCAGAGCAAGTAGGCTGTCCGGGGAGTGGTGGGTACAATAAGCTGAATAATAATATTTATTTTATTTATTTGTTATTCAGACAACACCTTTGAGCACAGGAGCTCTTTTTCAAAGGTTTCACATCAGTATAAGACAAAGAACTGAATGTGAGCCAAGTACTCAAATGGGTTTCAGTTTATTCATGGTGCACTGCACAAAGTACAGTATGTTATTTTTCTTTGGGGAGGCCCAAGATTATTTCAGTTTTTGGGGGAGGCTCAAAATCTATTCCATGAATTTGGGGAGGCTCACTGTGACAAAGTCTAAGAACTATTGCTCTAGTCATAGCATGGAACACCCTACAAAAATCCCTTAAACTGTCCATTATCATTCCATTTACATCCTTTAAGCAGCACTGTACAGCCTTCTTCACAGAGAAATGCAGCTGCTATCACTAGAGATAGAATAGTCATCCCACAAAACCATATTCCAATCACATATGGCATATTCCTTCCAGTCAGACACCGCCAGTATATGGCGCCCAATATTCCCTTCAACATCCATGTACTCATTATGTGAGTGACTGTCATGGCCCTCATTGGGATATATATGTACTCTACATATTGTAGATGCTAGTCTAACTTTCTCTTAGCCAAGCTTTAACATGTGAATTCTCTGTATATTATTGTGCTATAAATAACATTTTCTTTTCTTCTGTATGTATAACTGTCTCATAAGTATGTGATGTAATTGCTGTGCATCAACTTGAACCTTGACCTTATCAGGTCCATCTTGTAAATGAGCCTTGCTCAATGATGATTGCCTGAGTAAATAAAGATTTGATTAATTGATTGATTGATTGAAACTAAGGAAAAGATAGCCAACTTGGTTAAGAAGTGGGATAAAACCTTTTATAGGCACATTAGGGAGCAAAGAAAGACTAAGGCAGGGATACTGAGGCTGAATGAAGAGGAAGGTGGTTGGACAGAGAGCAACAGTGAAAAAGTAGGGATACTGAATGAATACTTTTGTTTGGTATTCACAATGGAAATGCAGGGGGAGATACCTAATCCAGTAAATAGAAGCACTCTGGATAGGGGGGTTGATATTAGTCCTTTCGCAGAAGAAAGGGTTCTGAAAGAAGTCTTAAAACTGAAGGTGTATAAAGCAATGGGGCCTGATGGAATTCACCCCAGAATTCTAAAAGAACTAAGGGAAGAACTAGTAACACCACTGACTACCCTTTTTAATAAATCATGGGAGGATGGTGTTGTACCTGAGGACTGGAAGAGGGCAGATGTGATTCCCCTTCACAAAAGTGGGAGCAAGACAGAGTCAGGAAACTACAGACCTGTCAGTTTGACCTCAGTGGTAGGGAAAATGATGGAATCACTTCTGAAGGAAAGAACTGTTGAGTACCTAGAGCCAGTGCACAGGGCCGCCATTATTGGGGAACAACCAAGACTTTTTTTCCCAGGCCCGGCAGTAAGTGGGGCCCGGCCGTCTGACTGAGCAGTGCTCTGCACTAAAAAATTTATCAGCGTCGCTGTTGCATAAATAATATCCCCCCCCCCCTCCGGACAGTAAAGAAAAAGAACTTGCAGTGGTGGCCAGCTGTCAGCGCCACTCAGACCCCTACTAAACCGTCCATAGAACCCGTTACATGATGACATTTTGTAGTGTACTGTGCGTCATCATGTCATGTGCTTTCTGAGTGGGAACGGCACGCATTGGTGCCGGCCAGTCAGACTCAAGAGAGAGAGAGGAGTCGTCGGGGAGTCGCACTCGCACAGAGGCCTTAAGTTAACTTTAAAGTTTCATTCTTGCCACAGATCCGGCTGGCTTGTCACATGGTCGCATAACTGGGAATTCGGGAAAAGATCCGATCATCTTTTTCCTAAGGGGGCCTATCTGGAGTCTAGCAGCCATCTGAAGAATTCGATCTTGGGGTGTCACATTGCAGAGCCTCAGAGTAATTAGGTAAGCTTTCTGATTCTGAAGGCCGAACTGTTGTACTTGTTCCACCAGTACTTATTGCACATTTATTGTTAACATTTATATTTATTGTCCCCAATATTTGAAACTGCTCCTGGCAATACTGGCAGCTTTCCTCTCTTGGGAGGATCTCCCCCCCCCGAGGTCCTCACCTGCTTACTATGCATGAGAGCTGAGAAGCAAATAGCACTGCTAGCTGTTAAGGGAAAATTTGGATGCAGTCTCTGCTGTTAGTTTATAGGGTGCTCCGGTTTTCTGGTTTATTAAAATTGTCACCTGATGGGCTGCCACCCACTGTGGTGTACAGCATGTACTGACTGGCACAACCAGCATTGAAGGGTAGGTGGGGGCCATGGGTGGGATATCTCTCTGATTTCAAAAGGCTCACTATATAGATCGGCAAGAAGAGACAGAGGAAGCAACAGGCATACCTCTCAACTGTCCCTGATTTTCAGGGACATCCCTGATTTTACCTCAAAATTCACACAGATACATAGATACATAGACAGTGTCGGCAGATAAGGGCCTATGGCCCACCCAGTCTGCCCATTTGAGCTTGTAAGTTCAGTTTGTTTTCCTAGAAGTCTGTTGCCCCTTACCCCTGACCTCCAGAATTCCTTTATGTCTATCCCATGCATTCTTAAATCCCGTGATTGTTTCAGCTCCCACCACTTCCTCTGGCAGGGTGTTCCACTTGTCCACCACCCGTTCTGTGAAGAAATTCTTTCCATGTTTCCTCTGAATCGTCTCCCTCCAACTTCATCCCATGCCCTCTTGTCCTAGAACATCTTTTTCACTTAAAAATAGTGTTTTCCTGCACCCTGTTCCTCCCTGTAAGATACTTGTATGTCTCTATCATATACCCTCTCTCCCTCCTCCCCTCCAGGGAGTACATGTTCAGTTCCTTCAACCTGTCTTCAAAGGACTTGTGATGCAATCCATGCACCATCTTTGTTGCCCTCCTCTGAACCTTCTCTACCCTGTCTATGTCCGTACGTAGGTATGGTCTCCAGAACTGTACACTGTACTCCAGGTGGGGCCTCACTAGTGTCTTGTATAGCGGAATTATGACCTCCCTTTTCCTGCTGGTGATGCCCCTGCCTATAGATCCCAGCATTCTATTTGCTTTACCTGCTGCCTTGTCACACTGTTTCCCTACCTTGAGGTCATCAGAGGTGACAACCCCAAGATCCCTTTCCTGCTTGGTGCATGCTATATCCTCACCCCCCAACTGATATATTGTGCCTGGGTTTTTGTGCCCCATATGCATTATCTTGCACTTCTTTGCATTGAATTTCAACTGCCAAACCCCTGACCATTCTTCAAGTTTCTGCAGGTCACTTCTCATTCTGTCTACACCCTCTGGTGTGTCTACTCTGTTACAGAGCTTTGTGTCATCAGCTAACAGTGAAATTCTGCCTTCTAGGTCCTGTGCAATGTCACTGATGAAGATGTTGAATAGGACCGGTCCCAGCACTGATCCCTGTGGTACCCCACTGGTCACTCTTCCCTCTGTGGAGTGACAGCCATTTACCACCACCTCTGTGTCCTGTCACCCAGCCAGTTACCTACCCACCACACTACTGTCCTGCCCACACCCATATTCCCCAGTTTGTGTAATAGTCTTCTATGTGGCACAGTGTCAAAGGCCTTGCTGAAGTCCAGATAGACCATGTCCACTGCCCTCCCCTGATCCACCTCCCTAGTCACCCAGTCAAAAAATTCAATGAGGTTGGTCTGACATGACCTCCCCCTGGTGAAACCGTGCTGCCTTGTAGTCCATTGACAACCAGATGTTCCACCAATCTCTCCTTCAATAGTGCTTCCATGATCTTCCCCACTACCGAGGTGAGGCTGACTGGTCTGTAGTTCCCTGCTTCCTCTTTGTTCCCACTTTTGTATAAGGGACTACATCTGCTGTCCTCAGTCTTTGGGTACCTCCCTCTTCCAGTGATCGGCTAAACAGGATAGCCAGAGGTTCAGCCACCACCTCTCTTAGTTCTTTAAGGACCCTGGGGTGCACCCCATCTGGTCCCATTGCTTTATCAACTCTTATTACTTCCAGTTCCTTCAGGAACCTTTCTCATGTAAAGGGACTTGTGTCCATTTCTGCACCATTCTCACCCATTGTACCCCCTTCAGACCCATTACCCTCCTCTTCCTCAGTAAAGACTGAGCAGAAATACCTGTTCAATATGTCAGCTTTACTGTTGTCATCCTCCACACGGTCCCCATCCTCCCCCTTCAGTCTCACTATCCCTCCCTTTGTCTTTCTATTTTCACTTATGTACCTGTAAATGGTTTTGTCCCCTCTACCCATTGATTTTGCAATGTGTTCTTCTGTCTAAGCATTGGCTTCCCTTACTGACCTCCCTGCCTCCCTTTGCTTCTCCTGGTACTTCTCCCTATCCCCTTCTGCCTGTGTCTTTTTGTATTGCCTGAATGCAATCATTTTGGCTTTCACTTTCTTTGCTACCTCTTTGGAAAACCATAATGGTCTCCTCTTCCTTTTCCTCTTGCTAACCTGCTTAATGCATAATTCTGTTGTTCTTGTAATCCCCATTTTAAATACTGCCCACTGTTCCTCAACCCCTGATTCCTGTCCCATTCCCCTTAATGCCTCTTTCAAGTATCTCCCCATTTTCCCAAAGTTTGCCCCCCCTAAAATCCAGGACACGTGTTTTTGTGTGGTTTGGTTCTACTCTTTCTGTGATTTCAAACCACAATGACTGGTGGTCACTGTTTCACAGGTGCTCCCCCCACTGTTACCCCCATCACACTGTCCCTGTTTGTGAGCACAAGGTCCAGTATTGCCTTCTGCCGAGTTGGTTCCATGACCAGTTGCTTGAGGAAGGCACCCTGAAGGGAGTCCAGGATAAATCTGCTTCTAGTTGATGCTGCTGCCTGGATGCTCCAGTCCACATCTGGAATATTGAAGTCTCCAACCAGTACTACCTCACCCTTGTCTGCCATCCTTTGGATGGCTAGCATCAGCTCCCTATCTGTTTCTTCCTCCTGGGCTGGTGGTCTATAGACCACACCTGTGCTGATGGCTGTCCCCATTTTCCTTTCCAGCTTAACCCACAGTATCTCTCCCCCATTTTGTTCCTCCTGGATCTCTGTGGCCCTTCTGTCATTTTTCACATACAGTGCCACTCCTCCTCCCTTCCTGCCTGCTCTGTCTCTTCTGAATATGTTGTAGCCAGGTATGGCCATCTCCCAGTCATGGTTATCATTACACCAGGTTTCAGTGATGGCCACAATGTCCAGGTCTGACTGTACCATGACAGCCTCCAGATCTTCCATCTTGTTGCTAAGGCTCCTGGCATTTGCACACATGGCTTTCCATGATTTGACCTCCTTAGACGGTTTCACTGTTCTACTCCAGCCCCTTCCTTGGTTGTCATTTATCCCTGGTTCTCCTTGCTGTCTGCCCTTCTGCTGAATTTTGCCCCTTTTCTGCTTATCCACCTCTTGGGCTCTAATCTCCATCTTTTGCACACTGCTTTGAAAAGATAGCCACTCCTCTGGTTCACTGGTTCCACTGTTAGCTTTACTTTGTCCCTCCTCAAAATTGTGTTTCCATGACCAGACAGTGTGGGTTGTAAGCACAAAATAATGTCAAACATTAAAGTTACAGACTTGTTCTTCCTTAGAAAATGCAGTTTACGCTAAGCCCCTTATTCTACCAGCTTTCTGGGTGGATAGCTCTAATTTTGAAGATGTGTCCCTGATGTTGGTCCTTTGTCTCTGATTTTTTAAGCTTTGTCCCTGATTAATGAGACAGAAGGTTGAGAGGTATGGCAACAGGAGAGAGAGAGAGAGAAAGAGAGAGAACTCCTCCATCCATTCTATATACTGTAACTTTCACCCCCTCCTTGCCTTCCTCGCCATTTTATTACAAGCCACTCATACTACTGCCGACAAAACATTCCTGAAGTATGGGTCGCCCAGTGTTGGACTGTCTGTGGGGGACTTTACTAGCCCTGCTGATCGGCATGGTTTTCTTTTCCAGTTGTGGGAAGTTATGCACTTCACTGATCAGTCAGACGTGGGTGGGGGTAATGAGCTCGTTGCAGTCAGTATAATGTTCTGTCATACCTCTTAACCTTTCTTCACCAAAATGTGTGACAAGATGTGTGACAAATGAGCAAAATGTGTGACATATCATCTAACATGGCACTGCAAGCTCAGAACAGCATGGCTATCAGTGCACTAATGTTCATAATGTTTTTTGATAACTGAGTATAATTATTTTGAATTTCTGCTTTAAAGCCTCAGTGGGAAATGTGGAATATCACCTTCCCTATGATGGACAAAGGGTTTCTAAGAGGTAAAATGAGTGATGTATCTCATAATGTGTGACAGCTGAGAGGTATGTGTTCTGTTGTAACTCTTGCTTGCTGCAAATGAAAATGCAACTCCCTATTTGAACTCCCAAGGTCAAAAAAGCATACAGGACAGGGCAGATCATTATTCAGTTATGTAGCCATTCATTACATAAGAGGGATTATTTGAACTATTCCTAATCAAGAAGTGTTAATGTGGTCCCTGGTGAGAGAGGATCTCAAGTCTCCCACCCTCCGCATCAGTACCAAAGGTAAACCAGGATTTGTAAACCAGTCGGAGGGTTTCACGCAACACGGACTCATTTAGGGTGGAATTGCAACATTTAAATGAGCAATATCACAACAACACATTATAGGGCATTGGCTCCTACAGCTCAGTCAGCTACCCAACAAATCCTTGTAAGAAGCATTTATTCTGTACAAAGTGTAGTCAAATGTACAGATTTACATCTTGGAGAAGGAAATGGATCTAAGCAGCTGACAGTAATGCTGGTTTAAACACGTAATTGCCAAAATAAAATATGAAGCCAACCCAAAAAAAGCTTGAATACTATTTGAGAGAAAGAAACAGTACCCAGACAAATTATAAATCCAGCAGTGAGTATGATTGCATTGACTTGAAGTGACAGAGGGTTAGACACAATGCTGTCCTGTCGGGGGTCAGTCTGAGGAACTGAACAGCGGTCCAGAGAAGGAGACAGTGCTCCCAGTCCAGCTCTGTGGGAACTCCTAACCAGTTCTGGCCTGGAGAAGTTGGAGTGACAGGCACATGATTGCTGTATTACTATTGCTACTATATATAGATGTTATTATAACCCAGTGTTACAGGTTGCAAGGCATGTTTCCCATTCCAGTGCAGCAATTGTAAAGGCTTCTTCTTCTGGAAGCAGAAAGTGCAAATATGGTACATCAGATACAGGCTGTCATCTTCAGCTAGGGAAATATACAGAATAGGATAATATTGAGTAGAATAATGTTTCTATGATAGGTGGATCCTCAAAATCACACCTTGATAAGTTATATGTTTGTGCTGTCGGGAAACATTGGCAAACGGAGTTGGGGGGGCACAACACTGGAGAAGGGATGGGGTGGTGAAAGATTAGTAGGATGGGGTTCATATTGAAGAAACTTCAACACTTGTCATTATGCAAATGTAAAAAGTCACTGCAAAAAGCTGAAATCCACACTGACTGAAGCATTCCAAGATTTCATTATAGTCGTCTGTGGAATGTACAATCCCAAGTTTGGAAACTGTTCAAACACAGCTGCTGCCAAAGATCAAAAGAGACCCTGATGTAACAGAAGCTTCCCAACCTAGATGCATCCTCGACTGGAATGAGCTATTTTACTAAAAATAAAACCAATTTGAATGCTACAAAGATGTTAATATCTACCCATGGTTTTTGCTTTTAACCTTGCCTTATAAGAGATGATGTGCCTTAAATATTTGAGGGGTTTAGAGGCACATATTATGCAGGTTGTTTGCTGTTCCTGACCTCCATGGAAACGAGATGCTGTATCTCACCACGCTGCCCTATCATCTGTACACTTCCAGATTATTTTGTACTGTGATGCCAGAATGCTGTCGTACCGCAGTGACTATCTGAACTGTGGTATATAACAGCGTAGGATCGCGTGTCTATTAAGATTTTGCATCTTTGGTGAACTGTTTTGTTCAAAGATGAAGTACTAGAAGTGCTATCAGCTCACATATCTATTACTTAAAACAGATTAAATGTTTTGAATCTTGTCCTGTGCTTTGCCATTTACTTGACCATAATTCATGCCAGAACTAATCTAGAACGATGGTAAATTAATTAAAACAAGCATATAAGATACAAAATAATGAGTGGATACCCATGTGCAACCAAGAAAATGTTTCCATCTCAGGGTGAGATGACATCAGAGACCTAAAGCTCAAGATCTATGATGTCATCCTATCCCTCGATGGAAACACAGACCTGTTGTGTATATTTGCTTATACACTACTCTATATATGTGGCACTGCACTGAGAAAAATTGGTTTCTGATAGCTGTACCTGTGGTGAGAATGTTATAGTTATAAATCATACCGTCTTTGTTAGTCAGACCAGACCGCTGACTTTTGTACATTCAAGTACTTATTTTAGTAGTGCCTATCATGCTATCACCTCCTGAAGTTCTAAATCTTTTATTTGTAACCAGGTAAGGTCCACTAGGCGCAGGTGCCTGTTTTTAGGGGCGACTTCGGAGCACTAGAGAGATTAAGTGACTTGCTCAGTCATACACTACGCAAGTGGAAATTGTGGGAAACAAATCCAGGTCTGGATGCACCAAGCTAACTCATAGCTCATTACTCTAATCTCTAGGCTACACTGCCATCAGTCCCGGTGGAATACTTCAACACTAGGGGGTACCATTATTTCCTGTAAAATAAAACCCTTTTAAATGAGTGTCCCATTTTATTTATAATTGGCATCAACCAGATGTTAGGCTTAGGATGGTACAATGAAGTACAAGATCTAATTTTTATGGTGGTCCCTTCCTTGTCCTGGCAGGGTGCACAGCCTGCTTATAGCGCAATTAGGATACACAAGTGCTTGTGACAAAAGGATAGCACCATTACTGGAAAATAACTGAATGTGGAGTAATATCACTGTTATAACTATAAATGCACTGCTAAACTGTACCAGATCCTTAAGCCATTTTTCGCTATTTCTATTCTTAAGTACTAGCTGCATTTTCTGTATGTGATGCTTGTGTTCTCGATACTGTGCTATTTTTTCTGTATTTGTATTACTATTCGCTGTACTTTGTGTAACTCAGCTGTTCTACCCAGGACCTCCTTGCGAAGAAGCTTGCTCAATGGAGCCTTTCCCTGCTAAAATAAAAAAAATAATGGAATTGAATAGGTTATATGTACATTTATCTAAAAGTCAAAGAACCTTAGCACTAAATCCCCTAGGCAAGGGTAACCCAGAAAGGGTATTGGCAATAAATCCAGGTTTCAAGGAAAAGTAAAATGACACATATCCTGGTGGAACCAGTCTAAACTCTTTCATGGTCACTTGTCTATATGCCCCATGATGCCTTGCATTATGGGGATATGTGTAATTCTGCATTTAATTACATGTAGAATTGCTGTGTATCATATGGTTAAGGTAGGACTGAGCTCAGAGAGTGGGTATTACTGGATGCATTGGATTGACACTGGCATGTTGGCTTATTAGAGTACTTACATTTTGTACACTGGTTTATGTGTTTACATTTCTGATTAAATTGTGGAAATCGGAAAACAAGCCTGTCTTACTGGAGGTATATGTTACATAAAAGTGTTTAGCATTTGTAAGGAGGGGTGTGGCCCATCCCGAACTTTCCAGCTAACCAGGTAAGACAATTTGAATCTAATAAGAGTATCTTCTCTGAGTCCTTTGAGTGTCCAAACTGCTTAGCTTCACTTCACAGTGCTCCCGTCCAAATCAACGTCAGTGTTAGTGGCGCTGTAGGAAGCATGCCTGCATCTGTGACTGAAGCTGGAATATCAAAAGTTATTCAGTTGTAGCCCCACACCAGCTACTTGGGGTAATACCCCTAACTGACACTGTATAAGGAGGGCCCGACTGTCTGAATGAGCAGTGCTCCATGCTATAAAATCAATCGGTGCCACTGCCGCCACTGTATAACCTTTTTTCTTTGCCATCCAGGTGGGCGAGGGGGTTATCTATGCATCAGTCTTCCTTCCATTGCTGTTGCATAAATAATCCCCCCCGAACAGTAAAGAAGAAGGGAAGCAGTCGTACAAAGTGTGTTATATAATAGACACATTATGATGATAAATGATGTAACAGCTTTCCATTGAAGTAGTGTAATTAATGTGCTTTTACAATATTACAGGTGTCAAAAACAAATAGAGGAGGTTGACTGTCTGCGCACATTAGAAATCCTGTCGCGATCTCATTTTCAAGCTGTGCCCAGCGTGTTCTCCACAGCATGAGAGGAAGACTGCCTAGTCCTGAAATCCTGTCGTGATCTCATTTTCAAGATGTGTCCCAGCGTGTTCTCCACAGCACATGAGAGGAAGACTGCCTAGTCCTGAAATCCTGTCGTGATCTCATTTTCAAGCTGTGCCCAGCGTGTTCTCCACAGCATGAGAGGAAGACTGCCTAGTCCTGAAATCCTGTCATGATCTCATTTTCAAGATGTGTCCCAGCGTGTTCTCCACAGCACATGAGAGGAAGACTGCCTAGTCCTGAAATCCTGTCGTGATTTCATGTTCAAGATGTGTCCCAGCGTGTTCTCCACAGCACATGAGAGGAAGACTGCCTAGTCCTGGAATCCTGTGTGATCTAATTTTCAAGCTGTGCCCAGCGTGTTCTCCACAGCACATGAGAGGAAGACTGCCTAGTCCTGAAATCCTGTGTGATCTCATTTTCAAGATGTGTCCCAGCATGTTCTCCACAGCACATGAGAGGAAGACTGCCTAGTTCTGAAATCCTGTCGTGATCTCATTTTCAAGCTGTGCCCAGCGTACTCTCCACAGCACATGAGAGGAAGACTGCCTAGTCCTGAAATCCTGTCGTGATCTCATGTTCAAGATGTGTTCCAGTGTGTTCTCCACAACACATGAGAGGAAGACTGCCTAGTCCTGAAATCCTGTGTGATCTAATTTTCAAGCAGTGTCCATCGTATTCTCCACAGCACATGAGAGGAAGACTGCCTGGTCTTGGAAGCCTGTTATGATCTTTTTTTCAATTGGGAGTCTTAACTCGTCTATCTGTTCAAAAATTTATCACCATAAATCTGGTTACCAGAAGCGGAAAGAAAAAAGGAAAGACAAAAAGCAGAATCAGACCTGAAAAAAGTAAACCAATTCTGAGGTACCTTTTAGGTACTGTGCATGAAAACGAAGCCCAACAAGATATCCCCCCAGATGAAGAAGCTGAATGTCAGACTATGTCTAACAATATGGAGGTCGAAAATACAGCTGTATCCATGGTGGCATCTCAAGGTCAGACACAGGAACATGCAGACACATGTGCCTCAAAACAGCTCCAGAATGATGAGAGTGACTATTGCTATGACCCAAATGACCCGGGTCTGTGGCCAGAAAATGTATCTGAAATTGAGAGACAAAATATTGTCAAATGTTTAACAATGTAATTTGATATGAAGAAATTCAAAAATGCAATACCAGCTGATCCTGATGGTCGATCATTCCCTGAATATCTTTTGTACTCTAAATCCTCAAATGGTCTTGAGAGGATGCTGAGGGACTGGTTAATGTGGAGTAAAAGCAAAGGAGCATTATTTTGTGTCCCGTGCTTTTTGTTTTCCAGTGTCCTGATAAAAAAATCAATCAGTGCACTGTGCAAAAAAGAAGGTCTTAACCCAAAAGGCAAGTGGCATAAATTATATGATGAGCTTCCAGAACATGAAGTGAGTAGTGCACACCAGCATTGTTACTGGCAATGGAGAAACCTCCAACATTCATTAAAAGGTAAAGGGATTGATAGCCAACTGCAGAAACAAATACAGTCAGAAGCAGAAGAGCATAAAGCATTATTAGAGAGACCTTTGGATGCAACCTTGTTTCTAGCATCAAGAAATTTGGCATTTCGAGGTGGAACTGTCAAAATTGGTGATGCACACAATGGTAACTTCTTAGGTGTGCTGGAATTGATCTCGCACTATGATCCCATTCTGCGTGATCATTTAGAGAAGGTGAGGCAAAAGCAAGACAGGGGTGAAAGAATGATGGCTCATTACCTATCATGGGAAAGTCAGAATGAGTTCATTGAGTTATGTGGTCAGCAGGTTTTGAACAGAATTCTAACAGAGAGAAGTGAAGTCATCTATTTTTCTGTTATTTGTGACTCTACTCCAGACATCTCTCATACAGAACAGAATGTGGCTGTCCTTAGATATGTACATAAGGATCAAGATACCAAAGAATGGACAATTCATGAAAGGTTTCTTGAGTTCTTTGACTTCTCCAAATAAAGTGGTGAGGAAATTGCAGACATGCTGCTAATGAGAATGCAAAAACATGAAGTCGACATCGCTGATTGTTCTGGACAAGGTTTTGAATATAGAGCAAACATGTCTGGAAAATTCAAGGGGGTGCAAGCTCATATTCACAAAAAGAACCCACTTGCAACTTATTCTCCATGTGCCTGTCATTCTCTGAACCTTGTGGGGATGCATGCAGCAAAATCATGCCCTGAGATTGCAACATTTTTTGGATGCATAAATCGGCTGTATATTTTGTTCAGTGGAAGCCCTGAGAGATGGTCTATTTTGAAAGAGAAAACAGGTTGCTCACTACACTGCATGTCTGAAACCGGGTGGAGTGCTCAAATCAAGGCAATTCGCCCTATTGCAAAACACCTTCCCAGCAATATGGAAGCTCTAGATCAATATTTCTCAGACTTTGACATAGTTAGCCTCCCCAAATCCATGGAAAAGATTTTGGGCCTCCCCAAAAATTGAAATAATCTTGGGCCTCCCCAAAGAAAAATAACATACTGTACTTTGTGCAGTACACCAGAATAAATTGAACCCCCTTGGAGTACTTGGCTCAGATTCAGTTCTTTGTCTTATACTGACATGGAACCTTTCAAAAAAAAGCTTATGTGCTCAAAGGTGTTATCTGAATAATAAATAAATAAATAAAATACATATTGTTATTCAGCTTATTGTACCCCTCATGCAATAGGCCAGCCTACTTGCTCTGCGATTATCATACTTGAACCATTGTTATTCCTCGTTGTAGTGCCTTCATGGGTCAGAGTACTTTCTCTAGTTCCTCTCTAGATGAAATAACCTACCTACATACTGTTCCTCTCCCCCACCTACCCTGCTCCTAAGCAACTTCTCTGGGATTACTTTGCTCCTTCCTGCTGTTGCTCTTAGCACTTCTATGCTCAACCCTTATATTTGTTCTGTTCTGCCATCAGTCTACAAATTGATAAATTACCACCACTCATTATTAGTTTATTGTTCATATTTGTTTACACTATTGTTCGTTGTGTATTTCTTGATTGTTTTGCAGTTACCTTTTGAAATGTATTCACTCCCTGCCCTTCCAGGGGTACACCTGAAATGAGCCTTCCCTTGTCACCTATTAGTAAATAAATACATATAATTCACCTACTATTATCCTCTTTCAGTTTGCTTCATCTCTTCACACAAAATATATAAAACTCAAAATTTAAATACAGTACTTTTTCAGACTTGCTTGAGCCTCCCCTGGAAGAGGTTGGGGCCACCCCATTTGAGAACCTCTGCTCTAGATTATATCATACAATCCAAAAAGCTGTCTAATGAAGCACTAGCAGAAGCAAAGGGTCTGCTAACATACTTCAAGTCATACAATGCAATTGTGCTTGCAACATTTTGGATAAAAATTCTCCAAAGTTTTGAAGAGAGAAACTTGGTTCTTCAGTCTACAGCCATTTCACTAGACATAGAAGTTGCTAACATAGCTGAATTGAAAGAGGAAATGCAGTTCTTCAGGAATGAATGGAATGCCATTATTTTAGAGGCGAGACTTGTGGCACAGTCAGTGGATATAGTACCAGAGTTTGACTTTGAAACAAGCCGGCAAAGAAAACGCAAGAGATTTCACGATGAAACTCCCGATGAAGAAACCAGTCAAAGTGCAGATAATAGATTCCGTAACACAGTCTTCTATGTTGCAATGGACAACATCATCAAGGAATTAAATAGCAGATTTGAGTCTCTTATACAAATCTGCAATTACTTTGCTCCAATTTTGCAGTTGAGAAGCATGAATGATCAAGAAATAATTACGTCTTGTGAGAAGTTAACCAACAAATATTCTCAAGATCGGACAACTGCTTTTGCTGATGAAGTTCGACACCTGAGAAAAATATACAGTGCCACTTTTCAGAAACATTTAAAACCACTGGCCCTACTAAATGCTATCTACAGAATGAAACTAGAAACAATATTCAGACAAATTTGTGTTGCAATTAGGATGTTTTGCATCATACTTATGACTGTTGCAGAAAGAGAAAGAGCTTTCAGTAAACTTTCTATCATCAAAAATTATTTACAATCAACTGTATCTCAGGACCATTTAAGCAACTTGGCCATGCTGTCAACCGAGTGTGAACTTGCACGCAAAATTGACTTTAGAAATATAATACAAGACTTTGCAGACAAGAAAGCATGGAAACATTCTTACAAGTTAAGCACACAGGTTAAAGAACTCATTAAGTGACTCACACCCTGGCCCAGTTATTCAAAAGGGTTACGCATAGCGTAACAGTGTTGCACCATGCACAACCCACTGATGCACCCCAGCACAATATTCAAAAGGGGAAAGTGCACTGCACAAATCCCAATGTGCTGGAGCGCATCAGTAATGTACGCAAGCGCCAGTAGGGGGGTCGTGCCAATGCATATTGTGCACAGCCCGATATTTAGTACGGGATGTGCAAAGCAATGGACAGCCACCCACAGGTGAGCTGCCGCATTGCATGACACAACACGCAGCCACCTGGATGGCCACCTTATAGCTTGGCAGAAGACACCAGGAGAAAGGATTGCTGTGTGAATGAACTTCTCTGCTGGGACTATATTGCCCTCCTTCCTTCCTTCCCCTCCACCCCCCCATCCAAAGCTAGTTCTATTTTTAAAGACACTGGATTTGACTGACAACAGGAACTTCCTGTTTAGGGGCAGGAAATGAGTGATCACAGAACCACCTAGGACCCACCATCCTAGAAGGGCAAGAGTAGCTCTCCGGCCCCATCTAGCTGCTGGAGGTCTGCCTCTGAGCAAGTAAGTGGTCTACTGAGAAACATAGGATATTCTTGTCTCAGAACAGGACAATCAGGAGCTTAAAAGGCACACAGGCAGAAAGTAAGGAGAGAGAGAAAAAAACAGAGGAAAGAGTAATGATTGCAAACAGTTAAGGGGCCAGAAATAAGACATGATTGGAGTGGCGCAGTGCAGTGGCTGTGAAGCAGCAGTCTTTGGGGAGATGTTCTGGAGGATGCAGTGTTGTCCCATCTGCAGGCACCTCTCTGGGCTGAGGGAGGAGGTTGCTCATCTCCAGGCTGAGTTGGCCAGGATTTGTGGGACCTCCTCTTCCATTCAGGGACCACCAGTGACACTGCCATTGCCTCAGAGGTTGCCAAGAAAGAGGAGCGGTTGGACCACAGTGGGCTCAGGGAGGGTGAGGGTGGTGGAACAGAGGCACATCCCTCCAGTTGTACCTCTCCACAATCCCTATGCCATTCTGGCAAAGTGTGGTTCCTCTATGGAGGCACCCACAGTGTAGAACAAAGAGGATGCTTGGAATCTCCACAAAGAAGACCCACAGGAGGGTGGCAGGGGACCCTGCAAGGGAAGGAAACAACTCCTGGTGGGGGACTCCATTGTTAGAAAGGCAGAACTGGGGGAGGAAGGGGAGAGGGAGGTAAGGTGCCTGCCTGGCACCATGGCTTGGAAGGACAGGGAGCGAATCCTCAGAATTGCCAGATCAACTGCACAGGGGAGGGAGCTGGATGTCATTGTCCACCTATGGACAAATGACCTGGCTAAGAAAGGGATTAGAGAAGTGCAGGAAGAGTTTGTAGAATTGAGGAGGGGGCCTTAGTCAAGTAGCACGCACGGTAACCTTCTCGGAGGTGCTACCCATCTATTGCATAGGAGAGGCTAGGGTGTTCCACACCATGGGATTCAATCAGTGGTTGAAAAACTGGTGTGGAGCACAGGGATTTGGCTTCATTGGGGACTGGGGGTCCACCTGGAGTGATGAAAGCCTATACTGGCAAGATGGACTGCATCTGTATGGGAGGGGAACCAGGATCCTAGGTGATAGGTTTAAATGCTTCATTGGCAAGCTTTTAAACTAGCCAAGGAGGGAGGCACTGGAAAGGAGCAGGGAAATCCTAGCCCCCCCCAAAATAATCTCGGTAGTAAGTGCCGCAAACACCAACATAGAGGTGTCAATAGGGAGAAGGGAAGGAGCAAATGGAGAAAGTGACAAAGGCAAGAAGGACAGGGATGGGGCAAAAGGGAGTAAGGCCATCAGGAAATGGAGGGTAATGAGTACCAATGCCCCTAGTCTGGGCAACAAGCTCCCTAAGCTTATGGCCTTAATGGAAGAGGGATGCCTGGATATCATAGTATTCACAGAAACATGGTACACAGAGAACCAAGACTGGGATGTTAACATACCAGGGTACATAACCTACAGGAGAGACAGACAGAGGAGACGAGAAGGAGGGGTAGCTCTCTATGTAAAGGAAGGGATAAAAGCAACTGAACAAAAGAGTAAACAGGGAGGAGAGGAGGCACTGTGGGTCACCTTGGAGACTGGAAAGGGCACCACAATCCACATAGGGGTTGTGTACAGACCCCCATGTCAGGGGGAAGGAATGGACAAGGATATGATAGAAGGCATTCTTAGAATGGCAGAGAAAGGATAGATACTGTTGATGGGAGACCTGAATATGCCAGATGTTAACTGGAGCACATTTGCTGCAGCCACATCCAAGAGCAGGGCCATTCTTGATGCCCTACAGGTGGCAGGCATTAGACAGCTAGTTTCGGAATGCACTCATGAGGGAGCAATCTTAGATCTTGTACTCTCAAATGGGGGCAGTGAAAGGATCTCAGATCTAGAAGTGGGTTGCCATCGGGGGACAAGTGACCATCAAACAGTGTGGTTCACATTAAACTCAGCTACAGAGTAACGCCATACAAAAGTGAGGGTACTGGACTTTAGGAGAGCTGACTTTGGCAAGATGGGAGAGTGCCTCAGAAAAGCACTAGCAAACAGGCTTGAAGGAGGTGTGGAGCAACAATGGGGAAGTTTCAAAACTGCCATCAAGAGGCAACAAGCTTTTGTGTGAAGAAAATAAACAAATCAAAATGAAAGAAAAAGCCACTATGGTTCTCAAAAGAGGTGGCAGTGAAAGTCCGGAAGAAAAAGATAGCATTCTGAAGTATAAGGAAGCACTGAAGGAGCAGGACAGAGAGCTGTACCAGTTAAGGCAGAAGGAAGCAGGGAGGCAAGTCAGAATTGCAAAGGCCCAAACTGAGGATAAGATAGCCAACTCAGTTAAGAAGGGGGATAAAACGTTTTATAGGTACATCAGCGAGCGTAGAAAGACAAAGGGAGGGATAGTGAGGCTGAATAGAATGAATGGTGGGTGGGAAGAGGGGGACAGTGAAAAAGCAGGAATACTGAATGAATATTTCTGCTCAGTATTCACAAAAGAGGAGGGGGAGTACCTAATCCAATTAACAGAAGCACTCTTGATAGGGGTGTCGATCCCAGTCCTTTCACAGAAGAAAGGGTTCTGCAAGAACTCCTAAAACTGAAGGTGGACAAAGCAATGGGTCCTGATGGAATTCACCCTAGAATTCTAAAAGAATTAAGGAGGAACTAGTGAAACCGCTGGCTACTCTTTTAATAAATCATGGTAGGATGGTGTGGTACCCGAGGACTGGAGGAAGGCGGATGTGATTCTTCACAAAGTGGGACCAAGACAGAGGCAGGAAACTACAGACCTGTCAGTCTGACCTCTGTGGTAGGGAAAGTGATGGAGTCACTTCTGAAGGAAAGAATAGTTGAGTACCTAGAGGCCAGTGGAGCACAGGACCCAAGGCAGCATGGGTTCACAGCGGGAAGGTCATGTCAGATGAATCTAATAGATTTCTTTGACTGGGTGACCAAGTAGTAGACCAAGGAGAGGCTGTGGACTAGGCCTACCTAGACTTTAGCAAGGCATTTGACACAGTCCCACGCAAAAGATTAATAGTCAAATTAACCAGCCTGGGAGTGGGACCCAGTGTGGCAGCCTGGGTAAAACATTGGCTAGACAACAGGACACAGAAGGTAATTGTAAATGGAGTCCACTCTGAAGAAAGGAGGGTTACTAGTGGGGTACCACAGGGTTCAGTATTGGGTCCAGTCCTTTTTAATGTCTTCATCAGTGACATTGCAGAGGGACTGAAAGGAAAAGAATGTATTTTTGCAGATGACACAAAGAATTGCAACAGGGTTGATACACAAGGAGGCATGGAAAGGATGAAAAGGGACTTGGCAAGGTTGGAGGAATGGTCAGAAGTATGGCAGCTAGGATTCAATGCAAAAAAGTGCAAAATAATGCACCTGGGAAACAAGAACCCAGGGGAAGAATACACAATGGGTGGGGAGGTAGTAACAACAACAAAAAAGGAAAGGGACCTGGGGGTAATCATATCAAATGACCTTAAGGTTAGCAAGCAATGTGAGAAGGCAGTAGGGAGGGCTGGAGGTATACTGGGATGTATAGGGAGAGGCATCAGCAGCAGAAAAC
The DNA here is from genome assembly GCA_016271365.2 of Neoceratodus forsteri. Classification (NCBI taxonomy): domain Eukaryota; kingdom Metazoa; phylum Chordata; order Ceratodontiformes; family Ceratodontidae; genus Neoceratodus; species Neoceratodus forsteri. Next base: position 80,677,062 of record CM057455.1, read on the forward strand.
AGGAAGTTGTTATCCCTCTGTACAGACAGTTGGTCAGTTGTACAGTACAGACAAGCTTGACTATTCTGTCCATATTGAGGAGCTACTAAAGAAACTGAGACAAAGGCTTGGTTTATTTTTTAGAATAAAGCACTACCTCAACAGAGACTCCAAAAAAATATTAATCCAGGATTCCTATCCCTCATTGACTATGCTGACTTTCTGTACAGACATTGTTCACTCCCCCTCTTAAATAAACTGGACACCCTATACCACAGGTCCATCAGATTCATTACTGACCTTCCCTTCAGCACCCATCATTGCTCCCTTTATAAGGCAGTTAACTGGACATCATTACAACACAGAAGAAATCGAATGCTGCAATTTGGATATTCAAAGCCTTATCAGGCAAGCTACCTACCTATATCTCAGACTGTTTTACTCAAATTACCTCTAGGCCATACAACCTAAGGATCAGCAAAATTATCATTCTTAAGGTCCCCAATGTCTGCACCCAGTTTGGGAGGGCTGCTATTAGCTACTCACTAGCAATTGTTTGGAATTCTCTCCAAAAAACCATGAAGCTAAATAACCTCCTACCCTTAATATCCTTCAAAAGATTATTCACCACCATATTCCCAAGACTCTGCAACTGCTACCACAAGGCCTAAACCCCGGCCCTACCTACCCCCCCTCGGTCCTTTATGGTGATAAAACTCCTGTTTTCCAGTCCCAAGATTCACCCTCAAAATGCCTGCTAGGTCCTATAATCTACAAATTACTCCTGATGTGCCCATTACCTTCTGTCTCACAGATTAAAAGTTTTAATGTGTCTTGTACCTATGTATATTGTTATATATTAGCACTTATGTCATTGTATTACTGTTTATGTTACCCCTGTCATTGTATTACTGTTTATGCTACCCTTGTCAATGTAATAACACTTGCACTTCTTGACCACTCAGGTCCATCTTGTAAATGAGCTATGCTCAATGATGTTCGCCTGATTAAATAAAGATTTTGAGTTGGTGAGACCCCATCTGAAGTACTGTGTCCAGTTCTGGAGACCCCATCTCTGCAAGGACATAGACAGGATAGAGGCAGTCCAGAGGAGGGCAACTAAAATGGTGCAGGGTCTGCAAGAGAAGTCGTATGAGGAGAGACTAAAGGAGCTTAATATGTATACCCTTGAGGAAAGAAGGGAGAGGGGGGACATGATAGAAACTTTTAAGTACCTCAGTGGAATCAACAAAGTCCAAGAGGGTAGCATCTTTCAGAAAAAGAGACTTGCAAGAACAAGGGAACACAATTTAAAGATAGAAGGAGGGCGGTTCAGAGGCAATGTGAGGAATTATTTTTTCACAGAGAGGGTAGTGGATGCATGGAACAGCCTTTCTGAGGAGGTTGTAGGGTCTAAAACTGTGGGAGAATTCAATAATGCATGGGACAGACATAAAGCAAATTTTATGGGGGGTAGGAAGAAATAGGCTGTTGGTTAACTAGGATCTGCGGCCTATCCTGTAGGTAGGGAAATGGGCAGACTAGATGGGCTTAGCGGTCCTTATCTGCCATCAAAGTCTATGTTTCTATGTTTCACCTGAGCTCCGGCTGCCCCTCCATGGTGGCACCCGATCGTGGGCATTAGTAAAATGAAAAAAACTTCCTATATCCCTGGTGGTCCAGTGCACTGCTGCCCGCCTGATCATGGCCTAAGTAAATAAACTTATTTATTCTGTACCCCTGGATCTATTCACATATATGGAATGTATAGTATGGTATGGGCTGAACATCCATTGGCTCACACTGTGGACTAGTGGACATACAGCCCTACCTATGATGTCAGGCGGTGGGACTGTATACGGGTGGGGTGCTGCTGCCCACCATTGGCCGGGAGGCAGGGTGGTGGGGATCAGTGGGTGGGTGGGGGTGGAGTCTACTGAGCAACCAGGGATTTGAGTTATCTCATTCTTTAGCTTAAGCCCACGATGGGGTAGGAAGCAGTCCACTGGACTACCAGGGATATAGATTTTGTGGATTTTTTACTGAAGCCCACAACTGGGCAGACAGCAGTCAACTGGACCACCAGGGATATGGGGGACTTTATTTCATTTTCTAATGCCCACGATCGGCTGTGGGGCACACTGACGCACTGCAGTGTGCTTCTGTCCCCGACGGTTGCTGCCTGGCAGGACACCAGGTGCAAGTAGTTGTGGATCTGAGCACCAGCATGCAAATGGTGCCATAATACATGCACATGTGCCCATTTGCACCTTGCATAAATTATGTCCCCATTTGCATGTCAACTTCTGAAAATAATGGTAGATGCGCATGCGCCTTGTGCAAAGGAACTTGCGCTAGCGCATCCCCATGCTCCACGCTGGCCACTGGCGCTCATGCAAACTGCGGGTGGGCAGGGTGCAATATTCAACAATATCTGGCCCCATATATGCAGCTTAATTATTCTGTTGACTTTCTGACTATGTAATCTTACATTGTTGTTTAAAGTAACAGTGTTCATGCAATAACCACACATTTACAGCTTTAATCAGCACTTGGTGTTCCTATGGCAAATTAAAGGGAACATGAACTGATTACTTATGTGCAACTGCTTGAAATGTTTCTACTCCCATGACTTATATTCATACCTCTGAAGGATACTTATGTAACTGTGCGTGAGTAAAAGCTGAAGCTGTCAGTTGTGTATTTTTCCTCATTTCTGTTATATGAACAACATTCTATGCATTTAATTTAACCGATGGTTTGGAGTTCTAACTATGTCACATCATGGATTAAGAACCGCTAATCCATGCTGACATCTGTGAAAATGTGAAGTGACAATCTAAACTCCAAATTCTTGGTTTCATGAAAGGAACTACACAGAATGTGGTCAATACAAAGACAGCAACACAAACACAGCTGACAGCTTCAGTGTTTATTCAAGTACAGTTAAATAGCTGTCCTTCAGAGATATTAATATGATGTAGGTAAAGAGACATTTCCAGCAGATGCACATAGGTAATCAGTTCCCGTACCATTTTATGTGTTCACAATTTGTTCTGGTGTCGGTGAAAACCAGGAACTAATTTAAATGCATTACCTTGCGTAAACATGGACCATGGTGTGCTAACAGCTATTCGTTGTTGGTTCTGTTGTGAGGACTTTCTCTTTTTAGATTATAGTTATGCTATGCCTGTATTTTTATAAATAGCAACAACAACTGAAAGGGGGAGGCGGTGCTGAATCACCCATTCAGGGAATGAATGGCTGGGCAGCAGAGACAGAAGATGGTAGTACATGTGAAAGCACTTGTCAAGTCAGGAGAAGTATGTTTGGGAGAATTGTGCTCATTTACAAAGTACCATAGGAAGATTCCCTTCTGAAGTCTATCATGCTGTCATGATAGAGCACATAGAGCACAAGGGCAGAGGTTATCAAGGGTCACAATAAATAAAACATTTGAAAACATTATAGCGAGGCACAGTTCACCTTGCATCCAATACTTGTTCTACATACAGAATTTCACAGCCACATTATTTATTATTCAGGAGGTGTGCATGAATGCATGATGTCCATCTTGTAGTGTTACATTGTATCTCCACGTCCTCATTAGATTTCTAAGCTTCTTATGAAGATGGCAGCTGCTCTTCTGCTAACAACCAAAAAATTCAAAAGACATGTAATGTTCATACACACAGTTCATATCTAGAATGTTAAAACCATGGCCTTCTCTCTGTCTGAATTCTGTTCAAAACTTGCTGACCACACAATGAATTATTATGCAGGACAACACTGGCTAAATGCAAGTTATGCATAGTCATTCTTACTAGATGTGTTTTCTTAATAACAAAGTTGATCTAAATTCTATTCTGTTTTCAGAGCAATCGGGCAGATTATGTATGACCGTTCTCTGTCATGTTTACATATTTATCATACTACATGTCGCCCTGGTCACAATGTAACATAATTAGCAATTCCTGTATCCTTATACTGCAGTACAGAAGCTGCGCATTATAGAGCGAGGCGGTGGCTCAGACCAGTCTGAGCACTCATCTCCCCCCGTGTGTTTGTCAGTCTTACTCTCTCCAATGGTAGGCTATTCGCTTCAGTAGCAAGTCTTTCATCATAAACACCAGTCACACTCATAAACTTCTTTCTTCTGCCACAGTTCCAAGGCTTGATATTAGACATGTCAGACTTCTTCAGTGGGCAGTGCGATGAATGGAGAACATGGCAGGAAAGCCAGCTGAGCAGTTTACCACAGATCCCCCCCGCCCCCGTATGCTACTTCAGGGAGCAGCTGCTCGAAAGACCAAGCTGTTCATTCTTCTATTCCACGTCTTACTGATCCACTGCTTCAGTCAGTTCTGAGCATTTCTCTTGAAATATAAAATGTTTGATTGGCAAATGGGAGCTGAAAGTCACATGAAGGATGCCACCTTTAGGTCCATCTAGGTGCCAACACCAACAATTACAGAGTGTATCTGCTAAGCTGTACTCCGGGATTCATTATACCTGGAGGCTGTACCTCCTGATGCTGGTTTTAGCCAGTAATAAAAACTCTGCAGCAGCTGAAGTAGAAGTCATCCACATCTTGTTGTCTGCAGTCTACTTCCTGCCTTCACCAGAGCAGGTACTCTGCAAGTAGTACTGTGTCACAGTGGCAGAGATGAGGACAGCAGACTGTAAGTCAGACAGTTCTTTTTGGACTTCTTTTTTTCATTGGGCAACAAAGAGTCTCATAGACATTAATTGGAGCTAAATTGAGCTGCTTCTGTGTGGGTTCCCATTTCAGCTGTGCAAGCTGTACAGACAGTCCCCACTCTTCAGCACTGGTTTTTAGTATGGTTTCGGGCCAGAATTCTTTCCCTCGAAACCCATGGGGACAAGATCCATTTCAGGTCACCTCACCAGTAGTTTGACTGGTCTGAATACTGGAACTTAAGGGTCCAACATATTGACCACCATCAACATGTCCGATCAGCAATAAAAGCAGGTTAGACAAACGTATCTATCTTTAGTATAACACCAAACAACAAGATATTCACACTTCCTAAATAGTCTCTCTGTGCAAGCAGTGACCGCAGAATGTTGCAGATTAACACACTTTCTAGCTGGTCACAAGCCTTCATTCTCTCAGATACAGCACAAACTACTTTTTAAACTCAGGTTAGCCATGCTGTTAAATAGACAGGCATGGAGACTCACTCACTATGGCACTATCGTGCCAGTAGATATAACTGCTTAAGACAGGACACCTGACAGTGGACATTAAGGATCCCATGAAAACAGTATAGTGAATCCTACTTTTTAGGGGCATTACTACAGCATCATATAAATTACTTCATCCAACACCTTATTGCCACGTTGATGTTGCTCTGCTTCCCTTACATTAAGCACTGCTCAATGATATGTTAAAATCCTTTATAAAATGGGTTGAGAAATTCCTGCTTCCTGGTTGCCTAAGATGTACATGTGGCCATGTCCTTATCAGGACATATTGCACCAATCAGTACCTCTTTAACCAACCAGGGCACATCGCTGGTAAAAATCCATGCTGCCACAAAGCTTTTTTTGTATTCCAGCTGAAGCCGTTACTGCCGGCAATGTGGCAACTCCCTGTCTGAGATGGCCTACTTGAAATCATGCTGCTGTCCTGGAAACCTCATACTCCGTGTACACCTCAGAAAAAAAAAGGCTGTACCACTCTCACCGTATTGTTCTCTCAATCATTTACATCTCTCCCATTGAGTTGGACACTGCAGCAGTTTCTCTCCATTCCCACTATGTTTCTTGGTTTCTCCAATCTGCATGTGTCTAAGTGACGCCGCAACCTCCCAATTTAACGGACCATCACCAGACATAAAATACCTCCCCACCACATTTCTAAGAGACGCTGCAACTTTCACAGACTGTCACCAGAAGTAAGCTTCCTATGCCAAACAAAAAAAAATCACACGCTGATTTACACAGATTAGCACTGGGGATAAGCGCTAACATAATGAGCAGCACAAATATGGCAGCTGAAGAGGGACATGCTCGCTCCCTACATTACTGCAATAGTCAGTTTAAAAAATTGACTGTCAGGTTCTGAGAGGGACAAACTTGTACAGAATGAAAGAGAGCTAAGCCCTATGTGGGGGGGGGGCACACAGGACGGTACTGCCAACCAAGCCACATACACTGCATACAGGACAGTACAAAGAGGGACTACTTTATTCCTGTAACTAAAAAAATATTTTTCCTTCATTTTGTAGATTTTAACATTTTTTTTTTACTTTTTTAATTTTCAGTCTACTTCAGGACCCACTTTATAAGTGGAATAAGACACTCCAAGGTGTGGTTTATTGCTTGATAAGAGCACTTCCCAGGTGCTACAGTCAATTGGCACAAGCGCCTCGTGCCTCATCACGCACCTGGGCCTGCTCTTATCAAGCCATAAACCACACCTTGTCATGTCTTATTCCTTACGTGACATCATTGTTCAAAAAATCCTGCATTGCCCACAGCTGAACGATTGCATTTATAAACATTTTATAATAGGTAAAATAAATCATTCACCCTGATTGGTCAAAAGACGTGTCCTCACCTGGCAACAAACTGAAAGGTGGCACTACTTTCCTAATACCTTAACCTCCACATGTGAAAGAGCAGCAATATCACTGAGCAGCTGATGTCTTCCATTTGATAAATAAACGCAATTACGTTTATTTTGTTTTTACTTTTTTTTTTACATTACATTACATTCCTCGGCCTTGGGTAAAGCAGGATTGAAGTAATGTATGTACTTTTACCATTGATATATGCAACATTTTTAATGCAATACTTTTGCAATGAATGGTTATCATTACTTTACACTATTCTATGTATTTATTTACTTAGAAAGTTTTCATAGGATAGGTGTTAATTCCTTCTGTATAAAAATATATTTAATGTTGTAGTTAACTGTGATGTATTGTGAATTCATTTTTATGACTAAAAAATGTTATTTCTAGAAAATTTATTACACATCAAAATACTATCACTTAACCCATTTTAAAAGATTGATAATAAAGCAGTTATCAATCACCTTTACATTTCTGTCATTTTGTTCATTTTGCTGTTATGAGAAGGTACGATGAATGACAGTAGGCATTGATGCCAACACATATCTAAAATCATGAAATGTTAACAGTTGTGAAATAATGACAATGCATGTCTTCTGGAATTTACACTAGACAGCTGTGGGATAACATGATACGCACCCGAGTGACTTGAAATGCATGAAAAGTCTATAAATCTCAATACTACATGTGCCATGAAGTGCATTGTTGTGATTATAAAACAATCCTAATATTGTTATAAAAATGAATAAGGTTCACAAGTTGTCTGTTGCATTCGGACTACTGCCAGCCATCGTGGGAATCATGAGGGTTTACATCATGGCTGGCAGCAGACCACATTTATAAAAAAAATTCTTCTGTTCTTATAAATATGAATAAATATGAATAAGACTCCAGGCTAAAAGTACCTTTCTTCATTGAAAATGGCATTGGGAAAGCTTCACAAAATCTTGTTTTTATCTTCACTAACAGCCCCAAATCTCACCTGAGAGCACCAAAAACCCAGGCTTACTTTGTCAGGGATACAGGGGCCCTCATCTGACTGCCTGCCCGGGGACCTGAAATTGTTAGCTGCAGCCCTGCCAAGGCAGCATGGATTCATAGCAGGAAGGTCATGTCAGACAAATCTAATTGATTTCTTTGACTGAGTGATGAAAGTAGGATACCAGGTAGGGGCTGTGGACATGACCTACCTAGACTTTAGCAAGGTATTTGACACAGCCCCACACAAAAGATTAATACACAAATTAACCAGCCTGGGAGTGGGTCCCAGGGTTGTAGCCTGGGTAAAACACTGGCTGGACAACAGGACACAGCAGGTATTAGTAAATAAAATCCACAGTGAAGAAATGAGGGTTACTAGTGGGGTACTGCAGGATTCAGTACTGGGGACAGTCCTTTTTAATGTCTTTATAAGTGACATTACAGAGGGACTAGAAGGGAAAGTATGTCTCTGCAGATGACACAATGATCTGCAACAGGGTTGATACACAAGGTGGTGTGAAAAGGATGAAAAGGGACTTGGCAAGGTTGGAGGAATGGTCAAGTGTATGGCAGCTTAGATTTAATGAAAAGAAGTGCAAAGTAATGCACCTGGGAAACAAAAATACAGGGGAAGAGTACACACAATGGGGGGTGAGATACTGACAACAACAAAAATGGAAAGGAATTCGGGGAATAGTCATATCAGATGTCCTAAAGGTGGGCCAGCAATGTGAGAAGGCAGTAAGGAGGGCTGGAGGAATATTGGGATGCATAGGGAGAGGCATCACCAGTAGAAAACAGGAAGTTGTTGACCCTCTGTACAGACAGTTGGTAAGATCACATCTGGAGTACTGTGTACAGTTCTGGAGACCCCATCTCCGCAAAGACATAGACAGGGTGGAGGCTATCCAGAGGGGGTAACCAAAATGGTGCAGGGTCTGCACCAGAAGACATATGAAGAAAGACTAAAGGGGCTTAAGATGTACAGCCTCGAGGAAAGGAGGGAAAAGGGGGGCATGATAGAACATTTCAAATACCTCAAGGGAATCATCAAAGTCCAAGAGGGTAGCATCTTTCAGAAAAAGATATGTGCAAGAACAAGGGGGCAGAATTTGAAGATAGAGGGGGGACGGCTCAGATGTAATGTGAGGAAGTATTTCTTCACAAAGAGGGTTGTAGATGCATGGAACAGCCTTCCTGAGGAGATTGTAGAGTCAAAAACAGTGGGGGAATTCAAGAATGCATGGGACAGACACAAGGCAGTTCTAGTGGGGGGTAGGAGGATGAGGTAGGCTGTTGGTTAACTAGGATCTGCAGCTTATCCATTAGGTAGGGAAATGGGCAGACTAGGTGGCCACGCAGTCCTTATCTGCCATCAGATTCTATGTTGCTATACTTCTATGTTTCACAAAGCAATCATCACTGTGTTTCTGAAGTGCACACCAGAGGTCTGTCAAAACATTTTTATATTCTTTCAGAGTACACCAGAGGTTTCACAAAGAAATTATGTGTTCCTGAAGTGTACAACAAATGTCTCAAAAAGCAGTTCTAACAGTGTTCCTGCAGTGTACATCAGAGGTCTCAGAAAGCAATTCTGTGTTCCTGTAGTGTACACCAGGAGAATCACAAAGCAGTTCTGTGTATCTGCAGTGTATACCACAGGTCTCACAACACAATTCTGTTTTTCTGCAATGTCCAGCAGAGGACTCAAAAGGCAGTTATAACTATGTTCCAGCACTGTACATCAGGGGTATCACAAAGCAGTTCTGTGTTCTTGCAGTGTACACCAGTGGTCTCGAACAGCAGTTCTAACTATATTCCTACAGTGTGCACCAGATGTGTCACAAAGCAAATCCAACTGTGTTCCTGCAGTGTGCACCAGAGTAGTCACAAAGCAATTCTGTGTCCTGCAGTGAACACTAGAGGTCTCACAAAGCAATTATGTGTTCCTGCAGTATACACCAGGGGTATTATAATGTAGTTCTGTGTGTCTGCAGTGTATACTAGACATCTAACAAAGCAGTTCTTATTGTGTTCCTGCATTAAACACCAGTCATCTCACAAAGCAATTCTAACTATTCCTACGGTGTACACCCGAGGTATCACAAAGCAGTTTGGAGGTCCTGCAGTGTACAGCAGAGGTCTCACAAAGCAATTCTGTGTTCCTGCAGAGTACACAAGGGGTATCAAAAAGCAGTCCTAACTGTGCTCCTGCAGTATACACCAGAGGACTCACAAAGCAATTCTGTTTTCCTGAAGTGCACACTGAGGTTTCAAATAGCAATTCTAACTATGTTCATGCAGTGTACACCAGATGTCTATCAAGGCAATTCTGTGTTCCTGAAGTGTACACTGGAGTTCTCACAGAGGATCTCATAAAGCAATTCTAACTGTGTTCTTGCAGTGTACTTTAGAGGTCTGTCAAAACAATTCTAAATATGTTCCTGCAGCGTATACCTGAGATCTCTCAAAGCAGTTCTAACTGTGTTCTTGTAGTGTACACAAGGGGTCTCAAAAAGCTATTCTAACTTTGTTCAGACGGCAGTGTACACCAGAGGTCTGTAAAAACAATTCTAACTATGTTCCTGAAGAGTACACCAACAGTATCACAAAGCAATTCTAACAATGTTCTTACAGTGTACATCAGAGGTCTCACAAAGCAATTCTAACTATGTTCCTGCAGTGTGTGCTAGAGGTCTGTCAAGGCAATACTGTGTTCGTGCAGTGTACACCAGGGGTATCACAAAGCAGTTCTTTGTTCCTATAGTGCACAGCAGAGGTCTCAAAAAGCAGTTCTAACTGTGTTCTTGCAGTGTACACCAGATGTCTCATAAATAAATTCTATGTTCCTGCAGTGTACACCAGAGGTCTGTCAAAGTAAATCTGTGTTTCTGCAGTGTATACCAGATGTCTCACAAAGCAGTTCTAACTATGTTACTTCAGTGTACACCAGACTATCTTACGGGGCAGTTCTAACTGTGTTCCTACAGTGTATACCATATGCCTCACAAAGCAGTTCTAACTTTTTTACTGCAGTGTACACCAGAGGCCTGTCAAAGAAAGTTTGTGATCCTGCAGTGTACACCAGAGGTTTCACAAAGGAGTTTAATGTTCCTGCAGTGTACTTCAGAGGTAATACAAGGTAGTTCTACTGGTGTTCCTGCAGTGTAATCCTGAGGTCTCAAAAAGCAATTGTAACTGTGTTCCTGCAGTGAGCACAAGAGGTCTCAGAAAGCAATTATTATTGTGTTCCTGAAGTGCGCAGCAGAGGTCTGTCAAAACATTTCTGTTCTTGCAGAGTAAACCAGAGGTTTCACAAAGCAATTCTAACTGTGTTCCTGCAGTGTACTCCAGAGGTCCCAAAAAACAGTTCTAACTATGTTTCTGCAGTGTACACCAGACGTCTATCAAAGCAATTCTGTGTTCCTGTAGTGTACATCAGAGGTCTGTCAAAGCAATTCTAAATATGTTCCTGCAGAGTACACCAGAGATGTCAAAAAGCAGATCTGTGTTTTTACAGTGTACATCAGAGGTCTCACAAAGCAAATCTTACTATGTTCCTGCAGTGTACACCAGAGGTCTTTCAAAGCAGTTCTAACTGTGTTTCTACAGTGTACACCAGATATCTTGAAGAGAAGTTCTAACTGTGTTCCTGTAGGGTGCTCCAGAGGTCTGTTAAATTAATTCTGTGTTCCTGCAGTGTATACTGGATGTCTCACAAAGCAGTTCTGTGTTCCTTCTGTGTACACCAGTCTATCCTACAAAGCAGTTCTAACTGAGTTCCTGCAGTGTACACCAGAGGTCTCACAAAGCAATTCTAACTATGTTACTGCTGGTGTACTCCAGAAGTATCACAAAGCAATTATATCTGTGTTCCTGCAGTGTTCTCCACAGGTCTCAAAAAGCAATTGTAACTGTGTTCCTGTAAAGAGCACAGGAGGTCTCCCAAAGCAATTATCATTGTGTTCCTGAAGTGCACACCAGAAGTCTGTCAAAACAAATTTATGTTCCTTCAGAGTTCACCAGAGGTCTCATGAAGCAATTCTATGTCCCTGCAGTGTACACCAGGGAATCACAAAAGAGTTATGTTTATGTGCAGTGCATACCACAGGTCTCTCAAAGCAGTTCTGTTTTCCTGCAGTGTACACCAGATGACTCATAAAGCAATTTTAACTGTTTTCCTGCAGTGTACACCCTAGGTCTCATAAAGCAATTCTGAGTTCTGGCAGTGCACACCAGGGGTATCACAAAGCAGTTCTGTGTTCTTGCAATGTATACCAGAGGTCTTGAACAGCTGTTCTAACTGTGTTCCTGCAGTGTTCGCCAGAGGTCTCATAATGCAATTCTGTGTTCCTGCAGTATACACCAGGGGTATCAGAAAGCAGTTCTAACTGTGTACCAGCAGTGCATACTAGAGGTCTCACAGAGCAGTTCTAGCTGTGGTACTACCACGTACACTAGATGTTTGTAAAAACATTCAAAGTATCTTCCTGCAGAGTACACCAGAGCTCTTGTAAATCATACCAACATACTAAAATGCCAGCAGAATAGGCCTAATGGTCTTTCATGTCTGCTCGTTTGGTCAGCCCCCACCCTGGATGCTGACCTTACTGCCCCCTCACCTTCTCTGGCTTCTCCCTTCCCAGTTCTGGATAGTTTTGCTGCATTGGATTTTGCTTCCAGAACCCTTCCCCTCTACCTGTCTCACACCCTCTTGAACCCCTCCACTGTCTCTGCCTCCACCAGCCCCATAGGCAGTGCATTCCATGGCTCCACCACCCTCTCTGTGAAGTAGCACCTCCTCCTTTCTCCCCTGAATCTTTCCCCCTCCAGCTTCCACCCATGCCCTCTAGTGGCCCCCTCCTCCTTCCTTCAAAGCACCCTGACTGTTCCTCCCCTATTTACCCTCTTCATGTACCTGAAGACCTCTATCATGTCCCCCTGGTCCCTTCTCTCTCTTCCAATGTGTACATATTTAGCTCTTCGAGCCTCTCCTCATAGGTCCTGTACCCCAAGCCCCAAATCATTTTGATTGCCCTCCTCTGGACCCTCTCCAGGAGGTTAATGTCCTTCTTTAAGTGTGGCCTCCAAAACTGCAAACAGTACTCAAGGTGCCTCACCAAGAAATACAGAGGGAGTATCACTTCCCTCCTTCTGGAGGTGATCCCCCTAGCTATGCATCCCAGCATCCTGTTGGCCTTGGCTGCTGCCCTCCTACAAGTCTCAGAGTTGTTCATCTTGACATCCACCACCACCCCCAGGTCCCTCTCAGCCATCGAGGACTTGTAGCATTTCCTCCCAGGGTGTACACTTGGCCCAGGTTTCTGGCCCCAGGTGGAGTACCTTACATTTCCCTGCATTGAACCTCAGCTTCCACTTTCTAAACCATCTTTCCAGAGCCTCCAGGTCACCCTGTAGGGCAACCCTTCCCTCCTCCCCATCCACCACAGCCCCCAGTTTCGAGTCATCCACAAAGAGACTCATCTCACTCCTGATTCCTGTCCTTATGTCAGAGATGTAGGCATTGAACAGAAGGGGACCAAGGACTGATCCCTGTGGGACCCAACTAATGAGCCTCCTTGGGGATGAGACTATCCCACCAACTACGACCCTCTGGGTCTGGTCCTGGAGCCAATTGCCTAACCATCTGATCATCTGGTTCCCCACCCCCATTTCTCCCAGCTTATCCAACAGGCCCACATGAGGAACAGAGTCAAATGCCTTGCTGAAGTCTAGAAAGAGGACATCCACTGGTCTACCCAGGTCCAAGGCACAAGTCACCCAGTCATATAACTCCACCAAGTTTGTCTGGCACAATTTCCCTTGGATGAATCCATGCTGTCTATCATCCAGGCACCCTGACTTATCCAGGTCCCCCCTAGCCTCTCCTTGACAATGCCCTCCATCACCTTGCCCACCACTGACATCAGGCTGACAGGCCTGTAGTTCCCTGCCACCTTCCTTGATCCCCCCTTGTGGATAGGCACTATATGCGCCACCTTCCAGTCTTGGGGCGCCCACCCTGTCCTCAGAGAGATGGTGAAAAGCTCCACCAGGGGTTTCGCCAGGACATCCACAAGTTCCTTCAGCACTCTGGGATGTAATTTATCCGGCCCCGGTGCTTTCTCCATCTTAAGGGAGCTGAGGGCTTCCCTCACTCTCTCTGCTGTGATTTCCACTTCCGGTACCTCTTCTCCCTGCTTAGCCCTCCCCCCACCTGCCAGTGATGCCGCCCCCTCTCCCCAGACCCGCCGATCGGTAAGGGTCCTCTCCTCCTCTGTATCTCTGTCTCCTCCCATGTATGATGCAGCACCCCCATTTTCCTAGGTGAAAACTGAGGTGAAGTACTCATTTGGTACCTCAGCCTGCTCCCCCGGGTGTTGTGCCCATCTCTCCCCTGATTTAATCCTGCTAATCTGCCCCTTCACCCTTCGTTTTTCCCCAATGTATCTAAAGAACCCCTTGTTCCCTCTCCTAATTTCCCTGGCCAGGTTCTGATCCTTCCTTGCCTTAGCCGCCCTCACCACCCTAGTGGCCCTTCTAGCCATCAGCTCGTACTCCCCTCGATCCCTTTCACTCCTTGAGCACTTGAATTGCTTATAGGCTGCCTTCTTTCCCCGCACCACCTCCTGGACCTCCCTGGTCCACCAGCAGGGTTTTTCGGCCCTACCGCATTTTCGTCTTACTCTTGCACAAGTGATGGTAGCATCCCGCACCCCTCTCCTGATGATTTCCCACCTACTATCAGAGTCCATGTCTGACCCAATCCCATTCAAATGCTCCTTAAGGATCCTTCCCATTTCCTTAAAATCCGCCCCCCTGAAGTCGGTTACTTCCATCTTTGTGCAGCCTTCTACCCCTCCTAGGTCCAGGCAGAACAAGACCGTGGCATGGTCACTCCCTGCCAATGGGTCCCTTACCTCCAGGCCCCCAATTTGGTCACTGTCTGCCAGGACCACATCCAGTACCCGCGCCTCCCTGGTCGGTTCCCTCACCTGCGGAGTTAGGAACGCGTCTTGAAAGACATTCAACAACCTCTGTTCCCTGGTCACAGAGGATGTCATATTCTCCCAGTCTGTTCCTGGCATGTTTAAGTCCCCCAACACCACCACCATTCGTCTGCCCAGTCTGCAGTGTCTCCCAACATCAGCCACCAGACTGACCTCCAGCTCCTCCGCCAGGGCAGGGGGTCTATACACCAGTCCTATTTTTACTCTCTTCCCCCCCCTTGTTATCAAGGTGACCCAAATCGCCTCCGCAGTTCCCTCTGCCTCCTCTACTCTCCCTATGCCAATGCAGTTTTTGACTATCATTGCTACCCCTCCTCCCCTTCCCTCCCCCCGTTCTTCCTGAATATAGTGTAACCCTCCAGGTTCAGGTCCCAGTCATGTCCTGCAGTGGCCCAAGTCTCAGTGACCGCTGCCACATCCACTGCTCCCTCAGTTAGCATCGCCTGGATCTCAGGCATTTTATTGCCCAAGCTCCTGGCATTTAGCAGGACTACCTTCCACCCTTTCCCTATAGTTCTATTTCCCCTGCTCGTGTTCCCATGGGGATTCTGTTTTCCCCTGGTCTGCACTTTGCCAGTCAGCCTTTACCTGCAATCCTCCTGCTCCCCAGTGGGTTAGAGACAGAGTCCCTTCTTTATTGGCACCCCCTTGACAGCCTTTTCTCCCATCCCACCCCACTTCACAAGTTTAAACCCCACTTTTCACCAATGAACCCCTCTATTTTCAACTTAAGGATTCCCCTCCCCTCCAAATTGAGATGGAGTCTATTTCTAGCATACAGCTCCTTATCCTCCCAGGTTTCCCCCAATCCCCCATCAACCCATACCCTCTGGCCTCACACCTCTCCCTGAGCCAGTGGTTTATCTCCCTAATCTTCCTTTTGTGTTCCCCCCTAGCCCTTGGCACCGGCAGGATTTCTGAGAAGGAAACTGTGCATCCTATGTCATGACAGACCCTAGCGAGCTCCCTGAATCTTGCCTGTATCTCTAGCTCACTATTTCCCTCAATGTCATTTGTACCCAGGTGGACCAGTATGTCTGGGGAACCCCCACAATCCTTTGCCAGCTGATATACCTCGTGCTTAGCACTGTGCACCATTAGTCCAGGGAAGCATCTTGTTCTAGCTGGCCAGGCTTCTCCATCCCTATCTCATTTGATACCCCTGATCATAGAATCCCCCAACAGGAGCATTCTGACCACTCCTTTTCCTCCATTTCCCCCCCTTCCATGTCCCTCATCCTTTCTACCGGCCCCTCCACCCAGCCGGCTCCTTGTTCCTCTCCCTATCTGGGTGCCACATGCCACCCCCTCCTTATTTACCATGGCCACCCACTCCTCTCCAATCCTATGCCTCTCATCCTCCTGAGTATCCTTCTGTACCTTGCTATCCCCCCTCACTGCTCGCAACTGGTCCTTCTCCCTCATCTGCTAAACTAGCCTGGCTCGTCCTCCCTTCCTTCCTGTCTCCATTTAGTTCCTCCTTGCTCATCATGCTCCCCTGGCCTAAACCCTCAGCTCCCTTTACTGAATTCTCCTTGTACGTCTTGTCCTTCTCCTTTACTTTTCCTCCCAACTGGACCTTCTCCTTGTGCTTTCCTCCCTCTTCCTCCTGCCCCTCCTGCTCTGATTCACTGCTCCCCCCATTCTCCTGCATTCCAGGTCCCCCCTGTTCTTCCTGCTGTCTGGCCCTGCCTCCTGCCCCCACTCCCTTTCTGTCTCTAGCCACCCCTGTCATGGCCACATCACCCCACTCATCCTTGAGCAGAAGAAGAGAATTGAAGCGGTTATTGAGTGTAAGGTCTGATCTGCCTCCCCGCCTTGCTTCCTTCTGTCCAGCCTTTGCCATCTGCCTACTTCCCTGAGAATGTTGTCCCTCCATTCCTCCTTTTTGAGGGTCCCCAGTTACCTGCCTGCTTCCTTGGAAGTGCCCTTTTGGACCCCCTCAGCCAGGGTCCCTATGTGACCACTGGGTATTCTCCTGCATTCCTTTCCCTATGCCCTCACCCCCAGTGCTTGGTGCAACCCCGTGGGAGATTCCCAGCCCCTTTCCCCAACATACCGTCCCCTTTCCCCCAGCTTTCTCCTAATCCCCTCAACCTCATCCCTAAGCTGTGCCAGCTGGTAGCACACTGGGCAACCACCGAACTTCCAAGCCCAGTCCAGTATCATGGCTGCTCCACACCCTGTGCACCCCACCACCCTCCCAAAGATGCCGGCCCTAATGACATGTGGTTCCATCCCCTTCCAAATAGGTTTCCTTGGGTGAGCCACCAGGTTCCCCCCTAGTCCAAGATACACCCTACTGCCTAATCAGGTCACCCACTAATGGTGCACATGAAACATGGTACACACAAAACCATGACTGGGACGTAAACATAACAGGATACACTATCTACAGGAGGGACAGGGAGGGTAAAAGAGGAGGAGGAGGAGTTCTTTACATAAGGGAAGGAATAAAAGCAACAGAATAAAAGGGTAAACAGGGAGGAGAAGAAGCAATGTGGGTAAATTTGGAGACAGGCAATGGCACCACAATCCGCACAGGGGTTGTATACAGACCCCCTTCTCAGGGGGAGGAAATGGACAAGGAAATGATAGAAAGTATACTTAGAATGGCAGAAAAGAGGGATATATTTGCTGATGGGTGATCTGAATATGCCAGGTGTTAACTGGAGTGCAGTTGCAGCTGCCACTTCGAAGAGTGCAGTTATTCTAGATGCCCTACAGGGGGCATGCTTTAGACAACTAGTAATGGAGCCCACTCGAGAGGGAGCAATATTAGACTTGATACTCTCAAATGGAGATGGAGAGAGGAGCACAGATGTAGAAGTGGGTAGCCATCTGGCAACTGGCGACCATCGAACAGTATGGTTCACAATAAACACAGCAATAGAGTCAAGCCATACAAAGACAAAAGTACTGGACTTTAGGAGGGCTGACGTTGCCAAAATGGGTGAGTGCCTAAGGAACGCACTAGCAAATGGGCAGGAAGAAGGGGTGGAAGAATAATGGGGAATAATAAAAACTGCCATCACAGAGGTAACAAGCCTTTGTGTGAAGCAAATAAACAAAACAAGACGATGTAAGAAACCTCTATGGTTCTCAAAGGAAGTGGCAGTGAAGGTTCAAGAGAAAAGAAAGCATTCAGGAAGTACAAGGAATCACAGAAGGAGAGGACAGAGAACTGTATCAGTTAAAGCAAAAGGAGGCTGGGAAGGCAGTCAGAACTGCAAAGGCCCAAACTGAGGAAAAGATAGCTAACTCAGTTAAGAAGGGGGATAAAACCTTTTATAGGTACATCAGGGAGCGAAGGAAGACCAAGGGAGGGATAGTGAGGCTTAATAAAGGGGAGGAAGGGTGGGCAGAGGGAGACTGTGAAAAGGCAGAGATACTAAACAAATATTTTTGCTCAGTATTTACAAAGGAAGAGGGGGAGGTACATAAAACAAACAGTAGTAACACTCTGGATACAGAAGTTGATACCGGCCCATTTACTGAAGAAAGGGTTCTGAAAGAACTCTTAAAACTGAAGGTGGACAAAGCAATGGGGCCTGATGGGATTCATCCCAGAATTCTAAAAGAACTAAGGGTAGAACTAGTGACACCACTGACTACCCTTTTTAACAAATCATGGGAGGATGGGGTGGTACCCGAGGATTGGAGGAGGGCAGATGTGATTCCCCTTCACAAAAGTGGGAGCAAGGCAGAAGCAGAAAACTACAGACCTGTTAGTTTAACCTCAGTGATAGGGAAAATGATGGAATCACTTCTGAAGGAAAGAATCATTGAGTATCTAGAGGCCAGAGGGGCACAGGACCCTAGGCAGCATGGATTCACAGCGAGAAGGTCATGCCAGATGAATCTGATAGATTTCTTTGACTGGGTGACCAAAGTAGTAGATCAGGGAGGGGCTGTGGACATGGCCTACCTAGACTTTAGCAAGGCATTTGACACAGTCCCACACAAAAGATTAATATACAATTTAGCCAGCCTGGAAGTGGGTCCCAAGATGACAGCCTGGGTAAAGAATTGGCTGGAGAATAGGACACAGAGAGTAATAGTAAATGGAGTCCACTCAGAAGAAAGGAGGGTTACTAGTGGGCACCGTGAGGTTCAGTATTAGGATCGGTCCTCTTCAATGTCTTTATGTTTACATTGCAGAAGGACTGGAAGGAAAAGTATGTCTCTTTGCAGATGACACAAAGATCTGCAACAGAGTTGATGCACAGGGTGGGGTGGAAAAGATGTGAAGGAACTTGGCAAGGTTAGAGGAATGGTCAAATGTATGGCAGCTTAGATTCAATGCTAAGAAGTGCAAGGTAATGCACCTGGGAAACAAAATCCCAGGGGAAGAGTACACAATGGGGGGTGAGATATTAACAACAATAAAAATGGAAAGGGGCCTGGGGGTAGTCGTATCAGATGACCTCAAGGTGGGCAAGCAATGTGACAGGGCAGCAAGGAGGGCTTGGGGGATACTGGGATGCATAGGGAGAGGCATCACCAGTAGAAAACAAGAAGTTATTATCCCTCTGTACAGACAGCTGGTGAGACCCCATCTGGAGTACTGTGTGCAGTTTTGGAGACCCAGTCTCCGCAAAGACATAGACAGGATGGAAGCTGTCCAGAGGAGGGCAACTAAAATGGTGCAGGGTCTGCACCGGAAGACATATGAAGAGAGACTTAAGGAGCTTAATATGTATAGCCCCGAGGAAAGGATGAGAGGGGGGCATGATAGAATCTTTCAAGTACCTCAAGGGAACCAACAAAGTCCAAGAGGGTAGCATCTTTCAGAAAAAGAGGTGTGCAAGAACAAGAGGGCACAATTTGAAGATGGGGGGGGTTTCAGAGGTAATTTAAGGAAGTATTTTTTCACAGAGAGGGTTGTGGATGCATGGAACGGCCTTCCGGAGGAGGTTGTGGAGTCAAAATCAGTGGTGGAATTCAAGCATGCATAGGACAGTCATAAGGCAATTCTGGGGGGTTGGGGTAGGAAGAAGTAGGCTGCTGGTTAACTAGGATCTGCAGCTTATCCAGTAGGTTGGGAAATGGGCAGACTGTGTGGGCCAAGCAGTTCTTATCTGCCGTCAAATTCTATGTTTCTATGTTTCTAATATTAGAGACAGTCCCACTGTACACCAGTAACCCTGTTACTAGGTGCAGTACAACACATTAAACTTATAAGGGAAATGAACAACTCCCTAAGCTCCTCTCTCCCAGCCTTTAAATCCCACCCCCAGTGGCTAGAACTACATGAGCTGCACCTGCAGCCTTTTCCTCCAATTGCAGGGCAGGTGTTCTCCTATAAATTAGCAGACTTCTGGGGAGGGAGGGTATTGGGCAGACACCTGACTCGAGAGAGAGTGTATCAGCCCTGTGTCTCCTCTCCAAGCCCAGCAGCCAAAGAACCAGACCCAAGCAAATCCCACCAAATAGGTTTTAAATCAGAAGAAATAGGCCTCTACCAGCGCAGCTTGTTACAGAGTGAAACATACACAAAATGAGCCCACTTACAGCCACCAAATCAGTTTTCAAACTTCCAGCAGGCCCCAAAACAATACCCTGCTAGCCCCTTAGAAGTAAGAAAGAAAAGAACTAACCTTCTACCAAGTAAAATCCACAAGAACCCTGTGAAAACAACAAGCAGCAGCTACTGTCCTAGACACAACTGATGCTGTCCCCTTCCAGTTCTTTCTGATCAGTTCTAAACATTTTCTTGCAGTGTAAACCAGAGGACTCAGAAAGCAATTCTAACTTTTTTGCTGCAGTTTAAACCAGAGGTCTATCACAATAATTCTATGTTACTGCAGAGTACACCAGAGGTCTCACAAAGCAATATTCACTATGTTCCTGTTGTGTGCACCAGAGGTCTGTCTAAGAAATTCTGTGTTCCTGCAGTGTACACCGGATGTCTCACAAAGGAGTTGTAAATATGATGCTACAGTGTACACCAGATGTCTCTCATAGCAGTTCTTGAAGTGTACACCAGAGGACTGTCAAATGAATTCTAGCTATATTTCTGCAGAGTGTGCCAGAGGTCTCAGAAAACATTTCTAACGTTATTCCTACAATTTACACCAGAGGTCTGACAAAACAATTCGAACTCTGTTCCTGCAATGTACACCTGAGGTCTGTCAAATCAATTTTAATTATGTTCCTGCAGAGTACACCTGAGTTCTCATGAAGTAATTATAATTGTGATCAAGTAGTATGCACCAGAGATCTCACAAAGCAATTCTAACTGTGTTCCTGCAGTGTACACCAGAGGCCTCACAAAGCAATTCTGTGTTTCTTCAGTGTACACCAGAGGTGTCACAAAGCAATTCTGTGTTCCTATGGTGCACACCAGGGATATCACAAAGCAGTTCTTTGTATCTACAGTGTATACCAAAGATCACACATAGCAGTTCTAACTGTGTTCTTGCAGTATATACCGGGGGACTCACAGAGCAGTTCTAACTGTGTTCCTGCAGTGTACACCAGAGGACTCACAGAGCAATTCTAACTATGTTCCTGTAGTGTACACCAGGGTTATCACAAAGCTGTTCTTTGTATCTGCAGTGTATACCAGAGATCTCACAAAGCAGTACTAAGTGTGTTCCTGCAGTGTACACCAGAGGACTCACAGAGCAATTCTAACTGTGTTCCTGCAGTGTACACCAGAGTATACACCAGAGGTCTCACAAAGCCAGAGACAAAGTTGATGGTGAGCCCGGACATCCCAGCCTATAGGTGTCTCCCGCATATACTTGAGAACTTTGGACCATGGCAGAAACAGCAAAGCTTTCAAAGACAATGTCTGCTTGGACATCAACTCCTGTTCCAACAACTGCCAAGCTGTTAGTGTGGTGGCAAGGTCATCCAAAGAGAGCAACTGTAAGTATCTAGCACAGTTAATAGGTAAATAATATAGATGAAAGTCTGGCAACTGTAGACCTCTGGCATTTTAGGCCTGGTGAGCTTCAAATATACCCAACGAGGTGTCTTCCCTTCCCATAAAAAGTCCAACCATGACCATTGCAGATTAGAAAAAAATGTTTAAGCAGGTAAATATTCAAATTGTTTAAGGGGTAAAACATCTGGGGATAATTTACATCTTCATCACACTGGCCCTCCACCAGAGTGTTAAGGAAAGCGATCATCACCATCTCAGATCCTCTGCAATTTGTTTCATGAGAGGAGCAAGGTTGAGAGACTGTAGCTCTCCCAGACTCCTAGAAAGTTTGATCCCCAAATAAGTTAAAGCATGCATTTCCCATTGGAGACCCAGCTCTTGGACTGAAGACTACATTCACTGTCTAGACAAAGAAAACTCTATAGTCTTATTTCTGTTCAACTTCTATCCAGAGAATTCACTGAAGTGGGAAATGCTGCAGTGCTCTCAGTAATGAAGCTTCCCCGGGAGGAGATCATCCGCAAGGAGAGAGAGTTTAAATTCCAACCTGCTCACATGGAGTCCCTGAATCTCTGTTTCCCTGTTAAGGTCCCTGGCCAAGGGTTCAATATATAGATTAAACGAAAAAGGTGACAATGGACATCCTTGACAGGTCCTGTTTGCCAGCCAGAAAGCCTCAGAGAGGTCATTACTACACGAAATTCTAGCTGAAGAACAATGGTATAACACTTGAACTCTACAGATGATTTCAGCAGGTAATCCATATCCACAAAGGGCATGAAACAAGTATGTCCATGTGGCCCTATCAGAGGCCTTTTCTGCATTCAGGGAAACTAACACTGTGCCCAGTGCTGGATCATTGGATGCAGAGATAAGATGAAATAACTTACAAAAATGTTCTCTGGCATTATGGCCTGCCACAAAACCAGCTTGCTCCAGTTATACTAAGTGATGCCATACTTTAGCCAAATGGGAAACCAACATGTAAGCAATAATACCCAACAAGGTGGGCGGTATTGTGCTATACCGGACCGCCCAGGGGTGTAATGAGGCCCAACGCCGCAGGCGGAGGGCCTTATAGCCCCTGGAAGGTCCGGTATAGCACAATACTGCCCACCCTGGAGGGTATTATTACGCTTAGAAAATGGGCGCTGTAAAAACTATAAGTTTAATAACAAATTAAGTATAACATTAGTTTAATATGAATATTGTAATAAAAAAGTTCCTCCGCATGGATTTGAATGTTTTTTTTTTGTTGTTTGCTGGTCGTCATGGTTAACCCCCCCCCCACACACACACAAAGGAGCTGCTCCTTTGCTGCCGCTGAGCAAATGGAAAGATTATTTCTGTTACACAGACACCTCCGATAGCTTTGTGTCACCCTCCAGTGGCAGTACACTTTACTTTCAAACTGGGAGCTGTTGCAATTGGGATGGGAAGACTGGAGTATGTCAAAGCGCTGTCGGTAAATTGAAGACCGAGCATATCAAAGCACCGTTGGCAAACTGAGCAGAACTGCTGGCTCGGGGAGTTAGGGGAGACTGGGAAAATGGGAAAGAGTTTATTTTTATTTAAAAGAAAGCTTTGGCTGGTGCTGGAAATATCGGCAGGGGCTACACTGAGCAGACGAAATTAGGTTGCGATCTCGCTACAGAAACTGTTTTCATTTTTTTTTTTCAACTGTTTTGGGACCAGGAGAGCGAATGGGGAGAAAGAAGGGACGCAGCAGCATGGCCAGCTCTCGGAAAATTTTACTGTGAAGTCTGTCAGCAATCAGGGCAGCAGCATGTACAGTAAAAAATGTAAAAGTGACATGACATGAAGGTGAAGTTGGTGTTCGGTTCAGAGTAGGTGACGCTGAACTATGGAGCCTAGATGGGAGCCGCAGTATTCTAGCTAAGTGATGTCAGATGTCTCATTAGTGCACTGCAGTTATTTGTAATCATGCGGTCTGCTGTGCTGAGCGGATTAGTTTGCAATTTTCAACTTGTGTGTGGATTCTTTGCGTTTGGACCACTCGTTAAACTGCTAGATTTTGATTTAATTATAGCGAGTGTTGCGTGTACTGTATTGTGTGAAATCACTCGCTAACTTGTATGGAAAAATGGAGCCGAGTTTGAAATTTTTTTTTTCATATTGGCCAATTGGGAAGCAGCGTGGGTGCTGGGATATTACAGTGGGTAAAGGGGCACTGTTGGCTGGCTCTCGTTTTTAGGTGGGCATGTATTGTCTGATAGATGCCCACCTAAAAACGTGTCTCAGCCAATCAGGGGAGAGGATTTACTTTACCCATTTTCTAATTTTTCATAAAGTTTGACGTCTACATTTAAAAGTGAAATGGGTTGATAATTTTCAACCTGCTGGGGATCCTTCTTGGGTTTTGGCAAAAGAACTATCTTCGCTTCAAATAGTGTTTTAGCAGTCACTGGGAAGAACTCCCAGGAGTTAAATAATGAAGTCAAAAGAGGGATCACCGCATCTTTACAGGTTTTATAGAACAAGTCAGTGAACCCATCTGGCCCAGGAGCCTTGTCTGAGTGTAGGGAATCAATGGCCTGTTGTACTTCGGTTGGAGTAATAGGACTCAAAAGAAGTTCCTGATGAGTGATCGTCAGTTGGGGCAGTTATGCAAGATCAAAGAATGTCTCCATTTGAGCTTCTTGTTGGGATGACAGACAGTTTCTCTCCCTTACTGCCCTGGCTGATATACAATGCCTTTATTTTGGATGCAGCTCTGCCTTTTTGAGGAGGTGAGAAGCATACTCTGCCCTGAGGTGAGATAGCTTCCGTTGTTCCTCCTCTGACAATGCCATCAAACCTCGACTGTCCAAAGTCCATATATCTTCTAATCAGGTGGACATTTGTTCCATCTGTTTCTTTTTGCCTACTCTCACCAGGCAAATTAACTCACCACACCAGGCTGCTTTTAAAGCTGACCAGAATGTATCACAGGCTGCTACTGAGCCCTGATTTAAGTGAATGGACTCCCGAAGAAAGAGCTTAAAGTGGGACACCAAACACATATTTTTTAGTAGTACATTTTTAAGTGCCGTAGTATGTGGTCTAATAGAGAGCATTGATAAATCCTTGGTGAAAGACACCGGCGAGTGATCTGGAGGTGACAGCCCAGAATATAGGGGATGAGTTGGTGGCTTAGTAGAAAATAATCCAAATAGGAATATACTCCATGTACTGGAGAATAAAAAAGAGAATTCTTTCAATTGAGGTTAGAGGAGTCACCAGGGGTCGATTAACCCCAAATTAGTAGTGAACTCCCTCAAGGCCTTTTGAGCAGGGGAGAGGCCATCTCTGGTTCGATATGTTCTATCAATATCGTTGCTGAAGACCAAATTCCAGTCTCCCCCAAGGAGAATTGGACAGTGACTAAAGTGTGCCAAGGCCATAGCCAGTTTTAGAAAAAAAGGGGGGAGTACCTGAACTGTGACTATAAATGGAATCCAATAACTCAGTACCTCCGAACTTCCCATGAAGGAATATATATATATTCCATGTGGATCTCCC
Source organism: Neoceratodus forsteri (assembly GCA_016271365.2). NCBI lineage: Eukaryota > Metazoa > Chordata > Ceratodontiformes > Ceratodontidae > Neoceratodus > Neoceratodus forsteri. Next base: position 80,702,051 of record CM057455.1, read on the forward strand.
ATGGAGTCTAATACAGTAAAGGGGAATGATTTCTCAACTAAAATAGGCACAACCCTGCATCGGCCTAACATGCTTCTGGGCTTCAGAGTATGCTCCCAACTTACTGTAGTCTAGACCCGGGCCCAACAAACCATCTAGTGGGGTGCATTGAAGTCATTGGCCTGGTCCTCGCTGAGATTGTTTGGTGCTCATTGGAATCAGGGGTGTTTCTAGATCCCCTGAATGAGGTGGTGGTAACACCTCTCCTGAAGAAAGCTTCCCTTCACCTGCACTGCTTAGTTAACTACAGACATATCTCTAACCTACCATTTGTAGGCAAGGTTATTGAAAAGGTAGTTGCAGTGCAGCTGGATGACCATTTCTCATCTCACAATGTCTACGATCCTCTCCAGTCCAGGTTTAGGAAATGCATAGTACTGAGACTGTTTGGGTACTTAATGATCTCCAGATAGTGAGGGATCGGGGGAGCTGTTCCATCTTGTTCCCCTCGATCTGTCTTCAGCATTTGACACTGTGGTCCATGGGGTGCTGCTGGAGTGCCTGTGGCTGCTCTGTGGACTGTATGGTACTGTTCTCAGATGGTTTTGATCATTCCTCACTGTCAGGACTGAGAGAGTGATGACAGGAATGTATTACTTGACTCCTCTTCCCCTGTCATGTGGGGTTCTGAAGGGCTCCATGCTGTTCCCCATGTTGTTCGCAGTGTACATGCTGCAGATGAGAGACATTATAAGATGGTATGGGCTGAGCCTTCACTGCTATGTAGATGATACTCAGCTCCGCATGTCCTTTGTACCCAAACAGAGTTGTGCAGTCTCAGTTTTTAATAGCTGCCACTCCAAGATCCACGGCTGGATAAGTGCCGACTGGCTGAAGTTGCATTTGGGCAAGACCGAGGTGCTGGTGGTTGACCCAGATCACCAAGGTGTTGGTCTATTAGCAGTCCTGCCTTTTGGGCATTGGCTTCGGGGCAACTAGCTGCCTATCTTTGACTGGACACGAAATCTAGGCATATGTGTGACAGTGGCCTGACATTAAAATCTCAGGTGTCTGCTGTCGTAAATACCTCTTTTCACCATCTGAGGAACATTGCTTGGATAAAGCGCCTGGTCCAGCCTAGTGTTCTGCCAATGTTGATCCACACCTTTGTAACCTTGTGCCTTGATTACTGCAATGCTCTTTACCTGGGGCTAACAGGAGTTGATATCTGCTGACTGCAGCTGGTGCAGAATGCAGCAGCCAGGTTGTTGATTAGTTTATCAAGATCTACCCATGTCACTCCTGTGCTTTGTGACCTGCACTGGCTGTCTGTACATTGGCAGATCACCTTTAATGTCAGGTTAATGACCTGGAAAGCCCTACATTGGCAGGGTCTGTGTCACTTGCAAGATCTTCTCTGCTCTTATTACGAGGGATTGCTAGAGGTTCCCAGGGTTTGATTGAAGACTTCTGGGGCTCAATCTTTTGCATTTGCAGTCCCAACCCTGTGGAATGTTCTACCTTGTAGGATTAGGGGCTGCCTGACCATCGAGTGTTTCAAATCTGCCCTAAAAATCTATCTGTTCACCCTAACATTCCCTGTTGCTGGTATTGGTTAGTCTACTGCTATCTCTCATCTTATTTCAGGATTAATAATTTAGGATCTTACATCTGCTGATGTTTCATACTGGGTTTCACACTGGGTGATTGAATGGAAGAAGGCACCACTGTCCATTATACTGTTTACCGCATAGCGGGCTCATTTTATCTCCTTAGACATACTATTTGGTCAATCTCCCTTTTAAATTTATCCAACATACCACTCAGAACAATATGCTCTGGAAGTGCATTCCATACTCTAGCTGTTCTATGTACAAAGGAAAAGTATCTTAAATTCATTTTTACAGTCTTTAGTTTTATTTGTAATCTATGTGCCCGTAAGCCTTCTGGTTTATCCACCAACTCTATCCCAAGTTCTTTGACTAACTCTGGATCCTTCATTATTTTAAATAGCTGTAGAAGATCTCCTCTCTTCCTTTTGTCCTCCAGTCTTAACAGGTTCAATTTCTTCATCCTATCCTTATATCCATCATTTTTTTGTGGAGTTTATCATGTTAGTATATGTCCTTTCAATTGTTTCTATCTTGTTTATTTCCCCTTTAGTATAAGGGCTCCACAGTGGTGATCCATAATCTATATGTGGCCTAACAAATGTTCTGTATAGTGGGACAAGGCATTCTTTAGATCTAATTATAAAGTTCCTTTTGATGTTTCTAATCATATATTTTCTTCTTCTAATTACCTTCATCCTCTGTGCCCTAAAAGTCATGCCATCATCTATTATAATCCCACAATCATTCTCCCTATCTGAGGCTTCCACTTTAATGCCATTTAACCAATATTTGTTTCTGGGATTCATTTTCCCCATATGTATCACTCTACATTTCTCAGTACTGAATGGCATTTTGTTCTCTATTGCCCATGCTTCCAGCAATTTCAGGTCATTTTCCAATCCTTGAATACCCTCTACTGTACTCAATTGCCCTCCCAACTTTACATCATCTACAAACTTTACCATAATATTCCCTTTACCATAGTGTATGTCCCCTATATATAATGAGAAAAGTGTCGGGCCAAGCACCTACCCCTGAGGCACCCCACTCATCACCCTCGCTGAACCTGAATGTACACCCCTGATTCTAACACTCTGTTTTCTTTCCTCCAGCCAACTCTGCACCCATCTCACCAGCCTACTGTCCACCCCTATTTTTTCCATTTTTGAGATAATTTGATTATGTGGTACCTTATCAAATGCTTTCCGAAAGTCCAGGAAAAAAACAAACATCTACTGGCTTATTATCATGTATATTTGTATTAATTTGATCATAAAAAATAAGCTGGTTAGTCAGACACAACCTGTTTTTTTTTAATTCATGCTGCCTTTAGTCATTAACTGCTAAGTCCTTAAAGCCTACAGAAAGCCTTCTGCTACTTTACACAGGACTGCAAGTCAAACTAACTGGCCTGTAATTAGTCATCAATGCTTTTAACCCTTTCTTTTTACAGTATATAGGGGGATCACAATAGCACTTCTCCAGTCCTCAGGCACCTCTCCTGAGGAAAAGGACTTGCCAAGTAAGTATGCCAATGGTGCTGCTATATATACCCTTACCACTTTCAGCAACCTGGGGTGCAGCAGGTCAGGCCCTGCTGATTTATGGGGTTTCATTTTGTTCAGCAGCTCTTCTGTATGCCCTGCACTAATCTCCAAATCAAGATTCCTACTTATATTCTGCTTGATCATAGTGCTATCTTGTGTCTTCTTATCATACACTGAACAAAAATACTGGTTTAGCTGTTCTGCCATCTCTGCTGTTTGTCACTTCATCCCCATTTATATGCAAGGGTCCTATCTGATTTGACATTTTCCTATTGTTGTTAAAGTAGCAATATAATACTTTTCCATTATCTTTTCTATATACTAAGTTTGTTTCCAGTCTCTGTCTTTCTAGCCTTATTTTTGTTTTTAGCATTCTCAATATTCTTTTATATTCCATTCTTGACTCTATGTTCCCTTGCTTTTTCATTCTTTCGTATGCTTTCTTTTCTCCTTACACAGCCTCATGATTTTATTCGTGCACCACATGTTTTTTTCCCTTTCTTTGTATACATTTTTCTCTTAGGGATGTACTATTATTCTTCTAGCTCATGCAGTTTGAGTTTAAACATATCCCACATTTCTCCTACTGTTTTGTATTTGAATAAGCTCTCCCAATTTCACTCTGCCAATTACATCTTAATTTTATTGAAATTTGCCTTATTATAATTTCTAATAACAGTTGTCCCTTTATTGAGCACTAATTTTCTTTTAATATAAAATTGAACAATTCTATGGTCACTATTACTTAGATTATCTATAATATTTATCTTTGTTGTTATATCTTCTCTATTTGCAACTGTCCTGTCTAATATATTTTCTCATCTAGTAGGTTTGTATACTAACTGATTCATCCACACCTGTTCCATCATCTTCAAATAAGACATCCTTCTCCCACCATGTCTTAGTAATGAAACAAATATCTATATTCAGCTGGTGAGACCCCATCTGGAGTACTGTGTGCAGTTCTGGAGACCCAATCTCCACAAAGACATAGACAGGATGGAAGCTGTCCAGAGGAGGGCAACTAAAATGGTGCAGGGTCTGCACTGGAAGACATATGAAGAGAGACTTAAGGAGCTTAATATGTATAGCCTCGAGGAAAGGAGGGAGAGGGGGGACATGATAGAAACTTTCAAGTACCTCAAGGGAATCAACAAGTCCAAGAGGTAGCATCTTTCAAAAAAGAAGTGTGCAAGAACAAAGGGCACAATTTGAAGATGGGGGTGGCTCAAGTGTGGAAGTATTTTTTCACAAGGGTTGTGGATGCATGGAACAGCCTTCCAGAAGGTTGTGGAGTCAAAATAAGTGGTGGAATTCAAGCATGCATGGGATAGTCATAAGGCAATTCTGGGGGGTGGGGTAGGAAGAAGTAGGCTGCTGGTTAACTAGGATCTGCAGCTTATCCAGTAGGTAGGGAAATGGGCAGACTGGGTGGGCCAAATGGTCCTTATCTGCCATCAAATTCTATGTTTCTATGTTTCTATATACTCTGCTTTTAATCTTATCTCTAACTATGATTTATTCAGCATGTTAAGGCTCCTAGCATTCAAGGACCATACTTTCAGACCATTATAACGTTTATTTTTTTGTTTCTTGATCTTGTAACTCCTTTCTTTCAATATTGACTTCTGTTCTTCTTTTATTGTCCTTTTTATCCCCTCTTCCCTGATTTGTCAGTTTAAATTGGTATCCAATACTCTCTTAATTTCCATCCCCAGCTTTTTACTTCCTTTGTTACTTAAATGCAGCCCATCTTTACAAAAGCACTCTGGGTCATTCACAAATTGCTCCCAATGGGTTATACACCCCAGCCCCTCCTGCAGTGTGCAACACCTTAACCAATTATTCAATTCCTTTGTTTTCTTTTGATTACCCTCACTTTCTCTTGGTACTGGAAGGATTTCAAAAAAAGAAATCTTACATCCCAGACTTCTGGCTTTATCTCTTATGTTTCTATATTCCTATTTAATTTCATCTATTTTATGATTTTTTTATGTTATGAACTCCCATATGTGAAACTAACACTTTACTCCCTGTCTTATTCTTTATTATATTAGGCAACATTTCTTGAATGTCCCTAAGTTTTGCTCCTGAGAAATAGCTAGTTGTTAAATGTTCCTCGTTCCCTCTCGATGCATACATGTCTGTGTGTTTTAAAACTGATTCTTCCAAAACATAAGCATTGATTTCTCTATTTGTCTCTCTACTATTTTCTTCAACACCTGTTATGTAGTACCCATATTTCTTATTTCCATATCCTCTCCCCTACTAGTCCAACCTCTGTCTTCATGAAGCTCTGGTCCCTTACTTTCTGCTTGGTTTACCCTATTTTCCTATGTGTTAGTATCTACAATCACTTGCCCTGTATCGTTATTATTCTTGTTACTCAAAATAAGGCCTTTTGGGGTTCTTTCTGTTTCCTGTTCTGACCTTTTACAAGTCTTCTCACTTTTATTATTTATTTATTTATTTATTTATTTTTATTTATTTAACCAGGTATAGCTTCTCACTTTTATTTTTAATATCTGTCTGAATACTTATCTATATAGAGCTATTGCTTCCTTGTATTCTACTTTCCCTTAAATCCTGCCCCTTATCAGCAAAACAATACTCATTTTCTACTACTGTAGTACACTTATATCTTCATTTACATCAGCTTCTAAATCAATCAGTTGTTCATATATGTTAGTAGTCTCTCTAGTAAACTCTGTAGCCCTTCTTTCTTTCTTATATTTCCTCATTTCCACATGCCAGTCATCTCCTTCTATATCTCTATTTCTTTTTTGATTACTTAGATATTCAGTACTGTTGTTAACATCTCCACTTTCATCTTCCAAAGAAAGTTCTTGATTGGACTGAATAACATTTTGTTGCTGCATTGATATCAATTTCATTTCTAATGCTAGGTTTATTTGTCTTAGTTCCTTAATCAGTATACATTCTTTACAGTTGTACACCAGCACATTTACCACCTCTATAGATATTTTGTTTCAAATTGTGCATCTTAGGCCTAACTCTCCCCCTTCTAACCTTACCATGTTTGCATCCATTGTGCCCTTCTATCACCAATAATGGGTCTATAAACTCTTGTTTGCTCCCTAGCTGGAAAGAAAAACAGATTCTTACTGCCTTTATGTTTGCTTTAAATAATGTAATCCATCATTTATAGTTTATATACCATCTCCCTTGTCTTCCACATTCAACCATTACTGCAAACTACCTCCATTGCAATTCTGTCACCTTGACTCTTTTATTCATCTCTAAGTCAACCTCATTGCATCTTATACCCCACTCCACTTACAAATTCCTGTCTTACTCCTGGAGCATCTTCTTCTGTTTCTAAGTTACCTGCTTGATGTATTCAAATGTTGTCGTTATGTCCTTCCTGGTCTTTCACTTCCTGTTTATAGAAACATAGAAACATAGAATTTGACAGCAGATAAGGACCGCTTGGCCCACCCAGTCTGCCCATTTTCCTGCCTACTGGATAAGCTGCAGATCCTAGTTAACCAGTAGCCTACTTCTTCCTAACCCCACCCCCTAGAATTGCCTTATGACTGTCCCATGCATGCTTGAATTCCACCATGTTTTTGACTCCAAGACCTCCTCTGGAAGGCCGTTCCATGCATCCACAACCCTCTCTGTGAAAAAATGCATCCTAAAATTACCTCTGAGCTGCCCCCTCTACCTTCAAATTGTGCCCCCTTGTTCTTGCACACCTCTTTTTTTGAAAGATGCTACCCTCTTGGAATTTGTTGATTCCCTTGAAGAACTTGAAAGTTTCTATCACCCCCCCCTTTCCTTGAGGCTATACATATTAAGATCCTTAATTCTCTCTTCATATGCCTTCTGGTGCAGACCCTGCACCATTTTAGTTGCCCTCCTCTGGACAGCTTCCATCCTGTCTATGTCTTTACAAAGTCTGGGTCTCCAGAACTGCATGCAGTACTCCAGATGGGGTCTGACCAACTGTCTGTACAGAGGGATAATAACTTCCTGTTTTCTACTGGTGGTGCCTCTCCCTATGCATCTCAGTATCCCTCAGCCCTCCTTGCTACCCTCTCACATTGCTTGCCCACCTTTAGGTCATCTGATATGACTACCCCCCAGGTCCCTTTCCATTTTTGTTGTTGTTAGTATCTCACCCCCCATTGTGTACTCTTTCCCTGGGTTTTTGTTTCCCTGGTGCATTATCTTGCACTTCTTAGCATTGAATCTAAGCTGCCATACATTTGACCATTCTTCTAACCTTGCCAAGTCCCTTTTCATCCTTTCCACCCCACCTTGTGCATCAACTCTGTTGCAGATCTTTGTGTCATCTGCAAAGAGACAAACTTTTCCTTCCAGTCCCTCTTCAATGTTGTTTATAAAGACATTGAAGAGGACCAGTCCTCATTTTGAACCCTGCGGTACTACACTAGTAACCCCTTTTCTTCAGAGTGGACTCCATTTACTATTACTCTCTGTGTTCTATTCTCCAGCCAATTTTTCACCCAGGCTGTCATCTTGGGATCCACTCCCAGGCTAGCTAATTTGTATATTAATGTTTTGTGTGGGACTGTGTCAAATGCCTTACTAAAGTCTAGGTAGGCCATGTCCACAGCCCCTCCCTGATCTACTACACAGTCACCCAGTCAAAGAAATCTATCAGATTTGTCTGGCATCTCCTGCTGTGAATCCATACTGCCTTGGGCTCTGTGCCGCTCTGGCCTCTAGATACTCTACAATTTTTTCCTTCAGAAGTGATTCCATCATTTTCCCTACCACTGAGGTTAAATTAACAGGTCTGTAGTATCCTGCTTCTGCCTTGCTCCCACTTTTGTAAAGGGGAATCACATCTGCCCTCCTCCAGTCCTCGGGTACCACCCCATTCTCCCATGATTTGTTAAAGAGGGTAATCAGTGGTGTCACTAATTCTACCCTTAGTTCTCTTAGAATTCTGGGATGAATCCCATCAGGCCCCATTGCTTTGTCCACCTTCAGTTTTAAGAGATCTTTCAGAACCCTTTCTTCTGTAAATGGGCTGGTATCAGCTTCTGTATCCAGAGTGTTTCTCCTGTTTGTTTTAGGCACCCACCCTTTCCTTTGTAAATACTGAGAAAAAATATTTGTTTAGTATCTCTGCCTTTTCACAGTCACTCTCTGCCCCCCCCCTTTATTAAGCCTCACTATCCCTCCCTTGGTCTTCCTTCACTCCCTGATGTAACTATAAAAGGTTTTATCCCCCTTCTTAACTGAGTTGGCTATCTTTTCCTCTGTTTGGGCCTTTGTTGTTCTGACTGCCTTCCCAGCTTCCTTTTGCTTTAACTGATACTGTTATCTGTCCTGCTCCTTCTGTGATTCCTTGTACTTCCTGAAAGCTTCCTTTTTCTCTTGAACCTTCACTGCCACTTCCTTTGAGAACCATAGTGGTTTCTTACATAGATACATAGACAGTGTCGGCAGATAAGGGCCTATGGCCCACCCAGTCTGCCCATTTGAGCTTGTAAGTTCAGTTTGTTTTCCTAGAAGTCTGTTGCACCTTACCCCTGACCTCCAGAATTCCTTTATGTCTATCCCATGCATTCTTAAATCCCGTGATTGTTTCAGCCCCCACCACTTCCTCTGGCAGGGTGTTCCACTTGTCCACCACCTGTTCTGTGAAGAAATTCTTTCTCATGTTTCCTCTGGATCGTCCTCCCTCCAACTTCATCCCGTGCCCTCTAGTCCTGGAACATCTTTTTCGCTTAAAAATAGTGTTTTCCTGCACCCTGTTCCTCCCTGTAAGATACTCGTATGTCTCTATCATATCCCTTCTCTCCCTCCTCTCCTCCAGGGAGTACATGTTCAGTTCCTTCAACCTGTCTTCATAGGACTTGTGATGCAATCAATGCACCATCTTTGTTACCCTCCTCAGAACCTTCTCTACCCTGTCTATGTCCTTACGTAGGTATGGTCTCCAGAAATCTACACTGTACTCCAGGTGGGGCCTCACTAGTGTCTTGTATAGCGGAATTATGACCTCCCTTTTCCTGCTGGTAATGCCCCTACCTATACATCCCAGCATCCTATTTGCTTTACCTGCTGCCTTGTCACACTGTTTCCCTACCTTGAGGTCATCAGAGATGATAACCCCAAGACCCCTTTCCTGCTTGGTGCATGCTATATCCTCACCCCCCAACTGATATATTGTGCCAGGGTTTTTGTGCCCCATATGCATTATCTTGCACTTCTTTGCATTGAATTTCAACTGCCAAACCCCTGACTATTCTTCAAGATTCTGCAGGTCCCTTCTCATTCTGTCTATACCCTCTGGTGTGTTACTCTGTTACAGAGCTTTGTGTCATCAGCGAACAGTGAAATTCTGCCTTCCAGGTCCTGCGCCATGTCACTGATGAAGATGTTGACTAGGACCGGCCCCAGCACTGATCCCTGTGGTACCCCACTGGCCACTCTTCCCTCTGTGGAGTGACAGCCATTTACCACCACCCTCTGTGTCCTGCCACCCAGCCAGTTACCTACCCACCACACTACTGTCCTGCCCACACCCATATTCCCCAGTTTGTGTAATAGTCTTCTATGTGGCACAGTGTCAAAGGCCTTGCTGAAGTCCAGATAGGCCATGTCCACTGCCCTCCCCTGATCCACCTCCTTAGTCACCCAGTCAAAAAATTCAATGAGGTTAGTCTGACATGACCTCCCCCTATGAAACCATGCTACCTTGGGTCCTGTAGTCCATTGACAACCAGATGTTCCACCAATCTTTCCTTCAGTAGTGCTTCCATGATCTTCCCCACTACCGAGGTGAGGCTGACTGGTCTGTAGTTCCATGCTTCCTCTTTGTTCCTGCTTTTGTATAAGGGGACTACATCTGCTGTCCTCCAGTCTTTGGGTACCTCCCCTGTTTCCAGTGATCGGCTAAACAGGATAGCCAGAGGTTCAGCCACCACCTCTCTTAGTTCTTTAAGGACCCTGGGGTGCACCCATCTGGCCCCATTGCTTTATCAACTCTTATTACTTCCAGTTCCTTCAGGACCCTTTCTCATGTAAAAGGACTTGTGTCCATTTCTGCACCATTCTCACCCCTTGTACTCCCTTCAGACCCATTACCCTCCTCTTCCTCAGTAAAGACTGAGCAGAAAAACCTGTTCAGTATGTCAGCTTTACTGTTGTCATCCTCCACGCGGCCCCCATCCTCCCCCTTCAGTCTCACTATCCCTCCCTTTGTCTTTCTTTTTTCACTTATATACCTGCAAAAGGTTTTGTCCCCTCTACCCACTGATTTTGCAATGTGTTCTTCTGTCTGAGCTTTGGCTTCCCTTACTGACCTCCCTGCCTCCCTTTGCTTCTCCTGGTAATTCTCCCTGTCCCCTTCTGCCTGTGTCTTTTTGTATTGCCTGAATGCAATCTTTTTTGGCTTTCACTTTCTTTGCCACCTCTTTGGAAAACCATAATGGTCTCCTCTTCCTTTTCCTCTTGCTAACCTGCTTAATACATAATTCTGTTGTTCTTGTAATCCCCATTTTAAATACTGCCCACTGTTCCTCAACCCCTGATTCCTGTCCCATTCCCCTTAATGCCTCTTTCAAGTATCTCCCCATTTTCCCAAAGTATGCCCCCCTAAAATCCAGGATACATGTTTTTGTGTGGTTTGGTTCTGCTCTTTCTGTGATTTCAAACCACAATGACTGGTGGTCACTGTTTTCCAGGTGCTCCCCCACTGTTACCCCCATCACACTGTCCCTGTTTGTGAGCACAAGGTCCAGTATTGCCTTCTGCCAACTTGGTTCCATGACCAGTTGCTTGAGGAAGGCACTCTGAAGGGAGTTCAGGATAAATCTGCTCCTAGTTGATTCTGCTGCTGGGATGCTCCAGTCCACGTCTGGAATATTGAAGTCTCCAACCGGTACTACCTCACCCTTGTCTGCCATCCTTTGGATGGCTAGCATCAGCTCCCTATCTGTTTCTTCCTCCTGGGCTGGTGGGCTATAGACCACAACTGTGCGGATGGCTGTCCTCATTTTCCCTTCCAGCTTAACCCACAGTATCTCTCCCCCATTTTGTTCCTCTTGGATATCTGTGGCCCTTATGTCATTTTTCACATAGAGTGCCACTCCTCCTCCCTTCCTGCCTGCTCTGTCTCTTCTGAATGTATTGTAGCCAGGTATGGCCATCTCCCAGTTGTGGTTATCATTACGCCAGGTTTCAGTGATGGCCACAATGTCCAGGTCTGACTGCACCATGACAGCCTACCAGCTTATGTCATTTAGTTTTGTTTATTTGCTTCACACAAAGGCTTGTTACCTCTGTGATGGCAGTTTTTATTATTCCCCATTGTTCTTCCACCCCTCCTTCCTGCCCATTTGCTAGTGCATTCCTAAGGCACTCACCCATTTTGGCAAAGTCAGCCCTCCTAAAGTCCAGCACCTTTGCCGATGTCCCTCCTCCATTAAGGCCACTAATTCAGGAAGCTTGTTACTCAGACTATGGGCATTGGTACTCATTGCTTTCCATTTTTGATGGCTTTACCTTCTGTTGCAGCATCCCCCACTGACCTTTCTAACTCAGTCTTTTTCCCATTTAGTACCCTGTTTTGTAGGGAGAGGCTGGGATTTTCCTGCTGCTTATCAGTGCCTCCCCCTTGACTAGTTTAAAAGCTTGCCAATGAAGCATTTAAACTGATTTCTCAAAAGACGTGTTCCCTTCCTGGACAGATGCAGACCATCCTGCCAGTATATGCTGATGTCCCTCCTGGTGGAACCCCAGTCCTCAATGAAGCCAATCCCCTGTGCTCCACACAATTTTTTCAACCATTCATTAAACTGCATGGTGCAAAGTACCTTTGCCTCACTCATGCCATTGACAGGCAGCACCTCTGAGAAGGATACTGTGTGTGCTACTTGTCTTAGGCCCTTCACCAGTTCTACAAAGTCCTTCTGCACTGTTCTAATCTCATGTTGAGCCAAGTAATTTGTCCCTAGGTGGACAATGACATCCAGCTCAGACTCCTGTGCAGCTATTCTGATGATCCTGAGGATGTGCTTCCTGTCCCTCCAAGCCATGGCACCTGGCAGGCACCTTACATCAATTTTTCTCTGCTCCCCCCAGTTCTATCCCCCTAATAATTGAGCCCCCACCAGGAGCTGCTTCCTTTCCTTGTGATGTCCTCTGCCTCCTTCCTGTGGGCCTCCCTTGTGACAGGTGTCCTCAGCCTCCTTAATCTCCTCTGTGAGTACATCCACAGGGGAGCTGTGCTTCCCAGAATGGTGTATGGATTGTGGAGTGGAACAACTGACTGGGTGTGCCTCTGTTCCACCATCCTCACCCTCCCTGAGCCCACTGTGGTCCAGCTGCTGTGCTTTCTTTGCAACCTCTGAGGTAGTGGTGGTGGCTCTGGTGCTTCCTGGATAGGGGAGGGTTCCCTTTCTACCACCCATTCTGGCCTGGGGGAAGGTTCCCTTACTGCTGTCCGGTATGGCCTGAAGACAGGAACATTCTTCCCTCAGGGCAGAGAGTTGTCTGCAAATAGGGCAGCATCTCAGCCTCCGGAAAGACTCCTGGAAGACTGCTGCCCCACAGCCATTAAATTGTACGACTCCACACATGATTATATACTTTTTTTGTGTGTGTATGTGTTTGTGTGTGTAATTGGTTTGTTATGCAGAAATATATATATTATACAATCTGTATGCTTATATTTTCAGTGCTGTGTGCTAGACAGGATATGACATTGATATGCACCTTGCACTCTTGCGGGAATGAGGTCAGAACCCCAGTTATAAAGGAACTATTTCCAGGGATGGATGGGGGTGAGGGGTGAGAGGGGGTTGGGCCTAAACTGTGCCCTCACAAAACAATCAGCTAAGAGCTCTGACCCAATGCTGCAATGAGTGTTTTCCTGTCAGCAAGATACCATACACACAATTTGACAGAGAAAATCCCCTGCTAATCAAACTGAGAAAAATCCAGTCATCCAAATCAGACACAGGTAAACCTCCCCAGCCCCAAAACAGCCTGGTTGTTTGTGCTTCTGGAAGCAGTCAGCCCCAAAATAAGTCAGCTGTGTCTTCCTGCACTGAAAATCTCAAGAATTGTAACAAGGCTGTCTTTTCCTGATAATTCTAAGTTCCTTATTCCACTTTTCAGTTAGAAGTAGCCTCAACCTGCAGAATATCTGCTATAGACCAAAGACAACTGTAAGGTTCACCTCCCTCTGTTGTGAGCACAACTCGCTTTCTTGCAAATTCTATGTTCAGTATTGCAGCTCCCAGCAAGAGGTAGTTTGACTTGAAAAATATTAGCTGTTCCTCTCCTTCCTCACTGGACATGCCAGACACGTGCCTAGAAGCACGTGTCTATGCACACAGTGCCACTTGCACCACTCATGCTGCTCACCAGTCCCCTTGCCTTTATCTTCAGCTGTGACCCGGAAGTGCTGTGTGGTCACGGCCTGCTTTACAGCCCCTATTTTGAATAAAACCTGCTAAAAACAAGCAACTCCTAGCTGCAACAGCTAAAATTAAGCTCCTTTAGTAGAGCCCTTCAGAAATACATGGGGTTCACAAGGCTGTATTTCTGAGTATAGCAGTGTGGAACTACCAGCCTTGCAAACACTTCCTGGAGCTCTGTCCATCCCTGCTCAGCAGCCAATTACCCCAGCTAGTGCCACAAACAAGTGTAAGAACAACAGTGGAATCAAGCACAATGACCATACATGGCTCTACCGTAGTTCCCTGACTCAAAGGTTTTGGTGGTCCCACAGGTATACTACTGCCTTGTCCAGTTGCTCGCTAGTTCCCCCCTCCCTGACTTTATCTGCTGCCATGACCCAGAAGTTCTGTGCAGTTGTGGTCTGCATTACAGCACCTTCTTTGAATAAAACCTGCTAAAAACAAGCAACTCTTAGGTGCAACAGCTAAAATAAAGCTCCTCTAGTAGAGCCATTCAAAAATGCATGGGGCTCACAAGGCTGTAGTTCCGAGTATAGCAGTGTGGAACTACAGAACCAGCCTTGCAAGCACTTCCTGGAGCTCTGCCCTTCCTTGCTTAGCAGCCAATTACCCCAGCTAGTGCTGCATACAAGTTTAAGAACAGCAGTGGAATCAGGCACAATGACCATACATGGCTGTAGTTCCCTGCCTCACCACTTTTGGCAGTCCCACAAGTTACTGATTTTATTGCTTCATTGTGTACACTGCTACAGTCATATGGAATAGAGCATAATAAATAAAGAGTTGATTGACTGATTGATTGATTTACTCAAGAGTCCCACAATATCCATTCCTACCCTCTAGGCATGTGAAGAGTAACACTACATACTATAGCCCCACCACAGATACTACAGTATTAGTGGTGGAACATGTAGAGAGGCTAATAGTGAATACAGGGGCATGTGAAGAGGAAGAAGACATACTGTAGTCTCCATCACAGGCACTACAGTATTAGTGGTGGAACATGTAGGGAGGCTAACAGTGATTGCAGGGGCATGTGAAGAGGAATACCACGTACTGTAGCCTCCATCACAGACACTACAGTATTAGTGGTCGAACATGTAGGGAGGCTAACAGTGATTGCAGGGGCATGTGAAGAGGAACACCACATACTGTAGTCTCCATCACAGACACTACAGTATTAGTGGTGGAATTTGTAAGGAGGCTAACAGTGATTACAGGGGCATGTGAAGAGGAATACCACATACTGTAGTATCCATCACAGGCACTACAGTATTCGTGGTTGAACATGTAGGGAGGCTAACAGTGATTACAGGGGCATGTGAAGAGGAATACTACATACTGTAGTCTCCATCACAGACACTACTGTATTAGTGGTGGAACATGTAGGGAGGCTAACAGTGATTACAGGGGCATGTGAAGAGGAATATTACATACTGCAGTCTCCATCACAGACCCTACAGTTTTAGTGGTCGAACATGTAGGGAGGCTAACAGTGATTAGGTTTCAGGAGATTGATTTGCTGTGGTCCATGCTATTAAGGGAAGCACTGCATTAAGTAATATGACTACTGGTTGAGATTTTAGAGATACATAATGACAGGGAGAGTACTGGAAGACTGGAGAGAAGTTAAGTGGAGCAATACAAGGTTTCAAGTTAACAATTGTTCTACAAAGATTAAGTTACTGGGGCTTGATATCCTGTGCTCCATGATATTAAGGGAAGAATTCCATAAAATGTCACGAGTACTGACTGAGATTTAAGTAAGATGTAGTGACAGGAAGAGTATAGGAAAATAGGAAAGAAGTTAAGTGGAGCAATACATGGTTTGGAGTTAAAGATTGTACTGCTTAATATTTTAAATACGTTGTACATGGACTTTACTAGTAGTGTGACAATATGTACAGTCAAGTTGTGAGGAATAATTTTGACATATGAGGATTTTTAAACTGGATAAGAGTATAATGAGTGATCATTTAATTCAAGTTCGAGTTGGATACTAATAACATTAATCAGGTACTAAACTACAATAAGAATAGGGGCATAATCTATGGATTAAGGAAGAGATAGCACAAAACACTTACTGTACTCAAGGGTGGTGAGATTATGGAATAGACTGCAGACACAGTACAGGCAAGTAGAACAGAGGCTTGCATTTTTTTAAACTTGAATTTTATTGATTTTAAAATGTTGCAAAATATGCAGCTGTTTGGAAGTGGCATGTGCATTTTTTTTACCATACTAGTTGCATCATGTTTTCCTGCTTTCACTTTCTGATCCTAGACTTTTTGTGTGAAAAAAAAACTCAGACTAAATCTCATTGCACACAGGATTTTAAAGACCATCCAGGCATGTTTATACTGATATTAACAGAGCTAACCCAAATATGAAGATCAGTGGCATATGAGTATGATTATGTAGTCATGCAAGTTGCAGTTTAGAAAATGAAATTGTTTACTTGAGAGGAACAGGTAGGTCTGATGGGCATAGGTTTCCCTCAGGATGTTCCTCCCCTCAGAGCCAGTGTCCATAGCAGAGTATTATGATGCTTTGCAACAAATGAGCCACATAAACTAAACTTGGGATGCAGGTTATCATGGGGAGTTAGCAGTGGTGGATTAAAC
Source organism: Neoceratodus forsteri (assembly GCA_016271365.2). Taxonomy (NCBI): domain Eukaryota; kingdom Metazoa; phylum Chordata; order Ceratodontiformes; family Ceratodontidae; genus Neoceratodus; species Neoceratodus forsteri. The sequence goes on from CM057455.1 coordinate 80,718,244, forward strand.
ATATTGGTACTTCTGATTCCATCTCATGAATCCTATAGTTTAATATTTAACATCCTTCTAATATAGAAATGGGTTCTTATGCATAATGTGTTTAGTTTTATTTCTTTTTTACAGATTCTTTAGTGTTCAGATCAGGTCTGAGTAGAATAACATAGCACTTTGGAAAGAAAATACAGCTTAGCAACCCAAATCCTGAGGACAGAATGGCAAATATCTCCACAGCGACCACATACTTCCCTTTTGTGCTCATGTACGCTGGTATGAATGACAGCCAAACACTAACAAAGATTAGCATGCTAAAAGTGATGAATTTGGCCTCATTATATCTATCTGGTAATTTCCGTACTAGAAAAGCAATTATGAAGCACACGCTCGCCAATAGTCCAAGGTATCCCAGCATGCAATAAAACATGATCATAGATCCTTCATTACATTCAATGATTATTTTGTCCTTGTAAGAGTTCATGTTTTTCTCTGGGAAAGGTGATGCACATCCAAGCCAAATAGTGCATATTAAGATCTGTAGAATGGCACAGGAAAGGCCTATAAAACTTGGAGTCTTGGATCCAACCCATTTCTTTTGCATGCTTCCTGGCCTCGTTGCACTGAATGCAATGACTACAGTGATTGTTTTTGCCAGAATTGAAGAGATACAAACAGAAAATGTTATACCAAATGCAGATTGCCGAAGTAAGCAGCTTGCACTGTGTGGTTTCCCAATAAATATTAAGGAGCAGAGGAAGCAAAGAATGAGAGCTACCAGGAGAAAGTAGCTGAGATCACGATTGTTCGCTTTCACTATTGGTGTGTCCCGATATCTAATAAAAATCCACAGTATGGAAGCAGGAATGATGGAAAGGAAAATGGCGACACTAGTCAATGTTGCACCAAGGGGATCATCAAAGGACAGGAACTCTACATGCTTCAGGATGCAGCTTATCCTTTGTTCATCAGACCAAGAATCTTCTAGACACTTGATACAGTCTGTGGCATCTGAAAGAAGAACAATAATTAAATTGATTTAAGATGAAAAGCCATCTATAGTTTACATTTACTCTACTACATCACAATTTCTTGGTTACTAAGTTCTTGTGCTGGAAACTGCAGCAGGAGAATTAAATGGTAGACACATAATTTGTTGTTCACCCAGCCACTGTTTGTCTGTAACTCTCATGTAATATCTAGTATTCTCCTCTCATTGGGTTTCTTTTAGCTGATGTCTTGAATAATAGTTCCTTTCTGCACAGTATGAACAGCTTTGCTAAAGCATGCATCAAAATAGTCTTTCCAGAATGGTTACACAAAAGCTGTTTTCTTTGGGATGATCTACTCATAACCATGTACTCACTTTAGGATACAGTTCAGTCAAATAATTATTCAGCATATAGCCTGCACTGTGCTGATACATGGATGTTGATGGCAGAACAAGGCTTGTGACCGATCCAGTCTGCCCAATCTACCTATTCTCTCTTGACCTGGTGGCAATAGTAGCCTTTGTTACAGTCTTGTCTTTTTCTAACTAAGCCCACATGCCTGTCCCATCCATTCTGGAAGCTGCTGCTTGATTTGGCCTGTAAATTTTTCACTGGCATATTAATCCACTTGCCTACCGCCTTTTCAATGAAGAAGTTCTTATGGCCCTAATGGCCTGTTTGATTCCACCCCCTTCCCCCCAACACTTTTAATGAATTCCTCACAGATCAGTGATTGGTCCAATTATTTTTCAGACTTTTATTGTGGACCTAGATGAAGGGTTTTGGAATAACATCAGATATGCAAATGATACTAAACTCAGTGGTCCACGTGAAACAGAACAAGAGATAGCACCATTACAAAATTATATAACCACTATCGCACATGGACAGCACAATGGGGGATGCAATTGTTGTGTATTAAACATAGGTAAGAAGACTCAAAAACACAAGTATATATTAAACAACCAAAATATACAGAACAAACTGTCTGAGAAGGATTTGAGCATATTAATAGATGAAAATTTTGAGTTTAAACAATACTGTACAAATGCTATCTCAAAAGCAAATAGAACTATTAGAGCAATAAATAAAAACATAAAAAAAGGTCTAATACCGAACTTCTCCCATTATATCTTTCATCTGTTAGGCCATGCCTGGTCTACGGCAGCCAATTGTGGAACCCTTATAAGAAAGGATATAGAAAGAGAATTGAGAAAGTCCAATGCCGGTTTACTAAATCTATTAAACATTTGAAAGAAAAAAACCTATGAAGAATGACTAGACTCTCAAGGCCTTCATAGCTTAGAACTATGTAGAAAGCACAGAGATGTTATTTTATTTTGACTTAATGAATGACCCTGAGTTAATGACAAAACTAATAATAATAATAAACTTTATTTCTAAGCGTAATATCTAAAACCAAGCCGCTATACAAGCTTTAAAAACAGTTGAAACAGATAAAACAGTAACCAGCTGAATCAGGACAAAACCACAAATACAAGTGGAAGCAAAACATCACATAGAATCACCAAAGGCCTGGCAGAACAGAAAGGTCTTCAGAGCTACCTTAAAGCTCTCCATAGTCTGGCACTCTCGAATCAGATGAGGTAGATTATTCCACAGAGTCAATGTTATGAACATAAAAGCAGAGAACTGGAAGTGTTGAACCATACCCTGGGATTCTCTAACAACCCCTCATTGGCAGAACAGAATGGGTGGATGAGGTAGTAAGGGTTCAGGAGTTCTTTCAGGTAGCCCAGACCCTGTCTATGCAGGGCTTTAAAGGTCAGGAGACTGACCTTGAAGGTGATCCACCACTGAACAGACAGCCAGTGCAGTTTGTGCAGCACAGGAGTGATGTGGCTTGAAAGAGGAACTCCCATCAGCAGCTGCATAGCAGCATTCAGCACCAGCTGCAAGCAGTGGATATAAAGCCCTGGAAGCCCTAGGTAAAGGGAGTTACAGTAGTCCAGGCACATGGTCACAAAGGTATGGATCAGTGTCGGAAGGTCTCCGGATGGAACAAGGTGCTTGACTCAAGCAATGTTCCTAAGATAGTAAATTGAGGATTTGACAACTGCAGACACCTGTGAATGCAATGTCTGCCTACTATCAAGGATCACCACCAGGGTTCACGCCTGCTCAGAGGAAGGCAGCTGACCACTCCTGATCCAAAGCTCAGACGGATGCCCTGCCACCGACCCCTTTATCTGGGGACCTGGATCCACAACCAGCACCTCAGTCTTATCAGAATTCAATTTCTGCCAGCTGGATTTCATCCATTCCTGGATTTCTGCGAGGCAGCTGTTAAAGACTGAGATTGCACTATCCTGGTCGGGCATAAAAGACAAGCAGAGCTGGGTATCATTTGCATAACAGTGAAACCTCAGCCCATACCATCTTACAGTGTCTCCTAGAGGCAGCAAGTACACCATGAGCAACACTGGGGAGAACACTGAGCCATGAGGGAACCCACAAGGCAGGGAGAATGAGTATTAGGAAAACTATCTGGACACCACCCTCTGAAACCTGCCAGAGAGGAATAATTGAAACCATCTGAGGAATGAACCTGAGCAAAAAACGCAGGTTCCCATGCCTACCATTGAAGAAAAGAAGTCTTTACAATAGGACACAATTAAGCTACATAGATACATAGATACATAGACAGTGTCGGGAGATAAGGGACTATGGCCCATCCAGTCTGCCCATTTGAGCTTGTAAGTTCAGTTTATGTTTTCCTAGTCTGTTGCCCCTTACCCCTGACCTCCAGAATTCCTTTATGTGTATCCCATGCATTCATAAATCCCGTGATTGCTTCATCCCCCACCACTTCCTCTGGCAGGGTGTTCCACTTGTCCACCACCCGTTCTGTGAAGAAACCCTTCCTCACATTTCCTCTGAATCGTCCTCCCTCCAACTTCATCCCATGCCCTCTAGTCCTGGAACATCTTTTTCGCTGAAAAAAAGTGAATTTCTGCACCCTGTTCCTCCCTGTGAGATACTTGTATGTCTCTATCATATCCCCTCTCTCCCTCCTCTCCTCCAGGGAGTACATGTTCAGTTCCTTCAACCTGTCTTCATAGGACTTGTGATGCAATCCATGCACCATCTTTGTTGCGCTCCTCTGAACCTTCTCTACCCTGTCTATGTCCTTATGTAGGTATGGTCTCCAGAACTGTACACTGAACTCCAGGTGGGGCCTCACTAGTGTCTTGTACACCGGAATTATGACCTCCCTTTTCCTGCTGGTGATGCCCCTGCCTATACATCCCAGCATCCTATGTGCTTTACCTGCTGCCATGTCACACTGTTTCCCTACCTTGAGGTCATCAAAGATGATAACCCCAAGATCCCTTTCCTGCTTGGTGCATGCTATCCTCACCCCCAACTGATATATTGTGCCAGGATTTTGTGCCCCATATGCATTATCTTGCACTTCTTTGCATTAATTTCAACTGCCAACCCCTGACCATTCTTCAAGTTTCTGCAGGTCCCTTCTCATTCTGTCTACACCCTCTGGTGTTTCTACTCTGTTACAGAGCTTTGTGTCATCAGCGAACAGTGAAATTCTGCCTTCTAGGTCCTGTTCAATGTCACTGATGAAGATGTTGAATAGGACCGGTCCCAGCACTGATCCCTGTGGTACCCCACTGGTCACTCTTCCCTCTGTGGAGAGACAGCCATTTACCACCACCCTCTGTGTCCTGCCACCCATCCAGTTACCTACCCACCACACTACTGTCCTGCCCACACCCATATTCCCCAGTTTATGTAATAGTTTTCTATGTGGCACAGTGTCAAAGGCCTTGCTGAAGTCCAGATAGGCCATGTCCACTGCCCTCCCCTGATCCACCTCCCTAGTCACCCAGTCAAAAAATTCAACGACGTTGGTCTGACATGACCTCCCCCTGGTGAAACCATGCTGCCTTGGGTCCTGTAGTCCATTGACTACCAGATGTTCCACCAATCTCTCTTTCAGTAGTGCTTTCATGATCTTCCCGACTACCGAGGTGAGGTTGACTGGTCTGTAGTTCCCTGCTTCCTCTTTGTTCCTGCTTTTCTATAAGGGGACTACATCTGCTGTCCTCCAGTCTTTGGGTACCTCCCATGTTTCCAGTGATCAGCTAAACAGGATAGCCAGATGTTCAGCCACCACCTCTCTTAGTTCTTTAAGGACCCTGGGGTGCACCCCATCTGGCCCTATTGCTTTATCAACTCTTATTACTTCCAGTTCCTTCAGGACCCTTTCTCATGTAAAGGGACTTGTGTCCATTTCTGCACCATTCTCACCCCTTGTACTCCCTTCAGACCCATTACCCTCCTCTTCCTCAGTAAAGACTGAGCAGAAATACCTGTTCAATATGTCAGCTTTACTACTGTCATCCTCCACGCAGCCCCATCCTCCCCTTCAGTCTCACTATCCCTCCCTTTGTCTTTTCTTTTTTCACTTATGTACCTGTAAAGGTTTGTCCTCTACCACTGATTTTGCAATGTGTTCTTCTGTCTGAGCTTTGGCTTCCTTTACTGACCTCCTTGCCTCCTTTGCTTCACCTGGTACTTCTCCCTATCCCCTTCTGCCTGTGTCTTTTTGTATTGCCTGAATGCAATCTTTTTGGCTTTCACTTTCTTTGCTACCTCTTTGGAAAACCATAATGGTCTCCTCTTCCTTTTCCTTTTGCTAACCTGCTTAATGCATAATTCTGTTGTTCTTGTAATCCCATTTTAAATACTGCCCACTGTTCCTCAACCCTGATTCTGACCCATTCCCTTAATGCCTCTTTCAAGTATCTCCCATTTTCCCAAAGTCTGCCCCTAAAATCCAGGATACGTGTTTTGTGTGGTTTAGTTCTGCTCTTTCTGTGATTTCAAACCACAGCGACTGGTGGTCACTGTTCCCAGGTGTTCCCCACTCTTACCCCATCACACTGTCCCTGTTTGTGAGCAAAGGTCCAGTATTGCCTTCTGCCAACTTGGTTCCATGACCAGTTGCTTGAGGAAGGCACCCTGAAGGGAGTCCAGGATAAATCTGCTCCTAGTTGATGCTGCTGCTGGGATGCTCCAGTCCACATCTGGAATATTGAAGTCTCCAACCAGTACTACCTCACCCTTGTCTGCCATCCTTTGGATGGCTAGCATCAGCTCCCTATCTGTTTCTTCCTCCTTGGCTGGTGATCTATAGACCACACCTGTGCAGATGGCTGTTCCCATTTTCCTTTCCAGCTTAACCCACAGTATCTCTCCCCCATTTTGTTCCTCCTGGATCTCTGTGGTCCTTATGTAATTTTTCACATACAGTGCCACTCCTCCTCCCTTCCTGCCTGCTCTGTCTCTTCTGAATATGTTGTAGCCAGGTATGGCCAGCTCCCAGTCATGGTTATCATTACACCAGGTTTCAGTGATGGCCACAATGTCCAGGTCTGACTGCACCATGACAGCCTCCAGATCTTCCATCTTGTTGCTAAGGCTCCTGGCATTTACACACATGGCTTTCCATGATTTGACCTACCTAGACTGTTTCATTGTTCTACTCCAGCCCCTTCCTTGGTTGTCCTTTATCCCTGGTTCTCCTTGCTGTCTGCCCTTCTGCTGAATTTTGCCCCTTTTCTGCCCATCTACCTCTTGGGCACTAATCTCCATCTTTTGCACACTGCTTTGCAGATATAGCCACTCCTTTGGTTCACTGGTTCCACTGCTAGCTGTGGGGGGTGAGCAAGTAGGTACCCACCTTGCTGGCCTGCCACCCCCCTTTGCTAGTTTAAATGCTTGTCAATGTAACATTTAAACTTATCATTGAGTGCTTGGATTCCCCTCCAGGATGGATGCAGACCATCAGGCTTGAACAAACCTCCATCCCTCCAGGTGGGTCCCCAGTCACCAATGAATCCAAACCCTTCCTCACAGCACCAGTTCTTCAACCATGAGTTAAAGTTCCTAGTGCATGCACTCCTATGCTCTCCCTTGCCTCTCACAGGTAGTACTTCTGAGAAAGTGACAGAAGTAGCTACTTGCTTGAGACCCCTCCCCAATTTCCTAAACTCTTCCTGAACTTCCTTTGGCTCCCCATTTGCCAGGTCATTAGTACCTAGGTGGATAATGACATCCAGCTCACCCTACTGTCTTGCCTTCCCAGTGATCCCCAGGATCTTCCTTCCATCCCTCCATGCCATGGCACCTGGTAGGCATCTCACCTCCCTGTCCTCCCCCTCCTGTGTTCCTAGCTGGATCCCTCTTATGATGGAGTCCCCCCACCAGGATTCGCTTCCTCCTCCTCCTCTGGGGTCCACTGCTTTCCCAGCTGAGGTCACCTCCTTGGCTAACCTCCACATCCTTTCCTTCTACTTCTCTGGGTACCTCTATTTGGTTGTCCTCATTTGCCAGTGTGGCACATGAGTTCTTGAGTGGAATAGGATCTGGGATGTGCCTCTGCCTGACCGCTCTAACCCTCCCTGAGCCCACACTGTCATCCAAGTGCTCCTCGTTCTCAGCATCCTTTGAGGCAGTTGCATTGGACTGGGTGGTCTCTGGATAGGGGTGATTGTACTCCTGACCCAGTTTACTTCCACTCTGAGTCTGGCTACCTCATCCCACAGTCCAGAGAGATGCATGCAGATAGGGCAGCACCTCAGTGTCCAGAAGGTCTGCCTGAATATGGCTGCCCCACAGCCACTGCATTGCACCACTCCCCACATTATACTGCAATTCCACTACTGGTGTGCTACTAAAGCTCTCCTTGTTCCCTTTTTATTAATTTACTGTCCTAAAAATCTTGCCACTGATCCTCAGATAATTTTCTTTAAAAAAAAAAGAAACCAAGAAATAAATAAATGAGTCAAAACACTAATTAGGTACTGGGGTGTTGGTCTTACTTTATGTGCCCTCCTACTTCCACACCTTACTATACCCTGTGTTTAGCTCCTGTCAATCAGATTTAACAGGGCATATAATTAAGAGTTGGGGAAGGGAGGGAGGGGGGCCAAAATTTGCAGCAATTAAAGACAGCACAGAATTACACCACCACTATGTTTTAAATTTTCAACAGCCCAAATGCAATTATAAGTAAAGACAACAAAGAAAGTACAGTGTCACTAAAAGCCCACAATCTAAGTTTAAAAGAAAAATAGCAATTACCAGTTACTCAAAAGCACTGAATTGAATATGTTTCCTTCCTTCCCCTTCTGGCTTCTTCTGAGAAAATTAAAAAAAAAGCTGATTTTAATGTTTAAAAAAACATCAAAATAAGAACAATGCAGTGAGTATAAATCTGTGGCAGCACCCCCAGTAACCACTAGCATTTCATGTCATAACAGGATGCTTTTCAAGACATTGGCAGCTTATCACTTCACCATTATATAGTACACAAACCCAACCCCCCTTTTAATTAAGTAGGAACATTTAAAAACACATTATCCAATGATAAAGCATCCCTTGCTACACAGCTCAAAACACTGCTAGATACTAAGGCATGACATATGCAGAATAAGCATATATTTTTGGAATAATTAAATTACAACTATTGTTAAATACTGAGTAATAAATAGCACACTGCTCATATTGAACATGTACAGATCAGTAAATAAATAATTAAATACATAAATAAGCATGAAATATACTGCGAAATCTCTGCATATTTGTTATGTGGCAATCCAATTATTTACATTAGGATGGTAAGCTTTTAGAATGACTTTTATCTACGTTTCCTTAGGAAATGGGTTAACCAAAAGACATCATTCAAACCTGCAAAATATTTTGATTTTAATATATACTGCCAAAAAGTTTCCATACATAATTATTTCCATATCTTCTCCTTTCAGACCTTGGGTGACTTGTTCAAGTTCCCTAAAGCTGAGTGTAATGTATGTGCAGGGCCTGCTGACATCACATGCTGTGCCAAAGCATTTCCTTTTTTGTTCATCCTCAAACAGCCCAAGTGCTCAAGGGTTCTGTGTTTAAATTTTCTTGCAGTTTTACCTACAAAGAAACAGCTACAGTTGCAGGTCACTAAAAAGGTCACAGACTCTGTGTTACAGTTAACAAAACTTTTCATATGGTGGAAATTCCTGTTGTTGGGTACTGGAAAAATCTGATCCCACCTGAATATAAGTGCAGGAAATGCAATTTCTGCATCTGAAATTACCCTCTGGAAGTACTGGACACTGAGGGTGCTGCCACGGATTTATATTCACTAAATTGTTCTTATTTTGCTCTTTTTTAAACATTTAAATCAGTTTAATTGTGTCCTATTCTGAGGACTTCTTTTCTTCACTGGTAGCTGTGAAAGACTATGTTTTTTGCGCTCGTTCGTGTTAATTTTGTAGCCAAGCTCCAACTTCTGTGATTTAACCTGAGCCGCTTATGTTTGTTACTTTGTAGTGAGGACTAAACCTGCCAGGTCACAGATGACCCTCAGGCACTCAAGCAACACCCCATGGTCCATGGTGTTGAAAGCTGATGAGAGATCAAGGAGCACTGAGTTGGAACGGCTCTTCTGATCTCTAGCCATCAGGAGATCATTGAGCACTAGAACCAGAGTCATCTCGGTACTATTCCTCTTCTGAAAATTGAACTGGAAAGGATCATAAATATCATGGATGGTAAGATGGTTCTCTAAAGTGCAACTACTTTCTCAATCACCTTCCCCACAAAGGGAAGGTTAGAGATAGGTGTGTAGTTAGCCAAGCAGTTAGGGTCCAGAGAAGCTTTCTTAAGGAGTGGTGTCACCATGGCCTCCTTCAAGGAGCTGGGGAACTCATCCATCTCTAAAGAGCACCACACAATCTTGGCCAGAGAGGGCTGATAGAATCAATACTTCCCAATATGAGGTATGATGGGCCCGGGTCCAAACTACAGTGCGTCGGCTGCATATTCTGGACAATCTGCATGATATTGATGATATCCGGTTGGTTGAAAGAAGACCAAGAAAACCAAGGTGCAGTGGTCAAGCACTGACCACCATCATCCCCCATAGAGTGGGCTGGTTGGATCTCCTCCCTGATGTTGGCCACCTTATCAGCAAAGAATCAAGCAAACTCATCAGACTTAAGCTGTGAAAATGCACTTCAGACCTGCAGACAAGTTGGGTTGCACAACCTGTCCACGGTCCGAAAGAGCTGAGTTGGTCGATTCTGAGCTGCAGCAATCTCTCCAGACAGGAAGTCTGCCTTCTTATGAATGATTGATGATTGATAGACCCGATAATGTTCCATCAATCTAAGGTGGTCAGCATCCAGGGAGGATTTCTGCCAGCATCGCTCTAGCCTTCATCCAACTCGTCTCTTCTCTTTCGAAGTCCCATCAAACCAGGGGGACATAGGGTGAACAGAGAGAGGACGAACACAGACAGGAGCAATAGAGTCCAGGGCTTCTGTCACAGCCTTGTTATAAGTCTGGATTAAGTCCTCTGGACTTCCCCTTGCAGCCAGCAGTCTTGATAGGTCTAATACCGCCAACAGGCCATCAGGGGTCACATCCCACAAAGGGCGGTATCTGACCAGCTCCACAAGGCCAGGCCTATAGAGGGGAGCCCAGAAATGGAAACTTATAGTGTGGTGATCAGACCATCAGACTGGTTTCACCACCAAATCAATGGTCTCCATCCCAAGAGGAAGACCAGGATGAGTGAGTGACCGTGATCATGAGTTGCAGAGGCAACTACCTGTGTGAGGCCCTACAAACACATAAGTTGGAGGAAGCCCTGACCAAATTGCAAAACTTAATTGTCAATGCAGGCATTGAAGTCACCCAGTACCATCAGCCTGGGAGACTCAAACGCCATGTCAACAACAAAGTTCTCGACTTCCTGTAGGAACAATTTCTCATCCCCAGGTGGACGGTAGATGAGAACAATCCTGCATCCCACACCTGCAACAATGATGCACTCAAACAAACTGGATTCCTCAACTGTCACTCCCACAAGGCCCACTTCTGATCTAAAACAGATGGCTACACCTTCGCCCCTGTGGTCCGATCTCGAGCGGTGTATCACCGAGAACCCACCTCCAAAATGGGACAAGAATTATCATCCAACCAGGTCTCAGTGACGCAAGCCAGATCAGCTGTACAAACAAGATTAGCAATAATGGCCATCTTGTTCCTAATAGAGCTGGCATTCCACAACACCGCTCAAATCAGATGGGGCTCCAGGGTTGACCAGGCCACCAGCCCAAAAACATTGGAGCCCTTGGGTATGGGAACCAGATGAGGAGGACCACATTCTGGAACCCATTTCACCTCAGGGTGTCTCCTGGTCCTGACTACCCCAATCCGACCATCCTGCTCAATGCCCCCCCCCCAATGTTTGGGACCCCAGCCCCCTTCCATTTCCTTCTTTCTATTCTCAGAGCCCTGCTGCATCTATAAACTGATGCCAGCAAGGGAGCACAATTCAAGGGGTGAAGATCCCGAAGCTCAAAGCAAGAGTAGAGCCAGACCAGGAGTCACCTGCCAGCAGACCTTCAGCTCAACAACTGCTGCAGGTAAAAATATTCAATACATAACTTATAAAACAATACAGACAACACACCCAGTCAATCAACCCAACAGTCACACACACACAGGCACACTAGAAAACAAAAAGGAAAAAGAAATAAAATAAGATTACACAATCCAGAATATAACTACTTAAACTGAAAATAAAAAAAATGATTCTTGAAAATATGGTGCAGTATGAGTTCTGGAACCAGAGAGCTCTCACCATGCTGGTTGCGAAATCCACAATTGATCCGACCCCAGCACCACCTCTCACATGGAGAGGGTGGAAACACAAAAGTCAGAAGCAATAAAACAATATAAAAGTCACCATATCTGAGTATAATGAAGGATATGAGCAATCCATGAGTCTCATAGTCAAATGAGTTATATTTCCTCCAACAACCACTGCTCACATGGTGGGGGGAAACCATAATTAATCCACAAAAAATCAGGTAAAATCACAATATGCAAGATGAGAAGAAACAGTGAGCACAGCACTCTTACTGCCCGTATACCCACAGAATGGGGCCAGGGAGTAGGACAAGTCAACTATTCCAGCACATATTACCAACCAGGGGAAAATCAATACACATTGACTGAAAGCATAGAAGCAAGGAGAGGAATACCAGGTCAGCGAGTTCTTCAAGGCAACATTCAGTAAGAACTGTCTGCTAACATCACCTGCTCCAGCTAGTCTACCTAGGTAGCTCCAGGGACCAAGCAAGGATCAAACAGATAGTGTAACTGTGGGGAGACTAATAAGCACTCCTAACTGTGCTGGTCCAGGCTAGCCACACCCCTGACCACCCACAACCCACAGCTACAGGTACCCCAGTGGACCAACTACCAGCCAGTCCCTAGAAGAGGCTTAGGGGAAGCCCTGACTCCCCTCCAGCTCCCTGGAGGTCAAAACCAGGCAAATCCTGCCCAGTCCTGGGCAGAACAATGGGAGGCAACCAGAAAGCAAAGGAGGGGGCACCTCACCTGAACAACTCTCAAAAACCAATAACTGCTGCACAGGAAATGCAATGGTGTCCACTCAGTTCACAGATTTCCACCAGAGCAGAGGAGAATGTAGTAAGTTCTAAGGGCAGACTTGGCCAAATCCTAGAACAAGCACAAGGTATATAAAGTACAAGCTGGCGACCACCAACTTATGGTCCAAGGGAACATATTCCAGAACTTTCCACAGGTCACAAATATAAGCAGTAAGCAGTGAGCTGCCCTCGTAGATCCTCTAGATCTCCAATGTTCAGGCAGATAGATTAAGTCACAGACATGCGAATCCTGAAAAGGCAGAGATACTAAACAAATATTTTTGCTCAGTATTTACAAAGGATGTGGGGGAGGTACCTAAAACAAACAGTAGAAACACTCTGGATACATAAGTTGTTACCAGCCCATTTACAGAAGAAAGGGTTCTGAAAGAACTCTTAGAACTGAAGGTGGACGAAGCAATGGGACCTGTTGGCATTCATCCCAGAATTCTAAAAGAACTAATGGCAGAACTAGTGGCACCACTGATTACCCTCTTTAACAAATCATGGGAGGATGTGGTGGTACCCGAGGACTGGAGAAGGGCAGATGTGATTCCCCTTTACAAAAGTGGGAGCAAGGCAGAAGCAGGAAACTACAGACCTGTTAGTTTAACCTCAGTGGTAGAGAAAATGATGGAATCACTTCTGAAGGAAAGAATTGTTGAGTATCTAGAGGCCAGCGGGGCACAGGACACAAGGCAGCATGGATTCACAGAGGTAAGGCCATGCCAGACAAATCTGATGGATTTATTTGACTGGGTGACCAAAGTAGAAGATCAGGGAGGGGCTGTGGACATGGCCTACCTAGACTTTAGGAAGGCATTTGACACAGTTCCACACTAAAGGTTAATATACAAGTTAGCCAGCCTGAGAGTGGGTCCCAAGATGACAGCCTGGGTAAAGAATTGGCTGGAGAATAGAACACAGAGAGTAATAGTAAATGGAGTCCACTCTGAAAAAAGGGGGGTTACTAGTGGGATACCACAGGGTTCAGTATTAGGACCGGTCCTCTTCAATGTCTTTATAAGCAACATTGCAGAGGGACTAGAAGGAAAAGGATGTCTCTTTGCAGATCCAAAGGTCTGCAACAGAGTTGATGCACAAGGTGGGGTGGAAAGGATGAGAAGGGACTTGACAAGGTTAGAGGAATGGTCAAATGTATGGCAGCTTAGATTCAATGCTAAGAAGTGCAAGGTAATGCACCTGGGAAACAAAAATCCAGGGGAAGAGTACACAAGGGGTGGTGAGATACTAACAACAACAAAAATGAAAAGGGACCTGAGGTAGTCATATCAGATGACCTAAAGGTGGGCAAGCAATGTGAGAGGGCAGCAAGGAGGGCTGAGGGGATACTGGGATGCATAGGGAGAGACATCACCAGTAGAAAACAGGAAGTTATTATCCCATTGCTCTGTCCACCTTCAGTTTTAAGAATTTGTTCAGAACCCTTTCTTCTATGAATGGTCTGGTATCAAACTCCCTATCCAGACTGCTTCTGTTCTTTGATTTAGGTACACCCCCCTCCTTCCCCTCTTCTTTTGTGAATACTGAGCAGAAGTATTCATTCAGAATCCCTGCTTTTTCACTGTCACCCTCTGCCCACCCTCCCTTCCCTTTATTAAGCCTCCCTTGTCTTTCTTCACTCCCTAATGCACCTATGAAAGGTTTTATCCCACTTCTTATCTGAGTTGGCTATCTTTTCCTCAGCTTGAATTTTTGCTATTCTGACTGCCTTCCCCGCTTCCTTCTGCTTTAACTGGTACTGTTTTCTGCCCTGCTCCTTCTGAGTTAGTACTCTGTTTCTTTTTCTTCTTGCTTTATTTTTATCTCTAGCCTTAGGCTGTCTTTGCATTTTATAAAATCATTACTACTGCATCACATAGAGTCACCACTTCAGTTGCAGTCTGATTTAACTCAGTTATTAGTTACAAAGTGTTGAGCTTCCTTCACTTAACTTATTTATAATGCTTTCCCTGTCCATATCGATTGAGAAAGAGAGTTAAACTTACTTTGTTTACTTCCGGTTTGGTGTGGTGCAGCAGTGCATGATCCTGCAGCAGGGAAACCAGCACTAACCATTTTCTCTTAAGCCTCTGGGGGAGCTCACATGACCGCACCTGGGAGCAATCCCACATCACTATGGTGATGTGGTTGCTAAGCAACCATGCTTCCCCCACAGGCATTTTCAGCAAAACTTTTTCCAGTTTGAGCATTAGATTCATCAGTACAAGGGGCTTTCTGTTTTGTACAGTATAAAAAAACCCACAATTCTTTATAAGTTTGCCTGCTGTGCTCACATGTAGCCTTCTAACATTTGTGTTGACCCCATGCATAATCTCTTTACCAGTGCTACCTAATGCAAAGTGTTTTGTTCATGTTTACACTGTGGTCCCTTTAATTGGGGGGGGTTGAATTTTCTTGCACTTCACACTAGTTCTGTTTCATACTATCAAGTAGATATATTTACTAATATACAGGAACTGTGAGATCTTCAGTAGACGTTCATTATTCCTGTTCCTTTTTTTAAAGTATTGTGTTTTGTATTTTTCTAGACCAAATGGTTCTCTTTGCTCTCAGTGTCTTATCGAGATAATCGCACATATTCACATTGTTTCAGAATTCCTTCAAAAGGTATCATCTTATTATTCCATTTACTATCCTTTCAAAATATTTTATTCTTTCTTCAAGATTCATTTCTCTCATGTGCAGATGATGTTTATGAGGTAGAGAGATCAGGCATTGGCGTGTGGTGAAACGTGGCCCTCTGTCAATGTGTTCATGGGCCATATTATCACTGTTTTTACCTTGTATAGTTTTATACATAAAACAACTCTTCTTGCTTTGCTTTTCTTTTCTTTACCAACATATTTGCCAGTTTGTATCTTAATTCAAGCCCCAAGGCTGACCAAGAGCATCCAGTTCAAGCACCAACCACATTTCTTTACGGGGATTATTACAACAAAGTAGAACGACACACCTCGGCAAAGTTAAATGAAAGACTGTAATAGCTGCCACAGAAATAACACAAGAAAACAAAACAAGTAACTAGGAACTTAAATCTTATGATTGTTTTCAGGCAACTTTTTACCTTGCTGTGAACAGCATGAAATAAAAATTTGCCTCCCAACAGAGTAACGCCAAAATCTAATGCAACCAAGTTGATGTATAATTGGTTAAGATTATTATATAAAAACACCAACATAAGTTAAGGATACGCTTTCATGGTTTATATATTGGCCGGAATTTTTGAAAATTGTTGGAAAGAAAAATAAGGAATGTATAAGCAATGCACATATAACAAGCTGATTCTGAAACAGATGTTTTCTAAACAAAAAGTCATTAATCACTAGTTGAATGTTTTTGCTAGAAATTTGCATCCTGAAAACAGATTTTTCTTACGTTCAAAGATGGTAACAAACTTGTGGATGCAGACAGAAATCCCAGCAGACAACAGAGCCATAGGTCCAAGTTAAAAGGTCAGGAAGCATTTGATATGCCAGTTAATTACTTGTAGCCGATTGTGTGGGGGCCAAAATGTAAATATATAAATACTTGTATTATCCAGTACAAGTAACTTGAATAATAATATGGAAATTAATGTACAGACTGTCTGCTTTTTGACACCCTTCAACTGGAAATGCTATTAAGAATATAGCTGAGAAAAATGAAAATATTAAAAATGAATAAAAAATTATAAATACACTAATAGCCTAGCGTCTATGAATATATGCAGCCTGCTGAAAAAATTTGACTCTTTACAATGTTGGGTCACTTTACACATACCAGATTTAATTACACTGGTGGAAACCTGGCTATCAAAATCCACTCCCGACTCCTTTGTCTCCATTCCAGGTTACTCCCTTTACCAGGAGGATCGTGTAGGTAGACGAGGGGGGGGGCTGTGCGATCTATGCTAGGGAGTCTCTCACTGGACTGACACTCCCTGCTCCTGCTCTCACATACGGGGTGCAGGCCCTAACCCTCAAACTGACTCCAGACCCCTCCAGGGGTCCTCTATATCTCACCACTGCCTACGTTCCCCATAAAGACCAAACTCTAGCACTGGTTCCATTGACTGATTATCTCTCAACCTTACCTCATTCAGCTGACCAAATCCTTGTGGGTGACCTGAACGTTAACTGGCTCAGCCCATCTGCCACCACCACCCGTGACTCCTTCGCAGCTTTAGACATGTCCCAACTAGTCTCCCAACCCACCAGATTTAACTCAAAGAAAGGTACCAGTACCTTACTAGACGTTGTCATCACCAACCGCCCTCAACAAATCCATGATACCCAGGTCCTTCCTGATTCCCTTAGTGACCACTCCCCTATACTTTTCCGCTGGGCAACCACCACTCCCAAACCCATGGTCTTCCCCACTCTACGTCGGCGCTTCAGACCGGCTGGACTAAAAAGCCCTTAAGCTACATCTTGCCCAAATTAACTGGTCTCCCATACACTATGCCCCTGATATAGATACTGCCCTTTCCTTCTTCTCATAAACCCTCAATAAAGCCTGTGACATCTTCGCACCGCGCACAGCTGTACGAACCAAAGTTCGTAATGCCCCTTGGGTTACCCCAGCCCTGCTGCAACTGCTCAAACACAGGGATAACCTTTGGCACCTGGCCTCCAAATCAGGTCAGTTGGCAGACAGGCAGGCTTACAATGCCGCAAGAAACAAATGCACTTGGGCCATCAGAAAAGCAAAAGCCGATCATTATCAGGCCGCGCTCACCACCTCCTGGGGAAATGCTAGAATTTTCTGGGACAACGTTAAACAACTAAATGGGAGTGTGCGCTCCCTACCCCCCCTCTCAGATCACGATTGAAGGTTCTGTCTCCACTGACCCTGCCTGCATTGCCAACTTCCTCAACTCATCCTTCACGGACCTTAGTTCTGTCCTCCCTAGTGATTTCTTTGATACCCCTTCCTCCTTACCTGCCCTAGACACTCACTATCCTAGTTTTCACTTACGCAGGGTCACTGCCCAGGAAGTCAGACCACACCTGATCAAAGCTCTACAGAGAAATAGTACTGGCAGTGACTCTCTGGACTCCAGCATCCTCCGCCGGGTTCTGGATCAGGTCCTTGCCCCACTAACTAGCCTGTTCAATAAGTCCCTCTGCCTTGGGCAGTTCCCCTCAGCCTGGAAAATTGCCACAGTTACACCCATTCACAAAGGAGGTGACAGGACCTCTGCCGGGAATTACCGGCCCATCTCCATTCTCCCACCCCTCTCCAAAGCCCTAGAAAAACTGGTAGCTACCCAAATCACGGATTACATAACCAAATACAACATCCTCTGCCACGAACAACATGGTTTCCGGGCAGGGCACAGTACCGGCACAGCCCTTATTGAGTTTTCAAATTTTCTTCATTCCTCCCTGGATTCTGGCTCCCTCGCTGGGGCAGTGTTTATTGACCTCTCTAAGGCTTTTGACATGGTCTCCCACCCCCTCCTGCTGGATGCCCTCAGCTGCACTGGCTTTGCCCCTGGCCCAGTCTCCTGGTGCTCCAGCTATTTGTCTGCCCGCTCCCAACGTGTTAAAATTAATGTGACCCTCTCCGATACGTGTCCTATCCACTCAGGTGTCCCCCAGGGCTCCATTCTTGGTCTCTTCTCTTCTCACTATATCTCAACACCCTCCCCAAAGCCTGTACTGGTAGAATCCTGCTGTATGCAGATGATGCCCGTCATCTTACCTACCACAAACCCAACTCCCTACAGACTCCTTGCAACAAGCATTTGTTGATGCTGAAGCCTGGTTCAAAGAGCACAAACTTGTACTCAATCTAAAAAAAAAAAACAATGCTCTTTGCCCATCCCAAAACAAATCCAGAAATTTCCCACTCGCATCCTCCCTGGTTCCAAGCAACCTCTCGATCTAGTCAGCTTGCAAATACCTCGGGGTCTCCTTTGACTCAGCCCTCACATTCCATGACCACATAGATAATCTAGCCTCAGCTACAAACACGTGGCTAGGAATCCTTTACCGCTACAAGCAATGCCTCCCCTCCAATGCCCTCCGACTAGCAGTCACCTCCTCAATACTGTCCCTCGTAGATTATGGCTTGCCTGTCTATGGTGCTGCAGACATGACCGCCCTCAATAAAATTCGCCTCACCTTGTATAAGGCCTGTAGGTTAATAACCGGAGCCCCTAGGCTCACACATACCTGCGAGCTATATGACATGGCCAGGCTACTTAATCTGGATGAATGGCTCAGATACCAAACCTGCCTCATTACAAAAAAAACCCTCCTTGGACTATCCCCACCTGGTCTGACAGCCTCTATCCACCTTGCACAACCCTTAGTCCAAACTAGTAACACCTCTAAGGCCACCCTGCTAGGCCCTAGGTCTAGGACCACACATGGGCAAAGGTCCTTCTTCTACAGAGCTCCCTCCTGATTTAACCTCTCCCCGCTCCATCACTGATACCGTACAATCTCCGTTTCAAAATCTCACGAGTCAGCTCTTTAACTTGCGTAGCTGTTCCTGCCCCTAGGTGATCTAGTCCGAAATGCCCTGACAAAGCTCTCTGAGTGGCTCCTCTCCTAAACTGACTGACAAAGCTCTCTGAGTGGCGCCTCTCTCCCAAACCATTCACAAACCGTGTTTTGCCCCTGAACTCTTTCACCTCTAGCAGTCCCTGCTCAAGACTTTTTTATCCACATTACAAAGGTAGGCTTGTAGCTCAACCTGTACCCTTATAACTGTAATTACCTGTGATTACCATTCCTGCAGCACCTAAATTGTAACTAAGTTATAACTGCCTGTATCTACCAAAACTGTAACCACAGAGATGTATGCTGTAACCGCAATATTGTAACTAAATGTTGTACTGTATTTGTCCTCTTTGTGACGAGGTACCTTTGGAAACGAGCCTCTGGCTCAAAGGTTGTAAACCGATGTATAAATAAATAAATATATGATATTTATGTATTAATAGCTCCCCAGATGAAACCTTATCCAGGCAAAATGTTGGGACATATCGTACAGACTTTGATAAAAGAAAACTAAAGAAAAATTTAAGACTGAATTTGTGTGCTGATCTTTTTTGCGTGAGCAGCCTTCCTAACTTTTGCCTCGATGTGATTTGGCAACTGTCCGTCCCTGAGAGGACAGAGTCAGTGAGCCTAATCATGGAGGTAGTAGTGGAATGGTTCTTCCAGACACCCAGACTGGAACAGAGTGAAAACATCTGAATTAGAGAAAAAGGAAGAAAGTTGTGAGAAAAAGGGATGCTCTTGGAGCTTAGCAAGGGTAGGAAGGAGAGATATGGGGTGATAGTTAGCAGGAGAGGAGGGATCACCACCCATAGACAGGGAAAGAACACTGGCATGCTTCCAAACAGAAGGGATAGTAGCCGAAGTGAAGGAAAGTTTGAGAAGATCTTATAATAAAGCAGAGATGGCTGGAGCTGATAGATATGCAGTTTAGGGTCCAAACCATCAGGCGAGCTGCCTTTAGAGTGGTTAAGAGCATATAGTACATTCAAGGTGTCTGAGGGTGAAATTATTGAAAAAGAGAAAAAAATAGACAAAGAAGGTAGCCAGGGAGGGAAGGGAAGGCAGGGGAAATAGTAAGGATAGGGGAACAGAGGCACATGAGGTGAAACAGGAATTAAATTCAGTAGCAACACTGAGGTGGTCAGCAATCTGAGTGGTGTTTAGATTAAGGAGAGGGGTGGGAGAGGAGGAGGGGGGGGAGAAAATGGAGTGAGTGAATAACTTTCCAAAATATGGAGAGTTTATTAATGTTGTATTGGAAGGTAGAGCATAAGTAGTCAGCTTTAACTAAGCAGGTTTTTTTTGTGCACCTACAGTATTACATAGAGAGTGGTAGGTGCCGTAGTCTTTTTTTATATTTATTTAGCTTTTTGCCTGCACCTGCTATTGGGTCTCTGCCCTTGTCATGGCGTCCCCTCAACTTCCACCTCCTACATTAGCCCCCGCTTTCACAGTCACCCCAGCTTACTCCCCAGGGGGCGGGGTCATGGCACCATAGAAGGCACCAGTACCGTGAAACCAATAACTGGCTGGGAGAGCTTGGCCAGGAGATAATCGAAGTCTGGGGGCAGGGCTTTATGCAGACAGCAGGCACAGAGGTTTTTTTCTCTGGTAAACTGGGGCAGAGATGTGCAATGATGTCATGTGTCTGTCCTGCCACAGAGAGTTACGACTTGCGTTGGTGCAAGGTAACAGACCCGGCCTCTGCCAGGTGTCGCTCCTGCACCACACACACCCCTTCCCCTGGAGAAGGATAGAGGTACTAAGGATGCTCAGTCCTTCTCCCCCTGGCCAGCCCTCTGATGACCTGGATTCATTCCCGAACCCTGGTCGCCGGAGTCGCAAGCAGAAATCCAACTACTGCACCTGTGGGCCAGCCAGGTGCCATAGTCTTGAGGGAGATTAGATGCATTATGCATTTTCCAAGTTTGATCCTGGGCCTTAGATACACCAGGAATTTTAGGGTGATCCATGGGAGATGGTTACCTCAAACCCTGGAGCACCACAGCAGGGCATATTTGTTACAAATAATTTTTATTTTATTTATTTAGTTTTTGTTGACCGGGTAAGTGCACTAGACAAATCCTGCCTATTTTCAGGCATGACCCGGGGGGAGGGGGATACAGATGAATGCCAACTGACTTTGAACCAGATTAATCTGTTGGTGATATTTTCAGTGAATGAGGGAAATTTGGCCAGGACACCGGGGAAATTCCCCTACTCTTTTCAAGAAGTGCCATGGGATCTTTAACATCCACCTGAACTACCACCAATCCAGGCAGATGGGACCTCGGTTTAACGTCTCATCCGAAAGACGGCACCTCAGAAGTGCAGCACCTATCTCATGCTGCACTACAGTGTCAGGTCTGGGATATTAACCCAAGTGCCAGTATTAGGGAACTGAACCCACAGCCCTCTGATCTCCCGGCCTCAAAGGCGAGTGTGCTACCTACTGAGCCACTGACACTGATGCCTCTGTATCTAGAAATATCTAGACATTTATCATGAAAATAGTCATAAGCATCATCTATAGAGTTCGACGAAGATATAGGATTCAAGTTTGAGTTGTCCAGGTCATGGAGGAGAGGAGGGAGGTTCAGTCATTTATACGAACAAAATTATAGTTTTACAGACATCCAGTGACACAAGCCTAAGAGATGGCAGTCTGAGGGGAGAGCTGTGCTGGGACAGCTACAGTTATACCTTCTTCAACAGTGCTGAATTCATTTCTACACTTCAGTTTGGTATTAAGGAGCCTTTTACTGTCTTGGCAGATGGTGGCCTGAGAGGAGAGCTCCGCTGGGACAGCTGCAGTTATACCTCCTTCAACAGTACTGAATTCATTTCTGCGCTTCAGTTTGGTATTAAGGAGGTTCTTACTGTCTGGGTAGATGGCAGCCTGAGGGGAGAGCTCTGCTGGGACAGCTACAGTTATACCTCCTTCAACAGTGCTGAATTCATTTATATGCTTCAGTTTGGTATTAAGGAGGTTCTTACTGTCTAGGCAGATGGTGGCAGTTTAGAAGTTGACAGCCCTTGCAAGGGAAAACTACAAACTTGCACTCTGTGCAATACTGGCCTAGTTTAGAAATGGAACATTCTGGCGATATTGAGTAGCCAAAAAAAGAAGTTTTATTAAAAGAAATATAATTATTTTGGGATCAAACCCAAACACTCTATCGGCAACTTCAGTCTTCCATCAAGCAGACAGAAGAGTGATCTAATTCTTTGGAGCAACAAATATCAGAC
The DNA here is from genome assembly GCA_016271365.2 of Neoceratodus forsteri. NCBI lineage: Eukaryota > Metazoa > Chordata > Ceratodontiformes > Ceratodontidae > Neoceratodus > Neoceratodus forsteri. Next base: position 80,740,489 of record CM057455.1, read on the forward strand.
ATGGATGGTCGGGTGGACCGATTAGGGCATTTATTCGCCCAACTCCTGCAGGACTTGCAACAAATAAATGAGAAGTGTAATGATTTAGAAAACAGATCAAGGTGGAATAATCTTCATCTTTATGAAGTACCGGAGAGACTAGAGGGAAAAAGGGATAGTTTTGGTTTCCTCCAGGACTTCTTTTCTATAATTCTGGCTGTATCTGATTTAATGCCTTTCCCCATTGAATGGGCTAACTGTGCTCTTACTGCCCCTGCTTATTGTCCTGGAGACCGCTCAAGATCAATTATTGTCTGCTTCTACAACTATGCTGTCAAACAGGCAATACTTGTCAGAGCTTGATGAAGTGGTCAGTTGATGTATAAAGGGCATCACATTCATATGGACAATGACTATTCCTTGGTTATACAGTACCGACAGAGACCATATGCCCAACTGTCACAGGGTGACCCCTGTGATGAGTAAGGGTCCTGATATTCTTACAAATACCCCCCCAGGAAATGAAGGAGAATAGAATGCCTATGTGAAGGTAAAAGAAATGGCATTAAATGCCTATACAAAGGCCTGTATCTTTAAATACTGCTGTAGTGCAGGTAAAAGGCTACATATGTAGTGTACAGGACAGGAAAAGCAATTTGGTTAATTCTGTAACCCTGTCTCTGCTATTGTATTTCCTTTGGCTTTTTGGTAAGCAGAAAGCAAGATACAGAGTGTCACAAACTCTCTGAGCCAGTCAACCCTCTTCTCCCAAAGTGCCAACCTCTTGAGCATATGATTTGTGTACAGTGAACAGACAAGGTAACCCTCTTGTCTGTTTTGGGGGTTCAAGTCACCTTAGTCTCAAGCTCTGGAAGGATTCAAACTGATAACCTATTGTTAGCATACCCAATTATCAGGCTCAGATGATTCTGTCTTTGGGGGGCCAGATATCTTTGCCTATGGGCACCCAACCAGGTCTTTCAAATGAACCCTTAGAAGTCTATGCAAGACTTTAGAGAACTCTATCCATTTCCCAGTTTGGTATACAATAAGCCCATACACAGTGTACTTATAACCTTTAAAAGCTCCACTTAAAATAAAAAGAAATGTCCAGGCACTCCAGCAGTTTCGTTTGTAAAAAAAATATCTTTACTTTAAAAATATCAAAACAGAACAATAATTACAGAACAAATATATATCCCAACACATACAGCTTTAAAACAAAACAGGTAAAAGTACTGTTCCTACAATTTATAACTTCAGACTAATTTAATCAAATGCTTACTTTCTTTCAGTGCTTTTAGGGTCTCTCTTCTCTCAGTCAGAAATATTTTCTTGTGTCTCTGTCAGGTTCTTTCAACATTTAAACACACTTCTGAGCTGGCATTCTCATGAGGTCACGAACTCCGCCTTGGTGTTTCAAACTCTATATTTCACAATACAGGGTCTCCAAATAAAATATTTAAAAAAACATATGAGATGACCTCACTGACTTTCCTCTTCACAGGTTAACTGGTCAGAACTGGTTTTTGCTCTGTTACACATACATCTCAAAAGTTTATTTGATCTAAGTCCCTGTATTCAAAACAACAGTATATTTGCCTCTTTAATCCCATCTGGACCTTGGAATCTACACCTCAGGTCTCTCTGATGTAATTCAAGGGTTCAGAAATCAAACCTCTTCAGTGTCCATTCTGGACTTTCTCGACACTCCTCCCCACAAGTACTTCCTGGCAAATTGGCAAGTCAAAGGATCTCCCTGAGGGCATTATGAATGGCTAATCTTATTTCTTGGGATGAAAGCAAATTGACAAGGTAATTGCACCTTAGATCTCTGCAGTTTAAAATACCTCCTGTCCTTTGAACTTATCCCTGGGGGGGTCTTGATGTGTCAGTTCCAGTAAGACAGCCTTTTCCTTGAACTGACCTGTCCTTTCACGTATTTTATATGTAATAACAAAAATTAATACAGTACTCGAGCACTCAGAGCTGACTGTCTACATCACATGGAGCAGGACTTGAGGTTACCAAGAGTATACCATAAGTCTACTGCGTGTTATGTTCCTTTATATAGGGTGACAAATGTGTAACAGATCCCAGGAAATTAGTTTGCATTATTTTAGTTCTCAGTCCTCTGCTGTTGATATTTTGGATATACTATATTTCTAGATAGGTAAGCACTATATTGTGGGGCTGTATAAAATGTTTAAAGTTTTTTTTTGATGATGCTGGATCATCTGACTCAGGTAGGTGGTACTAAAGGCACTACCTGAGCAGGTAACAGAGAGGAAGGTCAATCTTCCTGACCAAAGACAGGGGAAGGACAAGGAGAGGTCCTGTACTGCAAAACATATTTCTTTTGCTTTTGATTTTGTTGCTGTTTGAGCTGAACTAACAAGAATCTTCTGACTTCTGTGATATCTTGAATCCTGAAATAAAATGATAAATGCCATTTGGCATTTTTTTATACACTAGATTTTGTTGTCTGCCTGCATTTGTCTCCTGAACTTTGACCCTATGACAGTTGGTGTCAGAGTGGGATATCCTGGCTGAGTGTCTAAGGGATCCCAGGAGAGTTCAGTCAGGGATGCTAGACCTAGTACTTCAGGAGAGATGCAGACACAGTGCATGGCACAAGTGGAGATGAGGATATGTGGTTACGGTGGCCTGGGTGAGGCACTGTGAGACCAGATGGTGGACCAGATGAGCTTGATGCAAAGGTTGCATGATGCGATTGTTGCATGACCACTGGATCGGTGCTGAGCATCATTGGAAAGAGGTCAAGTGGAGATACCTTGAGCTGATGATCCAGATATAAAAAGTCAGGGATATAGCCATGAGGGATGTGACTGAGATGCCGGAATTGGAGGAAGCTCATTTGGAAGGTCTAGATTCAGAGATTCCTATCCTGCCCATGTTCCCAGGAATATATTGGCTTGAGGATAATGGAACTGTAACACCAAAGAAGTCCCCAGGTAGGACTGTTCTTATGAATCAAGGGGTGAAGAGAGAGACTTCAGGCAAGAAAGAAGAGGCTATAAATGCTGAAGGGACTTGTGTACCAATGGGAATTTGTAAACCTGAAAGTAACCTTGAAAGTAATGTTCCTAGTTTTGCATGGGGAAAGTTAGAGGTGGGTGACCCAGATGTGGCCCACTTGACCACATTGATTAGAGATCAAAAAGAGGGTAGAGGTGCCAGTCATCAAAAGGTAAAGCCCTTGTGGTGGGTGGAATGAAGACAGGGTACCCTATATTATGTGAATCCCCACCCCCAGACTAAGAGATAGGTGACTGCTGTTCCCAAGGGGCAGGCAATGGCCTCCATTGCCCTGAGCCGATTGAAAGGGAGTCGGGTTCAGATCCTCAAATTTGGAGTGGCAGAGACAGGCACCTCATGGTATCTGGTGCAGTAATGCACACAATCCTGGAGAAGCAGGCAGGAGCCTCTGGAAGAGTTATCTTTTCTTTGTAAAGGGCAGGGAATCCTGTAATGGGTTCACCCCAAGACAGGGGCCCAAGCCCTGGAAAGCGTCTTGGTTCTAGCGGTGCCAGGTGAGCTCTCGCTGACCCTTAAAAATCTGGTGGAGATGGTGTCTCATGCCAGGCTGTCCCCTTATCTGCAGCAGGTCTCCAAGTTGAACAGTCTGTGCCATGGTGGAGAAGGGTTCCATGTGAACAGCAGTTGAACATGGGTCAGTCAGTCCTAAGAGGTAGGCAATAGGGCATCAGTAGAAGACTAATGGAAGTAACATCAAGACCTCCTGGTAGTGTGTGCTCACACCAGCCATCTTGGCAAGGCAGACGCGAAGCCTTGGAGTCTGCTAAGACAAAGCAGTGTTCTTTTATAGTTTTCCTTTATTATTTTGAGTGAATTACCTAACTCATTTTTCTTATTTTTGTAAATATTATTGCATTTTATGAAGAAATAAAATGATAAATGCCTTCTGGCATTTTGTTATGCATTGAAATCTGGCATGGTTTTGTTATCCTAATTTCCTACACCCATCCACATCAATATTCAAAGTACTGCGGGCAAATAATTTGAAGTTACTACCCCGTTTCTCAATGGTTAAAAATCTTTGTCAAGGAAGGCCCACACATTTTTGATGATTTGTACTCTGCATTGTTAGCCCTGCAGGAATGGCAACTGCTTCCGCAAGACACGATGGAGGTAGAAGAGATGCGTGAAAAGCGAGCCCTTCAGAAAGTGCTGTGGTCCAAAGTATCACTGGAAGGTAAAAAGAAAAAAGAAGGAAAAACATTTGAGGAGATTTATTCCCTGTTGCAGACTTTTTGAAGGGAGACAGTTGATTGACTGGATACTTATATGTCTTGCATCTGCTGCAATGATTTATTTGCCCCAGATATAGTTTGAACAGTTGGGATTTAGGAAATCATGCTCTGAATTATCACTGTTTTGCCTTCAGTTATAACAATGTTGACTTTGACTAGCCATGGGCTAATCTTCTCAGATGCCGACATAGAGAATGCTGGGGCTGGTTTTGCATTCTGCAGCTCAATTTCAAATGTGAGAGTTGAGATTGGCTTTGTTAAAATTCCTTTTGCGAAGTAGGAGGATCAACTGAAACAGTAACAGGCTAGCCTGATAAAGTATCCTGTAAGCTGGCTCTGCTCTGTTACTAAACAGACTTATGTAAGTGTAGTGTTACTTCAGCTCTATGGTGCGGCATAGGATTATTCACTTGGGGTTTGCCGGCATCTGAATTCCGTATCGGACGGGAGTATATGGTAATTTTTGGTTTCCCTCTTCAAACCAGGAATTTGGCTTCACTCTATGACAGAGAATGACTACAACTTTGAACTAACCTGTTCTTTCAAATTAAGGTGACTCTTTTTAAGAAGCTGCATTATTGATTGAACTGGCATTTTCCACTGGCACTGTTCTACTTTGAGTGGGAGCTCTTGCGGACTTTGCGTAGTGTCTGACAATACTCTGATGTTTTATATGATATTAATTTGTATCAGTGTTTCTTTTGCTTGAATGACAGAGGGGTTCCCAGCCAATGCTCTTCAAGGGTTTGAATTGGGAATCAGTGTTGTTTTTACTTGGAAGACTTGGTTTAATGTTAATTTGCAACACTGCAACATTGCATACGAGTCAGTATTGTTTTAGTCTGTTAACACTTATCAGACTGATTGGCCCCAGTTGGGCTTTGGTCAGAAACCCTCACCTTCATATGCTAAAATAGTTATAAATAGTGGAATTGCTTTTTTTTTCAGAATTGCACTGCAGATGTTTCTCACATTATGTCTATTTTTTTTTTATTCACCACTATACTGAGGGTCACTAATGGGGGTCCATCAGGATGATACAGTTAAGACGATTTTGGGTATATCCCAACTTTCAGGTGGCTTTTTCAATCTTTAGTTCGTTAGTCCAGATAAGGGGCAAGTTTTGTTTTATTGTATTGTGAGATAGAAACCATATTGCAGGTCTTTTGGGGCAACCTCTTACATGTGCAGACAAGAAACTTGTGATGTCGGAGTAAAATGTTATTATAATTGGGTCTACAAGTATTTAGTTTTAGAGGTTATGGCATTACTGAGCTATTTTTCCAAAGTTATTTTAAAGGTAAGGCTCAGTCATGTCTGCATGTTCTACCAAGGGTGAAGAACACAGAAATATCCCATAGCGCTGCACTTGCTACCACAAGATATAGGATGATGCATGGCCAACCACTGCCAACTGGCTGTTCAGCATAGTGGTGTAAGCCACCACTTGTGATGCAAGCAAACCTGGGTTAGGGTCTGGTTTTAGGAGAAAAACATTTTTTTTTTTACATTTTCCTCTGGGTCCGCATCCCCCGTGGAGTTGATTATTTTAAGTTTGGGGGGTGCAGGGGTCATGAGGGGTGTAGCCCCCCACATAAAAAGACTTAATTTGCTTGTTGTGTAGATTGGATTTAGTGACTGTCGCTATTTGTGATGGTTGTTACACTTTCAGTCTCCCTTTTGATGATGGGCTGTGTTTTAGTCGGTGTATTAATTGGCGTCTTTCAGACTCGCACTTATCACTAAAACAGTTAGGTTTTATTTAATTTCTGGTCCCATCTCACCCTCTTGCTTACAATGGCTGCTGTCGTGTATTGTGTCCTGATGTTATTTGGGAGTTTTGGTGCCTCAGAGTTCTTAGGTTATACCAGTTTAATACCCCTACAGTGTCAGAAGACAACAGGGCACTGTGTAGGAGCCATGGAATTATATTGGCTCCTTTGTTTGGAAGTCCAGATTCTATTATCAGGTCACTTTTTCAACAGACCTGGTTTATTGTGGTAATTCTGACTTTAGCAGTAGTGGGTAATTATATGTGTAGTATAGGTAGGTTAGGTATAGTAAGTGTTATAATTGGGTGAGGTTATAGGCAAATATTTAATTTTTATCTATTTTACTCTTTACTCAACAGGATAGGAGTCCATTATATTATATTTTGCAAAGGGAGTGTGATGAACTTGCTTGATTCTTTGCTACTAAGGTGGCTGACATTAAGAAGGTGCTTCAACTGGCACACTCCAACAGCATTTCTTTGGATCAGTGTGAGGCTGCTGTCCCTCGGTTTTCCTGGAGTTCCTTTGACCAACTAGAATTCATGGATATCATGCGGCTTGTCCGGGGTGCACACCCTACATGCTGTAGTTTGGATCCAGGACCAACTTCCCTGATTTTGGATTGTATTGACTGTATTGTCCAGTCCTAGCATGGATAGTCTGCTGCTCCTTGGAAACAGGTGAGTTTCCGAGCTCCCTGAAGAAGGTGGTGGTAACATCCCTCCTGAAGAAAGCTTCTTTAGACCCTGACTGCCATGCAAACTACAGACCAATCTCTAACCTTCCATTTTTAGGGAGGGTGATTGAGAAGGTAGTGGCTGTACAACTGGAGAACCATTTGACCATCCATGATATCTATGAACCCCTCCAGTCTGGTTTTCGAAAATGGCATAGTACTGAGACAGCGCTGGTTCAGGTGCTCAGTGACCTCCTGATGGCTAGGGATTGGAGGAACCGATCCATTCTGGTTCTTCTAGATCTCTCATCAGCCTTTGACACTGTGGACCATGGGGTTCTCCTTGAGCATCTGAGGTTTATCTGTGGACTATCGGAATATGTCCTCAGTTGGTTTACATCTTACCTCACTGGGAGAATGCAGAGAGTGGTTTCTGGGTTTATTCCTCAGATCCAGTTTCTCTGTCTTGTGAGGTTCCTCAGGGCTCAGTGTTGTCTTCCATGTTGTTCACAGTGTATATGCTACCCATCGGAGACATTGTAAGAAGGTATGGGCTGAGGTTTCACTGCTATGCTGATGATACCCAGCTCTACCTTTCTTTTGCACCCAATCAGGATGGAGCTTTCTCAGTCTTTAATAACTGCCTCAGTGAGATCCAGGAGTGGATGGATTTGAGTTGGTTGAAGTTGAACTCAGAAAAGACAGAGGTGTTGGTAGTGGATTCGGCACACCGGATAGGGGACTGGGGGCTGGTTCCCTCTCTGGACTTTATCTTGGGGGTGTTTCACTCCCGACCTCTGAATGGGTGCGTAACCTGTGGGTAATGTTTGATGAGGGATTGACTCTGCATTTGCAGGTGTCTGCTGTCATCAAGTCCTCATTTTACCATCTGAGGAATATCTCCAGGGTTAGGCACCTTCTTCTGTCTGGCAACCTTCCTACACTGGTCCATGCCTTTGTGTCCCCGCATCTGGACTATTGCAATTCCCTTTATCTAGGCTCTCTGGGGTTGAAATCCACTGCTTGCAGCTGGTGCAGAATGCAGCAGCCCGGCTTCTGACTGGTACCTCATGGTCCAGCCATATTTCACCGGTGTTGCACGGACTGCACTGGCTGCCAGTGCAGTGGCAGATCACCCTTAAAGTCGGTCTTCTAACTTATAAAGCCCTACATGAACTTGGCCCTGACTACCTGAAAGAGCTCCTGGTCCCTTACTGCCCTGGGCAATCGCTCCGTTCAGCTGGCGAGGGGTTGCTAGAGATCCCGAGGGTGTCTTTGAAATCTTCTGGGTCTCATACATTTATGTATGCAGCCCCTACCCTCTGGAATTCTCTACCCCACCAGTTATGGGAGTGCACGACCATGAAGGGATTCAAAAAAGGCCTAAAATCATTTCTGTGGATGTATGCATTTGGAGTTTAATTATATTTATTGGGTTGTTGTAATATATGAAATTTTAAATGCTTTTACTCTGTACGGTGCCTTTGTTTTGTGAAAGGCACCCTAAAAATAAAGTTTTATTATTTATTTTTTATATAGATTTAACTTTAGCCGATAATATTATTCCAGTTGACTGTTTTGTGTTTAGCAATTTTTTGCAGTTAGCGCTGATCAATTTAATTAATCAGAATCAGGGTTCTAGTTTCTGAATGGTGTTTGTGATTTTAAGATTACTTTTGGGTTGTCTAGCATTAGATCAGTGTTTGAATGTAGGATTTTATAGATTGCTAGAGAAAAACAAGTGTTTGAATTATTATTGTATTTTCACGCTAGTTACATGTCCCCAAGACAGGCATTTTTGTTTCACACAATCAGACTGCTATGTGTTATTTTAGGTATTTGGCTGCTAATTCATTTCTACTGCAAACAAGACTTTCCTCTAAGTCTTTGGAAGGAATTTGAGTTTGCTGTATCTCTAGACTTTACTTTTACAGAATCTATATGTATTATTTCCTTGCTGAGCTTATTCAATCAATCAATCAATCAAAATTTTATTTTTAAAAGGTGCCTTTCAAAACCAAGGTACCTGTACAATAAAACACACATTTTTATAAATTTCCAGAAAAGATTAAAACTAATAAATACAATAGCAGCTTTAGCAGTTAGAAAATGGCAGGCTAAAAAGATACATTTTCAAAGCAACTTTAAAACTTTGAACGGTCAGGGAATCTCGTACCTGATGAGGTAGAGAATCCCACAGGGTCAGGGCTGCAAAACTAAATGCCCTTGCCCCTGATGTCTGTAAATGAACCCTGGGAATCTCTAGCAATCCTTCATCGGTGGATCGGAGAGGGTGGAGAGGACAGTAGGGGTAAAGGAGATCTTTCCGGTAACTGGGTCCCTGATCATGTAGGGCCTTGTAGGTTAGCAACGTAACCTTAAAGGTGATCTGCCACTGTACTGGCAGCCAGTGCAGTCTGCGGAGCACAGGCATTACATGACTGGTCCTAGAGGTACCAGTCAAAAGCCTGGCTGCTGCATTCTGCACAAGATGCAAGCAGTGGATATCATCCCCTGGTAGCTCTAGGTAAAGGGCATTTCAGTAGTCAAGGTGGGAGGTAACGAAAGCATGGACCAGCATTGGAAGATCATCATGAGGAACTAGGTGCTTTACCTGGGCAATATTCCTCAGATGGTAAAAAGAGGTGTTGACAGCTGCCGACACCTGCAATTTTAGGGACAGGCAGTCATCAAACATATTGCCCAGGTTCTGCACCTGGTCTGAGGTAGTTAGCTGGACACCTCCAAGCCATAGATCTGAAGGAGAACCTGCCAACACACCCGCCTCACGATGACCAGGGTCAACAACCAACACCTCCATTTTTTGAGGGGTTTAACCACAGCCAGCTCACATTCATCCAATCCTGGATTTTGACTAGACAACTGTTAAAGACCGAGACAGCATCATCCTGATCAGGCACAAAAGACATGTACAGCTGAGTATCATCTGTATAGCAGTGAAAACTCAAGCTGTACCACCTAATAATTGCTCCCAATGGCAACATATACACCGCAAATAACATGGTGCCAAGATGGATCCCTGTGGTACCCCACAGGATAGGGGAGAGTAGAGCTGAGGAAAAAAACCCAGACACCACCCTCTGAGTCCTACCCTTGAGGAATGATCAAAACCATCTTAGTACCAACCCTGAAAGTCCACAGATGAACTGCAGGTGATCCAACAGCACGTCATGATGCACAGTTTCAAATGCTGCAGCGAGATCAAGAAGGAACAAGATGGAATGAGTCTTTCGATCTCTCACTATTAGGAGGTAATTTAATATCCGAACAAGGGCTGTCTCAGTACTATGTCTCTTCCTAAATCCGAACTGGAGGAGAATCATAAATATTGTGGCTGGTCAAATGGTCATCTATCTGTAATTCCACCACCTTCTCAATAACCTTACCCACAAAGAGTAGGTTAGAGACAGGCCTGTAGTTAGCCAGACAGACTGGGTCCAAGGAGGACTCCTTAAGAAGGGGCTGAACCACAGCCTCCTTCAGGGGATCTTGAAAAATCCCCTTCTCCAAGGACATCCAGACAATCTCGGCAAGGACTGGGCCAATGGTATCCACACAACCAATTAAAAGTTACGTGGGGCCCGGGTCCAAACTACAGTTGGTTGGACGTAATGACTGCATAACCATCACAATATCATTGATTGTGGGCCTGCTGAAGGCACATCACACAAACTGGGCATCCGACACCTCCTGCCGACCACTGCTACTCCTTTGAGAGAAGGTCAGGCGGACATCAGATCTGATCGTGGCAACCTTATCTGTGAAGAATCTAGCAATCTCCTCACAATGCTCTTGTGAAAAAACATTTCCAGGCTGAAGACAGAGTGGATTGCATAGTCTGTCCACGGTCCAGAAAAGCTGGGCTGGTCGATTCTGCACAGCAGCAATTTCCATGGACAGGAATGCTGCCTTCTTATGGGTAATTGCTGATTGATAGAACAAATAATGGTCCATCAAACTAAGTCTGCCACATACCAGGCCCGACTTCCGCCAGAGCCTCTCTAACCTCTGTCCCACTCTCCTCAACTCCCTCAAGGTCTCATCAAACCAGGGAGACCTGGGGCAAAGAGTGAGGGGGTGAACTCGAACAGGAGCAATGGAATCCAGGGCCTCTGTCACTGTCTTGTTATAGGCTAGTACCAGATCCCCTGGATCCATGCATTCACTCGGCATACCCAATAGGTCCAACACCGCCATCAGGCCATCAAGAAATACACCCCTCAAAGGGTGGTATCAGACCATCTCCCCAGGGGCAGGCCCCTTGGGGAGCCATGAAATTGAACCCGATGGTGTGATGATCAGACCACCCGACTGGTTCCACTATCTCCATCCCCAAGAGAAACACCAAGTCCAATGAATGACTTCCAATGTGAGTTGAGGAGGAAATAACCTGTGTGAGGCCCAGCGAACTAATTAACTGGAGGAAATCCTGTCCAAACTGCGAGAGTTCATCGTCAACCCAGGCACTGAAATCCCCCAGGATCAGCCATCTGTGAGATCACAATGTCAGGTCGACAATGAAGTCCATGACTTCCTGCAGGAAAACATTCCTGTCTCCTGATGGACTGTAGACAAGAAGAATCCTGCACCCCACACCCTCACCCATGATACATTCAAAAGAGTTGGTGGCTCCCATTGGTACTTTCCTCAGGTTCAATTCCAATTTAAAACAAATGGCCACACCCCCGCCCCTATGATCCGTGCTCGGGCAGTGTATCACTGATTACCCAGCAGGAATTGCTGCAGCCAAAATGGGACCAGCATTCTCATCCAGCCAGGTCTCAGTGATGCAAGCCAGGTCAGATGATTTAACAACATCCGCTACTATAGCAGTCTTTTTTTTTTTTTCTGCCCCTGTGCTCGCTGGTCCCCCACCTCCTTCGGGCTCCACAGGTTCCCCCCGCCCCGCTGTCCTTACCCAGCCCTCATCTGGTCCTCATATTGAAGCCAATCCCTGGGATAGCCCAGCGTATCCCTTCACTGGGTGGGTCCCCTTCCTCCGAGGGGGAAGGCACCGTGGAGAGGGGATGGCCCCAGCACACACTACTAGGGCCCGGGGATGCTGCTGAGGAAAGGCACTGGAGGCACTCAGGGACCAGAGAGCCATGATCCAGTGGCCAGAGAGCAATTTTTCCCTTTTTCTGTTGGGGGGCAGCGTAGTGACGCCATGGCATACGCCGATATCCGTTCCTCCCTCAGTTAGCATTTGGGCCATGCGTCCTGTGATACTCCCAGCCTCCGCTAGGAGCCAGCAGGTGCCAGACCACTCCCCTACCCTCCCCCCGGAGAAGGAGAGCTGTCCATGGGATACTCAATCCTTCTCCTCCCGGCCGGCCCTCCAGCTACCCGGCCTCATTCCTGAACCCGGGTCGCTGGCGTCGCAAGAGGAAATCCAACCGCTGCACTGGCAGGCCAGCCTCACAGTCTTGTTTTTAATAGACCTGGCATTACATAACACAACCCGAGTCGGATGAGCAGCTGAGGAAGACTGAGTTTCCTGCCTGCCTTAAGCAGAGCCCTTGGGTATGGGAACCAGACAGCGAGGACCCCTTTCCTGGACCCATTTCACCCCAGGGCATCTCCTTGATCTCCGTTATCCCAATCTGCCCACTCCTTTCCATTTCCCCAACAGGCTGAGCCCCCACCTTTGACCTCCTTACTATCCCCAGTGCCCTACAATATCTATACACCTCTGGGGACAGGGAGGGACAAAAAAGGGTTGAGGTTCCTCAGGCTGGAGGGGGAATAATGCCTGACCATCAATTTACCTGCCCAACACATCTTCGCCACAAGTCACAAACACCCAATCAAACAACATTCGGTGCAACAAACTTCAAAAAACTCTCAGACATCCACACCACTCCACACAACAACCATACACACACAGCAAACAATCAATCAACCAAAAATCCTCAACCCCAATAACAATATAAAATCAGCTCTATAACAAGGTGTGAAAGGTTTTGAAGTAGCGGAATATATTACAAATTTTTTCCCAGTAGAATAGTTAATTTCCTCTGGGAAGCTCCCAACTCTCCAGAAATGAGAATTATTGCTCCCCTGACACTCTCTCTCTCTCTCACTCAAAGGTCAGGGGAGCAGACAGCAAATTAATATGAAATGTAAACAGTTACTAGGCACTCTCACTGCCAAAAAGTCTCCAGATAATGTCTCTCTAAAAAGCAAAGGTTTACTTTAAAATTTTAACAGTCATGGGGCCCTCTCACTGCCCTCAAACCAAAAATCCAATCCAGTGTAATGAATAAGGATATAAAAGGATCAAACCAGGCTGTGCACCAGTCCAGATTCTTCAATCCAAGTTCTTCTTTAGGCTTACAAAACTCCAGCTCAGACTCCAAGAATAGACATCCAATAAATCATGGGATATCCCCCCAGTGCTCTGGAGATGGCCGCCCATGGCTCTACCAGTGGCCCAACACCTCAACTCCCATTCAAATTAGCCCACCATCTAAATTCCCAGGGAGCCTAGGGGTAACAGAATCAAAGGGCCAGCCCTCCAGCAAGTCCTACTTCTGACCACTGTGTGGAATGCAGGCTAAGTACACACCAAGCAGTCCCCCCAAAGCCCAGGGGACACAGGCAGTTCCAGCCAGTCCAACAGGGCAACAGAACCCCCAGTCCAAAATGCCAGCACAACTCCCCAAACTCTTGGATCAAAAATCCACACAAAACCAGTTCACGGAAGCAATTCCACAACGATATGGTCCGGCATCAAACCCAATCCAGTAACACATCATCCAACCCTGCTCCCCAAATGACAGTTCCAAAGCAGGATCCACTCCCTCATCGAGGCGCACAGCTCCCCCAATTCTTCAGGCAACACTATCGCTCCACTCAAAAACAGGCCGGGAAGGTAAGGGCCTCAGTTATTCCATTTCATTATTTTGGGCAGGATAGCAGACAGTGTTCCACGCCTCCCAAGAGTCACAACTGTGCACTTATAGTGACTCCAAAGCCCCAGATTAAATTTGCTCCACTACCTAAAACACGATATGCACCTAACGATAATTAACTCACTAAAAACTTCCTCTCTCACTAAATGCTAAACTGTGACTGGTGCTACTAATACTGCTACTTATGCTGCTATTTAAACTAAAAATAAACAAAATAAGCAAAATAAAATAATAAAATATACTCTACTCTAGTTCTGCCATCTACAGGTCAGTCCAGAGTGGCCGCAATCATGAATAGAGAATAGGATTGTAATCTACAGCGATGTCTGTTTATCAGAAGCCTTTTTGGCTTTACTTTTGGAAGTGCTGATTGTCACTTTGAATTTAATGTTTGTTATGGAAAACTCAGATATTATTATAGAGTATAACTCAAGTTTCTTTGAGGAACAGTTGTGGAGGGCCAGTTTTATAGGGCTATGGGAGGGGGGGCTCTCTTGTTTTATCAGTATGCAATATAAGGACCGTGGGAGATTATAATAATCATGTACCAGGCACATTCCATGTAGACAAGGTAGTTTTTGAACTCTTTTTGTGTTTCACAGTTATTGAGATGGCACCTCTTAGCACTCATACTCTAACAGTCCTATCTTATAATGTAAATGGTGTTACCAATCCAATTAAAATGTAACGGTTTCTCTACTATGCTCGCCAGCAGAAGGTGGACCTGATATTTTTCCAGGAGACAAACCTCTCTCATTTGGAGCATGGTAAGTTCTTTAAATTGGGATTTGCAAAAGTTTTCTATGCCTCATCTCCAAAGGGGAGACATAGAGGGGTTTTGACTCTAGCTAGGAGGGGCATCCCAGTGGAAATATCCGATATAGTTTCTGATTCAGAAGGTAGATATAAAATTGTAAATGGTCTGTTGTATAGTGAAGAGGATGCTCTTGTTAACACCTATTTTCCCCCAAATTCTACAAAGGGAGTGTTTCTTAAGTTTTTTTCTCACCTTACGTTACATTTAAAAGGAAAGGTAATTTGGGGTGGGGACTTGAATGTGACATTCAGTCGCTTGCTAGATGCCTCTAATCCTAAACATTATCAGCACACTGCCTTAATTAAATCTGTAATTCATACTTGGAAACATTTGGGGTTGGTAGATGGGTGGAGGTATATTTATTCCAGGAGCAGACTATATACCCACTGCTTGACTAAACATGGTAGCTCAGTGAGACTTGACTATTTTTTCACCACCATTGAGCATTTGGGAGATGTGCAGTGAATAGAATTGGGCCTCATACTTCTCTCAGATAGTGCTCCAATTTTGTTTACCATAGGACAAATTAAAGAACCAACTAATACCTTTTATCATTTGCATTTGGCTTATTTAAAAGACCAAGCCCTATGTAATGTATAATAGAGCACACTCAGATCTTTTTGGAGTTTAATGATATGAGGGAGGTTGCTGATAGTATCCTGTGGGATACTTTGAAGGCATCCATTCATGGGAATTTGATAGCTCATGCTTCAGTGAAGCAGAGGCACTGGAGGAAGAAAATGACTGAACTTTATCAAGAAGTGCAGTTTCTGCAAACCAGTCTGGCTAAGGGTGATGAGTCTGTTTGAAGTAAAATGTTGGAAGCCAAGGCTGAGTTGCAGAAATATACTGATCCAAAAACCGAACACGCATTATATTTCTTTTGGCAAAGGATGCAGTCAGTGGGACGTAAGGGAGCTAGGAATCTAACGTGTTGCCCAATGGCCCAAAGGGTGGCAGCTACTGTTTTTAAACTCTGAGGTCCAGTAACAGGCAGTACCACATTTAATACAGGTGATATTCTAAAAATATTTTGGGCTTTTTACCAATTGTTATATGCCTCAGAGTCAGAATGCCTTCCCTGGAGAGGATTTCACAAAATTTGATCCAAGCTAAACTACTCCAACTATCAGAGCAACAATCGTCTTTTTTGCTCGCTCCCATCACATATACTAAGTTGACTGCGGTGAATCAATGCTCAAAAGCTGGGAAAAGTCCAGAAAGTGATGACTTTCCACCGGACTTTTATAAATTATAGGACTTACAATAGGCATTGTGCCCCATTTTATTGAGAGCTATGAGGGGGTTCAGCAAGGAGAGAGTTTCCTCCTCCTTCTTGGAACAGTGCAATTATCACTGACCTTTTAAAACTGGGAAAGGATCATGTTAGGCCAAAATCCTATTGACCTGTTTCAACGTTGAATACCAGCTATACATTTTTTATGGCTGTTTTTGCAAACAGACTGGAAGGCCTTCTCCCCTTCCTGGTTGACCAGGACCAGACAGGGTTTATCTGTGGTCGTCAGGTGTTTGACAAAGTGTGGTACACCTTTTTATTATTGTATTATGTGCATGAGTGATCAATCTCTCTGGTCCTGGCCAGTCTGGATGCAGAGAAGGCCTTCAATAGGGTCTCATGGCCATTTCTTTGGTCGGTTCTCCAGGCATTTGGATTCCTATCAAATTTTATCATTATGCTGTGACATATTTACTCTTCTTCCAAGGCATATGTTCAGGTGAATGGATCCTTAATGGCTCCATTTCACCTAGCTCGGGACACACGTCAGGGCTGTCCCTTGTCTCCCCTTTTATTTGCCTTACATGTTGAGCCTTTAGCATACCATATTCATGTTTCTAAAGAAGTAGAGGGTATTCCAATGAGGGGAGGGATTATAAGGTAGCATTAGTTGCAGATGATATTTTACTGACCCTGACAAACCCCGCTTCTTTTTTAAAGGCAGTTTGGCAGATCAAGGAAGAATTTTACATTTTAGCTGGTTTCGATTAAATAAATCAAAAACTGAGGTAATAACCTAAAGATATATGCTGCCTTATGAAATTCATGTTATGTTTCCGATAAGATGGTACAGGAAACTGTATTATGTATTTGGGAATGGGTTTAACAAGATTTTCAGACCATGTTGAGATACTGAATTTTGATCCCTTCACCCAGGAGATTAATAATGATCTAATGTTGTGGTCAGTGCTACTCTGATCTTTTCTGAGATGGGTGGAGGTGTTTCGCTTGGTAGTCTTACCCAAAATTCTTTTTTACTTGCAAACACTCCCTGTTTTCCCAACGGAGGCAATCTTTCAAGACTGGCAAAAATCCATGTTACATTTTGTTTGGTGGGGTGTGTCACCTAGGGTGAGAGCGATGGTTCTTTATTTGTCCCCAGTGCAAGGTGGGATTGGACTTCCACACTTAGAGTTGTATGCTAAAGCTGCATTCTTGCGTATTTTATGTTACTGGACTAGTCCATTATATTTGGCATATTGGAAAGATATAGAATTCATTTTGAACGATAAGCACAGTGTAGGCCGAATTCTACATGAGGCATCTATTCCACGAATCTCCCTTGCCTGTTTTTAACTGTATACTAGAGAGGTAATGCAGGCTTGGTAGTGGTATCAGAATTTTCCTTCTCAAGAACAATGTCTACTGATAACAGCACTGGCCTGGGATGGAGCCACTCCATTCTATAAAGCAGAGGTATTTCTTAGATGGTGGGGCCACCTTGGGGGTCATCTTTCCTTTGGGGAGATACAAGCACGATATGGGCTGGGGAAGGTGAAACATTTTAGGTTTTTGCAATTGGTCTCTTATTTGCAAACTATACCCTACCTTCACTCCCTTCTGGATTTTCTGGGTGCCCCAGGGACCCGGATTATAATAGTGGCACAAATAGGTGAGGTGTTTAGCCATTTCATTGGGAAATGGTACGCAGATATATGAGCTTCTAAATCGGAGATTGTTAAAACTATATTCCGTAGAAGGATGCAGGAATTGGAGGAAGCATGCACATGGGAGGAATGGTCCCAATCAGCATTAGTAAGTTATCAGTTATTGTCCTCACCTTATATAAAGTAATTTTCCTGGAAATGCAGGTCACAGTTTTTTCTGACACTGGTGTGGGTGGCTAAATATAAAGGCTCATGATATGCGAGCTGCTGGAGGGCATGTGGAGAACTGCAAGCAGATCAGAAGCACATCTTTAGGAGTTGTTCAAGGTTGGAATCATACTGGTAAATGGTCCAGAGGGATCTGCAAAGGATGTTTATGGGGCAATTAACTTTGACTTCCAAGCTGGTACTGGCATTGGTTCCCACTGATATTTCCAAGCTCTCTACACATCAGGTAAGATTGTTATTGCTCCTAATCCTGTGTGCGAGAAAGGCTTTAACCAAATTCTGGTTACATTCCAAGTACCAACCCAAGGTAACCGGTATGAGGTTGTAAATTTTGTTTATGGAGTGGAGAAAACCTATTATAAGTTTATAGGTAAGGAAACTTTGTGTTTATAGTCCTGGAGGCCTTGGGTTAATTTCCAACTGGAGGTTAATCCTGCCTTTGTCCCATAAAGATTTTGAGTATTAATATAGAGGATAATGGCTGGGGATCGGGTGATAACCACACTGTAATAACCTCGAGTGGTTGCTAGGGCAACATGGTAAACCTCGAGAGTGCAGCTCGAGAGGTTTACTGTAGCCCTAGCAACCACGAGAGGTGATTTCAGCGTGGTTGTCACCCAATCCCCAGCCATCATCTTTTATAGTGTATGGTCAAAAAAACAATGTTTGCATTCTATGTGAGAGAATTATGGAACTCTGGTGCATTCTTTTTTGTTATGCCACTGTTTGGAAGTTCCGAAGTATGGTTAACAACTTTTAAAATTCTAAACAGTGCATAACAAAGCTGTGTGACTGCTGATTATGGTGGGTAATAGGCACTTACCATACATTATATTCTTATAAACCTGGAGTGTTGCCAGGTCTATTTTGCACAATTAGAATAGCATGGTATCTTACCTACCAGTATAGTGATTTAGCAATCAGCCCTCCATATTATATGATATTGGTATATATTCTTTGTATTCTATTTATTTATATGTCCCTTTGATAAGAATCAGACTGTCTTTTTAGAGTTTAAGCTTTTAAGTTCTTGACTGCATTGTATTTTTCTTTCTGAATTAATTATGTTTTATTTTTTATGCCTTGTGCTAGACGTTTGTTAATGTTCATATGTCATCTTGTTTGCACAATAAAGTATGATTATAAAAAAAAAATTGTAAAGCTTTCAGTGGGGCTTAATCCTGTGAATTTAGTGGACCAGAAAGGTCATATAATAGTCACTCAGGGCATCTGGTAGAATGCCAGATTTGATAGCCCTTTGGGGGTGGATAGTGAGGGCCCAGTAAATTATGGAATGGTTACCGGTTTTAAGGGTAATGTGGGTTGGCTCTAGAATGAGTTACAGTAAGTTATGGGCATTGATATCGGTACATGCTTTATTAAGGAAGGGAGATAACCAGTTATGGTTGAAGTCACCCATTATGTATATTTCAACTGAAGAGGTGTGGGAAGCTATGCTGCTAGTGAGATCAGTGATAACAGAGGAGGGGAGACCAGGATGCCAATAGGGACTAGCAAACATAGAACGTATCACCATAGGCAACAGTTAGCCATTAGCTAATATCAAAGCTGACAACATTTTTGATTTTCCTCAAAGTATGGTAAACTTGAGTTAGGTGACATTTCCCAATTTTATGCATGTTTTAATTGCTTTTGCCTTTCCAGAGATTACTGTACCAGCTCTTCATGGTGGCAGTGTAGATAACCAGAGCTGAACCTGTGGTGAATCATGTTTCATACCCTGGCATTTCTTAGGATATTAACTAATGGCTAACTGTTGCCTAGGGTGATAAGTTTTATTCTTTGTACAATTATAAGACTATTTGGAGTACTTTATACCTAGATACATAGATACATAGATACATAGACAGTGTCGGCAGATAAGGGCCTATGGCCCACCCAGTCTGCCCATTTGAGCTTGTAAGTTCAGTTTGTTTTCCTAGAAGTCTGTTTCCCCCTTACCCCTGACCTCTAGAATTCCTTTATGTCTATCCCATGCATTCTTAAATCCCGTGATTGTTTCAGCCCCCACCACTTCCTCTGGCAGGGTGTTCCACTTGTCCACCACCCGTTCTGTGAAGAAATTCTTTCATGTTTCCTCTGAATCGTCCTCCTCCAACTTCATCCCATGCCCTCTTGTCCTGGAACATCTTTTCGCTTAAAATAGTGTTTTCCTGCACCTGTTCCTCCCTGTAAGATACTTGTATGTCTCTATCATATCCTCTCTCCTCCTCTCCTCCAGGGAGTACATGTTCAGTTCCTTCAACCTGTCTTCATAGGACTTGTGATGCAATCCATGTACCATCTTTGTTGCCCTCCTTTGAACCTTCTCTACCCTGTCTATGTCCTTACATAGGTATGGTCTCCAGAACTGTACACTGTACTCCAGGTGGGGCCTCACTAGTGTCTTGTATAGCGGAATTATGACCTCCCTTTTCCTGCTGGTGATGCCCCTGCCTATACATCCCAGCATCCTATTTGCTTTACCTGCTGCTTTGTCACACGGTTTCCCTACCTTGAGGTCATCAGAGATGACAACCCCAAGATCCCTTTCCTGCTTGATGCATGCTATATCCGCACCCTCCAACTGATATATTGTGCCAGGGTTTTGTGCCCCATATGCATTATCTTGCACTTCTTTGCATTGAATTTCAACTGCCAAACCCTGACCATTCTTCAAGTTTCTGCAGGTCGCTTCTCATTCTGTCTACACCCTCTGGTGTGTCTACTCTGTTACAGAGCTTTGTGTCATCAGCAAACAGTGAAATTCTGCCTTCTAGATCCTGTGCAATGTCACTGATGAAGATGTTGAATAGGACCAGTCCCAGCACTGATCCCTGTGGTACCCACTGGTCACTCTTCCTCTGTGGAGTGACAGCCATTTACCACCACCCTCTGTGTCCTGCCACCCAGCCAGTTACCTACCCACCACACTACTGTCCTGCCCACACCCATATTCCCCAGTTTGTGTAATAGTCTTCTATGTGGCACAGTGTCAAAGGCCTTGCTGAAGTCCAGATAGGCCATGTCCACTGCCCTCCCCTGATCCACCTCCCTAGTCACCCAGTCAAAAATTAAACAAGGTTGGTCTGACATGACCTCCCCTGGTGAAACCATGCTGCCTTGGGTCCTGTGGTCCATTGACAACCAGATGTTCCACCAATCTCTCCTTCAGTAGTGCTTCCATGATCTTCCCAACTACCGAGTGGGGCTGACTGGTCTGTAGTTCCCTGCTTCCTCTTTGTTCCCACTTTTGTATAAAGGGACTACATCTGCTGTCCTCCAGTCTTTGGGTACCTCCCTGTTTCCAGTGATCGGCTAAACAGGATAGCCAGGTTCAGCCACCACCTCTCTTAGTTCTTTAAGAACCCTAGGGTGCACCCGTCTGGCCCATTGCTTTATCAACTCTTATTACTTCCAGTTCCTTCAGGACCCTTTTTCGTGTAAAGGACTGTGTCCATTTCTGCACCATTCTCACCCCTTGTACTCCTTCAGACCCATTACCCTCCTCTTCCTCAGTAAAGACTGAGCAGAAATACCTGTTCAGTATGTCTGCTTTACTATTGTCATCCTCCAGCGGCCCCATCCTCCCCTTCAGTCTCACTATCCCTCCCTTTGTCTTTCTTTTTCACTTATGTACCTGTAAAGGTTTTGTCCCTCTACCACTGATTTTGCAATGTGTTCTTCTGTCTGACTTTGGCTTCCTACACTGACCTCCCTGCCTCCTTTGCTTCCTCCTGGTACTTCTCCCTATCCCCTTCCTTGTGTCTTTTTGTATTGCCTGAATGCAATCTTTTTGGCTTTCACTTTCTTTGATACCTCTTTGGAAAACCATAATGGTCTCCTCTTCCTTTTCCTCTTGCTAACCTGCTTAATGCATAATTCTGTTGTTCTTGTAATCCTCATTTTAAATACTGCCCACTGTTCCTCAACCCTCTGTCTTATAATGTTACCTATCACTGAAATAACAAGTGTGTGTATGACTATTAACTATAAATGTATTTAAGAGCAACATAAAGCATTGGACTGATACAATTCATGCTAAGAGTATTTTGCTTGAGATATGTTCCCATAGTGCATGGCAGTTTTTGAAGAAATCCAAATGTTTGCTCGCTCTGAAGTAATGTTAAAGAGTTGTTTGTACTTATTGTAATTAATAAGCGAATGGTTTTGTTTACTTTTTATGTATCCCAGACTGTGTCATAAATGTTCATACATTTTCATTTTTGTATAACAAGTATGTATCATAAATGCTTGTTTCTGCTTGAATGAATAAAGATGAAGTAACTTATCAATTCCCTCTTATCCCTCTCTTTTAACTCAGGAAGTGTTCATTGGTGTCCACTGTACATTATGTCTCAGTCATATCACCCCTTTCCCTCCTCTTCTTAATAGCATACGTGGTAAACTCCTGTAGTCTCTCTTCATATACCATTTCCCTGAGACCAAGGATCATCTTAGCTGCCCTCCATTGTGCTGCCTGCACTTTTTTGCAGTCTTTCCTCATGTGTGGGCTCCAGTACCTTGCGCAGTATCCCAGGTGCGGATGCACCAGTGACCTGTACATTGGGAGGATCACCTACTGGCTTCTACTGCTTATTCCCCTCCCTCTGCATCCCAGCATTCTCTTTGTTTTCTTCATGTGTGGGCTCCAGTACCATGTGCAGTATTCCAAGTGTGGATGCACCAGTGCTCTGTACAGTGGGAGGATCCCCTTCTGGCTTCTGCTGCTTATCCCCTTCCTCTGCATCCCAGCATTCTCTTTGCTTTGCTCATATGTGAGCTCCAGTACCTTGCACAGTATTCCAGGTATGGATATACCAGTGACCTGTACAGTGGGGGGATTCCCTCCTGGCTTCTATTGCTTATCCCACCCCCGCATCCCAGCATTCTCTTTGATTTGCTCATGTGTGGGCTCCAATACCTTGTGCAGTATTCCAGATGTGAATGCACCAGTGACCTGTGCAGTGGGAGGATCTCCTCATGAGTTCTACTGCTTATCCCCTCCTGTGCATGTCCCCCTCCCTATGCTTATTCCTCAATAGTGGGAACATTATGGAATCTCTGCTTAAAGAAAGGATTGTGTAACAACTTGAATCCAGTGGAGCACAGGATCTGAGACAGCATGGATTCACAGCTGGAAGGTCATTCCAAACAAATCTAATTCATGTCTTTGACTGGGTGACTAGGGTAGTGGATCAGTGGGGAGCTATGGATGTGGCCTACCTTGATTTCAGTAAGGCCATCAATTCCATGCCACATAGAAGACTAGTGAACAAGCTGGGCAACCTGGGAGTGGATTGCAAGGTGATAAACTGGGTTAGGAACTGGTTGAGTGATAGAAGACAGAGGGTGGTGGTAAATGGAGCTCAATCTGAGGAAAGGAGGGTGACCAGTGGGGCACCACAGGGATAAGTCCTGTGGCTAGTCCTGTTGATGTCTTCACAGGTGACATTGGGGAGGGGCTGGAAGGGAAGGTGTGCCTCTTTGCAGATGACATTAAGCTCTGCAACAGGGGGGATATGCTGGGAGGGGTGGAAAGAATCAGGAGGGATCTAGGTAAACTGGAGGAATGGTGTAGAGTGTGGCATCTGAGATTCAATTTGAAAAAGTGCAAACTCATGCATATGGGTCACAATAACCCAAGGAGGCAGTATAGTGTAGTAGTTTAAGACTCTGAGCTATTAACCTGGAGACCTGGCTTTGAATCCCATAGGCCCCACTTGTATACTGTGTGACCCTGAGAAAGTCACTTAACGTCCTTGTGCTCCCAGGTTTCATTTGTAAACAAGCTTTCAGCTTAGTGTACATCTCCTGGTAAAAGAAAAATGAACCCAGGGGAGGATTACATGATGGGGGAGGGATACTGATGGTCACCAAACAGGAAAGGGATTTGGAGGTAATCATATCTGATGACCTAAAGGTGGTCAAACAATGTGACAAGGCTGTGGGTAGAACCGTGGGGTTGCGGGGGTGCATATGGAGAGGTATCACCAACAGAAGAAAGGAGGTGATGATGCCACTGTAGAGATCATTGGTGAGACCTCATTTGGAATTCTGTGTCCAGTTCTGGAGGCCGCATCTTCATAAGGACATAGACAGGGTGGAGGCAGTTCAAAGAATTGCAATAAAGATGGTGCAGTGCCTGCACCAAAATTCACATGAGGAGAAACTGGGAGACCTCAATATGTATATTCTGGAGAAGAAAAGAGATATGATAGAAACCTACAAATATCTAAAAGGCATAAATAGAGTACCAGAGGCTAGCATCTTTCAGAAAAGGAGATGTCCTGGAACGAGGGGGCATGACATGAGGTTGGAAGGGAGTAGACTAAGGGGTAGCTTGAGGAACTACTACTTCATGGAAAGAGTGTTGGATGCATGGAATAAACTCCCAGTGGAGATGGTGGGGGCAAACATGGGGGGGGGATTTAAACATGCATGGGAAAGGCATAGGTGAACCCTAGCAATAGGAATGAGGAGGTAAAGCTGGAGATCAAGTAGGGCCTGTAGCTTTTACAGTAGGCAGGGAAAATGGGCAGACTGGATGGCCTAGCGGTCCTTTCTGCAGTCAGATTCTATGTTTCTATGCATCCCAACATTCTCTTTGCTTTGATCACCACACTGTGGCAGTGTGCAGGCATTTTTAGGGTCATGTATCATCATCCTTAAATATTTTTCTTCCACCGTGCTATCCAGGAGCCCCCCCCCCGCTCCACATACGCACACACACACACACACACACACACACACACACACACACATATTTCACGTTGCACTGTTGGGTTCCCTTTCCCAATGTTGATTACTTAGCGCTGAAGCTCAGCTGCCATGTTGAAGTTCAGCTGTGTTTTAAAGTCTTAGGAAAATATTCAGCTGTTCAGAATGACACTTTGATATGGGTAATCAGCAACAGCTTTATTCTTGGTGCAATTTTCTGCGAAAATGCAGGAAGTTATTGCAGAATTAGCAAGTTTCAGAACATGATGCATTTACATATTCGGCACACCTGATGTAACCCAGTGCATAACTTTCACTACATTTCCAGTACTGTGGTGACTGTTACACATAATGCTGAGTCCCATAACTTTCCTTAAATGAGCAGTGGCCAAATATAAATGTTCATTTGTTTGTATTTCCTGTGTAGTTGTTCGACGTAGGTACTGCAACAGGGAAAATTAATCAATTAATAACAATAGTTATAAGGGTGAAATAGCCATGCCTGGATAGTGAAGAGGTACACACATCATGTTGATGTTTTCTTAGATTGTGACCCAGAATTTTCAAGCTAGTAATTTTATAACCTCAGGATATGAACATGACAGGTGTCCTTTATTAATTGCCACACAAAAAGGGATCATGAAGAATGATTGCAAAATCAGATTCTGAAGAGGGGTTTGAAAATGACACCTGCCATGTTTATGAGATGAGGTAAATAAAAGAAAAGAAAAGAAAAACCTTGCACACTAAGGACAGATGACCCAAAGAGCTACAGGATTAGAAAGCTAGCAGCTGATGTGGGTTAAGTTGGCCTGAGGGCTTTGAAGGTTAGGGAAGGAAACCATTAGATCCTGCCACTTGGGGATGAATGTCTTTAGGTTCCGCCACTATGGCGACCCCCGCTGTGGGCTGAGTTGTTTGCCCCTCGGCAGGGCATGATTGCAGTAGAGGTGTGTGAGGCATGAATAGTATTTCCCAAATACCACAAGTAATGCACTGTAATTCTTATTAGGGGAATAATTTAAGAAAAATTACCAAAACGGCCACCCACTCTCTTCTCCAGCCCAACAGTTTAAAGATATAAAACCTTCATTTCCCCACCCACCCTCTTCAACCAAGCACCTTCAAGTTAAAGGTTAAAAATGATCCCATGATGGTCAACCTTCACTACCCATCTGCCTCCATTGACACCTACCATCTCTATTAGTGTTTTGCAATTTAGGTCCTGAAAGAAGGAAATGATACCCCACCTAACAACACTCCAACCAACTCCCAAATTCCTCCCCGAGCATCCACATTTCATTGTTGTGAACCCACCCACAGGCATGGGAAGGTGACTGATACACTCTGCCCTCCTTCACAGCCACCCGCCTTCTTGTGAATGAAAGTGCTCCCATGCTTCCTTGAATAGTAAAACAGCTCATGGTTTCTGTAATGTTTGCTTCACTGATCTGTGTGCATTACAGAATGATTTTTGTAATGTTTGCTTCATTGATTTGTGTGCATTTGGGAATTATTTCTGTAATGTTGGCTTCACTGATCTGTGTGTATTGGTGAATGATTTCTGTAGTGTTTGCTTCACTGATCTGTGTGCATTAGGGAATGATTACTGTAATGTTGGCTTCACTGATCAGTATGTACTATGGAATAACTTCTGGAATGTTTACGTCACTGATTTGTGTACATTAGGGAATGATTTCTGTAATGTTAGCTTCAGTGATCTGTGTGCATTGGGGAACATTTCTGTAATGTTTTCTTCACTGATCTGTGTACAGTAGGGGATAATTTCTGTAATGTTTGCTTCATTGATCTGTGTGCTTTAGGGAATGGTTTCTATAATGTTTGCTTTACTGATCTGTGTGCTTTGGGGAATGATTTCTGCAATGTTTGCTTCACTGATCTGTGTGCATTAGGGAATGGCTTCTGTAATTGCTTCACCGATCTGTGTGCATTAGGGAATGGTTTCTGTAATGCTGGCTTCACTGAACTGTGTGCACAATGGAATAATTTCTGGAATGTTTGCTTCGCTGATCTGTGTACATTAGTGAATGATTTCTGCAATGTTGCTTCAGTGATCTGTGTGCATTGGGAAAAGATTTCTGTAATGTTTGCTTCACTGATCTGTGTGCAGCAGGGAATGAGTTCTGTAATGTTTGCTTCAGTGAACTGTGTGCAGCAGGGAATGAGTTCTGTAATGTTTGCTTCAATGAACTGTGTGCAGTATGAAATAATTTCTGGAATGTTTGCCTCACTGGTCTGTGTTCATTAGGAAATTATATCTGTAATGTTGGCTTCACTGATCTGTGTGCATTAGGGAATAATTTCTGGAATGTTTGCTTCACTGGTCTGTGTGCATTAGGAAATGATTCCTTTAATGTTTGCTTCACTGATCTTTGTGCATTGGGGAATGATATCTGTAATGTTTGCTTCACTGATTTGTGTGCATTAGGGAATATGTATTCCTACCACAGGACTGGTGTTCTGATATACTCATTTAACTTGTCATGCCATGAAATTAATGGTGATGGAACTTCATGGACTTGTATCACACTGGTGTACCATTGAGTCAGTCAGCATGCAATGCTCTTATCATAGCTCCTGCCAGTGGAATGTTGCAGAGTACTGCAGGAATACATTGCAAACCAATAGAGATTACTCCTGACAGTGACATGCTGCAGAATACTGCAGGAATGCAAAGTAACCCAATAGCCGTTACTCCTGCCAGTGACATGCTGCAGAACACTGTATGAATACAATGTAAACTAATGGTGATGACTCCTGCCAGTGACATGCTGCACAATACTGCAGGAATACAATATAAACCAATGGAGATTACTCCTGCCAGTGATATGCTGCAGAATATTGCAGCAATACAATGTAAACCAATGGCGATTACTCCTGCCAGTGATATGCTGCAAAATACTGCAGGAATGCAATGTAAACCAATGGTGATTACTCCGGCCAGTGATATGCTACATAATACTTAATGCCAGTTCTTTGACAGCCCATGTTATGAGTACAATAACCCACTCCTGGATGTGTGCAGTTATTGGAGATTAATCAACACTCCAGGTCCATTGCAAATCATGAGGCCACTGTCTGAGTGTCTTCACAGCACCTGGGGTGTTGATTAATCCCAATAACCACACACCCTGGATGCGTTATTGCGCTTATAACATGGGCTGTCAAAGAACAGAAACAATTTTATTATTGTTCAAATTCATGAAATGGTACTGTATCCTGTTGTCTTAAAATGAACTCCACAACAAATAATGCATAGTACACTTATGTTTATGCAAGGTTATGCACTTTGGGGCAAAGAACCCAAATAGGGACTATTGGTTAGGTGGGGTGAGGCTGGGGGACACTGAGGAAGAGGAGGACCTTGGGGTGTTGATAACGGGGAGCATGAACAACTCTGCTCAATGCAGGAATGCCACAGCTAAGGCTAACAAGATGCAGGGATGTATTGCAAGGGGATTCTCATCCAGGGATTTGAAGTGATCCTGCCCCTCTACAGGTCATTGGTCAGGCCGTACTTGGAGTATTGTGTGCAGTACTGGCATCCATATCTGAAGAAGGACATTAAACTGCTGCAGGGGGGTGCAGCAGAGGGAGACAAAAATGTTATAGGGGATGGAGGGCAAAACCTAAGAGGACAGGCTATGTGAGCTGAATATATACACCCGGAAAGAGAGGAGGGATGGGGGGATATGATTGAAACATTCAAGTATTTGAAGGGACAAACAGATCTGGTACAGATGGGTTGTTCAGGCTGAGGAAGGTAGGGACACAAGGGGCCATGGGATAAGATAAGAGGGTGGAAGATTTAGGAGAGTGATAAGAAGACATCACTTCACTGAGAGGGTGGTGTTGAGTCAAACGCCCTACCAGAGGGAGTGATATCATAGAAACATAGACTTTGATAGCAGATAAGGACCGATTGGCCCGTCTAGTCTGCCCCTTTCTCTACCTATTGGATAAGCTGCAGATCCTAGTTAACCAACAGCCTACTTCTTTCTTCCCCCCACCAGAATTGTCTTATGTCTGTTCCATGCATTCTTGACTTCCCACACTGTTTTTGACCAGATGACCTCCTCAGGAAGACCGTTCCATGTGTCCACCACCCTCACCGTGAAAAAATGCTTCCTCATATTGCCCTTGAGCCGTCCCTCCTCTATCTTCAAATTGTGTCCCCTTGTTCTTGCACATCTCTTTCTTTGAAAGATGCTACCCCATTGAACTTTTTTGATTCCCTTGAGGTACTTGAAAGTTTCTGTCATGTCCCCCCCCCTCCTTTTCTCAAGGGAATACATATTAAACTCTTTTAGTCTCTCTTCATTTGACTTCTGGTGCAGACCCACCACTATTTTGGTTGCCCTCCTCTGGACCGCCTCCATCCTGTCTATGACCTTGCAGAGATGGGGTCTCCAGAATGGCATGCAGTACTCCAGATGGGGTCTCACCAACTGTCTGTACAGAGGGATAACAACTTCCTGTTTTCTACTGGTGATGCCTCTCCCTATACATCCCAGTATCCCCCCAGCCATCCTTACTGCCTTCTCATGTTGTTTGCTCACATTTGGGTCATCTGATATGACTACCCCCACAGGTCCCTTTCCATTTGTGTTGTTCTTAATACCCCCCCATTGTAGTAGTAGTAATAACATTTATTATACAGTATAACACCATTAAGACCATATATGTCCTATTTGCAAGGTGTACCTGTTACAACAAACATATACAGTTCATATTCATCACAAAACAAAACCATCTCAGATTTACATTAAATGGGATACATATCCCACTCAAAACATCACAAATACATACAATAAAAAAATATTAACAAGTTCATACATCAATTTGTTCCACTAGTCACACAAGACATTCTAAAATATAGGTTAACAGCATGTTTAAATACCCATCGCACTTTATCGCATGCACATCTAAAGCTAAGAAGCTGACTAATCTTTATTTTAAAACTATATTCTGAGAGATCCAAATTTCTTAGGTATGGAGGTAGTACATTCCAACTCAAATATCATTTTACTAAAATTGTTTGTAATCCTAGCCCCATTTTTTCCATAAATTTAGATTATGATTAGGTTTCTGTAATCTCCCTATTAAGTGTTGAGGTGTTTTATTTCTAAGCATACCCCGGACTAGGCTAATCAAGGTACTTTTTCATCTTAGATCAAGTGATCTCTATCCCAGCATACTGTACATTGTACAATGATGAGTACTATAGCTACACAGAAAAGACTTGCCTGCTCTGTTGGAAGCTGAAAAACTTGCTATACTGCAGAGAACAAACTAGAATGCATTTGAGGAACTGGGAACTTGGCAAAACATAATATTGTAGGGGACTTGGAAGGCAAACTACACAGAGAAAAGCCAGTCAGAAAAGACTTGCCTGCTCATGTTGGAAGCTGAGAAACTTGCTATACTGCAGAGAACAAACTAGAATGCATTTGAGGAACTGGGAACTTGGTAAAACATAATATTGCAGGGGACTAGGAAGGTAAGCTACACTTTCTACAGAAAGTTTCATTATTTTCTTATTGGCATTAAGAATTGCAGGATTCCATTAAAGTGTAGTAATTTTATAACCAGATGGGTTGAAATACAACTGAAGTTGCTTGATTTCTGTGCTAGACACATAGGATTTGGAAGGATATTTGTGCAATATTTTAGAAGTGTCCTGCTGGCTGAACAGTGAGTTCATTTTTATCCCTGGACTCAGTAGAGTGGTTTGTGTAGGAGCAGTGGTCTAGTATATTGTGTTGTTGGTTGACTTACTATAAAGGGAAGTACTCACCAGGGTGGTGGAGCAGTGGTGTATTTGATTGTTTCTAACAGTCACCAATGGTTGTGGTCTACCCACCCACCCCAGGCATGGCATTTCCTTTATAGCCAAGGTTCTGACATCACTTCCTCAACAGGTCTTGGAGCAGAACTGTCATATTCTTAATTACCCAGCACAGTGCATAAAGGCTAAGTACACACAAACAAACAAAAAAAATTATATATTACTCATTGTATATTATAAGGAAGAGGGACATGTGGGGAGTGGTGCAATGCACTGGCTGTGGGGCAGCAATTTTCCGGGAGACATTCTGGAACCTGCGTTGCTGCCTTATTTGCAGGCATCTGTCGGCTCTGAGAGAGGAGGTTGCCCACCTCCAGGCTGAACTGGCAAGGACTAAGGAGGCCTCCCCCACCCAAAGAGCACCGATTCCACAACCACTGCCTCAGAGGTTGCCATGTGTGAAGAGTAGATGGACCACAGTAGGTTCTGGGAGGGTGAGGTGGTGAAACAGAGGCGTACTCCCAAGTTGTACCTCTCGAAATCAATATGTCAGTCTGGCAAATCAAGGTTCCTCTATGATGACACCCTCATTGGAGACCAAGAAGAATGCTGGGGACATCCACAAGGGAGAACCACAAAAGCATGGCAAGGGACACCACAGGGGAAAGAAACAGCTTCTGATAGGGGACTCAGTTGTTAGGGGTGTAGACCTGGGGAAGGGAGAGGAGAGGGAAGTAAGGTGCCTGCCTGGTGCCATGGATTGGAGGGACAGGAACTGAATCCTCAGGATTGCAGAAGCAGCATCACAGGAGAGGAAACTAGACATCATTATCCACCTCAGGACAAATGACCTAGCTAGGCATGAGATCAGTGCAGTGAAGGATGAATTTGTGGATTTGGGGAGGGGCCTCAGACAGGTAGCAAGCACGGTAACCTTCTCAGAGGTGCTGCCAGTCTATGGCAGGGGTGAGGCTAGAGTACTGCACACCATGCAGTTTAATGAATGGTTGCTAAACTGGTGTAGAGCACAGGGCTTTAGCTTCATTGGGGACTGGGGGTCCACCTGGAGAGATGAAGGTCTATACTAGCATGATGGTCTGCATCTGTCCAGGAAGGAGACATGCTCCTAGGTGACAGGTTTAAAGGCTTTCTTGGCAAGCTTTTAAACTAGCCAAGGGGAGGTGCTGATAGGAACAGGAAGTTCAAGCCTCCCCACAAAACATGCAGGTAGTAGGGTAAACACTGAGGTACAGAGCTTGACAGAGGAGCAGGACAAGGTGTAAATGGAAAAATGGACAAGGGCAATAAGAGCAGTGATGGGGATGGGGTAAAAGGATAAAGCCAACATTAAATGGAGGGCAATGAGTACCACTGCCTGTAGTCTTGAAACAAGCTTCCAGAGCTAGTAGCCCTGATGGAAGAGGAACACTTGGATATTGTGGCAGTCACAGAAACATGGTACACGGAGAACCATGACTGGGATGTCAACATACCAGGGTACACAATCTACAGAAGGGACAGGGAGGGTAAAAGAGGAGGTGGAGTAGCTCTCTACATAAGGGAGGGATCAAAGCTCACAGAACTAAGAAGTAAAGGGGAGGACAAGAGGAACTCTGGGTCACCTTGGAGTCAGGGAATGGCATCACAATCCACACAGGGTTGTATACAGACCCCGTCTCAAGGAGAAATGGACAAGAAAATGATAGAGGGCATTCTCAAAATGGCTGAAAAAGGGGAGATACTGTTGATGGGGGACCTGAATATGCCAGATGTTAACTGGGTGACATGGACTGCAGCCACATCCAAGAGCAGGGTCATTCTCGATGCCCTACAGGGAGCATGCCTTAGACAGCTAGTGGTGGAACCCACTCAGGAGGGAGCAATATTAGACCTGGTACTCTCAAATGAAGAGAGGATCACAAACTTAGAAGTCAGTAGACATCTGGGAACAAGCGACCACTGCACAGTGTGCTTCACAATAAACACAACCATGGAGACAAGCCATACAAAGACAAGGATACTGGACTTTAGAAGGGCTGACTTTGGCATAATGGGTGAATACCTGAAGAATGCATTAGCAAATGGACAGAACGGAGAGGTGGAAGAACAATGGAGAAAAATCAAAACTGCCATCATGGAGGCAACAGGCCTTTGTGTGAAACAAATAAAGAAAACAAAGCGGAATAAAAAAACACTATGGCTCTCAAAAGAGGTTCAGGGAAGGTTATGTAAAAAGGCTGCATTCAAAAAGTATAAGGAATCACAGACAGAGCACGACGGGGAACTCTATCAATTAAAGCAGAAAGAAGTGGGGAAGGCAGTCAGAAAATCAAAGGCCCAAATCGAGGAAAAGAGAGCCAACTTAGTTAAGAAGCGGGACAAAACCTTTTATAGGTACATTAGGGAGCATAGAAATGTTAAGGGAGGGATAGTGAAGATTAGTAAAGGAGAGGGGAGGTGGGCAGAGGGAGACAGTGAAAAGGCAGAGATACTGAATGAATACTTTTGCTCAGTATTCACAAAAGAAGAAGAGGAGGAGTTACCTAAACCAAACAGTAGAAGCACTCGGGATAGTGAGGTTGACACCAGTCCATTTACAGAAGAAAGAGTACTGAATGAACTCCTAAAACTCAAGGTGGACAAAGCAATGGGGCCTGATGGGATTCACCCTAGAATTCTAAAAGAGATAAGGGAAGACCTAGTGACACCACTAGCCACACTTTTTAACAAATCATGGGAAGATGGGGTGGTACCTGAGGACTGGAGGAGGGCAGATGTGATTCCCCTTCACAAAAGTGGGAGTAAGGCAGAAGCAGGAAACTACAGACCTGTTAGTTTGACCTCAGTGGTGGGGAAAATGATGGAATCACTTCTGAAAGAAAGAAAGAATTGTTGAGTACCTAGAGGCCAGCGAGACACAGGACCCGAAGCAGCCTTGATTCACAGCAGGAAGGTCATGTCACATGAATCTAATTGATTTCTTTGACTGGGTATCCAATGTAATAGACCAGGGAGGGGCTGTGGATATGGCCTACCTAGACTTTAGCAAGGCATTTGACACGGTCCCGCACAAAAGATTAATAATCAAGTTAGCCAGCCTGGGAGTGTGTCCCAGGGTGGTAGCCTGGGTAGCAAACTGGCTGCACAACAGGACACAGAAGGTAATAGTGAATGGAACACATTTTGAAGAAAGGGGGGTTACTAGTGGAGTACCTCAGGGCTCAGTACTGGGTCCAGTCCTCTTTAACGTCTTTATAGGTGACATTGCAGAGGATCTGGAAGGAAAGGTATGCCTCTTTGTGGATGAAACAAAGATCTGTAACAGAGTTGATACACAAGGGGGGGTAGAAAGGATGAGAAGGGACTTGGCAAGGTTGGAGGAATGGTCAGATATATGGCAACTTAGATTCAATGCAAAGAAGTGCAAAGTAATGCACCTGGGAAATAAAAATCCAGGAGAAGAGTACACAATAGCAGGGAAGGTACTAACGACAACAATAATGGAAAGGGATCTAGGTGTAGTCATAACAGATGACCTAAAGGTGGGTAAGCAATGTGAGAAGTCAGTAAGGAGAGCCAGGGAGATACGGGGATGCATAGGGAAGGGCATCACAAGTAGAAAAAGGGAAGTGGTTATCCCTCTATACAGACAGTTGGTGAGACCCCATCTGGAGTAATGCATGCAGTTTTGGAGACCTCATCTATGCAAGGACATAGACAGGATGGAAGCAGTCCAGAGGAGGGCAACTAAAATGGTGCAGGGTCTACATCAGGAACCATATGAAGAGAGACTGAGAGTGCTTAATATGTATACCCATGATGAAAGGAGGGTGGGGACATGATAGAAACTTTAAGTACCTCAAGGAAATAAGCAAAGTCCAGGAGGGTAGCATCTTTCAGAAAAGAGATGTGTAAGAACAAGCGGGCACAATTTAAAGTTAGAGGGGGATGGCTCTGGGGTAATGTGGAAATTCTTTTTCACTGAGAGATGGTGGACTATGGAACCGCCTTCCTGGAGAGGTTGTGGGGTCTAAAACAGTGGGGGAATTCAAACATGCATGGGACAGACAAAAGGTAATTATAGTGGAGGGTTGCAGGAAGTAGGCTGTTAGTTAACTAGAATCTGCAGCTTATCCAATTGGTAGGGAAATGGGCAGACTGGGTGGGCCAAGTGGTCCTTATCTGCCATCAAAGTCTATGCTTCTATGTTTCTATGTTACACTGCAGTACAAATCTTGTCAGTCTGTTATGTATATGATCCAGGTTTTCTAGCTGTTGTTGTCTAGTGTGTCTGTAAATGTGACTACCATAGTCAATAATCAGCAGAATCAGTTGGTTTGCTAAGATTAAGCGTACAGATTTGGTTGTACAGTCTAAAACCTCCTTGCTGCCCCAATACTGTATGTCCATTAATTTTCTTTGCTAGATCTGAAATATGATTGTCAAAGGTGAGATGATGATCAAAGTAGACCCCCAGATATTTGTAAGTTGCTGTTTGACTTAAACTTTTCCCCTCCATTGTCTTGATGTGAAAATATAAACTTTTAGATCTAGATTGTGTTCATCTAAATAACATAGTTTGTGTTTTTTTTGCTATTTATGATCAAACCTAGAGAGGTAAAACACTCCTGCATCGCCAGGAAGTCTGACTGCAGTTTGGTTTCAACTTCACTAGGGTAACCCCCTCTGCCACCAGCATTGCATCATCTGCATATAATCAGATGCTGGAGTGCTCTACACACTCTGGGAGACCATTAAAGTGAATAATAAACAATATTGGCCCCAGGATTGATCCCTGAGGCACACCGCAAATTATTGGTAAAATGTTTGATTCAAACCCATTTAAAGTTACTACCTGTGTTCTTTCACTTAGATGTGAGCTGAACCATTGGCTAGATTCATCTGCCACACCTATATTTCTTAATTTGCCCATCAAGATTTTATAGTCCACAAGTCAAACACTTTTGACATGTCCAGGCTACACCACACCCATGGACCTTGCCTTCCCCAAAGGGTGGCAACAATGTCCAAGAGGTCCGTGAGTGGGTACTGTGGACCTGCCTCTCCTAAAGCCAGACTGATATTTTGTCAACTTCTCATGTTTATCCAAATAATCAATTAATTGTCCGTGCACAATTCTTTTAAGAATCTTTGAGATTGTTGACAACAAGGCTATAGAGCGATAGTTTGTTGGATCTGTCAGATCGCCCCTCACCCTTTGAAATTGGTATAACATTAGTTAACTTCCAGCTCTGAGGAAAGATTTTGTGTACTCTATCCTGGGTTTTGTTTCCCATGTGCATTACTTTGCACTTCTTTGCATTAAACCTAAGCTGCCATACTTTTGACCATTTCTCCAATGTTGCCAACTCCCTTCTCATCCTTTCCACCTTCCCCCTTGCATATCAATCTTGTTGCAGATCTTTGTGTTGTCTGTAAAGATACATACCTTTCCTTCCAGTCCCTCTGTAATGTCATTTATAAAGATATTAAAAAGGAATGGACCCAGTACTGAACCCTGTGGTATCCTGCTGGTAACCCCCCTTTCATCAGAGTGGACTCTGTTTACAATTTCCCTCTGTGTCTTGTTGTCCAGCTAATTTTTTACCCAGGCTACCACCCTGGGACCCACTCCCAGGCTGGCTAATTTGTTTATTAATCTTTTATGTGGGACTGTGTCAAATGCCTTACTAAAGTCTAGTTAGGCCATGTTCTCAGCCTCTCCCTGATCTACTACTTGGTCATCCAGCTAAGGACATCTATTAGATTTGTCTGACATGACCTACCCACTGTGAATCCATGCTGCCTTGGGTCTTGTGCCCCACTGGCCTCTAGGTACTCAACAATTCTTTCTTTCAGAAGTGATTCCATTATTTTTCCTACCACTGAGGTCAAGCTAACAGGTCTGTAGTTTCCTGCCTCTGCTTTGCTCCCACGTTTGTGAAGGAGAATCACATCTGCCCTCCTCCATTCCTTAGGTACCACACCATTCTCCCATGATTTGTTAAAAAGGGTAGTCAGTCGTGTCACTAGTTCTCCCCTTAGTTCTTTAGCATTCTGGGGTGAATCCCATCAGGCCCATTGCTTTGCTCACCTTCAGTTTTGGAGTTCTTTCAGAACCCTTTATTTTGTTAAAGGATTGATATTGACCCCCTCCCATCCAGAGTGCTTCTATTGACTGGACTAGGTATCCCTCCTCTTCTTTTGTGAATACTGAGCAGAAGTATTCTTTCTGTATCCTTGCTTTTCACTGTCTCTGCCCACCCACACTCCCCTTTATTAAGCTTCAATATCCCTCCTTGGTCTTTCTTTGTTCCTAATGTGCCTATAAAAGGTTTTATCCTCCTTCTTAACTGGAGTTGGCTATCTTTCCTCAGTCTGGGCCTTTGCTACTCAGACTGCCTTCCCCACTTCCTTCTGCTTTAACTGGTACAGTAGTTCTCTGTGACTGTCCTGCTCCTTCTGTGTTTCCTTATGCTTCCTGAATGCTATCTTTTCTCCCTAACCTGCCCTGCCACCTCTGTTGAGAATGATAGTGTTGTTTTCTTTCATTTTGATTGATTTGCTTCACAAAAGGCTTGTTGTCTCTATGATTGCAGTTTTCATGTTTCCCATTGTTCCTCCACCCTGCTTCTTGCCTGTTTGCTAGTGCTTTTCTGATTCATTCTCCTTTTTGACAAACTCTACCCTTCTTATATCACGTAAAATGGTGGAAAGTTTTAAAGGCATGGGACAGGGAAAGAAGGAGTGAATAGTGATGAGAACTGGGGAATAGTGCTGAGAACATCATGAAGATGGGCAAGGGTGTTGGGACAGCTGCAATCTAGGGGTGCTTGCTGCATACTCGAGCAGACTTTGATAGACTATGAGGTCTGTTTCTGATGGCAGTTTTGTATGTTCATATGTTATGAAGAGACAAATGGCAGAGCTGTACTATTACATTCATTTCTGCCACTTGCTGTTCATAACATCAGTGTGACTGTGACTTCTGCACTGTGTACAACTGTCCCAATGTCACACACAATATAAACCTGCCACCACAAGCACACTCTTCTGACCTACACTTTTACCTCAGGTCCTCTGTCTGTCTTGATTGCAGTCACTCTCTCAGTGCTGAACCAACCCTATCTGTCTCTCGTTCTCTGTGTCAGCACTGGGACTCAGGGGGTTGAAGTACTGAGGGTACAGTGGTATGGGGGAAACAGCAGGGAACGTCAAGACGATTAACACAAAATGTGGGAGCTGCACTGACAAGGAACAGCCACAAGAATGAGCCCCATCTTGACCAAATTGGGCTACACACTATAGAGAGAGAGAGAGAGAGAGAGAGAGAGAGAGAGAGAGAGAGTGCTCTCCTAACATCCCCATTTCACAACATTCAGACTGCACATTGAAACACAGAGAGAGACAGCACTGCATATTGGCCACCATTACCATCCATTGACTTTCTCCCTGTCAGTCCTTCTCTGTCTCTCTCTCTGCCTGTATTTGTTCCTTTCTGATGATGATCATCCAAATTCTGACACTGAAGGACTTCTGTACTTTGACGGGACAGTCGTTATCCTGCTTTTGCTGTCACTGTCTCCGTCTTTCATGTACGGGAGGAGCGAGGTTGACAACCACCTTTGGACAGCACAACACAGTGACACACACAGAGAAGAGTGAGGACAATGCAGCACTGGTAAATTAAATGTGCCAGTGTCTGTCTCTCTCTCTCTCTCAAGTGCAGCTGGCACAGGATCACTGTACTGAGGTGGGAACCTCTCCTCCCTGCTGTGGCATCAACATTCTGCAACAGGGACCCAAAGTCAAACAGACAGGGACACTGCATACCTCATGATTTTCCTGGCACTTACTGTCCTCTCTCTCTCTCAGAGTCACTATCAGTGGTGCATGGTTCAGGGGCCAACACAAGTACTCTCCACAACACCTCCTGATTCAACCTCTTATGGGCACCTCGCTTCTGTCTGTCTCACTGTGTCTCTCCCTACTCACACTCTCTCATGGAGGACACATGAATATACATGCACCTGCTTCACACCAAACTGTGCCTGCTACATGTGTCTGTCATGCTTTCTCTCTCTTTCACACAGGGTTGAGCAAGGATGCTGAGTCTCATGGCAGCAGCTGTGATGTTCTCTCCTGTCTCTCTCATGTTCTCTCTCACTACCTTCATCCTACTACTGTGGGTGGAGAACACTGGACTACAAGGTAACAGAGGGAGCAGAGTTCGGTTTGGAGGATGCCTTCCAAATATTGACACTCCCAATCCTGTGCCAGTTGTGGTGCCCTACTACTCATACCCAGTGTCTGTCTATGGCAACTACACATTAATGAACAGCAAGCTTACACTTTCCACTTGATCCCCTGAGGTCCGTGGATGGGTGGGTGGGCAGACATAGAATGCTGAGGGGTATTACTGTCTTATAACATTGGCAAGGAGACATCTGTGATGTGATTTGCAGTGTAGTGGGCAAGAGTGGGCAAGAACAAATCTGTGATGTGATTTGCAGTGTGGTGCTGAACACACTGTGAAGGGCACTGCCGAGGTTTACCTGAGGACATCTCTCTCACTTAGCTGTGGGATTAATGGCTGCCTTGCAAACTGTGTATTGGGCAGAATAACAAGATCGGGGCACATCTTGATCTTTTCCCTGTGGCCCCTTCACCACTTGCTGTGCAGGTAACACAGATTAATGAATGGTCAGGTGGTGGCCGTCTGCAAATCACATTGAAGATTCTCCCTGTCCATGTTATAAAGTCAGGGAGGAGGGAAAAGAGAGAACATTGGGATGAGGAGGATAAAATGAATAGTGGGAGTGAATTCAAAAGTTTAGGGAAGTGGTAGAGGAAAGCAGCCTGGCTGGTGAGGGCATTCATTGAGGGGAAAATAAAGGAGCAATAACTAGAGGAGTAGAGGGGGTATGAGGAAGGCTGGGGGGGAGAGGAGAAAGGTGAGGTAAGATAAGAGGAGAGGGAGGTAAGCCAGGATTTTGGGATAAAGGAGGCACAATGAATGAGGTATCTAGCTTCAAGGGAGAAAAGGAAGAGGGAGGAGTATAAAGAGCAGTGGTGAGTGCGGGTGAACAGTCCAAGGCAAAGCAGCAGAAGGAATGAAACAGAGTATCCAGTCTTTCAAGGGTGGTCTTTGATGCAGTACTGTAGACTATGTCACCATAGTCAAAAGTGGGAGAATCATTTTTATAATAATGGCTCAGCAAGCAGGAAGAGGGATGCAGCCTTAATTCCTGAATAGTGCACGGGTTTCAGGTGAAGCTTTTGTGAATGACATCCACGTGCCAAGAAAAGTTAAGATGCTGATCTAATCAGATACCAAGGCGCTTAAAATGGGTAAACATCATCAATAGTAGTCCCATCTAAGGTGAGAAATGAGGAAGGAGGTGAGCCTGGAAAGTCTCTGCTTGGTGTCAAAGGTCATAGAGACCATTTTCTTGGCATTGAAGGATAGCTAATTTGATCAGAACCAGTGCTGAACATTGCTGAAGTGCATTTTAAGCCTTGACATCAGTTAAGAGGGGGAGGAACCAGAGGCAAACAGGACCATGTCATCCTCATGCATCTGGATTGATTCAGATGAGCAGGCAGAAGGGAGATCATTTAGGAAGACAGAGAAGAGTATAGGACCAAGTATGGAACCTCAGGGGACATCAGTAATGATAGGAAAGGGAAAATACATAATCATCAATTTCAAACAGATTGAGATTAGGGATGGGCAAAATGTTTATTCTGCCAGTTGAATTCTGGTGATAAGCTTGTTTCGCTTCCGTTAAATTTCCTGAAATTTACGTGAAAGGTTCACAATACAGCATTTTGCCAAAATTGTGGTTTTGGTTATTTCCATCTAAGTCAAGATGCATTTGCTCACTTTGCATCACATTTAGAACTTTGGCAGTCCCACTGCCCATACAGAGGTTTGTCAAGTTTCAGATCTCTATCATTAAACATGACTGAGTTATAAGCCTCCACACATTCAGAAATTTTAAAATTACAGTTAACAACTATGTAAACTAAAAGCGTTTGTGCAAATTGCACCTAATTTGCTGTGCTGATATTACATATACTCATACTTGTGTGTGTGCCAAGTTTCAGATATCTAGCATTAAAGGTGAATGAGTTACAAGTCTCTGAACTTTCAAAAATTGTAAAATTACATTTTGCAATTACATAAACTGCTGAATTTTAAGTCCCTATATGTTTAAAGCAAGAGAACAGAATATTGCCAATGTTGTTGGGTTCATTGACCCTAAATATTAGACTTTAAGGCAACCACCATGATCCAACATCAGAAGGTCATGCTGCCATGCTGACGACCCAGGTTCAGATGCGAGCCACTGGAAGCTATGTCAGGAGGCAGGTCATAGCTAAACCTTACAATCTATATTTAGCAGTTTCTATGAGTCTCCCAAGAAAGCATGCATCTGAGTTTTCAATTATCTAGTTCCAAAGGTGGCTAAGTTGTAAGCATAGAAATATTTTTAGAAATTTTCAGATGAATAGTAAATTGCTAGAATTTGAGCCCCTATAACTTCTCCACCCTTCATCCAAATGCCATGAAATCTGGCATGCTTTTAGTGCCCATACCAGACTGGTTGCTTAGGGCCTGTACCAGACAACATGAATGACACATTTGAGACCCCTAGCATTAACATGGACCGTGTTATGGCCAACTAAAGAATTTCAGAAAATTACAAAACATTTCATGAAATTTCTGGAAAATTCAAGGAATTTTGTGAAAATTCTGTGAATTCAGAATTTTCTAATTTCACCTACCTCTAATTGAGATTTACTATCAAGATAGGAGGAAAAACAGTTAGTTAAAGCGATAGAGGGCCCTGCTACCTTGACCCTGTCAAGGAGGAGAGGGTGGGAAACAGTGTTTAAGGCTGTAGCCAAATCGACAAAGATGGTGGAGGTGATGAGGTCCTGATCAATGTATGAGAGAATGGAGCCAGTAAGCTGGAGGAGAGAGAGAGAGATGGTGGAGTGGTGTTTAGGAAGCCAGACATGAAGGGTGTGATAAAGAGGAATAATCAATGAAGGCAAATCATTGAGACATCAGGATGTGTTCTTGTTGTTAAGCTAAAGTGGAGAGCAGGGAGATGGGGCAGTAGTTGCCAGGAATGGAGGAGTCACCTCCTTTAGGAAGGGGACTGATAGTGGCATGTTTCTGAGAGTCAGAGTCAGAAGCAAGGAAGAAGGAGTGGTTGAGATGGATGGTAATTCAAAGAACAATGGCAGGAGCAGAGAGGTGATGGAGTCTGGGGTCAAGCCCACTAGGACTTCTACCCTTGAGAGGATTGAGAGCCAAGAGAGCCTTGAGAGAAGCAGCAGGAGTAACAGGAGAGAATGGCAAGGAGAGAAAAGTAGTAGAGTCAGGGATGCGGATGGAGGGAGGGTAGAGGAAGGAAGGAGAGAAGTGAGGAGGCACGGGAGGTGAAGAAGGAGTTGAACTCTAAGGCAACAGAAAGGGGTAAGAAATGAGGGTGTCACCCACCTTGAGGATAGAGGAGGAGGACTGTGTTGACAGGTGAGGCATAGATGACTTTCCAGAACTTGGAGGGTGACTAAGGTTGTCCTGGAAGGTGGAGGACTAGCATTCTGAAGTGACTGCTATCTGTTAAGGTCAGCTGAGAAGCCAGAGGATTGTGAGTCTTCCAGGCCAGGTCACGTGCATGTAGGAAGGCCAGTAATGTGGGTGAGATCCAGGAGATCGGAATAATGGACCCTAGCTTTCCTAAGTGGGGCATGCAGATCCCGGACTGACATGAATTTGGTATGAAAGTAATTGAGGGCAGAGTTGTTATTACCAGCAGAAGAAATGGGGACCTGTCGATGGCAACTATGTCAGCATGGAGTGTGGAAAAGTCCAGCGACTGGAAGGACTGGATCTGGAGGATTCTGTCTGATGGTTAAACCTCCATCGGGAGAATGTGGAGGAGGTTCATGGCAATACATCACCTTGAAGGTAGCCACTTTATATCAGGGGTGGCAGCCATGGCAGCTTCCTATGGACCTCAGTAGTTACCACTTGGCAAGGTGGCATGGAGGGGGTCAGTGTGTAACTGGGTGATATTGTCTGTGTGTTGCTATTTTGAGGGGATGGTTGTATTTTGACTTATGTCACTACTAGAGCATTTACTGTATAGCACATTTGGTGTTCAGTGTCATGTTTTGATATTGTATGTCATCCCATGTTTTGCAATGTATTGCTTTATTAAAGGAAGAGTCACCAACAAGGGCTACCACACTCAAGTGTGGAACTGGTCCCAGTGTGCAATATGTGCAAAAACATTCTGGCTTTTCTAATCTCTGATCAGATGTTTTGCTGGTCTGATTTCTCCATGGGGCTAGGTACAGTCCTCTGTGAGTGAAGATAGCCTAGGTAGATCAGCAGGACCAGCAAACAAAAGATCAGGGACTAGATTCACAAAACTTTGACCTGGCTCAAACCTGGTTTGTGCAATGCAAGCCGGGTTTTGCGCCTAATTGGTATTCATTAAAGCCTTCTTTGAGTCCTCAAACCAGGTTTGCATGGTGTCAAAGTTTGGCAAGGACTGCAATGCAAATGATGGGGAGGGACATGAATATTGATGCTGTTCAATTCACAAGGCATCAACTCCACCAAAGGCCTTTTGCATGTCCCATGCATGGACCAAATACCGCCAGACTGAGACCTTGCTTTAATCCCTTGCAACTCTGGGGTTGGCAGGGAACTGCAGTGCCCCTGCTGATTGACAACCTGAGGCTACTACAGAAATGTTCCCTCATAGCTTGTGCCCCCCCATGTTCGCCAATTGCCAGCTGAGTATAAGACAGAAATTCCATGGTGCTATTGGTCCCCCCACCACTGATCACTGTCCCATTCACCTAAAACATATGTTCCCTGGTGGTTAGTGGTCACTCTCCCCGCTGATCATCAGCCCCATATTAACAAATATATTCCCTGGTGGTCTAGTGCCCCCCTCCAGCAGTCACCAATTAGCATCCGATAACAAAACTATAAGTTATCCCTGGTGTCCCGTGGTCCCCCCCACCTGAAGACCTGCCCAAAGTAGTAATAGTATTCCCTGGTGGCTAGCAGTCCCTCCCCCCACCCAATCACCCACCCGATGTTGCATCATATTCCCTGGTGTTCAGTGTAATCCCCATCCCAATCCCCTGTGTGGTCAATATAACCATTTCCTGGTGGTTTAGTGAACCTCCCCATCCCTTATCCACAGTAAGTTAAATAACATCAATTCCATAGTGGTCTAGTGCACCACCCACTCCCGATGTTGTGGGTAGTGTCCTACCACCCTGCTCCCACCATTTCAAACCTATGTCAGTGGCCATCACAACCCTCCTCTGTCCACCTTTGCGGGCCACTGATTGAGCTGTCAATGAGCAGCTACTGTTTACTGTATGTGATTATTCACAATGACTGACAGCTCAGAGTGAGCTGTCATTCCATGATCACGTACTGTGTACAGTACTCATTGACAGCACAGTCAGTGGCCAGCATGGTGGTGAGAGGAGTGCTGTGCTGGTCACCGGCTTGGGTTCAGGACTGGGGGAGTTGGGTGGTAGGATATGGTGTGCTGACCAAACAACAAAATTGTTACAGCGAAATTCCCCACAGTGACAATTTTGACAGCTTTTGAAATTGTCACTGGAGGGACCTGAGGGTGAAATTATTCCTTTCACCATGTGTCACGCCTCCTTCAAATCAACTCCAACTGGAGTTCATCATCTGTAGAAGGTAGGGCGTGGGGAGCAGACCACATGGGGAGTTTGGGAGAGCAGAGCCCCCTAAGAGAAACACTTCAATGTTGGACAGGGAAATTTCACCTGTCAACATTGAGTATCTCATTATACCAAACCTCAACAACGATGTTGTCAATTTAGCATAGATAAAGCATAAGATACTATCTGCTGGGATGGCAGTGCACTAGATCAATAGAGATTATTTATATTTTATTTCAGGTCGGTGATTGGCAGGGGAAGAGACCACTAGCCACCAAGTAAGACATATTTTAATATATCTGGGTGATTGGCATGGAGATAGGCAAGTGGGAGGCACTTGCCACCATGTAAACTGTTGTTTT
This sequence comes from Neoceratodus forsteri, assembly GCA_016271365.2. Lineage (NCBI taxonomy): Eukaryota > Metazoa > Chordata > Ceratodontiformes > Ceratodontidae > Neoceratodus > Neoceratodus forsteri. The sequence goes on from CM057455.1 coordinate 80,784,729, forward strand.
TTTCTTGGGCCGGTGATTGGTGAATGGCGGGCGGGAGTGGATGGACCACTAGCTACCAGAGAGACAGCTTTGTTTTCTTGGGGTGGCAATCGCGACTGGCGGGTTGGACCACTACCACCAGAGGCTGTGACTGCTTATGGCATAGGAACTGTAGGATGCTGCACTATGCTCCTTACACCCTATGCAAATGGTCCATAATGGGCATGCAAATGGCCACCTAGTGCCTTGCATGCTCAGTAGGATCATTTGCATGGCTGCCTTTGTGAACTGGATATAGCACCCCTGCAATATTCCTTGTGGGTCCATGGTCCTGGCTGTATGTCAGGGAAGTTATACTGGGGTAGCACTGGTAGTACTGGTCTACTGCTGCTTCAGACTAACCATATTCACAGTCGGATAGTGCAGTGTGCTATCCGAATATAAAAAGCAATTTTGGACACCTGAAGTCCTAAAAGTGTAACACAACATTTTGTGTTGCCTTTGTGATTTTTGTGAGTCAGGGCCCAGGGCTTATATAAACTCCGGGCGTGCAAGGCTCCAAAGAAGATACTTGTATAGACTCTGTCAACACTGCCTCTTTGCAGAAGACACACAGATCTACAACAGGGTTGATACACAAGGGGTGTGCAGAAAGGATGAGAAGGGACTTGGCAAGGTAGGAGGAATGGTTAGAAGTATGGCAGCTTAGATTCAGTGCAAAGTAATGCAGCTGGGATGGAAAGGGACCTGGGGGTAGTCATATCAGATGATCTAAAGGTAAGCAAGCAATGTGAGAAGTCAGTAAGGAAGGCTGGGGGATATTGGGATGTATAGGAAGAGGCATCACAAGTAGAAAACAGGAAGTTGTTATCTCTCTGTAAAGACAGTTGGTGAGACCACATCTGAGTACTGCATGCAGTTCTGGAGACCCATTTCTGCAAAGACATAGACAGGATGGAGGCAATCCAGAGGAGGCAACAAAATGGTGCAGGGTCTGCACCAGAGCCACACGAAGAGAGACTAAAGGAGCTTAATATGTATACCTTGAAGAAAGGAGGAGGGGGAACATAATAAAATGTTCAAGTACCTAAGAGGAATCAACAAATTCCAGGAGGGTAGCATCTTTCAGAAAAGAAATGTGCAAGAACAAGGGAACAATTTGAAGATAGAGGGGACAGCTCAAGGGAAACGTGAGGAAGTATGGAACAGCCTTCCTGAGGAAGTCGTGCAGTCAAAAACAGTGTGGGAATTCAAGAATGCATGGGACAGACATTAGGCAATTCTGGTGTGGGGTAGGAAGAAGTAGGCTGTTGGTTAACTAGGATCTGCAGCTTATCCAATAGGTAGGGAAATGGACAGACTGGGTGAGTTAAGCGGTCCTTTTTCTGCCGTCAAAGTCTATGTTTCTATGCTAACTTTTTTATCTTACTTAACTGCTAACATTTTATTTCCACTACCAAAGTTGTTTTGTTCAATTGAACTGAGGGGAAACATAGTATATAAAATATACTTAACTTTTGTCAGTAGTCAAGTAGCTGGCCGTGAAGGTTGGTGGGTTGTGCCGATCTTTTTTGATTTTGTTAAAATAACACAAATAATAAATGTTGAATACACAAATATTCGGGGGTCTAAACAGAATGTTTGAGTGAATATTCAAGATAAGGCATGATAACTGACATCAATATATTTTAATGCCTGTGATTGTAGAACTGTATATCTTTCTGAACCGATGTTCCAAGCATTTATGGTGCTGTAAGAGTTGGCTGACGTGGCTTAGGAAGCCCATTGCACATACCAGGTATTTTTGCAGAGGGATTTAAGCAAGGATTCATTGTGGCCATATTAATTTTCATAGTAAACAGATTGCTTTCAGGAAATATCTCTGGGTATTATAGATCAGAAATAGTTGGGTTATGAACAGCATGGTGTGATGTCATCTGCGGTGATGTTAAAAAAAATTATGATATAATAATAAGGTGAACAATGAACATTGAACCGATAATGGAGTTTCCGGCACGTGCCAGCACTGAATGGTCTGTTAGGGATTTATAAGGTTCAAATTATGCATTATATAAAAAGCAGAAAGCTGCATGAATTGTAAAAGAGTGGGATTTCAAGGAATGTTGGGAAAAATGTGCATTCTAATGGCATATATACGAGACTGATTGTACACTAGTGAGTAAAATGTTATTTTTGTTTTCACAATAGGAAAACTAAGCCCCTGAGGAAGTGGCCTCCTTATCTACAAAATGTCGGCAGTTTGCAAGCATAGATGGCTCATACAAAACTTTAATAATTATTAACATGCTTTAAAAGAAATAAGAGTTCTGAGTCTTCTCAACCCACTCAGAGGAAGTAAGGTCTGTTGTCTGATGTTTTGGAACAAGTATACAGGACTTTTTACTTCACATACATTAAGGGTTTATGCCAAGCTGATGAACTGTCACTCAAAAAAAAAAACATTAATGATGAACACTCACCTGTTTTATTGGCAATTTCTCCTTCAGAGCATGGCACACAGTCATAACAGCAGACAGGCATTCCCCGAAGTGGAGCTTTCCGGTACCCTGGAAGGCAACTATTACTGCAGACAGAGCGGGGAGTCTGTGGAAAAAAAAAACAGAGAGGATCAACACAGAGAGTCTGATAGGACCTGAGGTGACTTTCTCTGTATCATTTAGGACAGAGGTAGAAGTGTTCCCTGCATAAACAATTAAATACAGTGGGCTGGATATTCAAAAGGGTTGCACCATGCGCAATAGGGTGGCGCATGCGCAAGTCTGAAATTGCGCCATTCTGCCATATTCAGCAGGAGGCAGTTGCGCCCCCCCAAGGCAAGCCGAGCAGCAGCGCAATGCAAATGAATGCATGCGCAACCAGAAGGGGAGGAACCATGCATAAACTGCACAGCCCGATATTCAGCCGGGCTGGGCTGTGCAGAGTTCACAGGTGCAACCCCCAACCTGCGCCTGCACAACTTTGAGCCTAAAAAAAAAGGAGTAAGTCAAGGGCCACCCACAGGTGAGCTGCCGCATTGCAGGGCACAACACAGCAGCTGCCACCTGCGGCTGGCCCTCAACTCTCCTGTGCCCCCTGCAGCCCAATCGGGGCAAAAGCAAAAGTCCCCCCACCCCGACTGGCCCGATCGTGGGCGAAGCTACGTCACCCCACCAGCCCGATCCACGGGCAGCAAATTGACCCCCAAACCTGTCCCTGGTGGTCCAGTGGACCAGATGAAGCCTGATGTGGGCTGAATAGTTATAATACCCCCAAACTATCCTGGTGGTCAGTGGACGATAAGCCGAGCGTGGGCTGCATAATGTGGCAAAACCCCCGCCCCAAGACCATATCCCAGGTGATCTAGTGTCCCCACCCACCCACCCATGAAGCCCAACCACCCGCTCTCCCCCATAGCCAGCGGGCAGCATCCACCATTCGCCTGCCATTGTCGCTGCCGCTGATCGTCGGTAGTTCGACATGCTATGGTGTAGAGCAAGAGCCACGGGCATGCAGCCCATAGCCGTTCAAGGCAGTCCAGACATGGGAATGAATGACTTCTTTCATGTATCTGACTGCCTTGTACGGCATGGGCTGCACGCCCATTGGCCTCGCCCTGCACCAATGGCATGCAGCCCTACCGGGCAGTCAGTCACAGGCGGTAGGGTGGCAGGCGGGTGGGGATGCTCACACCACCGGGCTGAGGGAGGGGGGTGGTGGGGCTTCGGGTGGTGGGTGGGAGGACACTAGATCACCAGGGATATGGTCTTGTGGCGGGAGGGGTTCACCAATTGCGCAGCCCACAATCGGGCTTATCGGTCCACTGGACCACCAGGGATAGTTCGGGGTTATAACTATTCAGCCCGCAATCGGGCTTATCGGTCCACTGACCACCAGGGATAGTTCAGAGGGGGTTTACAATTATTCAGCCCGCGATCGGGCTTATCAGTCCACTGACCACCAGGGATATGTTTGGGGAACACTTTGCTGTCCGCAATCGGGCTGGTGGGGGGGTGCTGTAAGCTTATGCCTGTGATTGGACCAGTCGGGGGAGAGGGGCTTTCTTACACATTTGCCTGCGATCGGGCTGCAGGGGGCATCGGTCCCCGACAGCTGCTGCCTGGCAGGGTGCCAGGCGCAAGTCCTCGGGGATCGGTGCACCTGCATGCTAATGGCATGCAAATGGGGCCATAAACAGATGCAAATGGCCCCCCTCCGCCTTGCATGAATTATGGCGCATTTGCATGTCACCTTTGAATATCGGACATTTGTGCATGGCACAATGGCACTACGCCATGCAGGTTGAATGCTCCACTCAGACCACTGGGAGGTGGTTCCACTGCGCCATGCACAGTGGCTGTGGCGGGGTGACATTCAAGGAGTTGCTCAACAGCGCAACCTTTGAATATCACCGCCACACCCCTGCAACTATTTTATGTAGTGTAAGGGCTTGCACCCAAGAATAGCGCAGTTTGAATATCCTCCAGCCCAGTGTATCTTAGGATGCAGTTAGATGTGGTCCCTGAATAAAGAGAATACTGGATGGGTGACATCGATGATGCAGCCGTCCAATATGTAGGACTAAACTGTAGCTCTTTGATCACCCATCCTCTAAACCTTCATTTATTTCCAATACTTATCAGCTGAAAGTGTAGTCCGATTCTTGGAAAGACATACTTCGTATATGGGAGGAAAGAAAAATAACAAATCATCTTGCCAACCTTTTTTTAAGATGGTACCCATATTTTTAGTGACCCAGACACTGTCTTTCAAGGGCTGAAAAGTAAGAATATCATGGCTCAAGATGACCAGATGGATTTTGAGGCAATCCAGGAAAAATGCTCCGTGCAAAGGAAGCAGTGGAATAAGATTCCCCCACATAGTAAGAAGAGAAAACAAGAGCACACACTGGAAGATATCAAGACTTTATTGCAGACTTGCTGTCAGGAAGACTCAATGTGATTTGAAAGACTTATGCTTTTTATAAGTTTTCTACAGATCCGGTCACAGTATTTGGTGTACTAGGATATTGTTTACCATAGAGGGTACGATCTTCATAAGTATTTGTTACAGATGTAAATTTAGATTCCTAGTCTTTACTCCCCCCCCTCGGCTCTTTTATTTTGTTTTAACACATTCTGCTGGATACTGCTGCTCCAAGCCTTCAGCTTTCCTCCTCTAGGTTGCGATCTAGAACTTTCGACCCCCCGCCAGCTATCCCTTTCATTCTCTATCGCTCTCGACCTTAGTGCTTCTCATTTTCATTTTTTCAGGTCTATTCTTTGGATTCTTACTCAGGTAACCCTTTTTTGTTTGCTTGCATGCACAGTGCACAAGGAAATATTTTGAGGTGAGTAGAGCATTGCAGAGGTGTTGCAGTGTTTGGTGAATCAAGAGAATGCTTTCAGGGGCACGTCCCTCAGTCACCAATCAACAGGGAAGCTGCCGATGATGGCAGTTTCAATGCTGAAAGAAATCTGTCACTCCAGTCACGGACAGTTGCATCATTTCAGTGGCAGATCCCCACCTCCCGGCAACCAGGCACATTCCAGCCATGCGCATTAGAGCACATTGTAATGTCCATGGCTGGATTTACAAGGAACTCATTTGCTCAGTGTGCCTTTCCCAGTGAAATAAATGAGCCCCGCCATGGCTTGGCATAATTGGCAGCTCCTGCAGCCCACCACACACTTCCCCCAAAGCTGGCATTGGGCTGCCCAATCCCCATGTTGGCATTCCCTCCAAGCCAGAACATATCTTTTGCTGACAATGGGGTGCCAATCCCAATGTTGGCATGACCCCCTCTATTGTGGCATACTGGAAGCCCGCCCCAGTGTGCCAAAGTAATTCTTATCTTTTTCCGACACCAGGATGCCCAATCCTGGTATGAGATGCACCCTCCACATTCCCTTTTATTCAGCTGACCTCGGGGTGCCCAATCCCTGTATCAGCACCGATACCCCCCTCCGCTAGTCTGGCACACTGGGAGCTGACCCCAGTGTGCCGCAATTCATTTTTCATAGTATTTCACCTGTAAAAAAGAAAACTGTCCCCCAAGGTCTTTTTTTTAAACCTTCAGAAAAAGAAAGCAGTCCCTCGTCATCCTATCCACCCCTTCCCCATCCTGGTCCTCCCTCTGTGCACCCAACCTCCCCACCCCCACCCATACTACCTCTGGAGGTCTGGCACTGCAATCTTCTGTGGACCAGGAACATGTCTGCACTCTTCAACAGCCAACCACAAACTGAAGAAAATCATGGTTAAACCCTATAATGGCAGTCAATGGGGGATTTCAACTTAGGTTGATATCTCAGCCATCTTTGGGAGTTTGGGTCCCAAATTTTCAACATGGAGTTCTTGGGACCCTACCTCATGATGACTGGCACTGTCATTTAATTTAATTTCTCGATCCCAAAAGGTGATATAATGGTCACTGCACGGAATCACCTTTTGGGACTGATTAATGAAATGACAGTGCCATTGTTCATGAGGTGGGGTCCCAAAAAGCCCATGTTGCCAGTCTGCTGAATAAATTCCAAAAAATGACTGTGTTATGAGCATGTGTTGTGCAGTTTGTACGCACGGTCATAACTTCGCCAGTTTTTAATATTTTCACTCCAAATTTCCAACATTGCCATTTTTTCACACCTCTTTTTGAACAGTATAGCTGTAATATTTTGCATCCTGCCCAAAACATATTTTTGCACCTGTGGCACAGAATGGTACAGTCGATGTGCAAAATCTAATTTTGGGACAGGGTAATGAAATCACAGAGCCACTGTTCATGAGGGGAGGTCCCAAAAAGGCCATGCTGAAAATGTGGTGAAAAGATTCCAAAAAATGACTGCGTTAAGAGCGTGTGTTATGCATTTTCTACGCATGCTTGTAACTTCATCACTTTTTTATATTTTCACTCCAGATTTTCAACATTGCTATTTTTTCACACCTCCTCATGAACAGTACAGGTGACATTTTTCATGTCTTGCCCAACATTTCTTTTTGTACCTGTTGCACCGAATGGCACATTCACTGTGTGAAATCATCTTTCCGGATTGAGTAATGAAATGATAGTGCCACTGTTCATTAGGTGGGGTCCCAGAAAGCTCATGTTTAAAATTTGGTGAAAAAATTCCAAACAATGACTGCGTTACAAGTGTGCATTGTGCAGATTCTACGCAGATTTGTAACTTCACCAGTTTTTAATATTTTCACTCCAGATTTTCAACATTGCCATTTTTTCACACCTCCTCATGAACAGTACAGATGACATTTTTCATGTCTTGCCCAAAATTTATTTTTGCACCTGTTGCACCGAGTGAGATCATCTTTCTGGATTGAGTATTGAAATGATTGTGTCACTGTTCATGAGGTGGTGTCCCAAAAACCCATCTTAAAAATTGGGATCAAAAATACCAACAAACGCCCACGGCGTTAAGATTTCCAACCGTAATGCTCCACACTGTACAGACTGACAGGCATCAGGGTTGTGGCTTGGGGTCATTGGCCATAATGTTCTCACCATTCCACCTCCACCCTGCACCCACTGACAGGCATCGAGGTGTGCCTTGGGGCCTTTGGCCTTAACGTTCACCCCATTGTCCTATACTGCACCCATCTCAGCTTATTTCCTCATGGAATGGGATGAGTGTAAGGGCCAAAGACTCCAAGACACACCGTGACACCTGTCAGTGTCTGCAGGGTGAGGTGAGGTGAAATGGTGTGAGCGTTATGGCCGACAACTCAAAGGCACACCCCAACACCTGTTAGTTTCTGCAGGGTGGGGGTGGGCATTGGCGTTATTTCAATACTTCTCTGTCATTCCTATTATGCATCACTCTAACTCACGCAATAGCAATGCCAATACCAGCAAGCAAGCATTTGGCATTGACAAATGCTTGTTTATTTATATATCTAGCTAGCTATGGTTGATTCTTTGATTGTTTTTTCCTTCTTTTCTTCCATTATCCACTATTCTTTCTTGTTGATTTGTTTCCTCACATCTAGTTTGTTTTCCTTAGCCATCTGTTACTGTGCAGTACTTAGCATTGTGATTGCTGATTTTTGAGTTTTAATTTAGATTTATGATAGATGTTACAGTTTGGATAATTATGACCTAAATCAATTAGTTGATATTTTTTCAAAGGGCTAGTTCTGCATTCTTACTTTTGGCAAGAACTAATAATGTTATACTGCCTTGGCAAGCCAAGGACAGATTATTGGTGGTTTGAGGCAGGGCTGGATGGGAGATGGGAGCCTGTTCCTTCCAGGCAGTTTTCTCAGAGAGAGCCTTGATGTAGGGGAGAGTGGGGGTTTCCTCTATGAATTTTAAGTGCACTGTAGAATACTATCAGCAAGTGAGAAGATATTGTTCCCCATATTCTGTGGTACTGCTGCTTATCCCTTGGAAGGACTGGATCAAGGCAGGGAAGGTCTGACCAGGATTTAACTGGTAGTTTAATTGGGAACAGTGGGGTCGGACACCTAGTCATGTAGGATGTCCACCCAGTTTCCCCACATCATTTGATTTTAATAATGCTGGAGTAACCTCATACCTGGGTTACTATGGTGATAGAGGCACAATTGATGGCTTGGAGGGCCCTCGTAGTGTGGATCTCCTGTCAACTCATTCTGAGATGCCTCTTTATGATGCTGTTCTTTCATGTTTCAATGACTGAGTCACTCAGCCAGTTTCCCCAGACATCAGCAGCATAGAGACCTCCTTCAGCCTATCTCGATGTAGCCAGATCCAGTGCAACAGTAGTTGAGGTAAGCTGAAACATGCTCAGAAGGGAGTTTGCAGTGCAGTAGCATGTTTGGAATGGCCTAACTTCCATCCCGATTTCTCTCCCATCCCAGCTCCTGATTGAAGAGTTGGCTCTGTTTTTGGGCCTCAGACTTTGAAGGATGGTGAGGTTTGCATTTTCACCCCTTTCCTCTGACTCAGACCTGAGGTGCCTCCCAAACGCGCCTACTTTCTATTTTGGCCACTTGGGGTAGTGGCGTCTGCCCTCTGGACCAGTGCATCAGTGTCCTCATTTTTATTTTTTGTTTTAAACCTTCTCCTATTGGGATTTAACTGAGTTAGCTACTCTCCTTTTATTTTCTCATTAATAGATGGCTTTTTTATTTTCGTAGCAGCTTAATCTTACTTGCAGCATATCACACCTTTCTAATATAGTGTGTAATTACAGAGGATAGCTCATTCTGTAGTATCCTGGGCCTTATAATTTTTTTTCTGTTTATTTATCTGCCTGGTCCCTGGTGGCACTGCATCATGTTGGATTCCCCCAGCCCCGTCCCCCACTAGCAGCCTACCCTTCCAGCTGCCCCACAGCTTGCCTGCTGTGGTGGGGCAGTGGGGATCCCTCAACCTACCTAACTATGGATTCAGTGCTGGAAGGATTACTGCCCATTGAGTGGGCAGCACCTGTGACGACTGACCTTCAATCTGCCATACCAGTCCCCATTTTTTCCTCCTGTAATTTTTGTTGGTTCCCCTAGATGAGGCATGCAATGATGCCGAAGGAATGAGTGCGATGCTCCCACACGCACTCCTCTGAGCTCTGCCCCATCTACCCTCAATCTGTAGTATTTCAGTGTGCCAGCCCTAGCCTCCGCCCTGGGCCAGTCATGCATCAAACCGCTGGTGTCCCTCCTCCTCGGAGAAGGAGAGCAGTCCTATGGATGCTCAATCCCTCTCCTCCACCGCCGACCCCCAGTGGCCCATGCTCATTCCTTAGCATGGGTTCACCGGTGTAGCTCAAGGTAAGGTGACCAGTGCCTCAGCCCTTAGCACCACTGGGCTGGCTCAGGGCCTTATAATTCACTTATAATTCTTATCTGTGCCATTTCCAATTTAGTTCTCTGACTTTAGTAGTGGTCATGTTGCCCTCTTGGGGCCATTTGGGGAGCCATTTGACAACCCTGGGATAATACATGACAGTTATTACCATTATGGACTTATTGGGTCCGTATGTAGACCTTTGTTTTAATTATGGAAAATATGCCATATTGTATTGTGCTTTGCAAAGTTCAGTTTTGCAACACCTCACAGGATTTTAAGCTTTCAAGGTTATTTTCATTTCTTACTGGAATGTTTTTAAGAGGATTTCTACATACTCAGGGTTGCTTATTGTTCATGGTTCGAGTGGAAGGGATGGGGATTAGTTACATTCATACTAATTTAGTTGTAAAGTTGTTTATTCTCCATGCTAGTTTTTTATTACTGGCAGTGAACACATTCTGCTATCCTTGATGACGGCTGTGGGCTGAGCTGCAGAGGTGGAAGTATTATTTTATCATTTCAGTATGGCTAGGTCATGAACTCTTTGCAGCTACAGCTCATTTGACTGCTGTCATTCTTTGGCCAAGTGGCGTAGGGGGCCCAGGGACTAGCCTTGGTGTATTCCCCCAGGGAATGGTCATCTGTCCCCATACAGGAGGACTACCTTTGCCCTCCCAAACTTGGAAGTCATGTTTTTGTTGGGTCCCCAGTCTGGTGGAAATTTTGCAGATGTGTATTTAATAGTTGTTATGTTCTTTAACTCTTTGAAAAGTTTGGTTCCTGTTGGCACAGTTGATAATATTTATGCCTTATTAGAATTTTGAGAATTGTTCATAGGGAAAGGGACCAATGGAAAATATTTAGATCTCAGAACCTATTTTTTTTAATATTATTTTCTGCTGTCTGGCTTGGAATGCGACTGCCACTTCTAAGAGCATCCATACCCTTCCCCACCTCCTATTGCCCCCTTTCTTTTTTAATAATTTAATGTTTATTAAGCCACAGAATACAGCAATTAGAGAAGAGAAAGAACTAATGATACACCAATGAAAGTAAAAAATTGTGATGTGTACATATCAATACAAAAGAAAATACATGACGTACAATAATATTGTAAAGAGAACAATGAAAACATCAATGGGAGGCATTAATAACACCTAATTAGGGGAGTGAGTTATAATTTGTGGGGGGGACCTTAATCTTCCCTTGAACCAGGATATGGACTCCTCCTCGAAGGTAAGAGGGAAACCACACAGAACGGCTAGGAAAATCCAGAAATTGATAGGAGAAATGGGATTATTAGATACCTGGAGACACCAACACATTAGACAGAGGCACTATACCTTTTTTTCTGCAGACCATAACACATACTCAAGGCTAGACTATATCCTAGTCACGAAGACTGAGGTACAGAGAATTGAGGACACTTGGACAGGAGACTTACTCTTGTCTGATCATGCACCCATATATATAAAAATAGACCTAGGGGAGACTCACCGGAATACCTTATGGCAGCTGATCACCTCTCTTTTGAAAGATAAAGAAATCAGGGATCAAATAGTAGAAACCTATACAGCTTATCTTCTAAATAATACAGAGCAGGATACCACACAGGCCATCCGCTGGGATGCCGCAAACGCTGTCCTGCAAGGTAAATTTATCCAACTGGCCTCGAGGAAAAAGAGGGAGAGGGAGGCCAGAAGACTTAAACTAATGGGGTTGATAGCAGATCTCGAGGGACAGCAAAAACAAAAGTATGACAAGGAGCATAGGAGACAGTTGTTGGACTATAAGAGAGAGTTGACAGGAATTTTGGATTATCAGGTGGAACAGAGGCTGCTCTTTTTGAGACAACAACATTATGAGGGGGGACCCCAATTGCTGCATTATCTCACTTGTAGGTTGAGGGTAAAATGAGCAAGAGCAACAATAATGAAGGTGTGGCACCCAGGGATAGGCAAAATGGTTCAAGGGGTCCTTGAGATAGCAGATGCCTTTAGAACATATTATACAAAGTTAGATGCAGAAGACACAAAAGAGAGAAGGGAAGACATAAAGAGATTCCTAAGTTCGCTTAAACTACTGGGCCTAACTAGAGAACAAGGGGAAAGGTTAGTGGGACCTGTGTGACCAGAGGAAATAAAGGAGGGGATTAAAAGGCTTAAGGTGGGTAAATGCCCTGGGTCAGATGGACTCTCTGTGGAGTTCTATAAATGTTTTGGAAACCAGATACAGACACTTCTGGGGAAGGTTTTTGATGAGGTCATGAGAGATGAGACTGTGGCCCCTCCTTCTTGGGCCCAGGTGGTGATTTCGGTGATACCCAAGCCAGGAAAGGATCCAACAAAATGGCCTTCATATAGACCGATCTCCCTATTGAACACTGATTATAAAATACTTACATCTCTTTTAGCCAGACGTATTCAGGAGTACCTCCCCTCTTTAGTACAGATAGACCAATCCAGTTTCATACCGGGCAGACAAGCACAGGATAATCTACATAGAACAACACATATAATAGATCAAATTTCCTTGCAAAAATTACTGGTGTTGATAATAAGTCTTGATGCTAAAAAAGCATTTGATAGGGTATCGTGGTTATTTCTGAAAGAGGTCCTTTCCCGGTTTGGGTTCCCAAGGCAGCTGATAATGGCTATATTTAACTTATATGAATCTCTGAGAGCACAGGTCAGAGCGAATTGACATATCTCTGGGATTTTTAATTTAGAAAGGGGACTGCGACAGGGGTGTCCTCTCTCTCCATTACTGTTTGCACTGAGTATACCTCTTGCCCAGAGTATCCGTCAGTGCCCAGAGATAAAAGGAATTAATATGGGGGGACAAACCCACAAACTGGCTCTCTATGCTGATGATGTTCTTTTGTATGTGGCAAACCCCTTGAAGTCCTTGCCAGTGGTATTTAGATGGCTGGATAAGTTCTCGGGGTTATTCGGCTATAAATTGAATAATAATAAAATGGAAATTCTCTGTTTCAATTTTACCCCAACTGAGGAGCTTAAAAGTAAGTACCCCATGTTATGGGATCAGACAGAGATAAAATATTTAGGGGTAAAGTTGGGTAGGAACAATATGCAATTGAAAGAACTGAACTATCCTCCTATAATAGCGCAGCTCAAACGTGACTTTCAAAGATGGTCCCTTCTACCCATCTCACTTAGTGCTAGGGCTCAAGCCGTTAAGATGAATGCATTACCATGCCTTCTCTACTTATTTCAATGTGTCCCATGTCTGTTAACTCCGGCGGATCTGAAGACTTGGCAGGGTATGTTTTTCTACTATTTATGGAAGGGTAAAAAACCTAGATTAAGAAGATCCTCCTTTATCTTCCTAAGGAAAAGGGGCCTTGCATTCCCATGCTTGTAGGAGTGAGACCTCTGGTGCACTGCAGGAACACGGTCAGAACTGCTTTGTGAGATATCCGTATATGCTGCAAGAACAGAGAATTTCTTTGACAGACCTCTGTGTACACTGCAGATACATAGTTAGAATTGATTTGTTAGACCTCTGCTGTACACTGCAATGTCATAGCTAGAATGGCTTTTTGATACCACTGGTGTACTGGGCAGGACAAAGTTAGAATTGCTTTTGAGACCTCTGTTGTGCACTGCTGAATCACAGAACCTCTTCTAGACCTCTGGTGTACACTGTTGAAACACAGTTAAATCTGCTTTGTGCTACCCCTGGTGTACACTGCCGGAACACAGTTAGAACTGTTTTGTGATACCCCTGCTGTACACTACTGGAAAAGAGAATTGCTTTGTGACAACTCTGGGTAGAGTGAAGGAACATAGAACTGCTTTGTGATTGCCCTGGTGTACTCTGCAGGAACACAGAATTGCTTTCTGAGACTTCTCTATACACTCCAGGAAGACAGTTAGAACTGCTTTTCGAGACCTCTGGTGTACACTGCTGGTGCATTTTTAGAACTGCTTTGTGATACCCCTGGTGTAAACTTCAGGAACCCAGAATTGCTTTCTGGACCTCTGGTGTGCACTGCAGGAACACTGAACTGCTTTGTGATTCATCTGTTGTACTCAGCAGGAATACAGTTAAAATTGCTTTGTGAGATGACTGGTGTTTAATGCAGGAACACAATATGAACTGCTTTATGGGACCTCTGATATACACAGCAGATAAACAGAACTGCTTTATGATACTCTTGGTGTACACTGCAGGAACACAGAATTGCTTTGTGTAATACTGTGGTGTACACTGCATAAACACAGTTGCAATTACTTTGTGATACATCTGGTGTACACTGTATGAACATAGTTAGAACTGCTGTTCGAGACCTCGGGTGTACATTTCAGGAACACAGAAATGCTTTGTGATACGGCTGGTGTTCACTGCCGGAAATCAGAATTTCTTTGTGAGACCTAGGGTGTGCACTGCAGGAACACAGATAGAATTGCTTTGTAAGTTCACTTGTGGACACAGCAGTAAAATAAAACTGCTTTGTGAGACCTGTGGTATATACTGCAGATGCACAGAACTGCTTTGTAATTCCCCTGGTGTACTCTTACAGGAACACAGAATTGTTTTAGAGACATCCAGTGTACACTGCAGGAACTCAGAATTGTTTTGTGATACCTCTGATGTACACTGCAGGAACACTGTTAGTACTGCTTTTTAAGACATCTGTTGTACACTTCAGGAACACAGAATTGCTTTGTGAAACCTCTGGTTGTACTCTGAAGGAACATAACATTGTTTTGACAGACCTCTGGTGTGCACTTCTGGAACACGCTGATAATTGCTTTGTGAGACCTCTTGTGCCCTTTACAGGAACACAGTTACAATTGCTTTTTGAGACCTCTGGAGTAAACTGCAGGAACATAGTTAGAATTGTTTCGTGAGACCTCTGGTGAACACTACAGGTCCACAGAATTTCTTTGACAGACCTCTAGTGTACACTGCAGGAACAAAGTTAGAAATGCTTTGTGAGACCTCTGGTGGACACTGCAGGAACACGGTCAGAACTGCTTTGTGAGACAGTCCGGTGTACACTGAAGGAACATAGTTAGAACTGCTTTGTGAGATATCCTGTATACACTGCAAGAATAGAGAATTTCTTAGACAGACCCCTGGTGTACACTGTAGGAACATAGTTAGAATTGATTTGATAGACCTCTGGTGTACACTGCAAGGACATAGCTAGAATGGCTTTTTGATACCACTGGTGAACAGGGCTGGAACAAAGTTAGAATTGCTTTTTTGAGACCTCTGTTGTGCACTGCTGAATCACAGAACTCCTCTTCTAGACCTCTGGTGTACACTGTTGAAACACAGTTAAAACTGCTTTGTTATACCCCTGGTGTACGCTGCAGGAACACAGTATTGCTTTGAAAGACCTCTTTTAACTTTAGAAAAATAGTTAGAATTTCTTTGTGAGACCTCTGATTGTACCCTGACAGAACATAGTTACATCTGCATTTTGAGATCTCTGGTATACTCTGCAGGAACACATTTAGAATTGCATTGACAGACCTCTAATGTACAGTGCAGGAATGCAGTTAGAATAGCATTGTGAGAGCTCTAGTGTACACATCAGGAACACAGAATTTCTTTGATAGACATCTTGTGTACACTGCAGGAACATAGAATTACTTTTTGAGACCTCTGGTGTACACTGCAGGAACACAGTTAGAATTGCTTTGTGAAACCTCTGATGTACTCTGCAAAAACGTAGAATTGTTTTGACAGACCTCTATTGTACACTTCAGGAACACAATTATAATTGCTTTGTGAGATCTCTTGGCACACACTGAAGGAACACAGTTACAACTGCTTTTGAGACCTCTGAGTACACTGCAGGAACACTATTAGATCTGCTTTGCGAAACCTCAGGAGTACTCTGCAGGAACATAGAACTGTTTTTTGAGACCTCTGGTGTACACTGCAGGAACACGGTCAGAACTGCTTTGTGAGATAGTCTAGTGTACACTGAAGGAACATAGTTAGAACTGCTTTGTGAAATATCCGGTATATGCTGCAAGAACAGAGAATTTCTTTGACAGACCTCTGGTGTACACTGCAGATATATAGTTAGAATTGATTTGTTAGACCTCTGCTGTACACTGCAATGACATAGCTAGAATGGCTTTTTGATACCACTGGTGTACAGGGCAGGGACAAAGTTAGAATTGCTTTTTGAGACCTCTGTTGTGCACTGCTGAATCACAGAACTCCTCTTCTAGATCTCTGGTGTACACTGTTGAAACACAGTTAAAATGGCTTTGTGATATCCCTGGTGTACGCTGCAGGAACACAATATTGCTTTGAAAGACCTCTGGTTTTAACTGCAGAAAAATAGTTAGAATTTTTTTGTGAGACCTCTGATGTCCCCTGACAGAACATAGTTACATCTGCTTTTTGGCATCTCTGGTGTACTCTGCAGGAACATATTTAGAATTGCTTTGACAGACCTCTAATGTACAGTGCATGAATACAGTTAGAATAGTGTTGTGAGAGCACTAGTGTACACTCTAGGAACACAGAATTTCTTTGATAGACATCTTGAACACTGCAGGAACATAGAATTACTTTTGAGACCTCTGGTGTATACTGCAGGAACACAGTTAGAATTGCTTTATGAAACCTCTGATGTACTCTCTGCAAAAACCTAGAATTGTTTGACAGACCTCTGGTGTACTCTTCAGGAACACAATTATAATTGCTTGTGAGACCTCTTGGCACACACTGAAGGAACACAGTTACAACTGCTTTTGAGACCTCTGAGTACACTGCAGGTACACTGGTAGAACTGCTTTGTGAAACCCCACGAGTACTCTGCAGGAACATAGAACTGTTTTGTGAGACCTCTGGGTACACTGCAGGATTAGAAAATTTCTTTGACAGACCTCTTGTGTACTCTTCAGGAACAAAGTTAGAACTGCTTTAGAGGCCTCTGGTGTACACTGCAGGAACTCAGTTAGTACTGCTCAGTGAGATAATCTGGTGCACACTGAAGGAACATTGTGAGAACTACTTTTTGAGACTGTAAGTGTACTCTGCATGAACATAGTTAGAATTGTTTTTAGAGACTTCTGGTGTACACTGCAGGAACAATGTTAGAATTGCTTTTTGAGACCCCGGTATACACTGCAAGAACATAGAACTGCTTTGTGAGATTTGTGGTGTACTCTGCAGGAACATATTTAGAATTGCTTTGACAAGCCTCTGATGTACACTGCAGGAACACAGTTAGAATTGCTTCGTGAAATCTCTGGTGTACAATATAAGAACATAGTTACAACTGCTTTGTTAGAACTCCAGTGTACACTTCAGGAAAACAGAATGGCATAATAGATGTCTGGTGTACACTGCAGGACATAGCTAGAATTGCTTTTGAGACCTCGTGTGCACTGCAGGAATATAGAATTGCTTTGTGAGTCCTCTGGTGTACACTGCAGGAACACAGAACTGTTTTAGGATACCTCTGCAGTACACTACAGGAACAGAGAATTGCTTTGTGAGAACTCTGGGGTAGAGTGAAGGAACATAGAACTGCTGTGTGATTGCCCTGGTGTACTCTGCAGGAACACAGAATTGCTTTCTGAGACTTCTGCTGCACACTCCAGGAAGAAAGTTAGAACTGCTTTACGAGACCTCTGGTGTACACTACTGGTGCATAGTTAGAACTGCTTTGTGATACCCCAAGTGTAAACTGCAGGAACCTAGAATTGCTTTCTGGTATCTCTGTGTGCACTGCCGGAACACTGAACTGCTTTGTGATTCATCTGTTGTACTCTTCAGGAATACAGTTAAAATTGCTTTGTGAGATGACTGGTGTTTAATGCAGGAACACAATATGAACTGCTTTAAGGGACCTCTGGTATACACAGCAGATAAACAGAACTGCTTTATGATACTCTTGGTGTACACTGCAGGAACACAGAATTGCTTTGTGTAATACTGTGGTGTACACTGCATAAACACAGTTGGAATTACTTTGTGAGACATCTGGTGTACACTGTATGAACATAGTTAGAACTGCTGTTCGAGACCTCGGGTGTACATTGCAGGAACACAGAAATGCTTTGTGATATGGTTGTTGTTCACTGCCAGAAATCAGAATTTCTTTGTGAGACCTAGGGTGTACTGCTGAACACAGATAGAATTGCTTTGTGAGTCCACTTGGAGACAGCAGTAAAATAAAACCTCTTTGTGAGACCTGTGAGTATATACTGCAGATACACAGAACTGCTTTTATAATTCCTGGTGTAGTCTGCAGGAACACAGAATTGTTTTATGAGACATCTAGTGTACACTGCAGGGACACATAATTGTTTTGTGATACCTCTGATGTACACTGCAGGAACACTGTTAGAACTGCATTTTAAGACATCTGTTGATCACTTCAGGAACACAGAATTGCTTTGTGAAACCTCTGGTGTACACTGAAGGAACATAACATTGTTTTGATAGACCTCTAGTGTGCACTTCAGGAACACACTGATAATTGCTTTAGAGACCTCTTGTGCCCTTTACAGGAACACAGTTACATTTGATTTTGAGACCTCTGGAGTAAATTGCAGGAACATAGTTAGAATTGTTTCATTAGAACTCTGGTGAACACTACAGTTCCATAGAATTTCTTTGACAGACCTGTAGTGTACACTGCAGGAACAAAGTTAGAAATGCTTTGTGAGACCTCTGGCACACTGCAGGAACACGGTCAGAACTGCTTTGTGAGATATCCGTATATGCTGCAAGAACAGAGAATTTCTTTGACAGACCTCTGTGTACACTGCAGATACATAGTTAGAATTGATTTGTTAGACCTCTGCTGTACACTGCAATGTCATAGCTAGAATGGCTTTTTGATACCACTGGTGTACTGGGCAGGGACAAAGTTAGAATTGCTTTTTGAGACCTCTGTTGTGCACTGCTGAATCACAGAACTCCTCTTCTAGACCTCTGGTGTACACTGTTGAAACACAGTTAAATCTGCTTTGTGCTACCCCTGGTGTACACTGCCGGAACACAGTTAGAACTGTTTTGTGATACCCCTGCTGTACACTACTGGAAAGAGAATTGCTTTGTGACAACTCTGGGGTAGAGTGAAGGAACATAGAACTGCTTTGTGATTGCCCTGGTGTACTCTGCAGGAACACAGAATTGCTTTCTGAGACTTCTGCTATACACTCCAGGAAGACAGTTAGAACTGCTTTTCGAGACCTCTGGTGTACACTGCTGGTGCATTGTTAGAACTGCTTTGTGATACCCCAGGTGTAAACTTCAGGAACCCAGAATTGCTTTCTGGTACCTCTGGTGTGCACTGCAGGAACACTGAACTGCTTTGTGATTCATCTGTTGTACTCAGCAGGAATACAGTTAAAATTGCTTTGTGAGATGACTGGTGTTTAATGCAGGAACACAATATGAACTGCTTTATGGGACCTCTGATATACACAGCAGATAAACAGAACTGCTTTATGATACTCTTGGTGTACACTGCAGGAACACAGAATTGCTTTGTGTAATACTGTGGTGTACACTGCATAAACACAGTTGCAATTACTTTGTGATACATCTGGTGTACACTGTATGAACATAGTTAGAACTGCTGTTCGAGACTCGGTGTACATTTCAGGAACACAGAAATGCTTTGTGATACGGCTGGTGTTCACTGCCGGAAATCAGAATTTCTTTGTGAGACCTAGGGTGTGCACTGCAGGAACACAGATAGAATTGCTTTGTAAGTTCACTTGTGGACACAGCAGTAAAATAAAACTGCTTTGTGAGACCTGTGGTATATACTGCAGATGCACAGAACTGCTTTGTAATTCCCCTGGTGTACTCTACAGGAACACAGAATTGTTTTGTGAGACATCCAGTGTACACTGCAGGAACTCAGAATTGTTTTGTGATACCTCTGATGTACACTGCAGGAACACTGTTAGTACTGCTTTTTAAGACATCTGTTGTACACTTCAGGAACACAGAATTGCTTTGTGAAACCTCTGGTGTACTCTGAAGGAACATAACATTGTTTTGACAGACCTCTGGTGTGCACTTGGAACACGCTGATAATTGCTTTGTGAGACCTCTTGTGCCCTTTACAGGAACACAGTTACAATTGCTTTTTGAGACCTCTGGAGTAAACTGCAGGAACATAGTTAGAATTGTTTCGTGAGACCTCAGTGAACACTACAGGTCCACAGAATTTCTTTGACAGACCTCTAGTGTACACTGCAGGAACAAAGTTAGAAATGCTTTGTGAGACCTCTGAGGACACTGCAGGAACACGGTCAGAACTGCTTTGTGAGACAGTCCGGTGTACACTGAAGGAACATAGTTAGAACTGCTTTGTGAGATATCCTGTATACACTGCAAGAATAGAGAATTTCTTAGACAGACCCCTGGTGTACACTGTAGGAACATAGTTAGAATTGATTTGATAGACCTCTGGTGTACACTGCAAGGACATAGCTAGAATGGCTTTTTGATACCACTGGTGAACAGGGCTGGAACAAAGTTAGAATTGCTTTTTGAGACCTCGTTGTGCACTGCTGAATCACAGAACTCCTCTTCTAGACCTCTGGTGTACACTGTTGAAACACAGTTAAAACTGCTTTGTTATACCCCTGGTGTACGCTGCAGGAACACAGTATTGCTTTGAAAGACCTCTTTTTAACTTTAGAAAAATAGTTAGAATTTCTTTGTGAGACCTCTGATTGTACCCTGACAGAACATAGTTACATCTGCATTTTGAGATCTCTGGTATACTCTGCAGGAACACATTTAGAATTGCATTGACAGACCTCTAATGTACAGTGCAGGAATGCAGTTAGAATAGCATTGTGAGAGCTCTAGTGTACACATCAGGAACACAGAATTTCTTTGATAGACATCTTGTGTACACTGCAGGAACATAGAATTACTTTTGAGACCTCTGTGTACACTGCAGGAACACAGTTAGAATTGCTTTGTGAAACCTCTGATGTACTCTGCAAAACGTAGAATTGTTTTGACAGACCTCTATTGTACACTTCAGGAACACAATTATAATTGCTTTGTGAGATCTCTGGCACACACTGAAGGAACACAGTTACAACTGCTTTGAGACCTCTGGAGTACACTGCAGGAACACTATTAGATCTGCTTTATAAACCTCAGGAGTACTCTGCAGGAACATAGAACTGTTTTTGAGACCTCTGGTGTACACTGCAGGAACACGGTCAGAACTGCTTTGTGAGATAGTCTAGTGTACACTGAAGGAACATAGTTAGAACTGCTTTGTGAAATATCCGGTATATGCTGCAAGAACAGAGAATTTCTTTGACAGACCTCTGTGTACACTGCAGATATATAGTTAGAATTGATTTGTTAGACCTCTGCTGTACACTGCAATGACATAGCTAGAATGGCTTTTGATACCACTGGTGTACAGGGCAGGGACAAAGTTAGAATTGCTTTTGAGACCTCTGTTGTGCACTGCTGAATCACAGAACTCCTCTTCTAGATCTCTGTGTACACTGTTGAAACACAGTTAAAATGGCTTTTGGATATCCCTGGTGTACGCTGCAGGAACACAATATTGCTTTGAAAGACCTCTGGTTTTAACTGCAGAAAAATAGTTAGAATTTTTGTGAGACCTCTGATGTCCCCTGACAGAACATAGTTACATCTGCTTTTGGCATCTCTGGTGTACTCTGCAGGAACATATTTAGAATTGCTTTGACAGACCTCTAATGTACAGTGCATGAATACAGTTAGAATAGTGTTGTGAGAGCACTAGTGTACACTTCAGGAACACAGAATTTCTTTGATAGACATCTTGAACACTGCAGGAACATAGAATTACTTTTTGAGACCTCTGGTGTATACTGCAGGAACACAGTTAGAATTGCTTTATGAAACCTCTGATGTACTCTGCAAAAACCTAGAATTGTTTGACAGACCTCTGGTGTACTCTTCAGGAACACAATTATAATTGCTTTGTGAGACCTCTTGGCACACACTGAAGGAACACAGTTACAACTGCTTTTGAGACCTCTGGAGTACACTGCAGGTACACTGGTAGAACTGCTTTGTGAAACCCCACGAGTACTCTGCAGGAACATAGAACTGTTTTGTGAGACCTCTGGTGTACACTGCAGGATTAGAAAATTTCTTTGACAGACCTCTTGTGTACTCTTCAGGAACAAAGTTAGAACTGCTTTGTGAGGCCTCTGGTGTACACTGCAGGAACTCAGTTAGTACTGCTCAGTGAGATAATCTGGTGCACACTGAAGGAACATTGTGAGAACTACTTTTTGAGACTGTAAGTGTACTCTGCATGAACATAGTTAGAATTGTTTTTAGAGACTTCTGGTGTACACTGCAGGAACAATGTTAGAATTGCTTTTTGAGACCCCGGTATACACTGCAAGAACATAGAACTGCTTTGTGAGATTTGTGGTGTACTCTGCAGGAACATATTTAGAATTGCTTTGACAAGCCTCTGATGTACACTGCAGGAACACAGTTAGAATTGCTTCGTGAAATCTCTGGTGTACAATATAAGAACATAGTTACAACTGCTTTGTTAGAACTCCAGTGTACACTTCAGGAAAACAGAATGGCATAATAGATGTCTGGTGTACACTGCAGGGACATAGCTAGAATTGCTTTTTGAGACCTCGGTGTGCACTGCAGGAATATAGAATTGCTTTGTGAGTCCTCTGGTGTACACTGCAGGAACACAGAACTGTTTTGTGATACCCCTGCAGTACACTACAGGAACAGAGAATTGCTTTGTGAGAACTCTGGGGTAGAGTGAAGGAACATAGAACTGCTGTGTGATTGCCCTGGTGTACTCTGCAGGAACACAGAATTGCTTTCTGAGACTTCTGCTGCACACTCCAGGAAGAAAGTTAGAACTGCTTTACGAGACCTCTGGTGTACACTACTGGTGCATAGTTAGAACTGCTTTGTGATACCCCAAGTGTAAACTGCAGGAACCTAGAATTGCTTTCTGGTATCTCTGGTGTGCACTGCCGGAACACTGAACTGCTTTGTGATTCATCTGTTGTACTCTTCAGGAATACAGTTAAAATTGCTTTGTGAGATGACTGGTGTTTAATGCAGGAACACAATATGAACTGCTTTAAGGGACCTCTGGTATACACAGCAGATAAACAGAACTGCTTTATGATACTTTGGTGTACACTGCAGGAACACAGAATTGCTTTGTGTAATACTGTGGTGTACACTGCATAAACACAGTTGGAATTACTTTGTGAGACATCTGGTGTACACTGTATGAACATAGTTAGAACTGCTGTTCGAGACCCCGGGTGTACATTGCAGGAACACAGAAATGCTTTGTGATATGGCTGTTGTTCACTGCCAGAAATCAGAATTTCTTTGTGAGACCTAGGGTGCAACTGCTGAACACAGATAGAATTGCTTTGTGAGTCCACTTGTGGACACAGCAGTAAAATAAAACCTCTTTGTGAGACCTGTGGTATATACTGCAGATACACAGAACTGCTTTTATAATTCCCCTGGTGTAGTCTGCAGGAACACAGAATTGTTTTGTGAGACATCTAGTGTACACTGCAGGGACACATAATTGTTTTGTGATACCTCTGATGTACACTGCAGGAACACTGTTAGAACTGCATTTTAAGACATCTGTTGATCACTTCAGGAACACAGAATTGCTTTGTGAAACCTCTGGTGTACACTGAAGGAACATAACATTGTTTTGACAGACCTCTAGTGTGCACTTCAGGAACACACTGATAATTGCTTTAGAGACCTCTTGTGCCCTTTACAGGAACACAGTTACATTTGATTTTGAGACCTCTGGAGTAAATTGCAGGAACATAGTTAGAATTGTTTCATTAGAACTCTGGTGAACACTACAGTTCCATAGAATTTCTTTGACAGACCTGTAGTGTACACTGCAGGAACAAAGTTAGAAATGCTTTGTGAGACCTCTGGTGCACACTGCAGGAGACACGGTCAGAACTGCTTTGTGAGATATCCGTATATGCTGCAAGAACAGAGAATTTCTTTGACAGACCTCTGGTGTACACTGCAGATACATAGTTAGAATTGATTTGTTAGACCTCTGCTGTACACTGCAATGTCATAGCTAGAATGGCTTTTTGATACCACTGGTGTACTGGGCAGGGACAAAGTTAGAATTGCTTTTTGAGACCTCTGTTGTGCACTGCTGAATCACAGAACTCCTCTTCTAGACCTCTGGTGTACACTGTTGAAACACAGTTAAATCTGCTTTGTGCTACCCCTGGTGTACACTGCCGGAACACAGTTAGAACTGTTTTGTGATACCCCTGCTGTACACTACTGGAAAAGAGAATTGCTTTGTGACAACTCTGGGGTAGAGTGAAGGAACATAGAACTGCTTTGTGATTGCCCTGGTGTACTCTGCAGGAACACAGAATTGCTTTCTGAGACTTCTGCTATACACTCCAGGAAGACAGTTAGAACTGCTTTTCGAGACCTCTGGTGTACACTGCTGGTGCATTGTTAGAACTGCTTTGTGATACCCCAGGTGTAAACTTCAGGAACCCAGAATTGCTTTCTGGTACCTCTGGTGTGCACTGCAGGAACACTGAACTGCTTTGTGATTCATCTGTTGTACTCAGCAGGAATACAGTTAAAATTGCTTTGTGAGATGACTGGTGTTTAATGCAGGAACACAATATGAACTGCTTTATGGGACCTCTGATATACACAGCAGATAAACAGAACTGCTTTATGATACTCTTGGTGTACACTGCAGGAACACAGAATTGCTTTGTGTAATACTGTGGTGTACACTGCATAAACACAGTTGCAATTACTTTGTGATACATCTGGTGTACACTGTATGAACATAGTTAGAACTGCTGTTCGAGACCTCGGGTGTACATTTCAGGAACACAGAAATGCTTTGTGATACGGCTGGTGTTCACTGCCGGAAATCAGAATTTCTTTGTGAGACCTAGGGTGTGCACTGCAGGAACACAGATAGAATTGCTTTGTGAGTTCACTTGTGGACACAGCAGTAAAATAAAACTGCTTTGTGAGATCTGTGGTATATACTGCAGATGCACAGAACTGCTTTGTAATTCCCCTGGTGTACTCTACAGGAACACAGAATTGTTTTGTGAGACATCCAGTGTACACTGCAGGAACTCAGAATTGTTTTGTGATACCTCTGATGTACACTGCAGGAACACTGTTAGTACTGCTTTTTAAGACATCTGTTGTACACTTCAGGAACACAGAATTGCTTTGTGAAACCTCTGGTGTACTCTGAAGGAACATAACATTGTTTTGACAGACCTCTGGTGTGCACTTCTGGAACACGCTGATAATTGCTTTAGAGACCTCTTGTGCCCTTTACAGGAACACAGTTACAATTGCTTTTGAGACCTCTGGAGTAAACTGCAGGAACATAGTTAGAATTGTTTCGTGAGACCTCTGGTGAACACTACAGGTCCACAGAATTTCTTTGACAGACCTCTAGTGTACACTGCAGGAACAAAGTTAGAAATGCTTTGTGAGACCTCTGGTGGACACTGCAGGAACACGGTCAGAACTGCTTTGTGAGACAGTCCGGTGTACACTGAAGGAACATAGTTAGAACTGCTTTGTGAGATATCCTGTATACACTGCAAGAATAGAGAATTTCTTAGACAGACCCCTGGTGTACACTGTAGGAACATAGTTAGAATTGATTTGATAGACCTCTGGTGTACACTGCAAGGACATAGCTAGAATGGCTTTTTGATACCACTGGTGAACAGGGCTGGAACAAAGTTAGAATTGCTTTTTGAGACCTCTGTTGTGCACTGCTGAATCACAGAACTCCTCTTCTAGACCTCTGGTGTACACTGTTGAAACACAGTTAAAACTGCTTTGTTATACCCCTGGTGTACGCTGCAGGAACACAGTATTGCTTTGAAAGACCTCTTTTAACTTTAGAAAAATAGTTAGAATTTCTTTGTGAGACCTCTGATTGTACCCTGACAGAACATAGTTACATCTGCATTTTGAGATCTCTGGTATACTCTGCAGGAACACATTTAGAATTGCATTGACAGACCTCTAATGTACAGTGCAGGAATGCAGTTAGAATAGCATTGTGAGAGCTCTAGTGTACACATCAGGAACACAGAATTTCTTTGATAGACATCTTGTGTACACTGCAGGAACATAGAATTACTTTTTGAGACCTCTGGTGTACACTGCAGGAACACAGTTAGAATTGCTTTGTGAAACCTCTGATGTACTCTGCAAAAACGTAGAATTGTTTTGACAGACCTCTATTGTACACTTCAGGAACACAATTATAATTGCTTTGTGAGATCTCTTGGCACACACTGAAGGAACACAGTTACAACTGCTTTTGAGACCTCTGGAGTACACTGCAGGAACACTATTAGATCTGCTTTGTGAAACCTCAGGAGTACTCTGCAGGAACATAGAACTGTTTTTTGAGACCTCTGGTGTACACTGCAGGAACACGGTCAGAACTGCTTTGTGAGATAGTCTAGTGTACACTGAAGGAACATAGTTAGAACTGCTTTGTGAAATATCCGGTATATGCTGCAAGAACAGAGAATTTCTTTGACAGACCTCTGGTGTACACTGCAGATATATAGTTAGAATTGATTTGTTAGACCTCTGCTGTACACTGCAATGACATAGCTAGAATGGCTTTTTGATACCACTGGTGTACAGGGCAGGGACAAAGTTAGAATTGCTTTTTGAGACCTCTGTTGTGCACTGCTGAATCACAGAACCTCTTCTAGATCTCTGGTGTACACTGGAAACACAGTTAAAATGGCTTTGTGATATCCCTGGTGTACGCTGCAGGAACACAATATTGCTTTGAAAGACCTCTGGTTTTAACTGCAGAAAATAGTTAGAATTTTGTGAGACCTCTGATGTCCCCTGACAGAACATAGTTACATCTGCTTTTGGCATCTCTGGTGTACTCTGCAGGAACATATTTAGAATTGCTTTGACAGACCTCTAATGTACAGTGCATGAATACAGTTAGAATAGTGTTGTGAGAGCAGTAGTGTACACTTCAGGAACACAGAATTTCTTTGATAGACATCTTGAACACTGCAGGAACATAGAATTACTTTTTGAGACCTCTGGTGTATACTGCAGGAACACAGTTAGAATTGCTTTATGAAACCTCTGATGTACTCTGCAAAAACCTAGAATTGTTTGACAGACCTCTGGTGTACTCTTCAGGAACACAATTATAATTGCTTTGTGAGACCTCTTGGCACACACTGAAGGAACACAGTTACAACTGCTTTTGAGACCTCTGGAGTACACTGCAGGTACACTGGTAGAACTGCTTTGTGAAACCCCACGAGTACTCTGCAGGAACATAGAACTGTTTTGTGAGACCTCTGGTGTACACTGCAGGATTAGAAAATTTCTTTGACAGACCTCTTGTGTACTCTTCAGGAACAAAGTTAGAACTGCTTTGTGAGGCCTCTGGTGTACACTGCAAGAACTCAGTTAGTACTGCTCAGTGAGATATCTGGTGCACTGAAGGAACATTGTGAGAACTACTTTTTGAGACTGTAAGTGTACTCTGCATGAACATAGTTAGAATTGTTTTAGAGACTTGTGTACACTGCAGGAACAATGTTAGAATTGCTTTTGAGACCCCGGTATACACTGCAAGAACATTGAACTGCTTTGTGAGATTTGTGGTGTACTCTGCAGGAACATATTTAGAATTGCTTTGAAAGCCTCTGATGTACACTGCAGGAACACAGTTAGAATTGCTTCTGGAAATCTCTGGTGTACAATATAAGAACATAGTTACAACTGCTTTGTTAGAACTCCAGTGTACACTTCAGGAAAACAGAATGGCATAATAGATGTCTGGTGTACACTGCAGGGACATAGCTAGAATTGTTGAGACCCTCGTGCACTGCAGGAATATAGAATTGCTTTGTGAGTCCTCTGGTGTACACTGCAGGAACACAGAACTGTTTTAGGATACCCTGCAGTACACTACAGGAACAGAGAATTGCTTTGTGAGAACTCTGGGTAGAGTGAAGGAACATAGAACTGTTGTGTGATTGCCCTGGTGTACTTGCAGGAACACAGAATTGCTTTCTGAGACTTCTGCTGCACACTCCAGGAAGAAAGTTAGAACTGCTTTACGAGACCTCTGGTGTACACTACTGGTGCATAGTTAGAACTGCTTTGTGATACCCCAAGTGTAAACTGCAGGAACCTAGAATTGCTTTCTGGTATCTCTGGTGTGCACTGCCGGAACACTGAACTGCTTTGTGATTCATCTGTTGTACTCTTCAGGAATACAGTTAAAATTGCTTTGTGAGATGACTGGTGTTTAATGCAGGAACACAATATGAACTGCTTTAAGGGACCTCTGGTATACACAGCAGATAAACAGAACTGCTTTATGATACTCTTGGTGTACACTGCAGGAACACAGAATTGCTTTGTGTAATACTGTGGTGTACACTGCATAAACACAGTTGGAATTACTTTGTGAGACATCTGGTGTACACTGTATGAACATAGTTAGAACTGCTGTTCGAGACCTCGGGTGTACATTGCAGGAACACAGAAATGCTTTGTGATATGGCTGTTGTTCACTGCCAGAAATCAGAATTTCTTTGTGAGACCTAGGGTGTGCACTGCTGGAACACAGATAGAATTGCTTTGTGAGTCCACTTGGGGACACAGCAGTAAAATAAAACCTCTTTGTGAGACCTGTGGTATATACTGCAGATACACAGAACTGCTTTTATAATTCCCCTGGTGTAGTCTGCAGGAACACAGAATTGTTTTGTGAGACATCTAGTGTACACTGCAGGAACACATAATTGTTTTGTGATACCTCTGATGTACACTGCAGGAACACTGTTAGAACTGCATTTTAAGACATCTGTTGATCACTTCAGGAACACAGAATTGCTTTGTGAAACCTCTGGTGTACACTGAAGGAACATAACATTGTTTTGACAGACCTCTAGTGTGCACTTCAGGAACACACTGATAATTGCTTTGTGAGACCTCTTGTGCCCTTTACAGGAACACAGTTACATTTGATTTTTGAGACCTCTGGAGTAAATTGCAGGAACATAGTTAGAATTGTTTCATTAGAACTCTGGTGAACACTACAGTTCCATAGAATTTCTTTGACAGACCTGTAGTGTACACTGCAGGAACAAAGTTAGAAATGCTTTGTGAGACCTCTGGTGCACACTGCAGGAACACGGTCAGAACTGCTTTGTGAGATAGTCTGGTGTAAACTGAAAGAACATAGTTAGAACTGCTTTGTGAGATATCCTGTATACGCTGCAAGAATAGAGAATTTCTTTGACAGACCTCTGGTGTCACTGTAGGAACATAGTTAGAATTGTTTTGATAGACCTCTGGTGTACACTGCAAGGATATAGCTAGAATGGCTTTTTGAAATGACTGGCGAACAGGGCAGGGACAAAGTTAGAATTGCTTTTTGAGACCTCTGTTGTGCACTGCTGAATCACAGAACTCCTCTTCTAGATCTCTGGTGTACACTGTTGAAACACAGTTAAAATGGCTTTGTGATACCTCTGGTGTATGCTGCAGGAACACAATATTGCTTTGAAAGACCTCTGGTTTTAACTGCAGAAAAATAGTTAGAATTTTTTTGTGAGACCTCTGATGTCCCCTGCCAGAACAAAGTTACATCTGCTTTTTGACATCTCTGGTGTACTCTGCAGGAACATATTTAGAATTGCTTTGACAGACCACTAATGTACAGTGCATGAATACAGTTAGAATAGTGTTGTGAGAGCACTAGTGTACACTTCATAAACACACAATTTATTTGATAGACATCTTGTGTACACTGCAGGAACATAGAATTACTTTTTGAGACCTCTGGTGTATACTGCAGGAACACAGTTAAAATTGCTTTATTAAACCTCTGATGTACTCTGCAAAAACGTAGAATTGTTTTGATAGACCTCTGGTGTACACTTCAGGAACACAATTATAATTACTTTGTGAGACCTCTTGGCACACACTGAAAGAACACAGTTACAACTGCTTTTGAGACCTCTGGAGTACACTGCAGGTACACTGGTAGAACTGCTTTGTGAAACCCAGGAGTACTCTGCAGGAACATAGAACTGTTTTGTGAGACCTCTGGTGTACACTGCAGGATCAGAAAATTTCTTTGACAGACCTCTTGTGTACTCTTCAGGAACAAAGTTAGAACTGCTTTGTGAGGCCTCTGGTGTACACTGCAGGAACTCAGTTAGTACTGCTCAGTGAGATAGTCTGGTGCACACTGAAGGAACATTGTTAGAACTACTTTTTGAGACTGTTAGTGTACTCTGCAAGAACATAGTTAGAATTGTTTTTAGAGACTTCTGGTGTACACTGCAGGAACAATGTTAGAATTGCTTTTTGAGATCCCGGTGTACACTGCAAGAACATAGAACTGCTTTGTGAGATCTGTGGTGTACTCTGCAGGAACATATTTAGAACTGCTTTGACAAGCCTCTGAAGAACACGGCAGGAACACAGTTAGAATTGCTTCGGAATTCTCTGGTGTACAATATAAGAACATAGTTACAACTGCTTTGTAATTCCCCTGGTGTAGTCTGCAGGAACACAGAATTGTTTTGTGAGACGTCTAGTGTACACTGCAGGAACACATAATTGTTTTGTGATACCTCTGATGTACACTGCAGGAACACTGTTAGAACTGCTTTTTAAGACATCTGTTGATCACTTCAGGAACACAGAATTGCTTTGTGAAACCTCTGGTGTACTCTGAAGGAACATAACATTGTTTTGACAGACCTCTGGTGTGCACTTCAGGAATACACTGATAATTGCTTTGTGAGACCTCTTGTGCCCTTTACAGGAACACAGTTACAATTGCTTTTTGAGACCTCTGGAGTAAACTGCAGGAACACAGTTAGAATTGTTTCGTGAGAACTCCGGTGAACACTACAGGTCCATAGAATTTCTTTGACAGTCCTGTAGTGTACACTGCAGGAACAAAGTTAGAAATGCTTTGTGAGACCTCTGGTGGACACTGCAGGAACACGGTCAGAACTGCTTTGTGAGACAGTCCGGTGTACACTGAAGGAACATAGTTAGAACTGCTTTGTGAGATATCCTGTATACACTGCAAAAATAGAGAATTTCTTAGACAGACCCCTGGTGTACACTGTAGGAACATAGTTAGAATTGATTTGATAGACCTCTGCTGTACACTGCAAGGACATAGCTAGAATGGCTTTTTGATCTCACTGGTGAACAGGGCTGGAACAAAGTTAGAATTGCTTTTTGAGACCTCTGCTGTGCACTGCTGAATCACAGAACTCCTCTTCTAGACCTCTAGTGTACACTGTTGAAACACAGTTAAAACTGCTTTGTTATACCCCTGGTGTATGCTGCAGGAACACAGTATTGCTTTGAAAGACCTCTTTAACTTTAGAAAATAGTTAGAATTTCTTTTGTGAGACCTCTGATTGTACCCTGACAGAACATAGTTACATCTGCATTTTGCGATCTCTGGTATACTCTGCAGGAAACACATTTAGAATTGCATTGACAGACCTCTAATGTACAGTGCAGGAATGTAGTTAGAATAGCATTGTGAGAGCTCTAGGTAATACATCAGGAACACAGAATTTCTTTGATAGACATCTTGTGTACACTGCAGGAACATAGAATTACTTTTTGAGACCTCTGGTGTACACTGCAGGAACACAGTTAGAATTGCTTTGTGAAACCTCTGATGTACTCTGCAAAACGTAGAATTGTTTTGACAGACCTCATTGTACTACTTTCAGAACACAATTATAATTGCTTTGTGAGATCTCTTAAGCACACACTGAAGGAACACAGTTACAACTGCTTTTGAGACCTTCTGGAGGCTACATTGCAGGAACACTATTAGATCTGCTTTGTGAAACCCTCAGGAGTACTCTGCAGGAAAATAGAACTGTTTTTTGAGACCCTGCTGTACACTGCAGGAACACGGTCAGAACTGCTTTGTGAGATAGTCTAGTGTACACTGAAGGAACATAGTTAGAACTGCTTTGTGAAATATCCGGTATATGCTGCAAGAACAGAGAATTTCTTTGACAGACCTCTGGTGTACACTGCAGGAACATAGTTAGAATTGATTTGTTACACCTCTGCTGTACACTGCAATGACATAGCTAGAATGGCTTTTTGATACCACTGGTGTACAGGGCAGGGACAAAGTTAGAATTGCTTTTTGAGACCTCTGTTGTGCACTGCTGAATCACAGAACTCCTCTTCTAGATCTCTGGTGTACACTGTTGAAACACAGTTAAATGGCTTTGTGATATCCCTTGTGTACGCTGCAGGAACACAATATTGCTTTGAAAGACCCTCTGGATTTAACTGCAGAAAAATAGTTAGAATTTTTTGTGAGACCTCTGATGTCCCCTGACAGAACATAGTTACATCTGCTTTTTGGCATCTCTGTGTACTCTGCAGGAAACATATTTAGAATTGCTTTGACAGACCTCTAATGTACAGTGCATGAATACAGTTAGAATAATGTTGTGAGAGCACTAGTGTACACTTCAGGAACACAGAATTTCTTTGATAGACATCTTGAACACTGCAGGAACATAGAATTACTTTTTGAGACCTCTGGTGTATACTGCAGGAACACAGTTAGAATTGCTTTATGAAACCTCTGATGTACTCTGCAAAAACGTAGAATTGTTTTGACAGACCTCTGGTGTACTCTTCATGAACACAATTATAATTGCTTTGTGAGATCTCTTGGCACACACTGAAGGAACACCGTTACAACTGCTTTTGAGACCTCTGGAGTACACTGCAGGAACACTATTAGAACTGCTTTGTGAAACCTCAGGAGTACTCTGCAGGAACATAGAACTGTTTTTTGAGACCTCTGGTGTACACTGCAGGAACATGGTCAGAACTGCTTTGTGAGATAGTCTGGTGTACACTGAAGGAACACAGTTAGAACTACTTTGTGGAGATATCCGGTATATAATGCAAGAACAGAGAATTTCTTTCACCGACCTCTGGTGTACACTGCAGGTACATAGTTAGAATTGATTTGTTAGACCTCTGGTGTACACTGCAATGACATAGCTAGAATGGCTTTTTGATACCACTGGTGTACAGGGCAGGGACAAAGTTAGAATAACTTTTTGAGACCTTTGTTGTGCACTGCTGAATCACAGAACTCCTCTTCTAGATCTCTGGTGTACACTGTTGAAACACAGTTAAAATGGCTTTGTGATACCTCTGGTGTACGCTGCAGGAACACAATATTGCTTTGAAAGACCTCTGGTTTTAACTGCAGAAAAATAGTTAGAATTTTTTTTTGTGAGACCTCTGATGTCCCCTGCCAGAACATAGTTACATCTGCTTTTTGACATCTCTGGTGTACTCTGCAGGAACATATTTAGAATTGCTTTGACAGACCACTAATGTACAGTGCATGAATACAGTTAGAATAGTGTTGTGAGAGCACTAGTGTACACTTCATGAACACAGAATTTCTTTGATAGACATCTTGTGTACACTGCAGGAACATAGAATTACTTTTTGAGACCTCTGGTGTATACTGCAGGAACACAGTTAAAATTGCTTTATTAAACCTCTGATGTATTCTGCAAAAACATAGAATTGTTTTGATAGACCTCTGGTGTACACTTCAGGAACACAATTATAATTACTTTGTGAGACCTCTTGGCACACACTGAAAGAACACAGTTACAACTGCTTTTGAGACCTCTGGAGTACACTGCAGGTACACTGGTAGAACTGCTTTGTGAAACCCAGGAGTACTCTGCAGGAACATAGAACTGTTTTGTGAGACCTCTGGTGTACACTGCAGGATCATAAAATTTCTTTGACAGACCTCTTGTGTACTCTTCAGGAACAAAGTTAGAACTGCTTTGTGAGGCCTCTGGTGTACACTGCAGGAACTCAGTTAGTACTGCTCAGTGAGATAGTCTGGTGCACACTGAAGGAACATTGTTAGAACTACTTTTTGATACTGTTAGTGTACTCTGCAAGAACATAGTTAGAATTGTTTTTAGAGACTTCTGGTGTACACTGCAGGAACAATGTTAGAATTGCTTTTTGAGATCCCGGTGTACACTGCAAGAACATAGAACTGCTTTGTGAGATCTGTGGTGTACCCTGCAGGAACATATTTAGAATTGCTTTGACAAGCCTCTGAAGTACACGGCAGGAACACAGTTAGAATTGCTTCGTGAAATCTCTGGTGTACAATATAAGAACATAGTTACAACTGCTTTGTAATTCCCCTGGTGTAGTCTGCAGGAACACAGAATTGTTTTGTGAGACATCTAGTGTACACTGCAGGAACACATAATTGTTTTGTGATACCTCTGATGTACACTGCAGGAACACTGTTAGAACTGCTTTTTAAGACATCTGTTGATCACTTCAGGAACACAGAATTGCTTTGTGAAACCTCTGGTGTACTCTGAAGGAACATAACATTGTTTTGACAGACCTCTGGTGTGCACTTCAGGAATACACTGATAATTGCTTTGTGAGACCTCTTGTGCCCTTTACAGGAACACATTTACAATTGCTTTTTGAGACCTCTGGAGTAAACTGCAGGAACATAGTTAGAATTGTTTCGTGAGAACTCCGGTGAACACTACAGGTCCATAGAATTTCTTTGACAGACCTGTAGTGTACACTGCAGGAACAAAGTTAGAAATGCTTTAGAGACCTCTGGTGGACACTGCAGGAACACGGTCAGAACTGCTTTGTGAGACAGTCCGTGTACACTGAAGGAACATAGATTAGAACTGCTTTGTGAGATATCCTGTATACACTGCAAGAATAGAAATTTCTTAGACAGACCCCTGGGTTCACTGTAGGAACATAGTTAGAATTGATTTGATAGACCTCTGGTGTACACTGCAAGGACATAGCTAGAATGGCTTTTGATACCACTGGTGAACAGGGCTGGAACAAAGTTAGAATTGCTTTTTGAGACCTCTGTTGTGCACTGCTGAATCACAGAACTCCTTCTAGACCTCTGGTGTACACTGTTGAAAACATAGCTAAAACTGCTTTGTTATACCCCTGTGTACGCTGCAGGAACACAGTATTGCTTTGAAAGACCTCTTTTAACTTTAGAAAAATAGTTAGAATTTCTTTTGTGAGACCTCTGATTGTACCCTGACAGAACATAGTTACATCTGCATTTTGAGATCTCTGGTATACTCTGCAGGAACACATTTAGAATTGCATTGACAGACCTCTAATGTACAGTGCAGGAATGCAGTTAGAATAGCATTGTGAGAGCTCTAGTGTACACATCATGAACACAGAATTTCTTTGATAGACATCTTGTGTACACTGCAGGAACATAGAATTACTTTTTTGAGACCTCTGGTGTACACTGCAGGAACGCAGTTAGAATTGCTTTGTGAAACCTCTGATGTACTCTGCAAAAACGTAGAATTGTTTTGACAGACCTCTATTGTACACTTCAGGAACACAATTATAATTGCTTTGTGAGATCTCTTGGCACACACTGAAGGAACACAGTTACAACTGCTTTTGAGACCTCTGGAGTACACTGCAGGAACACTATTAGATCTGCTTTGCGAAACCTCAGGAGTACTCTGCAGGAACATAGAACTGTTTTTTTGAGACCTCTGGTGTACACTGCAGGAACACGGTCAGAACTGCTTTGTGAGATAGTCTAGTGTACACTGAAGGAACATAGTTAGAACTGCTTTGTGAAATATCCGGTATATGCTGCAAGAACAGAGAATTTCTTTGACAGACCTCTGGTGTACACTGCAGATATATAGTTAGAATTGATTTGTTAGACCTCTGCTGTACACTGCAAATGACATAGCTAGAATGGCTTTTGATACCACTGGTGTACAGGGTAGGGACAAAGTTAGAATTGCTTTTTGAGACCTCTGTTGTGCACTGCTGAATCACAGAACTCCTCTTCTAGATCTCTGGTGTACACTGTTGAAACACAGTTAAAATGGCTTTGTGATATCCCTGGTGTACGCTGCAGGAACACAATATTGCTTTGAAAGACCTCTGGTTTTAACTGCAGAAAAATAGTTAGAATTTTTTTGTGAGACCTCTGATGTCCCCTGACAGAACATAGTTACATCTGCTTTTTGGCATCTCTGGTGTACTCTGCAGGAACATATTTAGAATTGCTTTGACAGACCTCTAATGTACAGTGCATGAATACAGTTAGAATAGTGTTGTGAGAGCACTAGTGTACACTTCAGGAACACAGAATTTCTTTGATAGACATCTTGAACACTGCAGGAACATAGAATTACTTTTTGAGACCTCTGGTGTATACTGCAGGAACACAGTTAGAATTGCTTTATGAAACCTCTGATGTACTCTGCAAAAACGTAGAATTGTTTGACAGACCTCTGGGTGTACTCTTCAGGAACACAATTACAGTGGCGTGAAAAAGTATTTGCCCCCTTCCTGATTTTCTCTATTATTGCATACTTGTCACACTGGATGTTTTCAGGTCTTTAGACAAAATATAATATTAGATAAAGGGAACCTGAGTGAACAAATAACACTTTTTCTTTTTTACTTATTTCATTTATTTAATGAAAAAAGTTAACCAACACCAACTGGCACTGTGTGAAAAAGTAATTGCCCCCTAGTTAAATCAACCCAATAAAAAGGGATAATTAGAGTCAGCTGATTGAACACAGCCAGGCTTGATTACAGCCAGCCCTGCTCAATACAAACCTCACTTATTTTGACCCTTACCATCAGAGTCATGTTGCCAGCACAAAGATTCAACAAACACATTATGCCATGATCAAAGGAAGTTCCTGAAAAGATCAAAATACAATTTGTTGCCCTCTATCAGTCTGGAAAGGGTTACAAAGCTATTTTTAAGGCTCTGGTACTCCATCAAACCACAGTGAAAGCCATAATCTCCAAATGGAGAACACTTGGAACAGTAGTGAATCTTCTCAGGAGTGGGCGGCCTGCCAAAATTACTCCAAGGGCGCAGCGTAAAATCATCCAAGAAGTCTCAAAGGATCCTAAAACAACATCCAAAGAACTGCAGGCTTCTCTTGCCTCAGCTAAGGTCAGTGTTCATGGCTCCACAATCAGAAAAAGACTGGGCAAAAATGGGCTTCATGTGAGAGTAGCAAGGCGGAAACTACTGCTAACCAAGAAGAACATAAATGCTCATCTCTCATTTCCCAAGAAGCACCTGAATGATCCACAAGCCTTTTGGGAAAATATTCTATGGACAGATGAGTCCAAAGTGGAACTTTTTGGATGACATGGATCCCATAATGTCTCGCGTAAAGCAAACACAGCATTCCACAGTAAGAACACCATACCAACAGTCAAACGTGGTGGTGGTAGTGTGATGGTGTGGGATACTTTGTCCCTAAGGACCTGGATGACTTGTCATAATTAAAGGAACCATGAATTCTGCTCTGTACCAGAAAATTCTTAAGGAGAATGTCCATTATCCTTCCGCTCAGCTGAAGCTGAAGCGTAGTTGGTCATGCAGCAAGACAATGATCCAAAACACAAAACAAGTCCACATCAGAATGGCTAAAAAGAAGTAAAATTAAAGTTTTGGAGTGGCCTAGTCAAAGTCCAGACTTAAACCCAATAGAGATGCCGTGGCAGGACCTAAAACGAGCAGTTCATGCTCGAAAACCTACCAAATATTACTGAATTAAAGCAGTTCTGCGAGGAAGAGTGGGTTAAAATTCCTCCACAGCGATGTGAAAGACTGATATTGAATTATAGGAAGTGTTTGGTTGTAGTCATTGCAGCTAAATGTGGCGTAACCAGTTATTAAGTGTAAGGGGGCAATTACTTTTTCACACAGTGCCAGTTGGTGTTGGTTAACTTTTTTTCATTAAATAAGTGAAATTAAAAAATAAAACAAGTGTTATTTGTTCACTCAGGTTCCCTTTATCTAATATTACATTTTCTCTAAAGACCTGAAAACATCCAGTATGACAAATATGCACTAATAGAGAAAATCAGGAAGGGGGCAAATACTTTTTCACGCCACTGTATAATTACTTTGTGAGACCTCTTGGCACACACTGAAGGAACACAGTTACAACTGCTTTTGAGACCTCTGGAGTACACTGCAGGTACACTGGTAGAACTGCTTTGTGAAACCCCACGAGTACTCTGCAGGAACATAGAACTGTTTTGTGAGACCTCTGGTGTACACTGCAGGATTAGAAAATTTCTTTGACAGACCTCTTGTGTACTCTTCAGGAACAAAGTTAGAACTGCTTTGTGAGGCCTCTGGTGTACACTGCAGGAACTCAGTTAGTACTGCTCAGTGAGATAGTCTGGTGCACACTGAAGGAACATTGTGAGAACTACTTTTGAGACTGTAAGTGTACTCTGCATGAACATAGTTAGAATTGTTTTAGAGACTTCTGTGTACACTGCAGGAACAATGTTAGAATTGCTTTTGAGACCCCGTATACACTGCAAGAACATAGAACTGCTTTGTGAGATTTGTGTGTACTCTGCAGGAACATATTTAGAATTGCTTTGACAAGCCTCTGATGTACACTGCAGGAACACAGTTAGAATTGCTTCGTGAAACTCTGGTGTACAATATAAGAACATAGTTACAACTGCTTTGTTAGAACTCCAGTGTACACTTCAGGAAAACAGAATGGCATAATAGATGTCTGGTGTACACTGCAGGACATAGCTAGAATTGCTTTTGAGACCCTCGTGCACTGCAGGAATATAGAATTGCTTTGTGAGTCCTCTGGTGTACACTGCAGGAACACAGAACTGTTTTAGATACCCCTGCAGTACACTACAGGAACAGAGAATTGCTTTGTGAGAACTCTGGGGTAGAGTGAAGGAACATAGAACTGCTGTGTGATTGCCCTGGTGTACTCTGCAGGAACACAGAATTGCTTTCTGAGACTTCTGCTGCACACTCCAGGAAGAAAGTTAGAACTGCTTTACGAGACCTCTGGTGTACACTACTGGTGCATAGTTAGAACTGCTTTGTGATACCCCAAGTGTAAACTGCAGGAACCTAGAATTGCTTTCTGGTATCTCTGGTGCACTGCCGGAACACTGAACTGCTTTGTGATTCATCTGTTGTACTCTTCAGGAATACAGTTAAAATTGCTTTGTGAGATGACTGGTGTTTAATGCAGGAACACAATATGAACTGCTTTAAGGGACCTCTGGTATACACAGCAGATAAACAGAACTGCTTTATGATACTCTTGGTGTACACTGCAGGAACACAGAATTGCTTTGTGTAATACTGTGGTGTACACTGCATAAACACAGTTGGAATTACTTTGTGAGACATCTGGTGTACACTGTATGAACATAGTTAGAACTGCTGTTCGAGACCTCGGGGTGTACATTGCAGGAACACAGAAATGCTTTGTGATATGGCTGTTGTTCACTGCCAGAAATCAGAATTTCTTTGTGAGACCTAGGGTGTGCACTGCTGGAACACAGATAGAATTGCTTTGTGAGTCCACTTGGGGACACAGCAGTAAAATAAAACCTCTTTGTGAGACCTGTGGTATATACTGCAGATACACAGAACTGCTTTGTAATTCCCCTGGTGTAGTCTGCAGGAACACAGAATTGTTTTGTGAGACATCTAGTGTACACTGCAGGGACACATAATTGTTTTGTGATACCTCTGATGTACACTGCAGGAACACTGTTAGAACTGCTTTTTAAGACATCTGTTGATCACTTCAGGAACACAGAATTGCTTTGTGAATCCTCTGGTGTACTCTGAAGGAACATAACATTGTTTTGACAGACCTCTAGTGTGCACTTCAGGAACACACTGATAATTGCTTTGTGAGACCTCTTGTGCCCTTTACAGGAACACAGTTACATTTGATTTTTGAGACCTCTGGAGTAAATTGCAGGAACATAGTTAGAATTGTTTCATTAGAACTCTGGTGAACACTACAGTTCCATAGAATTTCTTTGACAGACCTGTAGTGTACACTGCAGGAACAAAGTTAGAAATGCTTTGTGAGACCTCTGGTGCACACTGCAGGAACACGGTCAGAACTGCTTTGTGAGATATCCGGTATATGCTGCAAGAACAGAGAATTTCTTTGACAGACCTCTGGTGTACACTGCAGATACATAGTTAGAATTGATTTGTTAGACCTCTGCTGTACACTGCAATGTCATAGCTAGAATGGCTTTTTGATACCACTGGTGTACTGGGCAGGGACAAAGTTAGAATTGCTTTTTGAGACCTCTGTTGTGCACTGCTGAATCACAGAACTCCTCTTCTAGACCTCTGGTGTACACTGTTGAAACACAGTTAAATCTGCTTTGTGCTACCCCTGGTGTACACTGCCGGAACACAGTTAGAACTGTTTTGTGATATCCCTGCTGTACACTACTGGAAAAGAGAATTGCTTTGTGACAACTCTGGGTAGAGTGAAGGAACATAGAACTGCTTTTGTGATTGCCCTGGTGTACTCTGCAGGAACACAGAATTGCTTTCTGAGACTTCTGCTATACACTCCAGGAAGACAGTTAGAACTGCTTTTGAGACCTCTGGTGTACACTGCTGGTGCATTGTTAGAACTGCTTTGTGATACCCCAGGTGTAAACTTCAGGAACCCAGAATTGCTTTCTGGTACCTCTGTGTGCACTGCAGGAACACTGAACTGCTTTGTGATTCATCTGTTGTACTCAGCAGGAATACAGTTAAAATTGCTTTGTGAGATGACTGGTGTTTAATGCAGGAACACAATATGAACTGCTTTATGGGACCTCTGATATACAGCAGATAAACAGAACTGCTTTATGATACTCTTGGTGACACTGCAGGAACACAGAATTGCTTTGTGTAATACTGTGGTGTACACTGCATAAACACAGTTGCAATTACTTTGTGATACATCTGGTGTACACTGTATGAACATAGTTAGAACTGCTGTTCGAGACCTGGTGTACATTTCAGGAACACAGAAATGCTTTGTGATACGGCTGGTGTTCACTGCCGGAAATCAGAATTTCTTTGTGAGACCTAGGGTGTGCACTGCAGGAACACAGATAGAATTGCTTTGTAAGTTCACTGTGACACAGCAGTAAAATAAAACTGCTTTGTGAGACCTGTGGTATATACTGCAGATGCACAGAACTGCTTTGTAATTCCCCTGGTGTACTCTACAGGAACACAGAATTGTTTTGTGAGACATCCAGTGTACACTGCAGGAACTCAGAATTGTTTTGTGATACCTCTGATGTACACTGCAGGAACACTGTTAGTACTGCTTTTTAAGACATCTGTTGTACACTTCAGGAACACAGAATTGCTTTGTGAAACCTCTGGTGTACTCTGAAGGAACATAACATTGTTTTGACAGACCTCTGGTGTGCACTTCTGGAACACGCTGATAATTGCTTTGTGAGACCTCTTGTGCCCTTTACAGGAACACAGTTACAATTGCTTTTTGAGACCTCTGGAGTAAACTGCAGGAACATAGTTAGAATTGTTTCGTGAGACCTCTGGTGAACACTACAGGTCCACAGAATTTCTTTGACAGACCTCTAGTGTACACTGCAGGAACAAAGTTAGAAATGCTTTTCTGAGACCTCTGGAGCATGCTGCAGGAACACGGTCAGAACTGCTTTGTGAGATAGTCTGGTGTACACTGAAGGAACATTGTTAGAACTGCTTTGTGAGATATGCAGTATATGCTGCAAGAACACAGAATTTCTTTGACAGACCTCTGGTGAACACTGCAGGAACATAGTTAGAATTGATTTGTTAGACCTCTGGTGTACACTGCATGAACATAGCTAGACTGGCTTTTTGATACCACTGGTGTACTGGGCAGGGACAAAGTTAGAATTGCTATTTGAGACCTCTGTTGTGCACTGCTGAATCACAGAACTCCTCTTCTAGACCTCTGGTGTACACTGTTGAAACACAGTTAAATCTGCTTTGTGATACCCCTGGTGTACGCTGCAGGAACACAGTATTGCTTTGAAAGACCTCTGGTTTTAACTGCAGAAAAACAGTTAGAATTTTTTTGCAAGACCTCTGACGTCCCCTGCCAGAACATAGTTACATCTGCTTTTTTACATCTCTGGTATACTCTGCAGGAACATATTTAGAATTGCTTTGACAGACCTCTAATGTACAGTGCAGGAATACAGTTAGAATAGCGTTGTGAGAGCTCTAGTGTACACTTCAGGAACACAGAATTTCTTTGATAGACATCTTGTGTACACTGCAGGAACATAGATTTACTGTTGTAGACCTCTGGTGTACACTGCAGGAACACAGTTAGAATTGCTTTGTGAAACCTCTGATGTACTCTGCAAAAATGTAGAATTGTTTTGACAGAACTCTGGTGTACACTTCAGGAACACAATTATTATTGCTTTGTGAGACCTCTTGGCACACACTGAAGGAACACAGTTACAAATGCTTTTGAGACCTCAGGAGTACACTGCAGGAACACTAGTTGAACTGCTTTGTGAAACCTCAGGAGTACTCTGCAGGAACATAGAACTGTTTTGTGAGACCTCTGGTGTACACTGCAGGATCACAGAATTTCTTTGACAGACCTCTTATGTACACTTCAGGAACAAAGTTAGAACTGCTTTGTGAGGCCTTTGGTGTTCACTGCAGGAACTTAATTAGAACTGCTCAGTGAGATAGTCTGGTGCACACTGAAGTAACATTGT
The DNA here is from genome assembly GCA_016271365.2 of Neoceratodus forsteri. Lineage (NCBI taxonomy): Eukaryota > Metazoa > Chordata > Ceratodontiformes > Ceratodontidae > Neoceratodus > Neoceratodus forsteri. The sequence goes on from CM057455.1 coordinate 80,827,249, forward strand.
TAGAACTACTTTTTGAGACCGTTGGTGTACTCTGCAAGAACATAGTTAGAATTGTTTTTTGAGACTTCTGGTGTAGACTGCAGGAACAAAGTTAGAATTGCTTTTTGAGACCCAGGTGTACACTGCAAGAACATAGTTAGAACTGCCTTGTGAGATCTGTGCTGTACTCTACAGGAACATATTTAGAATTGCTTTGACAAGCCTCTGAAGTACACTGCAGGAACACAGTTAGAATTGCTTCGTGAAATCTCTGGTGTACAATTTAAGAACATAGTTACAACTGCTTTGTAAGAACTCCAGTGTTCACTTCAGGAAAACAGAATTGCCTTGATAGACATCTGGTGTACACTACAGGAAGATAGTTAGAATTGCTTTTTGAGACCTCAGTGTGCACTGCAGGAAAACAGAATTGCTTTGTGAGTCCTCTGGTGTACACTGCAGGAACACAGTTATAACTGTTTTGTGATACCCCTGCTGTACACTGCAGGAACAGAGAATTGCTTTGTGAGAACTCTGAGTACAGTGCAGGAACACAAAACTGCTTTGTGATACCCTTGGTGTACTCTGCAGGAACACAGAATTGCTTTCTGAGACTTCTGCTGTTCACTCCGGGAAGACATTTAGAACTGCTTTTTGAGACCTCTGGTGTACACTACTGGCACATAGTTAGAACTGCTTTGTGATACCCCAGGTGTAACCTGCAGTAACCCAGAATTGCTTTCTGGGACCTCTGGTGTGCACTGCAGGAACACTGAACTGCTTTGTGATACATCTGGTGTACACTCTAGGAATACAGTTAAAATTGTTTTGTGAGATGACTGGTGTTTAATGCAGGAACACATTATGAACTTCTTTGTGTGACCTCTGGTATACACAGCAGATACACAGAACTGCTTTATAATATCCCTGGTATACACTCTAGGAACACAGAATTGCTTTGTGAAACATCTGGTGTACACTGCGGGAACACAGAATTGTTTTGTGACTCCACTGGTGTACACTGCAGGATCACTATTGGAATTGCTTTGTGAGACATCTGGTGTACACTCTAGGAACATAGTTGGAACTGCTGTTTGAGACCTCTGGTGTACATTGTAAGAAAACAGAACTGCTTTGTGAGACCTAGGGTGTACACTGCAGGAACACAGTTCTCTAGGTATGACTAGGTATAACTAGGCATGACTAGGAATGACTGGGAATGACTAGGTATGACTAGTAATGACTAGGTTTGACTAGGTATAGAACATAGAAACAGAAACATAGAAACATAGAATTTGACGGCAGATAAGGACCACTTGGCCCACCCAGTCTGCCCATTTCCCTACCTACTGGATAAGCTGCAGATCCTAGTTAACCAGCAGCCTACTTCTTCCTACCCCCACCCCCCAGAATTGCCTTATGACTATCCCATGCATGCTTGAATTCCACCACTGATTTTGACTCCACAACCTCCTCCAGAAGGCAGTTCCATGGAGCCACAACCCTCTCTGTGAAAAAATACTTCCTTAAATTACCTCTGAGCCGCCCCCCCTCTATCTTCAAGTTGTGCCCTCTTGTTCTTGCACATCTCTTTTTTTGAAAGATGCTGCCCTCTTGGACTTTGTTGATTCCCTTGAGGTACTTGAAAGTTTCTTTCATGTCCCCCCTCTCACTCCTTTCCTTGAGGCTATACATATTAAGCTCCTTAAGTCTCTCTTCATATGTCTTCCGGTGCAGACCCTGCACCATTTTAGTTGCCCTCCTCTGGACAGCTTCCATCCTGTCTATGTCTTTAGGAGATTGGGTCTCCAGAACTGCACACAATACTCAGATGGGGTCTCACCAGCTGTCTGTACAGAGGGATAATAACTTCCTGTTTCTACTGGTGATGCCTCCCTATGCATCCCAGTATCCCCTCAGCCCTCCTTGCTGCCCTCTCACATTGCTTGCCCATCTTTAGGTCATCTGATATGACTACCCCCAGGTCCCTTTCCATTTCTGTTGTTGTTAGTATCTCACCCCCCATTGTGTACTCTTCCCCTGGGTTTTTGTTTCCCAGGTGCATTACCTTGCACTTCATAGCATTGAATCTAAGCTGCCATACATTTGACCATTCCTCTAACCTTGCCAAGTCCCTTCTCATCCTTTCCACCCAGGTATGACTAGGAATGACTAGGTATGACTAGGAATGACTAGGTATGTATGGACAAAAGAAGGTCATGACCCATCGAGACTGTCCCCCCATAACTGAGGGAATTTAATCCCTGTGTTGATTTTCAGTAAGCCAGATATTGATCCCTACTTTAAATGTGTTAACAGTATCACTGTCAACTAGTTCCTGCAGAAGTATATTGCAAAGTCGTGGTGTTCTTACAGAAAAGAAATGCAACCTTCTGTTGGTTCTTGCTTGGCTGATTAGTAATAACTGCTTTGTGAGTCCTCTGTCGTACACTGTAGTTAGACAGTTAGAACTGCTTTGTAATACCTGTGGTATATGCTGCCAATACACAGAACTGCTTTGTGATTCCCCTGGTGCACACTGCAGGAACACAGAATTGCTTTGTGAGACATCTGGTGTACACTGCAGGAACACATAATTGCTTTGTGAGACATCTGGTGTACACTACAGGAATACAAAATTGCTTTGTGAGATCTCTAATGCACACTGCAGGAACACTGTTAGAACTCATTTTTGAGACCTCTCTCTTACACTTCAGGAACGCAGAATTGCTTTGTGAGATATCTGGTGTACTCTGAAGGAACATAAAATTGTTTTGACTGACCTCTGGTGTGCACTTCAGGAACACAATAATAATTACTTTGTGAGACCTCTTGTGCCCTTTACAGGAACACAGTTACAATTTATTTTTGAGACCTCTGGAGTACACAGCAGGAACACTGGTAGAACTGCTTTGTGATACCTCAGGAGTACACTGCAGGAATATAGTTAGAATTGCTTTGTGAGACTTCTGGTGTACACTGCAAGAACTTAGTTAGATCTGCTTTTTGACATCTCTGGTGTACTCTGCAGAAACATATTTAGAATTGCTTTGACAGACCTCTGATGTTCACTGCAGGAATACAGTTATAATTGCATTGTGAGATCTCTAGTGTACACTTCAGGAACACAGAATTGCTTTGATAGATGTCTTGTGTACATTGCAGTAACATAGAATTACTTTTTGAGACCTCTGGTGTACACTGCAGGAGCACAGAATTGCCTTGTGAAGCCTCTGATGTACTCTGCAAAAACATTGAATTGTTTTGGCAGACATCTGGTGTGCACTTCAGTAACACAATTATATTTGCTTTGTGAGATCTCTTGGTGCACACTGAAGGAACACAGTTACAGCTGCTTTTGAGACCTCTGGAGTACACTGCAGGAATACCAGTAGAACTGCTTTGTGATACCTCAGGAGTACTCTGCTGGAACATAGAACTGCTTTGTGAGACCTCTTGTGTACACTGCATGATGACAGAATTTCTTTGACAGACCTTTTGTGTTCACTGCAAGAACAAAGTTAGAGCTGCTTTGTGAGGCCTCTGGTATACACTGCAGGAACACAGTTAGAACTGCTCAGTCAGATAGTCTGGTGTACACTGAAGAAACATTGTTAGAACTGCTTTTTGAGACCATTGGTGTACTCTGCAAGAACATGGAATTGTTTTTAGAGACCTCTGGTGTACACTGCAGGAACAAAGTTAGAACTGCTTTTTGAGACCCCTGGTGTACACTGCTGGAACTTAGTTAGAACTGCTTTGTGAGATCTCTGGTGTACTCTGCAGGAACGTATTTAGAACTGCTTTGACAAACCTCTGAAGTACACTGCAGGAACTTAATTAGAATTGCTTTGTGAAATCTCTGGTGTACAATTGAAAGGCTTGCCTGTAATTCAGTGGCCAAGCTGCCAGCCACTTTCACTTCCTGAGCTATATATGCAGTTCCTCTCAGCCTCACTGTGAAGCATTTTGTCTTTGCATCCAGAGGCTATGTTGGTTTGTCCTCTGAGATGGCTGGGGCCTACCCGTCCCCAAGCCTGCTGTTTCTGTTTGTCTCTACTGGACTTCAGTGTTTGTTTTCCTGCTTCTAGTTTGTATCTTTCCTCCAGCTGTGTGCTTCCTTGTGTTTTGTTTCTTTTTTTTCCTGGGCCTTTCCCTGTTTTCTGTTTTGCTGTGTTTTGGTTTCCTCTTTTGGGAGGGTTTTTATTTTTAAAAGTCCTAGCATACTGCTACTACAAAACACATTCTGCTTGCTTTCAGTTACAACTCTCAATTTACTGCACTGCAACTGCAAACCTACTCAGAACTCATGCTATTGCTTTCAGTTACCTACAACTTCAGACACTGCTGCTGACTGTTTACTTTAATTAGTATTGTACCCAGTGCCTGCGTTTTAACACTGTACTCATTTAACTACTGCTGTACAGGCCCACTTGCTTCCTGCTGCTGCATTGTTTACACCCATTCCTATTCTACCTTGTTTACTCTGAGGTTAGCTGAAGCTCCTGCTGAGGCTATTAAACTAGCTTTTATATCTGCATGTGGTTCTCGGCCTTTCTTCGCTTTCTTGTTTGTCCTACAGTGGGGACTGGGAGGTGTTTGGGGGGGATTGTGGCCTATGTGGTTAATTAATTTTTTTCTAAATCCTGTCTTCACTGCCGAATATCCTGAGTTTGTCACCTGATTTGGCTATTCACGTCTGGCTGGCTTGCCCTTAACTCAGTGCTGTTTACTTGCTATATAGTTGTTATGCAGGTCCACCTATTACTACTTCTGCTTACTGACCTATCAGGTCCACACTTGCTTATGCAATCATTGCTCCTTGCTTACACAAACCATTGCTTCATGCCTAGTGCCATCCCCTCGGCTTTGGCCTGGGATTCTCCTGCTCTCAATCTGCATTCGACCTTGCAAGGTCTCAACACTCAATGCTCATTATTATCTCAGCATGCTGTGCTCATTCAGCACACCAGTTTTGCAGCTCTCAATCAATTCTGGGGCATGCCAGCCATTCTAATCTGGTGCAGGTTCCTGCAACCGACAGTCTCGCTCTGCATTTAGTCTGCATCGTCAAGTGTGTCCAACTTGGGGTGGGATCCTTCTCACCTGGCCCATATCTGGGAATGTCCTCACCCTGGGCTTGGCTTTAGCTGCTTGCTACACGACAGCAGCTCCTGGTGTAGATTTTTTTTTGTTTAATTTAACATACTTTATTAAGTGTGGCCAAATACATAGTCATAAAAACGTGGGATACATTGACATCAGCACATATTGCATAATAAGCTGTATGCAGATTATTAACAGGAAAAGACAAACTTTCAGAAAAAAATAATAACAACACTACCTTGAGAAAAACAAAATCAAAAACTACCCCTCCCACCTCACCCTCCACTCCATGGTGCACTTTCCTATGGCTTAACACAACAGAACTAAAAAGAGGACCAAGATGATAACAGTTGAAGAAAATTATCAAGGAATGATAAAAGGCCATATAAGTAACAAGGGGTCATCCCCTGAAGAATCAAAAAAGGCCAAAGGAAAAAAATAAGAAGAAGGAGATGCTCGCGAACTTTCCAAGACACCCTATCAAAACAAATAGAGGGTGTATAATTTCCCCCATTTTTGGTTAAAAGATGATTGATGGTGGTGTACACTCACAATTAAATGTTCAACATGGAGTGCAAATGATATTTCATGCAATCATTCCATGTAAGAAATGGTAGCTTGATCCATCCAGTGTCTAAGCACTAGCTTTTTGACCGCCATTGAGATTAGAGCCATATGAAATCTTCTCTCCTTCACAGGAATTCTGGAGTAATCTGCCAGAATGCATATGATGGGGGAGAAGAGGCCCTCCAGTCGCAGCAGTGGGTCTAGAGCAGATTCAATTTGTTTCCACAAGGGAGATATTTTTTCACACAACCACAATATATGAAGGAGCGAGCCCTCCTCCTTGTTATACCTAGAACACATGTTGGAGGGAAGCCACTTCATTCGAGCCAATTTGATAGGAGTATAATACATATTGTTTAAAATACAGTATTGCGTAAGCCTTTATCGATCTTGAGTGAGGTATGTATATAGGCCTGTCCATATAGAGTGCCAGTTAATAACTTCGTCAAGGAAAAGCGCTTGCCAGATCTGAGATCCGGCAATCGGGAGAGGTTGCGGGTATGTGAGAACCAATTTATATATGGCAGAAATGCCATGGGATTTGCAAGCGAAGATCTTGATTTGCTGGAGAAAGGCTCCAATATGGGAGGGGTTGGATTTTTTCCCAAACACATTGGCTAGTAAGTGCTTAAGCTGAAAAATTTGGAAGGCAGCCCGTGATGTTAGATCAAATTTGGTAAGAATCTCCTCAGCAGATAGAATAGAGTCCTATGAATAGGAGTCAGCCACAGTGAGATCGGGAGAGAGTGGTAACCAATGCTGAGATATAGGAGCACCACCTATTTTGAGATTCAAATTGGCATAGATCGGCTGAGAAAAATCGGAGCTCGGAACTACCTTATAAAAACTGAACATTTGAGAAAGAACTCTTAGTGAAATACCAATCGGGAAAGACTGCAAAGCTTTTGGTATATTTTTAAAGGGCGTATAAAAAAGTGAGGATGGAGCTAAATTATGCACAGCAAGAATGTCCGACTCAATATGCAACCAGATTGAGACATACTTATAATGATTAAGGAGTTCCGATAAAGAAAGCCACTTCCCACATTTATAGAGATGACAAGTCCAGTAATAATATAAAAAGTTAGGGAGATGCAAGCCTCCTAGCTCTTTAGATAAGAAGAGCTTAAGATAGGATCTTCGAATAGCTTTGTTCTGCCAGATAAAAGAATTAACATCAGAATGGATACACTGAAAAAAAGACAAAGGCAACCAAACATCCAGCACGTTTAGATAAAACAGTCTGAGTAGGATATTCATTTTGACGGTGTTAATCCTGCCCCATAAAGAGAGGGGAAGCTTTTTCCATCTTGATAAGTCCTGCTGAATATTATACCACAAATCCTCCAGATTAAGTTTGGGGAGTAAAGATAAGTCCAAGGTAATATGAATACCCAAATATTTAATGGACCGGGGGTCCATTTCATACCAAACTTACTGTAAGCTGAGCTATATGTTAAATAATTAAGAGGGAAATTTCAGTTTTGCTAATATTGAGTTTGTAGTTCGAGAATTTCACAAAAATATCAATAATATGCAGTGCTTCTGTTAGAGAAGAGACCGGATCTGAGAGATGAAGCAATATGTCATCTGCATAGACTGAGAGCAAAGGGGCCCTATCACCTATTGGAATATCAGAAATTAAAGGAGAAGATTTCAGCTGCCTGATCAGGGGTTCGAGATATATGTTAAAGAGAAAAGGAGAAAGCGGACATCCCTGCCGTGTACCCGAAAAGAGAGGGAAGACATCAGAGAGTACACCGTTGCAGTGTATTCTAGCCAGAGGGGAGGAATATAGAGCCTGGATCCATTTAATAAAATTATTAGGAAAGCCCATTATCTGTAGCACAGCCCACAAGAAATTCCAGTCCATCCTGTCAAAGGCTTTTTCTGCTTTTAGGGATATCAAGGCCATATGGATAGGAAAGGTTTTGGCCACCTGAACCAGATATGACAATTTACGAAGGTGATCAGCAGGGGTTCTGCCTGACACAAATCCAATTTGCTCCGGACTGAGAAGATGAGTCCAGACTTGTTCAATTCTACTAGTGAGTATCTTGGCTAGAATTTTAATATCACAATTTAGCAGAGAAATTGGACGATAGCTCGTTGGAGACTGGGGTTGTTTGTCTGGTTTAAGGAGGAGGATAATAGAGGCTTCCAGCAGGGATGGATCTTGGGTTTGTCCAGAAAGCATACAGTATATTGATACAGATGCAACAGGCAAGGTGCAAGGTCTTTGGCGCAAACTTTATAAAAGTTTGAAGGGAATCCATCTGGACCGGGGGCCTTGTCCATCACGAGATTATGAATAGCCGACAACACTTCTTGGAGGGATATAAGAGCAGATAAAAGGGACTGCTGTGTGAGAGAGAGAGTAGGTAAAGATGAAGCAGACAGGTATTCTAATAATTCAGCTTGTGACAGAGATGCGGGACGCTGACTATAAAGAGAGGAATAGAACTGTCTAAAAACAGAAGTTATGTCTCTTGAGTGTGTTTTAGTAATTCCATCAGGATCATTAATAGAGGGAATAAATCATGACGTCTCTAATTTCCTTAGGTGCAAGGCTAGGAGATGACTTGCCTTCTCACCTTGATCTATATATTTTGCCTGAGTTCTTAGTATGAGAAATTCCGCTTTTTCTTGTACTAAACGAGAATACTGATTCCTTAAATTCAGTAATGATTTTAACAGATCGGGAGAGGAAGAAGAGGTGAGAGATTGCTTGAGTGTACGGATTTGATCCAGGAGTGAGATGCTGGTAGCCTCTCTCTTCCGCTTACGTGTAGAGGAGAGCCTAATAAACTCGCCTCTCAAAAAGCATTTCAAGGCACACCATTCATGATACGTTCTTGCGACAGAACCCTGATTATTTGCAATGAATACTTGAATCAAGTCAGAGATCCTAGTAATAACATAGTCTTCCTTTAAAAGCTGCATATTTAAACGCCATACTGAGTCCCTTTGGAGGTTTTGATTTAGCAAGACAGTGACTCAGGCCACAGCGTGGTCCGATATAACAATCGGTTCTATGGCAGAGTCATTTAGACCATGTATAAGAGAATGGCTAAGTAAAATATAGTCCAGCCGGGACCAGGTAGCGTGCACCATAGAGTGAAAAGAGAAGGCACGGACCCTGGGATTTTGCAAACATCATGGGTCACACAGCCCAGCAGAATCAAGGAATTCAGCAAATGCCATCTGGACATTGGAGGGGGACTTAAGCAAGGAATTAGAATGATCTAAGTCCTGCATGGGTGGTAAGTTCCAATCCCCCCATGGATTAAGGGAAGTGCAGAAAACATTTGCAATTTGTTCAGTAAGTCCTGAAAAAATTCAGAATTTCCCCCCACAGGCCCATACACACTCCCAAGGACTAATTCAGTGTATTCCAATAGGCCATGAACTAATACATATCTCCCTTGTGGGTCAGTAATTATCATTTTTGGTTAAAAGGCAATCGACTTGTGAATTAGGATGGCAGTGCCTCCACTGGCGGTTGAGGTACCGGAAGCAGAAACTTGCCCAATCTCCAGTCTACGCAAGCCCACCGCTTCCCCGGAGAGAAGATGGGTTTCTTGGATAAAGGAGATATGGGCCTGCAGTAGTGATACATGTTTAAGAAACTGAATTCTTTTATTAAGTTCACAAGCCCTTCTTACATTCCAAGTTATACATTTTTTCAGGCCACTAGCCATTGAAATCTATAAAGCCCCATGCATAATGAGTCCCTTGTAATGAGAAAATGCACCAATAACCCCCTCCAACAAATATTCCCTGGAAACTATAAGATAGGTGTTCCCACAAACCCCCCCAAAAAACATGAACATAAATCCATCCATTAAAACAATTGTAAAGTGCGGGGAGACCCTATCATTAAAAGTGAAGAGAAGTGGAACACCAAGGTTATCTGATACCCCTACCCCATAATCCCTACCCTCTTATAACTATTTACAATTAACTCTCTATCCAACTTTAAAATCAACTGAAAAGCCTCATTGCTCTTGAATGGTAGAGACCCCATATGTACCCTTTTATAACTACCCTCTATAATCATATCTAGGCATACAAAACTGAAATTAGCAACTTCGTGCATAGAATAAACCGCTAACCCTAATTTTGACATAATTATGATCCAGCCTAAGAAACCAAAGATAAACCCCATAGTGCCATAGGATATAGAGAAAGGGACGAGAGTAATTAGAGTACATCCCCCCATACACCAGTACGTGTGGTTGGCTATTCCTAAGCCAATGTCCTCTCCTTCCCACCCCCCCACAAGACCTTAATCGAAAGGTACCATAATTAGTCTTAATCCAAATAGAAATACACCGTGGAGTTATGGAACAGGTCACCCCTCATATGCAAAACCGCATTACTGTCAGCCTGCCAAGAGGAAAGCACGGTCTGCACCAGAGACTCTAAAAGAGGTAATAAGGAAAAAGAAAAAGGTGTAGAGCGAACAGGAATGCAGAGAAAGCTAGTTGTAAGCGTTGAAATAAAAAATACGAAAGAGAGCAATAAAAATTAAAAAAGAGAATAAAAGAAGAAAACGAGAAGGAGGACAGAAGTCCTATAGAAAAATATCAAAAGGAGACAGGCTCTTTATGCAGGGGTTAGGCTTCGCTATCACTCCAAATATAGCAAATCCAGAAATGTAGTATGGTAGAGAAGCAGCCAGAAGAGGGAGGATTAGTAGTGAGCAGAGAGAGAGAGATAAAAGATGGTATTTCCAGCCTTATTTGCATAAAGCAACATAGAAATATCTCAAGGGGGAGTAGATAAGCCAAGTGACCCCATGAAGATGCGTCTGTTCCCAAGGGGAACCATATTTGTAACGGGCCAGCACCGCACCATAAAACAACCCCCACTAGAAACAGCCAACTACACAAAAAAAGGTCCGGGGGAAAATGGTGCCTCGATGCAGCATGGAATCTTCCAGGCCTTCAGGCCACTGCTCGCCTTCCTCTCAGTCTGCCGCCGTCCTCTCCCTAAAGGGGAATACCTCCCCACACAAAAGGCATCCTCTCGACTGGATGCATCAATGGTAAGCCAGCTGAAAAGGCATTCAAACAGTCAAAAGAACTTCTTTGATAACTTGTAAACTGGTCCACAGCATTAAAAGGTTTAAATAATGAGGGAAGCTTCTTGCTCAGATCAGCCTGAGCCTGGTCAGCAGAGTCAAAGGAAAGCCATACTCCATCCACCAGAACCTGCAAACGAGCTGGGTATGCCACACGAAACTTAATACTGGCTGCTATCAGCTTGCTGACTGTTGAATGAAAGGTGGCTGTCTTCTGGTGGGTTTCAAAAGGCAGGTCCTGAGTAACCTTAGTCGCTTGCCCTCCCAGCGTATAGCCTGTAACTCTCTGACTTTCACCAGGATATGTTGCTTTTCCAGGTAATTAAGCAAGCAGATGATCATCGGACAAGGGGAGGCTGACTCCTCCAGTTTTGGGCATAAAGACCTGTGCGCCCTTTCTATTAGATAAGTAGGGTTATGTGGGGAAGGACCCACAATCTTGGAGAGAAATTTCTGCATAAATGGAATCGCAGAGGATCCCTCAGCCTCTTCTGGTAGCCCAAAGATCAGGATATTATTCCTCTTACCCTCTAGGTCTTCGGTTTTAAGTTGCAATTGAGTAATTTGTTGCCTGAGCTTTGTGATCTCTGGTTCAGTCTTGTCTCACCAGTCCTCTAGAGAGTAGGTACGTGCCTCAGTGTCCGCCGCTTGAGTCCTGAGATCCACCATCTCGCTGCAAATATTTTTAAAGTCAGCGGCGATATCTTGAAGAGTCTCTTTAAAAGGTTGCAGTTCTTGTAGAAAGCATTCTTCTGAGAGTGGTGCAGAGGCTGGCAGGACGCCCAATTGTTTAGCCGAGGAGTGCTGGAGAGGTTTTGCTTTTTTCGCCTGCTTGTCAGGTGAGACCGGGGCCGTGTGTCTGGGTAAGGCCGCTTTCATTTCGGCCTCCATCTCAGCGTGTTAAGATAGCAGAGACCCCAGAAATTTGGCCAGAAAAAATCATTGGATAGACAGGAACAGTAATGTTGGGGCGATCCCTAGTAGTTTAAGCCAAAAAGCACTAGATTATTGTAGATTTTCAGATGGGGGAGTGGGAGCCGAGGGAAACAGCAGCTAGCAAGCTGAAACCATCACATGATCTCCCCTGGTGTAGAATTTAAGACTAGTGGTGAAGGGTGGTTACTACGATCTCCTTTGGCTCTAGTATTCCACTATAACGACTGGCCATTGACTTTAGTGGTTTCCCTAGCAAGGCACCTTCACCGCATTCTCCCCACGACTGCCTCTGGTTCACCTGGTTTGATTTAGGGTGGGTAGGCCAGGTGAGTGCCTTAGCAGTTGTTGCTCTCCTTCTGTGCCTTGGATGCTCATATTTTTGCAGAGTTTTCTTGCAACCTTCCACGACATTCCCGCTAGAGGGTTTGAATGAGATCCTTCTTCCAAATTGAATATTTTCCACCTCCCTTTAATTGGGTTTTCCAAATTGCAGCTGCAGAGCTGTCACTAAATAAATTTTCCCGAGCCTGGAGGGAAGGTGACCTAGGCCTTGGATCCGCAGAGATTTCCTCCTCATAGGGGTTTTGTTTCTCTCCTCCATTGCCTCAGGTCATAACACTTAGTTAGCACAGTAGTGTCCCCTAGTTTCCTTAGGTAGGTTCCATTGTTGGATGGAGGTGGAGGATGTCCTGCCATTCTCTCTCCCCTTAGGGGATCCCCTTCTCTCAATGCAAGCCATCTCTATTCTTCTCTACTACTATGTTCCAGTTACAGCTTCTACGTCACTGTTACTGCTTGCTCATACGCATCATGTTGCCTCCTTTGGGGATGATACTACATTTGTTTTGGGGATTCCTAAGGTACCGTTAGCCACGGGAACCATCCCGTGGCACTTCTAGGGGCAGAACCCTCTCCGAGAGTTCATTGCTTCATACCCCTACAGGGTGATAATTTCTCTGGAATAGAGAGTGCGAATGGCCACAACCAAAACTAACACAGTTACACAAGCATAACACTATACTGGCTGTGTAGGTCATTGAATTGAAGGGCTTGCCTGTAATTCAGTGGCCAAGCAGCCAGCCACTCCCTCTTCCTGAGCTATATAAGCAGTTCCTCTCAGCCTCACTGTCAAGCATTTTTTCTTTGCCCTACCATCCTCCCCCCCTCCTCCAGCGGCAGCACTCTCTCCTTAGGGGGACTCCTAAGGTACCTTTAGCCATGGGAACCATCCAGTGGCACCTCTAGGGGCAGAACCCTCTCTGAGAGTTCCTTGCTTCATACCCCCTACAGGGTGGTAATTCCTCTGGAATAGAGAGTGTGAACAGCCACAACCAAAACTAACACAGTTACACAAGCATAACACTATACTGGCTGCATAGGTCAGTGAATGTAAGAACATAGTTACGATTGCTTTGTGAGAACTCCAGTGTACACTTCAGGAACACAGATTGTCTTGCTGTACTGGGGGTGGGAGGGATGGGGGCAGCAGTGGCATAGATTACAGGGGTCAGGGGGGCAAGCTGCCCCGAACAAAGACCGGGACATTTTTTCATTCTGCCCACTTTTGTTTTTTTTTCCCCCTCTTCTGGACCTGGCTGACTAGAACGGGAGATGGGACAAGGCGGGCGGGCAGCTAACTGTTGCATACATTTTAAAATCTGACTCCCATCCTGACGATTGTTCCGAAGATCCCCATTTCCGATTGGCTGCAATGTGCACTTTGCAGCCAATCAGAGAGCCATGCAGCCAGTGCCACAGTGAGTCACATGCATGCCTGCATGACCTAACCATTCGGCGCCATTTTTTGCCAATCGTGGTCACCAGATCGCCTCAGACTGGTTGGTCCAACACCCAGTTCCATCACTGATTCACCGTTACTGCTGTTCTCCTGGGAAAAGAGAAATTCTCCTCAGTCGCCGCCGTTCTAATGGTCCGTGACGTCCGTCCGATCGGATAACACATTTTCTCTCCCCCCCCGGTCCCCACCGAGAGGCTCGCCAGCTGCCAAAACACACACCACTGACAAGCCCTGGGGAATAAACTGCTGCCAAGGAGAGAGGAGTCTGAGAGAGTCATGTTGCACTGCTGAGCTTTTCTGATCGACTCTTCCGGGCCAGAATGACAGGCCACAAGATGGGAGGAGGAAGGGGAGGAAGATAACTTTTAGACCGCTGTGGGGGAGTCCAGGACTCAACTTGAGAGGATTTGGACTTCAGTGGTAGACCCAGAGCAGAAGAGAAGGGCCAACTGGCTGGGAGCCAAGACCGTGAGCCGTGCGAGAGCCCAAATTTGTCTGCTGCAGTGCAGCCTATATGCCAAGATCACCCAAATGTGAAGGAAGGAGCTGGGTCCAGAGGTAAGGAGTCCTTGGCTAAAATGTTGGATTACAGACATTCAAGTGTGGGAAAATGTTGGGGATTGGGGATTTCACTGGCTCAGACAGTCTGACTTGTACAATCTGAACTGTCTGGTCCAACATGCAGGACCATGCAACTTGGATGGTCATAGCATGACCAAACAGGCTAGCTAATCAGTCTGGTTATTACCTATCTGGTCCAGTACAGCAGACTGCCAGTCCATTACTTTCCTCACTCCGTCCTAGTCAATATTGGACAGGCCTGGATTAATAGGGGGCAAATGCCCCAGGGCCAGGCCCCCACCAAAAGGGGGCCCCCAGTTCTCCTACCAACCATGCGCTACTTGCGTTGCTCAATCCTCATAGCTCCTAAACGCAATTGTCTGAGTCCTGAGTCCTACCTGACTATAGTAAGACTTTGAGTGAAAAAAAAAAAACATACCAGCTCAGCTAGCTTTCTGTGTGTGTGGGGGGGGGTGGACCTTTGGAATGTCATATGGTCACTGATTCTGCTGATAGGGGAAATTTAATCCCTGCACACAGGCTTAGCCAGGTTAGAAAGGAAGGCAGGGCAGGGGGAATATAGCAGGAAGCCAGTGGGACCCTAGTAGACACCAGACAATTATTGAATGAGGATTTGAACGGGTGGTGTGTGCTGTCGAGCAGCAGCTGAAGGAAATGGCACAGATGGGCGGCAGGCAGTGGGCCGCAGGTTGGTGTGTGGTGGGCTGGACTTTGCATCAGCAGGCAGCAGCTCTGATTCTCAGGGTCTCATCTCTGCCCTCTCTGAGTCTGCTCTGGGCCAGCAGCCTCACAGAAATTAATTTTTTTAATGAAGCATTTTTGTTCTTTTGTGAGGCAGCCTGCTGTTGTGTTGGGACTGGAGACTGTGACAAGGGCAGGTGGGTGTCAGTCAAGTCTTGAGCTGAGGAGGAGGAGAGTCTTCACTCTCTTGATGACTTGATGACTAAGTGAGCTGATGACTGACTCGGCCATGTGTGGTGTGGTGTGCTGGTGGTGCAGTCAGTGACTGGTCAGTCAACACTGACTGCAGCACAGTCTGCTGGGCAGTTCCTTCCTAAGCTGCATGTTGTTCCATACTCCCTCCCAGTCCCTTGTTCACCATCTCGAGGTTCCCTGGTGGCAATTATATAACTTAGCCTGCTACACTGATTTTGATTTAAATAAATCATTTATTTATTTAATTTAAAAACACCTAGGCTGCTGCTTAATACTCAGGCCGGGCAGCTGCTGAGTGTCAGCTGTCAAATAAAGCAGTGCAGAGTGTGCAGTTGCCAGTTGGGTAGTTAGTCTGAGCTGAACAGTAGGAAATAAGTCAAAGCAGACTGCTCAACTGGCAGCTCTTACCATGTATGCAGTGATCAGCTTTGCCCTGTGTGTCTGCAGTGATTAAAAAAATTAAGATACCTTGATCTGGCTTGGAAGAGCAGCAGACCTAACAATAAATGGCCCATGCATGCAGTTTAACTGCCACTGAGATTGAGAAATCAAAGAAGGCACAGCACAGACCCGGCACTTTTGATGTAGGGTCTACTCTTCTCCTTCTCTAATGCCTCTCTGCTATACCTGGACTGCTGCTAAAATTAAAAATGTAATGCATCAGTTTTAATTAAAATTCATTTCTCACACCCAGCCCTAGAAACCAGTATCTGTTCTGAGACTACTGTGGTGCCAGGCAGCAGACTTGACTGAATGACTGACAGTGCAGTAGTCTGTCTCACCACAGTCTGCTCTGCTCCTGGCCACATTTTGATTTTATTTAATTGATTAAAATATGAAGCCAGCCCAGTGGTGCAGAGGGTTGAGGTGCTGGTTCCTTACCTCATCCCACGCCGGCGACCCGGGTTCGGGAACGGACTCGGGTCGTCGGGGGCTGGCAGGGACGGCAGAAGATTGAGCATCCATAGGGCTGCTCTCCGCTCCCGGGGGTGGGTAGTGGGGTCTTGTCGCACTGCAGCGGCCCCTGGTGGATACCAGGAACACTGCTGATGCATGCAAGAAAGAGGGAGTAACTACAAAAGTGGGAATACTGCTTCGTGGTAACCGGATGATGGCTGCCCGGCGCTCTGAGGCCATCAAAGGTCCTACCGAGCTCTCTGTCTCAGCAGCATCCCTGGGGCTAAAGTAGGAGTACTGGTCTCCTCCTTGGCTGGTGCCTTCCTCCTCAGAGGAGGGGGACCCATCTGGCGAAAGGGTTATGCCGGGTCACCCTGGGGATCGGCTGCGATCTGAGGTGGAATCTTGGAGGACAGATGGGTCGGAGGACTGCCTTGGCAAGCCTGAAGGAGTGGCTGCCGTGGAGCACGTAGGGGGTAGAAACAGATAACGCAAAAAAAATAATATGAAAACAGCATGAACGAAGAATGATCATGATGGTAGTGTCACCCTGTCTGTTGAAAAAGAAAGGCAGACTGCATAGGATGGCCTGGCCTGCATACTTAGCTGCTGGAATTCAGAGTCGGACAGTGGGCTACTGGGCTCAACCTGGCTGAATTGAGTAAAAGTGGGACTGCAGCTGCTAGTCTGACTGTGCAGCCTCTTGGCGTGTCTGTGTGTGCCTCTCAGTGATGATCATCTTCGCTCTGCATTTTAATCAGCCTGAATAAACAGTCACTTATTTAATGCTTTATTCACCAATCACCACCATTCAATGTAAGCAAAAAAATAACTAGTCAGTTATTACTGGCTTGTCCCAGTACCCTACCTCACACCATCCCCTTTCAATTGATTCTCTTGTGTTGTGTCTAATGATAAATGAACCCCTCCTTCTCTGCCCATCCCAGACAGCGTGTGATACAATAAATTCCACCGTGACTAGTTTCCCCCTTCATCCTATCCCATTTTGAACTTATTCCCAGGTGCTTAGTGCTCCCTTCCTCACCACCCCGATTGAAAAACTGTATGTTTTTTGTTTCATGTTGCACCCCACCCTTACAGCTACCTTGTACATCCCTATCCCTCCCAGTCAGTCCCGTGGGTCCCATTGACAAGCCCAATTTCCCCAGATGTGGTGACCAGCACAGAAAAACACAAACAAACACAGTTCTGCTTTTCGTATGACAAATGACAGTGTAATCCTTTATCGGGTTGGCAGTATAGCCTAGAGGTTAGAGTAACGAGCTGTGAACAAGCTTGGTACATCTGGTAGATTAGACCTGGGTTTGATTCTCACAACCTCCACTTGCATACTGTGTGACTCTGAACAAGTCACTTAACTGCCCAGTGCTCCCAGGTTGTCCCTGAAAACAGGCACTTGTGCCTAGTGGGCCTTACCCCAGTTACCAAAGACTTAAATAAAATAAATGTAATGTGCTTTATGAAATACCAGGTCATTGTGTGTAATTATGAAAATGTGGCCATATAATGTGCATTTATGAAATACATGCACTAAGAACCTAATCTCATCATGATAAAGGATTCGGATGGTAGCCAGTCTACAAGGTGAACAGAGGACTGTGCTGTGCTGATGGCTATCTGGGGGGAGGAATGTAGGACTTGCCAATGGAAATCAGGGGATTGCAGTAGTGATATAGGGATTGGGGAGGTCAGGTGAGGGTGGGGGACAATATGAGACCAGGCTCATACATTGATCAGGAGTGGGTGGGCAAGGGAGCAGGGAAGTGTGGCTATTTGATACTAAGGAATCTCATTGAAAAAGGAATGGGGTGACAAGGGGGGGGCAACATAAGACCAGTGACCATTTTCCTTTTTTTTATGAAAAAAGAAATACACAACAAATATGTGATACAGCATAACTTTATTGTGGACAGTATTGCTAGTTGATTGTCCTTAGTTGAGACTACTATGTAAAGGAACAGGGGAAACAACTTTTTTATCCAGGAGAGGCACACTAGCCAAAGCTCTTTTCCGGGTGCAACTTGGAGCACAAGGAAGTTAAAACAGCAGTACTACCTAAGTAGGAAGTGATTATCAAAATTCTTTTTTTTGCTGTAAGCGTGCAGCTATAGATTATCCATATTTGTACAAATAACCAATGTATGTTTACATATTCAGATCTTGAAAGTACATACAAATTTACCCTATCCAAATATGTGAATATGGAAACATACAACTTATGATTTGAGTCAGTGACAAGTAATCTTTCTGTATAAAATGTCACTTTTTACAGTAGAAAAATAGCAGAAAATTGTAAGGAAACCCCCCAAAATGCACCATTTTCAACCTTTGTTTTGAAAATTTTCCAGGGGGCATGCTCCTTTACTCCCCCGATTGGTTGTGTATTTTGACCTCTCAAACACAATATACATTGAGGCCCCCTGAGTTCAACAGCCCCAGGCCTTCTAAAGGCTTGATCTGGCCCTGAGAGAACTGTTTAATTGACTGATTGGTTATAAGTTTTTAGTCTCCCTCCCCACACCAGTGAACAGAGATAAATCCATTTGGTAACCTCTGTTTTTAGAGCCAGGGCATGGGGTGGCTATCTGGCTATGCACAATGTACACAACCAACTTGAGGCATCACTCTAAGACTAGATGGACCTCTAGTAGGTCAGAGGCTGTGTTTATCCTCCAAGTCCTCACCCCACTTGGATGAAGCCTGCAAACTCAGAAGCTGCTGAAGCAATGAGGAGTGGGAAGCCAGGGTCAAAGGCAAGCCATCACCTGAACCTGCTTCAATGGGCCATCAAAGTTCTGAGGACTCAATTGTAGTCATTGTGTGAGGCAACTGATCCCTATCCTAACTGGGCAGCCAGTAGTAATTACTGTACTGGGTAGCCCTGGGTGAGCTGCAATTCTCTGGCCTCTGGGTGCACATTTGGGCCTGTAAACTCTCTCCATTTCTCTCTCTGCATTACCCCCAGAAATTGCATTTGCTATCTAGATGTTCTACATGCTGGCAGGAATACATGATGATGAAGGATACATGTATTTGATTCCTGTGAAGTGCACCTTGAGATACATGTGGTCTTTGTTTAGAGATATGTCAGCCCTCTGAGATTATTGGCTCATTTGTTTCACCATTATTGCAGAGGATGTTGTTGTAGTTGTCTGCAGTTACAGGGTTTTGATTATAAATGGCATACTGTATGTTCTACGCAGGTTGTGGAGTATTGGTGTGGGGGTGGGTTGCTCATTCATATATTATTGCAAATCAGTTTTGCAGGGGTAATCATAGTATTCCTTCATGTCCTGATGGGGGATTTTGCTAGCAATTTTGTGGGCATGTTTTTCATTTTAGCCTCATGTCAGTCCACCTCATGCACTGCACACTTGTTTTGTGGCACAGCTGTTTCTTTGGTTATATTATTCTAGCTTACTTTTTTGTCAACAGATGCCATATTTGTCTGAGTGGATATTATTATGAACCTATAACTCGAGGTGGTGCCCAAATAGAACCTCCAACCCCAGTGCCCCCCATGAATAGCCCCTCCCACCCCACTCACTTCAGTTTGTGACATGGTTTTCATCCAGATCCAGAATAATCTGTATGTCTTGTCCACCGTGATGGCTGACATCTTACATCACACATGGAATGTAACAGGGCACGGGGATCAACTTTCCGATATTAAAAAAAAAATGCATTCTGTTTTAAAGGTGTTGGATCCAAACAGATTTTCTGAAAGTTAGACCTGCTGTTGTTGCATGACGTCCTGATCCTGTCATGGATTTAGTTCGAAATAGCTGCATTTCAGTAACAGAATGACACAGCGTAACGCTGTCTGTAAGCAGACACAGGCAGTGTGGAGGTAATTTGGGTAGGCTGAAATAAGTAATGGGTCCAGTATGGAGCCCTGTGGGACCCCTGCTAGAATGGGAAAGGGGGGAAGGACACCACCCACCTGAACTGACTGTTTATGGTGTGAGCAGAACCTGTCCACAGCACATGAGCTGAGAGGCCAGAAAAATTCAACTTGATCATGAGCAGCTGATGGGACAATGACTTGAAAGTTTCAGCTAGCTTGATGAATATGGCTGTTGACGTGTCCCTGATCCATCCCAGAAAGGATAGAATCAGTTACATACAGCAGAGAAGAGATGGTAAAGAGGTTCCTACTAAAGCCAGACTGGAAAGGCAAGAGGAAACTTGAGGAGTCAAAGTCAGGGATCTAAGAGTACACAATGGATTCTTGGAGCTTAATGTTACTGTAGGTGGGAGGATTGAAACTGGCCTGTAGTTGCCTCATGAGGAGGGATCACCTCCACCCCAGCACCCCTGTACAGAGGCAGAATCGTAGCTTTTTAACAGGCCTGAGGAACAGCACTGAGGGAGAAGGAGAGGTTCAGAAGGTGGGACTTGTCTTGTAGGATGGGAGGGCTAGCTCAAGCAGAAGTTTCAAGAAGTCCAGGATCCACCCATCAGGACTGGACTTGGAAGGGTTATGTAAGCAGCAAAGTGGGGTGAGAGACTAGTGAGCTATCCACCTAGAGGATGGGGTGGGGGCAAAATTAGGTCAAGACTGATTTGAAATGAAGCTGAGATGAGGTCCTGTCCTACTGAGAAGGAAGTTAAGTAAGTTCCTTAAATATTTTCAGCTTTTCAGGTAAGTCCCCACTCCCGAGGCCGAAGAACTGCATACAAAACAAATCTCGTATCTTGGGTCAGCAGGCAGCAGTAAAACTGGGGGGGCTCTGACTTGGCGTTGTCCTTCCCCGAAGTTGTTCAGTTGTAGTCTTAAACATTTTTTGGGCATTATTTAATGCTGATTGTCTTGTTTGCATTACGAAGGACACCCGTCCTGTTCACTGTCGCGATACATGAAAATCAGGACTTTTTTGTTACTTTGCCCCCCCCCTGTAAAAATAACAAACTACGCCCCTGGCAGGAACACAGAATTGCTTTGTGAGACCTCTGGTGTTCACTGCAGGAACACACTACTGTTTTGTGAATCCTCAGGTGTACACTGCAGTAGCACAGTCACAACTGCTTTATAAGACCACTGGTGTTTAATGCAGGAGCACAGTACGAACTTCTCTGTGAGACCTCTGGAGTACACTGGAGGAACACAGTTAGAATTGCTTTGTGAAACATCTTGTGTACACAGTATGAACATAGAACTGCTTTGTGAAATCACTAGTGTAATCAGGAGGAACATAAAATTGTTTGGACAGACCGCTGGTGTACACTGCCGGAACAATGATAGAATTGATTTTTGTGACCTCTGCTTTACACTGTAGACGCACACATAGTATAGTTTTGTGAGACCTCTGGTGTAATCTGTAGGAACACAGAATGTTCTTTTTGCAACCTCTGGTGTACACAGCAGGAACACAGAATTGTTTTGTGAGACCTCTGGTGCACACTGCAGAAACACAGGATTTTCTTTTTGCAACCTCTTTGCACAAGGCTTTGGCTTCATTGGGGACTGGGGGTCCACCTGGAGAGATACACAAGGCTTTGCCTTCATTGGGGACTGGGGGTCCACCTGGAGAGATACACTGCAGGAACACAGAATTGTTTTGTGAGACCTATGGTGTATACTGCAAGAATACAGTTAAAACTGCCTTGTGCCACCTTTGGTGTATGCAGCAGGAACACAGGTAGACCTGTTTTGTGAGACCTCTGTTGTACACTGCAGGAACACTCTAGGAATTACTTTGTGAGACCTCTGGTGTACACTACAGGAACACAGGTAGACATGCGTTGTGAATTCTTTGGTGTACACTGCAAGAATACAGTACTGTTTTGTGAGACCTGTGGTATACAGTGCAGGAACATAGTTATGTTTTTTTGTGAGACCTCTTGTGTGCACTGCAGTAACACAGTAATAATTGGTTGTGACACATCTGGTGCACATTGCAGGAACATAGAATTGTTTTCTGTGACCTCTGGTGCACATTGCAGGAACACAGAATTTTTTTTGTGAGTTCTCTGGTGTACACTGCAGGAGCACAGATAGAATTGCTTTCTGTTGTACACTGCAGGTACACAGTTAGAACTGCTTTGTGAGACTTCTGGTGTACATTGAAGGATCACAGAATTGCTTTTACCGAGCTCTGGCATACACTGCAGGAAAACAGTTAAAACTACTTAATGAGACCTCTGGTATACACTGCAGGAACATAGAAATTTTTTGACATACTTTTGGTGTGCATTTCAGGAACACAGTTATAACTGCTTTTTTTAGACCTCAGCTGCACAGTACAGGAATGCAGTTAGAATTGCTTTTTGAGACCACAGGCATACACTGCAGGAACACTGTTCAATCTGCTTTGTGAGACCTCTTGTGTAAACTGCATGAACACAGAATTGCTTTGTGAGACCTCTGGCATGCACTGCATGAAAACAATAATAATTTATTTTCGAGATCTCTTGTGCACACTGCTGGAACACAGAATTATTTTGTGAGACCTCTGTTGTACACAGCAGGAACACAATCAGAACTGTTTTGTGAGAGACTTGTTTACAGTGCATGGACAAAGTTAGAATTTCTCTGTGGGACCTCTGGTGTACACTGCAGGAACACAGAACTGCTGTTTGAGACTTCTGGTGTACACTGCAGGAACACAGAACTGCTGTTCGAGACCTCTGGTGTACACTGCAGAAACATAGAACTGCTTTGTGAGAACTCTGGTGTACATTGCAGGAACATAGAATTGCTTTGTTAGACCTCTTGTGCACACTGCAGGAACACAGTTAGAACTGCTTTTCAAAACCTCTGATGTAAACTGTAAGAACACAGTTAGAACTGGTTTGTGATACCCCTGTTGAACACTGCAAGAACACAGAATTACTTTATGAGACCTCTGGTGTTCACTGCAGGAACACACTACTGCTTTGTGAGTCCTCAGCTGTACACTGCAGTAACACAGTTAGAACCGCTTTATGAGACCACTGGTGTTTAATGCAGGAGCACAGTAACAACTTCTTTGTGGGACATCTGGTGTACACTACAGGAACACAGAATTGCTTTGAGAAACCTCTTGTGCACACTGCATAAACTCAGAATTGATTTTTGAGACCTCTGCTGCACACTATTGATGCATACTAGAACAAAATCATCCCATTCCAAGGCAAAAACATGGGACTTCAGAGGAGCTGACTTTGACAAGATGGCCAACAGAGTTAAGCTAGCCCTGGCAAAAAAAAAAAATACAGGTGAGTGGGTACAGGCAAAGTGGGCAAGCATTACAGATGCAATACTTGAAGCAATAGCCCATTGTGTTAGTGAGAAAAAGAAGTGCAAAAGAAAAAGGAAACCACTTTGGTTCTCAAATACAAGTAGCAGAAAAGGTCAGAGCCAAATGGCTGGTCTTCAGGAAATATAAGGGATCGCAGCAGGATGAAGATAGGAAGGCATACCAAACTTCCCTAAGGGAAGGCAGTAAGGCAGGCAAAGGCCCAAAATGAGAAAACACTAGCATGAACAGTGAAAGAAGGTGACAAGACTTTCTATAGATACATTAGTGAAAGAAGAAAGTCCTGAGGGGGTATTGCTAAGATCAAAGGGGATAAGGGGGCATGTGAGGAGGAGGACCATGTAAAAGCATCTATCCTAAATAGATACTTCTGCTCAGTATTTACTGAAGAGAAGGTAGGGCATGGCCCACAGCTCAGCACCATGGACACAGGGGGGAGAGAGGTGAGCACTAGTCCCTTCACAAAAGAAAGGGTCCTACAAGAGCTCGATAAGCTCAGGGTGGACAAGGCAATGGGACCTGATGGCATATATCCCAGGGTACTAAAGGAGCTAAGGGTGGAATTAGCAGAGCCATTATCAGAACTGTTTAGTGAGACTCTAAGCACAGGAGAGGTCCCAGAAGACTGGAGAAGGGCTCATGCGATCCTGCTCCACAAGAGTGGTAGCAAGAAGGAGGCAGGGAACTACAGACCAGTCAGTCTTACCTCAGTAGTGGGCAAGATTATGGAGACACTCCATAAGGAAAGGATAGTGCAACACCTGGAATCCAAAGGAGCACAGGATCCAAGACAGCATGGGTTTACAAAAGGAAGGTCCTGTGCAACTAATCTCATAGATTTCTTTGACTGGGTAACCAGAGTGGTGGACCAAGAGGGAGTATTTGATGTTGCCTACCTTGACTTCAGCAAAGCTTTTGATACTGTCCCACATAGAAGATTGATTAATAAGCTGGGTAGGCTCAGAGTGGGTCAGACAATGGTCAACTGGGTGGAAAACTGTTTGACGGACAGAAAACAGAGAGTGATGGTAAACGGTATACAATCAGAAGAGATGCAAGTCACAAGTGGGGTACCTCAGGGATCAGTCCTGGGGCCAGTCCTCTTCAATATCTTTATCAGTGACGCTGCAGATGGACTGGAGGGTAAGGTTTGTCTGTTTGCAGATAACACCAAGATCTGCAACAGAGTAGATGATCCAGATGGGGTGAGCAGAATGAGAAGAGATCTGGATAAACCAGCAAAATGGTCGAAAGAGTGGCAACTGGGGTTTAATGCAAAGAAGTGCAAGATCATGCATATAGGGAAGAGAAACCCTAAAGCCACCTATAGACTGAGAGGGGAGTTGCTGGCAGTCACAAGGGAAGAAAGAGATTTGGCATCATCATCACTGATGATCTGAAATCATCCAAGAAGACCACTGAAGCAGTAGGAAAGGCTAGAGGGATGTTGGGGTGTATTAGAAGGGATATCACGAGTTGGAAGAGGGAGGTAATAATCACTCTTTACAAGACACTGGTTAGGCCTCATCTGAAGTACTGCGTGCAGTACTGGAGGCTACACTTTCACAAGGACATTAACCAAATTGAGGCAGTCCAGAGAAGGGCAATCAAAATGGTGCAGGGACTGAATCAGAAAACATGAGGACAGATTAACTGAGCTCCATATGTATGCCCTAGAGCAAAGGAGGGAGAGCGGTGATATGATTGAAACATTCAAACACTTTAAGGGCATTAACAAGGTGAAAGAGTCTAACATGTTTCAATATAAGAAAAACAGCAGGACAAGAGGACACAGCATGACATTAGAAGGAGTCCAATTAAGGGGTAATGTGAGGAAGTTGTTTTTCACAGAAAGGGTGGTGGATGCATGGAACGGCCTACCTCAGGAAGTGGTGGATATGAATACAGTGCAGGGCTTCAGACAGGCATGGGATAGGCATGAGTGAGCAATACAGATGAATATGAATAGATAGGCCACTGACAGAGCAAAGGCCAATGGCACATTCATAAGGTAGAAAAAGAAATGGGTAGACTGGATGGGCCTT
Organism: Neoceratodus forsteri; assembly: GCA_016271365.2. NCBI lineage: Eukaryota > Metazoa > Chordata > Ceratodontiformes > Ceratodontidae > Neoceratodus > Neoceratodus forsteri. Next base: position 80,852,443 of record CM057455.1, read on the forward strand.
GCGGTCCTTATCTGCCATCAACTTCTATGTTTCTAAACATAGTATTGTTTTGTGAGACCTCTGGTGTACACTGCAGAAACACAGAATTTTTTTTTGCAACCTCTGGTGTACACTTCTGGAACACAGAATTGCTTTGCGAGTCCTCTGGTGTACACTGCAGGAACACGGTTAGAACTGCTTTGTGAGAACTCTGGTATACACTGCAGGTACAGAGTTAGAACTGCTTTGTGTTACTCCTGGTGTACACTTCAAGAACACAGAATTGTTTTGTGAGACCTCTTGTGCACACTGCAGGAACACAGATCTGCTTTTCAAGACCTCTGGTGTACACTGCAAGAGCACAGTTAGTACTGCTTTCTGATACCCTTGGTGCACACTACAGGAACACAGAATTGCTTTGTGATAACTCTGTTGTACACTGCAGGAACACTGTACTGCATTGTGAGACCATGGGTGTACACTGCAAGAACACAGTTAGAACTGCTTTGTGATACCTTCTGTCTAAACTCTTTGAACACTGTTACAATTGCTTTGTGAGACCACTGGTGTTTTTTTTTTTTTATTATTATTTTTTGGCCAGACACTCCCTAGCCCCATGAATGGAACTTGCTGGGCTATGGTGACTTGCCCCCTCATACTGGGGAATATCCCCAGTGAGAGATGCCGCCAGCGGCGGAATTTATGAGGCCAGACGGGCAGGCACCAGAGCCAGCTCATTAGTGGGGGCCGGCATTTTAATTTGTTTTCTCCCCTGGAGTTCGGGAGCATGTATTGATGCTGATGGAAGTGAAACACGCACGCATTCATGTGTGCTCTCCTACAAGTGTCTGTCTCTAGCTTTTCCATACTGCAGCATGGTGCCCTGTTCACCCGCCTCCACCAGGGCCGATTGGGTGTGGACACTTAGAGCCCCCCCCTCCCCAGAGAAGGAGAGCAGTTCATCAGACTCTCAACCCGTCTCCTCCCCCGCTGATCCCCAGCAGCCCATGTCCATTTCTGAACACGAGTTGCCAGTGTGGCACGAGGTGTGGCATTCAACACCTCAACCCTCAACATCACTGGGAAGGTGGTGAGACTACTAGAGTTTAGTGCAAGAACTTAGTAAGAAATTCTTTATGAGACCAGTGGTGTACACTGCAGAAACACAGTTAGAATTTTTTTTTGCAACCTCTGGTGTACACTTCTGGAACACAGAATTGCTTTGCGAGTCCTCTGGTGTACACTGTAGGAACACAGTTAGAACTGCTTTGTGAGAACTCTGGTATACACTGCAGGTACAGAGTTAGAACTGCTTTGTGTTACTCCTGGTGTACACTTCAAGAACACAGAATTGTTTTGTGAGACCTTTTGTGCACACTGCAGGAACACAGATCTGCTTTTCAAGACCTCTGGTGTACACTGCAAGAGCACAGTTAGTACTGCTTTCTGATACACCTGGTGCACACTACAGGAACACTGAATTGCTTTGTGATAACTCTGTTGTACACTGCAGGAACACTGTACTGCATTGTGAGACCTTGGGTGTACACTGCAAGAACACAGTTAGAACTGCTTTGGAACCTTCTGTCTAAACTCTTTGAACACTGTTACAATTGCTTTGTGAGACCACTGGTGTTTTTTTTTTTTTTTTTTATTATTATTTTTTGGCCAGACACCCCCTAGCCCCACGAATGGAACTCAACGGGCTATGGTGACTTGCCCCCTCATACTGGGGAATACCCCCAGTGAGAGACGCTGCCAGCGGCGGAATTTATGAGGCCAGACGGGCAGGCACCAGAGCCAGCTCATTAGTGGGGGCCGGCATTTTAATTTTTCTCCCCTGGAGCTGGGGAGCATGTATTGATGCTGATGGAAGTGAAGCATGCACACATTCATGTGCGCTCTCCTACAAGTGTCTGTCTCTAGCTTCTCCCTACTGCAGCATGGTGCCATGTTCACCCGCCTCCACCAGGGCCGAATGGGTGTGGACACTTAGAGCCCCCCCTCCCCAGAGAAGGAGAGCAGTTCATCAGACTCTCAACCCTTCTCCTCCCCCGCTGATCCCCAGCAGCCCATGTCCGTTTCTGAACACAGGTTGCCAGTGTGGCACGAGGTGTGGCATTCAACATCTCAACCCTCAACATCACTGGGAAGGTGGTGAGACTACTAGTGTTTAATGCAAGAACATAGTAAGAAATTCTTTATGAGACCAGTGGTGTACACAGCAGGAACACAGTTAGAATTGCTTTGTGAAACCTCTGGTGTAATCTGCAGGAACATAGAATTATTTTGACAGACCTCTGGTTTGCACTGCAGGAACACAATTACAATTGCTTTGTGAAACCTCTTGTGCACACTGTAGGAACACAGTTAGAATTGCTTTGTGAGACCTCTGGAGTGCACTCCTGGGACACCATAAGAACTGCTTTGTGATACCTCTGGAATACAGTGAAAGAATGCAGAAATTGATTTGTGAGACCTCTGGTGTACACTGCAATGTCACAGAGCTGCTTTAACAGACCTCTGGTGTACACTGCAGGAATAAAGTTAGAATTGCTTTGTGAGGCCTCTGGTGTACAGTGCAGGAACATTGTTAGAATTGCATTGTGAGACCTCTGGTAAACTCTGCAGGAACACAATTAAAATTGCTTTTTGAGACGTCTGCTGCACACTGCTGGGACACAGTCAGAATTGTTTTGTGAGACATCTGGTGTACATGGCCAGAACACAGAATTGCTATGAGAACTCTGGTGTACACTGCAGGAACAAAGATAGAATTTTTTTATGAGACGTCTGGTGTACACTGTAGGAACACAGAATTTCTTAAACAGATCTCTGTTGTACACTGCAGGAACATAGTTAGAATTGGGACAGTCATAAGGCAATTCTAGGGGATGGGAATAGGAAGAAGTAGGCTGCTGGTTAACTAGGATCTGCAGCTTATCCATTAGGTAGGGAGATGGGCAGAGTGGGTGGGACAAATGGTCCTTATCTGCCATCAAATTCTATGTTTCTATGTTTCTTAATTGCTTTGTAATACCTCTGGTGTACTCTGCAGGAACATAGTTACATAGAAACATAGAAACATAGACTTTGACTGCAGAAAAGGACCACTTGGCCCACCCAGTCTGCCCATTTCCCTACCTACTGGATAAGCTGAAGATTCTAGTTAACCAACAGCCTGCTTCCTGCAACCCCGCACTATAATTGCTTTGTGTCTGTCCCAAGCATGTTTGAATTCCTCCACTGTTTTAGACCCAACGACCTCCTCAGGAAGGCTGTTCCATGTATCCACCACTCTCTCGTGAAAAGATTTCCTCACATTACCCTGAGCTGTCCCCTCTATCTTTAAACTGTGCCCCCTTGTTCTTACACATCTCTTTTTCTGAAAGATGCTACCCTCCTGGACTTTGTTGATTCCCTTGAGGTACTTGAACATTTCTATCATGTCCGCCCTGTCCCTCCTTTCATCAAGGGTATACATATTAAGCTATCTCAGTCGCTCTTCATATGGTTTCTGATGTAGAACCTGTACCATTTTAGTTGCCCTCCTCTGGACTGCTTCCATCCTGTCTATGTCCTTGCGTAGATGAGGTCTCCAAAACTGCACACAGTACTCCAGATGGGGTCTCACCAACTGTCTGTATAGAGGGATAATCACTTCCCTTTTTCTACTTGTGATGCCCCTTCCTATGCATCCCAGTATCCCCCTGGCACTCCTTACTGACTTCTCACATTGCTTACCCACCTTAAGGTCATCTGATATGACTACTCCCAGGTCCCTTTCCATATTTGTTGTTGTTAGTACCTCCCCTGCTATTGTGTACTCTTCTCCTGGGTTTTTGTTTCCCAGGTGCATTACTTTGCACTTACTTGCATTGAATCTAAGTTGCCATATGTCTGACCATTCCTCCAACCTTGCCAAGTCCCTTCTCATCTTTTCTACCCCCTCTTGTGTATCAACTTTGTTACAGATCTTTGTGTCATCTGCAAAGAGGCATACCTTTCCCCTCCAGACCCTCTGCAATGTCATTTATAAAGATGTTAAAGAGGATTGGACCCAGTACTGAGCCCTGAGGTACTCCACTAGTAACCCCCCTTTCTTCGGAATGTGTTCCATTCACTATTACCTTCTGTGTCCTGTTGTGCAGCCAGTTCACTACCCAGGCTACCACCCTGGGACCCACTCCCATGCTGGCTAACTTATTAATCTTTTGTGCGGGACTGTGTCAAATGCCTTGCTAAAGTCTAGGTAGGCCATATCCACAGCCCCTCCCTGGTCTATTACTTTGGTCACCCAGTCAAAGAAATCAATTAGATTAGTCTGACATGACCTTCCTGCTGTAAATCCATGTTGCTTGGGTCCTGTGCCCCGCTGGCCTCTAGGTGCTCAACAATTCTATCTTTCAGAAGTGATTCCATCATTTTTCCTACCACTGAGGTCAAACTTACAGGTCTGTAGTTTCCTGCTTCTGCCTTGCTCCCACTATTGTAAAGGGGAATCACATCTGCCCTCCTCCAGTCCTCAGGTACCACCCCATCCTGCCATGATTTGTTAAAAAGTGTGGTCAGTGGTGTCACTAGGTCCCCCCTTAGTTTTTTTAGGATTCTGGGGTGAATCTCGTCAGGCCCCATTGCTTTGTCCACCTTGAGTTTTAGGAGTTCTTTCAGGACTCTTTCTTCTGTGAATGGACTGGTATCAACCCCCCTACCCAGAGTGCTTCTATTGTCTGGTTTAGGTATCTGCTCCTCATCTTCTTTTGTGAATAATGAGCAAAAGTATTCATTCAGTATCTCTGCCTTTTCACTGTCTCCCTCTACCCACCTCCCCTCTCCTTTATTAATCTTCACTATCCCTCCCTTAACCTTTCTATGCTCCCTAATGTACCTATAAAAGGTTTTATCCCTCTTTTTGACCGAGTTGGCTATTTTTTCCTTGGTTTGTGCCTTTGCCATTCTGACTGCCTTTCCTACTTCTTTCTGCTTTAATTGATATAGTTCCCTGTTGTGCTCCTTCTGTGATTCCTTATACTTTTTGAATGCAGCCTTTTTCTCCTTAACCTTCTCTGCCACCTATTTTGAGAAACATAGTGGTTTTTTACTCCACTTTGTTTTCTTAATTTGTTTTACACAAAGACTTGTTGCCTGTATGATGGCAGTTTTGATTTTTCTCCATTGTTCTTCCACCCCTCCTATTTGGCCATTTGCTAGTGCATTCTTCAGGTGTTCACCCATTTTGCCAAAGTCAGCCCTTCTAAAGTCCAGTATCCTTGTTTTTTTATGGCTTATCTCCATGGTTGTGCTCATTGTGAAGCACACTATGCAGTGGTTGCTTGTTCCCAGATGTCTACTGACTTCTAAATTTGTGATCCTCTCTCCATTTGAGAGTACCAGGTCTAGTGTTGCTCCCTCCAGTGGGGTTCCAGCACTAGCTGTCTAAGGTCTTCCCCCTGCAGGGCATCGAGAATGACCCTGCTCTTGGATGTGGCTGCAGTACATGTCCTCCAGTTAACATCTGGCATATTCAGGTCCCCCATCAACAGTATCTCCCCTTTTTCAGCCATTTTGAGAATGTCCTCTATCATTTTCTTGTCCATTTCCTCCCCTTGAGACGGGGGTCTGTATACAACCACTGTGCGGATTGCGATGCCATTCCCCATCTCCAAGGTAACCCAGAGTGCCTCTTGTCCTCCCCCTTTACTTTTTAGTTCTGTAGCTTTGATCCCTTCCCTTATGTATAGAGCTACTCCACCTCCTCTTTTGCCTTCCCTGTCCCTTCTGTAGATTGTGTACCCTGGTATGTTGACATCCCATTCATGGTTCTTGGTGTACCATGTTTCTGTGACTGCCACAATATCCAATTGTTCATCTTCCATCAAAGCTACTAGCTCAGAAAGCTTGTTTCCCAGACTACAGGCATTAGTAGTCATTGCCCTCCATTTAATATTTGCTTGATCCTTTTTTCCCCCATCCCTGTTCTTATTGCTCTTATCTATTTTACCATTTACCCCCATCCTGCCCTGTGTTGAGCTCTGTACCTCAGTGTTTACCCTACTACCTGCCCTGTTTTGTGGGGGGAGGCTTGACTTTTCCTGCCTTTTATCAGTACCTCCCCCCTTATCCAGTTTAAAAGCTTGCCAAGGAAGCATTTAAGCCTGTCACCTAGGAGCTTGGTCTCCTTTGTGGACAAATGCAGACTATCATACCAGTATAGACCTTTATCTCTCCAGGTGGACCCCCAGTCCCCAATGAAGCCAAAGCCTTGTGCTCTGCACCAGTTTTGCAACCATTCATTAAACTGCATGGTGTGCAGTACCCTAGCCTCATTCCTGCCATGGACTGGTAGCACCTCTGAGAAGGTTACTGTGCTTGCTACCCATCTGAGGCCCCTCACCAACTCCACAGATTCATTCTGCACTGCACTGATCCCATGCTTAGCTAGGTCATTTGTCCCAAGGTGGACAATGATATCTAGTTCTCTCTCCTGTGATGCTGCTTCTACAATTGTGAGGATTCGCTTCATGTCACTCCAAGCCATGGCACCAGGCAGGCAGCTTACTTCCTTCTCTCCCTTCCCCAGTTCTACCCCCCCTAACAATTAAGTCCCCTATCAGTAGCTGTTTCCTTCCCCTGTGGTGTCCCTTGCCACACTTTTGTGGGTCTCCCTTGTGGATGTCCTCAGCATTCTTCTGGGTCTCCACTGAGGGTGCCTCCTTAGTCCTTGCTAGTTCAGCCTGGAGGTGGGCAACCTCCTCTCTCAGAGCTGACAGTTGCCTACAAATAGGACAGCAACGCAGTTTCCAGAATGTTTCCCGGAAAACTGCTGCCCCATAGCCACTGCATTGCACCACTCCCCACATGTCCCGCTCCCTTATTCTATACAATATGTAATTATATATGTATTATTATTTGTTTTGTGTAACTATTCTTTATGCACGTTGCAGGGTTATTAGGAATATGACAGTTCTGCCCCAAGACCTATTGAGGAAGTGATGTCAGAACTGTGGCTATAAAGGAAATGCCACACCTGGGGAGGTGTGGGTGTGGGTGAGGAAGGGTGGGTGGGTAGTGCACAGCCACTGGTGACTGTTAGAAACAATCAGATACACAACTGCTCCACCACCCTGGTGAGTACTGTCCTTTATGGTAATACAACTAACACCACAATTTACTAGACCACGGCTCCAACACAAACCAAACCACTCTACTGAGTCCAGGGATAAAAATGAACTCACTCCTCAGCCAGCAGGACACTTAAAATGTTACAAAAATATCCTTCAAAATGCTAGGTCTCAACCCCCGCACTCAAGCAAATTCAGTTGTATCTCACTCTGGTTATAAAATTACTACCCTTTTAAAGGAATCCTGCAATTCTCTGCTTAATGCCAATAAGGAAAAATACAAATAAAACTTTTTGTAGAAAGTGTATCTCCCTTCTTACCCAGTGCTCTGCAGTATTATGCCTTAATCAGGTTTCCAGGTCCTAAATGGAGTTGCAGTTTGTTCTTTGCAGTAAGTTTGAGCTTCCAACAGACACTTTAAAGTCAGTGTGACTGGCTTCTAACTGTGAAGGATGTCTAAGATAAGCACAGAGCTGAAACTCCACCCAGAGCCAATTGATTGACTAGTGACACCTGTGATGTAAGCAGGCCTTTTCAATGCAGGCAGACTGCTATGTCTGATTCCAATACACAAAACCTTTCAGTGAAACCATGGCTAAAAAATTAACTTCTCAGCCAGCAGGACACTTAAAATGATACAAAAATATCCTTCAAAATGCTAGGTCTCAACCCCCGCACTCAAGCAAATTCAGTTGTATCTCACTCTGGTTATAAAATTACTACCCTTTTAAAGGAATCCTGCAATTCTCTGCTTAATGCCAATAAGGAAAAATACAATTAAAACTTTTTGTAGAAAGTGTATCTCCCTTCTTACCCAGTGCTCTGCAGTATTATGCCTCTGCAGTATTATGCCAATAGTTAGAATTGTTTTGACAGACCTCTGGTGTGCACTGCAGGGACAAAGTTAGAATTGCTTTGTGAGACCTCTGGTGTACTCTGCAGGAACATATTTAGAATTATTTTGACAGACCTCTGGTGTACACTGCAAGAACACAGAATTGCTTTGTGACATCTCTTTTGTACATTCTAGGAACATAGTTAGAAATGCTTTGTAAGACCTGCTGTGTACACTGCAGGAACATAGTTAGAATTGGTTGTGAGACCTCTGGTGTATACTGCAGGAACACAGTTAGAATTGTTTGGTGACACTTGTTTACAGTGCACTGACAACGTTTAAAATTTCTTTGTGAGACATTGCAGGAAAACAGTTAGAATTGCTTTGTGGGATTTCTGGCATACACTGCAGGAACATAAAACTGCTTTGTGAGACCTCTGGTGTACACTGCAGGAACAGAGAATTGCTTTGTTAGACCTCTTGTGCACTCTGCAGGAAAACTGTTAGAACTGATTTTAAAGAATTCTGATGTACACTGCAAGAACGCAGTTAAAACTGGTTTGTGATACCCCTGATGAACACTGGAGGAACACAGAATTGCTTTGTGAGACCTCTGGTTTTCACTGCAGGAACACACTACTGCTTTGTGAGACCACTGTTGTGCAATGCAGGAGCACAGTAAGAATTTCTTTGCGAGACCTCTGGAGTACACTGTAGGAACGCAGTTAGAATTGCTTTGTGAAACCTCTTGCGTACACTGCATGAACTCAGAATTACCTTTTGAGACCTCTGCTGTGCACTGTATGCGCATACATAGAATTTTTTTGTGAGACCTCTGATGTAATCTGTAGGAACATAGTTATAACAGCATTTTGAGACATCTTGTGCACACTGCAGGAGCAAAGAATTGTTTTGTCAGACCTCTGGTGTACACTGCAGAAACACAGATAGAATTGCTTTGTGAGACCTCTGGTGTACACTGCAGAAACACAGTTAGAATTGTTTTATAAGACCAATGGTATACACTGCAGGAACACAGATAGAATTGCTTTGTGAATCCTCTGGTGTACACTGCAGGAACACAGATAGAATTGCGTTGTGAGTCCTCTGGTGTACACTGCATGAACACAGTTATAAATTGCTTTGTGAGACCTCTGGTGTACACTGCAGGATCACAGAATTGCTTTGAAAGACATCTGGTGTACACTGCAGCAACAAAGTTAGAACTGCTTTGTAAGGCCTCTGGTGCACACTGCAGGAAAACAATTTAAACTGCTTAGTGAGACCTCTGATGTACCCTGCAGGAACATAGAATTATTTTGACAGACCTCTCGTGTGCACTGCAGGGGCAGTTATAATTGCTTTTTTAGACCTCTGGTGCACAATACAGGAATACAGTTAGAATTGCTTTGTGACACCACTGGTGTGCAGTGCTGGAACACTGTTAGAACTGTTTTGTTAGACCTCGGTGTACACTGCAGTAACACAGTTAGAACTGCTTCGTGAGACCTCTGGTGTACACTGCACCAACACAGTCAGAATTGCTTTGTGATACCTTAGGTATGCACTGCAAAAAAACAATAATAATTGCTTTTTGAGATCTCTTGTGCACACTGCAGGAACACAGAACTGTTTTGTCAGACCTCTGGTGTACACAGCAGGAACAAAGTTATAATTGTTTTGTGAGACCTCTGCTATACACTGCAGGAACACAGATAGAATTGCTTTGTGAGACCTCTGGTATACACTGCAGAAACTCAGAATTGTTTTGTGCAGCTTCTGGTGTACACAGTAGGAACACAGATAGAATCGTTTTGTGAGACCTCTGGTGTACACTGCAGGAACACAGTTAAAATTGCCTTGTGCCACCACTAGTGTACACTGCAGGAACACAGACAGAACTACTTTATGAGACATCTGTTGTACACTGCAGGAACACTGTTAGAATTGCTTTTTGTGACCTCTGGTGCACATTGCAGGAACACAGAATTGTTTTGCGAGATCTCTGGTGTACACTGCAGGATCACAGAATTTCTTTGAAAAACCTTTGGTGTACACTGCTGGAACAAAGATATAAATATTTTGGGAGACCTCTGGTGTACACTGCAGGAACATAGTTAGAATTGTTTTGACAGACCTCTGGTGTACACAGTTATAACTGTTTTGTGAGACCTCTGGTCAACACTGCAGGAACTCAATAATAATTGCTTTTTGAGACCTCTGGTGTATACTGCAGGAACACAGATAGAATTGTTTTGTGAGACATCTGTTGTACACTTCTGGAATACAAAATTGTTATGTGAGACCTCTAGTGTACGCTGCAGAAACACAATTACAATTTTTTTTGAGACCTCTGGTGCACATTGCAGGAATTCTAAACTTCTATAAGAACTAAGGGGAGAACTAGTAGCACCGCTAACTACCCTTTGTAGCAAATCATGACAGGATGGTGTAGTACCTAAGGAATGGAGGAGGGCGGATGTGATTCCCCTTCACACAAGTGGGAGGAAAGCAGAGGTAGGAAACTATAGACCTGTTAGCTTGACCTCAGTGGTAGGGAAAATGATATAATCACTTCTGAAAGAAAGAATTGTCGAGAACCTAGAAGCCAGCAGGGCACAGGACCCAAGGCAGCAAGGATTCACAGTGGGAAGGTCATGTCAGATGAATTTAATAGTTTTCTTTGACTTGGTGGTAGACCAGGGAGGGGCTGTGGACATGATCTACTTAGACTTTGGAAAGGCATTTGACACAGTCCCACACAAAAGATTAATAAACAAATTAGCCAGCCTGGGAGTGGGTCTCAAGGTGGTTGCCTGGGTAAAATGTTTGGCTGGACAACACGACACAGATGGTAATAGTAAACTGAGTCCACTCTGAAGAAAGAGGGATTATTAGCCGGGTACCACAGGGTTCAGTACTGATTCAGTCATTTTTAACATCTTTATAAGTGACATTGTAGAGGGACTGGAAGGAAAAGTATGCATCTTTGCAGACAATGCAAAGATCTGCAACACGGCTGATACAAAAGGGGGGTGGAAAGGATGAGAAGGGACTTGGCAATGTTGGAGGAATGGTCAAAATTGTGGCAGCTTTACATTCAATGCAGAGAAGTGCAGTAATGCACCTGGGAAACAAACACCCAGGGGAAGAATACACAACTGGGGGGGGTATTAAAGACAACAAAAATGGAAAGGGACCTGGGGGTAGTCATATCAGATAACCTAAAGTTAAGTAAGCAATGTGAGAAGGCAGTAAGGATGGATGGGGGGATACTGGGATGTATAGGGAGAGGTCTCACAAGTAGAAAACAAGAATTTGTTATCCCTCTGTACAGACAGTTGGTTAGACCCCATCTGGAGTACTGCATGCAGTTCTGGAAACCCCATCTCTGCAAGGACATAGACAGGATGGAGGTAGTACAGAGGAGGGCAACTAAAATGGTGCAGGGTCTGCAACAGAAGCCATATGAAGAGAGACTAAAGGAGCTTAATATGTATACCCTTGAAGAAAGAAGGGGGGGCATGATAGAAGCTTTCAAGTACCTCAAGGGAACAGCAAAGTTCAAAAGGGTAGCATCTTTCAGAAAAAGAGATGTGCAAGAACAAGGGGACACAATCTGAAGATAGAGGAGGAACGGCTCAGGGGCAATATGAGAAATTATTTTTTCACAGAGAGGGTGGTGAACACTTGGAACAGCCTTCCTGAGGAGGCCATGGGGTCAAAAACAGTGGGTGAATTCAAGAATGCATGGGACAGACATAAGGCAATTCTGGTGGATGGGTAGGAAGAAGTATGCTGTTGCTTAACTAGGACCTGCAGGTTGTCCAATAGGTACAGAAGTGGGCAGACTAGGTGGGCCAAGTGGTCCTTATCTGCTGTCAATGTCTATGTTTCTATGTTTTCAGTTTGTGGTGGGGACAGTTTATGTCTCCTTGCTTCCTTTCACACCCATCTCCCCTTGGTTAGTTTAAATGTCCACCAATGTAACATTTAAACTATTCTCTGAGGACTGCAATCCCCCTACTGGACAGATGCAAACCATCTCCCTTGTACAGCCCTTAATCCCTCCTGGTGTGACTCCAGTCCCCAATGTAGGCAACCCCCTCCTTTCTGTACCATTCCTCTTCAACAACTGGTTGAAGCTCCTGGTACAGGGTACCCTATCCTCCCCCCTGTATAGACAGGCAGCACCTCAGAGAAGGCCACTCAGCTTGCTACCTGACTAAGACCCCTCCCCTCCCTGAACTCCTCCTCCTCTATCTTCTTCCCATCTCTAGCCAGGTAATTAGTCCCCAGGTGGACAATGACATCTAGCTCCCCCTCCCATTGTGCTGCTCTAGTGATTTCCAGGATCCGCTTTCCATCCCTCTGAACCGTGGTGCTGGGTAGGCACCTAACCTCCTTCTCCCCTTCCCTTCCTGTCCCCAAATCAATTACTCTTGCAATGGAGTCCCCAACCAGAACTTTTTCCTTCTCCTACCACATCCTCTGTCACCTCCTTGGGATCTCCACTATGGGGAACCCCCACATCCTCCCTGGTTACAGTGTCGATCTAGCCAACTGCCAATCATTATTTGCAAGATATAGTTCTGTTATATATTGTTTTATGGGATTTCTGCAAATGCCCATGCCAATGTTAATTCAAGGCATAGGGAAAGACTAGATTTTTATAGGGGGTTTGGCCTTTTGTCTTGAAGGCCTCCTGCTTGCAAGGAAGTGAGCTTTTCATTCTCAGGTTCTTTTGGCAGAGTTGTACCAAAAGCTATTTACCTGCTATAAACATGCACTGCAGAAGCAGATCGCTTGTGATCTCAGGAACTGTTATAGTGTTATCACATTTTATGAGGGCTATATTAGTAGTGATGGGCGAAGTGGCTCCAATTTGCTTTGCGGAGTGAAAGCGAATTCGTGGAGTGCTCTGCAACGCGAAGTGGAGTACTTCACGTTATTAATGAGTAATGCGAAGTCCATTGAAAACAGTGACTTTGCGTTACTCCGTCTTCCCAAACCACTACTCCACCAATTCTTAAGGCGAAGTACATTGAAAACAATGTACTTCACCTTACTTTGCCTTGTTTTTAAGCTCCAAAGGTGAATTTTGCAGTGTTTCATGGGATTTCAGGTCACATGGGCTCTAGATTGTTCTGCACAGCTTTAGTTTGGGGTAGTGTGTGTAGGAAGCTGTAGGAGACAATCTGCTCTGAGAGCTCTCTGCAATTCAAACCTTCAAAAAGCTGTTAAAAATGCCTTTTTGTGTCTTTTTTTTGGCTGAAACTTTAATTCATCGATTATAGGAAACCCTCCTGTGCTCATATCATCGAGTATTTATTGTTTGTGTGTGGATTTTGAATGTTAATGTACAACATTCAGTCTGTGTACTGAGAGACAGTGGAAGTGTGCTTTGGGGGAGGGGTGTATCTGTGGTGTAGGTAGATTAACTTGGAGAAAAAGACAGTGCTTTCAGTTTTGGTGATATTTTTCTTGTATAACTGTTAATGTACACACAGTAATATTTTTAATATTTCTTGCCATTTTTTTTTGCTGATTGTTGTGGTGCAGCAGTGCATAATTTTAGTTTGTTTAATATATGTGGTTATATTACTGAAGTTTTCAACTTGCATGCATTACTTAGTGTGTGTGTGAGTATGTGTGTGACACGTCATCAAATCAGACACCTTTTATTGTGCCTCATAATAATTTCAGCAATGTGAAGCTGCTATCCACTGCAGCTGTGTGATTTTTGTACTTCTTTGTGGTATCTTTACTGGTACTAGTACTAGTAACTGTTACTGCCGCAGTGCATAATTTTAGTCTGTTTAAAATATGTGGTTATATTACTGAAGTTTTCAATTTGCTATGCATTTACTTGGTGTGTGTGTGAGTAAGTGTGTGATGCGTGTCATCAAATCAGACACCTTTTATTGTGCCGCATTATGATTTCAGCAATGTGAAGCTGCTATCCACTGCAGCTGTGAGATTTTTGTACTTCTTTGTGGTATCTTTACTGGTACTAGTACTAGTGACTGTTACTGCAGCAGTGCAGTACACTCCCCCCACGGCCCACCCCACCCGGCAAAGGTATTCTTTTCCAGATTTGAATTTCTGATCGTGAGCACTAGTTAGGTGTTGTGCCTTTTGGGGGAAATAACAAGGACTGGGGAAATCAAGTTAATTAGCTTACCACTCTATATATATATATATATATATATATATATATATATATATATATATATATATATATACACACACACTAGGGCACTATGCACAGGTCTAACCTATAAGTCACTGTCTCTGGGTACCCAGGCAATAGAAGGCTAGCCTATTTGGTGCAGTTGTTTGGGGCCCTGTGAAGAAAAAACACTTGTGCAATACCCAATTGTAATCCGGAGCCGGATGGCTCTGTTCATGAAGAAATAAAACACAACAATTAGGTAACACACTCACAATTCGATAAACAGATGGCAGGGAGCTACCCTGCTTTATACTCACAAACTCAATGCTGGGAACTGGATGGAAGGCTGATTGTTCTGGATTGCCAGAAGGAGCAGACCATGTGGACAAGGTCCTTGTGACTGGACCCCATTGCAGTTTAGAGCAAATGGATGTAGTCTGGATTAAGCTGGGGTTTACTTCCAGCTTCATGCACTCAATTCACTGTACAGGGGATTTGAAACGCTATTCCCCACAAGCACTACACACATTTATATGTAAAAAAGAAAGTACTATACCAGGCAGGCTGCTTCTTGATCCCAATCGCAATTACTGCACAATACCCGGGAGAACACACAGTAGGTTCAGTTCCTGACAGACCGAGCACGATTCAGCAATTTCTCCAGTCTTCTACAGGGTGAGCCTGGTTTCACCTCTTCAGATCTCCTTTATTCTCTTCACAGGTTGGATTCAGCCCAAACAAGCGCTTGCACAAACTGCAGACTGAAGAAGCACAGGGCTCCTTCCCTCTTTACTGCCAGAGTTAAACTGAAACTCCAGCAGACAAAACCGGGCACTTCCTTTGAGTTCCTCCCAGTTCTTGGCTGGTTTAGCTGTCACTCACAATAAACTCCCCCTGTTGGTGGAAAAAGGTGCCGAAGTCAAAACTACAGTTCCCAGAGTCACTGCCCCTACGATCCCATTACAGCAGGCTCCAGAGGAGAGTCCAAGTTCTGATTTGCCCAGAGCAGGCTCCATTTTAAAGGATCCCCACCATGATTGGTCCAATTCAGCAGTTCAGAACCAACATGAGGGAGCTTGCTCTGCACTGTCCTTGCTACAAGAAAGCAGGTTAAATCAAACTGCATTTTCATCATTACTCTAACAGGTTACAAGTAAACAATTACATCTTTGAAGAGTGCTCCTTCTGCCCACTTAGCGATGGCAGAAATGGAGCGATTTGGCAGTAGCTCGAGTGGGACTCAAGCAGGAAAACACACAGTCCTCCCATACAAACTAATTATGTCTGCAAGCAGACAGCTCTTAAAGAGACAGTACCAGAGGCTCTAAAATCACTCACAGATAAATGGCTTAAACACCAAACACCATTCAGGCTTGGAGCATTTAAGCAAGCTCCTGGAAGATTTTTGGGAACCCCCATTTGCAAAGGGGTTACACCTTTGTGTCTGCATCTCTTCAGTGCACAGTGCAATCTTAATCTGTCTGTGCATTTGCATCTCTTTAGGGCACAATATCCATCTGTAACTTAAGTCACAGTTGTTTCTTTGACTTCCCTTCAGAGTACTGGACAGGTGTGGTGCTTAATTCTGCATGAACATTGTACTCATTAATATGCGTTTTTAAGTCAGGACCATCATCACGAGTCACTCGTGATACAAATCACGTTCTTTTATCATCACGGTCACAAATGCAGTCACAAATCATGATTCACGATCATTCACATTATGAATCACAACATTCATTTTTTTTCTAGTTACTTGGATGTATTGTAAGCCTGTTTTGTAGTATCTCTCCAGGCTTCACCACCCCACCATTGTATTCATTTATACATGTTTTTAAGTCTGGGAGTTTTAAGCTACAGCTCATCGGGGAAGTACAGCCCTAGGCGGTAGGCATTCACGTTTCTTCATCATCACGGTCACAAATGCAGTCACAAATCATGATTCACGATCATTCACATTACGAATCACAACATTCATTTTTTTTCTAGTTACTTGGATGTATTATAAGCCTGTTTTGCAGTATCTCTCTAGGCTTCACCACCCCACCATTGTACTCATTGATACGTGTTTTTAAGTGTAGGAGTTTTAAGCTACAACTCATCGGGGAAGTAAAGTAATAGGCGGTAGGCATTCACGTTTCTTCATCATCACGGTCACAAATGCAGTCACAAATCACGATTCACGATCATGTCATGAATCACAACATTCATTTTTTTAAATAGTTACTTGGATGTATTGTAAGTCTGTTTTGTAATATCTCTTCATGCTTCACCACCCCACCATTGTACTCATTAATGTTTGTTTTTAAGTCAGGGAGTTGGACAGTGTCTCCAGTACATACACAGACTGGAAAGAAAACTGAATGCACACATGCAGTTCAGTACAGTATACTTGCACTGCTCAGAATACAAAGTGTCACGCATACGGAAGACAACAAAACATAGAAACATAGACTTTGATGGCAGATAAGGACCGCTAGGCCCGTCTAGTCTGCCCATTTCCCTACCTACAGGATAGGCCGCAGATCCTAGTTAACCAACAGCCTATTTCTTCCTACCCCCCACAAGAATTGCCTTATGTCTGTCCCATGCATTCTTGAATTCTCCCACAGTTTTAGACCCCACAACCTCCTCAGGAAGGGTGTTCCATGCATCCACTACCCTCTCTGTGAAATAATACTTCCTCACATTGCCCCTGAACGCCCTCCTTCTATCTTTAAATTGTGTCCCCTTGTTCTTGCAAGTCTCTTTTCTAAAAGATGCTACCCTCTTGGACTTTGTTGATTCCTTGAGGTATTTGAAAGTTTCTATCATGTCCCCCTCTCCCTTCTTTCCTCAAGGGTATACATATTAAGCTCCTTTAGTCTCTCCTCATACGGCTTCTCTTGCAGACCCTGCACCATTTTTAGTTGCCCTCCTCTGGACTGCCTCTATCCTGTCTATGTCCTTGTGGAGATGGGGTTTCCAGAACTGGACACAGTATTCCAGATGGGGTCTAACCAACTGTCTGTACAGAAAAAAAAGAAGGGCATAATTACATACAAGGGTCAGGGATGGTGGAGGAATACATTTAATAACACAGCAAGGAATGTGTGGGGGCACGTGGTGTGAGGAAAAAAAAATAATGTGGGATCCCATGGTGATCCAGCAGCAGTTCCATCATGGACATAATTTGCAACTGATGTTCCTCTATGTGATCCAGCCACTGCTCCACAGCACTCACCCTCTCATTGTTATCCTCAACAGCACTCCAGAGAACTGCCAAGTCAGTCTGTGCTACATGCAGTTCTCTGGGGTCCACACATTCTACAGGCTGACCTGCTGGTGGTGGTGGTGGGCGGTGGGGTGGGGGTGCTGGTGGAGCAGCTGGTGCTGCTGTGGCCCTCCTCTTCTTAGGGATGCACAATGCACAGCTGCACCCTCTGCCACAGAATGGCCAGCAGGTGCAGGCATGGTCCTGTTCTGTGGCAGCCTGCCACTCCAACTGCTAGTGATTGAGCATTTGGTTGCACTGGCCCTCTGTCCCCAGGTGAGTCCCCAGGGCCCAGGCGCACCTCCACATCACATAGGCAGCACTTGACCACACTACTGTCCCCCCACACAGTAAAAAAACTGCCAAACAATGGAGGTGTGGGGAGGACCAGGCACAGGCAGGGGATGGCCAGATGAACTGGCATCTGGCTGGTCACAGTGCTGAACAGGAATGAGATCCACACCTGGGCCCGGGAGAATAGGCACATCCTGCTCCAGAGAACCTGGACTTGGTGGTGGTGGTGGTTCAACTGCCTCAGAGTCAGGAGAGAAGGCAATGCTAGTCCTGCTTCCCGGGGGAGGGACACTCACAAGTATCGAGTGGTCCAACAGGAATGGGTGCCTATGCCCTCCACACATGCGCACGGTACGATGCTTACCACTACCACGCTCTCCCAGAGCTGCCCCGCCCCCAGACATTCCCTCACCCTGGTCCATCTCTCCTACTGAGCTCCCTCAGTCTGAGCAATTACTACTCACACTGTCACACAACACACACACACACACACACACACAGTCACACAGACAAACAACTACTTATAAAGGTAAGAAAAATAAAATTTACAGAAAGAACAAATTAAGTAAAAAAGAGTACAGAAAAGACAAAAAAATGTAGCTTTTAAAAAAGCTGTTGGGTCTAAATCAAAGTTTAAATCTCCTCCTCCTCGCTCTGATCTCAAAGTATCAGCAATCACAAAACACACTACTCTCTCTCCTGTATGCGGGAGAAAGTAAAGTGTCTGCTTGTATGACTCACTTTCTTCCTGCCTAGTAAAGAGCATGTGACTTACAGTACTACAAGCCATGTGATGTGGGGGTGCTGCCAAATCTGAAACACCAAGTGGATCACTTAGAATCTCAATGAGGAATACAAAGTCCATTAAAACAATGACTTTGCCTTACTTAGCATTGCCATTCCGCTAGCAAGTGGTAATGACAAGACAGAGTGAGCACTTTGCATTGCCCACTCTGCATAGCAGATTGGCAATGCGAAGTGTCCACTTCGCGTTCACTTCACCAGTAGAATTTAAATTTGCTGCATCTCTATGTATTAACCATGAAAGACCATTCTAGCAGTACTGTGTGAAATTCACTTGCAGAGTGTCATTGTCAGACCCTGAAACTTCAAAGATGTTAATTCTGAACTGTCATAAACCATGCTTTGGGTCACTGGTGGGAAAATAAACTGGTTTTCTTATATGTGAAAAAATTGTTGACATACTTATTGAGTGGTGCCGAGATGAGGCAGCTGGATGCCTTGTCTCAAGCTATGCCAGTGACCCGTTTTTGAAATGAGCACAGGTCACCAGGGGTCAGCAGGGGAGGAGAAGGATTGAGCATCTGATGGACTGCTCTCCTCCTCTGGGGAGGGGGGTCTCCAACGATCAGCATCTGACTGGCCCCTAGCAGTGACTGAGGGGCAGTGTGCCACCACTACAAAAAGTGGAGGAGATGGGGCAGATGCTTGGGGAAGTGCATGTGGACACATGTGCACTCTCTCTGTGGGCATGTTGTATACTTCACCTCAGGACAAAATGGAAAAGATCCTGGCTGTGTAGCATGACATTGTCCCTCGCAGATGCCACCCCAGAGAAGGCACATCCCTGGCTGGCTCCATTTTGGATGGGCTTAGATGATCCCCATCCACCCTGCCATGAAGGGTAAGTTGTGGGACCATAAGCGAGAGAGGGCCTGATCCTTGGACGATGGTGCTGGGGGGAAAGCAGATAGTACTAGCAGTGCCAGCCAGGATGTGGAGAAATACCATAGTAAAAAACAAAATTGATGACACTGCATTTTTCAGAAGGATCATAAAATTCTCAGCACAGTCACTCAGTATCATTCTGTTTGGATTTTCGTCTCCTGAACACAACAGGACACAGCACCCAACTGCTAACACAAGGACTGAGATTTTGCAAGCAGTGATTTCCTGACAGGTAGAGATGTAGTTTAACAGTTTTAAGGTATTTATACTGTATACTTTCCAAATTTGTTTACATACTGTAACCTAAATTATTATATGTTCTCTTATAGCTGTACTGCATTTATTTAAATATTTTAAGTAAAATGTTAGTTTCCTAAAGAAACTCTGCCTGTGAGATTTTTATATTGTATGTGTGACTGTAAAGATTTATCAATAATCTGTGACAACTATTACTTGTTTATAAGGGTCACGGATAACAACCAAACTAAAAGGGTCTGTAGGGACAATCCAGATGGATTTTGGGAGAATACCAGAGTCTTATACGAGTCTGCCGGGGGTGTGAACTGGGCTATTGCATGTCCTGTAGGGCAAACACCAAATCAGGTTGTGGGCTGCTACCCTGAAGAAAGTGTAACACTTGGGCCTTCCTCCTGTGTATAATAGTCATGAAAAATTGTTCATATTTGGCCACAAGACTCGAGACTGGTATTGTGCTCTAATCCAAAGTATAGAGGGATTCTCTGGGACCTGGTGGTGAGTGTTCAGTTTTCAACCCAGGGAGCACTCAGGAAGGACACGAGCAGGGTATTCCTGTTCCCCCCCGTCACAGATTGTACTTAGGGGTGGGCACTGTAAAGCTCAGTGATCTGACTTCACAAGTAGGTTTGTGAAAGATCTGGTGTGCAATGTTGGGATCTGATAGATTTGGTTGCATTGCGATTCAAGGGATTAGTGGCCACAGGCATAACAGTTGGGCTCGATTCCAAGTCCAGTGTATCAGACAAACATATGAAACTGCCAGCAGAAAAAGGCCATTTGATCTGTCGAGTCTGCTCGATTTTGCAGCTAGCATCCCTACCCTGCAGCTGCCCCTCCCTCCCATGACCCTCCCTTTTGCCCTACCTCAGCCCCTCTCGAATTATTCCACTGTTTTACAGGCCACCACCTCTGTTGGTAGTGCGTCCCACTCTGCTACCACCCTTTCAGTAAAGAAATGCCTCCTCATCTCCCTCCTAAACCTTCCACCCTCCAATCTCAGGTCGTGACCCGAGTGTCTCTCCCCATCCTCCCGTTGAACAGTTCCTCCGTGTCTGTCCTGTTAATTCCTCCCATGTACCTAAAGGTCTCAATCATATCCCCTGCCCCTCCTCTCTCCTCCAGAGGTACATGCTTTGGCTGGGCATCTATTGTACACGCTTCCCCAGCCATGGAATAACCTGCAACAAACTCTGAAATTAAAATTTAAAGTCAGCATCACAGCCTTCAAAACACTTTATCTTCAGCACAATAGAGATTCCTGTGTTTGCCACTCCTGATTAAACTACTCCCCTCTCAGGGTATCCGCTATCACTCTTGTCTTGGCCTCATCCTAGATTCTGATCCCAGCAGGTGTATGGCCCTCCCCCATTCCATCTTCTGTTGCTCTCTCCATCTTTTCACCACCGGTCTTTTTTGCTGATCCCAGCCTTTTGCCTGGCCCTCTCCCTTCATCCTCTATTCTCCTTCATCCATTCTCCTCTCCTACTTTCGTTTACTCACTGCGCTTATCCCAGCAGTATACCCACTCTCCCTCCCCTGCACCCCTTCATCAGTTTCCTCACATACCTCTGCACCCTCCGTTCATTTCCCCCTATTGGCCCCTGATCCTCTTGCCCTCCATCTCCTCCTTGCCCCACTGCCCTTATTCCATCCCCCCATCTGCGCTTCAGGGCCCATTTGTTCTTCGTGGTGCTTTAGGGTCTCCAGTCTCCTCTCCATGGCTCCTGTCACCCTATCTTTTCACTGTTGCTGGCATGATCTGTATTACTGTTGTTAGCCCAGTTTCTTAACTGTAAACCATTGTGGCACTTTTCCTGCATTTCCTTACAATGTATTGTCCATGCTTGTTTAGATCATGGCTGTGTATCGTTATTTCTGTGTATTACCCTGTTATCCTGTATTTGAGTTCACCCAGGTCCACCTTGAAAAGGAGCTCTGCTCAATTGTGTTCACCTGATTAAATAAAGATTTTGATTGATTGATTGATTGATTGATGTTCAACTCCCTCGGTCTAACCTCATATGGTAACTCCCCCAGACCCATGATTATCTTTGTTGCTCTGTGCTGCACCCCTTCCAGCAATCTAATGTCCCTCTTATAGGGTCATAGGTGGTTTACAAGCCAAGTGGTAGAAAGACCTTTGATGGCGCACCACTAATTAGTGGAAATTCCTACATCTCAATAATCCCATGTGTTTGTCCAATTTATGTTTAAATGTTAACATAGTACTACATGACACCACAGTTTCTGGTAATGCATTCCAAGCATTCACCACTGGTTGGCTGAACCACTGACCACTTGCTTTTGTCTTATATAATATCCCCCACTATACTGTAGTAAATAGTGAGATCTAGTATTCATTACATTGATAGAGTTCTGTAATCTTATGGACTCCCATAGCAATCTAATTTTTCTTGTGTTGAATACATAACACAGATCACCTCTTAATCTTCTGTAAATGAGAGAATATAGGTTTAGATCATCCAGTCTATAAGCTTATGATTTACTTTCCATGTTATCTGATTTTTTGGTAATTTTCCTCAGAACCCTTTTGTATAGCTTATTATCTCTAATTGTTTGAGGCGCAGATAATCAATCAAGTCTTTATTTAACCAGGCGTTCATCGTTGAGCAGAAGCTCATTTGCAAAGGAGAGCAGTACTCCAGGTGGGGTCTGACCAATGAGGTATACAGCGGGAACAATATCTTTAAGATCTCTACTCCATATGCTTTCTAGATACAGCTCAGAATCCTGTGGCATTTCTGAACTGTTAATCTGGAATGCATACCAATAGCAGTTTGTGATAACCCAAAGATCTCTTTCATTATCTGCTACTGAAAGAACAGTACTACCTAGATAGTAAGTGAGCTGTGGATTCTTATGTCCCAGGTGCATAACTCTACACTTGTCAGCACTGAATTTTAGTTTATTAATTTCAGCTCATTTATAAACTGAGTCCAAATCTTGTTGTAACATATTTCCATCATTCTGATTATTGACATTGGCCCCTTTAGGTAATGGTGCTAAAACTGAATGCAGTACTTCAGGTGGGATCTGACCAGCAATCTGTATAACGCCGGAATCACCTCCATCCTCCTAGAGGTTATACCCCTTGCAATACAACCCAGCATCTTGTTGACCACTGCTGCTGCTTTCCTACACTGTTCTGTGTGGTTCATTGCTCCTGTAATTAGCACCCCCAGATCTTTCTTCTGCTCAGCCACAGCTAGCTGCAGCCCCACAGATGGTAGCTCCTCTTTGGATTATTTGCCCAAAAATGCAGCACCTTGCATTTTTTGGCATAGAAACCAAGTTGTCAGGTCTCAGACCATGTCTCCAGCCTTGTTAGATCTTCCTGCAATCCCTAGCACTTCCCTTGGTCATCCACCACTGCTCCCATCTTGGTGTTGTCTGCAAATAGACTGATCTTGCTATTTATGCCTACTGAGATGTCTGCAATAAATACCCCAAATAACACCAGTCCTAGCACTGACCCCTGTGGGACCCAGCTTGTCACTGCCTTTGGGGATAATAATTCACCTCCCACCACCACCCTCTGCTGCTAACCCTGCAGCCAGAACTCCACTCATCCCCCCAATTTTGCCCCCACCTCTGTGCCCCTTAGATTACATGCTAGTCTCCCATGTGGCACCGAGTCACATGCTTTACTAAAGTCTAGGCACAGGACATCTACCACGTGCCCTTTGTCCATTTCCCTAGTCACCCAGTCATAGTAGTCCATTAGGTTTGTCTGGCAGGATCTTCCCTTGGCAAATCCATGCTGCTGACTGTCCTGCACCCTACTGACCTCCAGCAGATTCAACAGCCTCTCCTTCAGGATTTTTTCCATCAGTTTCCCAGCAATGGACATGAGACTCACTAGTCTATAGTTCTCTGGTTCATCTTTGGGAACATTCTTATGGAGTGGAACCATGAGAGCCATTCTCCAAACCTCAGATACACACCCTGAGTCCAGAGAGGCATTAAATAGGTCTGACAATGGGCCTGCCAGGACCTCTGCCAACTCCTTCTGTGGCCTGGGGTGTATGCCATCTGGCTCCAGTGCCTTGTAAACCCTTAGTGCCATTAACCCCCTTACCAATCTATTTTTTTGTGATTTCCCCATCCCTCCCCCCTCCCCCTCTAATCCTATCCTCTCCCCAACCTTTGGTATTACCCTCTTTCTCTTCAGTATAAACCGAGCAGAAGTAGTCATTATGTGCTTCTGCCTTTTCATTACCTTTATCCACCCATTCCCCTTCCTTCTTAATCCTTTCTATTTGTTCCTTACAACCCTTTTTCCCCCTGATGTACCCGAAGAAGTTTTTTTTCCCTTCTTTAATTCCCTTCGCCAGCCTGAGCTCACTTGACGCCTTTGCTGCCCTTACTTCCCTGGTCACCTCCTTTGCTTCTTTCAGGTACTCCTCCCTGTCTTCCCCCTTTCCTGTTCTCCTGTATCACCTATAGGTGACTTCTTTCCTCCTCACCCTGTCTATGACACCCTTGCTCATCCAGCTAGGTTTCTTCACCCTAACCTTTTTACTTCAGGCCTTGCTGCAGGAATTTGTTGCCTCCACTATCCCTAGCTTAATGAGTTCTCAACTCTAATTCGTATCCATATTAGGCTGAATTCTGTCCAGGAACCCTTGCACAACTTCGCCCATCTTTTTGAAGTCAGCCTTTCTAAAGTCTAGCACCTTTGTGCCAGATGCCTTCCTCCTCCTGCCCAGCTGCAACTGGAACCATTCTGTCTGGTGGTTACTCTCACCAGTGGTTCCTCCACCCTCAGATCCCTCACCCACTCCCCATTAGACAGTACAGGGTCTAGGATATTCCCATTCCCTAGTTGGTTTGCTGACCAACTGCATCAAGAATTTAACCCGGAAGGCATCCAGCATTATCTGTTCCCTTCTACACTTGGTGGCAGGTGTCCCCACTCCACTCCTGCATGTTGAAGTCACCTACTATCACCACCCACCCTTCTCACAGTTCCTCTGGATCCATTCCATCAATACCCTATCTTTTCCAATTGGCAGGAGTGGCAGCCTGTACACCACCCCAACTGCAGTATCCTATTTTTGGGATCTTGGATTTGTAGCCATAGAGCCTCTGTATTTCCCTCTCTTCCCCTCTTCCGCAACACACTTTAGCCCTTCCCTCACATGGAGCACTCCCCCTCCTTTCCCTTAAATCTATCCTTGTGGAATAGTCTGTAACCTGGAACCACCAGGTCCCAGTCATGGTTTTAGCTTGCCCATGTCTCGGTGCTGGCTGCCATGTCCAACCCTCACTCCACCATGAGAGCCTGTAGCCCCTGCATTTTATTTTGTTTATTTATTTATTTATTTAAACAGCAGTTTAGAAAACCTTTGAGCCATAGGCTCATTTACAAAGGTACCTTGTCACAGTAAGACAAACCAAAATACACAGTATAACAGTACAACACATAAGTGTAACAGTAAATTAAGACATAGATACAAACAAGCTGGTACAGGTAGGATGGATGCAAACAATACCAGAGTTATGTTGTCCTTAGCAGCTTAGTAATAAGCTTTGTCATAAGTATTGAGTACGGCTTTGACTAGCGGCAGTTACAGCATCGGGTGTTAATAAGGTGGTTACGTAAGGAAGTTTTGAAGCACGATATAGTTGGAGCTTCGGAGATGGAGGGGGGCAGTGTGTTGAACCAGGAGGGGGCCCTAAAGCTGAAGGCTCTTTGGCCGTGAGAGGTCCTAGCTCTAGGGATAACAAGAGGGGTTTTCCCAGAGGTCCGAGTATGAACTAGTGGGACAGAGCGGCGTATGGTAGTGGTCAATCCTGGTGGGGAAAGCCCAAGGAGGGTCTTTTTTGTAAGGGTACAGGTAAGATATTTGAGGCGCTCATCGAGATCAAGTACCAGCGCTTTAGCATACAGTAGACAGGTGTGTGTCATCCTAGGTGCTCCAGTAATTAACCTGCAGGCCTTATTCAGAGTAGTGCGAATTTTATGGAGTGCGGTCTGATCAGCAGCACCATACACCGGCAGTCCATAGTCCACTAGGGACAGGATAGAGGAGGTGACTGCGAGTCGAAGAGCCTCTGGGGGGAGGCAGTGTTTATACCGATGTAAGATGCCCAATCGGATATTAGTGGCAGTGGCTAGGGCAGCGATGTGTCCATGGAAGGAGAGGGAGGGGTCAAAATGGATCCCTAGGTATTTATAGGAGCAAACTTGTTCGAGTGGGAATGAGGACCCAGAGTGAATGAGGAGTTTGAAGTTGCAGGACTTGTTTTGGGGATGAGTGAAGAACATGGTTTTGTTTTTAAGATTTATCACCAATCTATGTTCTTGAACCAGCCCTCGGTGTCAGTGAAGGACTTCTGCAGCGAGTCCTGGAGGGCAGTAGGGTTACGATTTGAGGGCAAAGATGACTGCATCATCAGCGTACAATAAGAATGTTCCCGAGCAAGAGCGTGGAAGGGTGTTAAGGTAAAGGAGAATAGTAAGGGGCCCAGAATGGAGCCCTGGGGAACCCCAGAAAAGATGGGACAGATGTCTGAGTAGGTCCCATTCATTTTTTACACGCTGAGCAGTCAGACAGATAACTGGTGCACCAGGAGATAGGCCCAGCAGCAAAACCAGAGACTAAGGGCATCAAGAAGGAGGGGTGGGAGACAGTGTCGAAAGCTTTCGAGAGGTCAATGAAGACAGCACCAGCCAGAGAACCAGTGTCTAAGGAGGAGTGGAGAAAGTTGGAGAACTCTAGGAGGGCTGTGTTGGTACTGTGGCCCGCTCGGAAGCCATGCTGCTCAGGACAAAGGACATTGTAGGTGGAGAGGTAGTCAGAGATTTGAGAGGCCACCACTTTTTCCAAGGCCTTGGAGAGAGGAGAGAGAGAATGGAGATCGGTCGATAGTTTCCAGCCACAGTCCTATCACCACCTTTAAAGATAGGGGTGACAGTGGTGACTTTCCAGGCAGTTGGAACCTTCCCCAGGCAAAGAGAGTGGTTGATGAGGCATGTGATCGGGGTAAGGACTGTGTCTAAGACCAGCCGTAGGATACACGGATCCAGGGTGTCACTGCCCATACTATTACTCTTGAGGGCAGTGACAAGGTGCTGACCTAAGTTCTTGGGCAGAAACACGGCGGAGGAGAAAATAAGGGCGAGAAAGATTTACTGGCAGGTGCTGGGGGGAGGTCAAAAAATTTGTAGGGAGGATAGGGCTAAGGTCAGTGAATGAGGTGTTGAGGTGGTTGGCTATGAGGGCTGGGTCTGAGGAGATCACACCATTAATGTTGATCTGGGTGGGTGGGGGAGTGCACTCCCATTTAACTGTTTAATGTTATCCCAGAAGGTTCTGGGATTCCCCATGAGGAAGTGAGTGAGGACCGATAGTGCTCAGACTTGGCCTTTCTGATGGCCCGAGTGCACTTGTTTGAGGCGGCAGCATATAACCGCCTGTCATTGGGCTGGCCAGTCTCAATGGCACGTGCCATAGGTTGTCCCTATGTTTGAGCTGGTGGATCAAAGCTGGGGTAACCCAGGGTATTCTTCCTTTTAGAACGAGTGGTCAACACTGGGGCAAAGATATCACAGGCATTATTAAAAGTTTGGGTAAAGAAGGAGAGAGCTGTGTCGATGTCAGGAGTTGCCTGTATAGGAGACCAGTCAATTTGGGACAGAAGTTCCTTAAGTTTTATCAGTCCACCAGGTATTAGACGCCACCGGCATGTGGACTGTGCTATGGGTTTAGGGGACTGAGGTTGACAGTGGAATAGAATGGGGAGTGATCGCTGAGAGAGTCTGGGAGGACTTGTACATTGGGGATCCGATTAGAGCGGTTGGTGAGTACCACATCAAGCAGGGTACTGGAGCCTCTCTTGGGTTAGTCCTGTAGGTGGGTAACTAGTTGCGTTAGGTCTATTGCAGAAAAGGAGTCTCTGGTAGAGGAGGAGGAGGAGGAGGAGGGGCTGAGCCAGTTGACATTTAAGTCACCCACCAGAATTTGATCCAGTGGAAGGAGGTAGAGAGGTAAGGTATTCTGTAAGAGAGGCAATGGCCTGTGTTTGGTCCCTAGGGGGCACGTATGCAGATAGTCAGATAAAGGAGTCCCTTTAAAGGGTCAGAGTTAGTTCAAGCGTAGCGCCTAGGCCCTGGAGTCAAGGATGGGAGTGGGCAGGGCTAGTACGGGGAGAGATTCCTTGACATAAATAGCGCAGCCGCCGCCCCGTCTCCCAACACGGTCGGACCGGAAAAGGGTGAAACCAGGAAGGGAGACTAGGGAGTCAGGGGAGGATTTAGACAGCCAAGTCTCAACCAGGGTGATGACATCAGGGTTAATTGATGTGACCAGGCATTGTAGTGAGTCAAACTTTTTTAGGAGGCTACAGATATTCATGGAGACCATGCATAGGCCTGTGGTGCGAGTTGGGGAGCTCCTGGGAACCGGGCCAGGGTTTGGATGAATGTTCCCTGACAGGAGTAGTAGCATGACTAACACCCTGGCTGGGAGATGGTGAGAGGTTTTATTCCCCAGGCTTCTAGCATTTAAAAATACCATCCTCCATTCCCTTTCTTTTTCCCTCCTCCTTCCTCCTCTCCCTTTATGGCCTTTCCTATATTATTTGCTCCTCAACTTATCTCACTGCTACGGGGGTAAGCCCATATGGTTTCCCATCTTGAGGCCTCTGATCACCTCAATTCCTTCTGACACCCCCCTCTCCTAGTTCAAATTTTCCTCAATATACTTCCCAAACATTTGCTTCAGTCCTTTCTTCCCCTCTTCGTTTAAGTGCAATCTATCCTTAGCATATACACTGCTGTCCTCCCAGGTCACCCTCCTAATAGCCCATACCCTTTTTCCTGACACCAGGTTAACAACTATTCATTAAACTCCTGAATCCTCAGTTTTCTTGCCATACTTGCCCTTGGGACTGAAGTACCCTCAGAGAAGGTAACTGATCTTCCTGCTCCTCACAAACTGAACCTAAATCCTCAAACCTCCTCTTCACCTCATCTATCATCCCATCAGCCAGCTCACCGTCCCCAGGTGCAGAATTAGATGTGTTTTTTCCTGCCGCTTTCTGGCATATTTTAGTACTGATTGACCCACACTTTCCGCCTTCATTTCTGGCATGGTTTCCACCCAGACCCAATTATGCCTCTCTCCCTTGCCACCCCACCTGATCTCGCTCTGTATTGAGTCCCCTAACACTAAGATCCCACCCATTTCTACCCTGTCACCCCTCCCATCCTCCCTTTCCCTTCCTGTCCTAATTCCTTCTTCCTCCTGCACATTGTCCCCCCTTTGCCCCATTATACTACCCTGATCAGTACTCCCTCCTGTGCTCATTCTATTTTGACACACATTAGGTTCTTTTCCTTCTCACCCCTCCTTTCAGTCCCATTTTCTCTGTTACCTGGACTGTTCTTCCACAGCACCTTCTCACCATCCTTCATTCCCATCAATGGCCAGTACGTGTTTGACCCTATTGTATGCCTATGTGCAGTAACTCTGGCCCCCATTCCTTTTGGCCCCCTATCTCCTGTACTTGTATCTCCCCCTTTTGTTCCCAGTGTGGATTGTTCTCTCCATCTCCAGTCCCTACCTCTGTCCCTTCTTCTAGTTATCCTATTACTGTCTGTGCTTCCCATTTTCTCTTCTCTTTCTATCCTACACATTTCCCTCTTTAACATTAAAATTTCACATTCTAGTCTCCCCAACCTTTGACAAACTGAGCACTCCCCCAGCCACCACAGGGCGCCCATGAATATGGCTGATCCAAAGTTATTACACCCCACGATCCTCCCTCTTCCATATCCACTACTCCCCTCCTGCCACTGATTTCCCCCTCCTCTTATGCTGCCACTGTCCCTCCCCCAATGCATCACCCTTTTTTGTCTTTTCCACCAACTTCCCCAATCATTTTCTCCTATCCATTCTTTCCTCTCTCCTCTGTGCCCCCCTGCTCCCTGCCCACAATTATTCTACCCATGTTGGCCCTCCAGGTGTCCTGCTGCCCCCTGGTCCACCCACCATTTGACTGTCCCCAACCACCCCTCAAGTTGCCATACCCCCCTCTAGTACATCCTTCCCTGTCCTGCTCCATTTTCTTTCTGCAATGCTGCCCTTGCCCTATTTATTATTACAATGGTATAACAGCCACGGTTATTACCCAATCAGCTTCAAATTTCCAGATTTCCCTTCTCACAGTACTAGATTCCCTGTACCTTGGTTCTACTTACTCAGCCCCAAGTCCCCAGAGTCATAGTTCCTTGATCCCACAGTAATCTGCCACAGATTCTCAGAGTTATGGACAACGTACCCCAGTAACAGTTCTAGAATGACATTACCTTGATTTCATTTGACCAACCCCACAATCACAGACCCACAGTACCTCAATTTCATCCCAAGAAGCCAGTATTTTCCTACACTGTTCAAAAGACACAGTATCTTGATCCCAGAGGGAGTCCAGACAAATTTGATGATCACAGACCCTTTAAGATTGGTTCTTTCTTTTCTGCACACCTCCTGCATCCCTGGCTATCAAGCAGTACCATCATTTACTTCATGACCTCATCTATTCAGTAGCTCATGGTAAAGTCTCTACTCAGTTTATGTCATTGTTGTGGTATGTGCTGTGTTGTGTACTGCAATGAGATGGCTAACAGTGTGTGTATATGCAGTCAGTTGGTACCATATGATGTCACAGGCTAATGGTATAAAGGAAGTGATGCAATGGGGGGTTGGGGTGGGGGGTTGGGCCCCTCCTAACCTGTGGAGAAAATCAACTACACCAGCAAACCCCACCTAGAAACACTCAGCTGCACCACAATCTCTCCCAAACAGGTAACTTTCCAAATGAAGCCAGAAAAGTAACCTGGTACAAATTGAAAACTACACTAAACTGGAAAAGCAACAACAACAACAGTAACAAAATCAGCAAAAATCACATTCACTTCCATGAAATGAGAATGATTCCATTCTCCTTCTAGCCCTATCAGATCGGTTAATTGAAAACAGTCCACACACAATAAAGGCAGTGATTTTAAAAATATATGTAATTGGTTACAGTATCAAGTTCCCTACCTGTTTTGTTTTTTCCTTGGATACAAACAAGTGTAGTAGTAGTTAGGGATGAAGATGACTTCCATCTATAGCAAATACACTGCAGAATATCTGAAGCAGTTATGTCTGGAGAGAGGAGTCCAGTACAAGGGGCGAGCAAAAAATGCACCTCGTGGAGGCTCTGATGGCAGCCAATGAGCTAGCAGCTGCATTGAACCTTGAGTCACTGCCAGTGACTGAAAAGGACCAGAACCTGGGCATGGGGGTACCAGGGTCTATCACAGAGTCTAGTTCTAGGGAGGTGGACAGCAAGACCAGAAGGAACCCAGAGCCACAGCTGCAGGGAAAGATCACCACCATGCTGGAGCCAGAAGGGATCAGGCTACAGCTAGAGATGAGGAGAATGGAGCTGAATTTGAGCAGAAAGGTTTGAAACCCAGCAGCAAAGGGAATTTGTGCAGAGGAGATTTGAAGAGGAGATGAAGAAAAAAGAAAACCAGTATCAGAGAGAGGCAGAGGAAAGAGAAAATCAGCACCAGAGAGAAATTGAGCTGCCGAAGCTAAAACTCCAATGATCAGCGCCAGAGGAGGTAAATGGCAGGGGTGAACCTGGAACTCCAGGAATGGGGTACAAGTTAAATTCTATATTAATAGCTGAATTTAAAGAGGGGGAGGATATGGATGCATTTTTGAATTCTTTTGAAAAGGTCTGTATTCAGGCTGAAATACCCAGGGAGTCCTGGAGCTTCCAGCTATCCTTGCTACTTACTGGGAAAGGTCATGATGCGTTAGGTCAAATGGACAATCAGAACAGTAGGGATTATGAGAAACTTAAAGCTAAATTGCTTAAAAAGTATAAGTTAACTCCTAAAGCATAAAGGGTTAAGTTCTGTAAGCTCCGAAGAAGCCCTGACATGAGCTATAAGGAACTCGCCACAAAGCAACATCAGTTTTTGAAACGTTGGTGGGAGGCAGTGGAGGAAATCTCTATAGAGAAAATCGAGGAGGTTATACTTTTGGAGCAATTTTATGCTTGCCCAGCAGAATTGAAAACCTGGTTGGAGGATTGAGACCCCAAAACAGGGCAGCAGGCTGCTGAGCTCTCAGGTCACTATGTCAAGAGCAGGCCTGCTCTGAAGAGGGAGGGGTGGGAGGTCAGCACAGAAGGAAAAGCACGACTCCGGGCAGCCAAAACCCTCACTGCCTCTACAGAAAGGAGGAATCCCATGTTACAAAAAAGAGATTTCTAGACAAAATAAATTGTGATTTTTGGTTTTGCAAACAGCCAGAGCATCTTGCAAGACAGTGTCCTAAAAAGGCACAGAGCAGATAAAGTGGTGTTCAAACAGAGGTGGGTGCACTGTGTATCCCTGAAAGCATGCTTCTAAACTTGAGGGAGCACATTCACCCAGTTACTGTAAATGGGGTGCACACCCATGGGTTAAGGGACATGGGGCATCTCTTATTTTACTAAAAGGGGATTTGGTTGAGCCTGAACAGCTTATACCTAATCAGTTTGTAACAGTAAGGGGATTCACTGGGAAGGAGAAAACCCTGCCACTTGCAGGTGTTCTCCTGGACTGCGGTGAGATTGGAGAGAGGGCATAAAAGGTAGCAGTTGCAGACCATCTCGCCCTGGATGTGACGATAGGGAACAATCTCCAGAAGTGGGTGATGTGTGCAGTTACCTGCAGTCAGACAGCTAAGGTTGATTGTAGTTCCCTGGACCCCATAGAAGCCCCTGTGGAAAACAATGGAGGCTGGTTTCCCAGCTTGTGTCTTCTGACATGGAGAGTAGTGAAAAGGGAGAAGGACTTCCACAAGTAGCAGTTCACAAAACAGCTACATAAGGTTACTCTGAGGAGGGAGGGGTAACCAATGGTCAAATGGTTTGGGATGGCAGTGACCCTGAATGCTCTGACACTGGAGCTATGGACCTTAGTTTAGAAACTGAAGGGGACATGTCCCAGGCCTTGGGAAAATGTAAAGATTTTGCAGCTGCTCAGAGGACTGAACCTTGTTGGGAGAGGCTGAGGGCTTGGGCAGCATCTGATGGGACACAGGGAGTTGACTTGAGACACAGGGTATTTTGGGACAATGGACTGTTGTATACACACAAGGTAAGGACAGAGGGAGGGGTGATGGGCAGGCAGCTTGTCATTCCCCAGGGGTACCGTGAGCAGTTGCTCAAGATCGCTCATGATATCCCCATGTCCAGACATCTGGGAATCACGTGCACCATGCAGCAATTGGCCCAGAATTTCTATTGGCCCAGCTTCACCCAGCAGGTGAAGGAATATTGCAGGTCTTGTCACCAGTGCCAACAAATAGGGAAGGCAGGTAGTAAAACCAAAACTGCCCTAATTCCCTTGCCCATTGTGGAGGAGCCATTCTAGATGGTGGGAATGGATATTGTGGGACCTTTGAATACCCCCAGCTCCTCCAGGAAGAGGTTTAGCTTGATGGTGGTCGATTATGCCACCAGTTACCCAGAGGCAGTTGCCCTTTCCTCACTTAGGACAGACAAAGTGGCCAATGCCTTGCTAGGGATTTCCTCCCATGTTTGTTTTCTGCAGGTGCTTATCACCAATCAAGGGGATTCCTTCATGTCAGACCTGATGAAGTGTTTGTGGGAGAAGTGTGGGGTAGTGCAGAGATGCACAACACCTTATCACCTGCATGCCAATGGGCTTGTAGAAAGGTTTAATGGTACCCTAAAATTGATGCTCCAAGCATTTGCTGAGCAGTAAGGGAGGGACTGAGAGAAATATCTTCCCACCTGTTGTTCACATACAGGAGGTGCCACAAGAGTCAATAGGTTTTATGCCTTCAAACTCTTATATGAACGTAGGGTGCATGGCCCCTAGATTTGGTCTGGGAAGATTGGGGAGGCAAGCATGCTGCCCAGGGAACTCCCATAGTGGAATATGTCCTAAAGTTTATGGAAAAGCTGAAGGAGCTTATGGGAGCAGCCAAGAGCAACCTCTCAACCACTCAGCAGAAGCAAAAGGTCTGGTATGACTGCAGAGCCAGAGCTCACTCATACAGTGTAGATCAGGAAGTCATGGTCAAAATCCTGGTCCAGAAGGATAAGCTGCAGGCCGAGTGGGCAGTACCATACAATGTAGTCAGACAAGTGAATGACATAAACTACATTGTAGAGCTGCCTGACAGGAGACATAGCCAGAGAATGTACCATGTCAATATTATGAAGCCATATGCAGATAGGGCTGGCATGGTATCTGCAGTGTGTAGTCCTGGGGAGGGAAAACATGAAGTAGACTCCCTACTGGACTTGCTGGAGGAATGCAAGTGGGAGTCCTCTCTGGAGGCAATCAAACAGTCACCCCAGTTGACCCTGGAACAGTCCCAGGAAGTGAGGGAAGTTTTAGAGGACTTTGCCCTTTGTTTACGCCTCAGTCAGGATGTATCTTCTTAGCAACACCAGTGTAGACACAGGAATGCAAGCACTCATCCAACAGACAGCCTATTGGATGTCTGAGGCCATCCTAAAGGACATTAGAAGGTAGGTGGAGGAAATGCTGGATTTAGGGGTAATCCAGAAATCCCACAGTCAGTGGGTCTCACCCATAGTACTTGTTCTCAAGCCAGATGGCTCTACTTGCTTCTGTGTAGACTATGGGGGCTCAATGCAGTCATGAAGTCTGATGCCCACCCAATACCATGTACTGATGAACTACTGGACAAGTTGGGAGGGTGACATATCTCATCACCACTGACCTGACAAAAGGGTATTGGCAGGTGGAGTTAACTGACAGAGCTAGGGAGAAGTCACCTTCATCACTACAATAGGATTATTCAAGTTCAGTGTAATGCCTTTGGAATGAAGAATGACCCAGCCACCTTCCAAAGGTTGGTGAACCAGGTGTTACATGGTGCTGAAGAATATGCCATGGCGTACCTGGATGATATTGCCATCTTCAGTACCAGCTGGTAGGAATACCTGTCCCACCTGAGGGAAGTGTTGGGAAGATACAGTGGGCAGGGCTCACTGTCAAGGCTGAAAAGTGCCTGGTGGCCATGGTGGACATGGCACACCTAGGAAATGTAGTAGGGTGGGGGAAGCTTTGCCCTAATCAAGCCAAGGTTGAGACATGGCCCAGGCTGGAAATCCTGAAGCAGGTTTGGAGTTTCCTAGGTCTGCTGGGTACTATCATAAGTTTGTACAGAATTACAGTACCCTGGAAGCTCCTCTATCTGGTATACTAAAGAAAAGAATGCCTAAACAGGTAAAATGGGAACCAGCCTGTGAATGAGACTTTACACAGCTAAAGGAGGCACTGTGCAGTGCTCCTGTGTTGGCCAGTCCAGACTAAAGTAAGCATTTGTAGTCCAGACAGATGCCTCAGATGTGGGATTGGAGTAGTCCTTAGTCAGACCTCTAGCCAAGAGGAAAAATCACCCAATCATGTACCTTAGTAAAAAGTTGCTTCTTTGGGAGCAGGCCTATTCCACAGTTCAGAAGGAGTGCCTTGCACTGGTATGGGCCTTGAAGAAATTAGAACCGTACCTCTATGGGAGGCACTTTGAGGTACAGATCGATCATAACCCCCTGGTGTGGCTCACCCAGATGGGTAAAATGAATGGTCATCTTTTGAGATGTAGCATTGCCTTACAGGGCTTTGATATAACCATTACCCACAGGGTGGGATTGGTGAATGTCAATACAGAT
This sequence comes from Neoceratodus forsteri, assembly GCA_016271365.2. Classification (NCBI taxonomy): domain Eukaryota; kingdom Metazoa; phylum Chordata; order Ceratodontiformes; family Ceratodontidae; genus Neoceratodus; species Neoceratodus forsteri. The sequence continues at coordinate 80,887,791 of CM057455.1, forward strand.
GGGCTATCTTGCCAGTTAGAGCAACAAACTGAATTTGTGAAACCCATACATTCTAGGGACTGATTCCCACAGACTCAGTTTAGGAGGGAGGCATGTGGCAATCTAGCCAACTGCCAGTCATTATTTGTGATATATATTTCTGTTATATATTGTTTTATGGGATTTCTGTGTATGCACATGCCAGTGTTACTTTAAGGCATAGGGAAAGACTAGATTTTTTTTAGGGGATTTGACCTTTTGACTCGAAGGTAACCTGCTTGCCAGGAAGTGAGATTTTCATTCCCATGTTCTTTTAGCAGAGTTGTGCCAAAAGCCATTTATCTGCCATAAACATGCACTGCAGAAGCAGATTGCTTCTGATATCAGGAACTGTTATAGTGTATCACATTTTATGAGGGATATATTAGCCAGGAAAGACCATTCTAGCAGTACTGCAAACAATTCACTTCCAGGGTGTTATTAGTCAGAACCTGAGATTTCAAAGAGGTTAATTCTGAACTGTCATAAACCATGCTGGGGGTCACTGGTGGGAAAATAAACTGGTTTTCTTACATCTAAAAAATTGATGACAGTGTATTTTTCAGAAGGATAGTTAAACTCTCGGCACAGTCACTCGGTATCATTTTGTTTGGATTTTCTTCTCCTGAACACAACAGGACACAGCACCCAGCTGCTAACACAAGGACTGAGATTTTGCAAGAGGTGATTTTCCTGACAGGTAGAGATATAGTTAAACAGTTTTAAGGCATTTATACTGTACACTTTCCAAATCTGTTTCCATACTGTAACCTAAATTATTATATGTTCTCTTATAGTTGTACTGCATTTATTTATATATTTTTAGTAAAACTTTTGTTTCCTAAATAAATTCTGCCGGTGTGAGAGTTTTTATGCTGTATGTGTGACTGTAAAATATTTATTAATAATATGTGACAACTGTTACCTGTGTAACCCCTGTTCCCTGGGGTTACTAGAATCCCATCAGTGTCAGTGTTAGGTAGGGAAGGCAGCTAGTGATTATCTAGTAAATGGATTTTCACTCTGTCCTCTCTGTTGTTGGTTTCAGCTACAGAGCTAGAGGTGATATCATTTAGAACTCGCGGTAACATAAGCCACAGCTGTTGCTGTGAGTGGGGACTTTAGAATTCTGATTTCAGTTCAAGCTGGAGTGAGTTCAGCAGCAGCTCAGAGAGTGAGCTGCAATGTGTAGTACCAGTTTTTTCTCACCCTAGTGAAGGGCTGCCTGTTCTTGACTAGTGAATTGGTGGAAACCGTCTCCAGGGATACCTGTATCTTTGTCCCAGTGTGGGATGAAGGGGACTGCTGTGAATTTTAGAGGCATTTCCCTCGTCCAATCCAGAACTTTGGTGAAGCTGCCTGTGTGTACATCTGTGAGTAGATTTTCTGTCCAAGAGTTACCTAGGAGTGTGTACCTGCCTTTTTCTGTGGGGCGACTCTGCTAAAAGGACAATTTCACCCAATTTTCTGTGAGGATTCCCTCAAGAACTTTGTGTTTTAAACATCTCTGACAATAGTGGATGTCCCATATATGGTTTGCCCTTTGTTCAGGACTTTAACTTTACACCCTTGTGGTGTTTCTGATGTTAAATGTGATAAACATTACTAGACAGCATCAAGTTTCTACAGTTTTCAGTATTTGTGAGGTGTAACTCTAAAAGAATGGCTGAGTTTGGACATGGAAGCAAAAGGTGGGAGACCCCCCTTCTGGAGTGACCAGTTCAGCACTTCAGGTTCTGAAAGGGTGCCTGTTTTCTTCTAGTGTATGTGGCCAATGCCTGAAGAAGTTTTACCCTTTGTATGTGGGGTTTTCTCCAGTTTACCCCTTGTATGTGGGTTCTGCAAGTCTTGAGCCTTGAGTGCTCCGTCGTGGCCACTGTGCCACATCCTCTCATAGTAATATGGGAAATGTACCAAGTACTGGACGAGCACCACCTTTTTTTCAGAAGAGTTGTGCATGTTCTTTGTGGCTAGTTCCACATTCCAGTTTCAAATCCTATGCAATATGGGAGTTTCAAAGTACTGTTTCTACAGATGTGTTTCTGCATTGCCTTGTGCCAGTGTAAACCCTTGGGGGTCCATCTTTGCTTTTGTTTTCCAACTGTGTTTTGGAATAAAGCCACACTCTAGAATCCCAACCTGGTATGGACAATCTAGTTATTGCTTCCTTGTGTGTGGATTTACTGGGTACCCCTGTCCAAGAAGTGCAAACCTAGCATAGCCCATAGCAAACATTCTCTCCTCAGGACCTGGGTTTTTGGTATAGCTCTGGATGTGTCTAGTATATACACACCTTTGTGTCTTTCTTCTACATCTGCAAATTTAGCATGTTTATTGCTTTGTACCCCCAACGCCTCTCTTTTCTCCTGGACTATGGGAGGTGTGCCTACTGGTTAAATAAGGGGCCGTTGTGGGGGGGTACACTTGCTTAGAAGGGGCACAGATAGCAACCAAATTAAAAGGGTCTGTGGGGACAATCCAGACAGATTTTTGGAGAATACCAGAGTCTCATACGAGTCTGCCGGGGCTGTGATCCAGGCTATTGCATGCCCTGTAGGGTGAAGACCAAATCAAGTGATGCCTTGCTACCCTGAAGAGAGTGTAACAATTGGGCCTTCCTCCAGTGTGTAATAGCCATGAAAAAGAGTTAATTTCTGGCCACAAGACTTGAGACTGGTATTGTGCCCTGATCCAAAGTATAGAGAGATACTCTGGGACCTGGTGGTGAGTGTTCAGTTGTAAACCCAGTGAGCACTCTGGAAGGACATAAGGAGGGTATCCCTGTCCCCCCCTCCCTGTCACAGGTTACACTTAGGGTGGACACTGTGAGCTCAGTGATCTGAACCTCATGAGTGGGTTCGTGACAGTCACTACCTCAGGTGCCTCCATGGGACAGTCCCACCCTGCCAGAATGATGTACGAGTTACATAATGTTACCGGATGGGGGATGTGCCTCTATCCCTCTGCCCTCATCTTCCATGAGCCCACCGTAGTCCAGCCAGTCCTCCTCCTAAATTTCCTTTGAGTTAGTGGTGGCAGACTTGGTGGTCCCTCTATGGGGGAAGAGGTTCCCTGAATCCTAGCCAACTCAGCCTGGAGACTAACAACCTTCCTCCTCAGCCCAGAGAGGTGCACACAGATGGGGCAGTCTCCAAAAGGTCTCCCTGAAAAAACTGCTGCCCCACAGCCACTGCACTGCACCACTCCCATCATACTTTACTTATAATCTGCCTGTTTTTTTTTCTTTTAAAACTCTTTTAAATGTTTTCAATCTTTTAAATCTCTTTATACTCCTATCCTAGACAGGGTGTTGCATCTATTCCCAGTTTTGGCCTACCCTTAATCTTCAATACTTCCCAGCGGTGACTATTACACAGTAGTGAACAGGTTCTTTGCCCCAGTTAACTGGCAGAGTCCTCCATTTCTCCAGTTCTTTCTGCTGATGCCTGCCAATGCCTATGATGCCAGTCACTTGTTCCATTCCTTCTCTGTTCCACTCACTAGCTGAAACATGAATGTGCTGAACATGTTACAGTAAAAGTACTTTGTAAGGCACAGAGCCTCTGTTAGCTCCACCCCATCCCCAATTACACACCTGAATCACAGGGTTTCCTGAATCTACTCACCCCTAGATTAAGCTTCTGAGCTATTTTCCCCAACACCACCTGTTACAATTTAAAATCCAAATTTCAAGGTACCCCAAACACTGCCTACCAAGTTTCAAAGTGCCCCAAGCACTGTTTATAGATTTCTTCTGTTCTCCCCACTTATCCTGCTAATTTCAAAAGGAAGAGAAGTGTAAATAAATATTAATATACCTTAAAGTTGGCAGGCCTGGTGGTGCTGAGGGCTGAGATGCTGGACGCTTTGCCTTGCCTCACGCCCGGTGACCCATGTTTGGGAGCGAGCATGGGCTGACGAAAGGTTGGCAGGGGGTGGAGAGGGATCGAGCATCTGATGGACTGCTCTCCCTCTCCGGGGGGGGGAGGGACTCCAGTGGTCGGCACATGGGTGTCCCCTAGCGGAGGCTCGGGGACATGGTGTCACTGCTGTGGAGAGAGAGGGGGCATGATGGGGCAAGCGCAGGGAGGAGTGCATGCAGACACGTGCATGCTCCTTCCATTGGTGTCATTGCACACCCTTCATGAAAGGGCGAAAATGGAAGGAAAATTGGTCCCGGTCATGTAGGATGAGCCGTCCACTCGCCGCAGGCCCCGACCCTGTATGGCACTTCCCACACTGGATCCTGATCAGGTGAGTTGAGCCAAGCAGGGGGAAGCTCCTCGCCACCCCGCCATGGGGGGTAATCCGTGGGGATAGAGTGGTAGTGGCCTGATCTCAGGGTATGGGGCTGGATGGGTGGATGTTGATGGTAGCCGACCGGGACCTGAGGAAGAAATAATGAGCAAAAAAAGAAGAAATATTTACCTTAAAGGTAAAGCTAGGTGCTTTCCTTCCACTCTGTCAGCAAAGTCCACCAGATTGGTGGTTTGGGTGGAAAGCTGACTGAGAATGGAAATAAAGGGTAGCAGTGATTAAAGAGTTCTTAGAGGCCAGGGAAGTCACAAGTGAAGTGCCAAAAAGATCAATTCTAGGCCTGGTCCTCTTTAATGTAGTCATATGTGACATGGGGAAGACTTAAATGGCAAACTCTGCTTGTTTACAGATGACACTAAGGTCTGTCCAATGGTAGATAGCAAGAGGGGATGAGGGAACTAAGGGAGGAGCTGGATTGGTTGTAAAAATGGTCAAAGATCTGGCAGCTGAGCTTCAATACATAAAAGTGGAAAGCAATGCACTGGGTAAATGAGAACTAAGGGTACAGTTTGCATGGGGGATATTATACTAGAAATATAGAATTTTTTCTCAGGTAATAAGTGGCCCAACCAGTCTGATCCTCTTTTTCTGCCTATGCTGTCACCACAGACCCTACCTGCTCCCCCGACATTTATACCAATTTTTCTCTATACCTATCCCATGCATGCTTGAAGCTCACAACTGTTTTCCATCTCACCACACTGTTTTCAACCTCACCACCCTATTTGATGATTGCTGCTGACATCCAGTGCCCTCTCAGTGAAACAATACTTCCCCACATCCCTCCTAAACTTCCCCCTCCAGCTTTATTCATGCCACTTACAGGTAGCTCTTGTGTACCTTTTCGAGAAATGCTAGCTTCCTGTACCTTATTCACCTCTGTGAGCTATTTAAAGGTCTCTATCATGTCCCCCCTTCTCCCTCCTCTCTCTCAAAGTGCACATATTTAGATCCCTCAGTTTTTGGTGCAGCCCCTGCACCATTTTTGTTGCCCTTCATTGGATGGACTCTATCCTGTCTCTGTTCTTTCTGAGGTATGGTCTCCAGAACTGGACACTAGAAGTGTAGCATCTGCAAGGTAAATAGGGAATTTTAGCTAGGTTTCAGCTTGTAGAATGTGGTTCAGGGATGAGGCAATCAATTATGGGGACTGTGGGGCTCTCTTCTCCAGGGGGAGGAGACACTATCCCTTTTGCAGGACCATTGCAGGGCTGCAGGCTCAGCAGATAGCAGACATGATAGAGATGACTGAGCTCTGCACTCAGCTCAGCAGGAGTTCCCCCCACCTCTCCTCCAGAGACCCACTGGTCCAGGGGTTTGGAGGGGGTGGGGTATGGGAGGGAGAGGAGGGACTACCACAAGGAGGCAGTCCAGCCTAGTTACATGCAGATGGCGAATCACTTCGCACATCTGGAGGAGGTTCTGCCCAGTTACATCCAGACAGTGAATCACTTTGCACATCTGGAGGAGGTTCATCCCAGTTACATCCAGACAGTGAATCACTTCGCACCTCTGGAGGAGGCCCAGCACAGTTACATCCAGACGGTGAATAACTTTGCACCTCTGGAGGAGGTCAAGCCCAGTTACATCGAAATGATGAATCACTTCGCACCTCTGGAGGAGGTCCAGCCCAGTTACATCCAGATGGTGAATCACTTTGCACCTCTGCAGGAGGTCCAGCTCAGTTGCATCCAGACAATGAATCATGTCACACCTCTGAAGGATGTCCAGCCTAGCTATATCCAGATGGTGCATCACTTCACACCTCTGGAGATGGTTCAACCCAGTTACATCCATACGGTGAATCACTTTGCACATCTGGAGGAGGTTCAGCCCAGTTACATCAAGACAGTGAATCACTTCACACCTCTGGAGGAGGTCCAGCCCAGTTACATCCACACAGTGAATCACTTCACACCTCTGGAGGTTTTCCAGCCCAGTTACATCCTGACAGTGAACCACTTTACACCTCTGGAGGAGGTGCAGCCCTGTTACCTCTAGATGGTAAATCACCTCGCACCACTGGAGGAGGTTCAGCCCTATTACATTTAGGTGGTGAATCACTTCGCACCTCTGAAGGAGGTTCAGCCCAGTTACATTCAGAGAGCAAATCACTTTGCACCTCAGGAGGAGGTTCAGGCTCCTGGTCAGTTGAGGATGTTGGGAGGTTCAGGCTCCTGGTCAGTCGAGGATGCTGGTCAGTTCAGGCTGCTGATCAGTTGAGGATGTTGGGAGATTCGGGCTCCTGGTCAGTTGAGGATGTCAGTAGGTTCAGGCTCCTGGTCAGTTGAGGATGTTGGGAGGTTCACTTCAGGCTCCTGAGCAGTCAAAGATGTCAGGAGGTTCAAGCTCTTTGTCAGTCGAGGATGTTGGGAGGTTCACTTCAGGCTCCTGAGCAGTCAAGGATGTCAGGAGGTTCAGGCTCCTGGTCAGTTGAAGATGTCAGGTGTTTCACATTCTTGGTCAGTCGAGGATATCAGGTTCAGGCTCCTGGTCAGTCGAGGATGTTGGGCAGGCTCCTGGTCAGTTGAGGATGTCAGGAGGTTCAGTCTCCTGATCAGTCGAGGATGTCAGGTGGTTCAGACTATTGGTCAATTGAGGATATCAGGTTCAAGCTCCTGGTCAGTCGAGGATGTTGGGCAGGACAACACATTGGCTCCTAAGAAGGAAAAGCAGACAGGAAGGTTTGAGTGGTCAGTGACTCAATGATTAGGGTGTTAGGGTGACAGAGGAGGGGTCAGATGGGAGGGGTTTGGTCATGTGCCTGCCTGGAGCATCAGCCAATCTAGATTTAGTAAGGAGGATAATGGAGAGGGAGGGGGGAGCTGGGGGTGCTGGTACACCTGGGTACCAACAATCTGGTTAGCCAGTCTGTGGAGAAAGTGAAGCAGGTGGCACACTCAGCCTCCCTGCCCTTTTCCAAAGTCCTCACTGTGGGGGGCATGGGGGGAGGCAGGACAGGATAAAGAGTGTTGAAACAGAGGAGTTCAACAGTTGTCCTAAGGGGTGGTGTCAGGATATGGGGTAATGCTTTGTAGGGGATTGGGAGATTTCTGGGACAAGTGACTCTTCAAGGATGATGGACATCACCTGATGAGAGAGGGGACCAGTGCACTGGGCAGTCATTTGACGTCTATATTAGACATTTAAACTGACTGCAGGGGAGTCCAGGTGTAGGGGTTCCACAGTTGGTGGTGAGCAGAAGAGTATCAAAGATTGTACTCCATCACACACAGGGGACAGAAGCAGAAAAAGAGTACAGGGAACACTGTAGTGTTTACAGGACCAAGGAAAAGGCGGTGTGGAAAAACTAAAGGCAAAAGCACAAGCAAGGGGGGTTGAGAAAACATGGAAATCAGACAGAGAGTAGCAGATTATAATAATGTACAAGTGGAAGGTGGTATGCCTTAATGTCTGGAACCTAGGTAACAGATTCAGCAAGCTCCAAACGCAGATGACAAACATTGAAGTTAACCTTGTGGCCATTATGAAAATGTGGGCCATAGAAAATAATGACTGGGAGTTGGCAGTCCCCAGATATACATTATTCAGGAGAGATAGAAGAACTGGAGGGGGGGAGTTGCCATCTTGGTTAAGGAGGGCATTGAAGTGACAGAGGATGGCAGCATTAGGGGTAATAATGGGGAGGATGAGTCTATATGGGTGCAACTCATGGCAGCCTCAGGCAAGGAAGTACACTTAGGGGTAATTTATAGACCTCCAGGTCAGGGGGAATAAAGGGACAGTGTCCTCAGGGAGGAACTTAAAAGAAGGATAGGAAAAGAGGCAAGTAGGGGTGGTAGGAGATGCGAACCTGCCAGACATCAGAGACATCAGGAAGGCTGGGAAGTAAGTTAGTAGGCACAGGGGTGGGTGCAAAGCTGGTGAGATGGGTAGGGAACTGGCATCAGGGAAGGCAACAGAGGGTGGTGGTGGGTGGGGAGCTCTCACACCCAAGGGTAGTGACAAGCGGTGTCCCAGAGGGCTCGGTGTTGGGACCAGTGTTGTTTGGGATATTCATTGCAGACATATCATTGGACATCAAGAGCAAGATCAGTCTGTTTGCTGATGATACCAAGGTAGGAGCAGTGGTGGATGACCTAGGGGGATGGCAGGGGTTGCAGGATGATCTGGCAAAGCTTGAAACCTGGTCAGACACCTGGCAACTGGGGTTTAATGCCAAAAAGTGCAAGGTGCTGCATTTTGGGATAAAGAATCCAAGTAGGAGTTACCAGTTGGGGGGAGTGCAGCTAGCCCAGACAGAGGAGGAGAAGGATCTGGGGGTGCTCATTACAGGGTCAATGAACAACTCGGCACAATGTAGGAAGGCAGCTGCAAAGGCCAACAAAATTCTGTGTTGCATTGCGGGGGTATATCTTCGAGGAGGGAGGAGGTGATTCTGCCACTGTATAGGTCATTAGTTAGACTGCACCTGGAGTACTGCATGCAGTACTGGCACCCGTATCTGAAAAGGGACATTAAGTTACTGGAGGGCGTGCAGTGCAGGGCGACAAAGATGATCAAAGGGCTGGGGGACTTATCATACGAGAGGAGGCTGAGGGAGTTGAACATGTACTCGCTGGAGGAGAGGTGGGACATGATTGAAAGCTTTAAGTACATGAAAGGAATAAACAAGACAGGTACAGAGGGGCTGTTCAAAGTAAGGGAGGGGAGGGACACCAGGGGCCATGTTATGAGACTGGAAGGAGGAAGGTTCAGGAGGGAGATGAGGAGACACTTTTTTACAGAGAGGGTGGTGGCTGGGTGGAATGCGTTACCTACAGAAGTGGCATCCAATAGAACAGTGGACTGCTTCAAAAGGGGATGGGACAGGACAAGGGGGAGGGTCAATGAAGGGCAAGGGTGGAAGGGAGGGACAGCTGCAGAATAAGGGGTGCTGGCTGCACATTCGAGCAGACTTGATAGACCGCTAGGCCTTTATCTGCTGGCAAATTTCGTATGTTCGTATCGATTGGGAGGTCCCAGTGGCCAAGAGTGCCAGGAGTAAGACATTGCTGATGGTTAATCTGCTTAATGAATTTCTGGAGAAGGGTGAAGTCCTGTGTACTGAACAGCATGGTTTTTGATGTGGTCGGGAGACTGTTGCAGCCCTGGTCAGGTTAACAAATGCTGTCCTACAAGGCTGCAATGATGGCTTGCTAATGGGAGCAGTGTTTGCGGACCTGCCCTGGGCTTTTGACCTGATAAATCACTTCTTGTTTGTCAGAAACTCACTGATCTTGGATTGTCTGATTCAGCGGTGGCTTTAAATCATGACTGTTCGCAGAGTTGCTCTCAATATGTTTCAATTGGCCCTATATTGTCAACCTCTTATCCTATTGTGTGTGGTGTACCCCAGGGGTCCATTCTTGGTCCCGTTATATTCTTTATCAGTCAGGTTCCCTCTATATTTTGTTCAAGTAAATGTGTTCTCTGTGCTGATGACTTGATATTGTATTGTCAGGGCCAATCTATTGAACATAGAAATGCAGAACTGGAATTAGAGTTTCAAATATTATGCAGTTGGATGTCCTCTAATATGATGGTCTTGAATGTAAGGGAGAATAAAGTTATTTATTTATTTATTTTATTACAACTAGGAATTACAAGTACCTTTGAGCCAAGCTATTTTACAAAGGTTCTGCATCAGACTAAAGTTATGGTGTTTGGTAGCTCCACTCGGCGTAATGAAAATGTACATTTGTTACCTCATGATGCTCACGGTGTTTTACTTAAGCAGGTCTCTGAGTTTAAGTACTTGGGAGTCCTACTTGATCCTTCTTTAACCTTTTTTCTCAAGTAAAAATGGTCAGAAGAACAACCCATCATAAGCTGGGCATGCTTTATAAATTCAAGTCACATCTGTCTTATGATTCCCGTAAAATATTAGCTACTGGGATCTTAATGCTACACTTGGACTATGTCTCCCCTGCCTCAGGTAACATGGTTCATCAGGCCATATGTGCTAAAGATGTGTCTCCTATGAATGATTTGGTGATAGTTCATGAAGTTCAAGCCAACCTAAGATCAAATCGGGGTTTAGTCCTGGTAGCCCACTCTGTTAAAAACAAATATGGTCTTCGCTCATTTGAATGTCAGGCCCGTAACCTTTGGAATGAATTACTTTTTTTTTTTTGACAACCATCAATTTATACACAGGGATTAAGTTTAGGTTTAAACAATATTTATTAACATTGGCAACTTGTGCTTGTAATGTTTGATGATTACTAATTAATTGTTGTTTATCTATTTATTGTATTGTTTGTTTTCTGTCTTGCATTGTTGTATGTTTCTTGTCTGGGTCAGACCTGAAGAAGGGCTTTTGCCCAGTGTCCCTACCCAGTTAACAAATTTATACATAAAACAAAAATTAAATAAAATTGCTTGACACCTTCCAGGGCTGTCTATTGGTGCAGCTAGTTAAGGAACCCACCAGGCAGTCCACAGTCCTTGATGTAATGCTCATTATCTCAGAGATGGTGGGTGGTGTGGGAGTGGGGGAACCACTAAGGAATAGTGACCACAGCTCTGTGTGGTTTGAATTGGCCTTTAGGGTTGATAAGCCGCAATTGAGAACCAAAGTCCTTGACTTTAGAACGGCAGACTTCGATAGGTTGAGGGAATGGGTCAGAGAAAAGTTAGTTGGGGTGGAGGACATAAGCAGGGTGGAGGAAAGATGGGGCAATTACCGGAGCCATCTTTGAGGTATCCAAGGCATGCCTAAGGAAAGGAACAAAGGAAAACAGGTTTAAGGGATCACTATAGTTCTCAGCTAGTGTCAAGAGAGCAGTCTGGGACAAAAAGAAAGCATTGATATACATGGAAAAGCAGGGAGAACCAAAATGGAATGAATATCTACAGAAAAATAGGTAGACAAGGAGGGCTGGCAGGGAGGTGAAAACACACACAGAGCTGAATATTGCGGAGGGTTCAAGAATGGGGAAAACAGTCTTTTAGATATAATAGGGAAAAAGGGAAAAAAAAGGGAGACTCTCATAAATAGTTGGGGGGTTCAGGTGATAGAGGAGGATGGGCAAAAGGCTGCCTTCCTGAATGACTACTTTTGCTCAGTATTCACTATGGAGGACTGCGGGTCCATGCCAAAGAGCGGCACCAAAGCAGTCACAAAAGGAGTCCTGGAAATAAGTCAGCAATTATTTACCAAAGAAAGGGTCCTGTAAGGGCTGGCAGCCCTTAAGAAAATTAAAGCCCCTGGACCAGATGAGTTGCATTTGAGGATACATACGGAATTAGCAGCAGAGCTAGCTAAACCACTGACTGTGCTGTTCAACAGCTCACTCATGTCCGGGGGAGTTCCAGGGAATTGGAAGATGGTAGATGTTGTTCCACTACATAAGGGAAGGGGGGAAAAAGAAACAACCAGGGAAAATATAGGCCTGTCAGTCTGACTTCTGCTCTGGGGGGTATCCCGTGATAATAACGCATATAAAATAGTGAGTCAAAAATAGTGACTGAATTATTGCTACTTTTTTAATAGCGAGTGATTAAAAATGGCACCTTACTTAAAGAGCGAAATCCCACAGTGACAAAATAGTCAAGAAGTTGCTACTGAGACTGTCTTGTGTGTGCCCTACCTCTACCCAACTCAGAAATCAGTTTTTATAAACATCAGGCATCTCACAGAAAGGCAGAACACATGATGCACTGTAGCATGCACTTGCATGTTTTTTATATTTCGGACACCATCCTAATTTTTCCCTCTTTGCAGCAGCTACCCATCATGTCAAAATAGTTTAAATTACTTCTGTGATGTGTCACTCAGGACTTACTCAATCACTTCTGCTCAGTTTTTTCTTTTCTTCTGGGAATGAACATTTAAAATGTGAACATAGTGGGCTTATTGAGGGATCTGAACACATGAGGTGGATTCGCAGCAATATGATGGGCAGCCATGTGGAGAATGGTGAAGTCGGATAACCGGTGGGTACCCGGGGGGCTAATTTCTCTATCCGCAATGAAGACAGGTACAAGAAGCTCCTTGAATGTGGATATTCAATGGGTGGAGGGGGGGACTTTGCAGACACCTCCAGACCAATTATTCACCCCCTCAGCAGCTGCCTCTGTCTGTGCCATAGAAGCAGGTGCATGAATTTGATTACGCTCCATGTGATGTAGTAGCCCTCCGATCTCTCACTTCTTCAGCTGTTGCCTCTGTCCATAGCTTGGGAAATGGAATTTGATTCATTGCCATGTGGTGTTGTAGTGTTCCCAAAGCAATTAGAGCAGTTGACCAGATGCACCATTTCTGTTTTTAGTTTTTTGACTGGTCTGTGACTGTCATCATCCTAGCCCATGCAGTCCAATTATAGCACTATATTTACATTCTCGCTGTTCTTAAAGAGGCTTTTTTGTGCAGGCACTATATTCAGATTCGCTAAAATGCAGTCGCTAATATTTTTGTTGTGATTAAGTTTTTGAGATTTTAATATGGAACCGTTCTGGGGTAGCCAATGGAATCTCTGATTGAACAGGACCTTGTAGACTACCTGGAGAGCAACAGACTCCAGGACAGTAAACTGCAGGGCTTTGTGACAGGAAGGTCTTGTTAGACTAATCTGATAGTTTTTTTTGACTGCATTCATTGCTTAAGAAGATGGAAGACCTGGGTGAAGTTAAAGCTTTAGTGGACTGGGTGGGTAAGTGGCTAGGAGGGATGCAACAGAGTGTGTTGGTCAATGGGGTAAAATCAGAGGAGTAGGAAGTAATGAGTGGGGTTCCTTCAGGATCTTTCCTGGGTCCGGTCCTCATCAACGTGTACATTAGTGACATTTTTGAGGGAATTCAGGACAGGTTGTGTCTCTTCGCAGAAGACACAAAACTATGTGGAAAGGGGGATAGTGAGGAAGGAATAAGGGACATGCAAAAGGACCTACAAAAGCTTGAAGGGTGGTCAAAGACCAGGCAGTTAAAATTCAATGCTAAGAAGTGCAAGGTAATGCACCTAGGGAAAAGGGACCCCAAGATGTAGTACTGATGGGACGGGGACACTTAGCACTACAGATGAGGAACGAGATCTAGGAGTTATCATCAGTAACTTCCTTAAATGAGCAAGTGCAACAAGGCCTACAGAAAGGGTTACCTGATGCTGGGACGAATCTGGAGGGGTACTGATAGAAGAAGAAAAGAGGTAATACTTCCACTCTACAGATTCCCTGGAGAGGCCTCACTTAGAGTACTGCACACAGTTCTGGAATCCTCACCTCAGAAAAGACAAGGATAGGTTTGTGACAGTGCAGTGCAGAGTGACAAAAATGATTCAGGGACAGCAGGGCAGATCCCATGAAGAGCGCCTCAAGGTACTAAATATGTCAAATTAAATCAGACTTTATTTATAAAAAGGACAATTCCAAGTTTGTTCAAAGCCCTTATATAACTTAACATAAAATACAAACAGATAAATGTAAAACCATACCACTTTTAAAATATTATAAAATCTAAAAAGTTTCAAAAAAACTTTAAGTAATCATCATAAATACACCACTAGTCACAGTTCAAAGATCTAAAGAGTAATCCAGAAAGGCCAGACTGAATAAATACATTTTAAGAGCAGTCTTTGAATAGTCAGGCACTCTCTCACCCAAAGATGCAGAGAATTCCACAAGGTAGGGGCCACAAAATCAAAAGAATGGGCCACAGGGGTCTTAAGTTGAATCCTTGGAACCTCTAGCAATTCCTCATCAGAGGAGTGGAGTGGATAGAAGGTGTGGTAAAGACAAAGGAGATCTTGCAAGTACCAAGGTCCCTGCCCATGTAGGGCATTGTAGGTCGGTAACCCAACCTTGAAGGTTATCCACCACTGTACTGGTTGCCAGTGCAGTCGGTGGAGCACAGGTGTGATGTGGCAAGATCTTAAAGAGCCAGTCAGCAACCTGGCCAATGCATTCTTCACCAGCTGCAAACGGCGGATATCACCCCCTGGAGGCCTTAGGTAAAGGGCATTACAGTAGTCAAGGTGGGAGGTCATGAAGGTGTGGACCAAAGCTAGAAGGTTGACAGGTGGGACCAGATGTTTTATCTGGGAGATATTCCTCAGATGGTAAAATGAGAACATGTCTATGTCCCACACCTAAGATTTAAGCAGCTGGCCATAATCAAAAATAAAGCTCAGATTCCACACCTTGTCAGAAGTCACCAGCTGGACACGCTGAGCCACAGCCCTAAGGGCTGTCCTGTCAGCAATTCCACACCTTCACAACCTGGGTCCACCACCAACACCTCAATTTAATCAAGGTTCAGCCACAGCCAGTTGACACTCATCCAGTCCTGCTTGATCAAATGAAGGCCCGTGCCGACCTGTGGTGCAGAGCTCTTCAGTCAGGTCAACCCGCTGACCGACAACGCTATCATGCCGCCAGAAACGCCTGCACCTGGGCTATTCGACTAGCAAAGGCTGCTTACTACCAAACAAAACTCACTGTCACCTGGGGAGATGGAAAGAGGTTCTGGGAAAATATAAAGGAACTCAGTGGAAAGTCTCCCTCCCCTCCTCCTACCATTCTTATCCTGGATGGTACCCCCACCCAAGAACCTAAAAAAATAGCTGATGCTTTCAATATATCATTCTCAGATCTAAGCTCAATCCTCCCTCCTGATTTTTTCAGTGCTGCAGCGGGATATTTTCCTCCACCCCCCACTGCGCCTCCTTTTCAGCTAAAAACTATCTCCACTGGTGATGCCCGTGCTTACATTGCCAGGTTCCTTGGTAAGTCCAGACATAGTGGTGACTCACTAGATGCTAAACTACTGTCCTTAACCCTTGATGCTGTTCTAGTACCGCTCACTAAAATCTTCAACATGTCCCTCTGCCTGGGACAATTCCCAGCTCTGTGGAAAAAGGCAAGGTTCACACCAGTACATAAAAGTGGTGCACATACTTCCATTAGTAATTACAGGCCCATATCCATACTCCCCCACTCTCTAAAGCTTTGGAGAAAATTGTGGCTGATCAACTTTCCAACTATCTAGACGCTCGACACCTAATCTGCCAACAACAACACGGTTTTACGAAAGGTCATAGTACCACCACTGCCCTACTAGAACTCACCTCCTTTGTACATGATGCTCTGGACCATGGAGACCTGGCTGGCTCAGTCTTTATAGATCTCTCCAAGGCATTCGATACCGTCAATCACATCATGCTCATTAACTCTCTCTCTCTCTCTGTCGGCGTCTCCAATGAAACTACTAGCTGGTTCTCTAATTATCTCTCTGGCCACACGCAACAGGTGATGATAAGAAACACCCTCTCTGCAAACCTTCCAGTCCGATTGGGTGTCCCACAAGGATCTATCCTCGGTCCGCTCCTCTTCTCACTTTTCCTGAACTCGTTACCTCTGGCCTCCTCTGGGTGTCTTCTCCTCTATGCAGATGATGCTGTGATTTTCAGTCGTCACCCTGACCCCATGATGCTTCAAAAATCCTTGTAGGGCTCTTTCTCTCAAATTGAAGCCTGGTTTTCCTCTCACAAGCTCGTACTCAACACAAAAAAGACGAAAGTCATGCTGTTCGCCCATCCACAGCATAAGCACAGCACTACAAAATTATCCATACATAATGTGACAGGCACCACGCTGGAACCGGTTTCCAACTTCAAATATCTTGGGGTTGCCCTAGACTCTGCCCTTACCTATCATGAGCACATTGCATCAACTAGCACAGAAATTAACAAAAGAATCGGTCTCCTCTACAGACTTAGAGCATGTCTACCTCCGGAGGCTCTACGCTTAGCTATCTCCAGCTCCATCCTTTCACTGGTAGATTACGGCATAATCATATATGGGGCCACCTCTGACACAGTACTGTCCAGTATTAAACATGCCCTAAACAAAGCCTGCAGACTGGCCATTGATGCTGATCGTCTGACGTACACCTGTGACCTCTATCTGCGCACATCCTGGCTCAATTTTCAGGGGCGGCTAGTTTATCAGACCTGTCTGCTGGCAAAAAAAATCCAGATGGGCCTAGCCCCCCTGGATGTCTACAACTCCTCCAAAAGAACCTTCTTGCTTGCTCTACTAGACACTCTGACACTGACACATTCCGTATCCCTTTCGCAAAGACCAGTGCTGGCCAAAGGTCTTTTTGTTTCCGGGCCCCACTCTGGATGAATACAATCCCTGACTGCATTTTATTAATCCCCAAGCTTGGTCCCTTCAAACCTGAGTTACGAAACCACATTATGTCTATCTCCCACTGTGACTGCAGATGAGTCTCAATAAATCTCCATTGCACTAGTACTTCACAAACTGCTGTTGTTCCATGACTGTCCATTATATTTTCTCGCTCATCTCTGTATGTTACTGTCTTTCTTTGTTCACAAAGCTGATGTCTCAATTGTAAATCACATATTGTACTTTGTTCTAATCCATTTTTTGTATGACGTGGAGCCTTTGCAAATGAGTCCCTGACTCAAAGGGTTGTAATTCCTAGACCTTAAATAAATAAATAAAATACTGAGATGGCTCCACCCCACTCAGGCACAAAGAACATGTATAGCTGAGTATCATCTAGCAGTAAAACACAGGTCATACTGTCTAATAATGCCTCCCAATGGCAGCATATGCATTGTGAACAACATGGGTGACAGGATGGAGCCCTGCAGCACTCCACAGGCTAGGGGGAGAGAGGCCGAAGAATAAATCCCCAACACCAGTCTCTGAGTCCTACCTGCAAAGAAATGATCGAAACCAACTGAGGACTGTGCCAGACAGTCCACAGATTAACCACAGGAGCTCCAACAACACACCATGGTCCACAGTGTCAAATGCTGCAGAAAGATCAAGGAGGACCAAAACTGAACGAGTCCTCCTATCCCTCGCTATTAGGAGATCATTTAGCACCTGAACAAGTACCATCCTGGTACTGTGCCTCTTCCTAAATCTGGACTGAAGAGGATCATAGACATAATGGATGATCAAATGATCATACAACTGCAATGCAACCACCTTCTTAATAACCGTACCCACAATGGGAAGGTTAGAGATGGGTCTGTAGTTCACCAGAAAGTCGGGGCCAAGGGAGGATTTTTTAAGGAGAGGTCTTACAACTGCCTCCTTCAGGGGATCAGGAAATACACCTGTCTCCAGTGACCTCCAGAATATCTCAGCTAGGACTGGGCCAATTACCTCAACACATACCACAAGGAGGCGCTTTGGGCCTGGGTCCAAAATACAACAGGTTGGTCACAGAGTCTAGATAATACTCATGATGTCAATGATCACCAGCTGGCCTGTCAGGCCAGGTGAACCATGAGTTCTCAACCTCCTGCCGACCTCCACAATACCTAGCAGAGAGGGCTGGACAGATTCCAGATCTGATGGTGGCAACCTTATCTGCAAAAAAACAAGCAAACTCATCACATTTACTTTGTGAAAACACTCACCCTGTCTGAAGACAGATTGGATTGCACAATCTGTCAACAGTCCAGAAGAGCTGAGCTGGTTGATTTTGCTCAGCTGTAATCTCCCTGGGCAGGAACTCTGCATTCTTACAGAAGACTGTCAATTGATTGTCCATATAATGAGCCATCAACCTAAGTTTGTCACCAATCAGGCCTGATTTCCATCAGCATCTCTCCAGCCTTCGTCCCACTCTCCTCAACTCCTTCAAGTTCCCATCAAACCATGAGGACCTTGGGCGAAGAGTGAGGTGGTGAACATGGACAGGAGCAATGGAATCCAGAGCCACTGTCACCATCTTATTATAAGCAAGTTACACAACCCCAGGGTCCATGCTGCCATTCAGCATTCCTGATAGGTCAGGTACCACCATTAGATTATCTGGGATCATGTCCCTTAAAGGGCGGTACCAGACCATTTCTGAAGGGGCAGATCTATTGGGTGGAGCCTTGAAATTGAACCCTATGGTGTGATGATCAGACCACCCAACCAGCTCCAACACCAGGTTGTAGATCTCCATCCCTAGGAGGAAGACCAGGTCCAATGAGTGATCCTGGTTGTGGGTCACAGAGGTCATTACCTGTGTGAGGCTCAATGATATCATCAATTGGAGGAAGTCCTGACCAAATTGCCAGAGTTTATCCTCAACCCAGGCATTGAAACCTCCTAGAATTAACCATCTGGGGGATTCAAACACCATGTCAACAATGAAGTTCGCGACTTCTTGCAGGAAATCCTTCTCACCACCAAGTGGATGGTAGATGAGAAGTATCTTGCACCCTACACCTGCACCCATGATATGCTCAAAGGATCTAGTCATCCCCACTGGAACATCCACAAGACCCAGTTCCATTTTAAAACAAATGGCTACACCATTGCCCTACTATCCATCCTCAGGCAGTGTATCACTGGTACCTGGCCAGAACTACTGATGCCAATATAGGTCCAGCATTTTCATCCAGCCAGGTTATGGTGATGCAAGCCAGGTCAGTTATTCTAACAGATCTGCTATCACAGTGGTCTTGTTTTTGCAGACATGGCATTGCACAACACTGCCGAGTAGGATGGGTAGCCAAAGAAGACCCATAATGCCTTACCTAAAGTAGAGCCCTTGGGTATGGGAACCAGGCAGGATTTCCCTATCTTAATCCCATTTTGCCCAGGGAGTCACCTTGTCACCACAACCCTAGTCTGCCCTCCCCTCCACTCCACCACCAGGACCAGCCCTCCCTCCTTTCCCCTTCTAGCAATCCTCAAGGCCTGACAGCATCTGTAGACAACAGAAGCAAGAAAGGAGAGGGGAGATATGACTGATACCTTCAAATTCCTCAAAGGACTTAATAAAGAGAACCGGGGGGAATTATTTAGCCTGAATATTGACTCACAGTCACATGGACATGAATTGAGATTAGCAGGTGGAAAATGTTGATTTTATTTATTTTATTTATATTTTGTTAACACAGTAAAGACACCAGAACAATTCCATTTTCAGGTCTGACCAGACACTTAAAACACAACACAGAATTTACAATTATAACAAATTACAAGAACAAATTAGAAAAAGCACCTACAAACTTCCAAGGACTGTAAATATATTTTAAAATTTAGTTTGAAATGTTGCAATAAGGAGGAAGAACATAAATTAACAGGTAATGAATTCTAGAAGAGGGGAGCAGCAACTGAAAAAGATTGAGAGGAATGTGAGGAAGTACAGTACTTCTTTGTAAAAAATGGTGGTGGAAACTTGAAATAGTCTGTTGGCCAATGTGGTGGGAGTGGGCAGTTAGGGATTCAAGAAGGCCTGGGATAGAATGAAAGGAATCAGAATGGGGAGCGGAACTGGGAGGGTTAGTAACCCGGAGGAAGAATAGACTCCAAGGAATGCCAATGCCCTAGAGGAAAGAAGGAAGATGGGGGACATGATAGAGACTTTCAGGTACCTCAAGGGAAGGGAATCAATAACATCCAAGAGGGTAGTATATTTCAGAAAAAGAGATGTGCGAGAACAAGGAGACTCAATTTAAAGAAAGGGGGGAAGGCTCAGGTGCAACGCAAGGAAATATGTTTTCACAGAGAGGGTGGTAGACACATGGAACAGCCTTCCTGAGGAGGTTGTGGAGTCAAAAACAATAAGGGAATTCAAGAATGCATGTGACAGACATAAGGCAATTCTGGTAGGCAGGAGAAAGTAGGCTGTTGGTTAACTAGGATCTGCAGCTTATCAAATAGGTAGGGAAATGGGCAGACTGGGTGGGTCAGGCGGTCCTTGTCTGCCACCAAAGTCTATGTTTCTATGTTAATGATCCAGGTATATAGGGAACTTGGGCAGACTGGATGGATCTCTGCTCTTTTACTGCCATCACTATCTACATTTCTAAAATTGAAGCCAAATGTCAACCAGTTTAAAGAACTATGGTGCCTAGTGATGTGGGAAAATAAAATTCCACCAGCAGAATTATCACAAATAGAAATTTAGCTTCTGCAGAATATCAGAATACACTTTGGCAACTTCTGGTAAATTCCAGCTTAGAATGGCACAACGCATGTTAATGTATGAATTGTGGATTCATGTTTTGAACTGCAGAAAGAAATTCAAAAACCAGATTACCAAACTGCAGAATAGTTACATGTATTGTGGAGTGATTTATTCACTATCATTCCACTGTTCTTATGTATCTTTCCACAATTCAGTCAGAAAATTTCATGGAACAAAGCAAAAATTCAGCAACTACATTCAGAGGATTCACATTTCACCAAAGTCAGAATTATGGAATATTTTGTGACATTTGTAAATCTTTGTAAAATTTCTACAAATTCACAGATTCCACCAAGCACTTGTGATGTCCACACATTTGGGAATAAGCTTTGGTTTTCAGACAGAGACTCGAAAGTGGGATTCTAGTAGAGGCTGGCAGTGACTGGACACTCAGAGGACCCCTACAATATTTTGTTTTTGTTGACATGGAAAGCAGGGCTAACCAGTTCTGCCTATTTTATTTATTTATTGAAATATATTGGAATTAATACTTTGATTTAGAGACTCCTTTACAAAGGCTCCACATCAGAGAATACAATAGCAAAGACATAGTGTGAATTACAAAGCACAACCACTGTTGCGAAGTAAATTTCACGGTGTACAGTAGTTACAAGAGAAGGATACAGGCAAACATACATTGTAATTGATGTTACAACAGTCAGGTGCAAGACCGTTCAAAAAATGTATAACATTAAATTGGCACAATCAAGATCAGAGCCGTATAAACAGGTTACAGATTGGGGACCATAGGGCCTTGGCCCTTTGTGATTGTAGCTATACCGTAGCATGAGACAAATACAATATAGGCTGGACCAAGTAGGGTCCATTGTCATAGCGTGGCTATTAGTGTATTGTGGGATCAGTAGCAATCACAGATAGCATCCTGAGTGATATGATTCTAAATGAGGAATTTGAAATGGCCAAGCTTGGGTTCTGTGAGGATTGTTTTGGGGAGTGAGTTCAACCAGCCCAGTCCTGACACATTGAATCAGGTTATGCTGTTGCTGGTATTTTCAGTGAATTGGGGAAATGTGCCCAGGACACTGGAGCAATTCTCTACTGTTTAGAGACATGCCATGGTATCCTTACCTCCACCTGCATAACCAGCAGAACAGGCAGACATGACCTCAGTTTAACATCTCATCTAAAAGACAGCACCTCAAAAGTGCAGCACCCCCTCATGATGCACAACAGATTCAAGTACTGGGATTGTAACCCAAGTTCCTGGTGTGGGGCTAGAACTCACAACCTTCCAATCTTCCAGCCTAAGAGGCAAGTGTGCAACCAGCTACATTACTGACACAGTTGGCAAGAGGTAGAAGGGCTTGGGTAGACAGAACAAAGATCTAGTGGCAGACAAGGAGAAAATAGGGACATAACTAGACAGTATAAAATGAAGAAATACAATCTGAAATCTGGGCAGAGTAGGTGGGCCAAGCAATCCTTTTTCTGCTGCAAACTTCTATGTTTCAAGGTTTCTGTGAAATCTGAACAACATAACCAGGGCAAAAACAATCTGTAAAAAGTTCCCAGAGACAGTTACGTCTGAGTTTCATTTCATTAGTTACAGTTTACTAGCATAGTACTTTATGACTAAAATCAATATTTCTATTGCTGTTGTGGGATATAAATAGACATTGTGTGTTGCAATTACTGTAATTTGCAGAATGTGCACAGCAAATCTCATAGTGCATGACCTGTCTTGTTTATTATCTCAGGGTTATTGGGAAATTGTAGCATTGGGATTAAGAGATAATTAAATAATGGGATTTTGGGACACTAACCATCATGGAATTGTAAAACTGTTATTTCACTTTAAAGTTTTAATTATATTAACAACAAGTATACGTTTAATATTTTTTCAGACTATTTGGGAAAATCATGTGCATATACTTTATATTTAGTTGTTTGATTCTCTTGGGGAAACTACTCAGCAGCCAAATTAAGAATGCTGCCATTGGTCAAAAAGTCCTAGCGAGGTCACTGGCTCCCAAAACCCAATAAATAAATGTCGTAACAGCCAGAAATAAGCAGCAAAGATGAGCAACAGTAAGGTTATCATAGGTAGGTGTAATGTACTTTACTAGCATTAAAAGGATATCAATCTATAGGCTAAGTACTCTTTCTCTCCTACACACACACACACACACATACACACACACATATTATCCAGCAGTGTTAGACATTTTGCAGTTGCTGTTTAGAATTAGTATTAAGAGGATAGCAATCTCTGTGTGCAAAGTACTCTGTCTCACACACACACACACACACACACACACTTTCCAGGGGTGTTAGACATGTTGCTGTTGCTGTTTAGAATGTTATCTGTTTTAGTCTTTTTGATTATATTAATACTTTAACTGCATCATGACATTATGCCATGTCACCCTCCTTTCCTCACACTCACACTCTCTCTCTCTCTCTCTCTCTCTCTCTCGTGGTTGTGCAGTGTCCCCATAAGGTACGGCACCATGTGTTGTCATTGTTCTGTTACTGCTCCTGGTGTGTCTATCTCCTTTCCCACCTCCTCTCTCTCTTGTGGTTGTGCAGTGTCCCCATAAGGTATGGTACCATGTGCTGTCATTGTCCTGTTATTTCTCCTGCCAAGTCACTCTCCTTTCCTCACACTCACTCTCTCTCTCTTGTGGTTGTGCTGTGTCTCCATCAGGTGTGGTACCATGTACTGTCAATGTCCTGTTACTGCTCCTGCTGT
Source organism: Neoceratodus forsteri (assembly GCA_016271365.2). Taxonomy (NCBI): domain Eukaryota; kingdom Metazoa; phylum Chordata; order Ceratodontiformes; family Ceratodontidae; genus Neoceratodus; species Neoceratodus forsteri. The sequence goes on from CM057455.1 coordinate 80,910,793, forward strand.
CACGCCTCCTTTCCTCCACCTCACCCTCTCTCTTGTGGTTGTACAGTATCTTTATCAGATAAGGTACCATGTGGTGTCATTGCCCTGCTACTGGTCCTGCTGTGTCCTCCTCCTTTCCTCACACTCACCATCTCTCTCTCTTGGTTGGCCAGTGTCACCATCAGGTATGGTTCCATGTGCTGTCATTGCTCTGTTACTGTTTCTGTCATGTAAATCACCTTTCTGCACACTCACCCTCTGTTTTGTGGTTATGCAATGTCTCCATCAGATATGGTACCATGTACTGTCACTGTCCTGTTACTGCTCCTGCTGTGTTAATCTCCTTTCCTCACATTCACACTCTCTTGTGGTTGTGCAGTGATCCCAACATGTGGTACAATGTGCTGTGAGTGTTCTGCTTCTGGTCCTGCCATGTCAGTCTCCTTTCTTCACATGGAAGTCTTACGACTGCCTGACTCTACAGTGCCCAACTTCAAATGTCCTGTAACCGAGTTCCCAACCTAATTGATTTCCTGGCAACTTTTATGCCAACGTGCATTTCCCCATCCTGCCCCTCATACTGACTACACAATCCCTAACTACTCAATACCCTCAAGCAACAACAAATAGCAGCAAGGAAAGAAACCCACACAACACTCTAAATCCATACCCCACCAGCAAAATATCAGCAATATACACTGAATGTAAAATATAATATAAATGTACCTGTATCGCAGAATGGCAGACTAGTAGATGCTCTTGTTCACTTTTAAATCCAATAAGAAATCCACATCAACAATTGACCAAGTTTGTAAAATTCATCTCTCCTTCTAAGAATTTGTCATTTTAAAAGCAAACTTTATTTAATGTGTAAAATTTAATAAGCGGAAGAGCTAGTGGTTATAAGTCACCATGTTGTGCACTACACCTGTAGCATTAAATGAGATAACATTCATGTGATTTGCTAGACATCATTGCATATACCAAGAGGAGGATTCTACATGTCTCACCTGTTCCCACCGGGGCATATACTGAATACAACTGCTGAAATAGATTTGGAACAGTACGGAATGTTCCGTCCATGATCCAGAATGATGCAGTACTTAGCTTCTCAATGTTAGTTTTGGTGGTGAACAAAAATATTTTTTCATTACCACAAATAGAATCTTATGCAAGGAAAGACTGGCCATTTACTAGTCTGAACTCTTGTGGTATGCACACTTCCTCTAATGTTTTAGATTTGGGCATGCTATTTTGCCTTCTAGCATGTTTAACAACCTGCAACAGGGAATGTTTTCCTGGCTTGTTGTGCTGAACTTCAGGGTGAACCTTTTATCTAGTTCATTTGAATGAGTTCTGCTGGTGTGTCATGGTGGTCAATGCACAGTGTTTCAAAGAGGCTATGGCAATTTCCACAGGAGCATCATTGGCATCTGGGGAATGATTATGGTCTGTGGTACCCAAAGTGATGTTGCCCACCGACAAGCACCGTGGATGCTCGGCCATGATTGCCTGTAGACTTTCTATGCTGACAGCACCGATAAAATAAATCTTTGCAATTCTGCTCTTTTACATAGAGATAGCCACTAATGCTGAGCCTGCAATGCACATGCTGCAATTACAACTTCATAAACATGGGGAAGTAATTCCTGAGTTGGTGTTGCTGGTGTCGCCATTGCTTGTCAAAAAGTAAGTTACCAAGAAAATGCGAATGCAATGGCTGTGCATATGTAGCTGGGTAATTGCCTAATTGGAAACACTCCTTGATCTGGGCACATACTGTAATTACAAATTAATTGAAAAATTGCTTGCCCAGTAGCGATAGCTGCAGATGTACTTGACAGTTTCCCTAGACATATTGTGCTCCTTCATTATAATGAACAAAGTCAGAGCCATTTCCCATATTTGCTAAAGTCTACCATTCATTAAAGCGAGGAGCACTTTGTTCTCTCAACAGATAAACACATAAAGACAATACAGTGCAATATAAACTTTATTTAGTGAATTAAAACTATATTTCTAGTATTATCAGTAAAAAATGTAAGTTCTGTACTGATGGAAATTAATCAGTCAGGGACACGCTGAGGCAGTACTATGAACTAAGCGGGCAGTTGTGAAATGGGAGTTTGGAGTTGGGTAGTTTAGCATCGGGAAGAATAAAGATGTGAATTCATACTAACCCCTTCACTCACTCTCTCTCTTGTAGTTGTACAGTATCTCCATCAGGTATGGTACCATGTGTTTTCATTGTCCTGTTACTGCTCCTGCTATGCTAATCTCCTTTTCTCACACTCACTGTCTCTCTTGTGGTTGTGCAGTGTCACCATCAAGTATGGTACCATCTGCGCTGTCATTGCTCTGTTACTGTTCCTGCTGTGTCAGTCATCTTTCTGCACACTCACCCTTTCTTTTGTGGGTATGCAGTGTCTCCATCAAGTATGTTACCATGTGCTGTCGCTGTTCTGTTACTGATCCTGCTGTGTTAATCTATGTTCCTCACTTTCGCTCTCTCTTGTGGTTGTGCAGTGACCCAAACAGGTGGTAGGATGTGCTGTCACAGTCCTGCTACTGCTTTTCCCATGTCAGTCTCCTTTTTTCACACTCACCCTCTCTCGTGGTTACACAGTGTGTCTCCATCAGGTATGGTACCATGTGCCATCATTGTCTTGTTAATGGTCCTGCTGTGTCAATTTCTGTTCCTCACACTGATCCTCTCACTTGTGGTTGTGCAGTCTCTCCATCAGGTATGACACCCTGTGCTGTCTTCACCCTGTTACTGCTGTCCTCTTCTGCCTGTGAGATCATTTCACCTGGATGTAAGCTGTCCCTTCCTAGTGTTGATGCATACTTCATAGATGGTGATTTTATTATTGGTGCGACTACGCCTGTATATATGCCAGGAGGGAACCCATCGATCAACTTCACAAAGCCAGAAGAACACAGACAATGTGTAATGTAAGTCATTTTACATACAAACATACAAAGAAGCTAGCGGAGGAAGGCCATTTGGTCTCTCAAGTCTGCTTATTGCAGGGCCCATAGCATGAGCTAATGTCCCTGCCTCCTCCCACTCCTCCCATCCTTCCTACCCTTGATCCTTACCTTTACCCTATGTTTATTGCAGCCTCACTTAAAGTTGCCCACTGTCTTTAATGAGATGACCTCTTCTGGCAATGCATTCCAAGTGTCCACCACCCTCTCTGTGAAGAAATGCTTCCTGACATCCCTCCTAAACCACAAGTCCTCTAGCTTAAAACTGTGCCCCCTCATGTTATGGTTGCCACTTAGCTTAAAAAGACTCTCCTTAGCAACCGTATTTATCCCTTTCAAGTACTTGAAGGTCCCAATTATGTCCCCTCTCTCTCTCCCGTCTTCCAGGGAGTACATGTTCAGTGCCCTCAACCGATCCTCATATGCCTCACCCTGCTGACCTGCTATCATCTTTGTAGCCCTCTTATGGACCTTCTGCAGCGGGTTAATTTCCTTTCTGAGGTTGGACATGTTACATGTTACTTGTTGGACAGGGCACTTTCCTTAACTCACTGTCACTGTCACATTATATTATTTTAAGTCACATATGAATTAATTCTCATACAGTATGTTGTGCAGCTACAAAAATTAAGATCATTTTGCTATTAGAAACTAGAGCCGGATCATACTACCTGTTCTTCACAGGGTGCTGTCTACAAATACTGTGGTATATTCTTTCTACTGTGCACTTTTCATAGTCTGGAGTAGAAACAGTAAATTATAGACACTCATAATAGGTAATATAGAATAATGTCTTCTACAGAATATAGGGATATCACCAGTGTCGTAGTGCTACATAACAAGAGGTAGGAAGGTGGATTAGGTACTATATAAAAATACTATGCAGAGGTTTGTATGTTAAGTTAGGTTACTGATAGCAGTGAATTGTTTTAAGTAATCTAACTGGTGTGCCTTATTTTGTGCATTAGGAAAGGATACTGTTGTCCACCTCTGATCAACTGTAAACAGCTCAGAACAGGGGGCAGAGGGACATTTTCATTTTACAATGAGATAGCATGTCTCATCTCCTCAATCACTCTTTAGCTAACAAGAATGGGGTCTCTTTCTAAAAGCTGTTTCTGATTTCAACTCTAGTCAGAACTGCCAAGAAGCTCCTATCACACTAATTCTGATCTGCAGAATCCAACATCTCCCCTTGGGTAAATTTGTTTTTACCTTAGTAAGTAATAGTAGTAGAACATTTTATTTTTGGACTACTGTATTATAGTCATTACAAAAATGTAAAAGCACAATCATCAGAAAGTCTTTACACATACAACATTATTCCAAAACAGTCTCACACAATTAAATATTCATACATTATATCAAATTTACAGTTACTTAATGCAATGTAGTAAGTGCACTAGTTGTGGTTAATAGACTGACTCAGGAGGAAGTGGAAACCATCAAAATACTAAGCAGGATGTTATGCTGATGAATATAAAATGAGTGAGAAAATCCCTGCCTTCTAATTTGCTGAGACTTAGTTTTAGCCGTGGCATTAAGATAGTACTGCCAATGTCTTAAAACAAGTCCTGGCCAACCTGGACACAGCACATTTCATAACTATGGGCATATGGAATTTTCATCTTTTAAATATCAGTCATATTTTTATTCTCCATGCAGCAGCTGTACATAAAATGGAACTTAACATACCTACATGATCTGCCTTCCCCCATGCAGTCCTAGGCTGTCCATTTTTAATATGGAATCCAACAGATTGATTTCTTCCATTTACTTTGGTAACTTTTGCTGGCATCCCTCCCCATATCAACAATTTTGATCACTCACTGTCCCTTCTTTCTCCCCGCTTGTTCACCTCCTAGCACACTTGTTTCACACTTGGCATGGGCACTTAAACTAGTAAAAGTAAGTAGGATAACAAAATTATAACAGTATGAATATATCAGTGTTTAAAAGACTCATCTGTTCAAGACATTATAACTGTATCTTGCTCATTTCCAAAGCCAGAAGTGAAAGCATCCCTCAGCTCAAACAGTGCTGAAGTGTGGTAGACTGAATGTTCCTGGCCGATCACCCTGTACTGAGAACAAGCACAAGCCCATAGGAGAAGTAGAAAAAGTTACAAAAAGGAGAGAGCTTGTTGTTTGTTTAGTGATGTTAACCTTGCGGATAAGACAGTTACAGGTTAACACACAGAATTAAAAAAATTGTTCCGTTTCATATCAGTGATTGCAAAACAGTGAGTGCACATCGCTGATTTCAATAATGGTGACATGCATTTCAATGCATATATTAACAGCGATGGACCAAAAGAATCCCTACAGGCATGATATGTAGTAATATTTATAGGTACCACCTATGTGGGGGACTTTGCCCCCCACTTCCCCTATTATAATTATAATCAACTGCAGGTGGGCTTGATGCAGGGGTACAATGGAACATTTGGGAGGGGGTTATTCAAGGAGGGAGCGCATCACCAGTAATGGGGGACAACATTCAGGAGGGCTATGGACCCTACAGCAAAAATATCAAGCGGCACAATAGGAAAAATGAAAAAGTTTATGTACAATAACTCATTTAAAAACAATTGCTCCCACCCACCTAACTCTGAACCAAGGTCTCCCACACCAGAGATCTCTCATACCTCAACACCAAATGGCCAGCTGGGAACTGCCTGGGAAGCTGCTGGCCAAACATTCTCATATAAACTTGGTCCAGGCCTCAGACAGCTAGTGTTGGAACCCACTCAGGAGGGAGCAATCTTAGACCTGGTAATCTCAAACGGGGTCAGAGAGAGGATCTCAGATCTAGAAGTGGTAGCCATCTGGGAACAAGTGGCCACCAAACAGTGTGGTTCACAATAAACATAGCCATAGAGTCAGCCATATGAAAGTGAGGGAACTGGACTTTAGGAGGGCTGACTTTGGCAAAATGAGAGCATGCCTCAGAAAAGCACTATCAAATGGGCAAGAAGGAGGGGTGGAGGAACAATAGGGAAAAATCAAAACTGCCACACAGAGGCAACAAGCCTTTGGGTGAAGCAAGTAAACAAATCAGAAAGAAGGTATAAAACACTATGGTTCTCAAAAGAAGTGGCAGGGAAGCTAAGGGAGAAAAATATAGCATTCAGGCAGTATAAGGAAACACAGAAGGAGCAGGACAGGGAACTGTACCAGTTAAAGCAGAAGGAAGCAGCGAAGGCTGTCAGAATAACAAAGTCCCAAACTGAAGAAAAGATTGCCATCTCGGTTAAGAAGAGGAATAAAACCTTTTACAGGTACATTAGGGAGCAGAGAAAGACCAAGGGAGGGATAGTGAAGCTTAATAAAGTGGACAGTGGGTGGGCAGAGGGTAACAGTGAAAAAGCAGGGATACTGAATGAATACTTCTATATAGTATTCACAAAAGAAGAGAAGGGGGAGGTACCTAAATCAAGCAGTAGAAATACTCCAGATAGAGGAGTCAATACCAGTCCATTCACCGAAGAAAGGGTCCTGAAAGAACTCCTAAAACTGAAGGTGGACAAAGCAATGGGCCTGACGGGATTCACCTTAGAATACTAAAAGAACTTAGAGGAGAATTAGTGACACCTATGACTACCCTTTTTAACAAATCATGGGAAGATGGTGTGGTACCTGAGCACTGGAGGAGGGCACATGTGATTCCCCTTCACAAATGTGGGAGCAAAGCAGAGGCCGGAAACTACAGACCTCTTAGCTTGACCTCAGTGGTAGGGAAATGATGCAATAACAAGAGAGGCAAAACAGCTCCACCAGAAAAAGGGGTGTGCTCAGAATGAACTGAACAGGAAGTAGCTGCAAAACCCACCACAAACCAGGCACAGGTATGAAAAAATACATCAGCTTTATTCACAGATAAATAGTAAAGAGCGCCAAACGATATATCCACAAGTGCAGGCAAACAAAGAGTAAAGAATAAAGGTAGAGGTTTGTTTGCCTGCACGTGTGGATGTATCTTTTGGTGTTCTTTACTACTTATTAGAAAATGAGTATTTTATTTCCTGGCAACTGACTGGCTAGTACCATTGCCAGGGGAGTACATCAATTTTTAATAGATGCCCAAGAAATAAAAAGTGCCTGTCCCAGTGCCCCTTCACCACTGAAATATTCAAGTGCCCACCCTAAGTTCCAATTGGCTAAAACCCCTCATTTGAATTTGAAATAGCTGCCATTTTTTGTCTTGCTTAGCTAGACATACTGTTCCTCCCCTCCCCAAAGCTCCTTAGTTTGATGCCTGTTGCATTTATGTAAAAAAAGAAAGAACACAATCCACTATTTAGTTTTACAGCCAGGGAAGAGAGATAATCTTTCATTCCTCAAAGCTGCAACCATTTCAACAAACACTTTCCTGACCTCTCTCGCTGTGTCATAATCTCTGCCCTTGTAAAAACATTCTCCCGCTGTCCTCTAACCATTCTGGCAGATATATTTTCTGCTCTTCATCCAAACTGCAGGCTGGTAATGCTTTACTTTAATGGGACAAACCTACTTCCATCCCCACTTGGCAAAAGCGCTTGATGTAGTAAAACGCACTAACAGCAGCCCCAGCGTCTCAGTATGACTTCGTGAGCACAGATTGGCTTTCTGAAGCAGTTAAACCTGTAGTGCACTGCAAGCATTTTGTTTATTCTCTCCCGTGTCTACCAATAAATCTGTCTCAAAATGTCCATCCTCCCTAGGTTACAGCTGGCAAAGGGTGTCAACAAGCACTTGAAAGAGGGAGTGCACAATTAAATGGTTCCCATCACTTGTTTTTTTTTTTTGTCCTGCCTACGGTGTCTTTCAATTTTAATGGCTGGAAAAAGACTCAAGAGAATTCCCCATCTCTGTCACACGGCTACCCTCACTTCTGTTTTGTTTTTTTTTGGCTTGGAGCTGAAAACACTTGGCTGAGTAAAGGTTCCCCAACTCAACCCTGCTGCTCTTCCCTAACAGAATATTAAAAGCTGCTCATCTGTTCTCTTGGGATGTGTCTCTCACTCAGACATGAGGGCTCAGAACTGTACAGCCTGCACTTCATGAGAGACTGCAGTTTCTAAATCCCAGTGAATTTTATGCCACTCATACAGGTACTGTAATCGGCTACAGCGTGTGTGTGTGTGTGTGTGTGTGTGTGTGTCTGTCTGTCTGTGTCTCTGTATATGGGGGGAGGGGGTTAACCATGACAGTGAGCTCCCTAGTCCTCAGAACGGCCTAGTAAAAAAACAGCATTCTAATACTGGCGGAGGAATTATTTTGTCACTAAATAAGCAACTTTTAGCATTTAGACAGTCACGTTGTTTTTTTAACATACATAATTGCCCATTTTCTAAGTGCAATAATAACATCCAGGGTGGACTGTATAGGCGATACTGGACCTTCCAGGGGCTAAAGGCCCTCCGCCTGTGGTGATGGGCCTCATTACCCCAGTGGGCAGTCCAGTATTGCCCAATACCACCCACCCTGTCTGGTATTATTGCTTGCTTTGTGATTAAAGAGCTCCTGACACAGCTGAGACAACTTTGAAAAATATTTAACAATCGGGCATAACTGTAGCTTATATTTTGTATTTTGTTCTGTAAATCTCAGCCTTATTTCCTTATTATTAATGGTATTTGCATGAATACAGTATCTCTGCCATTTAGCTCGGGCTGCCTGCCTACACTTGATATCAGAATTCTGTTTATGACATCAAAATATGTTGCTGTGGAGATAATTATGATGTCATAATCAGTGAATTGTGATGTCATGTGTAGAGAAGCAGCCAGAGTAGATATAGACTAGGTGACAGGGATCTTGTTTTCATGCAACTGTTTTCAGTAATAAAGAACATTTGGAATAAGTTACTGAAAATATAGGAAGTAGTAATGAAAATGGGATGGAGTTGAATGTACATTACTTTTTTCAAGCTTTTCACAATGCTGTCAGGGGCTGGTGTACTTTCTTGTACCTGTGCCTGGGTTGAGCTGGTTTTTGCAGCTACTTACGAAATGATGGAATCACTCCTGAAAGAAAGAATTGTTGGGTACCTAGAAGCCAGTGGGGCAGCATAGATTCACAGCGGGAAGGTCATGTCATACGGAGCTAATAGATTCCTATGACTGGGTGACCAAACCAGTAGACCAGGGAGGGGCTGTGGACAAGACCTACCTAGACTTTAGCAAGGTAATTGACACAGTCCCCCACAAAAGATTAATAAACAAGTTAGCTAGTCTGAAATTGGGTCCCAGGGTAGTACCCTGTGTAAAATGTTGGTTGGATGACAGGACACAGAGAGTAATAGTATACAAGTTCACTCTGAAGAAAGCAGAGTACTGCAGGGTTCAGTACTGGGACTGGTCCTCTTTAATGTCTTTATAAGTGACATTGTGAAGGGACTTAAAGGAAAAGTATGTCTCTTTGCAGATGACACAAAGATCTGCAACAGGGTTGTTACAGAAGGTGGGGTGAAAAGGATGAGAAGGGACTTGGCAAGGTTGGAGGAATGGTCAAATATATGGCAGCTTAGATTCAATGCAAAGGAGTGCAAAGTAATGCACCTGAGAGACAAAAACCCAGGAGAAGAGTACACAATGGGGAGGGGGTGAGATACTAACAACAACAAAAATGGAAAAGGACCTGGGGGTAGTCATATCAGATGACCTACAAGTAGGTAGGCAATGTGAGAAAACAGTAAGGAGGGCTGGCTTGATAGTGGGATGCATAAGAGAGGCATCACCAGTAGAAAACAGGAAGTTGTTATCCCTATGTACAGATAGTTGGCGAGACCCCATCTGAGTACTCATGCAGTTCTAGAAACCCCATCTCCACAAGGACATAGACAGGATGGAGGCTGTCAGAGGAGACAACTAAAATGGTGCTGGGTCTGCACTAGAAGCCATCTGAAGAGATACTAAAGGAGCTTAATATGTATACCCTCGAGGAAAGGGGAGGCATGATAGAAACTTTCAAGTACCTCAAGGAATCAACAAAAGCAAGAGGGTAGCATCTTTCAGAAAAGAGATGTGCAGGAACAAGGGCACAATTTGAAGTTAGATGAGATGCTGCTCAGAGGTAATGTGAGTAAGTATATTTTCATGGAGATGGTTGTGGATACATGGAACGGCCTTCCTGAGGAGGTAGTGGAGTCCAAAACAGTGGGGAAATTCAAGAACGCATGGGACAGACATAAGGCAATTCTAGTGGAGGGTAGGAGGAAGTAGGCTGTTGGTTAACTAGGATCTGCAGCTTATCCGTTAGGTAGGGAAATGGGCAGAGTAGGTAGGCCAAGCGCCTTATCTGCCATCAAATTCTATGTTTCTATGTTTCTATCCAATGAGAGATGGGACATTATTTCTCTTTTATGTAGTAACTTTCATACAAAATGTAATCCAAAACACTTTACAATCTGGAGATGAGGATAAGCACAATTTGTTTCTCATTATGGTGTGCTTTTTTTTTTTTTTTTTTTTTTTTTTACATTTTCTTTTTATCCCTGCCTGCCCTCTTTTTCCACTCCTTCAGGCCTGATCAACCCCCCCTTAGATCGTTCCCCATGGAGTCTGCCCCTAGAGAGCCAGGCTTACTCCACTATCCACTTTCTTACTCCTCTCTTAGGGTGCCTGCTAGCAGGTCTGCCCTTGGGTAGGAGATCGGAGGTTTGGATCGGTCGTCATCTTAGAGCAGAGGTTTTTCCATTTTCTCCCTTGGTCCCTCCTTCCCCTGAGGGTGTCAGCATGCAGGACGAGAGTCCAGACAGATGGCCTTGTCAAGTGCCCATGACATCCTCCCCTCCACAGGCATAGGTGCATTGGGTGCTCAAGGCACCCCAGGAACCCACCCAGAAGGAGAAAGAGCATACGTTGGGACACCCGATCCTTCTCCCTCCTCCAACCCCCGGTGGCCTGAGTCCATTCCTGAACCCGGGTTGCCAGCATGGTGGGAGGTGTGGCATCCAGCACCTCCACCCTCAGCACCACCAGGCTGGCTTAATAATGTGCTTTTAATACAAACTCTAACCCTAATCACTTAACACTGTTGGGGATAGTGAATAATTTTGAACTGTACTAGTTCATATTGTATTTCAATATAGTAACCAAATAAATGTCTCAAATCTTGTTCCATATAGCTATATATCCACAGGAATGATACTATTTAACTCTTTCTTTCAACTTAGCCAAGTAGGACTGGGTGAGATTTGTCTTCTGCTGGCAAAATTCTGGTGAATTTATGATTTCACATCTGTGAAATTCTGTGAAATTCCCATGCCAGTTTTATGCAATTTCACCAGAATTGTGATTTCAGTTATCTCCATCTAATGTAAAAAGTGTTTATCCACATTGTGTCAAATTTGGTATGGTAACTCCACAAAGGTTCATACAGAGGTGTGCCAAATTTCTCTCTTTGATGTTGACTGAGACATAAGCCCCTAAACATTCAGACATTTTAAAATTACATTTCGCAATTATGGAATCTGCAGAATTTTAACAACTATAACTTTAAAACTAGGGAAAGGAATATCATCAGTTTTGTTCGGTTCATGGAATCTAAATATTGGGCTTTGCAGCGAACTCCATGGCCAGCAGTGGAGAATCACACTGCCATGCTGAAGACCTGCGTTTGGAAGTAATTCTGGGAAGTCACGTCAGGAGGCAGGCAATGGCTGAGACAACTGCAGCTCAGGGTGTATCAACTCAATATGTATACCCTAGCGCAAAGGAGGGAGTGAGGGGATATGATCAATGATTACCTCTGTAAACAGGGTGTATAAACTCAATATGTATACCCTAGAGCAAAGGAGGGAGAGAGGTGATATGATTGAAACATTCAAACACCTTAAGGGCATTAACAAGGTGAAAGGGTCTAGCATGTTTCTTTATAAGAAAAACAGCAGGACAAGAGGACACAGCATGAGATTAGATGGAAGCCAATTAAGGGGTAACATGAGGAAGTTCTTTTTCACAGAAAGGGTGTTGGATGTATGTAATGGCCTACCTCAGGAAGTGGTGGATATGAATACAGTGCTGGACTTCAGACAGGAATGGGATAGGAATAAGGGATCAATACAGATGAGTATGAATACAGTAGATACTCCATTGACAGAGTAAAGACCTAGGCACATTCATACAGTAGAAAAAATGGGCAGACTGGATGGGCCTTGCGGTGCTTATCTGCGTCAACTTCTATGTTTCTATGTTTCCCTCAAAGACAAGCTGCCAACCGAGAGAGAAAAAACAATATGGAAAAAAAGAAGCTCTCTGCCAGCTCTGCACTCTCTTGCTCAAATGCTGATCAAATTATAACCAGCTAAAGATTCTGAATTAACATCAGTAATTAAAGTTGAATTTCATGACCTTTTGTGAAATTCTGGAATGCTGTGATCGTTTGGTTGAAGCCATGTCCGTACATTTTGCACAGTCATACATTTAAATTGCCATTATAGAGGAATGTAAAAGCTGGGTAAAGTGGCAATAAGAAACCATCCATGGGAGTCTCTGTAGTAAAAGTGTTGTGATGTCAAGTGTCATATCACTATCTCAAGGTGCAAACCATGAAGAATAGTCACGGACATCACTGTGCACTAGCTTGTCTCCTTGCAATATCCCAGCTAACCACTAGAGTGCACTGACTTACTGACTTGTGGAAACACATGTACCTAAAGCATTGTCTCTGTTCAATGCCACCTGCTGACACTTTAACAACTCCATAGATAACAACATACATTTCATGATGCCCAAATGGAAACCATGAGCCTGATCCCAAAACACCTTACGTATGGCACAAGGTGATTTACGGCAGACTCTATGGCATAAAGTGCACCTAGCGCTATGCGTTCCGCAAGTCACGATTCCAGGAGGTGGCTTGCGCCATGCATATGTGGGTTGCACAAAGGTGGGCTCCACCACCCACTATGCCCGCAACCCACTGCAGCATGACACAAGGGTGGGTTACGACAGCACCTGCGCCCTATTCCAAAAGGGAAGCTGCTGTAACCAACTTACACTATTCCAAGATGCTCAATGGCACTGCAGGTTAGACCAGCATGGAGGTGGTCTAAGGGGCATCTGTCCTGGCAAACTGATGGATGCCCCCTGCAGCTCTGTGGAGGACACATTGCAGTGCTCCACACAGCCCCCCAACACAGTGCTGCTCCTCAACCCCCAATTTTCAGGGGGGGCCCAGGGTCTGATTTGTGTTGTGCCCCCCCATGTGCTAGTGCCACCTGGCCCCAAGGCCCCCAGGAGATGGCGTGAGTGGTACGGGGCAGAAGGCTCTGTGGGGGCTGCTACATTAGGGCTGTGACTTGTGGCTCCCAGGTCCATTGTGCCATTCCCATGGTGCAAGACTGCAGCTGCTGCAAGTAATGGGTTGTAGATGCCGGGTCCCTGCCTGTTTGGAATGAGGCACAGGGTCCTTGGCATAGCGCCGCAAAGGCAAAACTTGCATACGCCCATGACTTGCGCCATGTGACTTGAAATTGGGTCCTATATGAGTAATGTCACAGAGAATACAACAGTAGCAGTGGCCATAGGGTTATGTTACAGACCACCTGGCTCCAAGCTTAAAATATTATAACAGAAACTCTTGCAGAAATAGAAATCTCACTGTAAAGTAAAGAACTGACTTCACGGGGACTAGAGACATAAATTGGGAAAACAATACAGTGAAGCACATGGCTGTGAAAAACTACAAAATACTATGGAGCGACTTCAGTTAAACAACATGTATACCACTGCAGTGCTTCAGGACACCAGCATTAGGGCATGGAGTTATTAGGGCACCAAAATCAGAATTCGCTGCCCCTCCCCAAGGTCACCGCCCCGGAGTTGGAATCCCCTGCAAAAACAGTGGTAGGCGACATTGCAGATTGGCCCCTAATGACTCGGCATCCTAATGTTGACGCATTCTGAGTGTGGAACCATAAACCAAATGACAAACAAGAGCAGACAAAATATAAAACATCCTACTCACTTCAGAAAACAAACATAGCAGAATGCAATATTGGAGACCATTATACAACAGTGACCACAACACAACATTATTGAATATAACTATGAAAAGACAAGAAATAAATGGCATCACGGAAATGTTCATTTACAATAATGTGGATATAAATAGCAAGAACAGAGGATTAAACATTACAGTACAAGTAAAATTAAATGTATTTGTTTATTTAAAATTGGTGACGGAAAGGCACACTGGGCAGAGACTCATTTCAGGTGTGACCCAGGTAAAAGAAACATAGAAGCATAGACTTTGATGGCAGATAAGGACCGCTTGACCAACCCAGTCCTCCCATTTCCCCACCTATTGGATTATCTGCTGATCCTAGTTCACCAACGGCATACTTCTTACTACCCCCCACTGTAACTGCCTTATGTCTGTCCTATGCATTTTTGAATTTCCCCACTGTTTTTGACCCCATGACATCCTCAGGAAGGCCATTTCATGTGTCCACCACCATCTCCATGAAAATATACTTCTTCACATTGCCCCTGAGCAAACCCCCCTCTATTTTAAAATTGTGCCCCCTTGTTCTTTCACAGCTCTTTTTCTGAAAGATGATACCCACTTGCACTTTGTTGATTCCCTTGAGATACTTGAAAGTTTCTATCATGTCCCTCCAACCCCCCTTTCTTCGAGGGTATACATATTAAGCGTCTTTAGTCTCTCTCTGGGTATGGTTTCTGGTACAGCTCCTGCACCAGTTTAGTTACCCTCCTCTGAACTGCCTCCATCCTGACTATGTCCTTGCATAGATGGGTTTTCCAGAACTTCACACAGTACTCCAGATGGGGTCTCACCAACTGTCTGTACAGAGAGATGACAACTTCCTATTTCTACTGGTGATGCCTCTCCCTATGCATCGCAGTATCCCCCCAGCCCTCTTTACTGCCTTCTCACATTGCCTACCTACTTTTAGGTCATCTGATATGACTACCCCAGGTCATTTTCCGTTTTGTTGTTGTTAGGGTCCCCCATTGTGTACTCTTCCCTTGGTTTTTGTTTCCCAGGTGCATTATTTGGCACTTCTTTGCACTGAGTCTAAACTGCCATACTTTTGACCATTCCTCCAACCTTGCCAAGTCCCTTCTCATACTTTCCACCCCTTGTGTATCAACCCTGTTGCGGATCTTTGTGTCATCTGCAAAGATGCATACTTTCTTTCCAGTCCCTCTGCAATGTCAGTTGTAAAGACATTAAAGAGGACTGACCCCAGTACTGAACCCTTCTGTGGTACCCCACTAGTAACCACCCTATCTTTGGAGTGGACTCCGTTTACTATTATCCTCTGCGTCCTGTTGTCCAGCCAATTTTTTACCCAGGCTACCACCCTGGGACCCACTCCCAGGCTAGCTAACATGTTTATAACTCTTTTGTGTGGGACTGTGTCAAATGCCTTGCTAAAGTCTAGATACTGTAGACCATGTCCACAGCCCTTCCCTGGTCTACTACTTTGGTCACCCAGTCAAAGAAATATATTAGATTCAGCTGACTTGACCTTCCCACTGTGAATCCACGCTGCCTTGAGTCCTGTGTACTGCTGGCCTCTAGGTACTCAACAATTCTTTCTTTCAGAGGTGATTCAATCATTTTCCCTTCCACTGAGGTCAAACAAACAGGTCTGTAGTTTCCTGCCTCTGCCTTGCTCCCACTTATGTGAAGGGGAATCACATCTGCCTTCCTCAAGTCCTCAGGTACCACACCATCCTCCCATGATTTGTTAAAATGCGTAGTAAGTGGTGTCACCAGTTCTCCCCTTAGTTCTTTTAGAATTCTGGGGTGAATCCCATCAGGCCCCATTGCCTTGTCCACCTTGAGTTTTAAGAGTTCTTTCAGGAACCTTTCTTCTGTGAATGGACTAATATCAACCTCCCTATCCAGAGTGCTTCTATTGTTTGGTTTAGGTAGGTCCCCACCTCTTCTTTAGTAAATACTGAACAAAAGTATTTGTTCAGTATCTCTGCCTTTTCACTGTCACCCTCTGCCCACCCTCTCCCCTTTATTAGCCCTCACTATAGTTCCCTTGGTCTTTCTTTGCTCACTTATGTACCTATAAAAGGTTCTATCCCCTTCTTAACTGAGTTTGCTATCATTTTCCTCGGTTTGGGCCTTTGCTATTCTGACTGCCTTCCCCACTTCCTTCTGCTTTAACTGATAGAGTTCTCTGTCCTGCTCCTTCTGTGATTTGTTATACTTTTTGAATGCTATCATTTTCTCCCTAAACTTCCTGCCACCTCTTTTGAGAACCGTAGTGTTATTTTTTCCTTTGTTTTGTTTTTATTTTGCATCACACTAAGGCTTGTTGCCTCTGTGATGGCAGTTTTGATTCTGTCCATTGTTCCTCCACCCTCCTTCCTTCCCTTTTCCTAGTGCTTTTCTGAGGCACTCTCCCATTCTGCCAAAGTCAATCCTCTGAATGTCCAATACCCTTGCTTTTGTTTGGCTTGATTCTATGGCCGCTGGCTCTGTTCATGAAGAAATAAAACACAACAATTAGGTAACACACTCACAATTGATAAACAGATGGCAGGAGCTACCCTGCTTTATACTCACAAACTCAATGCTGGGAACTGGATGGAAGGCTGATTGTTCTGGATTGCCAGAAGGAGCAGACCATGTGGACAAGGTCCTTGTGACTGGACCCCATTGCAGTTTAGAGCAAATGGATGTAGTCTGGATTAAGCTGGGGTTTACTTCCAGCTTCATGCACTCAATTCACTGTACAGGGGATTTGAAACGCTATTCCCCACAAGCACTACACACATTTATATGTAAAAAAGAAAGTACTATACCAGGCAGGCTGCTTCTTGATCCCAATCGCAATTACTGCACAATACCCGGGAGAACACACAGTAGGTTCAGTTCCTGACAGACCGAGCACGATTCAGCAATTTCTCCAGTCTTCTACAGGGTGAGCCTGGTTTCACCTCTTCAGATCTCCTTTATTCTCTTCACAGGTTGGATTCAGCCCAAACAAGCGCTTGCACAAACTGCAGACTGAAGAAGCACAGGGCTCCTTCCCTCTTTACTGCCAGAGTTAAACTGAAACTCCAGCAGACAAAACCGGGCACTTCCTTTGAGTTCCTCCCAGTTCTTGGCTGGTTTAGCTGTCACTCACAATAAACTCCCCCTGTTGGTGGAAAAAGGTGCCGAAGTCAAAACTACAGTTCCCAGAGTCACTGCCCCTACGATCCCATTACAGCAGGCTCCAGAGGAGAGTCCAAGTTCTGATTTGCCCAGAGCAGGCTCCATTTTAAAGGATCCCCACCATGATTGGTCCAATTCAGCAGTTCAGAACCAACATGAGGGAGCTTGCTCTGCACTGTCCTTGCTACAAGAAAGCAGGTTAAATCAAACTGCATTTTCATCATTACTCTAACAGGTTACAAGTAAACAATTACATCTTTGAAGAGTGCTCCTTCTGCCCACTTAGCGATGGCAGAAATGGAGCGATTTGGCAGTAGCTCGAGTGGGACTCAAGCAGGAAAACACACAGTCCTCCCATACAAACTAATTATGTCTGCAAGCAGACAGCTCTTAAAGAGACAGTACCAGAGGCTCTAAAATCACTCACAGATAAATGGCTTAAACACCAAACACCATTCAGGCTTGGAGCATTTAAGCAAGCTCCTGGAAGATTTTTGGGAACCCCCATTTGCAAAGGGGTTACACCTTTGTGTCTGCATCTCTTCAGTGCACAGTGCAATCTTAATCTGTCTGTGCATTTGCATCTCTTTAGGGCACAATATCCATCTGTAACTTAAGTCACAGTTGTTTCTTTGACTTCCCTTCAGAGTACTGGACAGGTGTGGTGCTTAATTCTGCATGAACATTGTACTCATTAATATGCGTTTTTAAGTCAGGACCATCATCACGAGTCACTCGTGATACAAATCACGTTCTTTTATCATCACGGTCACAAATGCAGTCACAAATCATGATTCACGATCATTCACATTATGAATCACAACATTCATTTTTTTTCTAGTTACTTGGATGTATTGTAAGCCTGTTTTGTAGTATCTCTCCAGGCTTCACCACCCCACCATTGTATTCATTTATACATGTTTTTAAGTCTGGGAGTTTTAAGCTACAGCTCATCGGGGAAGTACAGCCCTAGGCGGTAGGCATTCACGTTTCTTCATCATCACGGTCACAAATGCAGTCACAAATCATGATTCACGATCATTCACATTACGAATCACAACATTCATTTTTTTTCTAGTTACTTGGATGTATTATAAGCCTGTTTTGCAGTATCTCTCTAGGCTTCACCACCCCACCATTGTACTCATTGATACGTGTTTTTAAGTGTAGGAGTTTTAAGCTACAACTCATCGGGGAAGTAAAGTAATAGGCGGTAGGCATTCACGTTTCTTCATCATCACGGTCACAAATGCAGTCACAAATCACGATTCACGATCATGTCATGAATCACAACATTCATTTTTTTAAATAGTTACTTGGATGTATTGTAAGTCTGTTTTGTAATATCTCTTCATGCTTCACCACCCCACCATTGTACTCATTAATGTTTGTTTTTAAGTCAGGGAGTTGGACAGTGTCTCCAGTACATACACAGACTGGAAAGAAAACTGAATGCACACATGCAGTTCAGTACAGTATACTTGCACTGCTCAGAATACAAAGTGTCACGCATACGGAAGACAACAAAACATAGAAACATAGACTTTGATGGCAGATAAGGACCGCTAGGCCCGTCTAGTCTGCCCATTTCCCTACCTACAGGATAGGCCGCAGATCCTAGTTAACCAACAGCCTATTTCTTCCTACCCCCCACAAGAATTGCCTTATGTCTGTCCCATGCATTCTTGAATTCTCCCACAGTTTTAGACCCCACAACCTCCTCAGGAAGGGTGTTCCATGCATCCACTACCCTCTCTGTGAAATAATACTTCCTCACATTGCCCCTGAACGCCCTCCTTCTATCTTTAAATTGTGTCCCCTTGTTCTTGCAAGTCTCTTTTCTAAAAGATGCTACCCTCTTGGACTTTGTTGATTCCTTGAGGTATTTGAAAGTTTCTATCATGTCCCCCTCTCCCTTCTTTCCTCAAGGGTATACATATTAAGCTCCTTTAGTCTCTCCTCATACGGCTTCTCTTGCAGACCCTGCACCATTTTAGTTGCCCTCCTCTGGACTGCCTCTATCCTGTCTATGTCCTTGTGGAGATGGGGTTTCCAGAACTGGACACAGTATTCCAGATGGGGTCTAACCAACTGTCTGTACAGAAAAAAAAGAAGGGCATAATTACATACAAGGGTCAGGGATGGTGGAGGAATACATTTAATAACACAGCAAGGAATGTGTGGGGGCACGTGGTGTGAGGAAAAAAAAATAATGTGGGATCCCATGGTGATCCAGCAGCAGTTCCATCATGGACATAATTTGCAACTGATGTTCCTCTATGTGATCCAGCCACTGCTCCACAGCACTCACCCTCTCATTGTTATCCTCAACAGCACTCCAGAGAACTGCCAAGTCAGTCTGTGCTACATGCAGTTCTCTGGGGTCCACACATTCTACAGGCTGACCTGCTGGTGGTGGTGGTGGGGGGGGGGTGGGGGTGCTGGTGGAGCAGCTGGTGCTGCTGTGGCCCTCCTCTTCTTAGGGATGCGACAATGCACAGCTGCACCCTCTGCCACAGAATGGCCAGCAGGTGCAGGCATGGTCCTGTTCTGTGGCAGCCTGCCACTCCAACTGCTAGTGATTGAGCATTTGGTTGCACTGGCCCTCTGTCCCCAGGTGAGTCCCCAGGGCACAGGCGCACCTCCACTTACATAGGCAGCACTTGACCACACTACTGTCCCCCCACACAGTAAAAAAACTGCCAAACAATGGAGGTGTGGGGAGGACCAGGCACAGGCAGGGGATGGCCAGATGAACTGGCATCTGGCTGGTCACAGTGCTGAACAGGAATGAGATCCACACCTGGGCCCGGGAGAATAGGCACATCCTGCTCCAGAGAACCTGGACTTGGTGGTGGTGGTGGTTCAACTGCCTCAGAGTCAGGAGAGAAGGCAATGCTAGTCCTGCTTCCCGGGGGAGGGACACTCACAAGTATCGAGTGGTCCAACAGGAATGGGTGCCTATGCCCTCCACACATGCGCACGGTACGATGCTTACCACTACCACGCTCTCCCAGAGCTGCCCCCACCCCAGACATTCCCTCACCCTGGTCCATCTCTCCTACTGAGCTCCCCAGTCTGAGCAATTACTACTCACACTGTCACACAACACACACACACACACACACACACAGTCACACAGACAAACAACTACTTATAAAGGTAAGAAAAATAAAATTTACAGAAAGAACAAATTAAGTAAAAAAGAGTACAGAAAGACAAAAAAATGTAGCTTTTAAAAAGCTGTTGGGTCTAAATCAAAGTTTAAATCTCCTCCTCCTCGCTCTGATCTCAAAGTATCAGCAATCACAAAACACACTACTCTCTCTCCTGTATGCGGGAGAAAGTAAAGTGTCTGCTTGTATGACTCACTTTCTTCCTGCCTAGTAAAGAGCATGTGACTTACAGTACTACAAGCCATGTGATGTGGGGGTGCTGCCAAATCTGAAACACCAAGTGGATCACTTAGAATCTCAATGAGGAATACAAAGTCCATTAAAACAATGACTTTGCCTTACTTAGCATTGCCATTCCGCTAGCAAGTGGTAATGACAAGACAGAGTGAGCACTTTGCATTGCCCAATTTGCATAGCAGATTGGCAATGCAAGAAGTCCACTCAAGGCTCACTTCACCAGTAGAATTTAAATTTGCTGCATCTCTATGTATTAACCATGAAAGACCATTCTAGCAGTACTGTGTGAAATTCACTTGCAGAGTGTCATTGTCAGACCCTGAAACTTCAAAGATGTTAATTCTGAACTGTCATAAACCATGCTTTGGGTCACTGGTGGGAAAATAAACTGGTTTCCTTATATGTGAAAAAATTGTTGACACAGCCGGCCCAGTGGTGCTGAGAGATGAGACACTGGATGCCTTGTCTCAAGCTATGCCAGTGACCCGTTTTAGGAATGAGCACAGGTCACCAGGAGTCAGCAGGGGAGGAGAAGGACTGAGCATCTTATGGACTGCTCTCCTTCTCTGGGAAGGGGGGTCTCCAACGATCAGCATCTGACTGGCCCCTAGCAGTGACTGAGGGGCAGTGCCAACACTACAAAAAGTGGAGGAGATGGGTCAGATGCTTGGAGAAGTGCATGTGGACACATGTGCACTCTCTCTGTGGGCATCATTGTATACTTCACCTCAGGAGAAAATGGAAAAGATCCTGGCTGTGCAGCATGACATTGTCCCGCAGATGCCACCCCAGAGAAGGCACTTCCCTGGCTGGCTCCATTTTGGATGGGCTTAGATGATCCCCCTCCACCCTGCCATGAAGGGTAAGTTGTGGGACCATAAGCGAGAGAGGGCCTGATCCTTGGACGATGGTGCTGGGGGGAAAGCAGATAGTACTAGCAGTGCCAGCCAGGATGTGGAGAAATACCATAGTAAAAAAAAAACAAAATTGATGACACTGCATTTTTCAGAAGGATCATAAAATTCTCAGCACAGTCACTCAGTATCATTCTGTTTGGATTTTCGTCTCCTGAACACAACAGGACACAGCACCCAACTGCTAACACAAGGACTGAGATTTTGCAAGCAGTGATTTCCCTAACAGGTAGACATGTAGTTTAACAGTTGTAAGGTATTTATACGGTATACTTTCCAACTTTGTTTACATACTGTAACCTAAATTATTATATGTTCTCTTATAGCTGTACTGCATTTATTTAAATATTTTAAGTAAAATGTTAGTTTCCTAAAGAAACTGTGCCTGCGTGAGATTTTTTATATTGTATGTGTGACTGTAAAAGATTTATCAATAATCTGTGCCAACTGTTACTTGTTTATAAGGGTCACGGATAACAACCAAACTAAAAGGGTCTGTAGGGACAATCCAGATGGATTTTGGGAGAATACCAGAGTCTTATACGAGTCTGCCGGGGGTGTGAACTGGGCTATTGCATGTCCTGTAGGGCAAACACCAAATCAGGTTGTGGGCTGCTACCCTGAAGAAAGTGTAACACTTGGGCCTTCCTCCTGTGTATAATAGCCATGAAAATTGTTCATATTTGGCCACAAGACTCGAGACTGGTATTGTGCTCTGATCCAAAGTATAGAGGGATTCTCTGGGACCTGGTGGTGAGTGTTCAGTTTACAACCCAGGGAGCACTCAGGAAGGACACGAGCAGGGTATTCCTGTTCCCCACCGTCACAGATTGTACTTAGGGGTGGGCACTGTAAAGCTCAGTGATCTGACTTCACAAGTAGGTTTGTGAAAGATCTGGTGTGCAATGTTGGGATCTGATAGATTTGGTTGCATTGCGATTCAAGGGATTAGTGGCCACAGGCATAACAGTTGGGCTCGATTCCAAGTCCAGTGTATCAGACAAACATATGAAACTGCCAGCAGAAAAAGGCCATTTGGTCTATCTAGTCTGCTTGATTTTGCAGCTAGCTACTCTACACTGCCCCTGCCACTCCTCTCCATGACCCTCCCTTTTGCCCTACCTGCCCTCTCGAATTATTCCACTGTTTTACAGGCCACCACCTCTGTTGGTAGTGCGTCCCACTCTGCTACCACCCTTTCAGTAAAGAAATGCCTCCTCATCTCCCTCCTAAACCTTCCACCCTCCAATCTCAGGTCGTGACCTCGAGTGTCTCTCCCCATCCTCCCGTTGAACAGTTCCTCCGTGCCTGTCCTGTTAACTCCTCCCATGTACTTAAAGGTCTCAGTCATATCCCCCTGCCCCTCCTCTCCTCCACAGAGTGCCCGCTTTCGCAGGGCATCCATTAGCCACGTGCTTCCCCAGCTATGGAATAACCTGCAACAAACTCTGAAATTAAAATTTAAAGTCAGCATCACAGCCTTCAAAACACTTTATCTTCAGCACAATAGAGAATCCTGTGTTTGCCACTCCTGATTAAACTACTCCCCCTCTCAGGGTATCCCGCTATCACTCTTGTCTTGGCCTCATCCTAGATTCTGATCCCAGCAGGTGTATGGCCCTCCCCCCCCCATTCCATCTTCTGTTGCTCTCTCCATCTTTTCACTACCCGGTCTTTTTTTTTTTGCTGATCCCAGCCTTTTGCCTGGCCCTCTCCCTTCATCCTCTATTCTCTCCTTCATCCATTCTCCTCTCCTACTTTCGTTTACTCACTGCGCTTTTCCCAGCAGTATACCCACTCTCCCTTCCCCCTGCACCCCTTCATCAGTTTCCTCACATACCTCTGCAACCCCCGTTCATTTCCCCCCTATTGGCCCCCGATCCTCTTGCCCTCCATCTCCTCCTTGCCCCACTGCCCTTATTCCATCCCCCCATCTGCGCTTCAGGGCCCATTTGTTCTTCGTGGTGCTTTAGAGTCTCCAGTCTCCTCTCCATGGCTCCTGTCACCCTATCTTTCACTGTTGCTGGCATGATCTGTATTACTGTTGTTAGCCCAGTTTCTAACTGTAAACCATTGTGGCACTTTTCCTGCATTTCCTTACAATGTATTGTCCATGCTTGTTTAGATCACGGCTGTGTATCGTTATTTCTGTGTATTACCCTGTTATCCTGTATTTGAGTTCACCCAGGTCCACCTTGAAAAGGAGCTCTGCTCAATGGTGTTCACCTGGTTAAATAAAGATTTTGATTGATTGATTGATTGATTGATGTTCAACTCCCTTGGTCTAACCTCATGTAGTAACTCCCCCAGACCCATGATTATCTTTGTTGCTCTGTGCTGCACCCCTTCCAGTAATCTAATGTCCCTCTTATAGGGTCATAGGTGGTTTACAAGCCAAGTGGTCAAAAGACCATTGATGGCGCGCCACTAATTAGTGGAAATTCCTACATCTCGATAATCCCATGTGTTTGTCCAATTTATGTTTAAATGTTGACATAGTACTACATGACACCACTGTTTCTGGTAATGCATTCCAAGCATTCACCACTGGTTGGCTGAACCACTGACCACTTGCTTTTGTCTTATATAATATCCCCCACTATACTGTAGTAAATAGTGAGATCTAGTATTCATTACATTGATAGAGTTCTGTAATCTTATGGACTCCCATAGCAATCTAATTTTTCTTGTGTTGAATACATAACACAGATCACCTCTTAATCTTCTGTAAATGAGAGAATATAGGTTTAGATCATCCAGTCTATAAGCTTATGATTTACTTTCCATGTTATCTGATTTTTTGGTAATTTTCCTCAGAACCCTTTTGTATAGCTTATTATCTCTAATTGTTTGAGGCGCAGATAATCAATCAAGTCTTTATTTAACCAGGCGTTCATCGTTGAGCAGAAGCTCATTTGCAAAGGAGAGCAGTACTCCAGGTGGGGTCTGACCAATGAGGTATACAGCGGAACAATATCTTTAAGATCTCTACTCCATATGTTTCTCGAATACAGCTCAGAATCCTGTGGCATTTCTGAACTGTTAATCTGGAATGCATACCAATAGCAGTTTGTGATAACCCAAAGATCTCTTTCATTATCTGCTACTGAAAGAACAGTACTACCTAGATAGTAAGTGAGCTGTGGATTCTTATGTCCCAGGTGCATAACTCTACACTTGTCAGCACTGAATTTTAGTTTATTAATTTCAGCTCATTTATAAACTGAGTCCAAATCTTGTTGTAACATATTTCCATCATTCTGATTATTGACATTGGCCCTTTAGGTAATGGTGCTAAAACTGAATGCAGTACTTCAGGTGGGATCTGACCAGCAATCTGTATAACGAATCACCTCCATCCTCCTAGAGGTTATACCCCTTGCAATACAACCCAGCATCTTGTTGACCACTGCTGCTGCTTTCCTACACTGTTCTGTGTGGTTCATTGCTCCTGTAATTAGCACCCCCAGATCTTTCTTCTGCTCAGCCACAGCTAGCTGCAGCCCCACAGATGGTAGCTCCTCTTTGGATTATTTGCCCAAAAATGCAGCACCTTGCATTTTTTGGCATAGAAACCAAGTTGTCAGGTCTCAGACCATGTCTCCAGCCTTGTTAGATCTTCCTGCAATCCCTAGCACTTCCCTTGGTCATCCACCACTGCTCCCATCTTGGTGTTGTCTGCAAATAGACTGATCTTGCTATTTATGCCTACTGAGATGTCTGCAATAAATACCCCAAATAACACCAGTCCTAGCACTGACCCCTGTGGGACTCAGCTCGTCACTGCCTTTGGGGATAATATCACCTCCCACCACCACCCTCTGCTGCTAACCCTGCAGCCAGAACTCCACTCATCCCCCAATTTTGCCCCCACCTCTGTGCCCCTTAGATTACATGCTAGTCTCCCATGTGGCACCGAGTCACATGTTTTACTAAAGTCTAGGCACAGGACATCTACCACGTGCCCTTTGTCCATTTCCCTAGTCACCCAGTCATAGTAGTCCATTAGGTTTGTCTGGCAGGATCTTCCTTGGCAAATCCATGCTGCTGACTGTCCTGCACCCTACTGACCTCCAGCAGATTCAACAGCCTCTCCTTCAGGATTTTTTCCATCAGTTTCCCAATGGACATGAGACTCACTAGTCTATAGTTCTCTGGTTCATCTTTGGGAACATTCTTATGGAGTGGAACCATGAGAGCCATTCTCCAAACCTCAGATACACACCTGAGTCCAGAGAGGCATTAAATAGGTCTGACAATGGGCCTGCCAGGACCTCTGCCAACTCCTTCTGTGGCCTGGGGTGTATGCCATCTGGCTCCAGTGCCTTGTAAACCCTTAGTGCCATTAACCCCTACCACTCTATTTTTTAGTGATTTCCCATCCCTCCCCTCCCCTCTAATCCTATCCTCTCCCCAACCTTTGGTATTACCCTCTTTCTCTTCAGTATAAACCGAGCAGAAGTAGTCATTATGTGCTTCTGCCTTTTCATCCCCTTTTATCCACCCATTCTCCTCCTTCTTAATCCTTTCTATTTGTTCCTTACAACCTTTTTCCCTGATGTACCTGAAGAGTTTTTTTCTCCTTCTTTAATTCCCTTCGCCAGCTGAGCTCACTTGACGCCTTTGCTGCCCTTACTTCCCTGGTCCCTCCTTTGCTTCTTCTCAGGTACTCCTCCTGTCTTCCTCCTTCCTGTTCTCCTGTATCACCTATAGGTGACTTCTTTCCTCCTCACCCTGTCTATGACACCTTGCTCATCCAGCTAGGTTTCTTCACCCTAACCTTTTTACTTCAGGCCTTGCTGCAGGAATTTGTTGCCTCCACTATCCCAGCTTAATGAGTTCTCAACTCTAATTCAGTCCATATTAGGCTGAATTCTGTCCAGGAACCCTTGCACAACTTCGCCCATCTTTTTGAAGTCAGCCTTTCTAAAGTCTAGCACCTTTGTGCCAGATGCCTTCCTCCTCCTGCCCAGCTGCAACTGGAACCATTCTGTCTGGTGGTTACTCTCACCAGTGGTTCCTCCACCCTCAGATCCCTCACCCACTCCCCATTAGACAGTACAGGGTCTAGGATATTCCCATTCCCTAGTTGGTTTGCTGACCAACTGCATCAAGAATTTAACCCGGAAGGCATCCAGCATTATCTGTTCCCTTCTACACTTGGTGGCAGGTGTCCCCCACTCCACTCCTGCATGTTGAAGTCACCTACTATCACCACCCCACCCTTCTCACAGTTCCTCTGGATCCATTCCATCAATACCCTGTCTTTTCCAATTGGCAGGGTAGCCTGTACACCACCCCCAACTGCAGTATCCTATTTTTGGGATCTTGGATTTGTAGCCATAGAGCCTCTGTATTTCCCTCTTCCCCCTCTTCCGCAACACACTTTAGCCCTTCCCTCACATGGAGCACTACCCCACTCCTTTCCCCTTAAATCTATCCTTGTGGAATAGTCTGTAACCTGGAACCACCAGGTCCCAGTCATGGTTTTAGCTTGCCCATGTCTCGGTGCTGGCTGCCATGTCCAACCCTCACTCCACCATGAGAGCCTGTAGCCCTGCATTTTTATTTTGTTTATTTATTTATTTATTTAAACAGCAGTTTAGAAAACCTTTGAGCCATAGGCTCATTTACAAAGGTACCTTGTCACAGTAAGACAAACCAAAATACACAGTATAACAGTACAACACATAAGTGTAACAGTAAATTAAGACATAGATACAAA
The DNA here is from genome assembly GCA_016271365.2 of Neoceratodus forsteri. Taxonomy (NCBI): domain Eukaryota; kingdom Metazoa; phylum Chordata; order Ceratodontiformes; family Ceratodontidae; genus Neoceratodus; species Neoceratodus forsteri. Next base: position 80,937,947 of record CM057455.1, read on the forward strand.
CAAGCTGGTACAGGTAGGATGGATGCAAACAATACCAGAGTTATGTTGTCCTTAGCAGCTTAGTAATAAGCTTTGTCATAAGTATTGAGTACGGCTTTGACTAGCGGCAGTTACAGCATCGGTGTTAATAAAGGTGGTTCGTAAGGAAGTTTTGAAGCACGATATAGTTGGAGCTTCTGAGATGGAGGGGCAGTGTGTTGAACCAGGAGGGGGCCCTAAAGCTGAAGGCTCTTTGGCCGTGAGAGGTCCCAGCTCTAGGGATAACAAGAGGTTTTCCCAGAGGTCCAGTATGAACTAGTGGGACAGAGCGAGTATGGTAGTGGTCAATCCTGGTGGGGAAAGCCCAAGGAGGGTCTTTTTTGTAAGGGTACAGGTAAGATATTTGAGGCGCTCATCGAGATCAAGTACCAGCGCTTTAGCATACAGTAGACAGGTGTGTGTCATCCTAGGTGCTCCAGTAATTAACCTGCAGGCCTTATTCAGAGTAGTGCGAATTTTATGGAGTGCGGTCTGATCAGCAGCACCATACACCGGCAGTCCATAGTCCACTAGGGACAGGATAGAGGAGGTGACTGTGAGTCGAAGAGCCTCTGGGGGGAGGCAGTGTTTATACTGATGTAAGATGCCCAATCGGATATTAGTGGCAGTGGCTAGGGCAGCGATGTGTCCATGGAAGGAGAGGGAGGGGTCAAAATGGATCCCTAGGTATTTATAGGAGCAAACTTGTTCGAGTGGGAATGAGGACCCAGAGTGAATGAGGAGTTTGAAGTTGCAGGACTTGTTTTGGGGATGAGTGAAGAACATGGTTTTGGTTTTTTTAAGATTTATCACCAATCTATGTTCCTTGAACCAGCCCTCGGTGTCAGTGAAGGACTTCTGCAGCGAGTCCTGGAGGGCAGTAGGGTTACGATTTGAGGCAAAGATGACTGCATCATCAGCGTACAATAGAATGTTCCCCGAGCAAGAGCGTGGAAGGGTGTTAAGGTAAAGGGAGAATAGTAAGGGGCCCAGAATGGAGCCCTGGGGAACCCCAGAAAAGATGGGACAGATGTCTGAGTAGGTCCCATTCATTTTTACACGCTGTGAGCAGTCAGACAGATAACTGGTGCACCAGGAGATAGGCCCAGCAGCAAAACCAGAGACTAAGGGCATCAAGAAGGAGGGGGTGGGAGACAGTGTCGAAAGCTTTCAAGAGGTCAATGAAGACAGCACCAGCCAGAGAACCAGTGTCTAAGGAGGAGTGGAGAAAGTTGGAGAACTCTAGGAGGGCTGTGTTGGGTACTGTGGGTTCGGCTCGAAGCCATGCTGCTCAGACACAAAGGACATTGTAGGTGGAGAGGTAGTCAGAGATTTGAGAGGCCACCACTTTTTCCAAGGCCTTGGAGAGAGGAGAGAGAGAATGGAGATCGGTCGATAGTTTCCAGCCACAGTCCTATCACCACCTTTAAAGATAGGGGTGACAGTGGTGACTTTCCAGGCAGTTGGAACCTTCCCCAGGCAAAGAGAGTGGTTGATGAGGCATGTGATCGGGGTAAGGACTGTGTCTAAGACCAGCCGTAGGATACACGGATCCAGGGTGTCACTGCCTCGTACTATTACTCTTGAGGGCAGTGACAAGGTGCGGCCTAAGTTCTTGGGCAGAAACACGGCGGAGGAGAAAATAAGGGCGAGAAAGATTTACGGCAGGTGCTGGGGGAGGAGGGTCAAAAAAATTTGTAGGGAGGATAGGGCTAAGGTCAGTGAATGAGGTGTTGAGGTGGTTGGCTATGAGGGCTGGGTCTGAGGAGATCACACCATTAATGTTGATCTGGGTGGGTGGGGAGGTGCACTCCCATTTAACTGTTTAATGTTATCCCAGAAGGTTCTGGGATTCCCATGAGGAAGTGAGTGAGGACCGATAGTGCTCAGACTTGGCCTTTCTGATGGCCCAGTGCACTTGTTTGCGGCGGCAGCATATAACCGCCTGTCATTGGGCTGGCCAGTCTCAATGGCAGTGCCATAGGTTGTCCCTATGTTTGAGCTGGTGGATCAAAGCTGGGGTAACCCAGGGTATTCTTCCTTTTAGAACGCGGTCAACACTGGGGCAAAGATATCACAGGCATTATTAAAAGTTTGGGTAAAGAAGGGAGAGCTGTGTCGATGTCAGGAGTTGCCTGTATAGGAGACCAGTCAATTTGGGACAGAAGTTCCTTAAGTTTTATCAGTCCACCAGGTATTAGAGCGCCACCGGCATGTGGACTGTGCTATGGGTTTAGGGGACTGAGGTTGACCAGTGGAATAGAATGGGGGAGTGATCGCTGAGAGAGTCTGGGAGGACTTGTGCATTGGGGATCCGATTAGAGGGCGGTTGGTGAGTACCACATCAACAGGGTACTGGAGCCTCTCTTGGGTTAGTCCTGGTAGGTGGGTAACTAGTTGCGTTAGGTCTATTGCAGAAAAGGAGTCTCTGGTAGAGGAGGAGGAGGAGGAGGAGGGGCTGAGCTAGATGGATATTTAAGTCACCCACAGAATTTGATCAGTGGAAGGAGGTAGAGAGGTAAGGTATTCTGTAAGAGAGGCAATGGCCTTGTGTTTGGTCCTTGGGGCACGTATGCAGTAGTCAGATAAAGGGGTCCCTTTTAAAGGGTCCAGGGTTAGTTTCAGCGTGAGCGCCTGGGCCTGGAGTCAAGGATGGGAGTGGGCAGGGCTAGTACGGGAGAGATTCCTTGACATAAATAGCGCCGCCGCCTGCCTCCCAACACAGTTGGACCGAAAAGGGTGAAACCAGGAAGGGAGACTAGGAGTCAGGGGAGGGATTTTAACAGCCAAGTCTCAACCAGGGTGATGACATCAGGGTTAATTGATGTGACCAGGCATTGTAGTGAGTCAAAATTTTTTAGGAGGCTACAGATATTCATGGAGACCATGCATAGGCCTGTGGTGCGGTTGGGGGCTCCTGGGAACCGGGCCAGGGTTTGGATGAAGTTCCCTGACAGGAGTAGTAGCATGATTCACACCCCTGGCTGGGAGATGGTGAGAGGTTTTATTCCCCAGGCTTCTAGCATTTAAAAATACCATCCTCCATTCCCTTTTCTTTTCCCTCCTCCTTCCTCCTCTCCCTTTATGGCCTTTCCTATATTATTTGTCCTCAACTTATCTCACTGCTACGGGGGTAAGCCCATATGGTTTCCCATCTTGAGCCTCTGATCACCTCAATTCCTTCTGACACCCCTCTCCTAGTTCAAATTTTCCTCAATATACTTCCCAAACATTTGCTTCAGTCCTTTCTTCCCCTCTTCGTTTAAGTGCAATCTATCCTTACTTTATACACTGCTGTCTCCCAGGTCACCCTCCTAATAGCCCATACCCTTTTTCCTGACACCAGGTTAGCAACTATTCATTAAACTCCTGAATCCCTCAGTTTTCTTGCCATACTTGCCCTTGGGACTGAAGTACCTCAGAGAAGGTAACTGATCTTCCTGCTCCCTCACAAACTGAACCTAAATCCTCAAACCTCCTCTTCACCTCATCTATCATCCCATCAGCCAGCTCACTCGTCCCCAGGTGCAGAATTAGATGTGTTTTTTCCCTGCCCTTTCTGGCATATTTTAGTACTGATTGACCCACACTTTCCGCCTTCATTTCTGGCATGGTTTCCACCCAGACCCAATTATGCCTCTCTCCCTTGCCACCCCACCTGATCTCGCTCTGTATTGAGTCCCCTAACACTAAGATCCCACCCATTTCTACCCTGTCACCCCTCCCATCCTCCCTTTCCCTTCCTGTCCTAATTCCTTCTTCCTCCTGCACATTGTCCCCCCTTTGCCCCATTATACTACCCTGATCAGTACTCCCTCCTGTGCTCATTCTATTTTGACACACATTAGGTTCTTTTCCCTTCTCACCCCTCCTTTCAGTCCCATTTTTCTCTGTTACCCTGGACTGTTCTTCCACAGCACCTTCTCACCATCCTTCATTCCCATCAATGGCCAGTACGTGTTTGACCCTATTGTATGCCTATGTGCAGTAACTCTGGCCCCCATTCCTTTTGGCCCCCTATCTCCTGTACTTGTATCTCCCCCTTTTGTTCCCAGTGTGGATTGTTCTCTCCATCTCCAGTCCCTACCTCTGTCCCTTCTTCTAGTTATCCTATTACTGTCTGTGCTTCCCATTTTCTTCTTCTATCCTACATTTCTCTCTTTAACATTAAAATTTTCACATTCTAGTCTCCCCAACCTTTGACAAACTGAGCACTCCCCAGCCACCACAGGGCGCCTATGAATATGGCTGATCCAAAGTTATTACACCCCACGATCCTCCCTCTTCCATATCCACTACTCCCCTCCTGCCACTGATTTCCTCCTCTTATGCTGCCACTGTCCCTCCCCAATGCATCACCCTTTTTTGTCTTTTCCACCAACTTCCCCAATCATTTTCTCCTATCCATTCTTTCCTCTCTCCTCTGTGCCCCCCTGCTCCCTGCCCACAATTATTCTACCCATGTTGGCCCTCCAGGTGTCCTGCTGCCCCCTGGTCCACCCACCATTTGACTGTCCCCAACCACCCCTCAAGTTGCCATACCCCCCTCTAGTACATCCTTCCCTGTCCTGCTCCATTTTCTTTCTGCAATGCTGCCCTTGCCCTATTTATTATTACAATGGTATAACAGCCACGGTTATTACCCAATCAGCTTCAAATTTCCAGATTTCCCTTCTCCTCAGTACTAGATTCCTGTACCTTGGTTCTACTTACTCAGCCTCAAGTCCCCAGAGTCATAGTTCCTTGATCCCACAGTAATCTGCCACAGATTCTCAGAGTTATGGACAACGTACCCAGTAACAGTTCTAGAATGACATTACCTTGATTTCATTTGACCAACCCACAATCACAGACCCACAGTACCTCAATTTCATCCCAAGAAGCCAGTATTTTCCTACACTGTTCAAAAGACACAGTATCTTGATCCCAGAGGGAGTCCAGACAAATTTGATGATCACAGACCCTTTAAGATTGGTTCTTTCTTTTCTGCACACCTTCCGTGCATCCCTGGCTATCAAGCAGTACCATCATTTACTTCATGACCTCATCTATTCAGTAGCTCATGGTAAAGTCTCTACTCAGTTTATGTCATTGTGTGGTATGTGCTGTGTTGTGTACTGCAATGAGATGGCTAACAGTGTGTGTATATGCAGTCAGTTGGTACCATATGATGTCACAGGCTAATGGTATAAAGGAAGTGATGCAATGGGGGGTGGGTGGGGGGTTGGGCCCCTCCTAACCTGTGGAGAAAATCAACTACACCAGCAAACCCCACCTAGAAACACTCAGCTGCACCACAATCTCTCCCAAACAGGTAACTTTCCAAATGAAGCCAGAAAAGTAACCTGGTACAAATTGAAAACTACACTAAACTGGAAAAGCAACAACAACAACAGTAACAAAATCAGCAAAAATCACATTCACTTCCATGAAATGAGAATGATTCCATTCTCCCTTCTAGCCCTATCAGATCGGTTAATTGAAAACAGTCCACACACAATAAAGGCAGTGATTTTAAAAATATATGTAATTGGTTACAGTATCAAGTTCCCTACCTGTTTTGTTTTTTCCTTGGATACAAACAAGTGTAGTAGTAGTTAGGGATGAAGATGACTTCCATCTATAGCAAATACACTGCAGAATATCTGAAGCAGTTATGTCTGGAGAGAGGAGTCCAGTACAAGGGGCGAGCAAAAAATGCACCTCGTGGAGGCTCTGATGGCAGCCAATGAGCTAGCAGCTGCATTGAACCTTGAGTCACTGCCAGTGACTGAAAAGGACCAGAACCTGGGCATGGGGGTACCAGGGTCTATCACAGAGTCTAGTTCTAGGGAGGTGGACAGCAAGACCAGAAGGAACCCAGAGCCACAGCTGCAGGGAAAGATCACCACCATGCTGGAGCCAGAAGGGATCAGGCTACAGCTAGAGATGAGGAGAATGGAGCTGGAATTTGAGCAGAAAAGGTTTGAAACCCAGCAGCAAAGGGAATTTGTGCAGAGGAGATTTGAAGAGGAGATGAAGAAAAAAGAAAACCAGTATCAGAGAGAGGCAGAGGAAAGAGAAAATCAGCACCAGAGAGAAATTGAGCTGCCGAAGCTAAAACTCCAATGATCAGCGCCAGAGGAGGTAAATGGCAGGGGTGAACCTGGAACTCCAGGAATGGGGTACAAGTTAAATTCTATATTAATAGCTGAATTTAAAGAGGGGAGGATATGGATGCATTTTGAATTCTTTTGAAAAGGTCTGTATTCAGGCTGAAATACTCCAGGAGTCCTGGAGCTTCCAGCTATCCTTGCTACTTACTGGGAAAGGTCATGATGCGTTAGGTCAAATGGACAATCAGAACAGTAGGGATTATGAGAAACTTAAAGCTAAATTGCTTAAAAAGTTAAGTTAACTCCTAAAGCATAAAGGGTTAAGTTCTGTAAGCTCCGAAGAAGCCCTGACATGAGCTATAAGGAACTCGCCACAAAGCAACATCAGTTTTTGAAACGTTGGTGGGAGGCAGTGGAGGAAATCTCTATAGAGAAAATCGAGGAGGTTATACTTTTGGAGCAATTTTATGCTTGCCCAGCAGAATTGAAAACCTGGTTGGAGGATTGAGACCCCAAAACAGGGCAGCAGGCTGCTGAGCTCTCAGGTCACTATGTCAAGAGCAGGCCTGCTCTGAAAGGGAGTGGGGTGGGAGTGTCAGCACAGAAGGGAAAAAGCACGACTTCCGGGCAGCCAAAACCCTCACTGCCTCTACAGAAAGGAGGAATCCCCATGTTACAAAAAAGAGATTTCTTAGACAAAATAAATTGTGATTTTTGGTTTTGCAAACAGCCAGAGCATCTTGCAAGACAGTGTCCTAAAAAGGCACAGAGCAGATAAAGTGGTGTTCAAACAGAGGTGGGTGCACTGTGTATCCCTGAAAGCATGCTTCTAAACTTGAGGGAGCACATTCACCCAGTTACTGTAAATGGGGTGCACACCCATGGGTTAAGGGACATGGGGCATCTCTTATTTTACTAAAAGGGATTTGGTTGAGCCTGAACAGCTTATACCTAATCAGTTTGTAACAGTAAGGGGATTCACTGGGAAGGAGAAAACCCTGCCACTTGCAGGTGTTCTCCTGGACTGCGGTGAGATTGGAGAGAGGGCATAAAAGGTAGCAGTTGCAGACCATCTCGCCCTGGATGTGACGATAGGGAACAATCTCCAGAAGTGGGTGATGTGTGCAGTTACCTGCAGTCAGACAGCTAAGGTTGATTGTAGTTCCCTGGACCCCATAGAAGCCCCTGTGGAAAACAATGGAGGCTGGTTTCCCAGCTTGTGTCTTCTGACATGGAGAGTAGTGAAAAGGGAGAAGGACTTCCACAAGTAGCAGTTCACAAACAGCTACATAAGGTTACTCTGAGGAGGGAGGGCAACCAATGGTCAAATGGTTTGGGATGGCAGTGACCCTGAATGCTCTGACACTGGAGCTATGGACCCTAGTTTAGAAACTGAAGGGGACATGTCCCAGGCCTTGGGAAAATGTAAAGATTTTGAAGCTGCTCAGAGGACTGAACCTAGTTGGGAGAGGCTGAGGGCTTGGGCAGTATGTGATGGAACACAGGGAGTTGACTTGAGACATAGGGTATTTTGGGATAATGGACTGTTGTATACGCACAATGTAAGGACAGAGGGAGGGTGATGGGCAGGCAGCTTGTCATTCCCCAGGGGTACCGTGGAGCAGTTGCTCAAGATCGCTCATGATATCCCCATGTCCAGACATCTGGGAATCACACGCACCATGCAGCAATTGGCCCAGAATTTCTATGGCCCAGCTTCACCCAGCAGGTGAAGTGAATATTGCAGGTCTTGTCACGAGTGCCAACAAATAGGGAAGGCAGGTAGTAAAACCAAAGCTGCCCTAATTCCCTTGCCCATTGTGGAGGAGCCATTCTAGATGGTGGGAATGGATATTGTGGGACCTTGAATACCCCCAGCTCCTCCAGGAAGAGGTTTAGCTTGATGGTGGTCGATTATGCCACCAGTTACCCAGAGGCAGTTGCCCTTTCCTCACTTAGGACAGACAAAGTGGCCAATGCCTTGCTAGGGATTTCCTCCCATGTTTGTTTTCTGCAGGTGCTTATCACCAATCAAGGGGATTCCTTCATGTCAGACCTGATGAAGTGTTTGTGGGAGAAGTGTGGGGTAGTGCAGAGATGCACAACACCTTATCACCTGCATGCCAATGGGCTTGTAGAAAGGTTTAATGGTACCCTAAAATTGATGCTCCAAGCATTTGCTGAGCAGTAAGGAAGGGACTGAGAGAAATATCTTCCCCACCTGTTGTTCACATACAGGGAGGTGCCACAAGAGTCAATAGGGTTTTATGCCTTCAAACTCTTATATGAACGTAGGGTGCATGGCCCCTAGATTTGGTCTGGGAAGATTGGGGAGGCAAGCATGCTGCCCAGGGAACTCCCATAGTGGAATATGTCCTAAAGTTTATGGAAAAGCTGAAGGAGCTTATGGGAGCAGCCAAGAGCAACCTCTCAACCACTCAGCAGAAGCAAAAGGTCTGGTATGACTGCAGAGCCAGAGCTCACTCATACAGTGTAGATCAGGAAGTCATGGTCAAAATCCTGGTCCAGAAGGATAAGCTGCAGGCCGAGTGGGCAGTACCATACAATGTAGTCAGACAAGTGAATGACATAAACTACATTGTAGAGCTGCCTGACAGGAGACATAGCCAGAGAATGTACCATGTCAATATTATGAAGCCATATGCAGATAGGGCTGGCATGGTATCTGCAGTGTGTAGTCCTGGGGAGGGAAAACATGAAGTAGACTCCCTACTGGACTTGCTGGAGGAATGCAAGTGGGAGTCCTCTCTGGAGGCAATCAAACAGTCACCCCAGTTGACCCTGGAACAGTCCCAGGAAGTGAGGGAAGTTTTAGAGGACTTTGCCCCTTTGTTTACGCCTCAGTCAGGATGTATCTTCTTAGCAACACCCGATGTAGACACAGGAATGCAAGCACTCATCCAACAGACAGCCTATTGGATGTCTGAGGCCATCCTAAAGGACATTAGAAGGTAGGTGGAGGAAATGCTGGATTTAGGGGTAATCCAGAAATCCCACAGTCAGTGGGTCTCACCCATAGTACTTGTTCTCAAGCCAGATGGCTCTACTTGCTTCTGTGTAGACTATGGGGGCTCAATGCAGTCATGAAGTCTGATGCCCACCCAATACCATGTACTGATGAACTACTGGACAAGTTGGGAGGGGTGACATATCTCATCACCACTGACCTGACAAAAGGGTATTGGCAGGTGGAGTTAACTGACAGAGCTAGGGAGAAGTCACCCTTCATCACTACAATAGGATTATTCAAGTTCAGTGTAATGCCTTTTGGAATGAAGAATGACCCAGCCACCTTCCAAAGGTTGGTGAACCAGGTGTTACATGGTGCTGAAGAATATGCCATGGCGTACCTGGATGATATTGCCATCTTCAGTACCAGCTGGTAGGAATACCTGTCCCACCTGAGGGAAGTGTTGGGAAGATACAGTGGGCAGGGCTCACTGTCAAGGCTGAAAGTGCCTGCTGGCCATGGTGGACATGGCACACCTAGGAAATGTAGTAGGGTGGGGAAGTTTTGCCCTAATCAAGCCAAGGTTGAGACATGGCCCAGGCTGGAAATCCTGAAGCAGGTTTGGGTTTCCTAGGGACTGCTGGGTACTATCATAAGTGTTGTACAGAATTACAGTACCCTGGAAGCTCCTCTATCTGGTATACTAAAGAAAAGAATGCCTAAACAGGTAAAATGGGAACCAGCCTGTGAATGAGACTTTACACAGCTAAAGGAGGCACTGTGCAGTGCTCCTGTGTTGGCCAGTCCAGACTAAAGTAAGCAATTTGTAGTCCAGACAGATGCCTCAGATGTGGGGATTGGAGTAGTCCTTAGTCAGACCTCTAGCCAAGGGAAAAATCACCCAATCATGTACCTTAGTAAAAAGTTGCTTCTTTGGGAGCAGGCCTATTCCACAGTTCAGAAGGAGTGCCTTGCACTGGTATGGGCCTTGAAGAAATTAGAACCGTACCCCATGGGAGGCACTTTGAGGTACAGATCGATCATAACCCCCTGGTGTGGCTCACCCAGATGGGTAAAATGAATGGTCATCTTTTGAGATGTAGCATTGCCTTACAGGGCTTTGATATAACCATTACCCACAGGGTGGGATTGGTGAATGTACAGATGGGCTATCTTGCCAGTTAGAGCAACAAACTGAATTTGTGAAACCCATACATTCTAGGGACTGATTCCCACAGACTCAGTTTAGAGGGAGGCATGTGGCAATCTAGCCAACTGCCAGTCATTATTTGTGATATATATTTCTGTTATATATTGTTTTATGGGATTTCTGTGTATGCACATGCCAGTGTTACTTTAAGGCATAGGGAAAGACTAGATTTTTATAGGGGGTTTGACTTTTTGACTCGAAGGCCACCTGCTTGCCAGGAAGTGAGATTTTCATTCTCATGTTCTTTTAGCAGAGTTGTGTCAAAAACCATTTACCTGCCATAAACATGCACTGCAGAAGCAGATTGCTTCTGATCTCAGGAACCGTTATAGTGTATTACATTTTATGAGGGATATGTTAGCCAGGAAAGACCATTCCAGCAGTACTGCATGAAATTCACTTCCAGAGTGTTATTAGTCAGAACCTGAGATTTCAAAGAGGTTAATGCTGAACTGTCATAAACCATGCTGGGGGTCACTGGTGGAAAAATAAACTGGTTTCCTTATATCTAAAAAAAATTGATGACAGTGTATTTTTCAGAAGGATAGTTAAACTTTCAGCACAGTCACTCTGTCATTGTGTTTGGATTTTCTTCTCCTGAACACAAGAGAACACAGCACCCAGCTGTTAACACAAGGACTGAGATTTTGCAAGCAGTATTTTCCCTGACAGGTAGAGATATAGTTAAACAGTTTTAAGGCATATATACTGTATACCTTCAAAATCTGTCTCCATACTGTAACCTAAATTATTATATGTTCTCTTTTGGTTGTACTGCATTTATTTATATATTTTTAGTAAAACTTTTGTTTCCTAAATAAATTCTGCCTGCATGAGAGTTTTTATACTGTATGTGTGACTTTAAAACATTTATTAATAATATGTGACAACTGTTACCTGTGTAACCCCCTGTTCCCTGGGGTTACTAGAATCCCATCAGTGTCAGTGTTAGGTAGGGAAGGCAGCTAGTGATTATCTAGTAAATGGATTTTCACTCTGTCCCTCTCTGTTGTTGGTTTCAGCTGAGAGCTGGAGAGGAGATGTCATTTAGAACTCTCGCAGCAACATAAGCCACAGCTGTTGTTGTGAATGGGGCGCTTTTGAATTCTGAGTTCAGTTCAAGCTGGAGTGAGTTCCAGCAGCAGCTCAGAGAGTGAGCTGCAGTGTGTGAGTACCAGTTTTTCTCACCCTAGTGGAGGGCTGCCTGTTCTTGATTAGTGAATTGGTGGAAACAGTCTCCAGGGATACCTGTGTCTTTATCCCAGTGTGGGATGAAGGGGACTGCTGTGGATTTTAGAGGCAATTACCTCATCCAATCCAGAACTTTGGTGAAGCTGCCTGTGTGTACATCTGTGAGTAGATTTTCTGTCTAAGAGTTACCTAGGAGTGTGTACCTGTCTTTTTCTGTGGGGTGACTCCGCTAAAAGGACAATTTTACCCAATTTTCTGTGAGGACTCCCTCAAGAACTTTGTGTTTTAAACATCTCTGACAATAGTGGATGTCCCAGATGTGGTTTGCCCTTTGTTCAGGACTTTAAGTTTACACCCTTGTGATTTTCCTGATGTTAAATGTGATAAACATTACTAGACAGCATCAAGTTTCTACAGTTTTCAGTATTTGTGAGGTGTAACTCTGAAAGAATGGCTGAGTTTGGACATGGAAGCAAAAGGTGGGAGACCCCCCATCTGGAGTGATCAGTTCAGCACTTCAGGTTCTGAAAGGGTGCCTGTTTTCTTCTAGTGCATGTGGCCAATGCCTGAAGAAGTTTTACCCTTTGTATGTGGGGTTTTCTCCAGTTTACCCCTTGTATGTGGGTTCTGCAAGTCTTGAGCCTTGAGTGCTCCGTCGTGGCCGCTGTGCCACATCCTCTCATATGTAATATGGGAAATGTACCAAGTACTGGCCGAGCACCACCTTTTTTTCAGAAGAGTTGTGCGTGTTCTTTGTGGCTAGTTCCACATTCCAGTTTCAAATCCTATGCAATATGGAAGTTTCAATGTACTGTTTCTACAGATGTGTTTCTGCATTGCCTTGTGCCAGTGTAAACCCTTGGGGTCCATTTTTGCTTTTGTTTTTCAACTGTGTTTTGGAATAAAGCCACACTCTAGAATCCCAACCTGGTATGGACAGTCTAGTTATTGCTTCCTTGTGTGTCGATTTACTGGGTACCCCTGTCCAAGAAGTGCAAACCTAGCATAGTCCTTAGCAAATGTTCTCTCCTCAGGACCTGGGTTTTTGGTATAGCTCTGGATGTGTCTAGTATGTACACATCTTTGTGTCTTTCTTCTACATCTGCAAGTTTAGCATGTTTATTGCTTTATACCCCCATCCCTCTCTTTTCTTCTGGACTATGGGAGTTGTGCCTACAGGTTAAATAAGGGGACGATGGGGGTGTGGGGGTTACACTTGCTTAGAAGGGACACAGATAGGAACAAAATTAAAGGGTCTGTGCGGACAATCCAGACAGATTTTGGGAGAATACCAGAGTCTCATACGTGTCTGCCAGGTGTGTGATCTAGGCTATTGCATGCCCTGTAGGGTGAAGACAAATCAGGTGGTGCTTTGCTACCCTGAAGACAGTGTAACAATTGGGCCTTCCTCCAGTGTGTAATAGTCACAAAAAAGGGTTAATTTTTGGCCACAAGACTCGAGACTGGTATTGTGCCCTGATCCAAAGTATAGAGAGATACTCTGGGACCTGGTGGCGAGTGTTCAGTTGTAAACCCAGTGAGCACTCTGGAAGGACATAAGGAGGGTATCCCTGTCCCCCCCCATCACAGATTGCATTTAGGGTGGGCACTGTGAGCTCAGTGATCTGACCCTCACAAGTGGGTTCATGACAGTCAGTACCTCAGGTGCCGCCATGGGAGAGTCCTACACTTGCAGAGAGGTGTACAAGTTACATAATGTTACCAAATGAGGGATGTGCCTCTCTCCCACTGCTCTCATCCTCCATGAACCCACCGTAGTCCAGCCAGTCCTCCTCCTAAGCATTCTTTGAGTTAGTGGTGGCAGACTTGGTGGTCCCTCTGTGGGGGAAGAGGTTCCCTGAATCCTAGCCAACTCAGCCTGGAGACTAGCAACCTTCCTCCTCAGCCCAGAGAGGTGCATGCAGATGGGGCAGCACCGCAGTCTCCAAAAGGTCTCCCTGAAAAAACTGCTGCCCCACAGGCACTGCACTGCACCACTCCCATCATACTTTACTTATAATCTGCCTGTTTTTTCTTTTAAAACTCTTTTGAATCTTTTCAATCTTTTAAATCTATTTATACTCCTATCCTAGACAGGGTGTTGCATCTATTCCCAGTTTTGGCCTACCCTTAATCTTCAGTCCTTCCCAGTAGTGACTATTACACAGTAGTGAACAGGTTCCTTGCATTAGTTAGCAGGGCAAAGAGGTATCGAGCATGTGATGGACTGCTCTCCCTCTCCGGGGGGAGGGACTCCAGTGGTTGGCACATGGGTGTCCCCTAGCAGAGGTTGGGGGACATGGTGCCACTGCTGTAGAGAGAGGGAGCATGATGAGGAAGGCACTGGGAGGAGCACATGCAGATGCGTGCCTGCTCCTTCCATTGGCGTCATTGCACACACTTCATGAAAGGGCGAAAACAGAAGGAAAATTGGTCCCGGTTGTGTAGGATGAGCTGTCCACCCACCGCAGGCCCCGACCCTGAATGGTCCCACTCTGGATCCTGATCAGGTGAGTTGAGCTGAGCCAGGGGGGCTCCTCGCCACCCCACTATGGGGGGTAATTCGTGGGGGTAGGGGTAGTGGCCTGATCTCAGGGTATGGGGTTAGATGGGTGGATGGGAATGGCAGTTTACTGGGACCTGGGGTAGAAATAATGAGCAAAAAAAGAAACATTTACCTTAAATGTAAAGCTAGGTGCTTTCCTTCCACTCTGCAGCAAAGCCCACCAGATTGGTGGTTTGGGTGGAAAGCTGGCTGAGAATGGAAATAAAGGGTAGCAGTGATTAAAGGGTTCTTAGAGGCCAGAGAAGTCACTAATGGTGTGCCAACAAGATCAGTTCTAGCCCTGGTCCTCTTTAATGTAGTCATATGTGACATGGGGAAGACATAAATGGAAAACTCTGCTTGTTTACAGATGACACTAAGGTCTGTCCAATGGTAGACAGCAAGAGGGGATAAGGGAACTGAGGGAGGACCTGGATTGATTGTAGAAATGATCAAAGATCTGGCAGCTGAGCTTCAATACAGAAAAATGGAAAACAATGCACTGGGTAAATGAGAACTAAGGGTACAGTTTGCCTGGGGATATTATACTAGAAATATGTAATGTTTTTCTCAGGTAATAAGTGGCCCAACCAGTCTGATCCTCTTTTTCCTGCCTATTATGTCACCACAGACCCTTCATGCCCCCCCACATTGATACCAATTTTCCTCTATACCTATCCCATGCATGCTTGAAGCCCACAACTGTTTTGGACCTCACCACACTGTTTTCAACCTCACCACTCTGTTTGATGATTGCTGCAGGCATCCAACGCCCTCTCAGTCAAGCAATACTTCCTCACATCCCTCTTAAACTTCCCCTTCCAGTTTTATTCATGCCACCTTGCTCTTGTGCACCTTTTCAAGAAATGCTAGCTTCCTGTACCTTACTCACCCCGTGAGCTATTTAAAGGTCTCTATCATGTCGCCCCTTCTCCCTCCTCTCTCTCAAGGTTTACATGTGCAGATTCCTCCATTTCTGGTGCAGCCCCAGCACTATTTTTGCTGCCCTTCATTGGATGGACTCTACCCTGTCTCTGTTCTTTCTGAGGTATGGTCTCCAGAACTGGACACTATAAGTGTAGCATCTGCAAGGTAAATAGGGAATTTTAGCTAGGTGTCAGCTTGCAGAATGTGGTTCAGGAATGAGGCAATTAATTATAGGGACTGTGGGTCTCTCTTCTCCAGGGGGAGGAGACACTATCCTTTTTGCAGGACCATAGCAGAGCTGCAGGGTCAGCAGATAGCAGAAAGGATAGAGATGGCTGAGCTCTTCACTCAGCACAGCAGAAGCTCCCCCCCACCCACCTCTTCCCCAGAGACCCACTGGTCCAGGAGAGGGTGGGGTATGGGAGGGAGAAGAGGGGCTACCATAAGGAGATGGTCCAGCCTAGTTACATCCAGACAGTGAATCACTTTGCACATCTGGAGGAGGTTCATCCCAGTTACATCCAGACAGTAAATCATTCTGCACCTCTGGAGGAGGTCCAGCACAGTTACATCCAGACGGTGAATAACTTTGCACCTCTGGAGGAGGTCAAGCCCAGTTACATCCAAATGATGAATGACTTCACACCTCTGGAGGAGGTCCAGCCCAGTTACATCCAGACAGTGAATCACTTCACACATCTGAAGGAGGTCCAGCTCAGTTGCATCCAGACAATGAAACATGTCACACCTCTGAAGGAGGTCTAGCCTAGCTACATCCAGACGGTGCAACACTTCACACCTCTGAAGATGATTCAACCCAGTTACATCCATACAGTGAATCACTATATCCATACAGTGAATCACTTTGCACATCTGGAGGATGTTCAGCCCAGTTACATTAAGACAGTGAATCACTTCGCACCTCTGGAGGAGGTCCACCCCAGTTACATCCCAACGATGAATCACTTTGCACCTCTGGAGGTTGTCCAGCCTAGTTACATCCAGATGGTGAATCACATCACACCTCTGGAGGAGGTCTAGCCCAGTTACATCCAGACAGTGAATCACTTTACACTTAAGGAGGTTTTCCAGCCAAGTTACATCCTGACAGTGAATCACTTTACACTTCTGGAGGAGGTGCAACCCTGTTACCTCTAGATGGTGAATCACCTCGCACCACTGGAGGAGGTTCAGCCCTATTACATTCAGGTGGTGAATCACTTCACACCTCTGGAGGAGGTTCAGCCCAGTTACATCCAGATGGTGAATCAGTTTGCACCGCTGGAGGAGGTTCATCCCCATTACATCCAGACAGTGAATCACTCTGCACCTCTGGAGGAGGTTCAGCCCAGTTACATCCAGACAGCAAATCACTTCGCATTGCTGGAGGAGTTTCAGCCCAGTTACATTCAGACAGCAAATCGCTTTGCACCTCTGGAGGAGGTTCAGGCTCCTGGTCAGTCGAGAATGTTAGGAGGTTCAGCCTCCTGGTCAGTCGAGGATGCTGGGAGGTTCAGGCTGCTGGTCAGTCAAGGATGTTGGTAGATTCAGGCTCCTGGTCAGTAGAGGATGTTGGGAGGTTCAGGCTCCTGGTCAGTCAAAGATGTCAGGAGGTTCAGGCTCTTAATCAGTCAAGGATGTTGGGAGGTTCAGTTGAGGCTCCTAAGCAGTCAAGGATGTCAGGAGGTTCAGACTCCTGGTCACTTGAAGATGTCAGGTGGTTCAGACTCTTGGTCAGTCGAGGATATCAGGTTCAGGCTCCTGGTCAGTCGAGAATGTTGGGCAGGACAGCACATTGGCTCCTAAGGGGAAAAAGCAGACAGAAAGGTTTGAGTGGTCAGTGACTCAATGATTAGAGTGTTAGGGTGATAGGGAAGGGGTCAGATGGGAGGGATTTGATCCTGTGCCTGCCTGGAGCAGCAGCCAATCTAGATTTAGTAAGGAGGATAATGGAGAGGAAGGGGGGAGCTGGTGGTGCTGGTACACCTGGGTACCAACAATCTGGTTACCCAGTCAGTGGAGAAAGTGAAACAGAAGTTCCAAAGACTGTGGCACAGACTGGTGGCACACTCGGCCTCCCTGCCCTTTTCCAAAGTCCTCACTGTGGGGGGCATGGGGGGAGGCAGGATAGGATAAGGAGTGTTGAAATAGAGAAGTTCAACAGTTGTCCTAAGGGGTGGTGTGGGGATATGGGGTAACACTTTGTAGGGGACTGGAAGATTTCTGGGACAAGTGACTCTTCAAGGATGATGGACATCACCTGACAAGAGAGGAGGGCAGTGCACTGGGCAGACATTTGATGTCTATATTAGACATTTAAACTGACTGCAGGGGAGTCCAGGTGTAGGGAATCCACAGCTGATGGTGAGCAGAAGAGTATCAAAGATTGTACTCCATCACACACAGAGGACAGAAGCAGAAAAAGAGTACAGGGAACACTGTAGTGTTTACAGGACCAAGGAAAAGGCAGTGTGGAAAAACTAAAGGCAAAAGCACAAGCAAAGGGGTTGAGAAAACATGGAAATCAGACAGAGAATAGCAGAATTATAACAAGGGACAAGTGGAAGGTGGTATGCCTTAATGCCAGGAACCTAGGTAACAGATTCAGCAAGCTCCAGGTGCAGATGACAAATATTGAAGTTAACCTTGTGGCCATCATGAAAATGTGGGCCACAGAAAATAATGACTGGGAGTTGGCAGTCCCTGGATATACATTATTCAGGAGAGATAGAAGAACTGGCGGGGGGGGGTTGCCATCTTTGTCAAGGAGGGTATTGAAGTGACAGAGGATGGCAGTATTGGGGTAATAATGAGGAGGCTGAGTCTATATGGATGCAACTCATGGCAGTCTCAGGCAGGAATGTATGCTTCAGTGTAATTTATAGACCTCCAGGTCAAGGGGAGTAGAGGGACAATGACCCTCAGGGAGGAACTTAAAATAAAGATTGGAAAGGGGAAGTAGGGGTGGTAGAAGATGTTAACCTGCCAGACATTGATAGGGAGGTCTCAGTGGCCAAGAGTGCCAGGAGTCAGACATTGTTGATGGTTAATCAGTTTAATGAATTTCTGGAGAAGGATGAAGTCCTGTGTACTGAACCACATGGTTTTTGACGTGGTCAGGGGACTGTTGCAGCCCTGGTTAGAATCACAAATGCTGTCCTACAAGGCTGCAATGGTGGCTTGCTAACGGGAACAGTGTTCATGGACCTGCCCAGGGCTTTTGACCTGATAAATCACTTCTTGTTTGTCAGAAACTCACTGATCTTGGATTGTTTGATTCAGCAGTGGCTTTAATTTGTGATTTTTTGCAGGGTTGCTCTCAGTATGTTTCAATTGGCCCTATATTGTCAACCTCTTGTCCTAGTGTGTATGATGTACTGAAGGGGTCCATCACTGGCCCCCTATTATTTTCTTTATCAGTCAGGTTCCCTCTATATTTTGTTCAAGTAAATGTCTTCTCCATGCTGACGACTTGATATTGTATTGTCAGGGCCAATCTATTGAACATATAAATGCAGAGCTGGAATTGGAGTTTCAAAGATTATGCAGTTGGATATCCTCTAATATGATGGCCTTGAATGTAAGGGAGACTAAAGTTATGGTGTTTGATAGCCCCACTTGGCGTAATGAAAATGTACATTTGTTAATTCATGATGCTCAAGGTGTTTTACTTGAGCAGGTCTCTGAGTTTAAATACTTGGGAGTCCTATTTGATCCTTCTTTAACCTTTTCTTCTTAAGTAAAAATGGTCAGGAGAATAATCCATCATAAATTGGGGATGCATTATAAATTCAAGTCATATCTGTCCTATGAGTCCCGTAAAACATTAGCTACGAGGATCTTAATGCCACATATGGACTATGTCTCCCCTCTCTATAATACATTGTGTGCGAGGGACAGGTAGGTCTTAAGTGTTGCTTACAATAATATCTGCTGCTTTGTTCTGGATGTTCCAGTCATGACCCATCATTGCTCGTTGTATTCATCTCTGGGCTGTTATCATCTCAGTTTAAATATATGTATGCCTTAGGTAACATGGTCCATCAGGCCATATATGCTGAAGATGTGTCTCCTTTGACTGATTTGGTGATAGTTCATGAAGTTCATGCCAACCTAAGATCAAATCAGGGTTTAGTCCTGGTAGCCCACTCTGCTAAACACAAATACAGTCTTCGCTCATTTGAATGTCAGGCCCCTAACCTTTAGAATGAATTACATCTTTTTTTTGACAACCATCAGTTCATACACAGGGTTTAAGTTCAGGTTTAAACAATATTTAATAACATTAGCAACTTTTACTTGTAATGTTTGATGATTACCAATTAATTGTTGTTTATCTATTTTTTGTATTGTTTGTTTTCTGTCTTGCATTGCTGTATGTTTTTTGTCTGGGTCAAACCTGAAGAAGGGCTTTTGCCCAGTGTCCATACCCGGTTAACACATTTATACATAAAAAAAATAAATAAAATTGCTTGACATCTTCCAGGGCTGTCTATTGGTGCAGCTAGTTAAGGACCACACCAGGCAGTCCACAGTCCTTGACGTAATGCTCATTATCTCAGAGATGGTGGGTGCTGTGGGAGTGGGGGAACCACTAAGGAATAATGACCTCAGCTCTGTGTGGTTTGAATTGGCCTTTAGGGTTAGTAAGCCGCAATTGAGAACCAAAGTCCTTTACTTTAGAAAGGCGGATTTCGATAGATTGAGGGAATGGGTCAGAGACAAGTTAGTCGGGGTGGAGGACATAAGCAGGGTGGAGGAGAGATGGGTGCAATTACCAGAGCCATCTTTGAGGTATCCAAGGCATGCCTAAGGACAGGAACAAAGGAAAATAGGTTTAAGGGATCACTATGGTTCTCAGCTAGTGTCAAGGGAGCAGTCTGGGACAAAAAGAAAGCATTAATATACATGGAAAAGTAGGGAGAACCAGAATGGAATGAATATCTACAGAAAAATAGGGAGACAAGGAGGGCTGGCAGGGAGGTGAAAACACACACAGAGCTGAATATTGCGGAGGGTTCAAGAATGGGGAAAACAGTATTTTAGATATAATAGTGGAAAAGGGAAAAAGGAGGAAGAATCTCATGACTAGTTGGGGGGGTCGGGTGATAGAGGAGGATGGGCAAAAGGCTATCTTCCTGAATGACTACTTTTGCTCAGTACTATGGAGGACTGTGGGTCTATGCCAAAGAGTGGCACCAAAGCAGCCACAAAAGGAGTCCTGGAAATGAGTCAGCTATTGTTTACTAAAGAAAGGGTCATGTAAGGGCTGGCAGCCCTTAAGATAGATAAAGCCCCTGAACCAGAGGAGTTGCATTCGAGGATACATAAGGAATTAGAGGCGGAGCTAGCTAAACCACTGACTGTGCTGTTCAACAGCTCACTCATGTCCGGGGGAGTTCCAGAGGATTGGAAGATGGTAGATGTTGTACCGCTACATAAGGGAGGGGGGAATAAGGAACAACCAGGGAAATATAGGCCTGTCAGTCTGACCTCTGTTCTGGGGGGTATCTCGTGATAATAGTGCACATAAAATAGTGAGTCAAAAATAGCGACTGAATTATTGCTACTTTTTTAATAGCAAGTGATTAAAAATGGCACCTTACTTAAACAGCAAAATCCCACATTGACAAAATAGCGAAGATTTTGCTACTAAGACTATCTTCTATGTGCCCTACCTCTACCCAACTCAAAAATCAGTTTTTATAAACATCAGGCATCTCACAGAAATGCAAAACACACGCTGCACTGTAGCATGCACTTGCATGTTTTTTATATCGCGGACACCGTCCTAAGTTTTCCCTCTTTGCAGCAGCTACCCATCGTGACAAAACAGTTTAAATTACTTCTGTGATGTGTCACTTAGGACTTACTCGATTGCTTCTGCTCAGTTTCCTTTTCTTGTTTTCTGGGGAATGAACATTTAAAATGTGAACATAGTGGGCTTATTGAGGGATCTGAATACATGAGGTGGACTCACAGCAATAAGATGGGCGGCCATGTGGAGAATGGTGAAGTCAGATAATCAGTGGGTGCCCGGGGGCTAATTTCTCTATCTGCAATGAAAATAGGAACAAGAAGCTCCTTGAATGTGGATATTCAATGGGTGGGGGGGGGCCTTCCGGATACATCCAGACCGATTATTCACCTCCTCAGCAGCTGCCTGTATCTGTGCCATGGAAGCGGGTGCATAAATTTGAGTAAGTGCCATGCGATGTAGTAGCCCTCCGATCTCTCACTTCTTCAGTTGTTGCCTCTGTCTGTAGTTTGGGAAATGGAATTTGATTCACTGCCACGTGGTGTTGTAGTGCTCCCAATGTAATTAGAGCAGTTGACCAGATGCACCATTTCTGTTTTTAGTTTTTTGGCTGGCCTGTGACTGTCATCTTCCTAGCCCATGCAGTCCAATTATAGCACTATATTTACATTCTTGCTTTTCTTAAAGAGGCTCTTTTGTGCAGGCTCTATATTTGGATTCGCTAAAATGCGCTCGCTAATATTTTAGCCGTGATTAAGTTTTCAAGATTTTAACATGGAACTGTACTTGGGTAGCCAATGGAATCTCTGATCAAACTACCTGGATCAGACTACCTGGAAAGCGACAGACTCCAGGACACTAAACTGCAGGGCTTTGTGACAGGAAGGTCTTGTCAGACTAATCTGATAGTTTTCTTTAACTGCATTCATTGCTTAAGAAGATGGAAGACCTGGGTGCAGTTAAAGCTTTAGTGGACTAGGTGGGTAATTGGCTAGGAGGGAAGCAATGGAGTGTGGTGATCAATGGGGTAAAATCAGAGGAATAGGAAGTAACGAGCGGGTTCCTTCAGGATCTTTCCTGGGTCTGGTCCTCATCAACATCTACATTAGTGACATTTTTGAGGGAATCCGGGACAGGTTGTGTCTCTTCGCAGAAGACACAAAACTATGTGGAAGGGGGATAGTGAGGAAGGAATAAGGGATATGCAAAAAGACCTTTAAAAGCTTGAAGAGTGGTCAAAGACGTGGCAGTTAAAATTCAATGCTAAGATGTGCAAGGTAATACACCTAGGGAAAAAGGACCCTAAGATGTAGTACTGGATGGGACAGGAGACACTTAGCACTACAGATGAGGAATGGCATCTAGGAGTTATTATCAGTAACTTCCTTAAACGAGCATGTGCAACAAGGCCTACAAAACGGTTACATGATGCTGGGATGAACCTGGAGGGGTACTTATAGAAGAAGAAAAGAGGTAATTCTTCCCCTCTACAGATCGCTGGAGTGGCCTCACTTGGAGTACTGCACACAGTTCTGGAGTTCTCACCTCAGAAAAGACAAGGATAGGTTTGTGACAGTGCAGTGCAGAGTGATAAAAATGATTCAGGGACAGCAGGGCAGATCCTATGAAGAGCCCCCAAGGTACTACATATGTAAAATCAAATCAGACATTATTTATAAAAAGCGCAATTCCAAGTTTGTTCAAAGCCCTTATATAACTTAACATAAAATACAAACAGATAAATTTAAAACCATACCACTTTCAAAATATTATAAAATCTAAAAAGTTTCAAAAAAACTTTAAGCAATCATCATAAATTCACCACTAGTCACAGTTCAAAGATCCAAAAAGTAATCAGGAAAGGTCAGACTGAATAAATACATTTTAAGAGCAGTCTTTAGATGATCAGACACTCTCTCACCCAATGAGGCAGAGAATTCCACAAGGTAGGGGCCACAAAATCAAAAGAATGGGCCCCATAGGTCTTAAGTTGAATCCTGGGAACCTCTAGCAATCACTTGTCAGAGGAGAGGAGTGGAGGGAGGGTGCATTAAAGATCAAGGAGATCTTGCAAGTACCAAGGTCCCTGCCCATGTAGAGCATAATAGGTCAGTAATCCAACCTTGAAGGTTATCCACCACTGTACTGACAGCCTGTGCAGTCCGTGGAGCACAGGTGTGGTATGGCAAGATCTTAAAGAGCCAGTCAGCAACCTAGCCACTGCATTCTTCACCAGCTGCAAACGGCAGATATCAACCCCTGGAAGCCTTAAGTAAAGAGCATCGCAGTAGTCAAGGCGGGAGATCATGAAGGTGTGGACCAAAGCTGGAAGGTCGACAGGTGGGACCAGATGTTTTATCCAGGTGATATTCCACAGATGGTAAAATGAGATGATGTCTATGTCCCACATCTAAGATTTAAGCAGCAGGCCATAATCAAAAATAATGCTCAGATTCCGCACATTGTCAGAAGTCGTTAGCTGGACACACTGAGCCATGGCCCTAAGGGTTGTCCTGTTAACAATCCCACACCTTAACGACCTGGGTCCACCACTAACACCTCAGTTAAATCAAGGTTCAGTGACAGCCAGATGACACTCATCCAGCTCCTCCCTGCTCAGGCACAAAGAACATGTATAACTGAGTATCATCTGCATAGCAGTGAAAACTTGGGTCATACTATCTAATAATGTCTCTCAACGGCAGTATATGTACTTCGAACAACATGGGTAACAGGATGGAGCCCTGGGGCACCCCACAGGCAAGGGGGAGAGAGGCCAAAGAATAAATCCCCAACACCAGTCTCTGAGTCCTACCTACAAAGGAATGATTGAATCCAACTGAGGACTGTGCCAGACAGTCCACAGATTAACCACAGGAGCTGTGACAACGCACCATGGTCCACAGTGTCAAATGCTGCAGAGAGGTCAAGGAGGACCAAGACTGAATGAGTCCTCCGATCCCTCGCTATCAGGAGATCATTTAGCACCCGAACAAGTGATGTCCTGGTATTGTGCCTCTTACTAAATCCAGACTGAAGAGGATCATAGACATCATGGATGGTCAAATGATCATCCAGCTGCAATGCAACCACATTCTTAATAACCGTACCCACAAAGGGAAGGTTAGAGAAGGGCCTGTAGTTCCCCAGACAGTCTGGGCCAAGGGAGGATTTTTTAAGGAGAGGTCTTACAACCACCTTCTTCGGGGAATCAGTAAACACCCAATCTCCAGTGACCTCCAGAATATCTCATCTAGGACTGGGACAATTACCTCAACACACACCACGAGGAAGGGCATTAGGCCTGGGTCCAAAATACAGCAGGCTGGTCGCAGAGTCTAGATAATACTCATGATGTCAATGATCGCCAGCCGGCCGAATTCAGACCAGGTAAACCATGAGTTCTCAACCTCCTACCAAGCTCCACAATACCTTGCAAAAAAGCAAGCAAACTCATCACATTTACTTTACAAAAACACTCACTCTGTCTGAAGACAGATTGGATTGTACAATCTGTCAACAGTCCAGAAGAGCTGAGCTGGTTGATTTTGCTCAGCTGTAATCTCCCTGGACAGGAACTCTGCCTTCTTGCAGGAGACTGTCAATTGATTGTCCATATAATGAGCCATCAACCTTAGTTCGTCACCAGTCAGGCCTGATTTCCGCCAATATCTCTCCAGCCTTTGTCCCACTCTCCTCAACTCCTTCAAGTTCCCTTCAAACTACGAGGACCTTTGGTGAAGAGTGAAGTGGTGAACGTGGACAGAATCAATGGAATCCAGGGCTACTGTCACTGTCTTATTATAAGCAAGTAACACACCCCCAGGGTCCATGCTGCCATTCAGTATTCCCGATAAGTCAGGTACCACCATTAGACCATCTGGGGTCATGTCCCTTAAAGGGCGGTACCAGACCATTTCTGAAGGGGCAGGTCTATTGGGTGGAGCCTTGAAACTGAAACCTATGGTGTGATGATCAGACCACCCAACCATCTCCAGCACCAGGTTGGAGATCTCCATCCCCAGGAGGAAGACCAGGTCCAATGAGTGATCATGGTTGTGGGTCACAGAGGTAATTACCTGTGTAAGGCACAACAATATCATCAATTGGAGGAAGTCCTAACCAAATTGCAAGAGTTTACCCTTAACCCAGGCATTGAAATCACCTAGAATTAACCATCTGGGGGATTACAACACCATGTCAACAATGACGTTCGCGGCTTCCTGCAGGAAATCCTTCTCACCACTGGGTGGATGGTAGATAAGAAGTATCTTGCACCATACACCTGCACCCATGATATGCTCAAAGGATCTGGTCATCCCCACTGGAACATCCACAAGACCCAGTTCCATTTTAAAACAAATGGCTACATCCCTTGCCCCTATGATCCGTCCTCAGGCAGTGTATCACTGAGTACCCAGCCAGAAATGCTGATGCAAATACAGGTCCAGCTTTTTCGTCCAGCCAGGTCTCAGTGATGCAAGCCAGGTCAGTTGTTCCAACAAGATCTGCTATCACAGTGCTCTTGTTTTTTGCAGACATGACATTGCACAACACTGCTTGAGTAGGATGGGTAGCCAAAGGAGACCGCAATACTTGCCTACCTAAAGTAGAGCCCTTGGGTATGGGAACCAGGCAGGGATTTCCCCTATCCTAATCCCATTTTACCCCAGGGAGTCACCTTGTCACCACAACCCTGGTCTGCCCACTCCACTCCACTCCACCACCAGGCCCAGCCCCCCCCCCTTTCCCCTTCTAGCAATCCCCAAGGCCTGACAGCATCTGTAGTTATTAGAAGCAAAAAGGGAGAGGGGAGATATGATTGACACCTTCAAATTCCTCAAAGGACTTAATAAAGTGAACCGCGGGGAATTATTTAGCCTGAATATTGACTCACAGTCACATGGACATGAATTGATATTAGCAGGTGGAAAATGTTGATTTTATTTATTTAATTTATATTTTGTTAAAACTGTAAAGACACCAGAACAATTTCATTTTCAGGTCAGACCCAACACTTAAAACACAACACAGAATTTACAATTATAACAAATTACAATTGCAAATTAGAAAATGCACCTACAAACTTTCAAGGACTGTAAATATATTTTAAAATTTATTTTGAAATGTTGCAATGAGGAGGAAGAACATAAATTAACAGGTAATGAATTCTAGAAGAGGGGAGCAGCAACTGAAAAAGACTAAGAGGAATGTGGGGAAGTACAGTACTTCTTTATAAAAAAAAGTGGTGGAAACTTGAAATAGTCTGTCAGCCAATGTGGTGGGAGTGGGCAGTCAGGGGATACAAGAAGGCCTGGGATAGAATTAGGGACTGGGAAGGTTAGTAACCTGGAGGAACAATAGATTCAAAGGAATGCCCATACCCTAGAGGAAAGAAAGGGAAGGGCATGATAGAGACCTTCAAGTACCTCAAGGGGATCAACAACATCCAAGAGGGGAGTATATTTCAGAAAAAGAGATGTGCATCAACAAAGGAACACAATTTAAAGCAGCAGTGCAACAATCTGAGGAAAATTTTGACCTATACTTTTTTATGCTATTTTACATTGCCACTTACCTCCTGACTTGTATGATACCATTCTTTCAACTATTTGAGCCTACTTTAGTACTTTTTTTCATGTCTGAAATAATAAAAGGAATGCTCCTTTTAATACAGTGTGGACCAGGTCTTCATCAGTATTTTCAGCTGGTTTTGTCTGTCCGTTGTTTATATATCACTTCTGTTATGACTAAAATTAACAATTACACAGCAGGCAGCGTTCTCTGACCTTACAGAACAATATTTGTTCAAAAACAGCTACAAATACTGATGAAAACCTGGTCTGAGCCATATTAAAAGGAGTGCTCCTTTTATTATTTCGGACATGAGAAAAAGTACTAAAGCAGACACAAACTGTGAAAAGAAGGGTATCATACAAGTCAGGAGGTAAGTGGCAATCTAAAATAGCATAAAAAAGTATAGGTCAAAGTTTTCATCAGATTGTTGCACTGCTGCTTTAAAGAAAGAGTGGAGAAGGCTCAGGGGCAATGCAAGGAAATATGTTTTCACAGGTGGACACATGGAACAGCCTTCCTGAGGAGGTTGTGGGGTCAAAAACAATAAGGGAATTCTAGAATGCATGGGACAGACATAAGACAGTTCTGGTAGGCAGGAGGAAGTAGGCTGTTGGTTAACTAGGATCTGCAGCTTATCCAATCGGTAGGGAAATGGGCAGACTGGGTGGGCCAGGTGGTCCTTATTTGCCACCAAAGTCTATGTTTCTATGTTAATGATCCAGGGATACAGGGAACTTGGGCAGACTGGATGGACCTCTGCTCTTTTTCTGCCATCATCGTCTATATTTCTAAAATTGAAGCCAAATGTCAACCAGCTTAAAGAACTATAGTGCCTAGTGATGTGTGAAAATAAAATTCCACCAGCAGAATTACCACAAATGGAAATTTAGCTTCTGCAGAATATCAGAATACACTTTGGCAACGTCTGGTAAATTCCAGCTTAGAATGGCACACTGTATGCTAATGTATGAATTGTGGATCAATGTTTTGAACTGCAGAAAGAAATTCAAAAACCAGATTACTGAACTGCGGAATAGTTACATGTATTGTGGAGTGATGTATCAAACCGTGGAATGGAATTCCACAGAACTATCATTCCACAGTTCTTATGTATCATTCCACAATTCAGTCAGAAAATTTCATGGAACAAAGCAAAAATTCTGCAAATATATTCAGAGGGTTCACGTTTCACCAACATCAGAATTATGGAATATTTTGTGACATTTGTAAATCTTTGCAAAATTTCCACAAATTCACAGATTCCACCAAGCACTTGTGATGTCCCACACTTGGGAATAAGCTTTGGTTTTCAGACAGAGACTCGAATGTGGGATTCTAGTAGAGGCTGGTAGTGACTGGACACTCAAAGGACTCCTACAATATTTTGTTTTTGTTGACTTGGAAAGTAGGGCTAATCAGTTCTGCCTATTTTATTTATTTATTATTTATTTAATTATTTATTGAAACATATCGGAATTAATACTTTGAGTCAGGGACTTCTTTACAAAGGCTCCATGTCAGAGAATACAATAGCAATGACAAAGTATGAATTATAAAGCACAACCAGTGTTGTGAAGCAAATTTCATGGTGAACAGTAGTTACAGGAGAAGGATACAGGCAAACATATATTGTAATTGATGTTACAACAGTCAGGTGCAATACAGTTCAAAACATGTATAACATTAAATTAGCACAATCAAGATCAGAGCCATATAAACAGGTTACAGAGTGGAGACCATAAGGCCTTGACACTTTGTGATTGTAGTTATACCATAGCATGAGACAAATACAATATAGGCTGGACCAAGTAGGGTCCATTGTCATAGTGTGACTATTAGTGTATTGTGGTATCAATAGCAATCACAGACAGCATCCTGAGTGATATGATTCCGAATGAGGAATTTGAAATGGCGGAGCTTGGGTTCTGTGAGGATTGTTTTGGAGAGTGAGTTTGACCAGCCCAGTCCCAACATATTGAATCAGGTTATGCTCTTGCTGGTATTTTCAGTGAATTGAGGAAATGTGCCCAGGACACTGGAGCAATTCTCTACTGTTTAGAGACATGCCATGGTATCCTTACCTCCACCTGCACAACCAACAGAACAGGTAGATATGACCTCAGTTTAACATCTCATCTAAAAGACAGCACCTCAAGAATGCAGCACCCCCTCATGATGCACAACAGTTTCAAGTACTGGGATTTTAACCCACCTTCCTAGTGTGGGGCTAGAACTCACAACTTTCCAATATTCCAGCAAAAGAGGCAAGCGTGCAACCTGCTGCATTACTGATACAGTTGGCAATAGGTAGAAGGGCTTGGGTAGACAGAACAAAGACCTAGTGGCAGACAAGGAGAAAATAGGGACATAACTAGACAGTATAAGATGAAGAAATACAATCTGAAATCTGGGCAGAGTAGGTGGGCCAAGCGATCCTTTTTCTGCTGCAAACTTCTATGTTTCAAGGTTTCTGTAAAATCTGAACAAGATAACCAGGGCAAAAACAATCTGTAAAATGTTCGCAGAGATAGTTACAGCTGAGTTTATTTCATTAGTTACAGTATACTAGTATAGTACTGTATGACTAAAATCACTATTTTTATTGCTGTTGTGGGATATAAATAGACATTGTGTGCTGCAATGACTAATTTGCAGAAAGTGCACAGCAAATCTCATAGTGCATGACCTGTGTTGTTTATTATCTCTGGGTTATTGGAAAATTATAGCATTGGGATTAAGAGATAATTAAATCATGGGATTTTGGGACATTAACCATCATGGGATTGTAAAACTGTTATTTCACTTTAAAGTTTTAATTAAATTAACAACAAGCAAAAGTTTAATATTTTTTCAGACTATTTGGGAAAATCATGTGCATATAATTTATATTTAGCTGTTTGATTCTCTTGGGGAAATTACTCAACAGCCAAATTGAGAATGCTGCCATTGGTCAAACAGTCCTAGCGATGTCACTGGCTCCCAGAACCCAATAAATAAATGTCGTAACAGCCAGAAATAAGCAGCAAAGTTGAGCAACGGTAAGGTTATCATAGGTAGGTGTAATGTACTTTACTAGCATTAAAAGGATATCAATCTGTGTGCCAAGTACTCTTTCTCTCCTACACACACACACACACACACACACATTATCCAGCAGTGTTAGACATTTTGCTGTTGCTGTTTAGAATTGTATCTGTTTCAGTCTTTTTGATTATATTAATGTTTTAATTGCATCAAGAAATGACGTCGTGTCACCCTACTTTCCACTCACTCAGTCTCTCTCTCTCTTGTGGTTGTTCAGTGTCCCCATAAGGTATGGTACCATGTGTTGTCATTGTCCTGTTACTGCTCCTGCTGTGTCAGTCTCCTTTCCTCACACTCATCCTCTCTCTTGTGGTTGTGATGGTGTCTCCATCAGGTATGGTACCATGTGGTGTCATTGCCCTGCTACTGCTCCTGCTGTGTCAGTCTCCTTTCCTCACACTTACCCCCTCTCTCTCTTGGTTGTGCAGTGTCACCATCAGGTATGGTTCCATGTGCTGCCATTGCTCTGTTACTGTTCCTGTCATGTAAATTACCTTTCTGCACACTCACCCTCTGTTTTATGGTTATGTAATGTCTCCATCAGGTATGGTACCATGTGCTGTCACTGTCCTGTTACCGCTCCTGCTGTGTTAATCTCCTTTCCTCACATTCATCCTCTCTTGTGGTTGTGCAGTGATCCCAACATGTGGTACAATGTGCTGTGATTGTCCTACTACTGGTCCTCCCATGTCAGTCTCCTTTCTTCACATGAAAGCCTTACGACTGCCCAACTCTACAGTGCCTGATTTCAAATGTCCTGTAACCGATTTCCCAACCTAATTGATTTCCTGGCAAGTTTTATGCTGACATGCATTTCCTTGTCCTGCCCCTCATACTGACTGTATGATCCCCGACTACTCAGTCCCCTCAAGCAACAACAAATAGCAGCAAGGAAAGAAAACCCACACAACACTCTGAATCCATACTCCACCTGCAAACCTAGCAGCAATGTAAACTGAATGTAATAAATGTAATACAAATATACCTGTATCACAGAATGGCAAACTCATAGATGATCTTGTTCATTTTTAAATCCAGCAAGAAATCCTCATCAATGATTGACTGAGTCTACAAAATTCAGCTGTCCTTCTAAGAATTTGTCAGTTTAAAAGCAAACTTTATTTAATGTGTGAAATTTAATAAGCGGAAGAGCTAGTGGTTATAAATCACCATGTTGTGCACTACACCTGTAGCATTCATAGGTAACATTCATGTGATTTGCTAGACATCATTGCGTGTACCAAGGGGAGGATTCTACATGTCTCACCTGTTCCTACTGAGGCATGTATTGAATACAACTGCTGAAATAGATTTGGAACAGTATGGAATATTCCATCCATGATCCAAAAATGCTGCAGTACTTAGCTTCTCAATGTTAGTTTTGGTGGTGAACAAAAATATTTTTTCATTACCACAAATAGAATCTCGTGCAAGGAAAGACTGGTCGTTTACTAGTGTGGACTCTTGTGGTATGCACACTTCCTCTAATGTTTTAGGTTTGGGCATGCTATTTTGCCTTCTAGCATGTTTAACAACCTGCAACAGGGAATGTTTTCCTGGCTTGTTTGGCTGAACTTCGGGGTGAACCTTTTATCAAGCTCATTTTGAATGAGTTGTGCTGGTGTGTCATGAGTGGTCAATGCACGGTGTTTCAAAGAGGCTATGGCAATTGCCATGGGAGCATCGCTGGCATCTGGGGAATGATTGTGGTCTGTGGTACCCCGCAAGTGATGTTGCCCACCGACAAGCACCGTGGATGCTCGGCCATGACAGCCTGCAAACTTTCTATACTGACAGCACCAATAAAATAAATCTTTGCAATTCTGCTCTTTTACATAGAGATAGCCACTAATGCTAAGCTTGCAATGCCTACGCTGTGATTTTGCAACTTCGCAAACATGGGGAAGTAATTCCTGAGTTGGTGTTGCTGGTGTTGCCATTGCTCGTCGAAAAGTAAGTTACTAAGAAAATGCAAATGCAATGGTTGTGCATATGTAGCTGGGTAATTGCATAATTGGAAACACTCCTTGATCTGGACACATACTGTAATTACAAATTAATGGAAAAATTGCTTGTGCAGTAGCCGTAGCTGCAGACATACTTGATAGTTTCCGTAGATACATTGTGCTCCTTCATTATAATGAACAAAGTCAGAGCCGTTTCCCATACTTGTTATAGTCTACCATTCATTAAAGTGAGGAGCGCTTTGTTCTCTCCACAGATAAACACATAAAGACAATACAGTGCAATATAAACTTTATTTAGTGAATTAAAACTATATTTCTAGTATTATCAGTAAAAAAATGTAAGTGCTGTACTGACGGGCAATTAATCAGTCAGGGACAGGCTGAGGCAGTGCTGTGAACTTAACAGCCAGTTGTGAAATGGGAGTTTGGAGTTGGGTAGTTTAGCATCGGGAAGAATAAAGATGTGAATTCATACTAGACCCCTTCACACTCACCCTCTCTCTTGTAGTTGTACAGTATCTCCATCAGGTATGGTACCATGTGTTGTCATTGTTCTGTTACTGCTCCTGCTGTGCTAATCTCTTTTTCTCACACTCACTGTCTCTCTTGTGGTTGTGCAGTGTCACCATCAGGTATGGTACCATGTGCTGTCATTGCTCTGTTACTGTTCCTGCCATGTCAGTCGTCTTTCTGCACACTCAGCCTCTCTTTTGTGGTTATGCAGTGTCTCCATCAAGTATGTTACCATGTGCTGTCATTGTTCTGTTACTGATCCTGCTGTGTTAATCTCTGTTCCTCACATTCGCAATCTTTTGTGGTTGTGCAGTGACCCCAACAGGTGGTAGGATGTGCTGTCACTGTCCTGCTACTGCTTTTCCCATGTCAGTCTCCTTTTTTCACACTCACCCTCTCTCTTGTGTGTCTCCATCAGGTATGTTACCATGTGCTGTCATTGTTTTGTTACTGGTCCTGCTGTGTCAATTTCTGTTCCTCACACTGATCCTCTCTCTTGTGATTGTGCAGTCTCTCCATCAGGTATGACACCCTGTGCTGTCTTCACCCTGTTACTGGTGTCCTCTTCTGCCTGTGAGATCATTTCACCTGGATGTAAGCTGTCCCTTCCTAGTGTCGGTGCATACTTCATAGATGGTGATTTTATTATTGGTGTGACTGCGCCTGTACACATGACAGGAGGGAACCCATCGATCAGCTTCACAAAGCCAGAAGAACACAGACAGTGTGCAATGTAAGTCATTTTACATATGAACATATGAAGAAGGCAGTGGAAGAAGGCCATTTGGTCTCTCAAGTCTGCTTGTATTGTAGGGCACATAGCTGGAGCTAATGTCCCTGCCCTCCCTCCCCACTCCTCCCATCCTCCTTACCCATGATCTGTACCTTTCCCCTATGTTTATCCCAGCCTCACTTAAAGCTTCCCACTGTCTTCAACAATATGACCTCTTCTGGCGATGTAGTTCAAGTGTCCACCACCGTCTCTGTGAAGAAATGCTTCCTGACCTCCCTCCTAAACCTCAAACCCTCCAGCTTAAAACTGTGCCCTCTCATGTTATGGTTGCCACTTAGCTTAAAGAGACTCTCCTTAGCAACCATATTTATCCCTTTCAAGCACTTGAAGGTCCCAATCATGTCCCCTCTCTCTCCTGTCTTCCAGGGAGTACATGTTCAGTGCCCTCAACCTCTCCTCATATGCCTCACCCTACTGACCTGCTATCATCTTTGTAGCCCTCTTATGGACCTTCTGCAGCAGGTTAATTTCCTTTCTGAGGTTGGACATGTTACATGTTACTTGTTGGACAGGGCGCTTTCCTTAACTCACTGTCACATTATATTATTTTAAGTCACATATGAATTTGTTCTCATACAGTATGTTGTGCAGCTACAAAAATTAAGATCATTTTGCTATTAGAAACTAGAGCCGGATCATATTCTGTGTTCTTCACAGGGTGCTGTCTACTAATACTGTGGTATATTCTTTCTACTGTGCACTTTTCATAGTCTGGAGTAGAAACAGTAAATTATAGATACTTTCATACAGGTAATATAGAATAGTGTCTTCTACAGAATATAGGGATATCACCAGTGTCTGTAGTGCTACATAACAGGAAGCAGGAAGGTGGATTAGGTACTATATAAAAAATACTATGCAGAGGTTTGCATGTTAAGTGAGGTTACTCATAGGAGTGAATTGTTTTAAGTAATCTAACTGGTGTGCCTTATTTTATACATTAGGAAAGGATACTGTTGTCCACCTCCTGATCAACTGTAAACAGCTCAGAACAGGGGGCAGAGGGACATTTTCATTTTACAATGAGATAGCATGTCTCATCTCCTCAATCACTCTTTAGCTAACAAGAATGGGGTCTCTTTCCAAAAGCTGATGATCCCATGGGTTTCCTTTTGATCTATAACATTGTGAGGAATATTCTCTTTTGGACTATTTTCTAAACACTCTTTCTGATTTCAACTCTAGTCAGAACTGCCAAGAAGCTCCTATTGCACTAATTCTGATTTACAGAATCCAACATCTCTTGGGTAAATTTGTTTTTTACCTTAGTAAGTAATAGTAGTAGTACAACATTTTATTTTTGGACTACTGTATTATAGTCATTAAAAAAAGTTAAAAGCACAATCATCAGAAAGGTTTTACACATACAACATTATTCCAAAACAGTCTCACACAATTAAATATTCATCATTATATCAAATTTACAGTTACTTAATGCAATGTAGTAAGTACAGTAGTTGTGGTTAATAGACTGACTCAGGAGGAAGTGGAAACCATCAAAATACTAAGCAGAATGTTATGCTGATGAATATAAAATGAGTGAGAAAATCCCTGCCTTCTAACTTGCTGAGACTTAGTTTTAGCCGTGGCATTAAGATAGCACTGCTAATGTCTTAAAAAAAGTCCTGGTCAACCTGGACACAGCACATTTCATACCTATGGGAATATGGAATTTTCATCATTTATATATCAGTCATAGTTTTATTCTCCATGCAGCAGCTGTACATATAATGGAACTTAACATACCTACATGATCTGCCTCCCCCTATGCAGTCCTAGGCTGTCCATTTTTAATATGGAATCCAACAGATTGATTTCTCCCATTTACTTTGGTAATTTTCACTGACATCCCCCCATATCGACAGTCTTGATCACTCGCTGTCCCTTCTCTCTCCCCCGCTTGTTCACCCCCTCCTAGCACACTTGTTTCACACTTGGCACGGACACTTAAACTAGAAAAGTAAGTAGGAAAAAAAATTATAACAGTATGAACATATCAGTGTTTAAAAGACTCATCTGTTCAAGACATTACAACTGTATGTTGCACACTTCTAAAGCCAGAAGAGAAAGCATCCCTCAGCTCAAACAGTGCTGAAGTGTGGTAGAGCTGCAATGTTCCTGGCCGATCACCCCTGTACTGAGAACAAGCACAAGCCCATGGGAGAAGTAGAAAAGTTACAAAACAGGAGAGAGCTTGTTGTTTGTTTAGTGATGTTAACCATATGGCTAAGACAGTTACAGGTTAACACAGAATTAAAAAAATTGTTCTGCTTCATATCAGTGATTGCAAAACAGCGAGTGCACATCGCTGATTTCAATAATGGTGACGTGCACTTCAGCGCATATATTAACAGCGACTTACCAAAATAATCCCTACAGGCGTGATATGTAGAAACATAGAAACATAGACTTTGATGGCAGATAAGGACCACTTGGCCCATCTAGTCTGCCCATTTTCCTACCTACAGGATAGGCCGCAGATCCTAGTTAACCAACAGCCTATTTCTTCCTACCCTCCACAAGAATTGCCTTATGTCTGTCCCATGCATTCTTGAATTCTCCTACAGTTTTAGACCGCAAAACCTCCTCCGGAAGGCTGTTCCA
Source organism: Neoceratodus forsteri (assembly GCA_016271365.2). Taxonomy (NCBI): domain Eukaryota; kingdom Metazoa; phylum Chordata; order Ceratodontiformes; family Ceratodontidae; genus Neoceratodus; species Neoceratodus forsteri. The sequence continues at coordinate 80,973,200 of CM057455.1, forward strand.
TGCATCTACTACCCTCTCTGTGAAAAAATACTTTCTCATTGCCCCTGAACTGTCTCCACCTCTATCTTTAAATTGTGTCCCCTTGTTCTTGCACGTCTCTTTTTCTGAAAGATGCTACCCTCTTGGACTTTGTTGATTCCACTGAGATACTTAAAAGATTCTATCATGTCCCACCTCACCCTTCTTTCCTCAGGGTATACACATTAAGCTCCTTTAGTCTCTTCTCATACGGCTTCGCTTGCAGACCCTGCACCATTTTAGTTGCCCTCCTCTGGACTGCCTCTATCCTGTCTATGTCCTTGCGGAGATGGGGTCTCCAGAACTGGACACAGTACTCCAGATGGGGTCTCACCAACTGTCTGTACAGAGGATAATAACTCCTGTTTTCTGCTGCTGATGCCTCTCCCTATGCATCCCAATATACCCCCAGCCCTCCCTACTGCCTTCTCACATTGCTTGCTAACCTTAAGGTTATCTGATATGATTACCCCCAGGTCCCTTTCCTTTTTTGTTGTTGTTACTACCTCCCCCCATTGTGTAATCTTCCCTTGGGTTCTTGTTTCCCAGGTGCATTATTTTGCACTTCTTTGCATTGAATTCTAGCTGACATACTTCTGACCATTCCTCCAACCTGGCCAAGTCCCTTCTCATCCTTTCCACACCTCCTTGTGCATCAGCCCTGTTGCAGATCTTTGTGTCATCTGCAAAGAGGCATACTTTTCCTTCCAGTCCCTGTGCAATGTCACTTATAAAGACATTAAAAAGGACTGGACCCAGTTCTGAACCCTATGGTACCCCACTAGTAACCCCTCTTTCTTCGGAGTAGACTCCATTTACAATTACCTTCTGTGTCCTGTTGTGCAGCCAATGTTTTACCCAGGCTACCACCCTGGGACCCACTCCCAGGCTGGTTAATTTGACTATTAATCTTTTGCGCCGGACTGTGTCAAATGTTGCTAAAGTCCAGGTAGACCATGTCCACAGCCCCTCCATGGTCTACTACTTTGGTCACCCAGTCAAAGAAATCTATTAGATTCATCTGACATGACCATCCCGCTGTGAGCCCATGCTGCCTTGGGTCCTGTGCCCCACTGGATTCTAGGTACTCAACTATTCTTTCCTTCAGAAGTGACTCCATCACTTTCCCTACCACACAGGTCAAACTGACAGGTCTGTAGTTTCCTGCCTCTGTCTTGGTCCCACTTCTGTGAATGAGAATCACATCCACCTTCCTCCAGTCCTCGGGTACCACACCATCCTCCCAAGATTTATTAAAAAGAGTAGCCAGTGGTTGCACTAGTTCCCCCCTTAATTCTTTTAGAATTCTGGGGTGAATTCCATCAGGACCCATTGCTTTGTCCACCTTCAGTTTTAGGAGTTCTTGCAGAACCCTTTATTCTGTGAAAAGACTGGGATCGACCCCCCCTATCAAGAGTGCTTCTATTAATTGGATTAGGCACTTCTCCCTCCTCTTTTGTGAATACTGAGCAGAAACATTCGTTCAGTATCCTTGCTTTTTCACTGTCCCCCCTGCCCACTCACTGTTCATTCTATTCAGCCTCACTATCCCTCCCTTTGTCTTTCTATGCTCTCTGATGTACCTATAAAAGGTTTTAGCCCCCTTCTTAACCGAGTTGGCTATCTTTTCCTCAGTTTAGGCCTTTGCTATTCTGACTTCCCTCCCTGCTTCCTTCTGCTGTAACTGGTACAGCTCTCTGTCCTGCTCCTTCTGTGTTTCCTTATTCTTCCGGAATGCTGTCTTTTTCTCCCTGACTTTCCCAGCAACCTCTTTTGAGAACCATAGTGGCTTTTTCTTTCATTTTGATTTGTTTATTTGCTTCACAGAAAGGATTGTTGTCTCTGTGATAGCAGTTTTGATGATTCCCCATTGTTGCTCCACACCTCCTTCTAGCCTGTTTGCTAGTGCTTTTCTGAGGCACTCTTCCATCTTGCCAAAGTCAGCCCTCCTGAGGTCCAGTACCCTCACTTTTGTATGGCTTGACTCTGTAGCAGAGTTTAACGTGAACCACACTGTTTGATGGTCACTTGTTCCCAGATGGCAACCCACTTCTAGATCTGAGATCCTCTCACTGCCCCCATTTGAGAGTATGAGGTCTAAGACTGCTCCTTCATGAGTGGGTTCCGAAACTAGCTGTCTGAGGCCTGCCACCTGTAGGGCATCGAGAATGGCCCTGCTCTTGGATGTGGCTGCAGTAAATGTGCTCCAGTTAACATCTGGCATATTCAGGTCTCCCATCAACAGTATCTCCCCTTTCTCTGCCATCCTAAGAATGCCTTCTATCATATCCTTGTCCATTCTCTCCCCCTGACATGGGGGTCTGTATACCCAACCCCTGTGTGGATTGTGGTGCCTTTTCCAGTCTCCAAGGTGAGCCACAGTGCCTCCCTCTCCTCCCTGTTTACTCTTTTGTTCAGTTGCTTTATCCTTCCTTTACATAGAGAGCTACTCCTCCCCTCTTCTCCCCTGCCTGTCTCTCCTGTAGGTTATGTACCTTGGTATGTTAACATCCCAGTCATGGTTCTCTGTGTACCATGTTTCTGTGACTGCTATGATATCCAGGCATCCCTCTTCCATCAAGACCACCAGCTCAGGGAGCTTGTTGCCCAGACTATGGGCATTGGTACTATTGGTACTCATTACCCTCTATTTCCTGATGGCCTTACTTCTTTTGGCCCTATCCCTGTCCTTCTTGTCTTTGTCACTTTCCCCATGTACCCCTGCCCTTCTCCCTATCGATACCTCTATGTTGGTGTTTACCACACGTATTACCTTGATTTTTTGGTGGGAGCTAGGATTTCCCTGCTCCTTTTCAGTGCCTCCCCACTTGGCTAGTTTAAATGCTTGCCAAAAAGCATTTAAACCTATCACCTAGGATCCTGGTTCCCCTGCTGGACAGATGCAGCCTATCATGCTAGTATAGGCTTGCATCACTCCAGGTGTACCCCCAGTCCCCAATGAAGCCAAATCCCTGAGCTCTGCACCATTTGTTCAACCACTGATTGAATCCCATGGTGCGGAAAACCCTAGCCTCTCCTACACCATAGATGGGCAGCATCTCCGAGAAGGTTACCGTGCGTGCTGCTTGTCTAAGGCCCCTCCCCAATGCCACAAACTCTTCCTGCACTTCTCAAATAGCCTTCTTAGCCAGGTCATTTGTTCCTAGGTGGACAATGACATCCAGCTCCCTCCCCTGTGCAGCTGCTCTGGCAATCCTGAGGATTCACTCCCTGTCCTTCCAAGCCATGGTGCCAGGCAGGCACCTTACCTCCCTCTCCCCTTCCTCCCCCAGTTATACCTTCCTAACAGTGGAGTCCCCCACCAGGAGTTGTTTCCTTCCCCTGTGGGGTCCCCTGCCACCCTCCTGTGGGTATCCTTTGTGGAGGTTCCCAGCATCCTCCTTGGTCTCAACCGTGGGTGCCTCCATAGAGGAACCACACTTTGCCAGAATGGCATAGGAATTGTGGAGAGGTACAGTTGGAGGGATGTACCTCTGTTCCACCACCCTCACCCTCCCTGAGCCCACTGTGGTCCAACCGCTCCTCTTTCTTGGCAACCTCTGAGGCAATGGCAGTGGCACTGGTGGTTCATGGATGGAAGAGGAGGTCCCATAAATCCTGGTCAACTCAGTAGTAATGTAGTAATATTTATAGGTACCACCTATGTGGGGGACTTGGCCCCCCACTTCCCCTATTATAATTATAATCAACTGCAGGTGGCCTTGATGATGGGGTACAATGGAACATTTGGGAGGGGGCTATTCAAGGAGGGGAGTGCATCACCAGTAAAGGGAGACAACATTCAGGAGGGCTATGGACCCTATAGCAAAAATATCAAGTGGCACAATAGGAAAAATGAAAAAAGCTTATGTACGATAACTCATTTAAAAACAATTACTCCCATCCACCTAGCTCTGAACCAGGGTCTCCCACACCAGCGATATCTCTCATACCTCAAAACCTAATGGCAAGCTGGGAACTGCCTGGGAACTGCCTGGGAAATGCCTGGCTACACATTGTCTTGTATCCTTGGTCCAGGCCTCACACAGCTAGTGTTGGAACCCACTCAGGAGGGAGCAATCTTAGACCTGGTAATCTCAAACGGGGTTGGAGAGAGGATCTCAGATCTAGAAGTGGGTAGCCATCTGGGAACAAGTGGCCATCAAACAGTGTGGTTCACAGTAAACATAGCCATAGAGTCAAGCCATACACAAGTGAGGGAATTGGACTTTAGGAGGGCTGACTTTGGCAAAGTGAGAACACGCCTCAGAAAAGCACTAGCAAACAGGCAAGAAAGAGGGATGGAGGAACAATGGGGAAAAATCAAAACTGCCACACAGAGGCAACAAGCCTTAGGGTGAAGCAAGTAAACAAATCAGAAATAAGTTAAAAACCACTATGGTTCTCAAAAGATGTGGCAGGGAAGCTAAGGGAGAAAAAGATAGCATTCAGGAAGTATAAGGAAGCTCAAAAGGAGCAGGACAGGGAACTGTACCAGTTAAAGCAGAAGGAAGCAGGGAAGGCTGTCAGAATAACAAAGTCCCAAACTGGAGAAAAGATAGCCATCTCGGTTAAGAAGGGGGATAAAACCTTTTACAGGTACAGTAGGGAGCATAGAAAGACAAAGGGAGGGATAGTGAGACTTGATAAAGTGGACTGTGGGTGGGCAGAGAGCAACAGAGAAAAAGCAAGGCTACTGAATGAATACTTCTATTTAGTATTCACAAAAGAAGAGAAAGGGGAAGTACCTAAACCAAACAATAGAAATACTCCAGACAGAGGAGTCAATACCAGTCCATTCACAGAAGAAAGGGTCCTGAAAAACTCCTAAAACTGAAGGTGGACAAAGCAATGGGCCTGATGGGATTCACCTTAGAATGCTAAAAGAACTTAGGGGAGAATTAGTGACACCTATGACTACCCTTTTTAACAAATCATGGGAAGATGGTGTGGTACCTGAGCACTGGAGGAGGGCACATGTGATTACCCTTCACAAACGTGGGAGCAAAGCGGAGGCCGGAAACTACAGACCTCTTAGTTTGACCTCAGTGGTAGGGAAATGATGGAATAACAAGAGAGGCAAAACAGCTCCACCAGAAAAAAGGGTGTGCTCAGAATGAACTGAACAGGAAGTAGCTGCAAAAACCAGCACAAACTAGGCACAGGTATGAAAAAGTACACCAGCTTTATTCACAGATAAATAGTAAAGTGCACCAAATGATACATCCACAAGTGCAGGCAAACAAAGAGTAAAGAATAAAGGTAGAGGCTTGTTTGCCTTCTCGTGTGGATGTATCTTTTGGTGTTCTTTACTATTTATTAGAAAATGGATATTTTATTTCCTGGCATCTGATTGGCTAGTACCGTTGCCAGGGGAGTACATCAATTTTTAATAGATGCCCAGGAAATAAAAAGTACCTGTCTCAGTGCCCCTTCACCAATGAAATATTCAAGTGCCCACCCTAATTTCCAATTGGCTAAAACCTTCTCATTTGAATTTGAAATAGCTGCCATTTTTTTGTCTCACTTAGCTTGACATACTGTTCCTCCCCCTCTCCCAAAGCTCCCTAGTTCGATGCCTGCTGCGTTTGTGTAAAAAAAAAAGAAAAAAAGAACACAATCCACTATTTATTTTTACAGCCAGGGGAAGAGAGATCATTTTTCATTCCTCAAAGTTGCAACCATTTCGAAAGTAAGCACTTTCCTAACCCCACTCTCACGCTGTGTCATGATCTCTGCCCTTTTTGTAAAAAACATTCCTCCCTCTGTCCTCTAACCATTCTGGCAGATATATTTTCTGCTCTCAATCCAAACTGCAGGCTGGTAATGCTTTACTTTAATGGAACAGATCTATTTCCATTCCTCACTTCGCCAAAAGCCTCCCAATGTAGTAAAACACACTAACCAGCAGTGTGTCTGTAGTGACTAGTGAGCACAGATTGGCTTTCTGGAAGCAGTTAAACCTGTAGTGCACTGCAAGCATTTTGTTTATTCTCTCCCGTGTCTACCAAGAAATCTGTCTCAAAATGTCGATCCTCCCTGGGTTACAGCAGGCAGAGGGTGTCAACAAGCACTTGAAAGAGGGGAGAGGTGCACAATTAAATGGGTCCCATCACTTCAGTTATTTTGTCCTGCCTACCAATGTATTTCAATTATAATGACTGGAAAAAGACTCAACAGAATTCCCCACCTTTATCGCACTGCTGCCTGACAGGGATGAGATGTGCGCACGTAAACGGCTACCCTTACTTCTGTTTTTTTTTTTGGCTTGGAGCTTGAAACACTTGGCTGAGTAAAGGTTCCCCAACTCAACCCTGCTGCTCTTCCCTAACAGAATATTAAAAGCTACTCACCTATTCTCTTGGGATGTCTCTCTCACTCAGACATGAGGGCTCAGAACTGTACAGCCTGCACTTCATGAGAGACTGCAGTTTCTAAAGCCCAGTGAATTTTATGCCTCTCATACAGGTACTGTAATCAGCTACAGTGTGTGTGTCTGTGTCTCTGTATATGGGGGAAGGGGGGTAACCATGACAGTGAGCTCCCTAGTCCTCAGAACCGCTTAGTAAAAAAACAGCATTCTAATACTGGCGGAGGAATTATTTTGTCACTAAATAAGCAACTTTTAGCATTAAGACAATCATGTTGTTTTTTTAACATACATAATTGCCCATTTTCTAAGTGCAATAATAACATCCAGGGTGGATGGTATGGGCAATACTGGACCTTCCAGGGGCTATAAGGCCCTCCGCCTGTGGTGACGGGCCTCATTCTCCAGTGGACAGTCCAGTATTGCCCAATACCATCCACCCTGTCTGGTATTATTGCTTGCTTTGTGATTAAAGTGCTCCTGACACAGTTGAGACAACTTTGAAAAATATTTAACAATCAGGCATAACTGTAGCTTATATTTTGTATTTTGTTCTGTAAATCTCAGCCTTATTTCCTTTTTACTAATGGTATTTGCATGAATACAGTATCTCTGCCAATTAGCTCGGGCTGCCTGCCTACACTTGATATCAGAATTCCATTTATGATATCAAAATATGTTGCTGTGGAGAGAATTATGATGTCATAAACAATGGATTGTGATATCATATGTAGAGAAGCAGCCAGAGTAGATATAGTCTAGATGACAGGGATCTTGTTTTCATGCAACTGTTTTTAGTAATAAAGAACATTTGGAATAAGTTACTGAAAATATAGGAAGTAGTAAAGAAAATGGGATGGAGTTGAATATACATTACTTTTTCAAACGTTTCACAATGCTGTCAGGGGCTGGTGTACCTTCTTGTACCTGTGCCTGGGTTGTGCTGGTTTTTGCAGCTACTTACAAAATGATGGAATCACTTCTGAAAGAAAGAATTGTTGGGTACCTAGAGGCCAGTGGGGCAGCATAGATTCACAGCAGGAAGGCTATGTCAAACGGAGCTAATAGATTTCTATGAATGGGTGACCAAACCAGTAGACCAGGGAGGGGCTGTGGACATGACCTACCTAGACTTTAGCAAGGTAATTGACACAGTCCCCCACAAAAGATTAACAAAGAAGTTAGCTAGTCTGAGATTGGGTCCCAGGGTGGTACCCTCTGTAAAATGTTGGCTGGGTGACAGGACACAGAGGGTAATAGTATACAGAGTTCACTCTGAAGAAAGGGGAGTTACTAGCAGAGTACCGCAGGGTTCAGTACTGGGACGGGTCCTCTTTAATGTCTTTATAAGTGACATTGTGGAGGGTCTTGAAGGAAAAGTATGTCTCTTTGCAGATGACACAAAGATCTGCAACAGGGTTGTTACAGAAGGTGGGGTGAAAAGGATGAGAAGGGACTTGGCAAGGTTGGAGGAATGGTCAAATGTATGGCAGCTTAGATTCAATGCAAAGAAGTGCAAAGTAATACACCTGGGAGACAAAAACCCAGGGGAAGAGTACACAATGGGGGGGGGAGATACTAACAACAACAAAAATAGAAAAGGACCTGGGGGTAGTCATATCAGATGACCTATAAGTTTCAGGCAATGTGAGAAGGCAGTAAAGAGGACTGGCGGGATACTGGGATGCATAGGGAGAGGCATCACCAATAGAAAACAGGAAGTTGTTATCCCTCTTTACAGACAGTTGGTAAGACCCCATCTGGAGTACTGCACACAGTTCTGGAAACCCCATCTCCGCAAGCACATAGACAGGATGGAGGCTGTCCAGAGGAGGGCAACTAAAATGGTGCAGGGTCTGCAAGAGAAGACATACGAGAGACTAAAGGAGCTTAATATGTATCCCCTTGAGGAAAGGGGGGAGGCATGATGGAAATTTTCAAGTACCTCTAGGGAATCAACTAAGCAGGAGGGTAGCATCTTTCAGAAAAAGAGATGCGCAGGAACAAGGGGGCACAATTTGAAGTTAGAGGGGGGACAGCTCTGAGGTAATGTGAGTAAGTATATTTTCATGGAGAGGGTTGTGGATACATGGACCAGCCTTCCTGAGGAGGTTGTGGAGTCAAAAACTGTGGGGGAATTCAAGGCAATTCTAGTTGGGGGGTAGCCAAAATGGCTGAGTGCCTAAGGAATGCACTAGCAAATGGGCAGGAAGGAGGGGTGGAAGAACAATGGGGAATAATAAAAACTGCCATCACAGAGGTAACAAGCCTTTGTGTAAAGCAAATAAACAAAATGAAACGAGGAAAGAAACGACTATGGTTCTCAAAGGAAGTGGCAGTGAAGGTTCAAGAGAAAAAGAAAGCATTCAGGAAGTACAAGGAATCACAGGAGGAACACGACAGAGAACTGTATCAGTTAAAGCAAAAGGAAGCTGGAAAGGCAGTCAGAACAGCAAAGGCCCAAACCGAGAACGATAGCCAACTCAGTTAAGAAGGGGATAAAACCTTTATAGGTACATCAGGAGCGAAGGAAGACCAAGGGAGGGATAGTGAGGAAGCAATAAAGGGAGGGAGGGTGGCAGAGGGTGACTGTGAAAAGGCTTAGATACTAAACAAATATTTTTGCTCAGTATTTACAAAGGAAGAGGGGGAGGTACCTAAAACAAACAGTAGAAACACTCTGGATACAGAAGTTGATACCAGCCCATTTACAGAAGAAAGGTTCTGAAAGAGCTCTTAAAACTGAAGGTGGACAAAGCAATGGGGCCTGATGGGATTCATCCCAGAATTCTAAAAGAACTAAGGGTAGAACTAGTGACACCACTGACTACCCTCTTTAACAAATCATGGGAGGATGGGGTGGTACCTGAGGACTGGAGGAGAGCAGATGTGATTCCCCTTCACAAAAGTGGGAGCAAGGCAGAAGCAGGAAACTACAGACCTGTTAGTTTAACCTCAGTGGTAGGGAAAATGATGGAATCACTTCTGAAGGAAAGAATTGTTGCGTATCTAGAGGCCAGAGGGGCACAGGACCCAAGGCAGCATGGATTCACAGTGGGAAGGTCATGCCAGACAAATCTGATAGATTTCTTTGACTTGGTGACCAAAGTAGTTGATCAGGGAGGGGCTGTGAACATGGCCTACCTAGACTTTAGCAAAGCATTTGACACAGTCCCACACAAAAGATTAATATACAAGTTAGCCAGCCTGGGAGTGGGTCCCAAGATGACAGCCTGGGTAAAGAATTGGCTGGAGAATAAGACACAGAGAGTAATAGTAAATGGAGTCCACTCTGAAAAAAGGGGGGTTAGCAGTGGGGTACCGCAGGGTTCAGTATTAGGACTGGTCCTTTTCAATGTCTTTATAAGCGACATTGCAGAGGGACTGGAAGGAAAGGTATGTCTCTTTGCAGATGACACAAAGATCTGCAACAGAGTTGATGCACAAGGTGGGGTGGAAAGGATGAGAAGGGACTTGGCAAGGTTACAGGAATGGTCAAATGTATGGCAGCTTAGATTCAATGCTAAGAAGTGCAAGGTAATGCACCTGGGAAACAAAAACACAGGAGAAGAGTACACAATGGGGGGTGAGATACTAACAACAACAAAAATGGAAAGGGACCTGGGGGTAGTCATATCAGATGACCTAAAGGTGGGCAAGCAATGTGAGAGGGCAGCAAGGATGGCTGGGGGGATATTGGGATGCATAGTGAGCGGTATCACCAGTAGAAAACAAGAAGTTATTATCCCTCTGTACAGACAGCTGGTGAGACCACATCTGGAGTACTGCGTGCAGTTCTGGAGACCCAATCTCCGCAAAGACATAGACAGGATGGAAGCTGTCCAGAGGAGGGCAACTAAAATGGTGCAGGGTCTGCACCAGAAGACATATGAAGAGAGACTTAAGGAGCTTAATATGTATAGCCTCGAGGAAAGGAGGGAGAGGGGGACATGATAGAAACCTTCAAGTACCTCAAGGGAATCAACAAAGTCCAAGAGGGTAGCATCTTTCAAAAAAAGAGGTGTGCAAGAACAAGGGGGCACAATTTGAAGATAGAAGGGGCGCCTCAGAGGTAATTTAAGGAAGTATTTTTTCACAGAGAGGGTTGTGGATGTATGGAACAACCTTCCAGAGGAGGTTGTGGAGTCAAAAACAGTGGTGGAATTCAAGCATGCATGGGACAGTCATAAGGCAATTCTAGGGGGTGAGGGTAGGAAGAAGTAGTCTGCTGGTTAACTAGGATCTGCAGCCTATCCATCAGGTAGGGAAATGGGCAGACTGGGTGGGCCAAGCGGTCCTTATCTGCCGTCAAATTCTATGTTTCTATGTTTTTAGGAGGAAGTAGGCTGTCGATTAACTAGGATCTGCAGCTTATCCATTAGGTAGGGAAATGGGCAGAGTACGTAGGCCAAGTGGCCTTATCTGCCATCAAATTCTATGTTTCTATGTTTCTATCTAGTGAGGTAAGGGACATAGTTTCTCTTTTATGTAGTAACTTTCATACAAAATGTAATCCAAAACACTTTACAATCTGGAGATGAGGATGAGCACAATTTGTTTCTCATTATAGTGTGCTTTTTTTTTTTTTATACTTTCTTTTTATCCCTGCCTGCCCTCTTTTTCCACTCCTTCAGGCCTGATCAACTCCCTCTTGGATCATTCCCCATGGAGTCTGCCCCTAGAGAGCCAGGCTTACTCTGTTATCCCCTTTCTTACTCCTCGCTTAGGAATGCCTGCACAACGGGGTCTGCCCATGGGTAGGAGATCGGAGGTTTGGATCAGTCGTCATCTTGGACCAAGAAGTTTTTTTTCCCCATTTTTCTCCCTTGGTCCCTCCTTCCCCTGAGGGCATCGGCATGCAGTACGAGTGTCCAGACAGACGACCTTGTCAAGTGCCCATGACATCCTCCCTTCCCCGACTCCGGAGAGCTGCCTGTGCCCCAATGCCCGGCTTCCACAGGCATAGGTGCCTTGGGTGCTCGAAGGCACCCCAGGAACCCTCCCCAGGAGGAGAAAAGCATCTGTTGGGACACTCAATCCTTCTCCCCCCTCCAACCCCTGGTGGCCTGAGTCCGTTCCCGAACCCGGGTCACCAGCATGGTGGTAGGTGTGGCATCCAGCACCTCAACCCTCAGCACCAACAGACTGGCTTAATAGTGTGCTTTTAATACAAACTGTAACCCTAATCACTTAACACTGATGAGGATAGTGAATAATTTTGAACTGTACTAGTTTATGTTGTATTTCAATATAGTAACCAAATAATTTTGTTCCATATAGCAAAATATCCACAGGAATGATACTATTTAACTCTTTCTTTCATCTTAGCCAAGTAGGACTGGGTGAAATTTATCTTCTGCTGGCAAAATTCTGGTGAATTTATGATTTCACATCTGTGAAATTCTGTGAAATTCCCATGCCAGTTTTATAAAATTTCACCAGAATTGCGATTTCAGTTAACTCCATCTAATGTAAAAAGTGTTTATCCACATTGTGTCAAATTTGGTATGGTAATTCTACAAAGGTTCATACAGAGGTGTGTCAAATTTCTGTCTTTCATGTTGACCGAGACATAAGCCCCCAAACATTCAGACATTTTAAAATTACATTTCACAACTATGGAATCTGCAGTATTTTAACACTATAACTTTAAAACTAGAGAAAGGAATATCATCAGTTTTGTTAGGTTCATGGAACCTAAATATTGGGCTTTGCAGCCACCCCCATGGCCAGCAGTGGAGTATTACACTGCCATGCTGAAGATCTGCATTTGGAAGTAATTCTGGGAAGCCATGTCAGGAGGCAGGCAATGGCTGAGACAACTGTAGCTCAGCAGTGCATCTAGGTTGGGGATGGGTGGCAGTGGGTTCAATGAGGTTGAGAGAGGCACTGTACCCACCAGGGGAGATGGAATGAAAACATGTGAGAGCAAAACCTGATAATCAACTGAATGATGGCTGGGTTCAGCTTGACCAATGCATATCTCTGTAAACAGGGTGTAGCAACTCAGTATGTATACCCTAGAGCAAAGGAGGGAGAGCGGGGGGATATGATCAATGTATATCTCTGTAAACAGGGTGTATCAACTCAATATGTATATCTTAGAGCAAAGGAGGGAGAGAGGGGATATGACCAATGTATACCTCTGTAAACAGGGTGTATCAACTCAATAGGCATACCCTAGAGCAAAGGAGGGAGAGTGGGGATATGGTCAGTGTACATCTCTGTAAACAGGGTGTATCAACTCAATATGTATACCCTAGAGCAAAGGAGGGAGAGAGGGGATATGATCAGAGTATACCTCTGTAAACATGGAATGTTAACTCAATATGTATACCCTAGAGTAAAGGAGGGAGTGAGGGGATATGATCAGTGTACATCTCTGTAAACAGGGTGTATCAACTCAATATATATACCCTAGAGCAAAGGAGGGAGAGAGGGGATATGATCAGTATATATCTCTGTAAACATGGTGTATCACTCAGTACGTATACCCTAGAGCAAAGGAGGGAGAGAGGGGATATGATCAGTGTATACCTCTATAAACATGGTATGTTAACTCAATATGTATACCCTAGAGTAAAGGAGGGAGTGAGGGGATATGATCAATGTATATCTCTGTAAACAGGGTGTATCAACACAATATGTATACCCTAGAGCAAAGGCGGGAGAGAGGTGATATGATCAGTGTATACCTCTGTAAACAGAGTGCATCAACTCAATATGTATACCCTAGAGCAAAGGAGGGAGAGAGGGGATATGATCAGTGTATACCTCTGTAAAAAGATTGCATCAACTCAATATGTATACCCTAGAGCAAAGGAGGGAGAGAGGGGATATGATCGAAACATTCAAACATCTTAAGGGCATTAACAAGGTGAGACAGTCTAGCATGTTTCAATGTAAGAAAAACAACAGGACAAGAGGACACAGCATGAGATTAGACAGAGGCTGATTAAGGGGTAACATGAGGAAGTTCTTTTTCACAGAAAGGGTGTTGGATGTATGTAATGACCTACCTCAGGAAGTGGTGGATATGAATGCAGTGCAGGACTTCAGAGAGGAATGGGATAGGCATAAGGGATTAATACAGATGAGTATGAATACAGTAGATACTCCATTGACAGAGTAAAGGCCTATGGCACATTCATACAGTAGAAAAATGGGCAGACTGGATGGGCCTTGCGGTGCTTATCTGCCGCATCTTCTATGTTTCTATATTTTCCTCAAAGACAAGCTGCCTGCCAAGAGAAAAACCAATATTGAAAAAACAGAAGCCGTCTGCCAGCTCTCCACTCTCTTGCTCAAATGCTGATCAAATTATAAGCAGCTAAAGATTCTAAATTAACATCAGTAATTAAAGTTGAATTTCATGAATTTCATGGTCTTTCATGAAATTGTGGAATGCTGTGATCGTTTGGTTGAAACCATGTCCATACGTTTTACACAGTCATACATTTGAATTGCCATTATAGAGGAATGTAAAAGCTGGGTAAAGTGGCAATAAGGAACCATCCATAGGAGCCTCCTTAGTAAAAGTGTTGAGATGTCAAGTGTCAGATCATTATCTCGAGGTGCAAACCATGAAGAATAGTCACGGACATCACTGTGCACTAGCTTGTCCTCTTCAATTTGCCAGCTAACCACTAGAGCGTACTTACTTAATGACTTGTGGAAACACATGCACCTAAAGCATTGTCTCTGTACAATGCCACCTGCTGACACTTTAACAACTCCATAGATAACAACGTACAATTCATGATCAAGGCCACTGTTTTTCGGTTTTTACCGGAAAATCCAGTAAAATTCCGGAATTAGGGCTGCTTGAAGACCGGTAAAAACAAAGATTTCATGGAATCTGGCATTTTATATCAGATTAGTAAATCTACAAAACTTGTGTTTTTCTTTTAATTCCTTCCTGTACTATTTTCAATTTGTTTTATTTAATACTCTGTATATTAAGCCTTCTTTAATCCTGATTATTTATGCATATACTAAAAGAATGACAGCAGAATCCCGGTAAAACCTGGAAATTAGAGTAACATTCACCGGTGCAATTCCAGAATCTGAAGTCTTGAAAATGGAATTTCATTGTTTTAATCACCATAAATCAGTGGCCTTGTTCATGATGCCCAAGTGGAAACCATGGGCCCAACTCCAAAACACCTTACACATGGCACAAGGCAATTTACGCCAGACTGTATGGCGTAAAGTGCACCTAGTGCTATGCGTTCCGCAAGTCGTGATTTCAGGAGGTGGCTTGCGCCATGGCGCATGTGGGTTGTGCCAAAGGTGGGCTCCACCACCCACTACGCCCATAACCTACTGCAGCATGACACAAGGGTGGGTTACGACAGCACCTGTGCTCTATTCCAAAAGGGCAGCTGCTGTAACCAACTTGCGCAATTCCAAGACCCACAATGGCACTGCAGGTTAGACCAGCATGGAGGTGGTCTAAGAGACATCTGTCCTGGCAAACTAATGGATCCCCCCACAGCTCTGTGGAGGACACATTGCAGTGCCCCACACAGCCCCCCGACACAGTGCTGCCCCTCAACCCACGATTTTCAGGGGGGCCCCAAGTCTGATTTGTGTCATGCCCCCATGTGATGGTGCCACCTGGCCCCAAGGCCCCCAGGAGATCGCATGAGTGGTACGGGGCAGGAGGCTCTGTGGGGGCTGCTACATGAGGGCTGTGACTTGTGGCTCCCAGGGCCATTGCACCATTCCTATGGCATAAGCCTGCGGCTGCTGCAAGTCATGGGTTGTAGATGCCGGGGGCCCTGCCTGTCTTGGAATGAGGCATAGGGTCCCCGGCATGGCACAACTCGCATACGCCTGCGACTTGCACCATGTCACTTGAAATTGGGTCATATATGAGAAATGTCACAGAGAATACAACAGTAGCAGTGGCCATAGGGTTATTTTACAGACCACCTGGCTCCAAGCTTAATATATTATAACATAAACTCTTGCAGAAATAGAAATGTCACTTGAAAGTAAAGAAACTGACTTTACGGAGGACTAGAGACATAAATTGGGAAAACAATACAGTGAAGCACATGGCTGTGAAAAACTACAAAGTACTACAGAGCAACTTCAGTTAAACAACATGTATATGGGGAGGTCATGTGATGGCTGCCTGAACAGTCGCAGATTTCCTTTCTCCCACTCCACGAGTTAATTTAAAGAAGCTTGTATATCAAAATCGAGTGAGATTTTAAAAAGCTGGCTTATTCTATATTTAAGAAGCCACAAGGAGTATCGTGGCAGCGAATTATTTCCAAAATGGATCAGGAAATGCGAGATAATCCCCCTCGTCATACACTACCTACTACACTGACACGGGACAAAGCAGCTGAACGCTCTAAGGCAGCCCTAGCAGGGGCAGCGGAGGAAACCAACTCCCAGGCTGCGCTTACAGAAGGGAAGTTTTGGGAAGGAACTGCTCCCCTGAAAGAGTCACTGGAGCCTCTAGCAGTGTCAATACAGAGCATTACTTCTTCTCTGGCTGTGTTAACCCAATGTACAACAGATAATGAAGTGAGAATTTCATCTCTCGATGACTAGAAAGAGAGAATTGAACCTGAAATGTCACAAATGCGTCATCGAATTAAGGCAACTGAAAGCAAGGTGGAGGATTTAGAAGGGAGATCAAGAAGAAATAATCTGATAATATTGGGGCTACCCGAAGGGGAAGAGGGTATGTCACCAGTGTTGTTTGCTCAGAAGTTGTGCAATAAGCTGGCAGGCCCATCTCCTAATGGCCCAGAGTATGTGATCAAGCGGGCCCACCGATTGCTAAGACCAACACCCTCAGCAGTAGCTCCTCCACACCCTTTAATCTTCAGGCTTCTAAACTTCAGGGATAAGCAGCATATTTTGAGCAAAACTTGGGACATTAGTGAACTGCTCTGGGAAGATAAGAGAATAAGGATCACACAAGATCTTCCAAAATCAGTGAGGCAAAAGCGGAAAGGGTTCCACTCTGTAGTGGTTAAACTTTTTGCTGCTGCAATTCATTTTAGAATGTGATACCCAGCCACACTGCAAGTTTACCATAATGAAGACTGGCATAGTTTCGAGTCTCATCTTCAGGCGGAAGAAAAGCTGAAGAAGCTGTATCCCGATTTATTTAAATGATGCAGCTCATAAATGCTTAGCTGGATATTGCGAACATTTAAGAGTTGTATAGGGTGAAAGTAGTTATTAAGGGGGAAGAGCATTGCAGTGTATCGCTGAGTGCACACTTTCGAATAATGTTTTACTGGTACCAAATCGGAGTGGACTAGGCCAGTTTGTTAACTTCTGGTGTATATCGTAGCTGTTAAATAATTATACGGGGAAAGTAATCTTATACTACCAAATGTTCAGTAACTTACTGTAACCCGACTATGTTCTTTCCTCCTTCTATAGCCCCAAGTTAACTAAGATTCTGGAAACACTACTGGGACAAGGTAGACTGAAATGCCGTGCTTTATAGATTAATCACATTGTTCTAATGTAAGGCATCTAAGGCAATGGATAGTTCCAATGAGCATTTTCCTTTCAATCAGTCAGGGCTATTTACGTTATTTCTAAAGCGTAAATGAGCAAATTATTGGCTGAATGGTAACTAAACACTTACTGAATGTTTAGATGTGTTAAATAATCTATTGTTTAAGTAGTCTAATCTAGGTAGGGGAAGGTCTACAATATTTACTTAGACTCGAGTTAAGTAATGGATAATCAAGAGATATCTGGGACCTTCATAGCTAGTTAGACAATGTGGGGTGGGGAAAGGGGGTTTCTGGGTATGTTTAAGGGAGGGATACATCCCAACCCGAAACTAATTATTGTTCTGGAGACGAAACCAGAACACAAAAGAAGAAATGTTTTATTATTTTCTTTGTATGTTGTTAATCTTTGGGGTTAAGGGGTCAAATATAATAGTTTTGGGTTTTATTATTTTGTACAGAGGAAGGGGGTTCTGGGAGGACAAGAAACCTAATCAAGGGGACAAAGGGGTAGTATTAACTGGGGCAATATGGAGTATGCGATCTAAACATGTATGAGGGTATGAAGTGTGTTACATGGAATATCAAGGGACTGTGTTCCCTAACTAAGAGACATCAGATCTTAGCTCATTTATAGGCATTACAATGTCAGATAGCTTTTCTCCAGGAGACCCATCTTTTAGCATCAGAGAGCCTTTTGCTTAGGCGCCTATTGGTTGGATATAGTTATACAGGGGAAATTCCACCAGTCAAAGAGGAGTGGCTATTCTCCTGCAAAGGGGCCTTAATTTTAAGTTAAATAAAGTAATTGCAGATCCAGAGGGTCGATACCTTTTTTGCATGGAGTCTTGGACCAAATAGAACTGACCCTAGGATGTATATATGGGCCGAATATTCCATCTCCCAATTTTTTTGTGGGACTAGTAAACGTGATATCCGAATTTGTTCAATTTCCTATGATTTTTGCAAGAGATTGGAATGTTACCATAACTTCCAACTTGGATATATCAAATGGTCAGATTGGGAGGTTATCCTCAGTTCAATTAGCTCTCCAGGAACTCATATCCTTGGGAGGTTTATGTGACCCCTGGAGGGCTTTCCATCGAAATACTCGGAAGTACACTTTCTATTCCTCAGTACATAAATCCTTGTCTAGGATAGACTATTTTTTAGTTAGCACTGATGTATTAAGTCATATCACAAGCACTGGCATAGCTTCTAGGGTACTGTCAGATCATTCACCGGTATGGATAACACATAACCCCAAACCAAATTCTAAGCAGGATAAAATATGGGAGTTAAATACACAACTTCTTAAAGATCCATGGGTCCTAGAGAAATTGCAAACCCTAATTAAAATTTTTTGGCAGTTGAACCTCAGGTCTATCTCTAGTGTGGACAAAGTATGGGGGGCACTAAAATGTGCTCTCTGTGGGGAGTGCATCCGGATTGCCTCGACCCACAAGAAAAAATGGGAAGCGTTGCTGTCTCTTTTAGGGCAGATAGAGAGGCTGGAGAATACTTTAGTTTGGGAACCCTCTGACCAAGGGCAAATTGAACTCACCAAAGTGAGGCATCAGTATGCTGATTTACTGATGGAGAGGGCCGAGTATGCACTACTTAAGACTAGGGCAAGGTATATAGATCAAGGGGACAAGGCTGGTCATTTGCTGGCTATGTGGCTCAAAGAACAAGAATCTTCCCAGTGGGTCAAAGCCATCAGTTCACAATTTGACGGCACTTTGAAATACTCTCCAGAAGAGGTGGTTCAAGAGTTTGACAGGTTTTATTCTCAACTATACTCCCCTCCCTTGAACCTCCCATCAAATAAGGATATTCAAGATTATTTGGACAGAGTACCACTCCCACACTTATCCCAGGTCCATCAAACATTTCTGACATGACCCATCTCGTAACCTGAAATTTTATTGGCTATTCAGGCGCTAGCATCAGACAAGTCACCGGGGCCTGATGGCTTCCCAGCTAATTTATATAAGGCCTTAGCAAATGATTTGGCTCCCATTCTTGCTCAGGTCTTTTTCTATCTTTGTGATAAGGGCATATCAGACTTCTCATTGTTACAGGCCCTTATTGTGGTACTATCTAAGCCCAACAGACCCCCTGACAAAGTGACTAATTACTGGCCTATATCACTAATGAATTGAGATATTAAAATTTTGGAAAAAGTACTGACTACCAGAGTAATGCAGGTGTGGGAAGGACTTATAGGGCCTGAACAGGTAGGGTTCATGAGGGGGAGATCCTCTTTGGATCATTTAAGAAAACTAGAACATATTTTCTCCTTATCCAGGGAATCTTGGGATCCAGTGGTCTTGGTATCTCTGGATGCGGAGAAAGCCTTTGATAGGGTATATTGGGAATTTCTTTTTATGACCATGGAGAAATTCGGCTTTCCCAATAGATTCATTGATTGGGTTAAAATTTTATACACTAGTCCAAGTGCAAAGGTTTTCTGTAATGGGGTCTTGTCACAAGGTTTCTATTTACATTCCAGGACTCTTCAAGGTTGCCTGTTATCCCCATATTTGTTTAATATCTACCTTGTGCCCCTAATCAGATCTCTGAACTCAGCACCATGAGTGCATGGAATAGTGTTAGGTCCTCTGGAGACTAAAATCTCAGCATATGCTGATGACCTTTTACTCCATATCTCTCATCCAGCTATTTCATTACCAACTGCCTTGCAAATCATCTCCCAATTCAGAAGGATCTCAAATTACAAATTAAACTTGGATAAAACCACCCTAATGCCCTTAAATAATGGTGTAGCTCCAACAGACTATGCAGATTTATTTATTTATTTATTTATTTAGCTTTTGTTGACCGGGTAAGTGCACTAGACAAATCCTGCCTATTTTCAGGCACGACCCGGGGAAGGGGGATACAGATGAATGCCAACTGACCTTGAACCAGATTAAGCTGTTGGTGGTATTTTTAGTGAATGAGGGAAATTTGGCCAGGACACGGAAATTCCCTACTCTTTCGATAAGTGCCATGGGATCTTTAACATCCACCTGAACTACCACCAATCCAGGCAGATGGGACCTCGGTTTAACATCTCATCCGAAGGACGGCACCTCAGAAATGCAACACCCCTGTCATGCTGCATTACAGTGTCAGTACTGGGATATTAACCCAAGTGCCAGATGTGGGAACTGAACCCACAGCCCTCTGATCTCCCGGCCTCAGAGGCGAATGTGCTACCTACTGAGCCACTGACACTAAATTTAGGGCTAAACAAATCAAACAAACTAGTATACTTAGGTATAATCCTTTCACAAAGTACAATATTGAGGAAGAAGTAGAATTTGGAGAACTTAGTTGTCAACTATTGAAAGGGATTTTAATAGATGGAGATTGCTCCCGATGTCAATGCAGGCCAGAATTAGTGTGGTTAAAATGAATATTCTTCCCCGCATTTTTTATCCCATACATATGCTTAATCTGTTTATCTCATGGCATGGTTCAAGAAACTTCATGGATTAATATCATATGGCAAGGGAAAAGGCCCCGCTGTTCCTATATAAAAATGGGGGCCCCAAAACACTTGGGGGGTCTTAAATTACCAAATTTTTATTTATACTATTTAGCCAGTCATATATCTAACTATGCTCGATGGGCCATAGACTCAGGGGAAGTAAATCCTTCACTACATACCCCTATTTTGCTGCAGGTAGAAAGATACCTGATTAGGGAAGTGGGACTTTCATTAGAATTTATGTTCTTTATCTCAGTAAATAGATTACCATGCCAATTAAAGTCTTCAGTTATAGGGGTCTCGATTAGAGTGCATGGGCAATTATGTAAGTCCATGGGATATGAGAATACAAAAGATATTACTCAGCCGATAGGCGGGAACTCCAACTTTAAACTTCAAGGAGTACCTACTTGGGATCCAGGAATATCAGGAGGATATGTTGCAGACATCTTACAAGAAGGATTTATAGTTGAAAGCCCTCAACTGTTATTGATTATGGGACTTCCAAATGCCAACATTTTTAAGATATATCAGATTCACCATAAGTTATTGGAATGGTTTGGTAACCAAATTTGGCATGTTAACCAAAAGGAATTTCTCTCTCTCATATGCAAGGCTTTACCAGATCATCCCACTCAGTGTCAAAACTGGTAAATTTTATATTCCCTTATATATACCCTACAGTTTCTGGAGTATCCCAGTATTGGGAGACTACGCTCCCTGGGCCCTCTAGAGAATGGGATGGTATATGGGCAGATTTGCACCAATATTCTGCAAATGATAAGTTGCGTCTTACTCAATTCTGTATCCTCCATAATATATTTCTAACCCCAAAGCATCTGTTTAAAATAGGCAGACTTCCCTTACCTCAGTGTTCGGTTCGAGATGCTCCTCCGCAGAAGGCTCTCTATTCCACATTTTATAGGAATGCAGTAAAACAATTCCATTACGGGGAAGGATCAAAGCCACAATGAATCCTCTATTAGGTTTAGCAGAGCTCTTTTCTCCTGAAATATGTATAGTAGGAGACTATTCTTCGACTGCTACCAGGGAGAGAAGGTTCCATAGTTCCTAATATCCCTTGTGGTTAAAAGGCTGGTGTTACGCCACTGGCTGGATCAGGAAGAAATCTCATATTCAGAATGGCTACAAGAAATGTTATACAACTTAAGGATTGAAAAAAGAATTGCGACTCTTAGTGATCGGCCTAATAGATATGCTGAAAGATGGACCAAACTGGAGACATTGTTATCAGTGTAACTGTTCGTCTTGGTAACACCATTAAAAGGACTGTATAATTTATTAATATAAAGGTAGTATGAAGGGTTCTTGTTTCCCAGGTGCATTATTTTGCACTTCTTTGCATTGAATCCTAGCTGCCATACTTCTGACCATTCCTCCAACCTTGCCAAGTCCCTTTTCATCCTTTCCACGCCTCTTTGTGTATCAACCCTGTTGCAGATCTTTGTGTCATCTGCAAAAAGGCATACTTTTCCTTCCAGTCCCTCTCATATTATCCTGGTACTGAATTTATTTTTGCTTGGGGTTAGGTATCTAAGGGGAGGGAGGGTTATTAAGGGGGGGAATGTGGGTGAAAATAGATAGAAACATAGAAACATAGACTTTGACGGCAGATAAGGACAGCTAGGCCCATCTAGTCTGCTCATTTCCCTACCTACAGGATAGGCCGCAGATCCTAGTTAACCAACAGCTTATTTCTTCCTACCCCCCACAAGAATTGCCTTATGTCTGTCCCATGCATTCTTGAAATCTCCCACAGTTTTAGACCCCACAACCTCCTCAGGAAGGCTGTTCCCTGCATCCACTACCCTCTCAGTGAAATAATACTTCCTCACATTGCCCCTGAACCACCCTCCTTCTATCTTTGAATTGTGTCCCCTTGTTCTTGTAAGTCTCTTTTTCTGAAACATGCTACACTCTTGGCTTTGTTGATTTCACTGAGGTACTTAAAAGTTTCTATCATGTCCTCCCTCTCCCTTCTTTCCTCAAGGGTATACATATTAACCTCCTTTAGTCTCTCCTCATACGGCTTCTCTTGCAGACCCTGCACCATTTTAGCTGCCCTCCTCTGGACTACCTCTATCCTGTCTATGTCCTTGCGGAGATGAGGTCTCCAGAACTGGACACAGTACTCAGATGGGGTCTCACCAACTGTCTGTACAGAGGATAACAACTTCCTGTTTTCTGCAGGTGATGCCTCTCCCTATACATCCCAGTATACCCCAGCCCTCCTACTGCCTTCTCACATTGATTGCTAACCTTAAGGTCATCTGATATGATTTCCCAGGTCCCTTTCCTTTTTGTTGTTGTTACTACCTCCCCACCCATTGTGTATTCTTCCCCTGGGTTCTTGTTTCCCAGGTGCATTATTTTGCACTTCTTTGCATTGAATCCTAGCTGCCATACTTCTGACCATTCCTCCAACCTTGCCAAGTCCCTTTTCATCCTTTCCACGCCTCTTTGTGTATCAACCCTGTTGCAGATCTTTGTGTCATCTGCAAAAGGCATACTTTTCCTTCCAGTCCCTCTGCAATGTCACTGATGAAGACATTAAAAGGACTGGACCAATCTGAACCCTCGCGGTAGCCCACTAGTAACCCCTC
Organism: Neoceratodus forsteri; assembly: GCA_016271365.2. Classification (NCBI taxonomy): domain Eukaryota; kingdom Metazoa; phylum Chordata; order Ceratodontiformes; family Ceratodontidae; genus Neoceratodus; species Neoceratodus forsteri. The sequence continues at coordinate 80,996,207 of CM057455.1, forward strand.
TTTCTTCAGTGGACTCCATTTACAATTACCTTCTGTGTCCAGTTGTTGCAGCCAGTGTTATACAGGCTACCACCCTGGGACCCACTCCCAGGCTAGTTAATTTGACTATTAATCTTTTGTGTGGGACTGTGTCAAATGCCTTGCTAAAGTCTAGGTAGGCCATGTCCACAGCCTCTCCTGGTCTACTACTTTGGTCACCCAGTCAAAGAAATCTATTAGATTCGTCTGACATGACCTTCCGCTGTGAACCCATGCTGCCTTGGGTCCTGTGCTCCACTGGCCTCTAGGTACTCAACTATTCTTTCCTTCAGAAGTGACTCCATTACTTTACCTACCACAGAGGTCAGACTGACTGGTCTGTAGTTTCCTGCCTCTGTCTTAGTCCCACTTTTGTGAAGGGGAATCACATCCACCTTCCTCCAGTCCTCGGATACCACACCATCCTCCCATGATTTATTAAAAAGAGTAGCCAGTGGTTTCACTACTTCCTCCCTTAATTTTTTTAGAATTCTGGGGTGAATTCCATCGGGACCCATTGCTTTGTCCACCTTCAGTTTTAGGAGTTCTTGCAGAACCCTTTCTTCTGTGAAAGGACTGGGATCGAACCCCCTATCAAGAGTGCTTCTGTTAATTGGATTAGGCACTCCCCTCCTCTTTTGTGAATACTGAGCAGAAATATTCATTCAGTATCCTGCTTTTCACTGTCCCTCTGCCCACCCGTCGTTCATTCTACTCAGCCTCACTATCCCTCCCTTGTCTTTCTATGCTAGCTGATGTACCTATAAAGGTTTTATCCCTTCTTAACTGAGTTGGCGATCTTTCCTCAGTTTGGGTCTTTGCTATTCTGACTTCCTCCCTGCTTCCTTCTGCCTTAACTGGTACAGCTGTCTGTCCTGCTCCTTCTGTGTTTCCTTATACTTCCGGAATGCTATCTTTTTCTTCCTGACTTTCACAGCCACTTCTTTTGAGAACCATAGTGGCTTTTATTTTGTTTTGATTTGTTTATTTGCTTCACACAAAGGCTTGTTGCCTCTGTGATGGCAGTTCTGATGATTCCCCATTGTTGCTCCACACCTCCTTCTAGCCTGTTTGCTAGTGCTTTTCTGAGGCACTCTCCCATCTTGCCAAAGTCAGCCTCCTAAAGTCCAGTACCCTCACTTTTATGGCTTGACTCTGTAGCTGAGTTTAATGTGAACCACACTGTTTGATGGTCACTTGTTCCCAGATGGCAACCCACTTCTAGATCAGAGATCCTCTCACTGCCCCCATTTGAGAGTATGAGGTCTAAGATTGCTCCCTCACGAGTGGGTCCTGAAACTGGCTGTCTAGTGCCTGCCACCTGTAGGGCATCAAGAATGGCCCTGCTCTTGGATGTGGTTGCAGCAAATGTGCTCCAGTTAATATCTGGCATATTCAGGTCTCCCATCAACAGTATCTCCCCTTTCTCTGCCATTCTAAGAATGCCTTCTATCATATCCTTGTCCATTCCCTTCCCCTGACATGGGGGTCTGTACACAACCACTGTGCGGATTGTGGTGCCCTTTCCAGTCTCCAAGGTGACCTACAGTGCCTCCTCTCCTCCCTGTTTACTCTTTTGTTCAGTTGCTTTTATCCCTTCCTTTACATAGAGAGCTACTCCTCCTCCCCTTCTCCCCTGCCTGTCTCTCCTGTAGGTTATGTACCCTGGTATGTTAACATACCAGTCATGGTTCTCTGTGTACCATGTTTCTGTGACTGCCACGATATCCAGGCATCCCTCTTCCATCAAGGCCACCAGCTCAGGGAGCTTGTTGCCCAGACTACGGGCATTGGTACTTATTACCCTCCACTTTCTGATGGCCTTACTCCCTTTTGCTCCATCCCTGTCCTTCTTGCCTTTGTCACTTTCTCCATTTACCCCTGCCCTTCTCCCTATTGACACCTCTATGTTGGTGTTTGCCGCACTTACTACCGTGATTATTTGGAGGGGCTGAGATTTTCCTGCTCCTTTCAGTGCCTCCCCTTGGCTGGTTTAAAAGCTTGCCAATGAAGCATTTAAACCTATCACCTAGGATCCTGGTTCCCCTACCGAACAGATGCAGCCCATCATGCCAATATAGGCTTGCATCACTCCAGGTGGACCCCCAGTCCCCAATGAAGCCAAATCCCTGAGCTCCACACCAGTTTATCAACCACTGATTGAATCCCATGGTGTGGAACACCCTAGCCTCTCCTGTGCCATAGATGGGCTGCACCTCTGAGAAGGTTACCGTGCGTGCTACTTGACTAAGGCCCCTCCCCAATTCCATAAACTCTTCCTGCACTTCTCTAATCCCTCTCTTAGCTGGGTCATTTGTCCCTAGGTGGACAATGACATCCAGCTCCCTCCCCTGTGCAGCTGCTCCGGCAATCCTGAGGATTCGCTCCCTGACCCTCCAAGCCATGGTGCCAGGCAGGCACCTCACCTCCCTCTCCCCTCCCCCCCCCAGTTCTACCTTCCTAACAATGGAGTCCCCCACCAGGAGTTGTTTCCTTCCCTACAGGGTCCCCTGCCACCCTCCTGTGGGTCTCCTTGTGGAGGTTCCCAGCATCCTCCTTAGTCTCCACTGTGGGTGCCTCCATAGAGGAACCACACTTTGCCAGAATGGCATAGGAACTGTGGAGGTACAACTGGAGGGATGCACCTCTGTTCCACCACCCTCACCCTCCCTGAGCCACTGTGGTCCAACTGCTCTTCTTTCTTGGCAACCTCTGAGAGCAGCGGCAGAGGCACTGGTGGTCCCTGGATGGAAGGGAGGTCCCGCCGTCCTGGCCAACTCAGCCTGCAGATGAGCAACCTCCTCCCTCAGCCCAGAGAGGTGCCTGCAGATGGGACAACACCGCATCCTCCAGAACGTCTCCTGGAAGACGGCTGCTCCACAGCCACTGCACTGCACCACTCCAATCATGTCTTATTTCTGGCCCCTTAACTGTTTGCAATCCTTACTCTTTCCTCTGTTTTTTTTCTCTCTCTCCTTACTTTCTGCCTGTGTGCCCTTCAAGCTCCTGATTGTCCTGTTCTGAGACAAGAATATCCTATATTTCTCAGTAGACCAGTTACTTGCTCATATATATAGATATATATATGTTTGTTTATATGTTTGCTTGTGCAGATACAAGATGTCTAGTTGCATATGTCATGTACGGTTTAAATCACTGTGTAAGTGAATATAATAAAACTTATTAAATTAAAAAAAAAAAACATGTATACCACTGCATTGCTTCAGGACACCAGCATTAGGGCATGGTGTTATTAGGGCACCAAAATCAGAATTCGCTGCCCCCTTCCTGAGGTCCACCCACCCCTCCCCCGGAGTTGGAATCCCCCTGCAAAAACAATGGTAGGCGACACTGCCAATAGGCACCCTAATGACTCAGCACCCTAATGTTGGCACACTCTGAGTGTGGAACCGTAAACCAAATGACAAACAAGAGCTAACAAAATATTAAACATCCTACTCACTTCAGAAAACATACACAGCAGAATGCAGTATTGGAGACCATAATACAACAGTGACCACAACACAACATTATTGAATATAACTATGAAAAGACCAGAAATAAATGGCATCACGGAAATGTTCATTTACAATAATGTGAATATAAATAGCATGAACAGAGGATTAAACAGTACAGTACAAGTAAAATTAAATGAATTTGTTTATTTAAAATTGACAACCGGGAAAGGCACACTGGGCTGAGGCTCGTTTCCAGGTGCGACCCAGGTAAAAGTAATATAGAAGCATAGACTTTGATGGCAGATAAGGACCACTTGACCAACCCAGTCTTCCCATTTCCCCACCTATTGGATTAGCTGCTGATCCTAGTTAACCAACAGCATACTTCTTACTACCCCCCACTGTAACTGCCTTATGTCTGTCCAATGCTTTTTTGACTCCATGACATTCTCAGGAAGGATGTTTCATGTGTCCACCACCATCTCCATGAAAATATACTTCCTCACATTGCCCCTGAGCAATCCCCCTCTGTTTTCAAATTGTGCCCCCTTGTTCTTGCACATCTCTTTTTCTGAAAGATGCTACCCACTTGCACTTTGTTGATTCCCTTGAGAAACTTGAAAGTTCCTATCATGTCCCTCCAACCCCCCTTTCTTCGAGGGTATACATATTAAGCGTCTTTAGTCTCTCTCTTGGTTTGATTTCTGGTGCAGATCCTGCACCAGTTTAGTTACCCTCTTCTGGACTACCTCCATCCTGACTATGAACTTGCAGAGATGGGTTTTCCAGAACTGCACACAGTACTCCAGATGGGGTCTCACCAACTGTCTGTACAGAGAGATGACAACTTCCTATTTCTACCGGTGATGCCTCTCCCTATGCATCGCAGTATGCCCCCAGCCCTCTTTACTGCCTTCTCACATTGCCTGCCTACTTTTAGGTCATCTGATATGACTACCCCCAGGTCATTTTCCATTTTTGTTGTTGTTAGGGTCCCCCCCCCATTGTGTACTCTTCCCCTTGGTTTTTGTTTCCCAGGTGCATTGTTTGGCACTTCTTTGCACTGAGTCTAAACTGCCATACTTTTGACCATTCCTCCAACCTTGCCAAGTCCCTTCTCATACTTTCCACCCCCCTTGTGTATCAACCCTGTTGCAGATCTTTGTGTCATCTGCAAAGATGCATACTTTTCTTTCCAGTCCCTCTGCAATGTCAGTTATAAAGACATTACAGAGGACTGACCCCAGTACTGAACCCTTCTGTGGTACCCCCCTAGTAACCACCCTTTCTTTGGAGTGGACTCCGTTTACTATTATCCTCTTCGTCCTGCTGTTCAGACAATTTTTTACTCAGGCTACCACCATGGGACCCACTCCCAGGCTAGCTAACATGTTTATTACTCTTTTGTGTGGGACTGTGTCAAATGCCCTGCTAAAGTCTGGATAGACCATGTCCACAGCCCCTCCCTGGTCTACTACTTTGGTTACCCAGTCAAAGAAATGTATTAGATTCAGCTGACATGACCTTCCCACTGTGAATTCTTGCTGCTTTGAGTCCTGTGTACTGCTGGCCTCTAGGTACTCAACAATTCTTTCTTTCAGAAGTGATTCAATCATTTTCCCTTCCACTGAGGTCAAATAAATAGGTCTGTAGTTTCCTGCCTCTGCCTTGCTCGCACTTATGTGAAGGGGAATCACATCTGCCTTCCTCAAGTCCTCAGGTACCACACCATCCACCCATGATTTGTTAAAATGGGTAGTAAGTAGTGTCACCAGTTCCCCACTTAGTTCTTTTAGAGTTCTGGGGTGAATCCCATCAGGCCCCATTGCCTTGACCACCTTGAGTTTTAAGAGTTCTTTCACGAACTTTTCTTCTGTGAATGGACTAGTATCAACCTCCCTATCCAGAGTGCTTCCATTGTTTGGTTTAGGTACATCCCCTCCTCTTCTTTGTAAATACTGAACAAAAGTATTTGTTCAGTGTCTCTGCCTTTTCACTGTCACCCTCTGCCCACCCCCTCCCCTTTATTAGGCCTCACTATAGTTCCCTTGGTCTTTCTTTGCTCACTTATGTACCTAAAAATGGTTTTATCCCCTTCTTAACTGAGTTTGCTATCATTTCCTTGGTTTGGGCCTTTGCTATTCTGACTGCCTTCCCCACCCTTCTTTCTGCTTTAACTGATAGAGTTCTCTGTCCTGCTCCTTCTGTGATTTGTTATACTTCTAAATGCTATCATTTTCTCCCTAAACTTCCCTGCCACCTCTTTTGAGAACCATAGTGTTTTTTTTTCCTTTGTTTTATTTGCATCACATAAAGGCTTGTTGCCTCTGTGATGGCAGTTCTGATTCTGTCCCATTGTTCCTCCACCCCTCCTTCCTTCCCCTTTTCCTAATGCTTTTCTGAGGCACTCTCCCATTCTGCGAAAGTCAATCCTCTGAAAGTCCAATACCCTTGCTTTTGTTTGACTTGACTCTATGGCCGTGTTTATTGTGAACCACACTGTCTGCTGGTCGCTTGTTCCCAGATGGCTACCAACTTCTAAATCTGAGATAATTTCACCATCTCCATTTGAGAGTACCAGGTCTAAGACTGCTCCCTCCTAAGTAGGTTCCAACACTTGTTGGCTGAGACATGCCCCCCTGTAGGGCATCAAGAATGACTCTTCTCTTGGATGTGGCTGAAGCAAATGTGCTCCAGTTAACATCTGGCATATTCAGGTCTTGAATCAACAATATCTCCCCTTTTTCTGCCATTCTAAGGATGCCTCCTACATTTTCTTATCATTTCCTCCCCCTGAGATGAGGGTCTGTATACAACCCCTGTGTGGATTGTGGTGCCATTTCTTGTTTCCACGGTGACCCACTGCGCCTACTTTCCTCCCTGTTTAGCCTTTAGTTCCATTGCTTTAATCCCTTCCCTTATGCAGAGAGCTACTCCTCCTCCTCTTTTATCCTTCCCGACCCTCCTGTTGATTGTGTGCCCTAGTATGTTGACATCCTAGTCATGGTTCTCTGGTTACCAGGTTTCTGTGACTGATGCAATATCCAGATGTCCCTCTTCCATAAAGGCCACTAGTTCAGGAAGCTTGTTACCCAGACTATGGGTTTGGTACTCATCACCATCCATTTTTTGATGGCCTTCCCCCTTTTAGCCCCATCACTATACTTAGTGCCTTTGCCTTTTTCTCCATTTACCCCATATCCTGCCTACTATTGACCTCTTTACCTTGGTGTTAACCTTGCTAACTACCCTGTTTTGTGGTGGGAGGCTGGGAATTCCCTGTTCCTTTTCAGTGCCTCCCCCCTTGGCTAGTTTAAAAGCTTGCCAATGAAGCATTTAAACCTATTACCTAGGATCCTGGTCCCCCTCCTGGACAGATGCAGACCATAGTGCCAGTATAGGTCTGTATACTGCCAGGTGGCTCTCCAGTCCACAGTGAAGATAAAACTCTGTGCTCCACACCAGTTTTTCAACCATTCATTGAATCCCAGGGTGTGGACAACTATAGCCTCACCCATGCCATTCACAATTCGGGACTGTGTTGTACAGTATGGTCTGCATGCCCATTGGCCCACGCAGTGGACCAATAGGTGTACAGCCATACTGTACATTGTCAGTTGGCAGGTGGCCAGGTGGTTTATATGGAGCTGCCGTCTACCGCTGGACGGGGCTGGAGATGACAGGGCTCAGTGGGCAGGTGGGGAAAGCGGGTACTGCTGGACCACCAGGGATCTTATTTACATTTGCCTGCAATCAGGCAGGAGATCGGGTCCACTGGACCACCAGGGATACTACATTCATATGCCTGCAATCTGTCAGAGGTTCGGGTCCACTGGACCACTAGGGATATCATATTGCTATGCCTACTATCGGGCTACGAGACGGGTTGCCCGCCAAGGGGCAGGGGGCATTGGTCCCCAATGGCTGCAGCCTGGCAGGGCGCCAGGTGCAAGCTGCCGGGGATAGGCGTACCTCATGCAAATGGTGCCATAATGACATGCTAATGGCCCCATTTGTGCCTTGCATACATAATGACTCATTTGCATGCTCACTACTGAATATCACTCTTGTTGCACCCAGCGCAACTGCACTTGTGCTGGCGCAGACCCCTGCTCCGCTACTGCCACTTTCGCTGGTGCAGTGCCACTGCACCGTGAGGAGTGTGTGCACCCTCAGTGCCATATTTAATGGTGCTGAGCCATGGCAGAGCACTTTTGAATATCGCCTGGACTATGCCCTGGCTCAACCAAGTTGCGCTGCACCCAGGCCTGTGCCCCAGCCTGGGACAGTCTGAATATCCCACCCAATGTGCATAGAGGTGTGGAGGTATGGTTGGATGAGGTGTAATAAGTATACTCATGCAGTTTTAGTCTGTGGGGCATAGAGGGTGATCACCTATATGGAATGGATTGAATTAAGATGTCTAGTATCAGAACCCTTCCTGGGGCTAAGTCATACAATTTAACGAGCAGGACTTCAGACATTCTAACTAAGATTCTTACCCCTGAACAAGATTCTGGTCCTATTGACCAGAAGGAGAGCCCAAGGTGCCATTCTCATTGTGCTTGTAAAATGTCATGGGTAGTATGAAATCAGACATCCTGTAAAAAGATAATTTCTAGATATAAATATTTAAGGAAAGAAAATACAGTGTGCCTTTTACCACAGTTTTTGATACTATTGACATTCTCAGTATAAAATGAAAAAACATCACACATTATAAACAAAAGAAGAAAAAAGCTTAGCCCAGCAGATATCATTTTGGTCTAGTCTTTCTGTTGGTAGTCTCTTTCCCTTTACTTTTTGTCTGTGCATTCCATTTCTGGGGCCCTACTGTTCCTACTTGTAGTTCTGTGTCTGTAGTGCCTTCAGGATGCAAGCAGGTGATGGAGGAAGTATCTGTATCCTCATGGGAGTCTTCTGAATGATCCTGCAAAAGGTCCGATTTGTTTGTAAGTACAGTTGGGGTTTGTTTTGTAGGTTTGGGCAGTGGGGGATCTATGGATGTGTAGCTTCATGTGGATCATCTAACATTCATTGGGGTAGGTGCCTTGGGAGCAGGCACGTCAGTCATTTTTGGAAGGTTACTTATGGAAGGTTCTGTATCAGCGGTATGAGCAGGCTGGGGGTGGTGCAGCACCAGGACCTGAGGATTTGGTGAGGGCTAGCTCAGTTGGGTTCGTGGGGAGGGTACTACTGGAGAGGCTCTCACAGTGTGCAGAGGAGGAGTGACCATCACCTGTGGGGGTGGGGTGTAGGCCGATTTCTTATCTTATTTTTCTGGGGTGGTGTAATAATTGTTGTTCAGCTCCTTCACCATGATCTATCTGATTATGTGCAGCCCATACACAGTTCTGGAAAGTATGGAAAGTGTGACCTATTTCCTCACACAAATTACATGTGCATTCGTTTAAGTAGTCATTACCAACGTGTCCCAATTCCCCACATATTGTACATTTCATTTTGTTGCAAGTGCTACTGAGGTGTGAGGGTTCCCCACAGCGATATCATGCCTTAGATTGTCTGGGATAATATCACCTCTGTCCCTGCTTAGGAAAAAAGAAGTTTGGGAGGTGTATTACCCCAGAGTCATTAGAGTTTAACAAAACTTTTGCTTTCCATCCCCCTTTCCAAATGTTTTCAGAATCCAAAGTAGCTTCTAGGTCCCCCAAGACAGTGCATTGTAGTTTTAGCCAATAGCATACATCAGACATGCTGACACCTTCATTCCAAAACATGATTGTTGCAGTCTTGTGAGCAGGTTTTGTCAATGGAACTGCAATAAAGGGAGTCCACAAAGCAGTTTTTTTCAGGGATTGGTATTTTACCCAGAATCTTTCAAGGCCTCGGGTAGACTTAAAGCTAATGTCAAAGGTGGTTTCACCAGATATATGAATCAGTGCATAAATTTCATGAGGAAAAAAAATTCATGGAATCTTTTAACAAGGCGCAAGCTACAGAAACTCATTTGGGTAGTTCTGGCAGACCACCAACCTAAGAAAGTCAAATGGCATTATGTTGTTTGGCAGGTAAAATAGGTGTTTTGAATAATGATGCAAATGACCTTTGAGGTATCTCCCTTCTAAGATTCAGGAGAGCTGCTGTGAGTTGTACAGGCACAGGGGCTGTCAGATGCTCCAGTGGTGGGTTTGTGTACTCCTGACGAGAAGTGCCTGGTAGGTTTAGAACTGTTATTTTTTTGTAAGTTCTAGGTGTTCGGAGAGTAATAGTGTCTTCTGGAAATGGGCCAAAGCCCTGTGACTAGATCTGATGTGGAGAGCATCTCCATGTAGGAGTCTATGGAAAGTCAGAAACAGTAGGCATTTTAATAGATGAAGTGCTGGTCTGCCCTTGTCCCGACACAGAATCTAGCTCCCAGCCTGCACCTTGTAGTGTAGTTGTAATGGACCAAGAAGAGTTTTCTGAGGAAGTTTCATTTACAGGGAGAACACGCTGTTTGGGTAAAGGTTACTTACAGTAGCAACTGGAATTGATTGTGGAATCTGGGTCAGAATCTCCAAGGTAGGAGTGTCTGTAACTCTCACAGGTCTGTCAGGCAGCAGCTGCTTTGATGCACTGACGTCAGTACTCAGCTGGGCAGTTTTGATAATCCCAGCAGTGCTGTCAGCACAAAGCTGCTGAATCTGTTTCTGAGGGTAATTTTTTGAAACAAAAACTGATGCTCCTCAGAATCCTCAGGTTTCACTTTGCGTTGCCTCTGTGGCTTCAGGTAAGCTTGTATCAGAGTCTTCCTCATCCGTTTCCATGGGTAATGCTGGTCCGTAGTGCTGCACGGAATCATTCTGTATCTTTTGCACCTCTGCTGTATTCAAGATTTCTGATTGCTCTGCCCTTGTTTCAGCGGCTTTTTCAGTTTCTAGCAGATCATAGAATCATAGAATTATAGATTGATACAAGTTCAGAAGGCAAGATGCCCATTTATGAACTCGCCAACAGCTAAATTAGCAGTGGAAAGAAAATTTCTTATCACCCATGTATTTATCAAGACTTTTCTTAAACTGTTCTATAGTTTCACTGTTTATGATGTTAACTGGCAATGTATTCCATATTGGAGGTATTCTCTGTGTAAAAAATCTGGAACGTTTGTTAGTTTTGCATAAGGATGATTTCCGTTTCGAATTGTGGGATCTAGTGTAATTATTTACTGCGAGCTTTTCTAATCCAATTGTAGTTAACAAGTGGTCGTTATGGTACGCATTATAAGTATAGATTAAATCACCTCTTAGTATTCTATACTTCAAAGAGTAAAGCTCTAATGATTTTAATCTAGAACCATAATCTAGTTCAGACATATTACCAATCCTTTTAGTTATTCTACGTTGGACCCTTTCTGTCATACTTAAGTAGCCGATAGAAGTTGGGGCACAAAATGAGACGATGTAGTCCAAATGTGGATGAACCAGGCTTGTGTATAGGGGTAAGATGACAGATAATTCCCTGCTTTTAATATGTCTCAATATGCAATTTATGATCTTGTGACATTTTTTAACAGTTTTGTTGGTATGTGTATTAAATTTTAAATGGTCAGTTATTGTTATACCCAGATCTCTTTCCTCTGTTGTGATCATTAATTTCACATTTTATATTAAGTATGGGTGCTTCTTATTGTTGTTCCCCATATGCATTACCTTGCGCTTTGCCGGATTAAATTTCATATTATTGTTTACTGCCCAAGATGTTAATTTATTTAAGTTTTCTTGGAAAGTGTTTGCAGATGCAATTCTGTTCACAATGCAGCCTAATTTGCAATCATCTGCATATTTATTTACCCAGACTTCTTTAGTTGTTTGCATACTGGCTATCAATATATTAAAAAGTAAAGGCCCAAGGACAGATCCCTGCGGTACTCCACTAGTAGCAAAGCTCCAGTTGGATTCGTGCCCACATACAACCACCCTTTGATGTCTGTTGTATAACCATGATGATATCCACTTAATTAAGTGCATATCCAGATTTATATTGTGAAGTTGTTCAATCAAAATTTGTGAGAAACGGTATCAAATGCTTGTTCAAAATCTAAGAATATGATATCCACTGGAAAGCCCTTATCCAGGGCATCGCTGACTGGCTTGAAGAAACTAATGAGGTTTGTTAGGCATGACCTGCCAGTAGTAAAACCGTGCTGGAAAATGTTTGTACAATCTGTACTTTTAATGTGATTGGAGATTTTAACATGTATTAACCTTTCAATAATTTTACTGATAAGTGAGGTTAGACTGATAGGCCTATAATTAGATATTAACTGCTTATTGCCTCCCTTAAGAATAGGGGGTATGTTTGCCTCTCTCCAGGACTGAAGAACCTTGCCATGATTTACAGACATATTAAACAAATAAGTGAAGGGTCCAGTAAGTTCTTTTGATACTTCTTTCAGGAGTTTAGGAGTTTAGGGTAAATACAGTTAGGTCAAGGAGATGTATTACATTTAATTTTGTTAATGGCCTCTAAAGTGTCCTGTTCGGAAAAGAATAGTTTAATGTTTGGTGTTTGTGGTACATCAAGATGTATAAAGTCCGTGGGATTAAATATACTTGTAAAACACTGATTAAATTCTGTAGCCATTTCTTTTTCACTAGTATTTAATTTGTCATTTACCTTCAGTGGTCCAGTTCCAGTATGTGTTTGTTTTAGTGAACCAATATAATTATAAAACCTTTTCTTATTGTCTTTGATGTTTTTGGCTAAGTTTTTTTTCCAAATTTTGTTTTGATTTTTTAATTATTTGGTTAGTTTTTTTTGGCAAGTATCTTAAATTTGCACCAATCAGAAGCCTTTTTGGTCTTACTGTATTTGTTATAGGCACAATGTTTCTTTTTTATTACATACTTTCTATCTTTGGACCACCACATGGGAACGCTTTTTTTGTTATTATTATTATATTTTACCCTCTCTGGTACCCAGGTATTTAGACAATAATCTATTTTGGCCTTTATTGTTTCCCACACCTGCTCAAAATCAAGATTTCCTAGATGATTTGACCATTTCCATGAGGTTAAGAACTTTTTTATTGTTTTATAATCAGCTTTGTAATAATTTTTAAACTTACTTATCCCTTTGTTACAGTTTGCTTGTCTTAGGATATCACATACAATCATATTATGATCACTGTCTCCCAAAGGGGGTATGATGACAGGGGTAGAGAGAAGGTCAGCATTATTTTTAGAATGAAGGTCAAGTAGATTGCTATTTCTAGTGGGAATAGTTACTAGCTAGTCCAGTCCAAGTTTAAATGTGATTTCTAGGAACTGCTGCTCAATATTACTGTACGTATCAAGTGTTGCCTGTGAGGCAGGAGAGGAGACCTGCTCTCTCACCTCCATGTCCTCCAACCGCTCCTCTGCACCAACGGCTGCCATCTTGGCAGGTAGCTAAGACAGCAGAGATTCCCTCTACAGAAAGTGTAGGGGAATGCCCTGGCCAACTTTCTCCCCATTCACTAAAAATACCACCAACAGCTTAATCTGATTCAGGGTCAGTTGGCATTCATCTGTTCCCCTTCCCCCAGGTCATGCCTGAAAATAGGCAGAATTTGCTTGTGCACTTACCCGGTCAACAAAAACTAATAAATAAAATAAATAAATTCACTCAGTTTGCAGACCTTGCTGCTTTACCAGATTAAATTGTTACATTAACATATGGGTATGTATATGCAATCAGTCAAAGCGAACATGGGGACAGCCAGTGTGTTAAAAAAAAGATCTATTTTTACAAGACCCAATATTGATTTATTTTATCCAATAATTATAACATGTGTGGTGAAACAGGAAGTGGGACCCTCTTTAATCATATACCGTACTATGAAAGAATTTATTTAAATAATGAACTAGGTGCTTCTTTTAGTCGAGTAACAGACAGAACACAAATTATCACTGGACAAGAAATACATGAGTGTCCTAAAAGTATAAATAAAAGATACAAGTGATAAAATGGATTAGGGCTTATCAAGTGTGGTGGACACAACACAAGTGGATCTTTCGAGACAGGATTTAGCTTTGTGTCTGGGTCTTGTTTCTTTTATCTTTATGGAAGATCTATAGGCAGTTGTGTTGGACTGACAGATTAAAGTTATGTGTTTGAAAGAACAAGCAAGAGGACCTCTCCTCAGTTATTTTATCTCTTTCTGATAAAGCGTCCAGAAACTGATATTTCCTTTACAAACAAAATGCTGAATTAAAAGGATAGATGTTATTGGCAGGAAGACAAAGAGGGCCATCAGAAAAATCCAGGCTCTTTGCAAGGATTATTTAGTCTGTAGGTCTTGTAAATATTGGGGAATGTAGCCATATGTGTGTATATAGATATATATATTTATATATATATATATATATATATATACACACACACACACACACACACACACACACACAGAGGGAGAGAGAGAGAAAGGAGTAGGGGTGGGCAAAAGTTGTGAATTCCACTTTTTGCAGAATTTTTGTGGAAATTTCAGAACTTTCGCCATTAGCGAAACTGATTGTCCCCGGATTTTTGTTGGGTTCCACTGACTTTTTTGTGAACTGCGGAAAAATGCATATAACCTGTGGAGTTTATTTTATCCACAGTCTAATGAACTGTCAGTGAATGAGCACGTGCTTGTACAACAACGCAGTCATTCACTGACAGTTCTGTGGGCCACCAGTAGTGGTGGAGAGAGAAGGGCTATGCTGTTGGCACTCTCAGGGGCAGGATGGGGGAAGGAATGGTGGTGGCGGATGAACTGTCAGGGTGGGGGGATGAGGGGGTCCACTAGATACCAGGGAATTGGGATTATTTTTTTATAAGGGATCAGGGATGGGAGGGTCCACTAGACACCAGAGAATACTGGGAATAGAGGGGGATGACTCGGTGGACTGCATGCTGTTTTTTTTGTGGATCAAGGAATGCAGGATAGGGTGGGAGGTCTGCTAGACACCAGGGAAAAATGTTTTTGAGGTCCATGATCGGTGAGTGCGGGTCCACTAGACACCAAGGAGGGATAGGAGTTTTTGTTTCTTCTTTAGTGGGACCCATGGGCCGTGATCCACGGGCAGGGGTGTGGGAACCATTAGGCACCAGGGACCAGGGATTTTTTACTTGGTACCCACGAACGGTGGGTGAGAGCACCACTAGACACCAGGAGGATCCAAGGGAAGGATTGGCGGTTTTATTTATTTATTTATTTACTTACTGGGACCCCTGATCAGCAGGGGGTGGATTAATGAATTAAACTGCATTTAAAAAAAGCCTCAGAACTGACCGATGCCAGTGATCTATTCTGTTTTTTTTTTGTAGTTTAATAAATTAACCCACAACCTGTATATTTATTGTGCAGTTTTAAGGCAGAATTTCTGTGAAAGTTGTGAAAATTATTTCCGAACTTTCATGGAAGTGATATTGACACTTTCGAGGAAATTCAGCCGGCAGAATTATTTTTTCACACACACCTAAGAGGGAGAGAAAAAGAGAATATGCTGAGTGCAAATGAATGGATCCTGCATTGCAGTAAGCACAGTGATGTGTGAAATTGATTGCAGCTGTGGAAAAGAAAAGGGGAAATATCACTTCAATAATAGAAGACTATTAAATGCAGCAATAAATCAAATACTACACTGCTGGTCACATTCTAGCACTGTGGAGGTCTGGGGAGCGTCACTTTGCTGGAACTAACTTGGAGCTTAGTGTAGTTTGCCTTTACCTGTGTACTAATGTTCCTTATTTCTTCCTTACGGATTTAAGGCAAACGTGCAGTAATTTTTGTAACAAGTCTCTGTGCATGTAATCATAATAAAATGTGATCCTTACAATGAATCTATAAGCATGCATGCCCCCATATTTAAAACTGCACCTAGGAAGGGTGCAAGTGGTTGCGCCGTGCATCTGAGATGTGCTGTCACAACCCATTGCTAGATTCAGAAGATGCATGGTAGAGAAACGCCAGTGCTTGTCAGGCTGAATATAGCAAAGATGTGCTCTAGTGCATACTGAAATTCACCAGCGCACCTGGAAATGCACTGAAGCAACTGGGCAGGACTGAAGATAGCAACAGGAACAACCAGTCCTGGGACAGTGGAACAATAGGGGATGATGTGTAATGGGACATGAGGTACAATAGCCAAAACAGGAAGGGAATCATCCCAAGGGAAAAGTGTCAGAGGAAGACACTGACAAAGTGCACAATGGACACAGACCCAGCCACCATGGGCATAGTACGAGTCACCGCACATACACTACCAACCCAGGGGACAGAGAGGCACACTGTGCAAGGCACAGAGGAGGGCAGTGATGGAGCACCCCAAAACCAGAAGCACAATGGATAGCATGGTCCAGTCATGCACCGTGACAACAGTGCAGAGGAACCCAGCATGGAGGTCATGTCAGCCACAGCACCGGCACAGTGGTCCAGAGGCTGACCGGTACACAGGCTGGTAACTATAGGCTGCACTGTTGGCACATGTTCACAGGTACAGAGGACTGCAAACCATGCAGTACAGCAGCAAGGGGACCAGGAAAACAGCAGGGGTGAGCACAACATCAGAATAGGGGTGATGGCAAGTGACAAAGTGAGCAGAACCAATGGACACCCCAGAGGTGGCCAAGGAGACAGCATGACAAATAGAGTGGGGGTAAAACAAGGTGCACAGGGCGTACATTTGTGCCAAGGCACAGACACAAATGGGCAGTGGTATGCAAGGGGCATTCATTCAACCATGCAAAACATCAGGTGAATGGAACAGCTGTTCACTGAGGACTGCACATGCATGCAGTTATCAGAAAAAATATTTAATAACTAGGAATAGCAGAAAAGATACAAAAAACCCAACATAAAGAACAATAAAACAACAACAAAACTACCAGACAGTATCAAACTATTCACACTAAAATGGCTATGGGACAGGGTGGAAGGAAACAGGGACTGCAGGGGTAGAAGTACATACAATGGGGAACAGGGGTGTGGGGACCGGGGCAATGGTGCTATGTACAAAGGAGACAGTCCAGAAGGACAGAGGTCTAGTGCCCTTGGCCATAGGCCACCTGGTTCTGCAGCAGTTCTCTCAGCTGTCTCTACTTCTGGAGCATTCTTCATGCCAAGCACATCTGGGCTCTCTGCCTCTGGAATATGGCCATAAGAATCCTTTCTCCAGTGACCATCCTCCCATCCACCATCGTCTTCGGCCTCCTCCTCATTGAAGCAACAGGTCGACCTATGTTGGGGAACTAGAGAATGTGTACATAGTGCCTCAACCCACATAGGCACAAACCCCCGCCCAGTGGGCTGGGTGTGCATGCCGGATGCTGGCCAGTACCATGCAGAGGGCTGTCAACCCACCATGCACAGCACACACTGGCAACATGCTGTGGCACAGAGTTACACAGTGAATGGGAAGTGGCACAGTGAACAGTCAAAAGATGTCACCAAGGGACATGTGGCCATGTCCCCCACAGCATGTGAACTGGCCTCCCGTGTGCACCAATCATATAGACCCTGAGGCAACCCCATGTGAGCAGCAGTGAGCACCCACAGCCATCACTAGACATGGCAACTATGGAGAAGTTATGGGCTAAGCGGGACCACCACACGCTGCCGACACTACAATCCATGTGTGCGTGATCACCACCACATGGAAATGCACAGGAGGCAGGCAATGGCCAGCTGTGGGCAATGCAACCCCCCCCCATACCCCATGTACACACAGAGGCAGCACATGCAGTACACCTACCTGAAGAACATTGTTGGCCATGTGCCTGTATGCCACTTCCGGTTGCCCGGGACCATCTTTTAGCTCCTTTCCGTGACTGTCATTGCTCCTTCCAACCTGCAAGGGGAACACAATGGAACAGCACTGTGAGCAGCATGCTAAAACATATACCCGCCTTCCTCCCAAACAGTGACATGACGTAGCACAGTACAGCATGACATGTGCCCAGCTGAGGGGCAACTGACAATGTGATGGAACAGTGCCATGGCAAAAGCACAGTGGATCACCTGTCCACACAGGGCAACCCATGGCATGCATGGAATCAATGACAAGGCCCTGGAACCAGGGCCATGGTGACCATATGGGCAGGGATACATGCATCTGTCACACACACAGAAATCCCTAAAAACAGGGAAAGAATGCATGCACATAGCAAATACATACCTGGGAGTGGCACAGCCCCATGTGGGGATGCGAGTCCAGTGTTCAAGCTGTGCATCCCCACAGGTGTCCATTCCTGGGAGTGGCACTGCCCCCATGTGGGCCTGGTCCTGGAGCCTCCTGATCCCCTCAAGATTCCCTCTCCTGAGGTCCCCGTACCTGCAGTAGCACTGCTTATCAGTCCTGGGGATGCCAGTCCAGCGTTCGAGCTGTGCACCCCCACATGTACCCATACCTTGGCCTGTGCTTCCTGGAGCTCTTCCCACTGAACAATTGCCCCTCCAGGGAGACTACAAGTGCCACCAGGTTGGCCACCTTGTCATCACTCCAACTGAGTGCCCCAGGCCAGCACACAGATGCACGTGCCATTGCTGTGATCACCAGGCTGCTGACAGTGCTATGTGTCAGTCTGCACAATGTGTGGCCAAGCTGCGCCTGTTGTGCTGTGGGTTGCCCACTATGCAGTCTGCTGTGTGACTCATACATGTGCAATAGGGATGTACCATTGGCACCAATAGCACAGTACCATGCATTTGCAGTAGAGAAAGGCCAGGTGGGAGAATGAGGTCACGACCCAGTGACCCACACATGTACGTCCGCGTGCAGGCATCATATTGTTGAGGGTGGATAATGCCACACCTGCAGCCAACCACATGGTACATGTGCACAAACATGCATCATTGTGGGCAATGGCACAGCACAGGGAGATGTGTGACATGTGGGCAATGCCAAACAGGCAGCACGTCCGCAGACATGCACCATAGAGAGCAAAGGCACAGCACAGGGAGATGTGTGACATGTGGACAATGCCAAACAGGCAGCCAACCACATTGTGCACATCCACAGACATGCACCATAGAGGGCAAAGGCACAGCACAGGGAAATACATAATATATGACAGGTAACACCAGACATGCTCCACCGTGCATGTCAAATATGGTACTGCACATCGTGCATGCATGGGAATTGCACCATGTGGAGGTGCTCGTCGCATTACAGATGTGCCTCCCAAATTGAGATGGGCCAAGAGCAAATTTACAATATTCAGCCAGGATATGCTAATCACTTCATTAGCCAATCCAGACCTAAGTCAACTGATTAGCATCTAATTACTGGCTGCTCCACACCTCATTTGCATGAGATGGGCTTGAAAAGCACCACACCACACCTCAGGTACCTGACAGGAACTCCAGCCTGGAAGGTAGGTTTGTTTCCATTGCTTATGCTACAGCCTCTTTAGTACTGCATTCTGTGGGACTTTGCTCAACTCCAGAGCATGCTAGACATGTGCTTATGCCTGTCACATTCCTGTCCACAGGCCACAGGATGTCTGATAGCGAGAAGGAGCAGTCTAAGAGGTGAAGGCCTAATTTTACAAAGGACAAGCAGTGTGCCTTGGTGGAGGCATATTTCCAGAGGGAGGCACTACTGTAGGGCATGAAAGGCACCTGGCAGGAGAGGACAAAGGGCTGGGAAGAGGTGGAAGTATATATTAACACCCATGGGAGGTACAATCGCATGCCCCAGGAGTGCATCAAGCATATGACAAGCGACAAGCTGAGGGCCAGGGAGAAGGTTGCTGCCATATGGGCCTCACTGGCGCAGACTGTTGGTGGCCTCTCCACAGCACCAACCCTCAGATTCACTGAGGAGAAGATTGTTGCCTCCATGAGATGGGCATCCAATGTGGGTGTCCCAGGGGGGAGGTTCCAGAATGGGGGCAACCTATCACAGCACTGTGAATATGCATGTGTCACCCCCTGTCGGGGGAGGTGTGTGCCAGCCACAGGTGTGCCTGGTATGCCACACAGGGGCCAGAGCTGTTTTCAGAGTGCATCATGCAGGTCTGCTGGCAGTGCACAGCCATATTGTAGGCCCACATGCTGCTCTGCGTGCCACTGTGCATGCCTAGTGGCATGCTGCAGGACCCAGGGTGGAGTGGCCCAACAACACAGACTGCAGGTGGCTATATATGCTCACTGGGCCCTTCATGTCATGTGTAGTGCCACATAGCCTTCCACAGTGAGCCCATGCACCATCTTGCTACAATGGCCAAGTGTTCCACAGTAGGGTGGCAGTGTCTGTGGTGGGGCTGGGGGGATGGTATTGGCCTGGCTGCAGCCAGTTCATTGTGGCACTGTGCCACAAGCTGCAATGAGTGAGCTTCCCTGCACACAGGCATGTCTCACACCACATGTGAGTTTATACTGCACAGGCCACAATGGCAGTTTCAGGCCTGTGTGACAGCACAGGCATTCCTGTGGTTCACACACGCACACATCTATGTCTAGATGTCCACCTGCATTACAGCCATGTGTCACTCTCCATGCGTTTCTTCTACCTTTCAGCTCCATCATGCCTCAGGGGTGCATCACTAACTGGTACCCCTCCTGTGGCACCAGCGGAGAATGGTGCCATGTCTTCAGAGTCCTCTTTAGCCATGGCCAGTGATGAGGACTGTGGTGTAGCAGGTATGCTGGTGCACCTACTAGGGTTAGCTGACGATGACTCCTTGTCAGGTTTACTTCTGGAGGATGACATCACCATGCTTACACTGGCCACTGAGAAGGATGATGATGTTGATGATGATGCCACACATTTAGGGGTACACCCAAGTGGCACCCACCCACCCACTGGCTCAGCACACACATGGGCAGTTACAGGCAGTATGGATGGTCCTGTGCCCATATAAGCACCTCCCCAGTGTGCACCCCCTATGCCACCTGATTCAGTAGCTGGGGATGGGCAGGGACATGGCATTGCTGTGGGGCCTGTGACTGCCGATAATGTCCAGCAAGGTGCTGTGGTGCAGCAACAGCTGATGGGGGACATTGTCCAGCCCACCCCAGGGCCCATAATGCATGCCCATGCACAGTCCCCACCCAAACAGTTGCCTCCTGTTCAGCATTCCAGGACAAGGGATGTGGCACAGCAGGCCAAGACCCCCGCTGCCCATCAGCTCCCAGCCCACAGCCCCCAATGCATCACCCACTGAAAGGCTTTATGAATACACCAAGCTCCTGCAAGATACCATGGTTTGCCAGATGTTGCTCATGGAGAAGTTACTTGGACTGTGAGTGCAGGTGGGGCACATGGATAAGCATGTTGCTATAAGACATGCGCAGCTGCTTTGTAAGTTATGCCAACCACAGGTGGTCATGACAGCTGTGCTGGATGGAACTGCACAGGCCACTGTGGAAGGCTTTGCATCACTGGTATCTTGTGGTCGCAGAGGTCCCCACCGTACCATGCGCAGTACCACTAGCACACCCAGAGACCAGTATCAGGTGACCCCATTGCTGCTGATGCTGCCCCTGGCCAACATAATCCCCAACACCCCCAGAACTATTCTGGACTTTGGGAATGCTACACCCATGAGCACCTGGTCACAGTCTCTGGTGTAAACCTCTACTGGAGTGGAGTCTTCACGCTCTGTGGCTGGTGACCTGCCAGTGGCATCCTGCCAGCCAAGGAGTGGCTGCCCACATGGCCACAGCAGCCGTGCTGGCGCATGCTGAGTCCTGCTGGGTGCGGTTGGCATGTCCCAGTACCCTGCTGTCATTGCTGATCACAAACTAGGCTGGTAGTGGCCAGGGCCTTGTACTGTGGCACACGCACACCCTGATGTCAGGCCTGCCTGTGTTGTTTTTGTGTTGCACTGGGCATGGGTGGGGTCAGTGGTGTGCTGTGTGGCATGGGTGTGATGTGTGCAGCACTGTGTCTGCCATGCATGTGTGCCAGCAAATACCCTCTAAACCATGCCAGTCTCTGCAGTCAAGTGCAGGCAAGAATCCCAGTTCTTTGTCAGCTTTGATTACTCTGTACAGCATATTAGATCTGTCCAATATGTGGTCGATAATACAATTTGAATCTTCTGCTGTAATGACAGTGGAACCGAGAAACATGTTCAATGAGTCCAGTAGTATCAATTATTGATAGTTATTTTTATTTGGCCCATAAATTTTAACCAAAGTAGATGGACTAGAGTTTGAAACCCAATAAATATAAAAAATGCCCATCTTTGTCAGTGATTATTTCTTTATTATAGAACAGGTCTTTTTATGTATTAAAATTGCCACACCAGCTTTCTTGCTACTCCCCACATCACCAGTGGGCTGACCTATCCATTCCCTCCTCAGAGTCAGGAGCTTTACATTGTGTTGTCTGAGATATGACTCCTGTAACAAGCATTTGTCAACGCCGAATGTTGATTGCGTTGGTGTGTTGTGCACGCTCACTGGCCCTCTGTCAGTTGCTCAGTCTGTTTCATCCGGTGCTGCAGGCTGCTGTTTTGTACTGGGCTCCTGCCTGCATTTGCACCTTGTTCTGCCCACTAAGAATTCTGCAGCTGTTTTGACAGAACTCTGTTGAGGTGGCTCACTCCCCCTCTCTCACTCGTTCATTCTGTTTCTCCTGCCGCTGCAGGCTGCCCTTTTGTACTGGGCTCCTGCCTCTGTTGGTGGTTTTTCTGCCCACAAAGAAATCTGCAGCAGTCCTGACACAGGTCTGTTGAGCCTGCTGACTCCCCCCCTCTCACTCACTTGTTCCATTTCTGCTGGCACTGCAGGGTGGCCTTTTGTACGGGGCTCCTGCCTGCCTTGGCACCTTTTTCTGCCAACAAAGAAATCCGGAGCAGTCATGACAAAGTTCCATTGAGGTCGCTCACTCCCCCTGTGTCACTCACTCATTCTGTCTGTCCTGGCGCTGCAGGCTGCCCTTTTGTACTGGGTTCCTGCCTCTGTTGGCCCACAAAGAAAACTGCAGCAGCCCCGACAAAGCTCCATTTAGCTCGCTCGCTCCCCTTCTGTCACTCACTCATTCCGTTTCTGCCGGCGCTGCAGGCTGCCCTTTTTTATTGGACTCCTGCCTGCGTTGCCACCTTCTTCTGTCCACAAAGAAATTTGCAGCAGTTACAATAGAGCTCTGTTGAGCTTGCTCACTCTCCCTGTCTCACTCACTCATTCTGGGTTCCCCGCCAGTGCAGGCTGTCCATCTGTACTGGGCCCCTGCATGCAGTGGCACCTTTGTCTGTCCACAAACAAATCTGCAACTGTCCTGACAGAGCTCTGTTGAGGTCGCTCAGTCTTCCTGTCTCATATGCTCATTCTGTTTGTCGTGGCGCTGCAAGCGGCCCTATTGTATGGGACTCCTGCCTGCATTGGCGCCTTTTTCTGCCCACAAACAAATCCGCAGCAGTCCTGACAGAGCTCCGGTGAATTTGATCACTCCCACTCCATCACTCGCTCTCTCGTTCTGTTTCTCCCAGTGCTGCAGGCTGCCCTTTTGTACTGGGCTCTTATGTTGTGCCCTTTCTCTGCCCACAAACAAATCCACAGCTGTCCCCACAGAGCTCTGTTGAGGTCCCTCAGTCTCCCTGTCTGACACGCTGATTCTGTTTGTCCTGGCGCTGCAAGCTGCCCTTTTGTACGGGACTCCTGTCTGCATTGATGCCTTTGTCTGCGCACAAAGAAATCCGCAGCAGTCCTGACAGAGCTCCATTGAGCTCACTCAGTCCCCCTGTCTCACTCGCTCGTACCGTTTCTCCCACTGCTGCAGGCTGGCCTTTTGCACTGGGCCCCTGTCTGCACTGATGCCTTTTCCTGCCCACAAAGACATCCACAGCAGTCCTGAAAGAACTCCCGTGACTTCGCTCACTCCCCCTCTCTCACTCGCTCTCTCGTTCTGTTTCTCCCAGTGCTACAGGCTGCCCTTTTGTACTGGGCTCTTGCGTTGGGCCCTTTCTCTGCCCACAAACAAATCCGCAGCAGTCCCGACAGACCTCAGTTCAGCGCGGTCATTCCCCCCTCTCACTCATTCGATCTTAATGTGTCCCATGCAGCGATTCCCCACAGCGACCATGCTATTCTGCGGCAGGAGTGCAAAAACACATTTTAGCCACGATGTGAAAAATGGCAGCTGCACTGTTCATAAGGAGGTGTGGAAAAATGCCACTTTTGAAAATGTGGGGTGAAAATATTACAAAAGTGAGACGTTACAAGAGTGCGTGGAAACAGTTCAATGCACACCTGTAACACAGTCATGTTATGGAGTTTCGTCACCCGATTTTCAACATAGGCATTTTAGGACCTCTGCTCAAAAAACAGTGCCACTGTCATTTTCTTAATCTGTCCCGAGCAGTGATTTCCCACAGCGACTGCGTTATTCTGTGCCGGAACTGTGAAAACACATTTCGGTCAGGATGTGAAAAATGACAGCTGCACAGCTCATAAGGAGGTGTGGGAAAATTCCACTGGTGAAAATGTGGCGTGACATTATTACAAATCTGCGAAGTTACAAGCGTGCATGGAAAGTGTGCAACGCACACTTGTAACACAGTCATTCGATGGGCTATTATCACCAGATTTTCAACATTTGCATTTTATGACCTCTGCTCATGAACAGTATCACTCTCATTTTCTTACTCTGTCCCGGACAGTGATTTCCCACAGCGACCGCTGTATTCTGTGCCGGAAGTGCGAAAACACATTTTGGCCAGGATGGGAAACATTACAGCTTTACTGTTCATAAGTAGGTGTGGGAAAATGGCAAAGTTGGAAATCTGGAGTGAGAATATTATAAATTCGCAAAGTTACGAGCGTGCATGCAAACTGCGCAACACACGCTCGTAACAGAGTCATTTCATAAAGTATTGTTACCAAATTTTCAGCAAAGCCATTTCAGGACCTCTACTCATGAACAGTGGCACTGTCATTTTTTGAATCTGTCCCGAACACTGATTTCCCACAGCGACCGCGCTATTCTGCACCAGAAGTGCAAAAACACATTTCTGCCAGGATGTGAACAATGACAGCTGTACTGTTCACAAGCAGGTGCGACAAAATGCCAATGTTGGAAATCTGGCGTGAAAATATTGCAAATTCACGAAGTTACGAGCGTGCGTAGCAACTGCACAGTGCATTCTCATAAAACAGTCATTTTGGGGATTTTTTCTACCAAATTTGCAACATAGGCTTTTTGAGAGCCCACCTCATGAACACTGGCACTGTTGTTTCGTTAATCGGCCCCGAAAGGTGATTCCGTGCAGTGACCTCAAAATCACCTTTCCGGGCCGATTAACGCCATGACAGTTCAAGAATTCATGAGGTGGTGTCTCAAAAAACCCATGTTGAAAATTTGGTGGAATCTCAAAATGCCCTAGATATGCAGTAAAGTTGAAAAAACCCTATGTATTACATTATACAGCTTACGGCATTTCCTCAGTATTACTGATCGGCTTTGAAGAGTGCGAAGTGTTCCCGGTCCACAAAAGATCGTCGCGCTGAGCTCCTAAAGTAAGTATGGGGCAAGAGGGGGGTGTGGAGAGGCAGGGCGTGCAGTGGGTGGGTGCGGGTTGTGGGTGGGAAGCGGGGCGAGCACCAAGGGAAGGTTTCCTTTCTTCCAGGATTTAAAAAAAAATAAATAAACCAGATGTTGCGGGACTGTTTTCTCACTTGTAGGAGCATCTGGCACACTGGGGTGGGCTTCCAGTGTGCCAGCAGAGGCTTTCTGGACCAGGGCCAGCAGTAGCCGATGGGGGATTGGGCACCCCTGTCGACAAACGGGCGGGGGCGGGGTTATCAGTATGCCGGCGGGGATTGGGCACCCGTCGGCAGCAACAAAAGTGGGGTAACAGAATGCCAAGGGAGGCCTCACGGGCAACAAAACAAACGAGGGGAACACTACAGCTGATGGGGATTGGCCACCCCGTCGGCAGGAACAAAAGCGGGGGGGGGCACAGAATGTCGATGGGGATTGGGACCCCCGTCGGCAACTAAACGTGTTGGGGGGGTATATTGTTTGTGAACCAAACAATCTCAGGGGTTTTACATTCCACCCTGCAATGACTGGTCACTCCCTCATTGCAGTGGATAACTGATGCTGCAATGACGAGGCTGCCCCTGATTACAGAGGCTGTTTTTTTAGAAAGTTGTGGCACGCTGGCTAAACTAGTGTCAGCAGCAGTGTGCCATGGCATTGGGGGAAGCGGGGCAAGCCTTTACAGGCTGTGGGGGCACTGGCGACAACAGTGCCACGCCTCCACAGCCTGCTTCTCGAGAAACCTGTCGCAACATGTTTCTTGTGCATGCGCGCAATCAACATAAAAATGCAACACCAACTTTAAAGAGCAACTGATGCCTCCAGAAGAACTTTGAAAATCATAATATTTGGATTCTGTTCAGCATATAATTTACATTAGTTCAGTGTTTCTCCTCCCCATTATTTATTTCTGAAGTTGTGTACATGAAAACAGGATCTTTGTTCTTTGCAAAGTTCAGCAGCTTGTATTGCTTAATCCTCACCTGATGTCATAATACTCTGCTTGTTACATCACAGTCATCACTATGACAACAGAGTGGCATCACAGCTGTGCAATATGACTTTAAGTGATGAATCAGCTGTATGTGCAGATGAACTCTGAGGCATAATAATCCAGTTTCCATAAATATTTCCTCAATGATAAAGAATTTATAGGGGAATTCTATATAGGGTATGTAAAATATTAGCTGAATTATGTCTAAATATTACATTTTTCAAAGTTTTCCCAGAGGCGTCAGTGGCTCGAAGTTTTTATGGTGCCTAAGTACTTTCTATTTCTTGACCTTTTCATTTAGACATCTAACATTCCATGTTACAAAGTTCACTTTGTTACTCATTGAAAGAATCACTAAACACACATGGGCCCAGATATTCAAACTGCGCCAGGCAGTGGATATTGGACATATTTTTTTTTTTACAAGTGCCCGCGATCGGGCAGATAGCAGTCCACTGGACCACCAGGGATATAGGAATTATTGATTTATTTATACAAATGCCCGTGATCGGGCAGATAGCGGTCCACTGAACCACCAGGGATATTGGACGGAATTTCTTTATTATTACTAATACCCACGATCGGGCAGGCAGTGGTCCATTGGACCACCAGGGATATTGGACGGAATTTCTTTATTATTACTAATACCCACGATCGGGCAGGCAGCGGTCCACTGGACCACCAGGGATATTGGACGGAACTTCTTTTTTTTACAAATGCCCGCAATTGGGCATGGGGGGGTGCCGCCAAGTGCAGCCAGAGTTCGGGTAGCCACCCGCAGGTTGCTGCTGCCGTGTTGCACCCTGCAATGCGGCAGTTCATCTGTGGGTGGCCATCAGTTGTTCCTTTTTTTTTGGATCAACTTTGTGCTGGCACAGGTAAGGGGTTGCACATGCATGGCTCTGCACATCCTGGGCTGAATATCGGGCTGTGCAGGGTATGCATGGGCACGCCCCCCACCTACACCTGCATACATTACTGATGCGCTCCGACGCTTCGGGGTTTGTGCCGTGCACTTTTCCCTTTTGAATATCGTGCCGGGGGGCATCAGTGGGTTGCGCATGGCGCAGCACTGTTGCACCATGCACAACCCTTTTGAATATCTGGGCCCTGGTGTTTCAAAGGAATGCTCAGTCATGTAATTATTTAGACCCCCATGTATAGTTTGTCACAAATAAGTACTAATTTCTGTCATACAAACAAATCATAATTTGGGAGTACTGTAAAACCTTTTTAAAGGAAGAGTATTGGCAGGAAACATAGAAGTGAAAAGAAAAAGAGGAGAAACCAGTATAAATTAAAGACCTTACAGCAACCATAGTGTTAAATCTAACAATTATGTAAATAAATTATAGAAAGCACTATAAATAAAACCGCAATCTAATAAAACAAACTAACTCTGCTTGTAAACCCAGACAGTTAACCTGTCACCATTTTCCCCAGACTATTCTCGAATGCACACAGTAGAAGTTGTGAAGCAAACATTAAATCAACCTCCACCCTCACCCCCCAATTTTAGGGAGTTGGAAAATTTAAGTATTTATCCATAACTCCTTTGTAGATTAAATTTGCACCTTAAAATGATCTTAAGAGTGAAACTCCTATCTTATAAATTTGAAAGTAACTCAGTTCTGTTTCACTGAAGATTCAAATCCATAAGCACTGAGATAACAACACAGTCCTTAGGCCCAAATTGCGTTTATATTTGCAGATCCCCTTAGCAAGTGAATTACTGTTTATAAACAACAACAACAACAAAAAGAAGCTCCATTATTTCGGTCTCTTTCAATTTCAAATTACCAGTGTCTTTATAGTTTAATGATTAAAAAAGGATTCACTGCTGAACTTAGATGGACAATTTCAGCTTCACAAAAAAAAGAAATCACCTCCATCTTGTGAAGACATAGAGAATACTGGCTAAACAATCATGCTTGAACCAGTGTGTTCAGTCACAGAGGGGTTTATGATTCCATGCAACCTCAACAGCAAAGCTTGAGAGGTTGGATGGAATCATAAACCCCGAGGTGGCTGAAATCACACTTGTTCAGTGATATTGAGAAGCCAGTAATTTTTATAGTGTATGGTGACCTTTTTGAGAACAGTACAAAAACGCCTTTGGTGTCTTAGAATGAAATATTTAATCAAGGATGAAGACAGCACAATACAATCGTCATTTTAAACTTTACAACATTTTTTAAAATGAAAAAGTACAACAGCACGACTACCACTGGAACTTGAGAAATGGCAGTTTATACAGCTACATGTTTAAAATGTGGCACTCATGAAACACTCCCCTAAACCTAATTAAGATTAAAAAGCTACTATAGGTTTTAAATTGTCCATTCATTTCTTTCACTTAGCCTCATGGATTACTGGTTGCTGAACTCTCAGTACAAAAACTGTCATTCGGGCTCCTGTCTGCTGATGATCATCGCTAAGATAAACTGCTCCCTTACCATCATTTCTTTTGAGAACTCCGCTGCGGCCATGTTGCTGGTTTAAATGCTGATTTCAAATGTTCATGGTTTGTGGCAGTTCCTTGTTGGGCAGCTTTCGTTACCAGCTCAATCATCTCAGTCTAAATGAATGGACCGCTGTTCTGCACGTATGGTCAGTACAGTGTTCCAATCACTGATTAGTGTGTGGCTGAACGAAGACTTTATGAGGCTGAAAATCACGCTAGTACAGCATTCCACCATACACTATATGATGTTATTCTATGGACCCTTCCCATACTGCCCCGAGTAACCAATCTGACAAGTCAAGCAAAGTTTGTCAAAAAGCACAAGAGCCAAGTCTTTCGCAATTTAAGAATCTCAATGATGTTTTGTAAAGTAAATGGAAGTTTTAAACCATCCAATGTAAACTGAATTGTAATAATGACTGTTGTCTAACATATATTTAGTTTAGTAGTATTAAAATATTTATAGGAATACTTAAATGATGCATGATGAAGAGTTCATTATAGGTCATTTAATTCAGTTTATAGAAACATAGAAATGTACCAGCAGAAAAGGACCCCTTGGCCCCTCCAGTCTGCCCATTACCCCCTCTCTTACTCCCTCTATGCCATGCCATTCTTTCATTTAGCCCCATGTAGTTGTCCCACGCTGTCTTGAATTTGCTCACCAAATCTACCCCCACCACCCATTCAGGCAGCCTATTCCAAGGACTCACCACTCTCTCAGTGAAGAACTGCCCCCCTCACATTTCCTCTAAATCTGTCCCCTCCAACTTAAATGTGTGTCCCCTAGTTGATTAGTTTTCACTCATCTTGAATATGCTTCATTCCCTCACCTTGAGTTTCTACCATATCCCCCTATTCCTCCTTGTCTCCAGTGTGTATAAGTTTAATTCCTCTAGTCATTCTCATATGACCTCCAGTGTAGTCCATGAACCATTTTGGTTGACCTCCTCTGGACCCTCTCCACCCTGTCTCTGTCACCTTGTAAGTGTGGCCTCCAGAATTGAACCCTGTACCTCAGATGTGATCTGACCATAGCGTTGTATAGTGGCATGATCACCTCTCTCTCCTCCTACTTGTAATGCCCCTCCCTAGGCATGTCAACATTTTGTTTGCCCTCCCCACCACCTTGTTGCATTGGTTTCCAACCTTCAGGCTATCCAAAATGATACAAAGTCACACATGACCCCACAATGCAAAGCATCATGGGCTGCATATGCAAATCACCACAGAATATTATGCTGGTTCAACTTTAAGCAATAATGCATGGTGCGGAAAGGCCTCTCACACAGTCTGCAAAGGGTGCCAACAGTAGACATAGACACGTGTCTCGTCCCACCAGGACTCACCAGCATGCCCCGTCTGTCTGACACCCCAGCGGAATGAACCAGCCACCCCAAGATAGTCCATCTGGGTTATGTTGTGGTGAACCCAATTAAAACAAAAACATATTTAAAAGACAAAGAACCTCTGTGCACAAGCACTGAGGCAAGGGTTACCCCAAAGGGCATTTGGCTGGGAAGCCAAGTTTCAAAGAAATACAAAGTCACACATGACCCCACAATGCAAAGCATCATGGGCTGCATATGCAAATCACCACAGAATATTATGCTGGTTCAACTTTAAGCAGAAATGCATGGTGCCGAAAGGCCTCTCACACAGTCTGCAAAGGGTGCCAACAGAAGACATAGACACATGTCTCGTCCCTCCAGGACTCACCAGCATGCCCCGTCTGTCCAAAATGATGATCACCAGGTCCCTTGCCTGCTCTTTCCTCCACTTCCTCCCCTCCCAGACATTATGTTGCCCTTGGATTCTTTCACACTGTGTGCATAATTTTGCATTTCTTTGCATTAAAATGTATCTGCAACTTCCCTGACCACTCCTCCAGTCTGGACAAGTCTTCCCTTATTCTCTTGCCACTCTGTCCCAGATCTTCGTATCATCTGGTAATAGACACAACTTCCCATGCAGGCCATCTGTAATGTCCTCAATGTATATGTTAAACAGTATGGGACCCAACACAGACCCCTGTAGAACTCCACTCATCACCACCCCTTCCCTGGAGTGCACCCCATTTATCACCACCCTCTGAGTTATTTCTACTAGCCAATTCTCCACCAGTTTTTTAGTTTGCTCCCTACCCCTAACCTGACTAACTTGCTTTCCAGTCTCTTGTGAGGGATGGTGTTGAAGGCCTTTCTGAAGTTCAGATAGGCCACGTCCACTGCCCCTCCCTGATCACTTATCTCTGTTACACCATTAAAGAATTCAATCAGGTTGGTCTGACATGACCTTCTACCTGTGAACCCGTGCTGGTTGTCATCTATGAGCCCTCTTCCTCCAGATACTGTGCCAGCCTTTCCTTTATAAGTGCTTCCATCAGTTTACCCACCACTGAGGTAAGACTGATGGGCCAATAGTTACCAGTATCTTCCTTCCCTCCCCCTTTGTGCAATGGCCCCACATCAGCCCTTTTCCAATCGCCTGGGACCCTATCCTTGTCAAGGGACAGATTAAATAACTTGGTGAGTGGCGCTGCAATTTCCTCCCTCAACTCCTTGAGCACATTGGGGTGGTTTGCATCAGGGCCCATTGCCTTGTCCATCCACAATTTTCCTAATTCATTGAAAACCCTACCCTCTATAAAGGGCCTTGTGTCCATCTCCTTGCCCACCCTTCCCCTGCTTCTTAGCTTGGGCCCCTTCCCTTCTTCCTCAACTGTGAAGACTGAGGTAAAGTATTCGTTTAGCAGATTAGCCTTTTCCTCATCCCCCTCCATCAGAGCTCTGCCCTCCCATTTGAGTTTCATAATCCTCTGCTTGCTTTTCCTTCCCTCACTTATATAAAGGAAGAATTTATTGTCCCCCCTTTTGGCCTGCTCACTATTTTCTCCTCATTTGCCACTTTAGCCCTCCCGACTATTTTCCCAGCATCCTGTAGCTTCTCTTTGTAAGCAACCCTTTCCGCCATCCCCTGTGAAGGTTTGTAGGTAGTGAATGCCTTCTTTTTTCCCTGACTGCTCTTGCCACCTCTTTTGTAAACCAGAGTGGTTTCCTTCCTTGTTTGTGTTTGCTCAGCACCCTGATGCATTGTTCTGTTGCTGGCAGGATTCCCTTCTTTATTGCCCCCCATATCTCCTCAACTCCCTCCAGGTTCTCTGTCCCTTCTTGCTCCCCTTTGACAATTTTTTCATTTTCGTATAGTCTGCTTTCTGAAAGTCCATTACCCTTGTAGTGGTCTTGTTCTTTTCTGACCCCATCTGAAGATTAAACTTGACCATTCTGTGGTCACTATCCCCAAGATTTTTCCTGACCTCAGCTTCCTCAACACTGTCCCCGTTTGTCATTACCATTTCCAGTATGGCTTCTTCCCCAGTCAGTTCTCTGAGCAGCTGCTGAAGAAGTGCCTCCTGCATGGACTCTAAAAGCTCTCTACTCTGTTCTGATGCTTCTGTTTGAACCCCCCCCAGTTCACATCGGGGAGATTAAGATCACCTGCCACCAGTATTTCTCCTTTAGCTGCCATCCTTTGTACTTCTCTAGCCATCTCCCTATCCACCTCCTCCTCCTGATTTGGTGATCTGTACACCACCGCTATCTGTACTGCCTCTCCTGTCCTCTTAGTTATTGTGACCCAGAGGATCTCTGCTGAGTCCTCTCCTTCCCTACCCACCATTGCCCTTATCTTTTCCCTTAAGTATAGGGCTACCTCACCCTCTTTTTTCCTCTCCTATCCCTCCTATAAAAACTATACCCTGGTATTTTCACTTTGCAACTGTGATGTTCTGTCCACCATGTCTCAGTTACCACTATCAGGTCTATGTCCTCCATCCCCACCACTGCCTCCAGGTCGTCCATCTTATTTCCCAGGCTCCTAGCATTCGCCAGTAGACCCTTCCATTTATCCCCTCTAATTCTGTTTTGCTTCCTTCCTTCTAGTGTTCCCTTCCCCTTTTGCAGGGGATTGCAATTTAGGCAAGACCCACTAGCTTATTTTTCTAGTCCTCTCCCAGATTCATACTCCCCCCTCCTTAGTTTAACTCATACCCCAGGATTTTGTCTTTATACCCCTGCAGCTTCCTCCTTAGCAGTCTAGCTCTCCCCTCATTTATATGCAGCCTGTCCCATGCACACAGGTGTTCCTCTGCCCACGTTTTCCCCCATTCCCCTAATTCCCCTATGCATGCATATCCCTCCCTTCTGTACCACTGACTTAGCCAGTGGTTAAAATCTTTGATTCTTAGCTGCCTGGCCATACTTGCACAGTGTATCGGCAGGACTTCTGAAAATGCCAAAGAACTGATTATCCCCTTACATCCCTTAGCTAACTTTCTAACTCTTCCTTGTACCTCCTCAACATCCTCCCCCTGCCTGGTCATTCATTCCAAGGTGCAGGATGAGGTAATGAACTTTACTTCACCTTTCTAAAAATTGTCTCCCCAGCCTCTGTTAAACCACTTACCTTCTTATTCAACCTCACCCTCTCATCATCCACTGTGCCTGACTTCTGGATACTTGCACACGTAGTGCCAGTTTTCAAAGCAGGTGACCCCCTCTCCTCTGAAAACTACAGACCCATCTCCCTCCTCCCGCATCTAAGTAAATTACTGGAAAAAATCATACAGTACCAGCTATCTGAACATCAAGATAAATATAACCTATGTCCCCTCCAACATGGTTTCCACAAGCATCACAGTACCTCATCTGCCTTGACCCACTTCTCCAACCATGTTCTTAGGAATATGGACAAGGGGAGGCCACAGGTGCAGTATTCATGGACCTATCTAAGGCTTTCAACCATGTCAACCATCACCTTCTCCACTCCACCCTACTTGACTTTGGCTGCTCCGCTGCAATTGCTGTGTGGTTCCATAGTTACCTCTCTGGCAGATCCCAGTCCATCTTAATAGACAAAGACTCCTCCACTACCCTACCTATCCACACTGGAGTCCCCCAGGGTTCAATACTTGGCCCACTACTCTTTTCCATGTTCATTATTGCTCTCCCTGTAGATAGCCTCAGCTGTAATGCCCTTCTCTATGCTGACAACCGTGTCCACTACCACAGTGATAAATCAGTCGAATCCATCTCATCCACCCTCACACTCAATTACGCCTCCGCTAATAAATGGTTCCTCTCCGGAAAACCCCTAGTCAACGAAAAGATGATGAAAGCCATGCTCTTTGGTTCCAGACCTTTCCTTTCCTTGCCAAGGTCACCAAATCTGCTTACTCCCTTCCTGGTACACACCCCAGCAGCCCCCCCCCCTTGAAAATGTCACCTCTTTCAAATATCTTGGTGTTACCCTCTAGCCCTCCCTTACTTTCTCGGAACATATAAACAATACTGTGTGAAAAATCCACAAGAAATTAGGCGCTGCCTACTGCATCAAACAGTTTGTCTCCTGAAGCTCACCTTGCTATCACACAAGGTAACCTACTCCCCTTCCTTGATAATTGCTACCTTGTCTCTTTTGTGTCCTCGACTCTATGTTCTTGACTAAACACAACTTACAACTCCATCTGTTGCATTGTCCTTCAAGCCTCCTACTCAACCCCCTGCTGTGCACTCTACCAGTCCCTTGGATGGCTCCTGCTACAAGGCCACTTTGATTATGCCATGGGCTGCTTAGTAGATAATGCTCTTAGGAAAAACCAGCTGTCCCCATGCTCCTCACTGCTAACAGCCAGGGTGACTTCTAGAAGCCTCAGGGTATCCTCTGTCCCTCGGTTGGAAGTATCATGCATCTCTACTGTTCTGGGAAGTAAGGCCTTCTCTGTCTCTACTCCCTCCCTATGGAAGAGACTACCATCATCTATTTATTTGTCCCCTCCCCACCTGTCCTTTAAAATGAACCTAAGAGCCTGGTTCCAGACTGAATCCACTTGCAACTGTTTCCTTGGACAACAATAGGGCCCTCAAACTGCTAGTATAAACTGTCGTTACTTCCCTTACCTCCTACCCTGCCTCTTATCTTTGCTTTTCTTTGTTTTCCTTTACTCCCTAGTAAAATAATACACTTCTGAGTACTTGCTTCCCTATCCTGACCTGATCTTTTACCAGTCCATGAAGCTTGTTTTTGTTGTACCTGCACTGTCTATTGTCAAG
This sequence comes from Neoceratodus forsteri, assembly GCA_016271365.2. Classification (NCBI taxonomy): domain Eukaryota; kingdom Metazoa; phylum Chordata; order Ceratodontiformes; family Ceratodontidae; genus Neoceratodus; species Neoceratodus forsteri. The sequence goes on from CM057455.1 coordinate 81,030,703, forward strand.
AAGGTTAACCTATGTCAGCTGCAACTACTGCCTGCACTCAGCATATAGCTACTGACTGCTACTTGATCTCTTACCATTTTTTTAATATCAGTCATGTTATCGCTACTACTTTAGTATCTGACTTTGTGTTTCTCTGTTTCATCCTGTATTGCATGAAACCGATCTTGTACTTTATTGACCTCATGTCGAGCTGTGTTCATATTTTGTACGTCTGTATATTTTGTATGCTTATTGCTGTTTCTGTACATTTACTGCTGTTGAAGTTTTATGTTGTTGCCATTCCTGTGGCCTGGGTCATGACCGAAAATGTCCTTTGGATCAGCTCACTTACCTGGTTACAAAAGACATGCATAATAAATAAATAAATAATAAAGGTGTGGCTTACCTCCAAGTAGCCTAATGAATTCTTTGTTCCTTGGCAGTGCCCTGCTTACCTCCATCCCTGGGTCACAGAACACTCTCTTGCCCTTATACGCTTCCCTCTTCCTCAACCAGTGGATCCCTTTTATGATTGAGTCCCCATAAACCATTACCGATTCTGGTCTGTCTCTGAGGATGCCCCTGTACCCTTACCTTGGTTCCTTTTTCTTGTGTTCCTTTTGTTTCTATCATGGTCCCCCTGTTATTCCACTCTTGCAGTCGCCATCTCTGTTTCTCCTTGCCCTGCCTCATCTCCTCCTCCATCTCTCTCCCCCACTATCATTTTCCCTTCCCTTGCTACCATTGTTTCCCATCCCTGTCCTTAGTGCTTTTCCTCTTCTCCTGTCTCCCATCTTCCCCTGCCTCTTCCTCTTCTACCCTGCTCTGTTTCCCCCTCTTGTTCTTGGCCCCCCTCCCTGCCTTCCTACTCTACTGCTGTGCCACTCTCGTATCTCCTCCCTTGATCCCGTGCTGTGGGCATTTCTATTACCTTTGGATCTCCATGTCTCCTGTGTTTCAACTCCATGATTTATTTTGTCCCTTTCTCCTCTACCTCCTCTTGTTCCTTAAAAGCCAGTACCTGTTTAATTCCCCTGTATAGCTTCCTGCAATTACGTTTGTCTTTTTGTACCCTTGTGTTTCATTTGTCTTTGTGCACCCCTGTGTTTTGCCCCTCCCTTGTCCTTGGCCCCGCCCCCCTTTTCCCTATTTTGGCTCTCTCCTTTCCAGAGCTTTCCAATCTCCCATCCTTCCTTCCTGCCTTCTTGCCTCATTTCACCTTCCCCATGGCCTTTTCCTGCCCTCCTTTCCATCTCCCTTTTTAGTCATCCCAGCTCAGCTTGTAGTCTCTAGTTTCTGCCAAACTGGGCAATCTCCCGACCTCCATAGTTTGCCCATAAATACAGCTGCACCACATCTATTACAATCTACTGTCCTTTCCTGTCTAGATCTACTGCTTTCCTCCCACCTCCGGTGTACCTTCCTTCTCCTCTGCCACCGATCCTCACCCTGATGTACCCTCTTTCCCAGCTGTCACCCCTCACCATGATACCGCCCCCCAGCCTTCGACCTTCCTGACCGCTCCACATGTTTACCTAGCTCTCCTATCCTTATCCTGCTCATTAGTACAAAAAATCTAATTCAATTTTTCTATCAAGCTTCATAATTACATTTTTGTAACAATCTTATTACCCACACATTTGCCAAGTTAAAATACAAAAAAACAAGAGTTTTAAGGTAAATATAGCATATTTCTGTGCCAATCCTGAAACATCACCAATGGCTCCCATAGGCTCTCCCCTCCACCTCTCCAAACTCACTGTGAGGGTATTTAATAAATTGAGGAGGAGGGGGTGGGTGGGATGGAATATTTCTCTCATTGAGCAACTCAGTCCTCATTGTTCTCCTGCAGACCAGCGTCTGCCTTTAAAAAGCAGCCCTCTCATTTCAAAACAGTCGCCTTTGAGCTAATTGGCTCCCTCAGGCTTTGGAGCCAATCAGCGACCCTGCAGGACCTGGATCAGCTTTCCCCTTGTGGAGCACCTCCTTGTCAGCAACGACCGTCAGTCCCATCAGTTATGGCAATGGCTGCGGAACGCTTCCTTGGCAGCAAAGACCGCTGGTCCCACCAGTTGCGGCAATGGCTACAGAAATCCCCTTTGATGCTCCCCTCAGCAGCAACAACTGCCAACTCCTTGAACAACTCAGTCCTCTTTATTCTCCTGCTGACTGGCATCTGCTTTTTAAAACAAGCCCTCTTGTTTGAAAACTGGTGCCTTTGAGCTGATTGGCTTCATCAGGTTTTGTAGCCAATCAGTGAGCCTGCAGGACATCGGATAAGCTTTTTCCTTGCGGTGCACTTCCTCAGCAGCAATGACCACCGATCGCACCAGTTGCGGCAAGAGCTACAGAGACCCTCCTCAGCAGCAAGGATTGCCAGTCCCACACCAGTTGTGACATTTTGTACAATATGTTTTTTCTTAATGATGTCACAAATTTTTTTTTACTTGTATCTGTTTGAAAAATTTTAAAAATCAATAAAAATAAATTGCTAAAAAAAACTGTGGTGGAAAATGAAAAAATTCCATAGGAACCTATATGAAAGAACTCAATACAAACAGCACATGAAATAGTCACCATTTTTTCCTCATCCTTACCCAGAACAACTACATTGCACACAAACACAAACACAGAGCAACTTACTATTGAAAAAGTAATAATTTCTGAAAAATACTACATTCCTCTGTAATATTTCAGGCAATCACATCTTTTTCTCATCGTGCTTTTTTTGTTTGTTTAAAACAGACTGACAGTTCACTCGCTCACTTTCACTCAACACCTTGGGAAGTTGTCTGCTTGCTCCTGCTCACCTAGCCTTTACACTCACTGGAAGGAGTGACATTGCAGTCATTTGCTGCACCAACTGGTACCTGGTTTACATTTTTTTTTTATTCCTGTGTGCTTTCTTTTCAAATGACATATCTGTAGTTGCTGCTGTGCTGCACTTGTGTTTCCTGTTTCACTGGTTCACACACACTTTCTCACTCCTTATTGGCTCCTCACCATCACTTACGGTGCAACTGGGGTAAAAGGAAAAAATACAGACATAATAATTTCAAAAAAACAATACAGAACATGCTGTTCTGTTTTGGGGGTTCAAGATATGCATGTGGCGAGAGATTCAAGATTGTGTTATAACTATACACCAGGCTGCTATAGCTATCATCTTCAATTACGGTGGCCACGGTGGGACAAAAGTCCAAATAGGCAAAAAATTAAAAATACAATCACTTTCAGGCAGAGGAACAGTTTTACATCAAAATAATTTTAACATTTTAACATTTTACTATTTAAACATAAAACTTTAGATTTTTACAGTTATGTAAATTACAGAAACCTATTTTATAAGTGCAATAAGACACTTCAAGGTGTGTGTTGGACAGTTCAAATGTATGGCTAGGGAGTTAGAGGCACTCAGTCTGTGGCATTGTGCCTCACTGTGCCTCCTAGCCATGCATTAGAACTGTCTGTCGCACACCCCATCGTGTCTTATGGCTTACTTATTTCTGGAAGTCCAGCTTGTTTTATGAATTGCTTACAGCCTCTTCCAATTTTTTTTGTTCAGCTCTGGAGAGTTCCATTTCCATTTCTCTGTCTTCAGCCATCATTGTGGAGTTTGTTGAGCTGGACCGAGAGACCATGAACTTGAAATGAGATGATGTCACAACTGCGATGTCAGGAACTGGTGAATGTGCTTAAAATAAATTTGCTGAAAGTGGTTAGATTTTATTCAGACTCATGAAATTTGTTTTATTCAAATAAATCTAAATTAAATTAAATAAAACAATTGCTATTTTTAACCACTTAGAAAATCATCCTTTGCTGGGGGGCTGAGGAACTCAGTTCAGTGCAACTGACTGCTTCAGCTGCATTTGATAAAATCTTTGTAAAGCACTTTAACACAAAGTGTATACAAGTGTGCTATATAGAACCAGATTCCATTCTACAGCCTCTGCATTGCCAGTATCTAACTACTGGCTTTGTAAAGCACTTTGAGATACAATGTGAATAAATGTGCTATATAGAACCAAATTCTATTCTACAGCCCCTGCACTACCAGTATCTAACAATCTGCCCTGTAAAGCACTTTGAGATATAGTGTGTCTAAATGTGCTGTACAGAACCAAATTCTGTTTTACAGTCCCTGTATTGCCAGCATCTAACTATCTGCTTTGAAAATCACTTTGAGATATAATGTGAATAAATGTGCTACATAGAACTAAATTATATTCTACAGTCCATGCCCTGCCAGTATCTAACTATCTGCTGTGTAAAGCACTTTCAAATATGGGGCTCAATTTTGCAAAGCCCCAGAGTGATGCAAATAAATAGCTTGTATCAATCAGAATTGATGCAAGTGACTCCTAGTGTCACATTTTGTGCCATTTCCAATTTTCTATCATTGGCTATGTCCCACCTGGGACCCCTTGTGCCAAAGTGTCCGTGTACCATCCTTGCACCCAACATGATGGTGTACCAGATTGCAAGGGGGCATGTGTCACAGCTGGGCTGCAACATCCCCATTATAGGGATTTTGTAAGCCCTGCCATGGGCGCAGCAAGTGGCTCAAGAAAGACCAGCCAGGAGGTGGTTTAAGCCCTTACTCCACTGCCACACAAGGTGGTAAATTGGGAGGGGGGCCTGAAAGTGGGGTCTAGGAGCAGACGGGGCATGTGTTGCAAGAGTGGTGTCCAGCAGAATTTGGGCCTTCCAGGGAGTGATGTGGCACCCCACGGTGGTGCCGTTATTATAACTATAAACCCAATGGGCTGGTACCGGGGGGTCCAGAGACAACCAGTGCCATGGCTCTAGGTGGCCAAAGACCTTGCAGCAGCACCAGCTCTGGGCACTGTTTGCCACTGGATTAACCTCTTCCCAGTACCAGCCTATTGGATGTATAGTTATATTAATGGAACCTGTGCTGTTGCCACTTCACTCCCTGGCATGTCCACCTTCTCCCCAACCACCCTATGACATCTCCATGCCCCTTCTGCCCTCAGATCCATCCTGATATGCATGATTTACCCTCCCCCCCATCATCCAGTCCCCTCTACTATTGTGCCAGGTTGGGGGGGGCAGATCCCTGTGGCAGGTCCCACAGGTCTGCTAAAGTTTTGCACTAGCCCATGGGAGTGGGGCAGTACCTGAGGACTGGAGGAGGGCAGATCTGATTCCACTTCACAAAAGTGGGAGCAGGGCAGAAGCAGGAAACTACAGACCAGTTAGTTTTACCTCAGTGGTAGGGAAAATGATGGAATCACTTCTGAAGGAAAGAATTGTTGAGTACCTAGAGGTCAGTAGGGCACAGGACCCAAGGCAACATGGTTTCACAGCAGGAAGGTCATGTCAGATGAACCTAATAGATTTCTTTGACTCGGTGACCAAAGCAGTAGACCAGGGAGGGGCTGTGGATATGGCCTACTGAGATTTTAGCAATATATTTGACATAGTCTCAGACAAACAATTAATATACAAGTTAGCCAGCCTTGGAGTGGGTCCCAAGGTGGTAGCCTGGATAGAAAAATTGGCTGGACAACAGGACACAAAGGGTAATAGTAAACGGAGTCCACAGTGAAGAAAGGAGGGTAACTAGTGGGGAACCACAGGGTTCGGTACTGGGACTGGTTCTCTTTAATGTCTTTATAAGTGACATTAGAGAGCACCTGGAAGGAAAAGTACGTCTGTTTGCAGATGACACAAAGATCTGCAACAGGGTCAATACACAAGGTGGGGTGGAAAGGAAGAAAAGGGACTTTGCAAGGTTGGAGGAATGGTCAACTATATTGCAGCTCAGATTCAATGCAAAGAAGTGCAAGGTAATGCACCTGGCAAACAAAAACCTAGGGGAAGAGTACTCAATTGGGGGGGGGGGTGAGATAATAACAACAACAAAAATCGAAAGAGACCTAGGAATAATTATATCAAATGACCTAAAAGTGGGCAAGCAATGTGAGAAGGCAGTAAGGAGGGCTGGGGGATACTGGGATGCATAGGGAGAGGCATCAACAGTAGAAAACAGGAAGTTGTTATCCCTCTGTACAGACAGTTGGTGAGACCCCATCTGGAGTACTGCATGCAATTCTAGAGACCTCATCCCCTCAAAGACATAGACAGAGTGGAGGATGTTCAGAGGAGGGCAACTAAAATAGTGCAGGGTCTGCACCTGAAGGCAAAAAAGGACAGACTAAAGCAGCTTAATATGTATACCCTTGAGGAAAGGATGGAGAGGGGGACATGATAGAAACTTTCAAGCATCTCAAGGGAATTAACAAAGTGCAAGAGGGTAGTATCTTTCAGAAAAAGAGATGTGCAAGAACAAAGGAGCACAATCTGAAGATAGAGGGGGGATGGCTCAGAGGTAACGTTAGAAAGTATTTTTTCACAGAGAGGGTTGTGGATGCATGGAACAGCCTTCCTGAGGAGGTTGTGGAGTCAAGAACAGTGGGAGAATTCAAGAATGCATGGGACAGACATAATGCAATTCTAGTGGGGGGTTAGGAGGAAGTAAGCTGTTGGTTAACTAGAATCTGCAGCTTATCCATCAAGTAGGAAAATGGTCAGACTAGGTGGGCCATCCGGCCCTTATCTGCCATCAAATTCTATATTTCTGTTTCTAGCAGGGATTTTGGCACAGGGAGTCCTGTTTTTTCTGGAATTCAGCACAGGGTCCCTGATGCACCTGGAGTTTGCCGCAGCCCTAGATCACTGCAGATTGCGGTAATGTGACTTCTTTCTGTGGTAGTAATGCCTGATTGGCCAACTGATGGAGATTCAAATGTTTTATAGGAGTACTTCTTTTCATATATACCTACCAGAATGAAGATGAGCACCAGTCACTCCGAAGTGGGACTGCTTTCAATAATAATGTAATTCCTTTTACTGCTGCTAGTACTTTGGGTGTTGTGATGGAAGTCAGGTTGGTGCTAGTGTGTGTGTTAGGTAGGAGATTCTTTAATTAAATCATGGGTATGGGTTTGTCACTTTGGCTAGGGCTTTTTGAGATACAACTGCATTTACCTGGGGAGAGTACAGTTTCTTAATCTTTATTGCTGCATTTTCTATATTTTTAGGGCTGTGGGAGGAGCCTACAGCCATTTTATGGGAGCTTTTTACCTCTGAAAATGGCCATTCTCACAACCTCGTCCACTGGACTTTTGGAAGTATCCTTCCAAAAGCCTAATGGAGCTGAAAGCCCTCTGCCATGCTCGGCGTATGGAATAACAGCCGCACTATTTCTGCTGTTATGTCCACATTCCGACGCATGCACTGTGCATGCACACAAGTCACGCGCATGTGCAGAGTCGTTCACATGTGCAGTGCTACAGTGCCAGCATGTTGCAAATGGCACAATACGATTCTCTGATTTGTGCCCTCCTCCCCAAGTCATCCCTAAATCGCAATATCGCAAACCTGGGAGCCCACCCCAATGTGCAAAATGTGGTTTTATCTGAAAAACAGAAAACGGATTGTGTTGTTGTACTGGTGCCTCCTGCCCACAGATGCCAGACATCAGGGTGCCCAATCCCCATATCGGTTTTCATGTGGCACACTGGGAGCCCACCCCAGTGTACCTAAATGTTTAAAAATTGTCCTGTAAATTAGAAAACGGTCCTTCATCAGTTTGTTTCCCCCATGTGGCACACTGGGAGCCCACCCCAGTGTACCTAAATGTTTAAAAATTGTCCTGTAAATTAGAAAACGGTCCTTCATCGGTTTGTTTCCCCCATGTGGCACACTGGGAGCCCACCCTAGTGTACCTAAATGTTACAAAACTGACCTGTAAATTAGAAAACAGTCCCTCATTGGTTTGTTTCCCCTTCAAAACTGAAAATGGTCCCTCATCGTCACTGTGGTCCCCCTCCTCACCCTCCCACTGAGTGCCCACCTCCCCACACCCTCCCCCACACCATACTAACCTCCAGAGCTCGGCACTGTCATCTTCTCTGGACCGGGACATGTCTGCACTCTGCAAAGCCCAGCCACGGACTGAAGAATTCAAGGTATGCATGCTATACAGTCATTCAATGGTATTTTTAACTTATGCTCATATCTCAGCCATTTTTTGGAATTTTTGCCCAACAATTTCAGCATGGGGGTCTTGGGACCCAACCACGTAAAAACTGTCACTGTAATTTTGTTACTCAGCCTGGAAAGATGATTTTGTGGTCACTGCATGGAATAACCTTTGGGTACCATTTCACAAAATGACAGTACCAGTATTCATGAGTTGGGATCCCAAAAAGCCCATGTTGCAAATTTGGTGAAAAATTCCAAAAAATGAATGTCATGAGCGTGCATTGCGCAGTTTCTGCGCAACGCTCCTAATGCCGCTAATTTTTAATGGTTTTACTTCACATTTTTAACATTGCCATTTTTGTACACCTGCTTCACAACAGTATAGCTGTCATTTTCCACAACCTGCCCGAAATGTGTTTTCGCACCTGTGGCACAGAATAGCATGTTTGCTTTGTGCAATCACCTATTGTGAAAATTAAATAAAATGACAGTGGCACTGTTTATGAAGAGGGGTCCAACAAAGGCCATGTTGAAAATTTGGTAAAAAAATTCAAAAAAATGACTGCATTATGAGTGTGCGCTGCACAGTTTCTACACAAGCTCCTAACGCCGCCAATTTTTAATATTTCCACTTCACACTTTTAACAGCTCCATTGTTGTAAGCCTCCTTCACAGCTGTACAGCTGTAATTTTCCACAACCTGCCAAAACTGTATTTTCACACCTGTGGCACAGAAAAGAGCGTTTGGTCTGCTCAATCACCTTTCGGGACAATTGAACAAAATGACACTGGCACTGTTCATGAGGAGGGGTCCAAAATAGGCCATGTTGAAAATTGAGTGCAACACCTACAACATATGGCCAAGTTACACCTGAGCGTTGAATAATTTCTACGCGCATGTCTAACTTTTTGTTACTTGGTAGCACTTCACAGCCCTATTGACTCTGGCCAGAGTTTGTTAATATAAGGAGCAGACAGACCTCTTAGACTACAGTTTAGTAACATTGGTGACTATGCACTAATGGATGGAAAGTAAGCACCAGAGGTGCGTACCCCACCAACGTAGCTCCATGGCAATGGACAGGCACAGAATGCATGGTATTCACTATCGCATACACCCTTGGGGCACCTGGCTGTGGCCCTGCACCACCCGGCATTCAGGTGCATGGAGGGCAGATGAGGTGGAGCAGCAGACCCAGGCGGGCAGCCAATCAGATGCCTGCCCTGGGTACCAGAGTGGATCCCCTGGATGGCCCTTTCAAAAGAGATCTCTGAATCCTCCTGGCTCAAGCTAACCAATGTGACTGCCCTTCCTAACATGTGGAATCCCTACCCCTGCCATGTATGTCCACCCCCTCCCTCTTATCCCAACCCTTCACCCTACCCTCCTACCCCTCCCTAGGCACCCTCTCTGGAAAAAGTACTCTTTGGCTGCTACCTCTGTACTACCATGCATTTAGCAATTTACTGCTTGATTAAGCTTACCACTGTTAAACTTCTATCATGTTATAGCACTGATCATCTACTTGCACTTATGTAATTACCTAACCTTACACCAATTCTTGTTATGTTTCTTACATGTGTGTAATATTGTGCTCAATTTATGTATTGTACTGTTGTGTTTGCATCTACTGACTTGGAACCTTTGTAATAGAGCCATAGTGGCTGAAAGGTATTAATTTGAATCTGAAATAAATAAAATAAATAAACAAACAACCAAATAAATAAATAAATAAATAAATGAATCGCTAAAGCAGACTCCCAGGAATGCAAGAATGGACCGCATTGTTTAGTGGTCCACACTGCCTGTTACCCACCCCTGTGGCACCACGCCATGCTCAGCACACAGATGCCCACCCCCAAATGAAACCCCTGCCCTGATCCTGGCACCAATGTGCAACACCCCCCCAACACAACTGCACACCCGCTCTGGTCCACTATGCTATCCCTCCCACCCTGTCACTCATCTGTGCCCCATCCCCGTCTGTGTGATAATACCCCACACACATCTGAGCCCCATCCCTGTAAATGGAGAATCTCCCTACATATCAGAGCCCCATCACCATATCAGCAGTACCCCCCCAGACACATCCATGCCCCATCACCATATACTGTATGTGCACACACACACACACACACACACACACACACACACACCCCAACAGAGCTCCCTCAGACAGGACCCAGCCCAGTACAGCAAGGCCTGACCACCTCAACCCCCAATCCTGGTTTCCCTGCCTGTCATTGGAGGGCAAGGACTCCCCCCCCCATGGCACAGACAGCACCACCCCCTGTTTCCCATACCTGCATGTTAGTGCCACGGCTACAGATGGCCAGTGGCACATCCTTCCACACATCTCCTCGGCTGACGGCTGTCCAACTGATGCTGGGGGCATGCTGCTTTAAATAGGCAATGTGCTTCCATCATCAGTTGGATGGCTGGCAGCAGAGGAGGTGTGTGGAGGGATGTGCCACTGGCCATCCATAGTTGCGGCACTGAAGTGCAAATACCAGGGATGGGGGGGCTGGTGTTGTCGGTGCTGTGGGGGGGGGCCATTGACCACCAATGACGGGCTTTGGAACTGGGATCAGTGGTTGGGGGGTGGTCTGGCCATGCTGTACTGGGCTGGGTCCTGTATGAGGGGCTCCACCAGTAGAAAACAGGAAGTTGTTGGCCCTCTGTACAGACAGTTGGGAAGACCACATCTGGAGTACTGTGTACAGTTCTGGAGACCCCATCTCCACAAAGACATAGACAGGGTGGAGGCTGTCCAGAGAAGCGCAACCAAAATGGTGCAGGGTCTGCACCAGAAGACATATGAAGAAAGACTAAAGGAGCTTAAGATGTATAGCCTCGAGGAAAGGAGGGAGAGGGGGGACATGATAGAAACTTTCAAATACCTTAAGGGAATCAACAAAGTCCAAGAGGGTAGCACCTTTCAAAAAAAGAGATGTGCAAGAACAAGGGGGGCATAATTTGAAGATAGAGGGGGGATGGCTCAGAGGTAATGTGAGGAAGTATTTCTTCACAGAGAGGGTTGTAGATGCATGGAACAGCCTTCCTGAGGAAGTCATAGAGTTAAAAACAGTGGGGGAATTCAAGAATGCATGGGACAGACATAAGGCACTACTGATGGGGGGTAGGAAGAAGTAGGCTGTTGGTTCACTAGGATCTGCAGCTTATCCATTAGGTAGGAAAATGGGCAGACTAGGTGGGCCAAGCGGTCCTTATCTGCTGTCAAATTCTATGTTTCTCTGGTGGGGGTGTGGGTGAGCACACATATGGGTATAGAGCACGGATGTGTTCTGGGGGGGTCCTGCTGATACAGGGACGGGCTCTGACGTGTTGGGGGTCTGCATTTATGGGGATGGGGCTACGATTTCTCAGGGTATTGCTGATATGGGGATTGGGCACAGATGTGTGCTGGGTTGGGTGGGCTGGCATAGGGGACTGGGGTGGTGGTCTGTTGGGGGGGTTGAAACTGGCTGCTTATACAGGGTGGGGGTTCCGTGTGCTGTGCGGCATGTACAGCAGTTATGGCAGCATACCCCCCTGCCATATCCAACCCCAGCCTATGCCCCCTGTGTGCAGCACTGTGCACCTTTGTGAATACTGCATAATGTGGGCATGCCCACAGTCCTACCCCCAACCTGCCCTGGCACATAGCTGCCCATGTGTCTGGGGGGTCCACCACGTAACTGGCTTTCGTGCACTCTAAGAATGCTGCTGGCTTCAGGGCATTCCTACTTATGACTGTCTACATGTCTCAGATACGTAGCATGTAGGCAATCCTGTGTTTTGTGCATAGGGCTCATTTTCAGTGGGCTTTGCCAAAGGAGGTAGATTGTGGGGTACTAGGTGGTTTGGGCAGGGGGGTTTAATAACAGGGAGAGGTCAGGGAGGGTTTACACAGGATGGAGGGAGCTTTTAAATATCAGATTTAGAATTTCTGTTTTTCAGCAGTATTTTTTTCAAAAACCTAAAATCAGAATTATCTTTTCTGTTATCTGAGGTATCCTTTTTTGAATGGATATCCAAGCAACCCTAGTGAAAACCTGCCAGGATAGTAGGTCACAGGGGGAGGTAGGGAACCCTAATATGGCAGACATGTTAGCCCAGGGGTCTCCTTCTGCTGACAATATCGATTTTTTATGTAATGTGTATGAAGGGGTGCTATATACTGTAAATCTAAATTCCTCTCTACAGTCACTGCACTACTAGTATCTAGCTCTTGCTTTATAAAGTACTTTGGGATACTGTGCCATATGAAAGCACTATATAAACCCATATTCTTTTCTAGTTTACTGTCCCTGCACTAATAGTATCTAGCTCTTTGCAATATAAAGTACTTCAAAATATAGTGTATGTGAAAGACAATGTATAACTCCAGATTCTGTTCTGGTCTACTGTCCCTGCAGTACTAGAATCTAGCTCTATGCATAGTAAAGTACTTTGGGATACAATGTGTATGAAAGGTGCTATATAAATCCAAATTCTATTATATACACTCCTTGTATTAACAGTATTTATCAAAGCATCCACACACCACCTCACCGTGCTGCCATCTGAATGAAAGGGTATAACAGTGCAACATGGTATTTGAACAGCTTTTGCTCTCAGTCATTCAGATGGTGACTGGTGTAGCAATCCTTGCACCACCTCCGCCCTGCCACCATCTGAACAAAAAGACAGTAACAGTGCAGTCATGGCATTTTAGCACACTTTCACTCTCATTCATTCAGATGGTGACTGGTGTAGCAATCCTTGCACCACCTTGCCCTGTCACCATCTGAACAAAAGACAGTAACAGTGCAGTCATGGCATTCTAGCACACTTTCACTCTCATTCATTCAGATGACGACTGGCATAGCGATCCTTGCACCACCTTGCCCTGCCACCATCTGAAGGAAGGAGAGTAACAGGGCAATTATGGCATTTGAGCAGCTTTTGCTCTCATTCATTGATATAGCAGACAGCTGAAATTTAGAGGAGCTACACCCCTCACCATGTCAGGGGTAAATTCCTCTTTATACTCAGCACACTCAGTTGGGATGAGTGTGGATGTTCATGTGCTATATGGGCTGGTGGAAAAGGGATATGTAATTATTATCAGGACCATGGGAGGAGGAGAGGGGTTGGGTACTATGTGAGATGGAGGAAGAGGGTATTTAGTCATTACCAGAAACAGTGGGGAGGAGAGGGAGTTGGGTATCATGTGACTTGCAAAAGGGGATATTTAGTCATCACCAGGATGATGAGGGAGGAGGGGGAGTTGCGTTCTATGTGGGTTGGTGGAAGGGTGTGTGTGAAATTATTTGTGTCGGTGAAATGGGGTATTTAATCATTACCAGGACTATGTGGAGTGTAAAAGGGTTATGGGACTCCGGAGGCTTCCTTTAAGTCTGTTGCAACAGCAGTCTTTTTTCTTTTGTTTCACTACTGTCCCCTTTATTTCTCCATCGACAGGTAGGCCATCTGTCTGATGCCCTTACTATCTCTTGTCTTTAATTTCCCTGAATTCAGCCTATGTGAGCTCCACTGACCCCTTCATATCAGCTCTACTTGTACAATTAAAATCCCTTCCCGAGGGTGTGCACACTCGCTCCTCGGACGCTCGCACAATGCTCTACCTGATCGTGCGAACGCCGTGTTAGTGAGTCCGGGTGCTGCAAAATAAATGAAAACCCCTGTAAAAGGTAGACAGGTTGTTCTGTCAGCAAGTCACTCCTGTCCTGTTATGCTGCTCCTGTTCATTTAAGACGAGTTAGGAAAACATAGAGAAAAGCCGCCTGTCAGTTTTGTAAGGTGCGGTGCAGTTTTAACAGGCAGTTTGAATGAAATGAAAGAGAATGAAATGCTGTCTTGGGTTTGCTACAATCCTGTATTCCTGCAGCTCTGCAATATGCTGGTCTGCCAAATGGGTTGTTTCACAGTGTATCAATGTTTCCAAACCATCAGACGAACAGCACAATGAAAGTGTTTTCCTAGGAATTCGCAGCGGGTGTTTTGTAGTTTAGCTGTTCAGCGCTGCAGCCTTGCACAAAACCCGCATTAGCATAAAGTGCCAGTGCAAGTGTTTTTGTTTCGTTAAAGTGCTGGTACAAGTGTTTGTCTCGATAAACAGGAATCTGTATATTGCTCCTTGTTGCTTTACGATCAAAGGAAGTTGTGTTTAAGCCATATAAATGGCTTACCTGAGGAATGTATGCTACACAAAGCTCTGTCTCACTTTTCTCTCAACTGCAAAACCCCTTCAGCCTCTGCCTCGTTCTCTATAGAGCTGGACGGCCAAATCATTAAAATATTTATAGAGAGAGGACTGGAGGGAGGAGTCTATGGGCCGTGGAAACTGCACAATATTCAGTAATTACTGTAATCTTGGTGTTAAACAAGAATGGGTGTTTTTAGTTATGTTTTCTTAGTATACCAAATGTATAAGAATATGGGTAAAAAAAGAAGGTAATGTAAAATATAGATTTTGGTAACAAAAGTTATAGAAAGGGAAGGGGCTTCCCTCATCATCTGATTCCTTAGCACTATAAATGTAGGACTAATGCTGATACTAGTTACAGTAGTTCGCTGTAGGGCTCAGCAGGGAGCTGACCCTATCAAGACCCTATTACTTTCCAGTGATTTATGTTGAATGTTTGAGTATGTTTATTCTGGAGATATCCTCTTTTTATTTCTTTGTGGCAAACAGTTCATTTTTTTTCATTATTTTTGAAAAGTTTGCTGAATAAAAGCTGATTTATTTTGTTCTGAACTTTGATGTCTGCGTGTGAATCCCACAGTCCTCTTACACTGGTGTTAGAAGTGGGATTCTTTGAGACACCCAGAACTTTGCTGTCTCAAAGACAGAATACCGGACTAGGTATTCAATATACACCATGATGGAACAGACAGCTACCAGCAAACCTATTACCAGCCATCCAAGTTCTGGTGGGGTTCAGACCCGCAGGATAACAGAAATCACCCAAGAACCGTTGTTGACTAGACTGCCAGATGTTAGACGAAGGGAGACAAAGAGAGAGGATAAAGAGACTGAAGGAGGTGCCATGTCTGCCAAGATGAATATACCAGAGGAAAGACCCCCTGAAGATATACAGGACCTACTGAGATGGTTGTGCATCCAGCAAATGGACCTAGGGAGGCAATGGGAGATGGATCATTTGCAGAGTGAGACTCGTTGGACTGATACCTGATAAGCCATACAAGCTATAGGTACCTCTAGGCCACCCTTGCCTAGGGATCAAAGTTGACTGGTCCAGACAATATTGAGGCCTACATAACGACCTTTGAAAGAGTGGCAGAGGCCTGTTGATGGCCCAAGGAACAATGGGTAGTGCGGCTTGCTCCTTATCTATCTGGGAGGGCACAGCTAGCCTACAGCCATATGGACAGGGGTCATGTGAATGATTTGATTATGTCCGGCAGGCTATATTGAAAAGGTACAATATCAGTGTGGAAACATATAGACAGAGGTTCCAAACCTTTCGATACCGCACTGCTGAATCCCCCCAAGAGGCGTACACACAGCTGTGTGACTTATGTTATAAGTGGTTACAACCCTCCTCCAGAATTATAGGTCAGGTGATGGAAGCCATTGTTTTGGAGAAATTTATCAAACCCTACCACAGGACATCCAGATGTGGGTGATAGAACATCGCCCAGAGACTGCACAGAAAGCCATTGACCTAGCAGAGGACTACATAACTGCCAGACCTTCTATAACTAAAGGACACTCCGGTGCTAATGGACCCTCACCCATGGTAAGATCCTTTTCATCTGCTACCTCTTCTGGTTCTACCTCTACTAATACCGGGAGCTCAACTGTTTTGGAGGGAACTATTGGAGGGACACCCACAGGGTCTGTTAGGATGGGAAGGGGGTAGAACCCTGATATCGTCTGTCATGAATATCAAGGAAGAGGTCATATTGCCAGATACTTCCCTAAGAAAAAGAAAGACTATTATCACCTAGCCCTTGCTAACTGGGGACAATATATGATGGTAGCGCAGCTTGAAGAGAAGGAGGTTCATGCGCTATTGGACTAGTGTAGTAGGCAAATGTTGGTACAAGCAACATTACTGCCCCAGGAAAGAAATGAAGGTACAACAGGGGTCATGTGTATCTACGGGGATGTTCATTATTATCTGGTCCAGAGTACTACCCTATGTGTGCAAGGGCAGGTTCAACATGTGAAAGTAGGACTGGTGCATAAATTACCTGTGCCAGTGGTGACAGGGTATGATTATCTGAACTTTGATTCACTGATGACTATGAACCCTAAGGTATCTGCCATCACCACTAGGGCACAAAGTAAGCAAGAAAAAACATTGTCCCAGATATTCCCTTTTGATGATGATGTTTATAATACACCGGGGAAGGACAGGAAGTCAAAACTGGACAAATGGAGAGCCAAGGTATTGTGGAACTGTAAAAAGGACATTCCTGAAACAATGGACACATGTAACAAATATGTCACATTTAGTTCTGAGCAAAGGACTGATAGCTCTTTAACCCCTCATATTTTACAGGTTGTAAAAGCAAACAGTAATGCAGCCTACCCCAGATATGTGATGCACAACAACTTGTTATACAGGGAATGCAAGAACCCCTCAGCAGGGACTGTGGTAGAACAATTAGTTGTGCCTACTCACTACTGCCAACAGTTAATTTCTTTGGCTCATGACATTCCTATGGCAGGCCACCTGGGCAGGGATAAAACCCTGTGTCGGTTGTTTTACCGCTATTACTGGCCAGGGATCCATGAGCGGGTGTCCAGCTACTACCATAGTTGCCAGGAATGTCAAAAGGTAGCTGCAGTGACAAAAACAGAAAAAGTGCCCATGTAACCCCTTGCATTAATACCACCCTATTTGAACGGATTGCTATGGACATTGTGGGCCCCCTACCCAGAAGCAGTAAAGGAAATCACTTTATCCTGGTAGTGTGTGATTACACTACCCATTACCCAGAGGCAATTTGTTTACGAACTCTTACTGCTCCAAGAATAGCGGAGGAACTGTTAAAAATATTCAGTAGGGTTGTGGTTCCCAGAGAGATTTTAACCGACAGAGGTAGTAATTTTCTTTCAAGTTTGCTGTCCTGTCTCTATCAATCCTTGGGTATTGTGGTGCTGTACACCTCTCCATATCACCCACAAACCAATGGACAGTCGAGAGGTTCAACAAAACCTTGAAGAAAATGTTAATGAAATTCGTACAAGATGAAGGGAAGTTATGGGACATCTATTTACTGTTTTTAATGTTTGCATACAGGGAGGTACTCCAAGCATCCACTGGTTTTTCCTCTTTTGAATTGCTTTACGGGAAAAATCCAAGGAGACCTTTAGATATTATGAAAGAACCTTGGGAGGGGCAAAAGGGACTTGAGGGTACCCCAACTTTGGAGTATATCACCCAATTAAGACAACAAGTCACACATTACATTGAACTGGCCCATCAGTACAATTGTAACCCCTAGATGGCGCTATCCCAGGGGCTACTACCCCTGCCTGATTTGCCACTAACAGGTTGAGGGGCCTGGATCCAATGGCGGGTGCCTCCACCCAGAGGTCAGGGTTTGCAATAGTTAAACTAACTTGGTCACAGCCCTCTGGGACACTGCAACCCCCCTTTCTTCCCACTAGTGGCCCACACAATATATCAGAATTACCTTCACAGTATACACTTACCCCCAGGTCTGGTTCCGGCACTGGGACCTCCTGTGAAATGAGATACAGTGCAACAATCACAGTACAGTACTTTAACATAGACAAATACCTCAGGCAGTATAACTTTGCTGAAACAAGCAGCTCTGATTTATTTAGGGGATATAACAAGGACGGAAATCAGGTTAATTAGCTTATCACTCTAATAATCTACCTATGGCTCTGTGCAGGCCTATCCCTATCAATTACTGTCCCTGGGTACCCAAGCCCTAGTGGCTAGTCCAAACCGTGGCAGCTGGTAGGGGCCCTTTCACACAGAGAAAAGGAGAATTAAACAGTCAGCAGTACAGTAATTCCATTTGGATTTAATGTGGCAATTCAACAGGACGACCCTGAATTAGTACTCACGACCTCCAAATAAGATAGGGTCCTTCAATGTCAGCAGGGCTCACTTGAGGTACACAAACCTCTTCACACATCCATATAAAAAGCACTATACCAGGCAGGCTGCATCTGTATCCGATCGCAATTACTGCACAATACCGGGAGAACACACAGCAGATTCAGTTCCTGACAGACCGAGTGCAATTTTCAGCAATTCTTCCAGTCTTCTACAGGGTGAGCCTGTTTTCTCTTCAGAGATCCTTTGATTCTTTTCACAGGACGGATTCAGTCCTAACAAGCTGCAGACCGGAACTCTGGGCCTTATACACGTTTTGACTAAAACTGCACACTGAAAAAGCACAGGGCTCCTTCCTTCTTCACTGCCAAAGCTCAACTGACACTCCAACCGACAAAACCGGGCACTTCCTTTGAGTTCCTCCCAGTTCTTGACTGGATTGGCTGTCCTCACAATAGACTGCTGCTGTTGGTCCAAAAGGCACTGAAGTCTAAACTACATCTCCCAGAGTCACTGCCCATACAATCCTCTTGTGGCTGGCTCAGATTATGAGTCCAAGTTCTAATTCGTCCAAGGCACCATTTTAGAGCTAGCTTACCCCACACTGATTGGTCCAGTTCAGCAGTTCAAAACTAGAATGGGAACTAGCAGACACAGTTCTGACTGCAAAGAAAGCAGGTTAGACAAACTGTAATTTCATTATTACTCTAAATAATTTCTGGCAAACAGTTACATCTTTCAGATAGGTTCCTTTGCACTCCTAGTGACTGCAAAAATGAAGTGAATTGGCAGCAGCTCGAGTGGTACTCAGAGAAGCACACAGTCCCCCCATACAAACTAATTATGTCTGCAAGCAGACAGCTCTTAAAGAGACAGTACCAGAGGCTCTAAAAACACTCACTGATAAATGGCTTAAATGCCAAACACCATTCAGGCTTGGAGCATTCAAGCAAGCTCCTGGAAGTCTTTTGGGAACCCCCATTTGCAGGGGGGTTACACAATCTAGAAAAACAGTCAACCCAGAAGAGATACTATGGCCAGGGGGTGGGCAATAAGGTCCTACAGCCAGGAGATAAGGTGCTACTGCTACTGACCTCCACTGAAAGCAAGCTTACTATGAAATGACAGGGACCATATGTAGTACAGAGACAGGTCGGTCCTGTCAACTATGAAGTAGACATCCCTAATAGGAGAAATACATTGCAGATATATCATGCCAACCTCTTAAAAAAATGGCATGATAGAGAACAAACATCTGCCCTAGCATTATATGTATATCCCGAACAACAAAACAGTGAGTTAGAGCAGGCCTGTCAAAGATTGAAAGGTATAGGGGGATATGAACAGTTATCCCTTAACCCTGACCTGGACAGTCAGAAAAAAAAGGATCCTATGGCTGATTCAGTACATGGGGTGAACTGGTCTCCAGAGAGGGCCTTAGAAAGGGCCGGCTGGCGACAGCTGCAAGATGGGTCTTGGGCCTCTGACCCGACTGTCCTGATCTCGGGCCTTATATAGAACACTGCTCTGGTGGTAGATTCTGCTCCTCCACTGCAAGGTGGTCCAAGTTCGACTGGTGAGCCTCAGAAGGTTGGAAAGGGGCTTCCTAAGGTACCTAGTTCTGCTATTGGTGGTATTCCTCCACAACCTCCTATGGAGGTCTTGCTTACAACTGCTGATTCACTTGACTCTGGGGCTATTGAACCTAGTTTTGTTCCTAAGGTAGTAACTTCTGGAGCCGCAACCTTTGCTAGTTTGTTTCAAAAACCGCTTGAACTAGCAAAAAGAAGGAATGCAGTTCGTCTGCGGTTTTTCGGTCGATCTGAGGAAATCCCTGATCGTTTTTATATTGGGAAGATATTACTGAAACAATCTATGGGTTTCTTTCCAGCCCAGGTATATGCTTTGATCCACTCTCCTGGGAATAACTCTTTTGATATTAGCTTCAGATCCCATGATTTCCTCAACACTTTTTGGATATGCTACGCCCAGTTGAAAAGTAACCCCCCTGGCGGGATTTTTTAGGCAATTCCCCTGACTAAACAGTCACTTAAAGTTATCACTGTACTGTTTCAGAATGAGGGGGTTAATGTTACAGACATTATCTACTGGTTGAAGAAGAGATGCGAAATACGGGGTGACCCAGAACCTGTTATGGATGATGAGGGTTTTGGATTGGGGATGGCATTTCAAGATTAACCTACCCCAAATGGATGTGGGACTCACGCATTTACCAAAATGTTTTTTCTTGGATCAGGATAAGGGGTTTGTCTTTACCCCGGCCAGCCTCGCCATTGTTACAAACGTGGCTCGGCTAGACACATTAGTCGTACTTGTGATGTGGTAAAGTGGTCTCAGCGTGGAGAAACGGGTCATTCAGCCATGTATTGTTATAGTCCCCCCACCTGCTCCTTGTGTGAGGGGGACCATTCCTTTTTGGTTTGTCCATGGGCTGCTCATAATACTTCTCATTCTGATTTTGAAGTTCAGGATTGTTATCTTAATACTGCCAGTAGACCGTTTCAGTTTCACCCCGGTATGACTCCCGAGGACCATCTGTAGTTTCTGTTCAGGTTTGGCCTGACTTGATGTCCCCTTTGAGTGTTTCTGAAATCACTGTTTTAGTTCTTCCTGGTTTTACCATTGCCATAGTTATTGAGGGTCTGGACCCAGTACTGGCTTTACCTCCTGGTGCGCCTGGTGTAATGCCTCCCCTTTGCCTCCTGAGAAGGCTTTTTACTTCCAAAAAATGGAGGGGGAGTTTACGTCATAGACAGTCAGTTAAGCCTCCCACCCCTGTGCTGGAGGATGTTGTTCCTTTAAGTAACACATTTTCTGCACTACCTACTGATGAGGCCGATCCAGGGTCAGAGTCTGACTCTGTCTCATTACCTTCTTCATTGGTGACTGAAGGGACTTCAGGGGGTGAGATGGTACAGGACACTGTGGCTGATACAGTGAAGAAAAAACTCATGGGGATGAGGGCATGGCTCAAGTCTCACCCAGATGTGATGCCTCCTGACTGATTCTCTTTTCCCTGGCTCAGTCACTGTATGATTTTTCTTTTGTCTCTCTCAATGTTAATAGCATAAAGTCTAAATGGAAGCGGACCATGACATTTGCCTATTTTTCTACTCATTTGTTTAACATTATTATTTTTCAGGAAACAACATATAAAATAGACTTTGACAGCAGAAAAGGACCACTTGGCCCACCTATTCTGCCCATGTCCCTACCTAGAGGATAAGCTGCAGATCCTATTTAACCAACAGCCTAAGTCTTCCTACCCCCCAGAAAAATTGCCTTATGTCTTTCCTATGCATTCTTGAATTCTCCCACAGTTTTAGACCCCACAACCTCCTCAGGAAGTCTGTTCCATGCTTCCACCACCCTCTCTGTGAAAAAATACTTCCTCACATTGCCCCTGAGCCATTCCACCTCTATCTTCAAATTGTGTCCCCTTGTTCTTGCACATCTCTTTTTCTGAAAGATGCTACCCTCTTGGACTTTGTTGATTCCACTGAGGTACTTAAATGTTTCTATCATGCGCCCCCTCTCTCTACTTTCCTCAAGGGTATACATATTAAGCTCCTTTAGTCTCTCCTCATATGGCTTCTCTTGCAGACCCTGCACCATTTTAGTTGCCCTCCTATGAACTGCCTCCATCCTGTCTATGTCCTTGAGGAGATGGGGTCTCCAGAACTGGACGCAGTACTCCTGATGGGGTCTCACCAACTGTCTGTATAGGGGGACAACAACTTCCTGTTTTCTGCTGGTGATGCCTCTCCCTGTATATCCCAGTATCCTCCCTGCGCTCCCTACTGCCTTCTCACATTGCTTGTCAACCTTAAGGTCATCTGATATGATTACCCCCAGGTCCCTTTCCATTTTTGTTGTTGTTACTACCTCCCCCCCATTGTGTAACCTTCCCTGGGTTTTTGTTTCCCAGGTGCATTATTTTGCACTTCTTTGCATTGAATCCAAGCTGCCATACTTCTGACCATTCCTCCAACCTTGCCAAGTCCCTTCTCATCCTTTCCACGCCTCCTTGTGTATCAACCCTGTTGCAGATCTTTGTGTCATCTGCAAAGAGGCATACTTTTCCTTCCAGTCCCTCTGCAATGTTACTTATAAAGACATTAAAAAGGACTGAACCCAGTACTGAACCCTGCGGTACCCCACTAGTAACCCCTCTTTCTTCAGAGTGGACTCCATTTTCAATTACTTTCTGTGTTCTGTTGTCCAGCCAATATTTTACCCAGGGACCCACTCCCTGGCTGGTTCGTTTGACTATTAATCTTTTGTGTGGGACTGTGTCACATGCCTTGCTAAAGTCTAGGTAGGCCATGTCCACAGCCCCACCCTGGTCTACTACTTTGGTCGCCCAGTCAAAGAAATCAATTAGATTTGTCTGACATGACCTTCCCACTGTGAACCCATGCGGCCTTGGGTCCTGTGCCTCAATGGCCTCTAGGTACTCAACAATTCTTTCCTTCAGAAGAGATTCCATCACTTTTCCTACCACAGAGGTCAAACTGACAGGGCTGTAGTTTTCTGCCTCTGTCTTGGTCCTACTTTTGTGAAGGGGAATCACATCTGCCTTCCTCCAGTCCTCAGGTACCACACCATCCTCCCATGATCTGTTAAAAAGGGTAGTCAGTCGTGTCACTAGTTCTCTGCTTAATTCTTTTAGAATTCTGGGGTGAATTCCATCTGGCCCCATTGCTTTGTCCACCTTCAGTTTTAAGAGTTCTTTCAGAACCATTTCTTCTGTGAAAGGATTGGGATCGACACCCCTATCCAGAGTGCTTCTGTTAATTGGATTAGGCACCTCCCCCATCTCCTCTTTTGTGAATACTGAACAGAAGTATTCATTTGGTATCCCTGCTTTTTCACTGTCCCTCTCTGCCCACCCACCGTCCATTCTATTCAGCCTCACTATCCTTCCCTTTGTCTTTCTACACTCCCTGATATACTTATAAAAGGTTTTATCCCCCTTCTTAACCGAGTTGGCTATCTTTTCCTCAGTTTGGGCCTTTGCTATTCTGACTATCCTCCCTGCTTCCTTCTGCCTTAACTGGTACAGTTCTCTGTCCTGCTCCTTCTGTGTTCTGTTTTTTGTTTCCTTTTTCCTTTTTTTTTTATTTAGTCTGATGGATTATTGCTTTGTTCATATGGTTTTGGGATTCTGTATCTGTACTTCCCCTATTCTTTTGATAGGGAGGGAGAGGGGGAACATTTTTCGATGTTGTACTGATAGTGCATGTTTTTTCTTTACCATTTCTTATGATTTTGTATGAAGTAATACATATTTGTTTGAATGTTTTTCTGAGTTTTGAAGAACATATTCCCCTACCCTTTTAGTGTGTGTGTGTGGGGGGGGGCAGTGTTATGATTTCATTTGGGTCCTATTCACTTATTTAATAGTAAACTAGAAAAGGTATGACTGTAATACTTATTTGATTTATTTTATGATTTGTATAATTTTGTGTGAGTTAATACTGTTTTGTATTTCTTTGATTTTGAAGTTATAATAAAAAAAATAATCCCCCTACACTTTTTCGATAAGTGCCATGGGATCTTTAGCATCCACCTGAACTACCACCAATCCAGGCAGATGGGACCTCGGTTTAATGTCTCATCCAAAAGACGGCTCCTTAGAAGTGCAGCACCCCTCTCATGTTGCTCTACAGTGTCAGTATTGGGATATTAACCCAAGTGCCAGATGTGAGAACTGAACCCACAGCCCTCTATCAGTGGGGAGTAGATCTGGAGATCTGGACTGACCATAATCACCTATGTTGGTTACAGGCTATGAAGGAAAAGAATCCCCACATTATGCTGTGGTACCTGGCCCTACAGCCATACAGGTTCATCATTAAACACAGATCCGGTCCTGTCAACAAAAATGCTGATTTCATGTCCCGTTATGGGGCAGGACCATCTGAATCTCATAATTAGGTAAAAGCAGACCTCGGGGTAATGTAAGATAAGGCATCAGAGGACAGCCACTGGTACCAATTTATTACTCATGTATTGTTGTGTTTAGGGACCCCGAGGTGGAGCTTTGGAGAGTGGGAGGGCTGAAGCTCCATCTCTCCTCTGGAGAGATCTGATCAGTTCTACCTGATTATGGGACAGAGTCTGTAGTATTTTGAAAACCCTTTAGGTTTCCACTTAGGTGGGGAGGAGTTGTAAAAGGGTTATAGGACTCTGGAGGCTTCCTTTAAGTCTGTTGCAACAGCAAAGTCTTTTTCCTTTTGTCTAGCTACTGTACCCTTTATCTCCCCATCGACAGGTAGGCCACCTGTCTGATGTCCTTACTATCTCTTGTCTTTAATTTCCCTGAATTCAGCCTCTCTGAGCTCCACTGATCCCTCATGTCAACTCTACTTGTACAATTAAAATCCCCTCCCGAGGGTGCGCACACTCGCTCCACGGACGTTCTCACAAGGCTCTACCCGATTGTGCGAACACCATGTTAGCGAGTCTGTGGCTGCTGCAAAATAAACGAAAATCCCTGTAAAAGGTAGACAGGTTGTTCTGTCTGCAAGTCACTCCTGTCCTGTTATGGTGCTCCCATTCAGTTAGGACGTGTTAGGAAAATGTAGAGAAAAACCACCTGTCAGTATTGTAAGGTGCGGTGTAGTTTTAGCAGGCAGTTTGAATGAAAAGAAAGAGAATCAAATGCTGTCTTGGGTTTGCTACAATCCAGTATTCCTGCAGCTCTGCAATATGCTGGTCTGCTGAATGGGTTGCTGCACAGTGTATTAATGTTTTCAAAGCATCAGACAAACAGATACAATGAAAGTGTTTTCCTATGAATTTTCAACGGGTGTTTTGTGGCTTAGCTGTTCAGCGCTGCAGCCTTGCACAAAACCCGCATTAGCATAAAGTGTCAGTGCAAGTGTTTTTGTTTTCTTAAAGTGCTGGTACAAGTGTTTCTCTCGATAAACAGGAATCTGTATATTTCTCCTTGTTGCTTTACGATCAAAAGACGTTATGTTTAAGCCATATAAATGGCTTACCCGAGGAATGTATGCTGCACAAAGCTCTGTTGCACTTTTCTCTCACCTGCAAGACCCCTTCAGCCTCTGCCTCGTTATCTATAGAGCCGGCTATCCAAATCATTGTAATTTTTATAGACAGAGGACTGGAGGGAGGAGTCTATTGGCCATGGAAACTGTACAGTATTCAGTAATTACTGTAACTTTCGTGTTAAGCAAGAATGGGTGTTTTTAGTTATGTTTTCTTAGTATACTAAATGTATAAGAATATGGGTAAACAAAGAAGGAAATGTAAAATAAAGATTTTGGTAACAAAAGTTACAGAAAGGGGAGGGGCATCCCTCATCATCTGATTCCCTAGCACTATAAATGTAGGACTAATGCTGATGCTAGTTAGTTCGCTGTAGGGCTCAGCAGGGAGCTGACCCTATCAAGACCCTAGCACCTTCTAGTGGTTTATGTTGAATGTTTGAGTATGTTTATTCTGGAGATATCCTCTTTTTATTTTATGAGGGGGAGTGGGCTACTATGTGCGCTGATGAAAAGGGATATTTAATTATTACCAAAATGATGAGAAAGGAGAGGGACTAGGGATGCCATGTGTGTTGATGAAAGGGTATTTTTAATCATTGCTAGGTACATGTGGAGGAGGTGGTGATAGATACTATGTCTGCTGGCAAAAGGGGATATTTAATCATTACCAAAATGATGAAGGAAGAAGTGAAATTGCACACTATATGGCCTGGAGGAAGGGGGTATTAAATTATTACCAGGGCAATGGTGGAAGAGAGGGACTTGTGTTCAATGTGGGTTGGGGAAGGGAAGGAGGAGCACCATCTAAAGTTGACCATAAAGACCATTGATGACGTCCAACTTACCTAGGTCTCTGAATATTAATGTCTAAGAGACTGGGTGGACCAAAGTTTGAAGAATGATCTTGCCCAAGGGTAGCATATACACCGAAAACAACATGAGGGAAAGAACCAATCCCTGTGGAACCCTACAGTTTAAGTCCCTTGGGCATCACAAGAACTTACCCATCACCACCCTTTGAGACCTGCCCTGAAGGTAGGACTCAAACTTGCACAGATCTGGGCCAGTGAGTCCCACATATGGTGTCAAATGCAGAAGAGAGATCCAGGAGTACAAGAATTGATCTCTCTCCCCCCCCATCTTTCACCATGAACAGATCATTTTGCACCCAGACCAGGACAATTTCAGTGCTGAATCCCAGACAAAACCCTGACTAGAGAGGCTCATAGGTATCAACGGTCTCAATGTGAGGCTCACGCTGCAATGCCACCACGTTCTTGCTAACCTTAGCTTAAAATGGTAGGTTAGAGACTTGTTAGTAATTTACTAGGACATCTGGGTCCAATGTCATTTTTTTCAAAAGGGGATCTTACCAGCCTTCAAATGCAGATGAGATGTCAAAAAGGACAAGAATGGAATGATGACCCATCTCTTACCATGAGGTTTCACTGAACACCTTCATGAGTGCAGTCTCCATTACGGGCGGGGGATCCCAACTGGAGAGCCTCATCAATTTCAAACCTAGATTTCATACCTTTCTGGATGACCCTCCAACTGGGCTGCCACCACCATCTCAATTTCCTTCTCCAAAATGGGAAGGTTCAAGACAGGCCTGTATATCAGAAGATTGTCAGGATCCAAAGATGGCTTCTGAAGGAAGGGTTTCACCACTGCCCATTTTAGAGTTGCAGGAAAATTAACCCTCACCAAGAGAACAGCTGACTATTTCTTAAATAATAGGGCCCAGGTCCCCCCACCAATTATCAAATGGTTGGGCACTGGGTACACCAAACAGTATGTGGTACACAGTCCTGAGAAAACCTAACACACCTCCTCAAAAGCAACAAGGCAAAGATCCATCAAATATTGTCAATTTCCTAAGCAATTCTCCATAATGGTACTGCTCACTAATCACAGGCTGCTTAAGGAGATCCTCAGTCAATCAACTTTAATTTGCAAAAAAGCACTATTCACAAAAGATTAGAGCTCTTGTACAACAGCCATAAAATCGCATTAAAATATTAACATATTAAAATACATATCAACTACATCTAAATGGTTAGTCAGTACTCAGCAAAGGCAAGATTAAACAGATGCATCTTTAATGCAGATTTAAAACTCTCCACAGTCAGGCACTCTCATATCCGATGAGGTAGAGAGTTCCACAGGGTTGGGCCTCAAACACAAAAGCCCGCCCCCCCCCGAGCTTTTAAAATGGATCCTGGGAACCTCTAGAAATCCCTTATCAGTGGAGCAGAGTGAGAGGGACGGGCAGTAGAGGTGAAAAAGATCTTGCAGATAGTGTGGTCCCAATCTGTGTAGGGCCTTATAGGTCAGCAAACCGACCTCGAAGGTGATCCACCACTAAATCATTGGCCAATGCAGGCCATGAAGCACAGGCATGATATGGCAAGATTGAGGTAAGCCAGGAGGAGGGGAGGAACAGCCCTACATAAATCCAAGCAAAGGGGAAACATTTACCGCACAACAGAGGATTATGCATGATGGATCAGGGTTGTTTGTGCGATCGGGGAGCAGGGCTTTTACAGATGATGGGGGACTCCTTCAGGAGCACACAGCAGACACCTGGTCACCCAGAGCTCACATTCTTCTGCTATCACCACCACCCCCCCCAGGCAGGGGAAGAGGAGTGCAAGGTACAATGAATCATTTATCGAGGATCCTAATCCAGCCCTGCTCTTGGTTGAACAAGGGGAAAGAGGGCAATAGATTTCCATATGCTCATAGACATTTTATTTATTTATTAAATTTTGGTGACCGGGTAAGCCCACTGAGCCCTGGCGGTCCCTTTATCAGGGGTGACCCGGGATTGCATAGCATTGATAAATAACACAGTATGGTATTGAAATACTACAGTATGATACAGTCAGCTGGTTACATTTGATGAGAAGAACATACAGTCATAGTGTTGTACAGGAGAGTATCCGAACTTGTGACTAGACAAGGAAATGAGCGAGGAGGGTGTTAGCTACATTACTGATACAAGTAACACTCTGAGGGTAGTTTAGGACTGTGAGATTCAGATGTCCATGTGAGGGTCCCAGCAGCCCTAGCAATGGCATTTGGTAGTTGCCATCATCTGAGCCTTGGGCCTAGTGAGGAAACTTTTAATAGAAGGTGCTTCCTGCACCCCTGGAGGGAGGAAGTTCCACAGGGTGGGTGCAGTGTGAATGAATGACTTGCCCCCCCCCGCCTTGGTTCTTACTCTGGTGACTGCTAGGAGAATACATTCCATTGTGTGGAGGAGCCATGGAGTAGTCTTTATCGCAATGAGTCCAGAGAGGCTGGGAGGGGGAGTTGGACTGATTAGTTTGAAGGCTTGGCATAGCAGAGGGTACTGGAGGCGAGCTTCCCATGAGGGCCAATTTAGTTGGGATAGGGTGTCACAGTGGTGGTTCCTGGGGTTTGACTGGGCGGTGAACCGAGCAACCTTATTGTACAGGACTTGCAGTCTGTTCATCTCAACCCTTGCCGCTCCATGCACCACTGGGGCCACATAGATGAGTGTCGGGAGGAGGACACTGATGGCGAGACATCTCACCAGTATGCCAGTCCAAGGGTCATGTTTAGAGTTTGCCAACACAGACTAATACAAGGGTAATCCTCAGGAACTCCCTTTCCCCTGCAGCTGACCCAGACAATAACCATATGGGGGTTTCAGGGGCAGGGAATAGTACAGTCAGCCAGTAGCCAAGGGGAAACTCGCTAGCCTCTGTGTAGCCACAGATGCTTCAAATGCTCCATGTTAGGGCAGTGATTCTGAACACAGGTCAGAATTATGGGATCAGGGGAAATAGGAGCCATACCCAAGGTGTAGCAACCACCAAGCAGATCGGTGGCGGCAGACTACATGGCGTAGGGGCAGTAGTTTGAGCTAACAACTGCTGGGTAGTTCATCACCTTTAGGTCTCACAAGGGCAATACCAATCCTTCTCGTTGATGTTGCTTCAAGCTACAGGAACTGTGGCAGTCACTTGGGCAGGGGTATTACATACCCCCCCTAGACCCGGACTAATTAAACTCCACCAACATCCCACAACTTAAAGGACAATTAAACAAGCCCGAATTGGGGTGCACCAAATGTAAAATGTTGCTACATACTTGTTGAATCAGGCTTTTTTATTTAGCTTATGGCACTGTGAGCTGTAATTTTCCTTGTTTTCAAGTAGTCGCTATTTTTAAAAAAATCTCCAAAAATGTAAATAAAGCGCAGATTATCTCCAAGGATGAGCCGCCGCTTGGCTCACAAAATGGCCACGACATAAGGACGTGATGATGTCATCTGAGCGAGTCTGCTCTGATGCTTACATTGAAGCATATGGGCACTGTTTTATAATGTTAATTTAAAAGCGTATCAGTATATGTATTGATAATTATCTTGTGTATAAGAGTCTGATACACAAGATAATTATCATTACATATATTGATACTCTCCTATATTACCAGTATAAACCACTATAAAGCAGTGCCCATATGTTTCAATGTAAGCATCGGAGTTGACTCGCTCAGATGACATCATCACGTCCTTACCTTATGGCTATTTTGTGAGCCGAGCAGCGGCTTGTCCTTAGAGCTAATCAGCGCTTTGTTTACATTTCGGGAGAATTTTTTTAAATAGCGAAGGCAGGAAAACAAGGAAAATTACAGCTCACAGTGCCATCAGGTAAATAAAAAAGCCTGATTCTACTAGTATGTAGCAGCATTTTACATTTGGTGCACCCCCAATTTGGGCTTGTTTAATTGTCCTTTAAAATGGAGTCGTGAGAAAAAGGTGGACTGGGTGGGCCAGGGTTAGTGTCACAGAAACCCTGGTTAGTGAACTAGGTTGGCAGGGGAACAGCTAGGTAGATCATTTAACAGGACCACTCACCTTGACCTCACTGAATGGGGAGTGAATAACATTAGACAAACGGGATCTCAATATAGGGAGAGCGGGGGTGGGGCTCAACATGTTAGGGAGTCTTGATAGCATAAAACAAGGACTCGTATCACTGGGCTACTGCACAGTTTGGGCATAGGAGGACAGAGGGGCATGATGACAATCAGCTAATGACAGCCTAAAATGACTTATAAGGATGGTTTAATTCTATCATTCTATGCATGCACAGTATGATTAGAGTTCAGAGAGTAACAATCACGAGAGCCTTTCATTGTCAGGAAGAGAACAGGGTTCACCACAGTCACACATGCTGTGTACCAGTATGGGGGTAGAGTTACCCCAGCGAGTCCTTCTATGATAGGGTAAGTTTGCTTTTGATAAGTAGGTTAGTAATTTTTATGTTTGCTTGCGTGCATGTGCAGGAAACATTTCAGCACAGCTTAGGAGAGAAGTGGGGTTTTGGAGGTGCGGCACTGTGGGGGCCAATGCCCCCAGTGTCTTTTGAGGCTTGGCCCGCTTTCCGCAATCTGGCGGCACGCTGTTGCTGACACTAGTTCAGCCAGTATGCTACCACCTTGAAAGGAATCCACCACCGCAATGAGGGAGCGACCTGTCATTGCAGGGCGGTACTTTGCCGTCCACATGCCGACCTAGTTCAGTTGCCGATGGGGGAGCTCACTCCCCATCTGCATACAGTAACCCTCTCCTGCATTTGTTGTGTGCCTAGGGGGTGCCCAGTCCCCCTCGGCATCATGTAGCCCCGAAAATTCTCTCTTTGCCTATGGGGGCCCAATCTGTATCGGCTTCACTTCCACCCCTGCTCAGTTCAATTTGCCGACGGGGAACCCACTCCCTATCGGCATAATGTCCCCTGTCCAATTTGTTGTGTGCCGAGGGGAGTGCCCAATCCCCCTCGGCTCTCCTCCTCAGTATGTGCTGATGGGGCTGCCCAATCCCCTGTTGGCTACAGCCCCCCCCAAAAAAACACTCAGGTGGCACACTGGGAGCCCACCCCAGCGTGCCAAATGTCCCTGTAAAAAGAAAACCATCCCGCATTGTTTTTTTGTTTTTTTTTACCTGTAAATCAGAAAACAGTCCCTGTTGAGTTTGGTGGCCTCCAACCCACGCCCACCCTTTGTGCACCCTGCCTCCCCACACACCACCCCATACTTACCTCTGGAGTCCAGCGTGATGATCTTTGGTGGACCGGAAACATGGCTGCACTCTTCAAAGCCGACCGCGAACTGAAGTAATGCCGGTAGGCTGTATAATGGCATAAATAGGTTTCTTTCAACTTTGGTGCATATCTAGGGCATTTTAAGGAATTTTTGCACCAAAGTTTCAACATGGGTTATTGGGACCCCTCCTCATGAATTCAGCCACTGTCATGGCGTTACTCAGTCCCAAAAGGTGATTTCATGGTCACTGAGCGGAATCACCTTTTCGGGACCGATTAATGAAATGACAGTGCCAGTGTTCATGAGGTGGGTTCTCAAAAAGCCTATGTTGCAAATTTGGTGGAAAAAATCCCCAAAATGACTGTTTTACGAGCATGCATTATGCAGTTTCCTCACATACTCATAACTTCGTGAATTTGTAATATTTTCTCTCCAGATTTTCAACACTGGCATTTTCCACACCTCCTTATGAACAGTACAACTGTCATTTTTCACATCCTGGCCAAAATGTATTTTTGCACTTCCGGCACAGAATAGCGCGGTCACTGTGGGAAATCAGTGTTCGGGACACATTAAGAAAATCATAGCGACACTGTTCATGAGCAGAGGACCTAAAATGTCTATGTTGAAAATTTGGTGACAAAAGTGTACAAAATGACTGTTTCCACGTATGCTCTGAAGTGCGCAAACTTGTAATATTTTCAGTCCAGATTTTCAACATTGGCATTTTGCCACATCTCCTTATGAACAGTACAGCTGTCATTTTTCATATCCTGCCCAAAATATGCGTTTGCACATCTGGCACACAATGGCATGGTTGCTGTGGCAAATTAATGTTTCGGACAGATTAAGAAAATCATAGTGACAGTGTTCATGAGCAAAGGTCACAAAATGTCTATGTTGAAAATTTGGTGAAATAATTCCACTGAATGACTGCGGTACAAGCATGTGTTGTGCATTTTCCACGTATGCTCGGAACTTCAAGCATTTTTAATATTTTCACTGCTGATTTTCAACATCGCCAACTCTTGCTGGCCCAGTGGCATGGAGGGCTGAGGCATCATGCCTTACATCCTGCCACTCTGGCAATCTGTGTTCATGATGCTAGTGGGCCACCAGGACTCAGCAGGGGAGGGAGAGGATCAAGCATCTTGAGGACAGCTCTCCTCTTCCAGGGAGGGGGTGGGATGGAGTCCGCTGCATGCCTGACCCCAGCGGAGGCTGGTGACCAGCTCCAGTGGCTCACACATAGGGGGCAGTTATGGGGCAGATGCCGGGTGTGTCATGTACAGGAGTGTGCACGGCTCGGCCGTTGAGGTCATTGCACGTCACCATGCCACACTCGGGGAAGGAGAGAAAATCAGAAAAATGGTTCCTTGGCATGATGAATGCCAGTCGCCACAGGCTCCACTCCTGCAGTTGGCAGTTAACCCCTGCACCGGATCCATTCTGGCAGATTGAGGGATCCCCACTGCCCCGCCAGGGGAAGCAAGCCATGGAGGAAACGGAGAGGTAAGCTGTGAGCTGGAGATGGGGCTGGGTGATCTGGCAGATTGGAGTGCCATTGGGGAGGCAGGAGAAAAATATTAACTGCAAAAAAATTAAAAAATTGCCATCTCTTCACACTTCCCTATGGATGGCACAGCTGTCATTCTTCAAATCCTGCCTGATCTGTGTTTTCGCACATGTGGCTCAGAATGGCACGGTCGCTGTGGGAACTCAAAGTTTGGGACACATTAACAAAATCACACTGTCACTGTTCATGATAAGAGGTCCCAAATGCTTTCATGAGGTGGGGGGGGGCACAAAAAGGCCATGTTGAAAATTTGTAATGCGAATACGAACACACGCCCAGGGCATTAGGGTTCCTAACCATAACATACCACCCTGTACAGACTGACAGGCATCAGAGGTGTTACTCTGGATCACTGACTGTAATGCTCATGGCATCCCAGCCCCACCGAAGCCAGTGACAGGCATTGAAGTGTGCTTTGCACTCTTCAGCCCCAGACTTCACCCCATTCTCCTGTACTGCACCCATTTCAGCATATGTCCTTATGAAATGGGCTGACAGTGAAGCCAAACACCCCAAGGCACACCTCAACACTTGTCAGTGCCTACAGGATAGGGTGAGGTGAAATGCCATGAGCATTATGGGCAATGACCCACAGGCACACCCCAATGCCTGTCCATCTCTGCAGGGTGGAGGTGGTATTGGCATGAATTCAGTAGTTCACTGCCACTCCTATTCTGCATCTGTCTTACTCCTGCATGTCCAATGCTAATATCAGCAAGCAAACATTCAGCTTTAACAAATGCTTGTTATAGTTTGTTATTCTAGATGTAGTATTGTTGCTAGACTAGCATTTGTCTGCTTAAATGTTAAAATGGAAGTTCACAAGTGTGATGGTGTTGTTGGATAACAGATAGACCAGTCGCCGTACTTCCGATTCAACAAACAATCTCTGTGTGTTGTTTATTCAAAATATATGAGATAATTTTCAGCAATGGGACTTAGCAAGATTAGAGGAATGGTCAAATGTATGGCAGCTTAGATTCAATGCTAAGAAGTGCAAGGTAATGCACCTGGGAAACAAAAACCAAGGGGAAGAGTACACAATGGGGGGTGAGATACTAACAACAACAAAAATGGAAAGGGACCTGGGGGTAGTCATATCAGATGACCTAAAGGTGGGCAAGCAATGTGAGAGGGCAGCAAGGAGGGCTGGGGGGATACTGGGATGCATAAGGAGAGGCATCACCAGTAGAAAACAAGAAGTTATTATCCCTCTGTACAGACAGCTGGTGAGACCACATCTGGAATACTGCGTGCAGTTCTAGAGATCCAATCTCCGCAAAGACATAGACTAACTTGTATATTAATCTTTTGTGTGGGACTGTGTCTAATGCCTTGCTAAAGTCTAGGTAGGCCATGTCCACAGCCCCTCCCTGATCTACTACTTTGGTCACCCAGTCAAAGAAATCTATCAGATTTGCCTGGCATGACCTTCCCGCTGTGAATCCATGCTGCCTTGGGTCCTGTGCCCCTCTGGTCTCTAGATACTCGACAATTCTTTCCTTCAGAAGTGATTCCATCATTTTCCCTACTGAGGTTAAACTAACAGGTCTGTAGTTTCCTGCTTCTGCCTTGCTCCCACTTTTGTGAAGGGGAATCACATCTGCCCTCCTCCAGTCCCTGGGTACCACCCCATCCTCCCATGATTTGTTAAACAAGGTAGTCAGTGGTGTCACTAGTTCTACCCTTAGTTCTTTTAGAATTCCAGGATGAATCCCATCAGGCCTACTGCTTTGTCCACCTTCAGTTTTAAGAGTTCTTTCAGAACCCTTTCTTCTGTAAATGGGCTGGTATCAACTTCTGTATCCAGAGTGTTTCTATAGTTTGTTTTAGGTACCTCCCCCTCTTCATTTGTAAATACTGAGCAAAAATATTTGTTTAGTATCTCTGCCTTTTCATAGTCACCCTCTGCCCACCGCCCCTCCCCTTTATTAAGCCTTACTATCCCTCCCTTGGTCTTCCTTCGCTCCCTGATGTACCTATAAAAGGTTTTATCCCGCTTCTTAACTGAGTAGGGTATCTTTTCCTCAGTTTGGGCCTTTGCTGTTCTGACTGCCTTCCCAGCTTCCTTTTGCTTTAACTGATACAGTTCTCTGTCCTGCTCCTTCTGTGATTCCTTGTACTTCCTGAATGCTTTCTGTTTCTCTTGAACCTTCACTGCCACTTCCTTTGAGAACCATAGTGGTTTCTTACATCGTTTTGTTTTATTTGCTTCACACAAAAGCTTGTTACCTCTGTGATGGCAGTTTTTATTATTCCCCATTGTTCTTCCACCCCTCCTTCCTGCCCATTTGCTAGTGCATTCCTTAGGCACTCACCCATTTTGGCAAAGTCAGCCCTCCTAAAGTCCAGTACTTTTGCCTTTGTAAGGTTTGACTATTGCTGTGTTTATTGTGAACCATACTGTTCGATGGTCACTAGTTTCCAGATGGCTACCCACTTCCACATCTGTGATAGTCTCTCCATCTTCATTTGAGAGAACCAGGTCTATGATTGCTCCCTCTCAAGTGGGTTCCAATACTAGTTGTCTAAGGTATGCCCCCTGTAGGTAATCTAGAATAACCCCACTCTTCGGGAGTGGCTGCTGCAACTGCACTCCAGTTAACATCTGGCATATTCAGATCACCCATCAGCAATATCTCCCCTTTTTCTGCCATTCTAAGTATACTTTCTATCATTTCCTTGTCCATTTCCTCCCCCTGAGAGGGGGGTCTGTATACAACCCCTGTGCGGATTGTGGTGCCATTGCCTGTCTCCAAATTGACCCACAGTGCTTCTTCTCCTCATGTACCCTTTTGTTCTGTTGCTTTGATTCCTTCCCTTATATAAAGAGCTACTCCTCCTCCTCTTTTACCCTCCCTGTCCCTCCTGTAGATAGTGTATCCTGGTATGTTTACGTCCCAGTCATGGTTTTGTGTCTACCATGTTTCTGTGACTGCCACGATATCCAGATGTTCCTCCTCCATCAAGGCCACTAATTCAGGAAGCTTGTTACCCAGACTACAGGCATTGGTACTCATTGCTTTCCATTTTTTGATGGCTTTACCTTCTGTTGGAGCATCCCCCACTGACCTTTCTACCTCGGTCTTGTTCTCATTTATTACCCTGTTTTGTAGGGGGAGGCTGGGATTTTCCTGTTGCTTATCAGTGCCTCCCCCCTTTACTAGTTTAAAAGCTTGCCAATGAAGCATTTAAACTGATTGCTCAAAAGACTTATTCCCTTCCTGAACAGATGCAGACCACCCTGCCAGTATAGGCTGGTGTCCCTCCAGGTGGAACCCCAGTCCCCAGTGAAGCCAAACCCCTGTGCTCCACACCATTTTTTCATCCATTCATTAAACTGCATGGTGCAATGTACCCTCGCCTCACCCATGCCACTGACAGACAGCAACTCTGAGAAGAATACTGTGTGTGCTACTTGTCTTAGGCCCCTCCCCAACTCTACAAAGTCCTTCTGCATTGCTCTAATCTCATGATGAGCCAAGTCATTTGTCCCTAGGTGGACAAAGACGTCCAGCTCTGACTCCCATGCAACTGTTCTCATGATCCTAAGGATGCGCTTCCTGTCCCTCCAAGCCATGGCACCAGGCAGGCACCTTACTTCAGTTTTCCTGCTCTCCCCAGTTCTATCCCCTATTAATTGAGTCCCCCACCAGGAGCTGCCTCCTTTCCCTGTGGTGTCCTCTGCCTCTTTCCTGTGGGCCTCCCTTGTGACAGTTGTCCTCAGCCTCCTTAGTCTCCTCTATGGGTGCATCCATAAGGGAGCTATGCTCCCCCAGAATGGTGTTTGGATTGTGGAGTAGAACAACTGACTGGGTGTGCCTCTATTCCACCATCCTCACCCTCTCTGAGCCCACTGTGGTCCAACTGCTGTGCTTTCTTTGCAACCTCTGAGGTAGTGGTGGTGGCTCTGGTGCTCCCTGGATGGGGGAGGTTCCCTTCCTACTGTCCAGTGTGGCCTGGGGGAAGGTTCCCTTACTACTGTCCAGTGTGGCCTGAAGATGGGCAACTTCCTCCCCAGGGCAGAGAGTTGCCTGCAAATAGGGCAGCATGTCAGCCTCCAGAAAGTCTCCCGGAAGACTGCTGCCCCACAGCCATTACATTGCACTACTTCCCACATGTTTATCTACTTTTTGTGTGTGTGTGTGTGTGTGTGTGTGTGATTGGTTTGTTATAGAAATATATATATATATATATATATATATTATACAATGTATGCTTATATTGTCAGTGCAGTGTGCTAGAGAGGATATGACAATGATATGCACCTTGCACTCTTGAGGAAATGATGTCAGAACCCCAGGTATAAAGGAACTATTTCCAGGGGTGGGTGGGGTGAGGGGTGGGCAGGGTTGGGCCTAAACTGTGCCCTCACGAAACAATCAGCTAAAAGCTCTAACCCACCGCTGCGATGAGTGCCTTCCTGTCAGAAAGTTGCCCTACACAATAATTTGACAGAGAAAATACCCTGCTAATCAAACAGAGAAAAATCCAGACATCCAAGTCAGACACAGATAAACCTCCCCAGCCCCAAAACAGCCTGGTGATTTGTGCTCTGAAAGCAGTCAGCCCCAAAATAAGTCAGCTGTGCCCCAGGACAGACACAGTAAACAGTATTCTGTCCCTCAGGGTTTAAACTCTTCCTGCACTGAAAATCTTAACAATTGTAACAAAAGTAAAGCAAGATCCACCTCCCTCTGTTGCTTGAAAGACTGTCTTTACTGATAATTCTAAGTTCCTTATTTCACCTTTCAGTTAGAAGTAGCCTCCACCTGCAGAATATCTGCTACAAACCAAAGCCAGTTGCAAGATTCACCTCCCTCTGTTGTGAGCACAACTCACTTTCTTGCAAATCCTATGTTCATTATTGCAACTTCTAGCCAGAGGTAGCTTCACCTGAAGAATATTAGCTGTTCTGATGAGTTTGCTATAAAACACTTGCTTATAATACTGTTGTTCTCAGGTCTGTAAGACTCTTCCAAAGCTATTGGCTGATAAGTAGCTATGATGTAAGCACTTCCTGACACAGTCTGGCCTGACCTTTTAAGGCACACACAGATAAACACAAAAAACAGTTTCCACCCCTGGGCACTGTCTGGGTCAAACACACAGCCTGTACCTGCACTTACTTCAGGACTTATGACAAATTCTTAGCCCAGGGTTTAAACTCTTCCTGCACTGAAAATCTTAACAATTGTAACAAAAGTAAAGCAAGATCCACCTCCCTCTGTTGCTTGAAAGACTGTCTTTCTTGATAATTCTAAGTTCCTTATTTCACCTTTCAGTTAGAAGTAGCCTCCACCTGCAGAATATCTGCTACAAACCAAAGACAATTGTAAGGTTCACCTCCCTCTGTTGTGAGCACAACTCATTTTCTTGCAAATCCTATGTTCAGTATTGCAGCTTCCAGCCAGAGGTAGCTTCACCTGAAGAATATTAGCTGTTCTCTTCCCGGTTAGCAGTTCCTCTTCCTTTTTCATTTAGCTATTAGCTGTGTACAATCTGCAGTTAACATGTTCAGTGAGTATTTATGGACCTTCAGTGAGCTTCTACATCCCCTGTGGTGTTGTTTCCTAACAATGCCTTAACACTGGATCTCATTTTATGTAAATCTGCTTTTTTGAAGTCAATCACTCAGAAGGGAAAAAAAAAAGAGAAAGAGATGGCCACACTGATCCATGGCATAAGATGCAGAGAAAAGACCATCTCCATAACTTCTGTAGATGAGGACTGGCTGCAGCTTTATTCCCTAAAGGAAAAATATAAGGATCTGGTGAGGGAACAGGCAGAATTTATGATCTTCCATGCTAAAACCAACTATGTCAACCGGGGGAGAAAGAAGGTTGGCTATTAACCCTAAGATTAAAGCAACAGGAATCCCTGTAAAATATCAGTGGCATCTGACAGACCCCACAGAGTAGGCTTCTCACCCACCCAAGAGAAATTGCACTGGCATTTGCCAATTACTTTCAAGCACTATATAATGCAGAACCAGCAGCTCCTGAAAACTACATCAAACAATTCCTGGAGGCGATCAACCTTACCAATCTTCCCCTAGAGTCTTTGGACAAAATGGGGGCCCTTGTCACCTCGGAGGAAGTCTGGACAGAGGTCTCAGACCTCTCCCTAGATAAATCCCCAGGCCAGATGGCTTCCTCACAAACTTTTATAAAGCCCTAAGAGACTCCGTCACTGAACCTCTGAGTGATCTCTTCAACTTTGCTCTCACCTGTAGATGTATGGAACCTTCGCTCCAACAAGAAACCATTATCCTACCACCCAAACCTGGCAAAAACCCAGAGAACATAGAAAACTACCTACCTGGTTATCAGAGCATAACTTGAACCTCACAGTCAAAACTGCATGGTCAGGAACGTGTCAGGACTCAATAGCAACAGGGGTAGAATAGCATTCAGCAAGTACCGCCACCCCTGTCGCTATTCAGCCAGATGAGGAAAGCTTGACAAGGGAGAAAAAGTACAGGTGCTGACTGAGCTGCCCCACTGGTGGAGTGGTGCTGTCTTTACTGGAGGTATTTTTTCTTGCTGCTGTTCTTGGCAGCGCTGTTAATACGGTACTGTTATGGACGGTGCTGTTATTGACAGCGTTGTTCAAACCTAGTGCCAAAAACTACTGTCCCATCTCACTCCTCAACAGACACAAAAATATGATTCAAAATCTTAGCACAGAGAGTGCTGGTAGTCTGGGAATTTCTTATTGGACATGAATAGGTGGGGTTTATGGACGGCTTACAATCCATGGATCACATGTGTAAATTGTGACATCTAACCGCCATAGCCAAGAACTCTAAACAGCTAGCTGTTCTGATCTCTCTAGATGCAGAGGTGGCATTCAACAGGGTCTCATGGCCATTTTTTTGTACAGAACATTGTTATTTATTTATTTATTTATTGAAAGAATTGGAATTACAACCTTTGAGTCAATGACTCCTTTGCAAAGGCTCCACATAAAAAATGAAATAACATAAGGTACAAGAAAGACAAGAACAGAGCAATATTACAATGTTGAAAAGAGGACAAGTAACAAAATCAAGGGCAGAGAGATCCAACCTGAGTCAGACAGTGAGCAGTAAATAACAATAGTTATAGTATCAAAAGACAGTGGTCAATAAACTGCAGTCTAGTTACAAATTTATGCAGGGTCAAGTGGTAGGGGCAGACCCCAGGTCAAAGGGAAAGTGGTGGGTGACTTGCATCCACATTGCAGACAGCTACTAGGTGCAATCACAGCAGGAGTGGGAGAGAATTTCCAAGCAGAGTCAGGATTTAATGGGCCTAGATGCTGCTCCAGAGAGATAGCAGGAGGTAGTTTATTCAACCAGAGATGAGCCCTGTGGAAAAAGGAGCATTGGCCCAGAGAAGTCCTGCAATGGGGTACTAAAAGAGGGGCAGACTGAGAGGCTTGAGTTGTCCATGGTTGGGTAGAGTGCTGCACAAGATGACAAAGTCCTGGGGGGGGAGGAGCAGAGTGAGAGCTTTCTGGCAAGGAGATAGGTCTGGTATCTGTGTGGTCCATTGAAATTAAGCCAGTTGGTATGATGGTAAAGCTCACAGGTATGGGTCCACTGGTTACATGCTGTGACAAGTCTGCAGGCTTTATTTAGGGTGATGTTAATACGGCATAGGGTGGTAGGGTCAGCGGAGCCATAGATGACAATCCCAGAGTCAATTAGTGAGAGCACGAAGATGTCACAGCAAGGTTTAGGGAATGTGGGAGCAGACAACTCCTATGCCTATACAACAGCCCTATTCTAGCATTGACAGTGGAGCATAGGAGAGTGATGTGTTTGTGGAAAGTGAGAGAGGAGTCAAGGGTGATGCCTGGGTATTTAAAGGTGGGTACCACTACTACAATTTGTGTTCCACAATGAGTTCTTAGACTGGTGAAGTTAATACACTCATGCCCAACAGCTTATGTGAGAAGCAATGGTATAGATTCTGAATCCTTCAGCCTACGCAGGTAAACACACCAAGGCTGCAACCTCTCCCCCTCCTTTTTAATTTGCATCTAGAACCTTTGACTAGGCAAATTCTACAGTCCATTGAGATTAAAGGAATCCTATCAGGTCAACAATGATACAAGATATCAACGTGCTCAGATGATACACTCCTGCACTTAGAAGATCCTCTTCAGTCCATAAAAGCAGCCATTGACCTCCTACAGAAATTTGGGCATGTATCCGGGTATTGGCTCAGTCTCTCCAAAACTTGCATCATGCTCCTCGACACTGGAGAAATGAGGGACCAGATAACACAGAGGAGAGGAACCTTGACCCCTACCACACTCAGATAACTAGGAATCTACCTAACCCCTGATCGCAAGAAAATTTTCACTCGGAATCTTGATACCGTATGCTCAACCATTACACTGGAACTCGAATGATGGTCAGCCCTACCTTTAACCTTATGGGCAAGGATAAACATCATTAAGATG
Organism: Neoceratodus forsteri; assembly: GCA_016271365.2. Lineage (NCBI taxonomy): Eukaryota > Metazoa > Chordata > Ceratodontiformes > Ceratodontidae > Neoceratodus > Neoceratodus forsteri. The sequence continues at coordinate 81,071,920 of CM057455.1, forward strand.
AACATCCTTCCCAGGCTCCTATACCCAGAGTATGATCACCCTACATATTCCTGCAACCTGGCTCACAAAATTAAAATCCACCTTATCATCTTTCCTTTGGAATTATAAGGCACCCTGTAGAGCCTACCACAAACTCACCCCCCTTAAGAGTCCAGGAGTATTACAACTGCCCAACTTCTACCTCTATTACTTGACACTCCATGCCGGGAAACTCCTCAGATGGATGGCACAGGGGAACACAATTCCCAGCACTTGTTCACCACTCAGTGGCTACAAATTGAAAAAGACCTGTGTCGTCAAGCTAAAATTGGAAAGGATTCCCTACTGCACATACCTCTAGCCAAACTCCTGAAAACCCTTAGGAATACTCCAATAGAAATGTCGCTGCTAGTGAGCAAGCAGCTTCACAGATGTTTGAAAAGCAAACCCTTATTCACTCAACACCAACCCATATAATCTCATCCTTAAAATCCAAAATCAACCCATCCCAGAACACTTCTTAGGCACCCTATCCCTCTCAAACTTGGGGCTAGTCATTCAAATAACTCATAACTCTCCTTTGCGGCTTTCACAGAGGCCCACCCCAATGACAAAATATCTACCTATGCCTTCATGCAGCTCCAACATGCTATAGCATCAACGCTAAGACCTAGGCCATGATCCTAGCCTAAATCGCCCCAGTGGGCAGAGGTTAGTCACCTAGCTTCCCTGTGGCAGTCCACATCACTACTCTACAAACAACTATTGACAGAGATCACTCCTGCAGAACAAGATACATGTCCCTATTGAAAAGCAGAATTCCCAGAACTCGGGGATTCTAGCATACACACCTCCATGTGGAATAACATCCAAAAATATATTAAATTCAATGAGCTCAGACTCATAGAATATAAGGCAGCACACAACTTATATTGCACACCAATGAAACTCCATAGATTTGGGTGTCTAGAGACTGTCAATTGCACAAGATGCTATGAGTATATGGGGACATTAAAACATATTCTGTCGGATTGTCTCAAGGCTCAAACACTCTGGGAGGAGAAACGGACCAAACTAGACCTCCTATTAGGGCTGGAATCAGCATTCACACCCCGGACCTATATCCTGGGCTTGGATATGGACAAGGCATTTGGAGTGGGTAAATTCCATATTTCCTTTATAGTGGCCATTGCTAAAAATATAATCATGAAACATTAGCTAGACAACAGCCTCCCAACCTATAGGGAGTGGCACAGCTCATTATTAGCAGCTTAATATCATTTTTTCAAGACGGCGGCTGCTATGAGCCAGTCAGTGTTTTAGCTCTGCTTGTTTTTATCATTTTTTAAATTTTTTTCATAGTTTGTGTTGTTTTTTAGTTAAAATTGTGCATATAGAGAGATAGGGTTGAAGAATTTGAGGTAGCTAGTGACCTTATGTCTTTTTTCTGGCCGAGTTATTGTTTGTGCATTATTCCCTACTTCTCTCTTGAGCTCTGATTGGCTTTTCTACTGTGTCTGGTGTTTTGTGGCAGATTACACCTTCTGCTGCATTGTGTATTCCACCTCAAGTCACTGACTTGCCTTTGGAGCTCGGAGTCTGATTTTAGGTGTATTATCTTAGTGCCCTGCTCCCTCTCTTGATGTAGCAGGTGCGGCTACATCAGCATTTGTGGATACAGTCTGTTCTACCCGGATTTCCAGCTATAATATTTGCTCCACCTGGATTTTAGTTACTGGATTCTCCAAGCGGGTGAATCCGAATTTAGAGATTTGAAGAAGATCATGGTTTCTCCCAATCTGTGACTGCCAATGAATACAGACCAAAGGTTGTGAGTACTCTGACAGAAGTGCTTGTTGTATTTGTGATTGGTGTGTTGGTGGAGGGACTTCTTCGTGGACCTGGAATTTTCCTGGACCCTGATTCCAGTCCCCCACCAAAGGATAGGGGTAAGGTGGTGTGGGGTATAGATTGCCAGGTGGTCGGTGGATGGCAGGGCTGTCTTTTTTTGGGGGCACTCTGGGGGCTGTGTGGTTTACCCCCCAATTGAGGATAAAGGTGCATGTACTTCATTGATGGGCTATCTTTGAGCTGTGTCAGCTGGACTTTGCCTCCTTACTTGGGATCTTGATAAAACTTGTCCCACTTTGGATTACTAGCTGGAAAGTTTGGTTTTGCTTGGTGAGTGTGAACTACGGTTTGGCCTGTTGTTTGAGGCTCCCTTCCCTTCTTTCTTTATGCCTTTTTGTGCATAAAGTGTATTCTTTTGGAGGGAGGCTGTGAGAGAACCTCCCAACAGTGACTTTTAATTTTTCTGGATTTTGTCTGAGGTGGGAAGCTGTGAGAAAACCTCCCAAGTACTGGCTTTCTACTTTGTTTGGATTTTGTTTGACTGTTGAAACTGCTTTAGACATACTTTTTGTTACTGACTGGGAGTGAGAGACGTAGTCTGTTTCTACAGTACATTGTGTTTCCACATTTTGAATTTTTAGTTTATTTGAATTTATTTGTAACTTTTACTAATCTTTAAGGGGTGGGTTTTATTTTTGGGGAGTGTGAGAGTGTGGGGTTATGTTTGGGTCGATGTATTTAGTGGGAGTTTTCTTTATTTTTTGAGCTAGCTAGTTTTGCTTAATTAGTGTCACATTGATTATCAGGATGTGACTGATGGAAGCTCTCCCTGTCAGGCGCTGTTCCCCCTGTGAGCTTCGGGACCTCCACCCTTTTACCTGCCCCCTCATCTATGGCAGTTTATGGCCACTGTAGGAATGCTGGAATAGTGGAGAGGAGAAGAAGGCGGGGGGACCGGGAAGGGGGGGGTGAGACAAGTGGCCTGATTAGGGTAGTGGGAACCACAAGACGCCCCCTAGGGTGAAATGGAGCACTGAATGATGGCCGCCTTGTTTAGTACCCATACCCAATGGCTCCATGTTTAGTGGGTCGGTATCTCAAACTGCTCTAGTGTTTCACCCGACCCACATGGTGTAGTGCAATGCCACATCTATTAAAAACAAGTCAGCTATTATAGCTGATCTTGTTGGGTCATCTGATCTGGCCTGCATCACCAAGACCTGGCTGGATGAAAATGCTGGTCCCATTTTGGAGTCAACAATTCCAGCCGTTTTCTTGGAGATACACCATGCGAGGTTGGGTGGCAGGGGTGGGGATGTAGCAATTTGTTTTAAATGAGAATTGGGCCTTGTTGATATGCCAGTTGAGGACACCAGGTCCTTTGACTGTACTGTAGCCACAGGTGTGGGGTGCAAAATCTTTCTTGTTTACTGTCCATTAGGAGGCAAGAGACAGTTTTTGCAGGAAGTCGTGGACTTCATCGTTGATATGGTGTTCGAATCCACCAGGTTGATGGTGCTGGGGGATTTCAATACCTGGATCGACGATGAACTCTCACAGTTTGGACAAGACTTCCTCTGACTTATGAGTTCTTTGGGCTTCTCACAGGTAGTTTTCTCTGCGACACATAATCATGGCCACTCATTGGACCTGGTCTTTCTCCTGCGGTTGGAGGCCTCTAACTTGGTGGTGGAACCAGTTGGATGGTCTGACCATCACATCATCATGTTCAATTTTCTGGCTCTCCATTATAGGTCAGCCCCAGTGGAAATGGTCCGATTCTACCTGTTACGGGGCTTGACCCCTGATGGCCTTTTGGCGGTGTTGGGTCTATTGGGAATGCTGGAGGCAAGTGAGGGTCTAGAGGATCTACTTCAGGCTTTTAACTAAGTGGCGGTTGGAGCTCTGGATATCCTAGCTCCTTTCCATGTTCGCCCACTTACTCTCTGCCCTCGGTCCCCCTGGTTTGATGGGATTCTGAGGGGGATGAAGCAGGAGGGTTGAAGTTTAGAGCATGCTTGGCACAGATCCAGCTTAGATGCCGACAGGCTTAGATTGATGGAACATTATAGAGCCTATCAGTCATCAATCTCTTCTAAGAAGGCAAAGTTCCTGTCTAGGAAGATTGCTTCAGCACAGAACCGACCAGCTCAGTTGTTTTGAATGGTGGATGGACTGCACAATCCAGCCCATCTACAAGTTCGGAAAGCCTTGTCGCAAGTAGAGCGAGATAAGTTTGCTCACTTCTTTACTGATAAGGTTGCCGACATCAGGTCAAAGATCTGCTTATCGTGCCCTATGGGGTTTACTGGTGGTCGGAACAAGGTTGCAACTCCTCTGTTTTGTTGATCTAAGTTGGATCAACTGGTGAACGATGATATCATGTGGCTTCTCCAGGATATGGAGCCAATTTGCTGTAGTTTAGACCTGGGCCCTACCTGCCTTTTAACAGGGTGTGTGGATGTGATCAGCCCAGTCCTAGTGGAGTTAATCATGTGTTCACTGGAGTTGGAGGTGTTCCCCAGCTCCCTGAAGGAGGCTGTGGTTACCCCCTTCTCAAGAAGCCATCTCTTGACCCAGATTCCCCTGCAAACTACAGGCCCATCTCTAACCTCCCCTTCATAGGGAAGGCTATCGAGAAAGTTGTCGCACAACAGTTGGAGAACCATCTTACCATCCTGATCTGCAAAAGAGTTGATACACAAGGTGGGGTGGAAAGGATGAGAAGGGACTTGGCAAGGGTGGAGAAATGGTCAAATGTATGGTAGCTTAGATTCAATGCTAAGAAGTACAAAGTACAGTAATGCAGCTGGGAAACAAAAACCAGGGAAAGAGTACACAATGGGGGGTGAGATACTATCAACAACAAAAATGGAAAGGGACCTGGGGGTAGTCATATCAGATGACCTAAAGGTGAGAAAGCAATGTGAGAGGGCAGTAAGTAGTGCTGGTGGGATACTGGGATGTATAGGGAGATGCATCACCAGTAGGAAACAGGAAGTTGTTATCCCTCTGTACAGACAACTGGTGAGACCCCATTTGGAGTACTGCGTGCAGTTCTGGAGACCCAATCTCCGCAAAGACATAGACAGGATGGAGGCAGTCCAGAGAAGGGGAAATAAAATGGTGCAGGGTCTGCACCAGAAGACAAATCAAGAGAGGCTTAAGGATCTTAATTTGTATAGCCTCGAGGAGAGGATGGAGAGGGGGGACATGATAGAAACTTTCATGTATCTCAAGGGAATTCCAAGAGGGTAGAATCTTTCAGAAAAAGAGGTGTGCAAGAAAAAGGGGGCACAGTTTGAAGCTGAGGGGGACGGCTCAGAGGTAATGTGAGGAAGTATTTTTTAATGAAGAGGGTTGTGGATGCATGGAGCAGCCTTCCCGAGGAGGATGTGGAGTGAAAAACAGTGGTGGAATTCAAGAATGCATGGGACTGGCATAAGGCAATTCTACGGGGTGGAGTTGGAAGAAGTCGATTGTTGGTTAGCTAGGATCTGCAGCTTATCTATTAGGTAGGGAAATGAGCAGACTGGGTGGGCCAAGTGGTCTTTTTCTGCCATCAAATTCTATGTTTCCATGTATGTTTCTCACCAGTCTGGTTTTCATAAGAGACACAGCACTGAGACTGCTCTGGTTTGGGTACTCAATAATCTCCTGATGGCTAGAGATCAGAAGCACCGTTCCATCTTGGTCCTTCTGGATCTCTCATCAGCTTTTGGCATGGTGGACCATAGGGTGCTTCTTGATTGCCTGTGGGTCATATGTGGCCTGTCTGGTACAGTCCTCAGATGATTTCATTCTTTTCTCACTGGCAGGTTGCAGAGGGTTGTAGCAGGGATTTTTTCCTCGGACTCCTTCTCCCTGCCATGTGGGGTCCTGCAGGGTTCAGTGTTGTCCCCCATGTTGTTTGCCATGTACATGCACCCATTAGGGGACATTGTAAGATGGCATGGGCTGAGTTTTCACTGTTATGCAGATGATATTCAGCTGTACCTGTCTTTTGTGCCCAAACGGGATAGTGCACTCTCAGTCTTTTCCAACTGTCTCGTAGAAATCCAAGACTAGATGAATTCCAGTTGGTTAAGATTAAACTCTGATAAGGCAGAAGTGTTAGTTGTGGAACTGAGTTGCTGGATAGTGGGGTCAGTTACTGGGTGGCCTTCTGGGCTTTGACTTGGGGGCTTGACCTCTGAATGGGTGTGAAATCTGGAGGTGATATTTGATGATGTTCTAACACTTTGTTTACAGGTGTCGGCTATGGTCAAGTCATCTTTTTACCATCTGAGAAATATCACCTGGATTAAGCACCTTGTTCCATCTGGTCACCTTCCAACTCTGGTCCATGCTTTGTGACCTTGCACCTTGACTACTGTAACTCCTTGTACCTAGGGCTTCCAGGGGTTGATATCCACCACTTGCAGCTAGTGCAGAATGCTGCGGCCAGGTTACTGTCTGGGTCATCCCAATCCAGCCATATTTCACTTGTGCTGCGTGCTCTGCACTGGCTGTCATTTCAGTGGTGTATCACCTTAAAAGTTGGTTTACTGGCTTTCAGTGCCCTACATGGTCTGGATTCGAGTTATCTACAAGAGCTTCTGAGTCCCTACTGCCCTCTCAGATCATACTGCTCAACCAACGAGGGATTGCTGGAGATTTTAAGGGTGCATTTGAAGACCTCAGGAGCTCAGGCTTTGGTTTTTGCTGCTCCCTCCCTATGGAATTCTCTACCTCGTTGGGTAAGAGAGTGCTAGACAGTGGAGAGCTTTAAATCTGCTCTAAAAACGTATTTCTATTGGTGCGCTTTTCCTGATTTTTAATTATGGGTATCTACCTTATATTTTATGAATATTTTATTTGTTTTTAACTTTATCTGTGATTTGATTGTTTTAGAGACTGTGGTCAATGTGCAGTGCTTTGATACCTGTTGAACTGCACTCTAGAAATAACATTCATTATTATTATTGTTATTAAGGATGGAAAAGATGATTAGCTCCCTAAACAGCATGCTATCACAATACCACAAAAAATGGGACTTACTCCAGACCCATTTGTTGGTGGCATAGGCGTAAGTAATAAGATGAGTACTGGTGGAAGTGATTGCATCCATGCAATGATTTTTTTGGCTACAAGAATAGACCACAGGCACATGATTGTCTCAACATCATGACATGTGGGTAGCCGGGCAGTTAATAGGCCCATTCAGAACTGAACAGGTCTACTGGTATAATGGTGGTAAGGATATTGTAAATGTACACAATGTAGGTATGTATTTGAACTATACTTCAATAAAGGTTACTATTTTTAAAAAAAGCAGACTGCCTACAGCTAAAAAAGTTAAACTGGTTGGTTCTTCTCCTCAACAATCACACATGGCAGGAATGCAGTTCCATGCTTCTAGATTGCTTTCCTCTCCTACTTTAATGCTGACCCTGTTGTTTCTTTTACATTCCAGGGTCTGAGGGCTTGATCTGAGAAAGCCCTCCCCTTCTCCTTGCTGCAAGCTGCCGAAAACAGCCACATAGTAAGGTATGGGACTCGGAGCATCAGACTGCAAACAGGACATTCTCATTTTAAATCTTGGCACCTTTTTCAGGCACCGCTTTAATTTAAGTCAGGGAGCATCTTGTTTGAGCTCCTGCCTGCTTGATTTTTTTTGCACCCACAAACCCATCCCCCCACCCCTTGCTTTATTAAATATTCTGTGGCTCGGCCCCTGCTCTTCTTTGCAAGTAGGGGAGTATCTGATTGGCTTTCAGCTAACCTTATACCTCACAAACTCACATCACCCACTGACAACCATGGGCCTCTCCCTAAGACCAAATTTATCAATCCCTCTACTGGTCCTAGCAGTCTTTATTCCCCACTTATGTCCATCACCAACATCAACTACTAATAAACCTGAGGTTCTCCCCACCCCTCTATTCACTCTCCCACCCCCCACCCTGTCCACCACCATCACCCTCCTCCCCATCCTGCCCAGCTTCATTTGCATCTGCTCTCTCACAACTCACCATTGCCAATGCTTTACTTTGCAGTCCCCACCATTCATGCTCTGCCCATCCCATGTTCTCTTCTTGTTAGCTCAGCTTATTCTCACCAGGGCTCACACAAACAATGTATGTCCTCTCTTCTCAGGTTTGTCTCCTTGCTTCTACTTCTATCCAGCAACTTCCATCCCAACCTGGGCCCATTTCCTCTCTGCCAAACTTAGACCCCCCCAACATTGGGGTTACACATAGCCTTTAAGAACATCTGAAGCCTTCTGAAAAAAAAAACCACTGCCCTCCAGTGCTGGATGGCGCAACATCAGCCTGACATACTGGTAATCGTGGAAACCTGGCTGTCTAAGTCTACCCCTGACTCTGCCGTCTCTCTCCCTGGCTACTCCCTTTTCAGGGAACATAGAGTTGGTAAGCATAGGGGCAGCTTCATCATCTATATGTGTGACTGCTTAATGGGCTGCTCTCTACCAATCCCCAAGCTCGACTATGGTACCCAAGCCATTTCACTTAAAGAGGATAGGAAATCATTTCTAACTGGCAGCTGTTTATAAAGTTCGTATTCACAGAAATGATATGCATTCCCTAAATTATCCATATGTAACTGTACCTGATTAAAAAGTGATACAAAGAACTGGATTTTGGCATTGTTTTGTTTTTATGGGCAGCATTCTGCTGCAATTCTCTTCATAGAACCACTTATTTGGAGTTTTAACTATGTCACAGTTTGTGCACAGAACTGTAAGCATAGTTCTTATAGGTCAACAACTAATATTAACATTCTGTACACAAACCGTGACGTAGTAAAACCTCCAAATGACTGGTTCCATGAAGAGAACTGTAACAGAATGCTGCCTGTAAAAAAAAACAACAACAATGCAGAACACAATTTTTTTGTATCACTTTTTATTCAGTTACAGTTAAGATGGATAATTTAAGAGGATGCATGTCAGTTCTGACAATATGATCTTTAAAAAAGGCTGCCAATCAGCACAAATTTCCTATCCCCTTTAAAATCACCCCGACCCCTCCAGGGCCCCTCTGATTGTCTCAGTAGCCTCCATTCCCCCGCAGAAACAAGCTCAAGCAATCCAATCCCTTACTGACTACCTCTCCAGCCTCCCGCATAAGGTTGAGCAGATACTAGTGGGTGACTTCAACACCAACTGACTTGCCAGTTTATCAGCCCATGTCAAGGATGCTTTTGCAGCCCTGGACTTGACACAGCTCGTAAACCAGCCTACCAGTCTGAACCCATCCAACGGCTCTCACACATTACTGGACATCATCTTACCAACCACCCACACAGAATTGTGGACATCACTGTTCATCCTAACTCCCTGAGCAATCACTCACTAGTAAATTTCATATGGTCCTGTCAGCTACCAAAACCTGTGCCCAACATGGTCTCCCACTAACTAATCTGACCAAGTAACCTCGCTAGACTTAAGCAGTACCTCACCTACTGGGACTGGTCACCAATCAACCATTCCCCTAGTATTGACGAAGCACTTGATTACTTTACCCACTCCTTCAACAAGGCCTGCAACATCTTTACCCCGCTGGTCAAAATGCATACTAAGCAACGTAATGCACCATAGATCACACCATTGCTGCTCAAACAGTTTCACCACAGAGACAATCTCTGGCATAGAGCCATTTCCTCAGGCAAGCCTGGGGACAGGCAGGCCTACAATGCTGAACGCAACAGATGTACATGGGCCATTAGTAAGGCTAAAGTGGAGTACTTCAGATCCTCACTAGCTTCCTTCTGGGGGTCCACCCAGAAATTCTGGGACAACATAAAGGAGCTAAATGGGAAGTTCTGCTCCCCACCCCCATCCCTACTCAACTTTAATGGAACTGCTATCACTGACCCCGCTAATATTGCTGATGCCTTAACACCACCTTCTCAGATCTCAGCGCAGTTATCCCTAGTAACTTCTTTGACCCTACCCCCCCCGCCACAGCCCCTCCCTCACCCACCTTTCTACCTGAGGACCATCTCACCACAAAATGCCTGGCACTATCTAACAAAAGCCTTCAGTGTGGTCAGCCCCTCTTCTGACACCCTGGATGCTAGGATCTGATGACAGGTCCTTGATGTAGTACTTAACCCCCTGACTGATTACTCAACTGATTCTTTGCCTGGGCCAGTTCCCCCCTAGCTTGGAAAAAGGCCATGATCACCCCATCTTCAAAAGTGATGACACCTCCTCCCCTGGCAAATATTGGCCAATCTATATTCTTCCCCCTCTCTCTAAAGCCATGAAAAAATAATGGCAGACCAATTGTCTGAATATCTTGCCTCCCACAATCTACTATGCAGAGAGCAGCATGGCTTCTGTCCAGGTCATAGTACGACCACTGCTCTCGTGGAGTTTTCAAACTTTCTTCACAAAACCCCTGACAAAGGCCACCTCGCAGGGGCTGTCTACATCAACCTCTCCAAGACCTTTGATATGGTCTGTTACAAACTCCTATTTGACACTCTCTTTCAACTAGACTTTTCCCAAGGCCCACTGGACTGGTTCTCTAGCTATCTCTCTTCAAGGTTCCAGTGTGTCAAAATAACACCCTCTCCAGCACCCGCCCTGTTGGCTCCGGGGTCCCGCAGGGCTCCATCTTGGGCCCTCTTCTTTTTAGTCTCTATGTAAATGCCCTACCCAACTCTTGCTCCAGCAAGGTCCAGTTATATGCAGATGATGCTGTTCTCCTCTCCTCTCCTCCCACCCTGACCCCTCCTCTCTTCAAGCCTCCGTCCAGCACTCTTTCAGCCAAATTGGAAACTGGTTCAATGACCGCAGGCTGGTCATTAACATTAAAAAACAAAAGTCATGTTGTTTGGTCACCATCAAAACAAGGCAAAAAACTCACCCCTCCATATACTATCCAGCTCACTCCACCCACTAGAACAAGTTAGCAGCTACAAATACATGGGCATTACTTTCAATTCTGCCCTCACTTTTAACTCACATATCAACCTGCTCACCTCAGCAACTAACACACTCATAGGCCTTCTCTACCGTCATAAGGACTGCCTTCCTCCAGGGGCCCTCAGATTGGCTGTCACCACCTCTGTCCTGTTGCTTGTAGACTAAGACCTCCCTGTCTACACTGCTGCTGATGCCACCGCTCTCAGGAGAATCCAACTATCCCTAAATAAGGCCTGCAGGCTCCTCACTGGCGCAGCCAAATGGACTCATGCATGCACTCTATATTCCCTGGTCAACACACTTAATCTAGAAGAGCAGTCACAATATCAGACCTGCCTCCTGGCTAAAAAAATACTTCTAGGTCTCTCCCCCGAGGGGTGTCCACCTCCCTCCACCTTGCTTCCCCTCTGCCTTTACTCGCAGCTCCACTAAGGCCACTCTCAGAGTCCGAAGTGTGCTAACTTCACTTGCCCAGAGATCCTTTTGTTACAGGGCACCACACTGGTTCTATGCCCTCTCCTCCTCAATCTCCTCACTCACTAAAACAGGTCTTTTTAAGGCAGCTCTCAAGAGCCTAATTTTTCCACCTGCAGCTGCAAATGCACTCAACAGGTGGGATTCTAGCACAAAGGTGCCCCTTTCTCCCTCTCTGGGCCCTTAACTAGACTCATGATGACAAACGCCTTATCTCAGGCTGCATTTCTGAATCACTGTATATGTTTTTTGAGCCTAGCTATCACACTGTATTGTAAACTTAAGCAATAAGGCATAACAGGGTGTGTGTTGTTATTTAATAACGTCACTCCTGGGGTGGGTTGAAGCACAGGGCCAAGCCTCCCCCCCAGGAGTGATGTTATTACATAATAACACACATCCCTGGAGTTCCTTATTGCTACTATACAATGGCTTGTTTGTTTATTTTTAAAAAGAACAAAGAAAAAATACTTTTACATGCATATTTTCTTTTATTTCTGTGGGTGTATGTGTATGTCTTAAAAAAAGTGCGGAATATGTCTTCCACCAGAAGGTGGAGCTGTTGCCAACATAATCGTATCTGCTGAGTCCCCAAGCTTTGTCTTGTTTTTGGTGCCACAAGTTCCCCTTCTGCCCTCCTCAGCAGTTGTATTCCATATAATACTGGATGGCTGTTGAGGGGACAGAGCTTCACATTTTCTTTTTTTTTAAATTAAATCAGCGTGTTTAAGTGGCTGCTGGCATCTTGTGCCAAGTGTATAGCATGGCTCTAAAATTCATGCACGTGCTGAATCACCTCAGCGCAGAACGGGAGAAGGAGGAGCATTTTATTTTTACAATGTTGGCTTTGTTTTCATTTGGATTTTTTAACTGGCAAATGATCTTTGGGCGACTGGGCGGCTGACCAGAATGTCTCTGTCTGAAGTCGGTTATGTGAACGATCGAGCTGCATGGAGCGGCAGTTGCAGATACTGAAGAAGTTGCAGTTTTACACAGTAGCAGGCAGCACTGTGTTTAACTAAAAAATGTGCTGGTTTACCTACATTACATAGATTTATGTAGGGGCGATGAGTTTATTGTGACAGGCAGGAATTGGGGAGAGGCTTTTGTACAGTAAAGCGGGAAGGGGGGCTAAGCTGTGTGAGTTTCTGGCACTGTTGGCTTTGCTGTGACTTGTGTCATGAGGGAGGGATTTCTTCAACTGTTCTCAGGTCAGTTGTGTGCCTGGACTTAACACAGTGATGTTGTAGTTCAATAACATCACTGTCCAAGGCACACATTGACCAATCGGGATACAAGAAATTCTCTTGTCATTGTATAATGTAATTTAACTGGGCACTGGATTGCTCAGTGCTTTATGTTGCTTGTACTGCTACCTGCAAATGTATGGATATTGTTTGTGGTTCTCTGTTTGATATGTACCAAAACTTCTGTAACCTCCTGTTATCTTATTGCACCCTTGTTCTATGTGTTGAATCTGTTGGATCTGACATGGAGCCTTTGGAAAGGATTCCTTGACTCAAAGGGTTGTAATTTCAATATGTTTAATAAATAAATAACTAAAATGGCAGGAATTGTCTTTCACAGTTGTTCCCTGCTGATACTTAAGGTAGTGACTTTTAAGCACCAAATATCTTCTCCAGCAAGTGTGACCTCCACCAGGGATGCTCCAGCTGCCATCTCTTATTTCAACTGCATCAGCTCATCAAAATGAGTAGGGGAGCTGTGGCACATTGCAAAGTGGCAAAACCTCTGTCTCTTAGTTCAACCACCACTGCTCCTCACAGTACCATGGGAGCTGTGCAAGGATGCCAAGGGGTAAACCCTCTGTCCCTTAGTTACTTGGAGCTATACTTGGAGTAATACAATGAACAGAAGGTTTTAGCCCATAGTGTCCATCTCCTGCACTAGCAGATCATGTAATCCCATATTTGGTAAAGAGATGTTGATGCACCCTGCTTTTGAAACTTGGAAAGTTATTATCTTCTACTACATGTCTCGGAAGGCCATTCCATACAGGAATTATTCGCTGGGCAAAAAAATATCTCCTTAGGTTCCGTTTTAGATATGTCAGCGTCAGCTGGTAACAATGGCTTCTAAGTGCAGTTGCCCTACTGTTTATTTTAATTTAGAGATTATTCATTAATTCAATATCCCTACTGATTTGATACATCTGGAGAAGATCTCCCCTGATAAGCCTTAGTTCAAGTGGTTACATCTTCAGTTCCCTTAACCTGTAATCATAAGTCAAATTTCCCAGCCCGTCAATTAACTTAGTCATCCGTCTCTACACTCTCTCAAGTCCATTAATGTCTCTCCTAAGAAATGAGCTCCACAATAGAGTGGCGTTGTCCAGGTGTGGCCTAATGATCGATCTATACAGGGGATAATACAAGCTCTATTTCTACTAGAAAATGTCTTAATGATACAACCAATAATTTTATTTGTCTTTTTAATAACTTTGCTGCATTGCTTACTGAAGTTAAGGTCACTGGTAATGATCACCCCAATGTCCATCTCATTCTCCACTGTTTTGAGTTGCATATCATTTAGTGTATAGGTATATCTCCGATTAACTTCCCCAAAGTGCATGACAACACACTTGTCCAAATTGAGGGACATGCCATTTTTGCTGGCCCAGTCCTCAATCTGTTTCAGATCCTTTCTTCACGTGAGTACTTGCAACATTGTCTCTACATTAGCACCTATTTTTGTGACATCTGCAAATTTAACACAAAAATGATTTGCATTTATTGCTATGTCTGAAATGAATAGGGTAATCAACACAGGGCCCAACATTGAGCTCTAAGGGACCTTACCTTTCTTATTGTAAAGGATCCTATCTGGTAAGAATTTGTTTTCCAACTATAATATTTTTTGTTTTGATTTTGTTTCGTAGATACTCAGTTGAAGATGGTCCCTCATCCCATTTCCAGTCGCTCAGTTCTTGTCTAATTTTATTATACTCTCCAGTCATTTTTTTATTGTTTTTGTGATACCAATTATTTTTGTATCATTATGTTTATTTTGAGTGTAATAATATTGTGGTCACAGTTTATAAGTGGTGCTAGGAGTCTTATTTCTTTTATTCCTTCTGGGTTGTTGGTTAAGGCAGTCAATCTGCTCAGTATGGTCATGGATATCTATATCTGGTGCCCTGTAGCAGACTCCCACCCTAAGCATCTTGTAATATTTCAACCCATAATATTTCCTTTCCTGTACTTACTTCTATTGACATATTCCTACACTGTATGATATGTTTGACGTACAACGCAACTCCACCACCTTTCCTTTTAGTTCTATCCTTATGGAAAACTTGGTAACCTGGAATATTTTCATTCCATATAGTGGTATAAGACCACCAAGTTTCAGTTATCATTGCAACATCTGCCTGTTTCACCTGCACGATTAATTTGAATTCAGATCTTTTTAATAGCATTTAAGCACCTAACATTGGTATGTAGCACTGTTAGTTCTCTCCTATTTCTATACCTAGGTTTATTGGACATGACATTCGCTGGTAGACCTGCTATATAGTTCCCCATACGCCCCTTCACACTCAGTTTTTTGGATTGTGTGTTGTTCCATAGATTGCATTATAGAACATATTCCCCAGTAATCTTGTCCCTTTTTTATTTAAATGAAGACCATCCTTACTATACAATTCATGTCTATTCACATACTCTTCCCAAGATCTTACACATGTAATTTCATTAGTAAGACAGACTTTTCTTAACCAATTATTAAACTCCTTATTTCTATTTGTCCTTGCACTGCCCGCCCTAGATATAGGGAGAATTTCTGAAGGATAATTTTGGTGTCTAGTTTTTTAATAATAGTACAGGCATTCTTTAGATCTCTAATAGTGATTTCCAGGCTATGGCTTCTGAAATCATTTGTATCAGCATGCAATAATACTGTTTTAAGGTTGCTGATTCGTTCAATTATTTTTGGTATCATTGAAGTAATGTCCTTAATTGTAACCCCAGCTGCAACTCGTAGTAACATTTTCTTTGTTACCCCTTGTTGAAGCCCTATCCGTATACTTAGATATTGAGTCTTCCAAAATAAATATCTGCTCAGCTAGCTGGTTTGTTGTAGATGCTGCGTCTTGTACCTCCATCTCATCCTCGGTATAGGCCATATTGTTTTCTGTCCGCCATGGTGCAGCATAAACTACAAACACTACCATATATTAAATAAAGCTTTCTGGGGAAACCCAACTTTAGAAACGACAGCAGAAGGTCTGGTGGTGCAGAGGGTAGCACACTGCAGTGCCATGTGGGAGATCTGCAAGGATTCGAGTCAGGATAACTCTGGGGAGAAGAAATAAAAGCAGAAAATAATGTTGCAACGCACAAACTGTTTATCTGTGGTGGCCATCCATGGCTGTGTGCCCTAAGGCACTTTGAAGCAGACTGAAAAAGTATTTAATCTTGGAAAGGAACATGGAAAATGAAAATAAATGTATTGTCTAGTAAACTGTAACATCTGAAGCATCTCATTTATTAAAGTACATGCTGAAGTGCAGAGCTGCTCTTTAAAATGAACAGGACGCAAGTTATGAACCAAGTAATACCAATAAACCCAGACACCAACCAAAAATGCATAAGCTAAACATCCGGGGTCAGATATTCAGAAGGGTTGTGCATGGCGCAACACAGTTGTGCCATGTGCAACCCACTGATGTGCCCTGGCGAGGTATTCAAAAGGGGAAGGTACATGACACAAATCCCAATGCGCCGGTGCGCATCAGTAATGTATGTGGCACAAGTGGGGGTGTGGGCCCATGCATACTACGCATACCCCGATATTTAGCCTGGGACTTGCTGAGCCCATGCAGGTGCATCCCCTACTTGCGCCGCACACAGTTGAGCTAGAAAAAGAAGGAGCAACAGCTGGCTACCCACAGGTTAGCTGCCGTATTGCAGGGTGCAACATGACAGCTGCCAGCTGTGGGTGGCCACCTGAGATCCAGCGGCACCGCCCATCGTGGTAGCACCCTCTCCATGCCCCATCACAGGCATAAGTATTACAATATACAGTCCTATATCCCTGGTGGTCCAGTGGACCGCTCCCAGCCCAATTGCGGGCATAAGTATTAAAATAAACAGTCCTATATCCCTGGTGGTCCACTGCACTGCTCCCAGCCCGACTGCAGGCATAAATATTAAAATAAACAGTCCTATATCCCTGGTGGTCCAGTGGACTGCTCCAAGCCCAATTGCAGGCATAAGTATTAAACTAAACAGTCTTATATCCCTGATGGTCCAGTGGACCGCTTCCAGCCCGATCACGGGCATAAGTATGAAAATATAATATTCCAAACCATCCCTTGTGGTCCAGCGGTACTTCTCCCCACCTGCCCACTGGGGCCCCACCACCTCTCCCCCCAGGTCAGTGGCAGACAGCAACTCCCACCCACAAGACACCGGCCTCCTGCCAACTGACTGTATACAGTGGGCTGTATGCCCCGGGAGGGCGGGCAGCAGGCGGTGGATGCTGTCGCCGCCAGCCGCGGGGAGCGGGTGGAGGGGCTTCATGGGTGAGTGGGGGACACTAGACTCCAGGGAGATGTTTGGGGTGGGGGTTAGATGTGACATTCTGCCCGCGATCGGCTTTACGTCCACTGGACCACCAGGGAGATATTCGGGTTGGGGGGAGGGTTACATTCTACCCGCGATCGGGCACTGGGGGTTCATAACATTCTGCCCGCGACGGCTGTGGGAGATGTGCGTGTGGGGGGGTTCATGTACTGTACTGCCCGCGATCGGGCTGTGGGATATGTGTGGGGGTTTCATGTATCTGTACTGCCCGCGATCGGGCTGTGGGATATGTGTGGGGGGTTCATGTATCTGTACTGCCCGAGATCGGGCTGTGGGATATGTGGGGGGTTCATGTAACTGTGATGCCCGCGATCGGGCTGCATTGTGCGTCGGTCCCCGACGGCTGCTGCATGGCAGGGTGGCCAGGAGCAAGTCCTCGGGGATCGGCGCACCTACATGCAAATGGCATGCAAATGGGGCCATAAATAGATGCAAATGGACCCCCCTGCGCCTTGCATAAATTATGGCCCCATTTGCATGTCACCTTTTGAATATCGGAAATTTGAGCATGGCGCAATGGTACTTGCGCCACCGCAAGTTTAATGCTCAACTCTGGCAACTCTCATGTGGCTAAGTTCCACTGAGCTAGCGCAAGTGCTGTGGTTGAGGTGATATTCAAAGGAGTTGCTCAACAGCGCAACTCCTTTGAATATCACCCCGGCCACACCCCTGCGCAACTATTTTGAGCAGCGCAGGGGCTTGCACCTCAGAATGGCGCAGTTTGAAAATCTGGGCCTAAGTGTTTATGTCACAGGACCTCCTTGTGAATGAGCTTGCTCAATGGAGTTTTCCTGCAATAAACTTGAACTTGAACTTGAAATATTGTGTTAATACAAATAACTTTTTATGTACACATTTCCTGTGCCTGTAACTGAGTATGTGAGTGTGGTGTTTGTGCCTGTAACTGAGTATGTAAGTGTAGTGTTTGTGCATGTACTTGAGAATGTGCATATTTTCCATGCCTATAACTCAGTATGTTAGTGTAATGTTTGTGCATAGCACTGATTATGTATGTGCGGTGTTTGTGCATGTACTGTAATTCAATATGTGAATGTAATGTTTGTGCATGTCACTGTTTATGTACACAATATTTGTCCCTGTAACTGAGATTGTAAGTGTGGTATTTATGCATGTAACTGAGAATGTAAGTGTGGTGTTTGTGCAATTAACTGTTTATGTAAATATGGTTTCTGTGCCTGTAGCTCAGTATGTAAATGCAATGTTTGTGCATAGCACTGATTACGGTTGTGTGGTGTTTGTGCATGTACTGTAACTCAGTATGTGAATATATTATTTGTGCCTGTAACTGAGTATGTAAGTGTGGTGTTTGTGCATGTACTTGAGAATGTGCATATTTTCCATGCCTGAAACTCAGTATGTAAATGTAATGTTTGTGCAGAGCACTGATTACGTATGTGCGGTGTTTGTGCATGTACTGTAACTCAGTATGTCAATGTAATGTTTGTGCATGTAACTGTTTATGTACATGATATTTGTGCCTGTAACTGAGTATGTAAGTGTGGAGTTTGTGCATGTACTTGAGAATGTGCATATTTTCCATGCCTGAAACTCAGTATGTAAATGTAATTTTTGTGTATGGCACTGATTACGTATGTGCGGTGTTTGTGCATGTAATGTAACTCAGTAAGTGAATGTAGTGTTTGTGCATGTAAATGTTTATGAACACAATATGTGTCCCTGTAACTGAGTATGTGAGTGTGGTGTTTGTGCATGTAACTGAGAATGTAAGTGTGGTGTTTGTGCAACTAACTGTTTATGTAAAGATGTTTTCTGTGCCTGTATCTCAGTATGTAAATGTAATGTTTGTGCACAGCACTGATTACGTATGTGCGGTGTTTGTGCATGTAATGTAACTCAGTAAATAAATGTAGTGTTTGTGCATGTAAATGTTTACGTACACAATATGTGTCCCTGTAACTGAGTATGCGAGTGTGGTGTTTGTGCATGTAACTGAGTATGTAAGTGAGGTGTTTGTACAATTAACTGTTTATGTAAATATGTTTTCTGTGCCTGTAACTGAGTATGTAACTAGTGTGTTTGTGCAATTAACTGTTTAAGTAAATGTTTTCTGTGCCTGTAACTGAGAATGTAAGTGTGGTGTTTCTACATATCACTGAGCATGTAAATGTTGAGTTTGTGCAATTAACTGTTTATGTAAACATGCTTTATGTGCCTGTATCTGAGTAAATAAGTGTGGTGTTTGTGCATGTAACTGTTTATGTAAAGAAGTTTTCTGTGCCTGTAACGGAATATGTAACTGTGGTGTTTCTGCATATCACTGAGTATGTAAATGTGTTTTGTACGTGTAACTATGTAAGTGTGGTGTTTGTGCATTTAACTGAGTGTAAATATTGTGTTTGTGCAATTAACTGTTTATGTACACAATTTCTGTGGTGTTTCTGCACATCATGAAGTATGGCTATACTGCTGAAAAGCGGTGCCCCCCCATATGTAAGTGTGATGTTTGTCATTTAACGGGGTATGTAAATGTCATGTTTGTAGCAATAACCATGTATGTCATTATGTTTTCTGTGCCTGTAGCGACTATACGCATATGGTGTTTGTGCATATAAATCAGTAAGTGTGGTGTTTGTGCATATAACTGAGTATGTAAGTGTAGTGTTTGTGCATGTAACTGTTTATGTAAACATGTTTTCTCTGCCTATAACTGAGTATGTAAGAGTGGTGTTTGTGCAATTAAATATTCATTTACATATGTTTTTGTACCTGTAACTCAGTATGTAAGTTTGATATTTGTGCAAATAACTGAGTCTATATAAGTATAAAAGTATATAAATGTGGTATTTATGCATGTCACTTTTTATGTTCACTTTTATGGGGGCCTGTAACTGAGTACGTAAGTTCATAGGTTCATAGATTGTCATCAAGTCCAGTAGGCTTTCACCTGTTTGGAACTTGCCACTTTCAGTTTCACAAAGTTGGTATTCATATTTTATGGTCCCCAGATATGTATGCAGTCTGTTCTTCAATGATGTAATGTTATCCCTTGCAATTATATATTGTGGCAGAGTATTCCACTTTGTTATTATGCTCTGTGAGAACCATTTACCCCTTCTTATGGTATTTTTCTAATCTCCTAACAACTTATTGTCATGCGATCTTGTTTTCTTTTCTTTAGTATAATTAACTAGACCAATAGGGCCCAGTTCCAAGATAGTTTATACCTGGCACAAGATGATTTATGAAAAACCTGAAGGTGCAAATTGCACCTTGCACCAGGCATAACACAAGTCATGATTCCAAATCGTGTCTGGCGCCATGCCCCATGCGGGTTGTGCCAAAGGTGGGCTATGCCATCCACTACACCTGCAACCCACTGTGGCATGGTGCAAGGATGGGTCATGACAGCAACTGTGCCCTGTTTCAAAAGGATGGCTGCCATAACTCACTTACATGATTCCAAGAGATGCTATGGCATAGCAGAGTTAGACCAGCAGGGAGATGGTCTAAGGGGCATCTGTCCATGCCAATTGATCGTTACCCACTCCACAGCACCACAGCACACAGGTAACCCGTCTCCCCATACCCCCCAGCACAGACATGCCCCCCACCCTGAATGTCGGGGACCCCAGAGATCCATTTCACATAGTGCCCCCCAAACACCAGTGCCACCTGACCAGCTCCCCCAATGCTTCCAGATGTTTATGGCAGTGTTCCAGGGCAGGGGGACTCTAGGGGAGCAGATATCTGTGGGCTGTGACTTGTAGCACCCAGGTCCATTATGCCATTTCTGCGACGCTAGCCTGTGGCTGCCACAAGTTGCAGGACATAGGTGCTGGGGACTCTGCCTGTCTTGGAATATGATGCAGGGTCCCCTGCATAGCACCACATGGTACAACCTGCATACGCCCACAAGTTGCGCCATGCATCTTGGAATTGGGCCCCAGTCTCTTTAAGAGCTGGATCATTACTAGCTTTATATACAAGACTGAGAGCGCCTCTACTTCTACTATATTTCATAGAGTACAGACCAAGATTATGTAATCTATCCTGATAATCAAGGTTATGCATGTTTTTTACTTTGTAAGTTATCTTTCTCTGATTTTTCTCTATGATATTTTTGCCTCTTATTGTTTGTGAGGAACAGAACTGGGAGCAGTATTCCAAGTGTGGTCTTCAGCAGACTGGTATACAGAGGAACAATAACTTTTGGTTCTGTACTCTTAATACTACTCAATATGCATCCCAAAATGATAGGACCTTGTTTGACTTTGAGTCTAGTGTGCGCATCGAATGATAAACCGTCAGTTAAACACCTAAGTCCTTTTCGCTTGTTGTTGTCTGAAGTGGATTGTTATTCAGTGTACTGTATATGAGAACTTAGGGTTATTATGGCCCAGATGCATGATCTTACATTTTTCTTCATTACATTTCATATAATTTTGTTTGGCCTAGTTATCATGATGATTAATATTTTCTTGAAAAGACTCTAGATTTAAAATCTGTCACTATTGTGCCAATTTTACAATCATCTGCACGGATGAAATAAGTATATTAAAGAGTGTAGAGCTCAGGACTGATCCCGGTGGTACTCCACTTGGTACCAGTCCCCAACTTGATTAATACTATCTTATTACAACCTTTTGTGTTCTGTTGTCAAACCAAGAAATGACCAAATTTATTATGTTTGAGTTTAATTTGATTTTAATAAGCTCTTCAACCAGAACTCTATGCGACACAGTGTTGAAGGCTTCTTCATAATCTAGGTAGATGACATCTACAGGCACTCTCTTGTCAATTGCTGCACTTGTAGGTTCAAAAAACTGAAAAAGGTTTGTAAGGCAAGATCTCCCTTTACAGAACCTGTACTGAGTTATGTCTGCATACTTATTCCCACCGACCGTTATCCCACCGATCGATATCCTGTGCTTACATTCTCGATTTCTGTTCTTCCCATATGCTAAAATTCCCACATAGTAATTTCCCGTATAGCTTGTTCCTGACTGTGCTTAAAACAGCATACATTTATGTTCTCACTCACTCTGTAAGGATGGTGCGGAATCCTGTAACATGTCACAATAATAAGTTAAATGTCTACTCGTACGAATGCTTGTTCCTGACAACGCTTCACACAGCATACATTTAGATACTCATTTGCTCTGTAAGGATGGTGCTTCATTTTACCATAGTGTTACACTCAATCTCTCCTTTTTCTGCTGAAGCCTGTGATCTATCTAGACTCTTAATTGTCTGTCTGTCAGATGCTGCTAAGCACTGACAGCAGTACAGTGATTGCTGTCTGTCACTATACCAGGTCGGATATAAGGCGCTCGGTGTAGTAGTACTGCTTGATATCCATAGTAACAGCGATGGCTGAAGGTATAACCGAAATGTGCCCTGTTGTTCCCTCACAGAAGGGAAATGATAAGATCTGTGTCAATGGCTACCTTATGGTAAAAGAAAGAAATAGGGGCGAGGTGTTATACTAGTGCTGCCAGAGCTGCAAGTCAATGCACTGTCTCGGCAGGGCTTCAACTAATCTCATCGGTGGTCAACAGCACCTAAGGAGCCAGAGGGAGCACAACCATGTTCCAGCAACAACAGATGCCCCAATAGCATGTGTTATGGCAGCGATGAAACTCAGAGCTATGGACACACATGACACCCCTGCTCAAATCATCCAGGCAGAGATAGCAGGTCTGCCTGTGGAGGTATAGCACAGCCTTCCAAAAAAGAAGGCAATGCAGCCGGTTGTTAAACGAGCAAGACTTCTTGACCTGCCTGCAGAACCACGAACCCTAGAGGACATTGTAGTCCCAGAGGAGTTGCGAACAGTCAATGGCCACAACTGGTTCACAAGGGACTTCACATGTGGGGAGGATAAAATTTTAATATTTACTACAAAAGAAAACATATGTTATTTGCAGGGTGTAACATACTAGTTGATGGATAGGACTTTCAGAACTGTACCACATATGTTTCTTCAGCTGTATTCCATTCATGCACCAGTTAGTACAACACAGAATTCATGCATTCTGCCACTCTTATATGCTGTAATGTCCTCTAAGTCGGAAGAGTGCTACATGCGTCTTTTTCAAGACATGCAGGATCTTGCAGATGAGGACATTAATTTATCTCCACCATTGATTATAAATGACTTTGAGATAGCAGCAGTGAATGCATGCAAGTCTGAATTCCCTGACTCAACTAACAAGGGCTGCCTATTCCATTTTGGGCAAATTGTATGGAGAAAAATAGGGCGTGCAACACTGTATGGCCAGGATGCTGAGTTCAGCTTTCTTATGAGACACTTGATAGCATTGTCTTTTTTGCCAGTTGTTGAAATAAAAATTATTTTCATGGAGCTGAGGACAGTGATGCCTGCAGTCCTCTACTTCAGTGGTTGGAGGACAATTACATTTTGGGGCGCACCGGAAGGCAGATGATGAACCAAACTACTGTTCACTGCCCTCCAACTTTCCCACCTTCATTTTGGTCAGTTAGCGAACAGCTGGGACAAAGCCTGCCAAGGACACAGAACAGCATAGAGGGATGGCACCATAGACTTGTGGCTCTAATTGGAGGATTGCATGTTGGAGTAAATAGATTCATTTTGGAGCTGCGCAAGGAGCAGATAAACACTGAGACCGCTATTGAAAAAATGAAGAGTTGACTGCCTAAATCTCCACCAAAAAAACGCTATGTACTTTGAGAGGAATAAATTAGGATTGTGGTGAGCAAGCAGGAACAGATGCCACCATTGGAATACATCAGGGGTGTCGCATACAATTTGATAATCTGAGACATTCATTTAAATATTCATTTTAATTACATAGAAACATAGAATTTGTCGGCAGATAAGGACTGCTTGGCCAACCCAGTCTGCCCATTTCCTTACCTAGTGGATAAGCTGCAGATCCTAGTTAACCAGCAGCCTACTTCTTCCTACCCCCACCTCCTAGAATTGCCTTATGACTGTCCCATGCATGCTTGAATTCCACCACTGTTTTTGACTCCACAACCTCCTCCTGAAGGCCGTTCCATGCATCCACAACCCTCTCTGTGAAAAAATACTTCCTTAAATTACCTCTGAGCTGCCCCCATCTTCAAATTGTGCCCCCTTGTTCTTGCACACCTCTTTTTTTGAAAGATGCTACCCTCTTGGACTTTGTTGATTCCCTTGAGGTACTTGAAAGTTTCTATCATGTCTCCCCTCTCCCTCCTTTCCTCGAGGCTATACATATTAAGCTCCTTAAGTCTCTCTTCATATGTCTTCCGGTGCAGACCCTGCACCATTTTAGTTGCCCTCCTCTGGACAGCGTCCATCTTGTCTATGTCTTTGCGGAGATTGGGTCTCCAGAACTGAACGCAGTACTCCAGATGGGATCTCACCAGCTGTCTGTACAGAGGGATAATAACTTCCTGTTTTCTACTGGTGATGCCTCTCCCTATGCATCCCAGTATCCCCCCAGCCCTCCTTGCTGCCTTCTCACATTGCTTGCCCACCTTTAGGTCATCTGATATGACTACCCCCAGGTCCCTTTCCATTTTTGTTGTTGTTAGTATCTCACCCCTCATTGTGTACTCTTCCCCTGGGTTTTAGTTTCCCAGGTGCATTACCTTGCACTTCTTAGCATTGAATCTAAGCTGCCATACATTTGACCATTCCAGTAACCTTGCCAAGTCCGTTCTCATCCTTTCCACCCCACCTTGTGCAACAACTCTGTTGCAGATCTTTGTGTCATCTGCAAACAGACATACTTTCCTTCCAGTCCCTCTGCATTGTCACTTATAAAGACATTGAAGAGGACCGGTCTCAATACTGAACCCTGCGGTACCCCGCTAGTAACCCCCCTTTCTTCAGAGTGGACTCCATTTACTATTACTCTCTGTGTCCTATTCTCCAGCCAATTCTTTACCCAGGCTGTCATCTTGGGACCCACTCCCAGGCTGGCTAACTTGTATATTAAACTTTTATGTGGGACTGTGTCAAATGCCTTGCTAAAGTTTAGGTAGGCCATGTCCACAGCCCCTCCCTGATCTACTACTTTGGTCACCTAGTCAAAGAAATCTATCAGATTTGTCTGGCATGACCTTCTCACTGTGAATCCATGCTGCCTTGGGTCCTGTGCCCCTCTGGCCTCTAGATATTCGACAATTCTTTCCTTCAGAAGTGATTCCATCATTTTCCCTAGCACTACTTCTTTATTCAGCTGTGAGCTGTGTGAGAAATTCATTTTAAATGTTCAAATAAAGTTTTTTTTAGTTGACTGCACTACACAGAAATCTGAAAGCAGGTAATGAGATTGTTTATATTTGTATGAACCTGATACACACAGCAATAGCACAGCAATTAATCACTAAAGCACTGCGTCTCTTGTTTTTCTGTTTTTTTTTCCAAGTAGTGCAATGATTAAGGTGAAACAATATTTATTCACTCTGTTTTCTCTATTTAATAAAACACTAAAGCACTGCATTTTATGTTCACTGTGTTCACTCTGCTTTCTCCATTTAAAGCACGGGCAGCAAGAAATTATGTTTCGGGATTTACTACTTTCGGTATTGTGAATTGTCAGTATTTCGGTCTCGGAAATTTAGTTTGTGGGAAAATGGGCAGCGGAATTTAGTACAGATACCCTATAGTTGTTTACTTTGGTCTTGTTACCTCTTTTAAATATGGGAGTTACAATTGCCTTCCTCCATTCTTAGAATGTATTTCCTTCTTTAAGGGATGCATTAAAGAGTTGTGTTAAAGGTCCAAACAAAACTACATATGGTTCCTTTAGAAACTTAGGGGGCACTCCGTCAGGGCCTGCTGAACTGTTTTGCTTAACAGATCCAATAACCTCTGACGCTTCTTCTGTTGTAAAGTCACTAATATTGTTTAGTATTTACTATATTAGCTTTCATTATAAATTCCTTAGGCTCAAATACACTAATGAAGTAGTTAATGAATTCTGTTGCAATTTCAGTTTCATTACTTATGACACCTCTTGGTGTCACCAAGTGTTCTACTTCCTTATGATCACCTTTTACTGAGCCAAAGTAATTGTAAAATTGCTTGTTGTTATCCTTGGCTAGAGTAGTTAGTTTATGCTAATTTTTTTTTAGATTTTCTAATAGCATTTTTGGCCCTATTTATGGTCTATTTTATATTTATCCCGGCTGCTTCTGTCGTTTTTTTCTTAGATTTATTATAGAATTTCTTTTTTTATTAATGAGTTGTTTGATTTTCTTATTCCACCATGATGGCATCCTTCTGTTACAAGTATTCTGCCCTTTCAGGCACCCGGTTAGATATACAGTGTTGTGTGTTTTCGTTTAGTTTTCTCCTGGTTTAGAATCCATAGTTCTTCCCCCCAGTTCCATGTTGTTAGCCACTCCCTAATCCTGTTATAATCTGTCCTATTAAAATCGCTGACTTTAATTTAAGCCAGTTTCTGTTAAGTCCATTTCAACCAATACCATTCTATGGTCACTGTCACCAAGAGGGAGTCATGCTGTTGGTTCCGATATACCTGTTTGAATATCTGTAAAAATCAGGTCTAGGTCAAGATATTCAAAACTTTGCCCCTGGGCTAAATTAGCACTGCCTGGCATGCAAAAATTACCTTGACCAAATAGCCCATCATATTCAAAAGTAATAGCCCGGTGCTAATCCTGCTGAATATAGCATGCTAAGAAAGCTGGACAAACTGGTCTGGGAGTGCAGGGCAAAAATAGCCCGGGAATAAGACAGCACTGAATATAGCAACAGGGAAGTGAAAACTGCAACAGAAGCCCAGCAGACACTGGAGCAAGCCAGTGTTGCAGGTGGAGAACATTGTGTGTGATTGCACAGAGATGTCTCACATCTACTGCAAACAACAATGCAAGCCACACACTGTGGAACTGTGCAATGCTGAAGTGAGGTTTGCCCGGGGCTTACCTGATTGCACAGTGCTAACAGAATAGCCTGGTGCAAACAGGTTAGCCCGGGGCAAATGGGAACTATATTCAAAGTTCTCATGCAAATGAGTCTACTTAGGTAATCTGTGGGCAAACAGGCCAATTTACATCTCATTATGTGCTGCTTAGCATACATTACCATGCAGTTTGCCCAGTGCTACTACAAGGAGTACACAGATCCACCTTTTGGTCAGAATGGAAGTACAGGCTGGATGCTGCAGGCCAAGGTGTGCTTACAGCATCCCCTGTTGGTCAGAATGGAAGTACAGGCTGGATGGTGCTGGATATGGGTGCTAGCAGGCACAAGCGGTGCATACATCTCACCCCTGCAGTACCGCAAGAGTACAGAACTATGTATATATTATAGGGACGCAGTCGCGTCCCTATATTTAGGGTTATGAAGCCACTTCTATGTTAAACTCAAAATGTTACGCGTTAATAACTTTGGACTCGTTCAATGGCTTTACATGAAATTTGGTATGCGTGGTGGGGCATGGCAGATCTCTTGATTTTGAAAGAACTAAATTGGTACAAAGGGCCCACTCACCAAACTTTTTTAATTATATTTATTTTTTATCAGCAAAATACAGTCATAAAAACTAACGTTTCGGAAAAAAATCCTTCATCAATGTTCAGACTGCATCTACATAAACAATAGTATTCAATTATAGTCTTTTATTAACAGAATTTAAAATTCAAAACAATAATACATAGTGGTAGAAATGCTCACCTATCTGCACATTATTGATATAGACCATTAAATAGCCACAGCTTCTAATGTTAAGTATATTCTAAAAAAAGAAAAAGGAGGAAAATATGCCTCATTTTTAATGCTTTTGTAAATACTGATTCTATATTTATTACACTAACACAAATAGCAATAATGTACAGATAAATATTTACCTTCAATTGTTGTTTCTCTGGTAATGATTTTGCCTCATCTCACTTTATATCCCATTCTTCATTTTGCTATAAACAAAGGTACATATATGACATAAATGTTTTAATGATATTATTCTAATAGTTTTATGATTTAATTCATCACTTCTAGATATAATAAACAATCTTAAACTGCGTTTGCAACTTCTTAAATTTAAAATTCAGCGTGGGTAATCATATAGTGCCACAATCACCTCATGGTGTCTATAGACTCTCGCGCTTCAGCTTTATATCTTAATTATGTTGTCAAGCCTTTATTAAACCGTAAATACATTTAAAGCCATTCACCATTAAACTAAAGCTCGAATAAGCACACAGTACCACGCTCGCCTCATGATATCTTTGTGCGCTATCTCACCCCATCTACGTTTCAAAATCAGCCATCAGATATATATATAACCTTTGCCAAACCATAAAACTTCCTAGGTAAACCATTCATAATTTTTCAACTGGTTAAATATTTAAATAACCTAGTGTTTTCTCCCTACTTGTCGGGGTAACATAGGATTGTTATTTTGAGGAGTCCAATATCATTTTACCTCACCTCAAAGTGTGTTAATCTTGAAATAATCTTATTTCACTTCTTTGCAAATCTCTCGCCAATCAACAAACGATTTTGAGTCAACAACAGGGTCAGTCAAAAACAATATAGCAACTGTTCTCACTTTAACAGAATGTGTACTTACTAATTTGTAATGTGCTGTGGCATGACCTCCTGCTCTTTCTATATGTGGAGGTGTGTAGCCTGTTTTGCTTCGGGTTTAAATCTCTGAAGAAAGGAAGTCAGGCGCGGGACCATGACGCATCACCGTGATGAACTCACGATATTAGCCACATCTCCAACACCTGACCTGCCATACAAAAAGGGAAGAACGACTTTCTGCAAAGCGGCACCAATTTAGTTCTTTCGGTATTGTTAGCATGAAATTGGTATGGGCCTCTCCCTGATGTATTGTGTTACCTTTTCTTTTTGAGGTTGGTTGGGCTGGATCCAGATTTCATTTGGAAATTTTGAGATCTCTTGATTTGCCAAATTTTGTTTCAGCCTGACCTGCGGTCTTTGAGCATCAAAACGCTGAAAAATGCACTTTTCGCCACTTATGTGGGCAGTTTGGGGGATTTTGTCTGTGGTGCTGCACGGCCGTCATGTGGTTTGCTACTTTGTAAGTGAGCTTGACTGAAAGTGCTTTGGTCAATGAACATGCCACTTTTTGTTTCGTGAAAAATTATTAATGCATTCAAAAGTTATTGCAGTTTGAAGTTCCCATTATAAGTCAATGAGAAAATGTATATGGTTGTTTTGCGAACAAATAATAAAGGAATAATGCCTGACAGGGTGGGTGTTATGCTGGGATAACATCCCACCTCGGGTGAATGGCCCAAGGGCCACCGCCGAGGTGTCAACACCGAGAAGGAGGTTATCCCAGCATAACACCCACCCTGGAGGGCATTATTCCTATTATACAATGGCTTGTTGTTTTATAAAGAAAAAAAAAATTATTAAAGAATTTTATTTAGTGTTTTAAACTATTTTTTTAAGAAAAGATGCAGGCAATGATCAATGTGGTCAATATCATCAGCAGGGATGTTATGCCAGGATAACATCCCTGCTGTGATTGCCAACTGACCAATCAGGAGTCAGGATTCTTTCTTGCCATTGTATAATGGGGTTTTGGACATCTGGTCCCTCCTCACGATCAAAGAATTGGAAGGCTCGTGGTCAAAGAATCTTTGACCCCGAGAATTCTTTGATCGCAACGGCCACCATCTTGTTTTAAGGTGCCGGTCGGGAAAAAATCAAATATCTCAGCTCAGGACAGACTCCTGAAGTACAACTTGGATCGGTTTTGCTCAGGGGGCTTTGCTGTATTGATCCATGCCTTTGGGTTTGTTCAAAACAGTCAAAAAATAGAGTTACACAGATTTATTCTTTGATCGTGACTTGTTAATGATCATTGTTTGTGAGCCTGCAAATTCTTTGATTGCGAGATTCTTTGACCGCAATCTTTGATCGTGAGGGAGGGACAAGATGACCAGTTGAAGAAAGCAAATTTCTCAGCTCAGGGGTGAGTTATGAACACAAAAGAGGGTGGGTTTTGCTCAGGGAGCTTTGTTTTATTGAACCATGCCAGTGGTTTCATGCATTTATGTCTAAAGTTTGAATTTCAGTATTTTTTATTCTTTGATCGTGAGCCTGCAAATTCTTTGATCGTGAGATTCTTTGATCGTGATCTTTGATCATGAGGGAGGGACTAGATGGCCAGATTTTAATACAACAGATAGGCCAATGTTAACAATCTTTAACTTTAAATATCTCAGAAACGGTTTGGTCTTTTTACTTGAAATTTTGGAGGGTGTTGATGGCATCTCCTGTAGATGTGAATTACAGTGTTTACTGTTGGACGTCACATTTTCTGCAGACATATTTTGTGGTGCAGTTTATGTTTAGCAGACAACATTTTCCATTCTTGTACTGGCTTGAAATTTATATAGTACCTAGCCTTTCTTCCATGGATCTACTTTCCGTCGTTAGGTGCCTAAAATCTTAACAGGTGCAGAAGTCTGCCACTCCAACAAATGAATATCTAAAACTTTCTCATGTTGTATCTCAGAAAAGGTTTTGTCTTTTATATTGAAATTTGGAGGGTCTTCAGGAGATGTCCTGTTCATGGCAATTATGGTGTTTATGTGATGGAAAATGTATTTGCTGCGGACATATTGCATGACACACTGTATGTTTTGCATATGGTGTTTTGCATTGTGTTACTGGGATCACATTTATAGGGTGCCTAGCGTTACTGCCATGGAGGTAATTTCCAGTGGTTATGTGTCTGACAGGTAAACAGGTGCTGAATTATGCCACTGTGATGACTGACACTTTGCTTTCTTTCAATGTGGTGGGAGCTTTCAGACCCTGTGCTCCCACCCATATGGGCTCTCAGCAATACATATGATATTCAGTACTTGTAGTCCTATCTTACCAGAAATGTCTACGTTGGTGGGAGTGCGGGGCTCAAAGGGACTGCGGTCCCTCCAACTTCCGCAACATTTTACTTTTATATTCTTTCTTAAAAAGTAATGAAATTCTATGCAAAAAAAATTGTTAATGCATCATTTAGGGTTAAAACACAAAAAGTAAGGAAATGAAACTTTCAGGGTTGACCCCTTCCCCCCTTGGACCTGCCCATCACCCTGAGATTGTCAGTTGACGGGGTGTGTCCTTGGGGTTGTGAGGCCTAAATCTCACCCAATTCTTCTTTTCTGAGGCTTGTGAATATGATTACACATGGAATAGGGTGAGATTTAGGCAACAGAATCACAGGGACACACTCCATCAGCATGTCAATCTCAGGATAGGCAGATCAAAGAGGTCAACCTAAAAGTTTCATTTCCTTACTTTTTGTGATTTAACCCTAAATGATGCATTAACAAAGTTTTTTGCACATAATATACTGTATATATAGAGAGAAACATAGAAACATAGAATTTGATGGCAGATAAGGACCGCTTGGCCCACCCAGTCTGCCCATTTCCCTACCTGATGGATAGGCTGCAGATCCTAGTTAACCAGCAGACTACTTCTTCCTACCCTCACCCCCTAGAATTGCCTTATGACTGTCCCATGCATGCTTGAATTCCACCACTGTTTTTGACTCCACAACCTCCTCTGGAAGGTTGTTCCATACATCCACAACCCTCTCTGTGAAAAAATACTTCCTTAAATTACCTCTGAGCCACCCCACCTCTATCTTCAAATTGTGCCTCCTTGTTCTTGCACACCTCTTTTTTTGAAAGATGCTACCCTCTTGGACTTTGTTGATTCCCTTGAGGTACTTGAAAGTTTCTATCATGTCCCCCCTCTCCCTCCTTTCCTCAAGGTCATACATATTAAGCTCCTTAAGTCTCTCTTGATATGTCTTCCAGTGCAGACCCTGCACCATTTTAGTTGCCCTCCTCTGGACAGCTTCCATCCAGTCTCTGTTTTTGTGGATAGAAACATCTCCATCAACATGTATTTATGCCAAGGGGTGGAGATAAACAGAATGTGATAAATCTGTTTATCTGAGTAACTGTGTACATAAATTTTATTTATGTATACAGTGTTTATGTCATCAGCCATTTACATATACAATGCATATGTCATTTAGAATGTTTGGCCTCAGTAGCAGTATCAAACATATTCAAATGTGAATAACTTTAAAATGAAAAATGATAGCATGGTACTGTGAGCAAAAAAGTTGTTCAGCGTGGAAATATCTACTGAATGAGTGTTTTTTTTTTTATTGATACCTTTTAGATTTTTTGATAATTAGCAAAAACACATCAGAAAATTCGTATTTTTTTTTCATTTTGTCCACAAACAAATGTAAATAACTTTAGCATGGTACTGTAAGCGCAAAGTTTATTCAGCACAGTAATATCTACAAAATGAGTGGTGTTTCATTTATAGATACTTTTTAGTTTTTTTCAGAATCAGCAAAAAACAGCAGAAAATTAAATTTTTGTGCACTTTTTCATCAAACAAATGCAAATAACTTAAAAATAAAAAATGATAGTATGGTACTTTGCTCAAAGGTTGTTCGGCATAAAAATATATACAAAATGAGATGTATTTCATTAATAGATTCCTTTAAGATTTTTCTATAATTAGCAAGAAATGGTAGAAAATTAAATTTTTATTCACTGTTTTGACTAAAAAATACCCCCTACAAAAGCAAAAACAAAAGAATTGCATAAATGGAATATGCAATGGAAAACTTGTGTAATAAATGATTTATCTGCACTGGAGCAGTTTGATCTGAGACACCTCAAAATCATTTATTACACTTGCTTCCATTGCATATCATATATATGTATTTTCTATTTTCAGCGTGCATTTAATATAACCATTTTTTTTTGCTTTTAGACCACATGCTGATGCAGCTCCTTGTTTTTGTTTTTTACTATAAATATATATATATATATATACTGTATATATATGTCCTGCCTGAGTCCAAACATGCACTGGAAGACAGACCCCCCCCCCATAACAACAGTGGCACCCCACAGCAGTCATGGGTGCAATAACAGTGGAGTGAGTCATTACTACATGGAACAGGCATGGGGGGAGATGTTGGCCATAGGCATACTAGGATTCACAACATCACAATAATTTAGGGGACTGGGAAGGCTGGGTGAGCCAAGCAGTCTGTCTGAGTCATCAAGACTCTGTTCCTATAGGTGCAAACTCCCTGGTAGTCCAGTGGCCCCCATCACAATTCCCAACCCCCCCAGCAGCGCTACATAAACAGTTTAAATATTTCCACAAAACTGCTGCCATCCAACCCAAGAAAGCCAGTGCTTCAACCATAGGCAGCCAGCCCAATATTTCAACAAATGTCACAGTAGAGGCACTCAGGCATGAAATAAAGCTCACTACATAGTGTGAAATAGCTGCAAACTAACATACTAACATACTAATTGCCATCAGATTAAGTCTTATGGTCTATCGAGTCTGCTCGAACCTCAGATCCCTAATTGGGTACCTAGGCCCTCCTCACCTCATGTTCCAGAAACCCCTATCATCCATCCCAACCCCACTGGGCCAGACCATCATCTGATGCACTGCTTTCTGTGTTTGTCCCACCCTTTCTTAAAGCCCCCCACTGTGGATCTCTGAACCAGCTCTTGAGGCAGTGCGTTCCAAGGATCTACCACCCTCTCAGTGAAAAACCTCCTCCTCTTCCCCCCCTCACCTTCCAACTTCAGACCATGACCTCTGATGATACCTCCCTGCTTTAGTCTAAAGATCCCCTCTGTTTACCCTATTTATTCCCTTGAGGTACTTGAAGACCTCAATCATGTCCCCCTGTCACTCCTCTCCTCCAATGAAAACAGGCAGAGCTCCTTAAGTCTGTCCTCATACGTCAAATCCCCTAGTCCTCATATCATCTTACAGTACTTACCCTCCTCTGTACCCTCTCCGAGAGCTGTATGTCCCTCTTCAAGTGTGGTCTCCTGTACTGTACACAGAACTCAAGGTGTGGTCTAACCAATCCATTGTACAGTGGCAGAATCACTTCCCTGCTCCTAGAGGTGATCCCCCTTACAATGCATCCCAGCATCCTGTTTGCTTTGCTAGCCACTGTCCTGCACTGCTCAGAGTTATTCATACCTGCATCCACCATGATCCCTAGGTCTTTTTCCCCTGTTGAGGCCTCCAGCGCCTCTCCTCCCTGGGTGTACCTGTGTTTAGGGTTTCCCCGCCAAAGATGTAGCACCTTGCACTTGGTGATATTGAAATTAATTTTCCATGTGTGAGCCCACCTTTCCAGGGTGTCCAGGTCCCCTTGCAGGGCCCACCTCCCCCTTCCCCCTCAACTACTGCCCCATCTTGGAGACATCAGCGAAGAGACTCATTTCACACCCTATACTCTCCCTGATGTCCGATATGTATGCATTAAACAGGATCGGACCCAGGACCGAGTCCTGCCATACCCCACTACCAACCTCTCTAGGGTTCGAGAACTCCCCACCGACCACTATTCTCTGAGTGCATCCAGCTAGCCAGTTTTCAATCCATCTGACCATCAAAGGGCCTACTCCCAACCCCGTCAGTTTCTCCACCAGACCATTGTGGGGGACAGAGTCAAACACCTTGCTGAAGTCCAAGAATAATACATCCACAGGCTTTCCCCTGTCCAGTTCTGATGTTACCCATTCATAGAACTCCACAAGATTGGTTTGACACAATCTACCTGGCACAAACCCATGTTGCCACTATCCAGACCTCCACCTCCTCCAAATTACTATCATTCCTTTAGTATACTCTCCATTAATTTTCCCACCACCGAGGTCAAACTGATGGGTCTATAGTTACCTGCTACTTCCCTTGACTCCCCTTTATGTATTTGCACCACATGTGCCTCTCGCCAATCCCTAGGTACCCTCCCTGTCTCAAGTGACCTGTTGAAGAGCTCCACCAGGGGTGCAGCCAGTATGTCCGCCAATTTCCATAGTACTCTCAGATGAATGCCATCCAGCCCAGGAGATTTATTGGTCTTTAGGGCCTTAAGGGCTACCCACACCCTTTCGGTGAAGATAGCATCATCTGTCCCCTCCACCTTACTAGCCTTTTTATCCTTATCCTGATGTGACGCCCCTGGGGTACCTCTCCCTCCCTCCCTCTTGCTCCATTTCTGTTGCTCCCCTGATCCCACTCACTACCGCTTCTATCCCCATCATGCTTTGCTTTGTAGATATCCCATCCCCCTCCCTAGTCAACACAGAGGTGAAGTACTCGTTTACCACAGTTATTAACATAATTGCTAGGCTAAAAGAACCAAGGTTTCCACACCCGCCAAAATGATTCCTGACCCCCCACAGCAGTGCTACAGAAACAGTATCCCTGGTAGTCTAGTGGTCCTCCCACCCCCCTGCACAATTCCCAGCCCCCGTAGCAGAACTACATAAATAGTAACCCTTGTAGTCTAGTGCCCCTCCATTGCAATTCCCGACCTCTGTAGCAGCATTACAGAAACAGTAACCCTGGTAGTCTAGTGGTCCCCCCAACCCCACAGCATGATTCCCGACCTCCATAGCAGTGCCACATAAATAGTATCCCTGGTAGTCTAGTGCCCCCCATAGTGATTACTGACATTGGTAGCCACTCAAATAAATGTATTCCCTGATTGTCTAGTGGTTCCCCAACCCCCCAGCACAAGTCTTGACCCCAAATCATGAAATACCCTGGTAGTATAGTGTCCCCCCCACCCAGCAGTGATGGCCCCCAATCCTCCATTAACCACCCAGAACAGAGCCAGCAACTGGCTCAGCCCTCCTTTTATCACCATGGCAGGCTGCTGACTGAGGAATGAATGAGCTGTACTGCATTCATTACAGTACTGCTCATTTGTACCTCAGTTGGTGGCTGGCGGTGGTGGTGGAGGAGGGTGGTCGGTCACTAGCTCCGTTCATGGTGGTTAAGAGCAAGGTCATCACTGCTGAGTAAAGGAAGACTACCATTCTGAGATTTGGGGTCGGTGCCTGAACAACAGGCTCACTAATCCGGATATTGTTTTCTGTAGTGCTGCTAGGGTTGGGAATCGCAATGGGTACCAAACCACCAGGGATACTATTTATGTAGTGCTGCTATGTGGTCGAAAATCATGCTGGGGTGGGGGGACTGCTAGACTACCAGGAATACATTTATTCAAGTGGCTACCAGGGTTGGGGATCACGGCGGGGCACCACCGCATTGCAGCCAACTTTTTGTCCGCGCTATTTAGTGCTGCACTACAGGTCACGCTAATGCCTGTAACGTGGCACTGTATGTTTGAATATGCCACACTGCCAGCATTTCTAGGCATTCCTCTAACCCCACCCCTGCATACTATTATCTTTTAACGTCAGCGCTACCACAAAATACTGGCACTAATAGGGCTTTTGAATATTGCAGCCTGGTGCAAATCCAGTGCTATTCCAGTGCTACAGATTTGTGCCAGGCACAAAGCTTTGAATATTTGGCCCTTAGAGTCTTATTATCTCTTATTTCAGCCTTAACTGATTGCTCCAGATTGTTTGAAATAGAAATGTCTATGAACCTATTTTCACTTGGGCCTATACTCTCAAGCAAGTCCCAGTTTATTGAGGGAAAATTAAAGTCACCCATCAAGATATAGTCTCCTTCTACTACCATATTTTCTGTATCAGTTAAAAATTTGTTAGTTTCCTCTGAGTTCAAGCTTGGTGAATGATAGCCCAGTACAACTGTTATTATTTTATTATAAGTATTAATTTTTGCACAAGTAGCTCAGATTGATCATGAGCAGGACTTATTTCATGCAACTTATTTCTTTCATCAGTGTATAAAGCAATTACACCCCCTCTCTTATCATTCCTATTTTTACATATTTTCATATATCCTGGTATTTCTGTGTTCCATTCATCATTCCGGAACCATGTTTCTGTGACACCGCTATTTCCTATTTGTTTTCAGATCAAAATATCTTTTAACTCATCAATTTTATTTCTTAATCTTCTTGCATTAAGTAGAAGGATCTTAACTACAAACATACAAATATACGAAATTTGCCAGTAGATAAAGACCTAGAGGTCTGTCAAGTCTGCTCAAATATGCAGCTAGCAACCCTTATTTTGCAGCTGCCTCCTCCTCCCTCCCACCCTTCCCATCCATTGACCCTTCCCTTGCCCTGTTCCAGCCCCTTTTGAAGCAGTCCACTGTTTTACTGGATACCACTTCTGCCGGTAACGCAATCCACCCAGCTACCACCCTCTCTGCAGAAAAGTTTCTCCTCATCTTCCTCCTGAACCTTCCTCCCTCCAGTCTCATATCATGGCCCTGGATGTCCCTCTCCTCCCTTACTTTGATCAGACCCTCTGTACCTGTCTTGTTTGTTCCTTTCATAAACTTAAAGATTTCAGTCATGTCCCCTGCCCCTCCTCTCCTCTAGCGAGTACATGTTCAGCTCCCTGACCCTCCTCTTGTATGGCAAGTCCCCTAGCCCCTTGATCATCCATGTCACCCTGCGCTGCACCCCCTCCAGTAACTTAATGTCCCTCTTCAAATACGGGTGCCAGTACTGCATGCAGTACTCCAGATGCGGTCTAACTAATGACCTATACAGTGGCAGAATTACCTCCCCCCTCGTCGAGGAGATACCCCGTGCAATGCAACCCAGCATTTTGTTGACCTTTGCAGCTGCCTTCCTACATTGTGCAGAGTTGTTCATTGACCCTGTAATGAGCACCCCTAAATCCTTCTCCTCCTCTGTCTTGGCTAGCTGCAATCCCCCCAGCTAGTAGCTCCGTCTTGGGTTCTTCATCCCAAAATGCAGCACCTTGCACTTATTGGCATTAAACCCCAGTTGCCAGGTGTCTGACCAGGTTTTCAGCTTTTCCAGATCATCCTGCAACCCCTGCCATCCCCCTAGGTCATCCACCACCACTCCCATCTTGGTGTCCTCAGCAAACAGACTGATCTTGCTCTTGATGTCCAATGATACAGTATATCTGCAATGAATATCCCAGACAACACAGGTCCCAACACCAAGCCCTGTGGAACACCGCTCATCAATACCCTTGGGGATGAGGGAGCCCTACCCACCACCACCCTCTGTTGCCTTCACTGTAGCCATTTTCCTACCCATCTCTTCAGTTTTGCACCTGCCCCGTGCCTTCTAACTTACTTCCCCGCCTCCCATGTGGCACTGAGTCGAATGTCTTACTGAAGTCCAGATACAGAACATCCACTGCATGGCCCCTGCCCAACTGCCTAGTTACCCAGTCATAGAACTCCACCAGGTTGGTTTGGCAGGATCTGTCACGTTTGAAGCCATGCTGTCTGCTATCCTGTAGTCCTTTGGCCTCCAGGAGGGCCACCAGCCTCTCCTTCGAGATAGTCTCCATTAACTTACCCATGATGGATGTGAGGCTTACTGGTCTGTAGTTACATGGTTCATCTCTTGGGGCCACTCTTGGGGAGGGGCCCCACGTGAGCCATCCTCAAATCCTGAGGTATACACCCCAAGTGTAGTGAGGCATTGAATAGGTCTGCCAAAGGTGCTGCAAGGACCTCTGCCAGCTTCTTCTGTACCCTGGGGTGGATGCCATCTGGGCCTGGTGCTTTGTCCACCCTCAGTGACCTCAAACCCTACTGAGCAGAAGTAATCATTCAGTGCTTTTGCCTCATTGCCCCCTGCTTCCACCCAGCCCCGCTCCTTCCTAATCCTTACTATGTGGTCCTTACAGTTCCTTTTCTCAATGATGTACCTAAAGAAGTCCTTCTCACCCTTCTTAATGCCTTGTGCCAGCCAAAGCTCCATAGATGCCTTGGCTCCCCTTACTGCCCGTGTTTCCTCCTTAGATTCCTTCAGATACTCCTTCCTGTCCTTCCCCTCCCTGTTTTCTTGTACCTCCTAGAGGTAGTTCTTTTCCTCCTTACCTTTTCCATGACCTCCTAGCTCACACAGCTCAGTTTCTTAGCCCTAGCCTTCTTGTTCTGGGCCTTGCTGCAGGTTCTGTTTGCTTCCACTATCCCCAGCTTTATGAGCTCCCACCTCTGGTTAATGTTCATGCTAGGTTGAATTTTGGCCTGGTACCCTTTTACCACTTCCCCCATCTTCTCAAAGTTGGCCCTCCTGAAGTCCAGCACCTTTCTGCCAGATTCCACTCCTTCCTTGCCCATATCCAATGTGAGTCATACTGAGCGGTAGTCATTCCCGGACAGTGGTTCTTCCACCCTAAGTTCCCTCACAAACTCACCATTTGTCAGCACAAATTCAAGGGTATTCCCTAACCTAGTTGGTTCATTGGCCATTTGCATCAGGAAGCTGCCCTGGAAGGCATCCAGCAGTACCTGCTAACTTCTACTGCTGGTTGTTGGGGCACTTCAGTCCACTCCTGGCATGTTGAAATCCCCCACAGTCACCACACTACCCCTCACGCAGGTATTGGTGTTAATGTTCAGGTTCTTTGTACGGCTCTTTTTAATATCATTCGTAATTGGAATGTTCCCATTAGCTGTACTCTGGGTCGGTTTTAGAAAGATAGAAATGTTATGTCTCTCCCACTGTTATTTAGTTTAAATAATCACTTATAAAAGCCAAAATGTTCTTTCCTATCAAGTTGCCACCCCTCCTACTTAAGTGAAGACCTCTCCAACAATAATATTCTTGTCTATCTGTAATTGCTGCCACCTTTAACAGTTACTTCACCAACCTGGTTGGGCATAAGACAGACCTTATGTCTTCTTCACCTTAGCCCTCCTGTTCTGAGGCACCTTGCCCTGCATGGCCTCTCTTCCACCTGCGATTAGTTAAAGTCAGAGAGGTCTTCACAATCTTAAAGTCCAACAAAGTCAAAGGCTCTTGTGGACCTGATGGCATCTGCCCAAAATTACTAAAGGCGGCTGTACTAGCCATAGCTCGGCCTATCACATGGCTAATTAACAGATCCCCTGCTTGATGGCACAGTACCCAATACCTGGAAATGGGCTATTGTTACTCCTATCCCTAAAGGGGGTTCTAGGGATTCCCTTGGTAACTACAGGCCGATCTCACTTCTCTGTGCCCTGGCTAAAATTCAGGAAAGGCTAATGTACTGTCAACTCCATGACTACCTTGAGGCCAACCAATTACTAGCCCCCACCAACATGGCTTTAGGCAAAACCATGGTAGTGATACAGCTCTTATAAAATTCACAGTTGATGAACTAGGGGACATGGACAAAGGACTTCCTACAGGTGCAGACTTTATTGATCTTGCAACAGCCTTTGACGAAGTCGACCACAAACTCCTGCTATCCCAAACTCACTTCCTTTGGCCTGGATCAGCATTCCATCTCTTGGTTTACCTGCTACCTGTCTGGTCACTCCCAGCAGGTCAGGTGGAGGAGAGCAACCTCAGATCCACTCCCCCTAAATGAGGGTGTCCCTCAGGGTTTGATCCTTGGCCCTCTCCTCTTCTCGCTATTCGTTAATGACCTTAAATCTCATTCATTACACAGATGATGATGTAATCTACTGGTCCTCGAGTAATTCATCTGATCTAGGACCCCTTCTGCAAGCTGACTTCGACAACTTAGAGTCCTGGCTTACAGAAAATAAGCTGATCTTAAACACCACAAAAACCAAGGCAATGCTGCTGGGTCACAGAATCCTTGGCCCAGAAAGCAGTGCCTTACTTCTACTGACCTCTACTTCAGGCTGCCACATTGAGGTAGTGAATTCCATCAAATACTTGGATTTAACCCTGGATCGGGGATCACCCTCAAGTCCCATACTGACCAAGTAACCAAAACGCTGCACTGCAAACTGGGTCTCCTATACCGCCTGAATGACTAGCTCATCCCTGACTCTAGAATCACCATTGCCAACTGTCTCCTCCTTCCTACACCTACCTTTGCTGCCCCTGTACTCCAGGGACTGGCTAAACAGGAGATGAACAGGCTGAAAGTTCTCTACAACAAAGTAGCTCAGTTTGCATCTCAGTCTCACAAAAGATGGCACCACTGCGACGCCCTCGCCTCCCTACAATGACCCTCCCTTTTTGGCCACCTCCAGTACCCCCTGCTTTGCCATGCCTACAAACTCCTACACTGCAAATCTCCAGACAGCCTGTCCAGTATCCTGGTTTCCAAGTGCTTAGTGCGTACCCTAAGAACCTCTGGGCATAACCTCCTAGACAAACCTAAGGTCCGAACCACAGCTGACAGCAAGTCCTTTGCCATTTCTGCCCCTGCCCTTTGGAATAAGCTTCCCCCTTCTTCAAGAAGCCCTCTCCACTGGAATTTTCTGCAAGGGACTCCGTACTCACCTACTAGATGTTAGCCTCTGCTCTTGTCAATGAATTGGCATAACCAATCTCAAATACTTGACATATCTTATCAGAGCTACTCACTGCTGTATTACCATCTCACCTGCACTGTTACCAATGACTGTAAGGCAATTCATTCTCTCCTGAGTGTAGGACTGCTACCCCTGACTTGATTGTAATTGCCATCACCTGTAACTAACTTTGGCACTATGTTAGCACTGTTTTTGAACTCTCCCTATTGTTATGATGTACTGTCTCCTTGCTCCACAATCATACTTGTATCCCTCAGATGTACTGTGCCCTTGCTCCATTATTTGTACTTGTTTCCTTTTGTAACTAATTCCAGGTCGCTCCTGAAAAAGGGACCTTCGGGGCTCAGTGGGCCTACTCGGTTACCAAAATTGAATAAATAAAATTAATAAGTCTTCCCAATGGGTTATACATTTGATGTCCTGCCTCAGACACCATTTGTTGAGCCATTAATTGATATATTTTATTAGTCTGATATTCAGCTGCCTTTGGCATTGGAAGAATCTCAGATATAGCAATATTGCAACCCATTTCTACTAATTTATTAGTTATTGACACATAGTCTTATTTTATTTTGTAAGCTGGCTCAGTGAAGATATTATTTACCCCAGTATGTAGTATCACTAAGAGACTTTCACCTGCATTAACTAAAATATTATTTAGCATAATGGAACTGTCAGAAATTCTTACCCCCTGTAGCTTGATAGCACTCTATTACTTTTATTTGGGTTACATACAGCTCTATCTAAGTGTTTAATAATGGAATCTCCCTAGACATAAATTTGCTTGGGATTATTATTCCCTGTCTCTTTTGGGGTCTCAGTATCAACTAAGGCTACTACTTTGATTGGGAGTGGGTACATTAGATGTCATTGTGGAAGGTTCTGTGACTTTGGTAGCTTCCTGGGGGAGATTTGTTCCATTTCTAGCCTGATTGACAGTTTGTATCTCAGTTTGACTTTGGGACAAATAAATTAACTCTTCCTGATAGCCAGAGATTAATAGTTCAGTGCCATTGTCGTTGGTAGCCAGCATTCTCTTTGAGTTTCCCTAAGAGGGTTGACATTGTTGCTATGGATACTAGTCGATGGCGCTACCCTTAT
Organism: Neoceratodus forsteri; assembly: GCA_016271365.2. Lineage (NCBI taxonomy): Eukaryota > Metazoa > Chordata > Ceratodontiformes > Ceratodontidae > Neoceratodus > Neoceratodus forsteri. The sequence continues at coordinate 81,114,083 of CM057455.1, forward strand.
TTGGGTCTGAATCAAATGTACTTGCTCTTCCTGGGGTCCTCACGTATTAGAGACAGGGTCATCATCTTAAGGGAAAGAACACAAAGGATCAATTAGTCTGAGATAGGAAAAGTACTATAAAAAGCCTTTTGTCCCCTTTTGGGAACTTTGGAGCTCTGAACCAGAAATCAGTCTTCATCTGAACCTGCCATAGAGTCTTCCTCCTGAGGCACTGGTGAAAAGCCAGGTCTCATCAACAACACGAGCAGACCAGATAGGCCAAGTGATCTCCTTCTGCTGGCAACTTTCTTACGTTTTTATGTTCTTAACTTTTTTCTCTTCTGTATTTCTCTTTTTATAAGTCTTTCAGCAGCTATTGCTTAGGTTGTAGGTGCTCTGGTAGAGACAGTTTCAGTTGGAGTAACATAAGAGGCATCCTTTCCAGTGTTCAGATCTATTACTTCGGTAGGCACCCTTTTAACAGACGTAGTTTCAACTGTTCTGGCCTGTAGTCCTAACCTCATTTCCTTCTGACTGGTTTCTATGGTAGTCAATCTCTCATTAAATAGGCTGATTTCTTTTGTCAACTCTTCATTTTATTTACATTTGTAACATACCAAAACACATGGTGTTTCTGTTGATTCATTGAGTTGATGCATAGCACAGGAGATAAACTTTACTCCCACATCTCGCTCCACCATCTTTATTGTGTTCATCTAATCTATATATAGCCTTTAATGGTGTACTGGTGCACACAATACAAGTTCCACAGTTGGTAAATCAGGATGTTTTTACTAACAGCCTTATTATTAGCTCTATATGATTAGTGTTTTGTATGTGCATGAAACTGTTTCTGTACACATGGTTTTGTTTCTGTAACTGAGTAAGTGTGGTGTTAGTCCATTTAACTGAGTATGTAGCTACTGTGTTTGTGCAATTAACTGTTTATGTAAACATGTTTTCTGTGCCTGTAACTAGAGATGCAGTGAATTTTAAATCTGCTAGCGAAGTGGACACAACGTGACCACTTCGAGTTGGTGGAGCACAATGCGAAGTGGGCACCAAAAAGTGCTCACTTCACATTCTCATTATGACTTTGCTTTGTTATTATGCCTTAACACAAAATAAGGTGAAGTGACAACTAAACAGGCATCCCCCCACACATCACATGGCTTTCAGTACTGTAAGTCACATGCTTTAGCCAGGCAGGAAGGAAGTGAGTCAGAGAAGCAGTTACTTTCACTTTCTCCTTTGCAGTTGTAGAGGGAGAAGGCTTTTTGGTGACAGAGGAAAGCAGTTTGTGTCTCAGTGCTTTTGTACCAGAAAAATACAGCTTTTTTAAAAGCTACACCTTTATTTAGTTTTTGTATTGTGTTTGTGATAGTTTTTTTGGTACTGAATTTTTTTATTATAAGTTTTGTTTTGTTTTGTGTGTGTGTGTGTGTGTGACTGTGTGTCAGTGTGTGTCTGTCTGAGAGTGTGTAAGAGAGAGTGCGGCCACCGTGTGAAGGTTAGGCGTCAACTCGGGACTTGTGTGCAATGGACCCTGGACAAGGAGAGTCTCTGGCCCGTGGGAGCAGTAGAAAAGAGGAGTGTGCACATGTGGAGGTGGTCGTGTGTTGCTGGACCGCTCCCGACTCTTGGGTGTTGCTAACCCCCCATGGAAGTAGCAGCAGCACCAGTGCCTCCAGTGGCTGCTGCGCATATACCTACTCTGCCATTACCACCACCACCAGTAGCAGCTGTAGGGGCTCCAGCAGCACCCCCTCCACCATCTCCACAGCCACAGGAGGTGACGCAGGAAAATGCAGGTGGTCCAAGGATTGTATCTGGTCTCCCCCGCAGCTCACCAGTGTGGTAGTTTTTTAACTGTGATGAGGGAGATAGCACAATCGTGGTGTGCCATCTGTGTGGTGTGCTGGTGTGCTGCGGCCTCCAGGGGACACATTTGGGGACTGGTGGCCAGCGCACTCACATGACAAACCACCACAAGGAAGAGTGGCAGGCTGCCACGGAAGGGGCCAGGTGTCAACCTGCTGGCCCTTCTGTGGCAGTGGCCGAGGGTGCTGGGGTTAAGGTTGTGCCTCACTGCTGCCACATGAGGAGGGCAACTGCAGCAGCTGCTCCACCACCACCACAGTAGCCACCACAGCCACCAGCACCACCCTCTCCACCACCACCACTACGTGGGTTGCCACCTGCAGTGGACCCCACCACAGTGCCTGCAACACAGGCTGACATTGCTCTGGTGTGGGCAGCCCTTGAGGAGAACAATGAGAGGGTAGGTGCTGTGCAGCAGCAGGTCGATCAAATCGATCAACAGCAGCTGCAAATAGTCACAGTGCTGCACCTGCTGCTCGAACACCATGGCATCCTACATTAAGGGATTGTTTTCTGGACCCCCCACTACTGTGCTGTATTGTTTTTGTGTGTGTGTTTTTTTTTGTTGTTGTTTAATAATAGACATTTTCCCTTCTGTAGTTGCAGTGCCTCAGTAATGCTGAGTTTTTGTTTTGGAGTGCTTGTGAACAAGCTGTTATGAGCAGTCCAAGTATGATGTGTAAAACTGCATGTGTGCAGCCAGTGTTGTTTACTCTGTGTGTGTGTGTGTGTGTGTGACATCAGACATTGTGCAGCATGTTGCAAACATATATTGCTGTTGCTGGCTTGTTGCAGTGTTTATGCTATAAAGAATAGTGAGCAGAATATGGTATATTTTATTGTCACTATCACCATCAGTGGACTAAGTGATACAATACTTTTTCAGAGGTGCCTGGCCAGAGTTCACCTTAATCACATTATATACTATACTGCATGCATAACTTTTTAGGAGAGCATGTGTTTTTTGTGCTATGATTTCCGCAAAGTCATGTGTGCACTGTGAGTGACTGAGGTGCACAGTGACCCGATACCTCTGAAAAAATATCATATCACTTAGTCTGCTGGTGCTGATGGTACCAATAAAATATATATCAGGTATTCTTTGTTATCTTTATTCTTGATAATGCAACAAGTCTTACCAGAGATACTGTATGTTTTCATGAAGCTATACAATGTATGCACACACAGGAAAGAACAGTGACAGCACACATGCAGTTTAGCACAACATACTCACATTGCTCAGTCTTCATGCTGTTTGCAAAAGACTTGAAATCTGATTCATGAGTCCAGACACAAAGTAAACATTACTGAGGTTCCTTAACTATTTTGTTTGTGAAATAAACAAAAAAGAGATTCACCAAGTTACTGCATTGCACCCAATATATGGGCGCCTTACTTCCAGGGGAATCTTTCTTGCTCGATATAGTGCAATACATTTCTGTGAAAACCGCTCATAATTTCATTACAGTGTGTCACATCATGGAGCAATTCCTGTTCATAAAAGCCACCCAAATTCTGCCCTCTTTTCTCAGCAACGTTAGGACGTGATGCCAGGGAGAACGCGGGTGAGCACTCCATTATAGTGAATGTCCAATTGTCTGGCAGCTTTCTGAATGTTTCTTTATGTTATAATGGTCAGTTTGTGGTGAGACGTGTGGGCACATTTACAGTGAGAAGAGTCTTGATGGTGGAAATGTTGCCACATTTCACCACAAAGTGAACTTTATAAAATAAGGAAACATTCGGCTAGCTGCTGGACATTCACTAAAGTGGAGCACGTGCCTGCACTCCCCCTGGCATCACATTCTAATGTTGCTGAGAAAGTGGGGCAGAATGTGGGTGGCTTTTCTGAACGGGAATTCCTACATGACGTGACACACTGTAATGAAATTACGGGCAGTTTTTACAGAAATGTATTGCACTATGTGGAGCAAGAAAGATTCCCCTGGAAGTAAGGCACCCACATATTAGGTTATGTGCAACACCATAACTATGCAACATGGTGAATCTCTGTAAAGCAGCAGCACAACAATCTGTTGAGAACTCTGACCTATACTTTTTAATGTTATGTTACAACTTCCTTTACTTCCATCCATTCCTGACTGGAATGATACGAGAAATTTCAGTAGTTGAGTCTGCTGTACTACCTTTTTTAATGTGAAATAATGAAAGGAGCATTCCTTTTAAATTGGTGCTGACCAAGTCTTTGTCATTGCTTTCCTCTGTTTATCTCCATCACATCAGTTAGTTGTTCTATATCACTTCTGTTGTAAATTAACAGTTATGCAGCAGGCAGTGTTTTATGACACCACAGAACATTTATTGAAAAGCAGGTGCAAATAAATACAAACCTGGTCAGAACAATATTTAAAGGTGTGCTCATTTTTTTTTATACAAAAGAAAAAAAGTAGTCAAGTAAGCAAAGCAGACAGAAATTGTGAAAAGAAGTGTATCATTCAAGTCACAACTTGGAGGTGACTAGTGGCTGTGGCAACGTAAAGTAGCATAAAAAGTACAGTTCAAAATTGTCACGACATTCTTTCAATGCTGCTTTAATTGATAATGTCAGTATGACATCATGAGCTCACAATCACACAACACATGAAATGCATCCTCCTGGCGTGCAGAAAATTGACAAGTGGTAACAAAGTGAAATGGGATCGTTTCAGCACATACAATGTCCCCCAGAATTAATGGTGCACTCAGTCATGTGTGCAGTGGTGGCACAGAGTCCCCAGATTTTTTATGCATGCCCAAAATGCATCTGCCTTGTGTCCAGAAAATTGACAAGTGGTAACAAAGTGAAATGGGATCATTTCAGCACATACAAAGTCCCCCAGAATAAAATGATGACCGTGAGCAAACTGCTGCTGGTCCAATGTGTGCTGCGATTCTAGCAAATGCAGTGCGATCATCTCAACTGGATGGAAGGGTGCCCTTTGTACACTAATAGTAGCCTTGGTGAGTTGACATATATAGATATAAATTTGGGTATTTTGTAGGTGAGGGGAGTTGACATGGACATGTACTCGTGGTATTGTTCTGCATCACAGGTCACAAAAACTGTTGGTGTGCACATTCCAGTGCTTGATGAGAACTTTTTGCATTGAAATTTGAAATGGATAACTCTCAAGCACATGAAGGTAAGTGTTTTTTTGGGGGGGTAGGGGAGAAGCATATTTGCAGGTTTGTCTGTAAAGATTTCTTATTTTGTTACTTCTTCACAGATTTCATCTGCATCCTTCTGAAGTCCGGTTGATAATGATGGTCATGGCCATCTAATGAAACAACTTCTGCGCGTTGCATGTGTGCCCCAGCCCGGCGAAGGGGGGGGGCCTGGTGCTGAAGAAGTTGTTTGGATAAGGCCACTTTGACAGAACAACAAAGCATCTGGAAGTTTCCTAAAAAATTAAATGAATGACTTCTTACAACTTAATTGTAATGTGTCCTTTCCTGGTTCTCAATCTCAAGTCAAGTTATATTTCAAAACCACATCTTGTCAAGTAACACAACCTGTGTGCAACTTTTTCAACACTGTCATGGTCAGGGCTGCACAGCTGCAAGTTCAGAATACAATGCATGAATGATATTTTACAGAAATAGTTTTGGTGACGTACACATATTACCTAGTTTATGAATCGTACTCAGTCGCATTTGCTGCAGTCTTTCCAAAACAATGAAATGAATGAAATAAAATCTTCATACTTACCGGAATGGATTTCAAATGGATATTCCATAGGTTCCTCTATACGGTACAGCTGCAGTACCATTTCCACTGAGTTTCAGTGCAGGAGACTTTTTTTCTTAACCTATAAAAAAAAAAAAAATAAGCATGCCATATGTGTTTGACCATGGCTATGAAAAACTACAGAAAATAAAACATACAACTAAAGGAAGTGAAATAGCATAACAAACATTAGTACACATACTCACTTTATGGTTTAAATATTAAGAAGCTTTGTGTCTGTGGCTGATGGATGTGGTGATCTGGATATACTCATGATCAGTGGTAGCAGTGGCTAACATCAGTCCCGGTGGTGGTGGTGGTCCAGGGCATGGACAGACTCATGCTCAGTGGTGGCAGTGGCTAACATCAGTCCCAGTGGTGGTGGTCAAGGGGGCGGACAGACTCATGCCAGTGGTGGCAGTGGCTAACATCAGTCCCGGTGGTGGTGGTCCAGGGGGTGGATAGACTCATGCTCAGTGGTGGCAGTGGCTAACATCAGTCCCGGTGGTGGTGGTGGTGGTCCAGGGGGTGGATAGACTCATGCTCAGTGGTGGTAGTGGCTAACATCAGTCCCAGTTGTGGTGGTCCAGGGGGCGGACAGACTCATGCTCAGTGGTGGCTAACATCAGTCCCGGTGGTGGTGGTGGTCCAGGAGGTGGACAGACTCATGCCAGTGGTGGCAGTGGCTAACATCAGTCCCGGTGGTGGTGGTGGTGGTCCAGGGGGGTGGATAGACTCATGCTCAGTGGTGGCAGTGGCTAACATCAGTCCCGTGGTGGTGGTGGTGGTCCAGGGGTGGATAGACTCATGCTCAGTGGTGGTAGTGGCTAACATCAGTCCCAGTGGTGGTGGTCCAGGGGCGGACAGACTCATGCTCAGTGGTGGCAGTGGCTAACATCAGTCCCAGTGGTGATGGTGGTGGTCTGGGGGGGTGGACAGACTCATGCTCAGTGGTGGCAGTGACTAAAATCAGTCCCAGTGGTGGTGGTGGTCGTCCAGGAAGTGGACAGACTCATGCTCAGTGATGGCAGTGGCTAACATCAGTCCCGGTGGTGGTGGTGGTCCAGGTGGCAGACAGGCTCATGCTCAGTGGTGGCAGTGGTTAACATCAGTCCCGGTGGTGGTGGTCAGGGGTGGCACACCACCTTTTAACAACTTCAGTTAAAATCTGCCAACATTAACCACATCATCATCCTCATAAAGAAAGCTGCCCTCACAGTCATCTATGTCTGAAGTCTGACCACTGGGAAATTTTTTCTCCACTGTGTTATCATCTATGTCAGTGGTGTGCTGTTTCAGGCAGCCACTGCCAGTGCCACCAGAATGGTCCATTTCCACATCACCAAAACCACCATTACTAGGCCGGGGCATGAATACTGAGGTTGCAGTCTGTGCTGGTATGTGCCTCTCATTTATTTTAATGAATGTTAGCAAACTAACATTTGCAGGAGACTGCTGAGCTGAATACCCTCTCAACACTTACACTGGAGGGTGGGCATGTGAGGTACTTCAGTGCCACTGCAGTCAGCTCTGGCCATTCACTGACCTTTCCACTCCAGTACAAAAGAGGACCTTCAGTTATTGTCAGACACCTGTTTTCAGACAAATATGACTCAACCATTCTCTGTGCCACACTAAGTCCAGTTGTTGATGCATCATCCTGTTCTCCCGAATCATTTATTTCACAAATAACCACTTGGTAAAAAGCCTTCCAAAGTGGGTCAATGCCAGCCACTTTTTTTTTTTTGTATTACTTTTTTCTCCCACGGGGGTCCTAGCTGGCCTCATCATCCTTGAATCCCCTATTATCTGGCCGCCATCTGACCTGCACCATTTCCTACTGAGGGTAACCACTGATTACCCCATGGTGGGGCTGGTGGGGTCAATCTACTCCCCCCCACAACACAATGGATCTGCGCATGGTGGTCCCTCAGAGTAGCACAGGACATCACAGATGGCCATCAAGCCACAACAGCTGGGCACTCCCCTTTTTCCATGTTCTGTTGGAGGCAGGGCATGCAATGCTGACAAGCGCTCCCTGCGCATGCGTCCGCATGCAGTGTGCCCGCCGTCTGCCCCATCTACCACCCCATTCTACCAGGCCAGATGTGCTGACACCCAGCCTCTGCTAGGTGTTAGACTTACACCGGACACTGTACCCAGACCCACCCCGGGATAGGAGAGCAGTCCATAGGACGCTCGATCCACTCCCTCCCCTGCTGACCCCCAGCAGCCTGAGCTTGCTTCCGAACTCAGGTCGCTGGCATGGTGCGAGGAAAGGCGTCCAGCACCTCAACCCTCAATGCCACTGGGCCGGCCTGATGCCAGCCACTTTGGATGTCAGACCACCTGGAACTGCAGTCCCCTTCCCCTTGCAGGGTATGCTTGATGGTCCTCCAGGTACACCTTCAGCTGGATTATGCTGCTGAGGTTTGCTGACCTTGGCATGAGACTTCTGTGCCCCATAAACCAAGAGCACCAGTTGACCACTGATATTTTTTACCTGTTCAGGACCTCCCTCCATTACTGATGCAATTCCATGTTTGTATCGTGGGTCCAGCATTGTTGCTATGGCAAAGTTGTCACTACGCCTAATGCTCACAATGTTATGATTCTGGTCGAAAACTATCAGCATGTGTTGCAGCAACATACTGCTACCTCCGTCTCCGGCAACATCAAGGCCATGCTATACATTCACCAATGTCTGCCTCAGCACCCACAGCAGTGGAATTGATTGGCTAATCAATCAATCAATCAAAATCTTTATTTAATCAGGCGAAAATCATTGAGCATAGCTCATTTACAAGATGGACCTGAGTGGTCAAGAAGTGCAAGTGTTATTACATTGACAAGGGTATCATAAACAGTAATACAATGACATGGGTAACAAAAACAGTAATACAATGACATAAGTGCTAGTATATAACAATATACATATGTACAAGGCATTAACACTTTTAATCTCGGAGACAGTAGGCAGTTGGCACATCAGAGTTAATATGTAGATTATAGGACCTAGCAGGCATTTTGAGGGTGAATCTTGGGACTGGGAACTGGAATTTTTCAGCATATAGAAACACGAGCAGAAAAAGGGGGGGGGTGGATAGGGCAGTGAATTAGGCCTTGTGGAAGCAGTTGCAGAGTTCTGGGAATAGGGTGGTGAATAATCTTTTGAAGGATATTAAGGGTGGGAGGTTATTTAGCTTCATGGTTTTTTGGAGTGAGTTCCAAACAATTGCTAGTGAGTGGCTGATAGCTAATGTAGACAGACTCCGCCAGTCACTGCCTGTGTGGCATGTTCAAAAGGCCGCAAAATTATTACAGAGTCCATGAAGTGCCACTGTTCAGTCGTCATACACATGGAGGCCCTGGAACTGTCACCACTAGTGTGCATCACAAGATATTCTGAGATGGCTTTGTATTGTTCATGCAACCTCTCTGCCATGTATAAAGTGGAGTTCCATCGGGTGACAACTTCCAGCTTCAAGCGGTGCTGAGGCAGGCTGTTTTGTATCTGCAACTGCCACAGTTATTCACGGGCCTTTCCAGATCGTGAAAAGTGAGAGAAGACATGTTGTGCAATGGTCAGCATTTCCTTTACATCAGGGTGCTGCAAAAACTCCTGTACCACAAGATTTAAACAAAGGGCCATGCATGGAACACGAAATAAAAACACCATTCGTGATGCATTTCACCACATTTGGCCCATTGTCACTTGCTATGAACCCCCAGCTCTCAGGAACAGGGTGTTTAGCCACTTGTCAATTTCAGTTAGTACCATGTCCAACATGATCTCACCAGTCTGTGAACAGGTCACATTGCACATAGCAATCAGTGCATGCTGTCGAATTCCTGGAAGATTGCTACTGTGACAATCCACCTTACTGCACTGATTATTCACACTACCAACATCACAAACAACCCCCGGCGCCTGTGCCCAGTGTGCAGTTATACACAGATATGGACTCCCCACTGTTTCGCCACTTGTCCACATAGCAATACTGAAATGGATGAATAGAGAGGAGGATTGTTGAAGGGCATGTCTTACTGAATCGGACAGTGTGAAACAACTCGGGGACAGCATGGGTAGAAAAGTATGTCCTGGATGGGATTTTCCATTTTGGACAGGCATGTGCAGCAAACCACCAGAATCCAGAATTTTCCACAAAGGAGAAGGGCAAATTATCAATTGCCAGCATTTCAGCTACAGCAGCACATGATACTGTATGATTGGGGGTGGGGGTACGAAAACACTCTGTAACGTGGGCTGACTTAAATGTTTTACACGGGGTGTGATCACAACTGGTTGTGCTCTGTGATGAATGACATTGGCAGGGGGTGGAGTGTGGATGTTTGATGAAGACGGTTGCACAGGTGACGATGACAAACTCAGAAATGCAGTTATTTTGCCAGATTTGCCAACCGGGGTTTATGTACCACTTGCACTAGACATACTGCATTCACCACCACCACCAAAACTGCTGCTTCCACCAGTACTGAACAACATTTCTAAGTCATTATGCTCCTCCACCTCATCATGCCTGTAGTAATCCTCTGCTCTTATTACCTGACTAGTGCACACATTTAATTTACTACTGGGTTAACAGTCATGGAAGGGGATAACATGCTCTTTATGGTTGCTGGTGATGAGGATGAACACCCCACTGTGGTGTTAGCTGCCAGTTTGTGCAGGGTCCACAGTACCATGTGCCTATTCTTAAGATGTGTATGCTGTCCTCCTGTGCCCAGATGGCTCCCCTTTTTTACCTCGACTCACAAGCACATGGCAAATCTGGCCGATTTCAACTGATTCATCATTTGCATTTTGAACAAAAAAATCCCAAACAAGGGATGGTGATGCTCTACTTTTAACATGTCCATGATGCTGCTTATTTAACTCCATTCTTTTAAGCACTGAAGTGGGAGGGGCATGTGATGTTCCGGGCACTGCACATCTGGACTGCAACTGACCACCACGACTACCTAGCATTATTACTGGGTCATCATCATCATCAACTAAAACTAGTAAATCACAAGCTTTTACGGGGGGAGATTCTTGCAAACAGATTCAGACACAGCCACTTTGAATTTCTTTTTCTCCCGTTCCCAACTGGGGTCAATTACATCATCATCATAATCATCAATGTCACACACATCCACATCTTCTGCTTGGATGCTAGCATGTGGACTGCATGTTGCAACAACAGCAACATCATCGTCATCATCACATTCATCATTATCATCTACACCACCATCACCTGATATTTTTTCACCACACTGTGAATCACTGCATGGAAAATGCATGACATTAACTGCCACGGTGGACAGAATATCACATTGTATGCCATCGTTGACATGATCATCAGAATCCGCAAGTTCAGTTACTGGGATGTTACTGGGAAGTATGACATCATCTACGCTGCCACTCACTTGCACTGCTTCACACTCCACTATATTTTTGGATACGGTACACTGGTCAGAATTCGAACTTGAGGCACCAATACTAATACTACCACCACCACGAACACCACTAACACTAACACCACCAGTTGAGAAAACATCATCTCCTCCAACTATGAGTGAAGCTACTGATTGGGCTGTAAAAACATTGCAGAAGAAATACCTTTCCTCACATCAGCAGCGCACTTCTGTGTCTGTGTACTACCATGCCCACAGACTATCTTACTGGCAGCAGTGCCATGGCGAGAACCAGCTTTGCTTGCACGTCTCTTTGCGGGCATTTTGGGGGATCAACAACAATATTATAAAGAAATTTAGATTTTGGTACGTTCACTCTCTGATTGGGGGGATGCTGGATGTGAAGCCAAAAAAACAACTGTGGCTTCAGCAACAGATAGAGACTGTCACGCAATGAAAACAACTGCAGTAACCAGTGGTGCTGATGAGGTCACAAAAACAATCCAATCTGGTAAAAAATTCCTTTTGCCGGTGGGGGTGGGAGGGAGCACTGACTGCAGATATTTATGGCAGTACAAGCAGCAAAACAAAGAACAGATACCTCGATCGCAGTACAAAATCAGGATGCTGCAGTGGATAGCAGGTTCACACTGCTGCACCCGCAATTACACTAGTCTGTGGCACAATAAAAGGTGTATTATTCGATGTCACGCAACACCACTCACACACATACTGTAGAACAGTTTGTCTACAATGGTGAACGAGTAATGCGCAGCAAATTGAAAAGTTCAGTAATATGCCATATATTGTAATGTAAACAACCAGAAATTATGAACTGCTGCACCAGATTTACACAACACACAATCAGCAAGAAAAGTTCAATAATTACTGACAATGTTACTGTGTGTACATTAACACAGTCAGTCAGATAACAAAAATATAACCAAAAAACAAAGAAATCACTATTTTTCCACCCTAAATCTACCTACACCACAGTTATGCACCTCCCCCAAAGCACACTTTCACTGACTTTTACTACACACACTCAATGTTGTACATTAACATTCAAAATCCACACACAAACAAAAACGTTCAATGATATGAGCACAAGAGGGTTTCCTGCAATCGATGAACTAAAGGTGGAGCCCCCCCAAAAAAATGCAAAAATGCTTTTTTAACAGCTTTTAGAAGGTTTCAATCACAGACAGCTCTCAGAGCACACTGTCTCTTATTGCTTCCTTCACACACTACCCAGAACTGAGGCTGTGCAGAGCAATATAGAGCCCATGTGACCTGAAATCCCATGAATCACTCCAAAGTTCGCCCTCGGAGCTCAAAAACAAGGCGAAATGAGGTGAAGTGCATTGTTGTCAATGCACTTCACTTAAGATTTTGGTAGAATAGTGGTCTGGGAAGGCAGAGTAATGTGAAGTCATTGTTTTCAATGGACTTCGCGTTACTCATTATAACGTTAATTACTCCACTTCACATTGCGGAGCACTCCGCGAATCCACCTTTACTCCATGAATCACTTCACGAAGCGAATTGAGCCCACTTCGCCCACCACTACCTTTAACTGAACATGTAAGTGTGGTGTTTGTGCATGTAATTGAGAATGTAAGTGTGGTGTTTTTACAATTAATCATTTATGTAAACATGTTTACTGCACCTGTAACTGAGAATATGTGTGGTGTTTCTACATATCACTGAGTTTTTAAATGCTGAGTTTGTGCAATTAACTGTTTATGAAAACATGTTTGCTGTGCCTGTAACTGAGTATGGAAGTGTGGTGTTTGTGCATGTTACTGTTGATGTAAACATGTTTTCTGTGCCTGTAATGGACTATGTAAGTGTGGTGCTTGTGCATTAATCTGAGTATGTAAATGTTGTGTTTGTGCAAGTAACTGTTTATGTAAATATGTTTTCTGTGCCTGTAACTGAGAATGTGTTGTGTTTCTACATATCACTGAGCATGTAAATGTTAAGTTTGTGCAATTAACTGTTTATGTAAACATGTTTTCTGTGCCTGTAACTGAGAATGTAAGTGTGGTATTTGTGCATGTAACTGTTTATGCAAACATGTTTTCTGTACCTGTAACTGAATATGTAACTGTTGTGTTTCTGCATATCACTGAGTATGTAAAAGTGTTTTTTTGCATGTAACCATGTACGCATGGTGTTTGTCCATATAACTGAGTATGTAAGTGTGGTGTTTTTGCATTTAACTGAGTATCTAAATGTTGTGCTTGTACAGTTAATTGTTTACGTACACGTTGTCTGTGCCTGTAACTGAATATGTAACTGTTGTGTTTCTGCATATCACTGAGTATGTAAATGTGTTTTTGTGCATGTAACTATATATGTGTGGTGTTTGTCCATATAACTCAGTATGTAAGTGTGGTGTTTTTGCATTTAACTGAGTATCTAAATGTTGTGCTTGTGCAATTAACTGTTTATGAACACGTTGTATGTGCCTGTAACTGAGTATGTAAGTGTGGTGTTTGTGCCTGTAACTGAGTATGTAAGTGTGGTGTTTCTGCACATCACTAAGTATGACTGTACTGCTGGTTAGCAGTGTCCCCCCATATGTAAGTGTGGTGTTTGTGCATTTAACTGGGTATATAAATGTAATTTTGTGCAATTAACTGTTTATGTAAATATATTTTCTGTGCCTGTAACTGAGTATGTAAGTATAGTGTTTGTGCATGTAACTGTTTATGTAAAGATGTTTTCTCGACCTATGACTGAGTGTGTAAGTGTGGTGTTTGCGCAATTAAATGTTCATGTACATATGTCTTTGTGCCTGTTACTCAGTATGTAAGTGTAATATTTGTGCATAGAACCAGGTATGTAAGTGTGGTGTATATGTATGTAACTTGTTATGTACACGTTGTGTGCTGGTAACTATGTAAGTATTTTCTATGTGCATGAAAACTGTTTCTGCACACATGTATTATATAATGTATAATTTCTTACTGTAGATTCCAAACTGCATTGAAGAAGTACCTGCTCCATACCTGCATTTGTTTCAAAGAATGATTAAAAGTGACATTGAACTGTATGAAACTGAAGATTTTATGTCCAATGTTTGTACATGTTTTTATTTGTTTCGTACAGGAAATTGTTGTAAATAGGGTTTTTCCCTAACAATGTATTTAACCTGTATAAAAATAAAATTGTATTCATTCATTCGCATGGTTTTGTTTCTGTAACCGAGTATGTAAGTGTGGTGTTTGTCCATTTAACTGAGTATGTAAATATTGAGTTTGTGCATTTAACTGCAACATGTTTTCTGTTCCTGTAACTGAGCATGTAAGTTTGGTGTTTGACCTCCCATCAATTTCCTAGGCCTCATTGCAAGCCAAGGATGATAAGGGAGCATGGACCACCATTATCCCTGCCTGCAGCCCTGTTTCCAATTCCCTGGATCCCACTGGAAGGCAGGAATGATGTGGGAGCATGGAGCACCACTACCCTACCTGCAGCCTTCTTTCTAATTCCCTGGACCTTGCTGCAGGATATGGATAATGGGGGAGCATTGCGCCCCATTATACCAGCCTGCAGGCCTGCTTCCAATTCTGTGAGCCTTGTTAAATGGCAGGGATGGATTGCCATTACCCTACCTGCACCCCTCTGTCCATTTCCCTGGACCCAGTTGCAAGGAAGGTATGATGGGGGGGGGGCCACAGAGCACCATTATCTTTCCCTGCAGTCCTCTGTACAATTGCTTAGATCCTGCTGCAAGACGTATGTGATGGTGGAGCATAGAGAAGTATTAACCCTACCTGCAGCCCCCTGTCCAATTACCTGAACCCCACTGCAAGTCAGGGATTGTGGGATTCATAGAGCACCATTACCCCTGCCTGCTGCCCCCATTCCAGTTCCCAGGATACTGCTGCAAGGTGGGGATGATGTGGTAGCATGGAGCACAATTATCCCTACCTGCTGCCCTCTTTCCAATTCCTTGGACCCCCCCCTTGCAAGACATGGAGGATGGGGGAGCACAGAGCCCCATTATACCTACCTGTGGCACTCCTTCCAATGTCATAGTGCTTCTTGCAAGGCAGGTGTGACATCCTACCTCTCTGAGGTGTCTGTCCTCAAGTATTCGCTGCCACCAGCTGGAGTTGTCCAGTGCCAACCTTCAAGTTTACAAGCTTGGGTAATTAAATGTGCAATTGCAGTTGCACAAATCAAAGTCTGGTATTGTGTCTCTCTCAGGTGGCGGATGCTAAACACCTTGCAAAAATTGAGAGAAATAGCTAATAGGGCTGAGGGTCCTCAGAGGGGTAAAGATTCCATTTACTGGGACAATGGGCTGCTCTACAGAGAGTGTACAATTGAGGAAGGGCTAGATGGTGATGTGCTCCAGCAGTTGGTAGTCTCTAAGGTTCACTGTCAGCAGCTTTTGGCCCTTGCCCATGATCTCCCATTTTCAGGCCACTTGGGGGTGAGATGCACGAAAAAGTGGCTGACCAACAATTTTTCTGGCCTGTATTGGCAAGGATGTGGCAGATTATTGCAGAACTTGCCCACAGTGCCAGCGGGTAGGGAAAATGGGGGACAAGGCCAAGGCATCTTTGGTGCCCCTGCCCATTATCAATTAACCCTTCAAGAGGATAGCTGTGGACATAGTGGGGCCACTGAGCACCCCAAGTTGCACTGGCAAGTGGTATATCCTGGTGGTAGTCGACTATGCCACAAGATACACAGAGGTAGTGGCCCTATTATCCTCTGAGGCAGAACCAGTGTCAGATGCACTGTTGGGAATATTTAACCGGGGGGCTTTCCCCAGGAGACACTGTTGGATCAGGGTACCAATTTCATGCTAGGGTTAATGAGTAGTTTGTGGGAGAAGTGTGGGGTAAAGCAGCTCAAAACCTCCCAATACCAACCACAAGCTAATGGTCTGGTGGAGCGATGTAATTCAACCCATAAGACCATGCTAAGGACTTTTGCAGACCAGCATAGAACTGGGACAAATATTTGCCTCATCTCCTATTTGCATACAGAGAAGTCTCACAGGAGTTCACAGGGTTCTCACCTTTTGAGCTCCTGTTTGGTCATAGGGTACGGGGGTCCCTAGATTTGATTCAGGATGAATCGGAGGGGGGCCGTGCCTCCTAAGGGGAGTCTGTTGTGGAGTATGTCCTGAACTTCAGGACCCATCTCAAGGAGCTCATGGGGCTTGCTCAGGAGCACTTAGTCACTGCACAACAGTGGCAGAAAGTCTGGTATGACCTAGGGGCTTGAGCCAGAGAATATATGGTGGGACAGAGAGTGATGGCACTCATCCCTGTCCGACAGAATAAATTACAGGCAACATGGGAGGGGACAATCTCCATTGTCCAAAAGGTTAGTGATGTTAATTACATGATAGAGTTACTGGACAGGAGATGCAGGTGAAAGGTGTATCATGTTAGCATACTGAAGCCCTACCATGACAGGGAGGAATTGGTCCTCACTGTAGGCAGTGCCCCAGAGGAAGAAACTGAGATGGATCCACTGGTGGACCTGCTTGGGGAGGCCTGGGTTGCATCCTCTGTGGACAACCTTACCATCTCGGAACAGCCGACACCAGCCCAGGTGCAAGAAATTAGTGGTGTGCTGAGAGAATTTGAGGACATGTTCACAGGGAAACTGGGGTACACCATGATGGCAGAGCACCATGTGGATACAGGGACCCAGGTTCCCCTGAAACAGTCTCCCTACAGGGATCCTGAGCACGTTAAGCAGACTGTAAAAGAGGAGCTCAAGGAGATGCTGGAACTTGGAGTAATCCAGGAATCTAGTAGCCCCTGGGCATTACCATGGAATTAATCCCCAAAAGGGACAGCACCACATGGTTCTGTGTTGATTACCAGAGGCATAATAGATGCATGGAGTCTGACGCCTATCTCATGGCCAGAACCAATGAGACCCTGGAGCGACTGGGGGAGCCAAGAATCTGACCACAATAGACCTAACAAGGGGCAACTGGCAGGTATCTCTGACCCCTGCAGCCAGGGAGAGATCAGCTTTTGTCACTCCATTTGGTTTATATGAATTCAAGGTAATGCCATTTGGAATGAAGAATGCACCTACAACCTTTGAACGGCTTGTGGATCGCATTCTGTCTGGGGTAGGTGTGTTTGCATTGGATAATATAGCCATATAGAGCCAGACCTGGGATGAGCACATCAACAGTGTACATCCCGTACACAAGCTGAAGCATGCAGGTCTGACAGTCAAGGTGGAAAAGTGCCAGATAGGTATGGCAGAAGTGTCCTACCTTGGGCACCAGGTGGGTAGCGGACACATCTGCCTGCCAAGGTTGATGCCATCCTGGCCTGGCCTACTCCTAACACCAAGAAACAGCTAAGGGCATTTCTGGGG
Organism: Neoceratodus forsteri; assembly: GCA_016271365.2. Classification (NCBI taxonomy): domain Eukaryota; kingdom Metazoa; phylum Chordata; order Ceratodontiformes; family Ceratodontidae; genus Neoceratodus; species Neoceratodus forsteri. The sequence goes on from CM057455.1 coordinate 81,131,463, forward strand.
ACAGCAGGGTATTACCGGGGGTTCCTCGCGATAGTGATTTGGCTAAGCCCCAGACAGCCCTAACCAAGAAGGGAAAGCCAGATAAGGTGCAGTGGTCAGAAGGCTGTGAGGTCACTTTTCAGGAGCTAAAGAAGGCCTTAAGTGGCCCAGCTGTATTGGCCAGTCCCAGTTACAGTCTAAAGTTTATTGTTCATGTGGATGCCTCAGATCATGGACTGGGGGCTGTGCTGAGCCAGATCACCCAGCAGGGGGAGGAGCACCCAGTTGTGTACCTCAGCCGGAGGCTTTTGCCCAGAGAGGAGGCATACACCACAATTGAGAAGGAATGCTTGGGAATAGTGTGGGCCCTTTAGAAGCTGCAGCCCTACCTATATGGGAGAGAATTTACTGTGGTCACAGATCATAATCCACTATGGCTTTATAGGTCAAGCGGGCAAAATGAAAAACTACTATGGTGGAGTTTGGTACTGCAGGCATACAACATGGCATTCCAGCATCGCAGTGGCAAACAAAATGCAAATGCGGATGGGCTCTCTAGACAGGGCTAATGGCATGGCTGGATACTTTGGGCACTTCCCAGCAGCTACATGAATGGCTGTGTCACTTGGGGTGGCCCAAGGGACACACCTTCATCATCTGGGGAAGGGGGAGATGTGACAGAAATGGGAAGGAAGGAGTTAATGGTGGATTCTGTAGGTGGCTTGTTTTTTTATTAGTCTGGAAAAGAAAATCACAAGCTGAAATTCCACAGGCTGGAATTCTCACTGTCCTCCCTAGCTGCTAGATAAGATCTGGGTCATAAATCTCGAGTTGACCTGTTCACACACAGACTCACAGTTTAAAGGGATTGGTTCACTCAGATATAAACTTAAGGTTAAAAGAGAATATAATTGGTCACTGATAGGTTTTCAGTTTGATTGGGACAATTAAATACATACATGGTAGATGGTTGGGGCATTCAAAGGGGGAATAGGAATCACCTATTCTCAAGAGATTATATACTGTAAGATGCTGAAAGACAGTGAAGCAGTGTTGTAGTTAGTTACTCTTGAAGCTGGATGGAGAAACATAAGCTTGGAGCCTACCCTTCTAGCTATGTCCATGGGAGCTGTCAGTTAGGATAGGGTCCAGTGTTCTCTTGAAAGGACAGGGAAGGGTAAGTTTAACACTAGCATATTGCAGTAATAGCCTTTTTCTTTCGTCATCTGTTATTTAAAAACATTTGTTTACTTTTCCTGTATCAGTGTTATTCTCTTGTATTATAAATAGATATCCTGTACTGCTCTGTTCAATTTCTGTTAAGTAAAAAGCTATTTATTTTTTCTTAACAGTTGTGACTGTGATGTCATTTTTTCTAAGGTAATACATAGTTTCCACTGGCTGAGGTAAACTATGTTTAGCATCCGCCACCCGAGGGAGACACACTACCAGACTTTGATTAGTGAAATTGCACGTTTAATTACCCAAGTTGGTAAACTTAAAGATTGGTGCTGGATGACTCCAGCTGGTGGCAGTGAATACCAGAGGACAGACACCTCTCTAAAAGCTGTTCCATCCCAGAGAGAGAGGTGGGTTGTCACAGCAGGAATGAAGGCAGATCAACGATTCCTGTTTCCAAAACCTGTAGCTCTCCTTCCAGTTCCCTGGACCACATTGCAAGATGAGTATGAAGGGTGAGAATGGTGTACAATTACCACTACTTGCATCCCTCTATCCAATTCTTTAGATCTCACTGCAAGGCGTGGATGATTGGGGAGCATGGAGCATCCTTACCCCTACCTGCAGCCCTCTGTCCAATTTCATGGACCCCATTGCAAGGCAGGGATGTTAGGAAGGCATGGAGCAACATCATCGCTATCTGCAGCTCTCCTTCCAGTTCCTTCGACACTGCTACAAAGAAGTACAAAATCATGCATTTAGGGCACAGAAATCCTAGGAAGGAGAACGGGGCCGGGGTGAGGTACTGATGGCCCCCAATCAAGAAAGGGACTTGGGAGTAATCATATCTGATGAACTAAAGGTAACCAAACAATGAGAGAAGGTAGAGCCAGTAGGATGCTGCGGTGCATAGGGAGAGAGAGGTATCACCAGCAGAAAAAAAGAAGATGGTTATGATACTGTAGAGATCACTAGTGAGACCTCATCTGGAGTACTTTGTTTGGTTGTGGATGCCGCATCTCCAGAAGGACATAGACAAAACAGAGGCAGTCCAGAGAAGAGCACCAAAAATGGTGCAAAGACTGCACAAAAAGTCTTATGAGGAAAGACTAGAGGACCTCAATATGTATTCTCTGGAGCACAGGACATGGGGGGGGGCATATGATAAAGACATTCAAGTACCTCAGGGGTATAAACAAGGCACTGGAGGGTAGCATCTTTCAGAAAAGAAGGTATACAAGAACAAGAGGTCATGATATGAGGCTGGGGGTAGGCTCAGGGACATCGTGAGGAAGCACTTTTCACAGAAAGAGTAGTGGATGCTTGGAACAGACTCCCTGTGGAGGTAATAGGGGCAAAAATAGGAGGGGAATTTAAAAATAGGGAACAACCTCAGGTCGTCGGGATGCTGGCACAGGGGGCAGCTGAGCAGGATTATGCACCTAATGGCAGCTCTCCTCTCCTCTCCTCTCCTCTCTTGGGATGTTTGTTATCCACCCCCATTAGTTCCACTTCCACTGGGTGGTGGTCCAGTGGCAGTGCAGACAGGAGGGGGCGGCAAGTCAGGAGGGTGTCACAAAATATGACACACGTGTGTGCCTCCGGGACTGGGAGAGGGTGAAAACAGGGAAAAAACACATAGGCCCGGATATTCAAACTGCTCCAGGCTGTGGCACAAGCTTGGGCGCAGCTCAACTTGGCTGCACAGGGGTGTGGCCTGGGTGATATTCAACAGAGCTGCGCTATGGCTCAGCAGCTTTGAATATCGCACCCTGGCCACTCCCACTGTGCATGGTACAGTGGCACTGCGCCAGCACAAGTGGCCAGAGTGGAGCATGGAGATGCGCTAGTGCAAGTGCCATTGCACCATTCACAGCACCCACGTTACTCAAAAGGTGACATGCAAATGGGGCCATAATTTATGCAAGGCACACATGGGGCCATTTGCATGTCATTATGGCTCCATTTGCATCCCATTTGCATGCAGGTGCGCTGATCCCCGACGACCTGTGCCTGGCGCCCTGCCAGGCAGCAGCCGTTGGGGACCGACGCCCCCTGCAGCCTGATCGGGGGCATCTGTAAAGATAAAAAAAAAGTCCTATAACCCTGGTGGTCCAGTGGACCGCTATGTGCCAGATTGCAGGCATCTGTATTATTAATAAAGACCCCGTCCTATGTCCTGGTGGTCCAGTGGACTGCAATCTGCCTATCGCGGGCATCAGTACAACAGAAAATGTCATATTCCCTTGTGGCCTAGGGTCCCCTCCCCACCCACTGAGCCCACTGCCCTGCTCCCCGGTCAGCCGCGGGCAGTAGCACCTCACCACTGCCGCCCTGTCGGACTGACACTCGGTAGGCTGCACCCATTGGTTCTGGCGTGAGCCAATGGGTGTAGCTCTATTGACTATACATTCCCTGATATGTGAATGACTTTCATTCGCATATCTGGAATGTGTAGTATCTTATTGGGAGCTGCGTTCCATTGGCTCACGCCAGAACCAATGGGCATGCAACCCTACTGAGGTGTCAGTCGCGGGCGGAGGGGCGGCAGGAGGGTGGGGTGCCAGCTGACTGGGGGTGAGCGGGATGGTGGGGCTCAGCAGGTGGGTGGGGAGGGGGGTACCCTAGACCACCAGGGTAATAGGACATTTTCTGTTGTACTGATGCCCGCGATTGGGCAGAGTGCAGTCCACTGGACCACCAGGGATTTTGGCCAGCGGGGGTTCTCTTTATTAAAACAGATGCCTGCTATTGGGCAGAGTGCGGTCCACTGGACCACCAAGGATATAGGATGGGGTTTACTAGATACAGATGCCTGCAATTGGGCACATAGCGGGTCCACTGAACCACCAGGGATATAGGAAGGGGTTTGTCTTTATGAATGCCCGCAATCGGGCATGGGGGGGCGCTGCCAGGTGCAGCCGGAACTCGGGTGGCCACCCACAGGTGGCAGCTGCTGTGTTGCACCCTGCAATGCAGCAGATCACCTGTGGGTGGCCATCATTTGTTCCTTTTTTTTTTGGCTTAACTTTGTGCTGGCGCAAGTAAGGGTTGTGCATGCATGGCTCTGCACATCCCGGGCTGAATACAGGGCTGTGCAGGTTATGCATGGGCACACTCCCCTACCTGTGTCTGCATACATTACTGATGCACTCCGGTGCACTGGGATTTGTGCAGCGCACTTTTCCCTTTTGAATATCGCGCCGGGGCGCATCAGTGGGTTGCTCTTGGCGCATCACTGTTGCGCCATGCGCAACCCTTTTGAATATCTGGGCCATAAAATACATAATAAAAAAAAAAGAATGTATGGGGTAGACATAAGAGTACTCTTGCAATAGGGAAGAAAGTGTAAGTCGCAGATCAACTATGGTCTGCAGTTTTGAATTAGGTAGGGGAAAGGGGAAGACTAGGTGGGCCACATGGACCTTATCTGCCGACATCCTCTATGTTTCTGTGTTTAGACATGGATGATGGGGGAGCATGGAGGATTATTAATCCCACCTGTGGACCTCCATCCAATTCTCTAGACCCTGTGGCACAATGAGGATGATGGGGGGAGCATGGATTACCATTACCCTTACCTGGAGCCCTACTTCTAATTCCCGGCACCTCATTGCAAGGCAGGTATGATGGTAGAGCATGGAGCACCATTACCCCATCTGCAGCCCTCCCAGTTCCCTGGACTCTGCTGCAAGAACTGGATAATGGGGAAGCATGGAGCACTATTATCCATACTTGCTGCCCTCCTTCCTGTTCTCTGGACCCTGTTGCAATACAGAGATGATGAGGGACCATTAGTACCATTACCCTTACCTGCGGCCTTCCTTGAAATTCCCTGTATCCTGCAGAAAGACATGGATGATGGGGAAGCACAGAGAATAATTACCTCTACCTACAGCCCTCTGCACAATTCTCTTGACCCTGCTGCAAGGTGGGGATGATGGGGGAGCACAGAGCCCCATTACCCTCACCTGTAGCTCCCCTTCTAATTCCCTAGACTCCATTGCAAAGCAAGGATGATGGGGGGACACATATTTCCATTACCCCTACCTGAGGACATGCTTCAAAGTCCCTGGACCCTGTTGCTAAGTGGATATGATAGTGGAGGAAGGAGCAAGCAGCATTAACCTTAGTTGTAGCCATCCTTCCCATTCCATGGACCTAGTTGCAAGTTGTGGATGATGGTGGAGCACAGAGCATCACTATATCTTCCTGCAGCCCTCTCTCCAATTCCTGGACATTGCTGCAAGACATGGATGATGAAGGAGCATCAAGCACCATTATTCCTATCTATATCCCAGGATCCAATTACATGGACCCCAATGCAAGTCAGGGATCATGGGGGTGCATGGAATGACATTACCCCAACCTGCATCCTTCTTTCCAAATCCATGAACCCTGCTACAAGGCAGGGATGATAGGGGAGCATGGAGCAACAGTACCTCTTCCTGCTGCCCTCTTTCCAATTCCATGGACCCTGCTGCAAGGTGGGGATGATGGGGGGATACAGAGCACCTTTACCAGTACCTGCACCCTCTTTCCAATTCTATGGATACAGCTGCAAGTTGGGGATGATGAGGGAGAAAAAATTCCCATTGCCCCTACCTGCTTCCCCACCTATAATTCCATGGACCTCATTGCAAGGGGTGGGGAGCATGGAGCATTATTAACCCTACCTTTAGCCCTCTGTCCAGTTCCTTGGATCCTGCTGCAAGAAATGGGTGATGGGGGAGTACAGAGCACCATTACATTAACCCTACCTTCAATACTCTGTCCAAATCAATGCATACTGCTGCAAGGCAGGGATGATGGGAGTGCTGGAGCATCATTACCCCTACTTGTGGCACTCATTCCAAATCCATGGACCCTGCCAAAGAGGGGGGTGGGGATGATGGGGGAGCATGGAGCCCCATTACCCCTACCAGCAGCCATTTTTCTATTTCAATGGACCCTGTTGCAAGGTGGGGATGATGGGAGCAAATAGAGTGCCATTACCCCTACCTGCAGCTCCCCTTCTAATTCCCTAGACCACACTGCAAGAGATGAATGATAAGAGATCATGGAGATAACTTTCCAATTCCATGGACTCCGGTGCAAAGCAAGGAAGATGGATGGGCATGGAGAACAATTACCCTTTCCTGCAGCTTTCATTCTAATTCCATGGACCCCACTGCATGGTGGGGATGATAGGGGTAGCATTCAGCATTTTAACCCCTACCTGCAACCCTCCTTCCAATTACATGGACCCCTTTCCAAGGCAGAGATGATGGGGAGGCACATAGTACCATTACCTCTATGTGCGGCCCTCCTTCCAGTTCCCTGGTGGTGCTGCTGTAGCCAGGGAGGATGGTGAAGCACAGAGAACCATTACCCTACCTGAGCCCTAATTCCAGTTTCATGGACCCTGTTGCAAGGCAGGGATGATGAGGGACTACAGAGCACTATTATCTCTGCCTGCCACCCTTTTGTCAGGTCCTTGGAACCCGGTGCAAGATGATGGCGGAGGCACAAAGCTCCAGCACCCATACCTGCAGCCTTTTTTCTAATTCCATGGATGCCATGAAAGGTGGGGATGATGTGTGGAGCACAGAAAATGATTACTTTTACCTACCATCCTCTTTTCAACTCCTTGGTGCCTGCTGGAAGGCCTCTGTGATGGATCAGCACAAAGCCCTATCACCATACCCCACTGCAATGTGAGGTTAATGGGTGAGCATTGATTTCCATTACCCCTTCCTGCAGCCTTTTTTGCAATTCTCTAGACCCTGCTGCAAAGTAGGGTTGATGGGGGAGCATGGAACACCATTACCCCCCACCTGAAGCCTTCCTTCCAGATTCCTGGTTCTTTGCAAGAGACACAAGTCACAAGTGGGGTACCTCAGGGATCAGTCCTGGGGCCGGTCCTCTTCAATATGTTCATCAGTGACATTGCAGATGGACTGGAGGGTAATGTTTGTCTGTTTGCAGATGACACCAAGATCTGCAACAGGGCAGATGATCCAGATGGGGTGAGCAGAATGAGAAGAGATCTGGATAAACTGAAAAAATGGTCGGAAGAATGGCAACTGGGGTTTAATACAAAGATGTGCAAGATCATGCAGATAGGGAAGAGAAACCCTTAAGCCACCTATAGGTCGGGAGGGGAGTTGCTGGCAATCACAAGGGAAAAAAGAGACTTGGGCATCTTCATCACAGATGACCTGAAATCATCCAAGCAGATCACTAAAGCAGTAGATAAGGCTAGAGGGATGTTGGGGTGTATTAATAGGGGTATCACAAGTCATAAGAGGGAGGTAATAATCCCACTTTACAAGACAATGGTTAGGCCACATCTGGAGTACTGTGTGTAGCACTGGAGGCCACACCTGCACAAGGACATTAACAAAATGGAGGCAATCCAGCGAAGGGCAACAAAAATGGTGCAGGGACTGCATCAGAAAACATATGAGGACAGATTAACGGAGCTCAATATGTATTCCCTAGAGCAAAGGAGGGAGAGAGGTGATATGACTGAAACATTCAAACATCTTAAGGGCATTAACAAGGTGAAAGAGTCTAACATGTTTCAGTATTAGAAAAATAGGAAGACAAGAGCACACAGCATGAGATTAGAGGGAGGCCGATTAAGGGGTAATTTGAGGAAGTTCTTTTTCACTGAAATGGTGGTGGATGCATGGAACGGCCTACCTCAGGTCATAAGAGGGAGGTAATAATCTCACTTTACAAGACAATGGTTAGGCCCCATCTAGAGTACTGCATGCAGTACTGGAGGCCACACCTGCACAAGGACATTAACAAAATGGAGGCAATCCAGAAAAGGGCAACCAAAATGGTGCAGGGACTGTATAAGAAAACATATGAGGACAGATTAACGGAGCTCAATATGTATTCCCTAGAGCAAAGGAGGGAGAGAGGTGATATGATCGCAACATTCAAACACCTTAAGGGCATTAACAAGGTGAAAGAGTCTAACATGTTTCGATATGTGAAAAATTGCAAGACAAGAGGACACAGCATGAGATTAGAGGGAGGCTGATTAAGGGGGAATGCAAGGAAGTTTTTTTTTTTACAGAAAGGATGGTGTATCCTTGGAACAGTCTACCTCAGGAAGTGGTTGATATGAATATAGTGCAGGGCTTCAAACAGGGATGGGACAGGCACAAGGGAGCAATAAAGATGAGTTTGACTAGATAGGATATCAACAGAGTACAGGCCTATGGAACATTCATAAGATAAAAAACATTGAAAGACTAGATGGGCCTTGCAGTCCTTATCTGCCATCAACTTCTATGTTTCTATGTTTTAAAAGATTGCAAGGAACAGGTGAATCCAGCCCCATTACCCCTACCTGCAGTCCTGCTTCTATGTCCTTGGTCCCCCCTGCAAGATGGGAGAGATGGTGTAGCAGGACCCCTTGGAGCACAAATGAGTAGAGGGGTATAGGAGGTTTTTCAAGGCCCAGCTGTACTGGGCATCACCATCAGAAAACAGAGAATTTTTACACTGCATTTCTTCCCCTCCATATATCAGCAGCAAGGCCTCTAGGGAATGTGTCTGCACACAGTTACATGTCACATTACAGAGCCAGTAAACATCCTTTCCTCACAGATCACTCCCGGCTATCCAGCTATGTTTGGTCAGCAAGGTGGCAGTGCCACAGTGGTGACTGGCATTACTCCTGCCTGGCCACTCCCAGCTACATGTCTATGTGTGGTCAGCAAAGTAGCAGTGCTGCAGTGGTGGCTTGAATTAATCCTTCCTAGCCATTCCTAGCTACACATCTACATTTACCGTAGTCAGCAAGATGGCTGTGCTGCAGTGATGGCTGGCATTAAACCTCCCTAGTTACTCCCAGCTACATGTCTATGTGGGGTCAGCAAGGTGGCAGTGCTGCAGTGGCGGCTGGTATTAATCCTCCTTGGCCACTCCCAGATACATGTCTATGTGTGGTCAGCAAGGTGACAGTACTGTAGTGGTGGTTGGTATTAATCCTCCCCAGTCACTACCAGCTACATATCTACATTAGGTCAGAAGGTGGCAGTGCTGCAGTGGTGGTTGGCATTAGTCCTCCCCCAGACACTCACAGCTACATGTCTATGTTTGGTCAGCAAGGTGACAGTGCTGCAATGGTGACTGATAATAATCCTTCCCAGCCACTCTCAGCTACAGTACATGTCTATGTGTGGTCAGCACGGGGGCAGTGTTTCAGACTGGCATTAATCTCCACTGACACTCCCAGCTGCACATCTATGTGTGGTCAGCAAGGTGGCTGTGTTGCAGTGGTGACTGGCATTACTCTTCTCCGGCCACTCCTGGCTAGGTGTCTATGTGTGGTCAGCAAGGTGGCAGTGTTGCAGGGGTGACTGGCATTAATCCTCCCCAGCCAGTCCCAATTATATGTCTACACGTGGTCAGCAAGTTGACAGTGCTGCAGTGGTGGCTGGTATTAAATCTCCCCAGCCACTCTCAGCTATATGTCTACGTGTCGTCAGCAAAGTGGCAGTGCTGCAGTGGTGACTGGAATGAATCCTCCCTGGCCACTCCAAGCTACATGTCTATGTGTGGTCAGCAAGTGGGTAGTGCTGCAGTGGTGACTGGCATTAATCATTTCCAAAGCAGGAGACCATCTGATCAAGCCGAAGTCATAACCTTGGTCTACAACACAAGCAGCAAGCGTGTCACAGTGCTGAAAGGCAAGCTTGTTTCAGGACAATTCAGGACAATTCAGTGCAATCTTAACACAAAAAATATATATTCTCTCACCTGTGGAAATCTATAGATGCCCAGTAGTCTAGCAATTGGCAGAGTTGTTGATGAGTAGGCATCTCCTATGATGCCAGACAACTTCATTTGTTTTTTACAATTATAATTGGGAACTAACTTTTCTCCCCCAGACAACAATCGCAAGGCATTCTCAATAGCAAAAGCTTCTGAGTAGCAGGAGTCCAGGATCTTGAAGCCCAGCGTGACATTCGGTAGTAAAGAATGGTCGCCATTAATTTCCGCAGTGGCATAAACTATGGTCAGTACATCCTGATATCGAATCACATCAAATCTATATTTGTAGACAGTATTGAAAAATAATAGAAACAAAATGGATTGATCATTTCATAGTCCATTCACTAAATACTATAGAAATTAATGATAGATGGTTTACTGCATCACATTAGAAGGATATTGTAGCTTAATTTCCTAAAGTGCATACTTTATTTGTGAAATAATGACCATTGCCAAGGGACAAAGGTTTCACACCTTGGCATCCAGCCACAGCTCTCGATGGTACTTTGAGGATCACTGGTGGTTGAATTAAGGAAAGCAGGTTTCACCCCTTGTCATCCTGCCACAGCAGCCCTTGGTACTGTGAGGAGCTGCGGTGGCTGAACCAATGGATAAAGGTTTTCACCCCTTGGCATTCTGACACAGTACCCCATGGTAGTTAGGGAAGTTGCAGTGGCTGAGTTAAGAGACAGAGTTTTCACCCCTTCTCATCATGCCATAGTTTGCCATGGTACTGTGAGGATATGTAATGGCTGAATTATGGAACAGAGGTTTCACCCCTAGGCATTGTGCCACAGCTCCCCATGGTACCATGAGGTGCTGAGGTAGTTGAACCCCAGTAATAAATGTGCAAGAGACTCCAGAGTCCAGTAGGAACATAGCCTACACTGATGATAAGATGAGGGTAGAAGACATAGCATCTTCAACAAACCAGTTATCTGAGCAGATATTTATTTTGGAAGGCTCAATAACTAAGTATATATATATATATATATATATATATATATATAGGGCTTCGACAAGGGGTAACAAAGAAAACGTTACTATGAGTGCAGCTGGGGCTATACTTAAGGACATTACTTCAATGATACCAAAAATAATTGAATGAATCGGCAACCTTAAACAGTAGTATTGCATGCTGGTACAAATGATTTAGGCAGACATACAGTAGCTTGGAAAAGACTATTAAAGACCTAAAGAATGCCTGTACTATTATTAAGAAACTAAACACCAAAATTATCCTGTCAGAAATTCTCCCTGTACCCAGGGCAGGCAGTGCAAGAACAAATAGAAATAAGGACTTTAACTAGGGTAGGCCAATGGACATCCTCTTTCTGAACTTTAGCAAGACGTTTGATTCGGTACCCCACAGTGGCCTGCTGGCTAAGCTGAAGAAAATGGGGTTAGGAAGACAGTTGTTAAGATGGATATGAAATTGGCTCTCTGAGCATACTCAGAAGATGGTGATTGGAGGGTTAGCCTCATCCTCAAGGTGGGTTACTAGTGGGGTTCCCCGGGGTCAGTGCTGGGGCAACTCCTGTTCAATGCCTGAATCTCAGACATCAGGAGGGGGATCAGAAGTGAGATGAGTCTCTTTGCAGATGACTCAAATCTGGGTGCAGTGGTGAATGGGAAGGAGCGGGGGTGGCCTTGCCGAAGGACCTGGAGGCTCTGGAAGGGTGGTCGGGAAAATGGAAACTAAAATTCAATGCGGGAAAGTGCAATGCTCTGTACCTGGGAGTCAGAAATCCAGGCCAGGTGTACAGTATACCCTGGGAGGAGACAGGATTCAAGTCATGGAGGGTGAGAGGTACCTGGGGGTAGTGGTAGATGTCAAAATGAACAACTCAGAGACCTGTAGGAGGGCAGCGGCAAGGGCAAATAGGATGCTGGGATGCATCGCCAGGGGGATTACCTCCAGAAAGGCAGAAGTGATCCTTCCACTGTACAACTGCATGGTTAGGCCACACCTCGAGTATTGTGTACAGTTTTGGAGACCACATTTAAAGAGGGACATTACTCTCTTAGAGAGGGTCCAAAGGAGGACAACAAAAATGATCTGGGGCCTGGGGGAGAGGACCTATGAGGAGAGGCTCAAGGAGCATGACATGTACACCCTGGAGGAGAGGAGGGACAGGGGGGACATGATAGATGTCTTTAAGTACATAAAGGAGGCCCAGTCAGAGTGCTCCAAAGGAAGGAGGGTGGGGCAACCAGAGGTCATGGGGGTAAGCTGGAAGGGGGCAGGCTCAGAGGGGAGAGGAGGAGATGTTATTTCACTGAAAGGGTGGTTGAGCCATGGACTGCACTGCCCAGGGAGCTGGTAGAGGTGGAGACTATGGATGGGTTTAAGAGGGGATGGGACAGATACAGGGGGAAAGTAAATCTGATCAGGCCTAATACATGTGGAATATCTGGAACTTGGGACAGTATAACCCAAGGGGAAGGGGGGGCACCAAAATCGGCCCTCAGTGTGGGTGCTGAAAATCAACCAGTCTCAAAAGACTATTAGGCCTATTCTGCTGGCATTTTAGTATGTTAGTATAACAATTGGTTAAGAAAACTCTATCTTACTAATGAAATTACATGTGTATGATCTTAGGAAGAGTTTGTGAATAGACATGAATTGTATAGTAAGGATGGTCTTCATTTAAATAAAAAAGGGGCAAGATTACTGGGGAATATGTTTTATAATGCAATCTGTGGAACAACACATAATCGAAAAAACTGAGTGTGAAGGGGAGTATGGGGAACTATATGGCAGGTCTACCAGCTAATGTCATGTCCAATAAACCTGGGTATAGAAATAGGAGAGAACTAGCAGTGCTACATACCAATGCTAGGCACTTAAATGGCATTAAAAGATCTGAACTCGAAATAATCATCCAGGTGAAACAGGTTGATGTTGCCATGATAACCGAAACTTGGTGGTCTTATACCACTATATGGAATGAAAATATTCCAGGTTACCAAGTTTTTCATTAGGATAGAACTAAAAGGAAAGGTGGTGGAGTTGCTTTGTACTTGTAAGATACCTTACAGTGTAGGAACATGTCAATAGAAGAAAGTACAGGGAAGGAAATTACGGTAGTGTTCACGGGGTAGGGTAATTAAAGCATACACGGTCCTCCAAGATTTGTTCAACACACAAAAACTGTGTGATGTTTATTTTTGTAAACTAGTAAAGTACAATATCATGCTATATAAAAATAAAAACAAATCAATAATAAAGTAATAATGTCTTAAACATCAGACCATAAACAAAAAAATTAAGAAAAATTAGTTCTCTGCATGCTCCAGAATCACTTCCCGCCAGTGATTCTGCCACAGTCTAGAATACTCTTAAAGAGAACAATCTCTACTAAATTCTGTGCTCTCAGACCAACCTCTCAGGACACTGTTCCAGGATGATCTGCCTAACCTTAGCACAGTGGCAGCTTCTGTAGTGCAGTCCTCCAATGACACTGCGTCAGCTGATCCACCCCTATCTTTAAAAACAATCATTCCTCCTCTAATACAAGCAGATGGGAGGATCAGAGTGACTGTTTCTACAGATTACACATCAGGGTTACAGGTACAACACTCCTGCCATACAAGAACAATAATGCAGAAGACATAATAAAAAAAAGATTAACTAATTGAATGTGTACAGAAACTCTGCCCCTTAACTCATCCTGAGTGACAGCTGTCCTTCACTATAAAACAGCCTCTACTTGGGGTTGCTAGCTCCTAAGAAACTATTTTAAATGAATCTGCACTCAGGCAAGGGCTACACTCAATGTCTGTATTAATGCAACTATTTAGGAGGACTCCATACCATTTGCTGTAGTATTTCATTTGTAACAACCTGACACAGGATGTAAAGGCTTCCTACTCATTCTAGGTATAAAATAATTACACATCCGACAGCTGAAATCGCAAGCCGTCGGAAAATATTTCAGTATTCGATTGCATTGTTTTTATTGCTATACTATGACCGTTTCTATATCAGTCCTCCCCCATACTGTGGGGATCTGCTTTGCTGACATACAACAGTTCCTCCCCTTTTTAACACCAACACGGAGGTGCGAGTCAAGGGAAGTAGCAACTTTCCCTTTTCAGACCCAGCTGTACAGTAAGTGCCTAGCAGTGAAACAGTCCTTGCTTGCTTATTTCTAAGAAGCGCATACACAGCACTCACTGTTGCAGCTTTTAGTGGCTCAGGGAGAGTGACAAACTACTCAGCTGCAATTATAGTAATTTTGAAGCTGAGAGCAGCTTTTCTCTGTGGCAGATGCGGTAAGCATTTCACTGCTCAACTCGGTTTTCAATACAGTGGCATCTTAGTGCCGATGCGCACTATGGGGCACAGCTATTTGCTAATAGACACACATGTAGCACAACAGTTCTAAAATACCTTGCCCTGTCTATTACTGGGATTTTGCTCATTTCCCCAGTATGAATGCAGGATCATTATAAACAGAAAGCAATTGTTTTTTTTTTTTTGCTCACAAATCTTTATTTAGAATTACTGTACAGGCATAAAGCAAGGGATGGGAAAAGGAATATAAAGGGGGTTTAGACAAGAGAGAAATGATACTATAATGGGTGGCCTACCCATGATAGTAGAAAACAGATTTAATTAGAGACAGAAATAAAGACAAGTGTTCTACTGCAGTAGACTTTGGGGGAGAAGAATAGCAGCTTTAGCCTGTTTCTAAGGGGGTCGGGCATTCTACCAGAGAAATATTATGGGTTGAAATATTACAAGGTACAGTAGTAGCCACAGACATTGCCAGCTATTTCCAGATATTTCGTGAAATTTCTAAAGTGTTTCTCTGTGCTGCCCCTACTGTGGAAATGCAGAAAGCAGGAGATTTCTCTAGAAATAACACAGAGATTTCGGGAAATAGCTGGCAATGTCTGTGGCTAATACTGCAACTACAAGAAGCTTAGAGTGGAAGTCTGCTACAGGGCACCATATATAGATATCTATGACCATATTGATTGGATTGACTGTATAAACAATGATATTGCTGAAAACGAGGGGTTTGTTGCTTGGTGACTTTAATGATCCTGGTATTGACTAGGATAAGGGAACCATATCTCCTAGGCAAGAACAACTATTACTTGAAATGTGCATTGAGCACGGGTTACAGCAAATGGTGAAAGTACCCACAAGGATCCATAACATACTCGACCTAGCCTTAACCAGCAACCCAGAGGGAATACAAGAAATAAGACTCCTAGAACCAGTCAGACTGTGACCACAACATTGTTACACTCAAAATAAACACGATAATAAAAAAATACTTTGTATCACAAAACCAAAAAACTATGACTGGGGTGATTATAATAAAATTAGGCAAGAATTGAGTGACTGGAAATGAGACGAGGGACCATCTCTGACTGAGTACCTACGTAACAAAATCAAAACAAAAATATTAGAGTTGGAAAACAAATTCAGCCCAGATAGGATCCTTTACAATAAGAAAGGTAAGGTCCCCTTATGACATACCAACAAGGTTAAACTCCTGATTCAAAAGAAAAAAGGGCATATAGGGCTCTAAAAAGGGACAATAACCCATATAACACTAGATACAAACAGCTGACAAACTCAGTCGAATCGGAAGATCATGAATCATGATCGTTTGTTGTCGGACATGAACAATCACTTCCACTCACAAATAACCATCATCTGATCATCAAGCACGTTTATGATTTTTGATGATCTTCTTGGATGGTTATCTGATCATCAAAAATACTACATTTTTAAATTCTTAATGGTGATTTTTCATGATTTGGTTAACTGTCAAGTGATGATAACTGATGATCACATGAAGTCCGTTTTTTGGTGAATTTTAATGACTTGGTTTATTTTCAAGTAATGATTATTGATGATCACATAAAGCCAAATTTTTCTGTAGGTCATTAATGATTATATGAATGTACAAATTATGATTTTTGTTGATTACATCAAATCACAGTTGGTTAGCAAATAGGTGGGCATATTCAGAGACATTAACTTACCCTAGAACAAACAAAAGAAAAAATTACTCACCTTAATAATTAGGTTTCTTCTAATGGAGTCTTGCTGTATTCTGACTATTGCAGACTATTGCAGTTAGCCCCAGCACTCAAACTGCTTCGGAGAGAAGAGGGTTAATTTCTATGCAGAGCATAGAACGTTGAGCTCGAGCTTTGTTCAGACCTTTGTCTTCTGCACTTTGAAGCACAACCATCAGATTCTTATGAGCTAATACTAGCAAACTACTATGTGGAAATTGTAAAATTTTTACTAGCCAAATGGCAACCAAATATTTTGGATCCCCAAAAGACTCAAGTCAAGAAATCCAAAATCAAAAACCAGGTAGTGAACAACTTAAGACAGTTAAATTAATAATATAACCCACTCCCCTTCTCTAAAAGGAAGGAGTGCCCAAATGCACCCCTGGGGTGCAACACTGCACCTGCCAGCCAACTTCCCAAAAACAGGTTCTGAGAGAGGAGGCAGGGAGGGGGGAGGGAGGTCAGAATATGGCTAGACTCCATTAGAAGAAACATAATTACTAAGGTGAGTCATTTTTTCTTCAAACAACATGAAGTCTTGCTGTATTCCAAGCAGTACCTCCATGGAGGAGGAAATCAAACCTATTTTGGGAATAGGCTCTGCAGTACTGCTGTACCAAACTGAGCATCACTCCTAGCCTGGATGTCCAGGGAGCAATGCTTGGTAAATGTATGGTCTGGTTTCCAGGTGGCTGCTTTACATATCTCTAGCAAAGGAATATTCCTGGTCGCAGTCAGGGAAACAGGTGTACCTCTAGTCGAATGAGCCCTCAGGCCTGAGGGAGGTATTTTGCCTAGCTTCTCTCAGCAGAATTGAATACAAGAGACAATCCTCCTGGCAATAGTTCTCTTAGTGGCAGATTAGCCCTTTCTCATTTCCCCATAAGTGAGAAACAACTGGAGGGAGTCAAACCTGTGAGCCTTAGTACGTTCAATGTAGTAACTAAGGGCTCTTTTAACCTCCAAACTGTGTAAACTTCTTTCTCCTGAAGAAGAATGATCAGTGAAGAACACAGGAAGAGACATAGATTGGTTCAGATGAAAATCTGAAGCCACTTCAGGTAAAAACCTCCTATTAGTTCTAAGGACCACCTTATCTCTATGGAATGAGATAAAATCAGGCTCCACTGGCAGAGCTTGCAATTCACTGATACACCTGGCAGAGGTAATAGCTACCAGGAACACAGTTTTCCAAGTCAAATACTTAAGCTCTGCTGAAGACAAAGGCTCAAAAGGGGGTTGCATAAGCTGAGCAATGCAAACATTAAGATCCCAAGCAGGGGTAGGGTCTCTAAAGGGGGGATTGGTTTGAAGCAATCCCTGGAAAAATGTACAGAATACAGGGTGAGATGACAGTGAGGAAGGCCTTCCCACTGACAGAACAGCAGAAACAGCTGACAAATGTACTTTGAGAGTAGCTGGTCTGAGGCCTAGGCCATTAAGATGAACCATATAATCCAGAGCTGTAGACAATTCAGCAGTGTCTGGGGATATATGTTTCTTGGAACACCAAATGCTGAATGTTTTCCATTTGGAGTTATAAGTTTTTCTGGTGGCAGATGCAAATCTGCATACTCTAACTCTTCAAGAGCCATGACTTGAGATTGAAAGACCAAAGATTGGGGTACCAAATCCTCCCCTGAGAGGAGGTTAACAGGTTGTAATTCCTGAGAAGAGACAGTGGAAGATGGACTGCTAGGCACAGCAACAGGGGGTACCAAGGCTGCCTGGCCCAGTCTGGAGCAATCAGAATCACTTTGCATGATTGTGACCTTACCTTGACCAGAACCTTGAACAGTAGAGGAAAGGAAGGGAAGGCATATAGAAAATTTCCTTCCCAGCTCAAAATCAGATCATCCAGAGGGACTGGCCCAATCTGAAGCAATCAGAATCACTTTGCAGGGTTGTGATCTTATCTTGATCAGAAACTTGAACAGTAAAGGAAAGGGAGGGAAGGCATATAGAAATGTCCCTTCCCAGTTCAAAATCAGAGCATCCAGAGGGACTGATCCCAAGATTGGGGGTCTGCAACAAAACAGAGGAAGTTGGTGATTGTCTGGGGCTGCAAAGAGATCTATCTCTGGAGTGCCCCACCTTGAAAAAATCACTTTCAACACCAGAGGGTCCAGGGACCATTCCTGATGGCCCTGGGAGATCCTGCTAAATGCATCTGCTAGCACATTGTCCTTCCCTGACAGATGGACTGTTATTAGAGAGGTCTGCAGAGAATAAGCTAGGGATCACAAATTTCATGGCTTCCGTGCACAAGGCCGTGGACCAAGTGCCTCTCTGCTTGTTGATGTACCACATGGTAATGGTGGTGTTGTCTGTCCTGACCTGAACCACCTTGTTCTGCACTGACTGAGAGAAAGCTTTCAGGGCCAGAAAGACCACCCTGAGTTCTAAGAGATTGATATGAAGAAGGGATTCTTTAGGGGACCGCAGTCCCTGGGCTGTGAGAGCCCCCAGATGGGCTCCCCACCCAAATAGAAAAGCATCCATGGTTAGGACCACAGAGTGAGACTGAGTGACGAATGGGACTCCTTGCCTAAGGTTGCCCTAATCCTGCCACTGTTGGAGAGCCTGGATCAGAGTCTGAATCACTGGAACTAGTTTGGTTAGAAAATCTTTCTTCTGAGACCAAAAGGACCTCAGGTGAAACTCAAGGTCCCTCATCTGTAATCTGGCCCCTTGGACCACTGCTGTAGAAACTGCCATATGGCCCAGAAGCTGAAGGAAGTGCCTTGCTGGCCGAGAGATCGGAAGGTGGAATGAAGAAGACAGCTCTACAATAGCCCTTGCCCTTTCAAGGGGAAGAAAAACTCTTGCTTTGACTGTATCCAACTCTGCCCTTATGAAGGTGAGGAGCTGTACAGGCTTGAGAAATGACTTGGGAAGATAGAGAAGGAATCCTAGGGAAGTGAGCACTTGCTGAGTCACTTGCAGGTCTGACTTGACTTGGTCTGGGGACTGATCCACAACGAGCCAGTCGTCCAGGTATGGAAATATGGAAATATTTTTCCTTCTTAAAAAGGCCACTACTACTGCTAGAGTTTTTGTGAATACCCTTGGAGCTGATGTCAGGCTGAAGGGCATAGCTTTGAACTGATAATGGCATGAAGGCAATTCAAACCTGAGGTACTTTCTGTGGGAGCACCTGATGGGAATGTGAAAGTAGGCATCTTTTAAGTCCAGGGAGGCTAGCCAGTCCCCTGGCCTTAGAGAGGGAAGTATTATTCCCAGAGTCACCATTTTGAATTTTGGTTTTAAAAGATGTTTGTTCAGGTATCTTAAGTCTAGGATGGGTCACCACTCCCCTGTCTTATTTGGGAAAAAGAAGTACCTGGAGTACGGACCTTTGCCCCAGTGCAATGTAGGAACTCTCTCTACAGCCTTTAGAGCCAGTAGAGATGAAACATCTGACTCTAGGGCAATGGGTTTGAAGATGCTTGCAGGTGAAAAAGATCTGGCCCTCAGCTTTGGAAATTTTTTGAAGCTGAGAACCAGATCCTGGCTTACCACCTCCAGGACCCACTTGTCTGAGGTAGCAGACATCCAGTCCTGGACAAAATAAGCCAGCCTGCCTCCTACAGGAATGGAGGAGTCGACCCGGGCTGACACATGAGGGTGTCTGCTTGGCAGGAGCCTTAGGTTGATGGGTGGATGCAGCCCTGCTCATCCCCCTTCTGCCTCTCCCTCTGAAGAATCCCCTCTGAGGAAAGGGAGAAGAGGCCTGTGCTTGGAAGAAAGGCCTATGAAAAGGCTTTCTTCTGCCTCTAGCTTGCTGCCTTTGAGGAGTTGCCTGCCTTTCCTTGGCCTGTGCACTCCTATAGGTGGTCCTATACTCATCCATCTTTTTCATGTAATTCTCTATCTGCTCCCCAAACAGAGAATTGCCCACCACAGGGAAATCCATGGCTTTAGCCTGGGTGTCCTGTGAGAGGCTAGTACATCTGAGACAAGCCATTCTCCAAAGAGCCACAGATGTAGTCATGACTCTAGATGACACATTACTGGAATCCACAACAGCATGGAACTGTACCTTAAATGCCTCAATCACATCAGCAACCACACCCTCCAGCTCCAAGGCTAGCTGGAGGGAGGTCTGCTCAGCTAGTGCCAGTACAGTGTCCCACCTGGACTTCTGGTACCTGGCAGCTTAGGCCATATAATTAGCCTGCCTGAGTCCCAATGCGGATGCCATGTACTGTTTCTTTGCCATGGCATCCAGCTTCCTAGAATCTTTATCTGGGGTGTGTGAAGCCATGGGTATATTAGTCTTATCACAGGCTGCAGCCTGCACAACCCCAACACGGCTGCATTGTTGATACAAGTACTCTGTACCTGAACCTGCTAAGGTGTACCTTTTGTCCATCCTTCTGTCGACAGGAGGTACAGAATTTGGAGTTTTTAAAATTTTTTGTGTCAGTAACCCAAAAGACTTATGAAGGGGAAGAGACAGTCTCTTGGACTCTGGGATGCCCATCATCTCCACATAATCAGGTTCCTCTTGTTCCTCTACAGCTTCTTCCACAGGGAGCTGGAAGGTTTCTGCCACTTTCCTGTAAAACATGAAGTGGGGAAGGGACTCAGAAAGCCTTGGAGGGGAAACACCAGAAGGCCTGTCTGGGGAGATGTCCAGTTGAATGGGCTCATCCAGACCTTTCACACCATCGTCATCATCATCATCATCGTCATAGTCTTCATCCCCTTCCAAATCTGGTTCATAGAAATCTTCAGCGGCATAATCATGAACCGGAGGAACAGACTGAACAGAGTGCATGCCGGAAGGTGCCAGATCAGACAGAACCTGGCAAAGCAATTCTACGATCCTTATCGCTATGGCAATCTCTGCGGTGGTCAGAAAATGGGTCTCTGGATCCGAACCAGACGATTTTCCTTTTCTTTTTCTTTTTGTAGGAACCAATCTCTCAGGATCATCTCTCCTTTTGCCCAAAGAAGTATCACCCTGGTCAGAGGGTACTCTCTCAGGTTCGGCCTGTACCAAACTGGGCTGGCCATCCTGGTCAGCGGACTTCTTGGCCTCCTTATTCCTAAGCCTACCTAATCTTTTTTCCAGGGTAGACTTAGGGAAATTTTTACAGATTTGGCAATCTGAATTGAGGTGGTCAAACCTCAGACAATAAACACAGGTGGTGCGTGGATCAGACTTAGCAAAGACCTCCCCACACACACTGCAATGTTGAAAGCCAGTGGGCCCGGTTTTTCTTTTGGGTTTCTCAGATGTAGCCATCCCAACCACCAACTTACCCTTTTTATGGCAAACAACTAGGCAAAACACACTTATCGGTTTCTAACCGCGTCACGGGTATTGGAAAAAACCACAAGGAAAAGTGTTTTTTTTAAACCGATAAGGATCGGTAACCACATTCTAAGTTTACAAACAAAGACAGAATATATAATTCACTAAACTGCCAGTTCAGTCGAACCAGTCAAAAAACCAAATTTTACAGTTTCCACAAGTTTACTATGTCTAGTTCACTACCTAGTACTTACTGTACCACAGACTGAGATCTGAATCGAAACTTGCGAAAAATAATCGGTAAAACCGAGGACTTTAACCGACTTTCAAACCATGAGCAAAGGAGAAATCTCCAGAGCGACCGTTCAGTTAGGTGGAGAAGAGAATCTGACAGTTGCTCTACAAAGTGCAGCAGACAGAGGTTTGAACCGAGCTCGAGCTCAACGTTCTATGCTCTGCATAGAAATTAACCCTCTTCTCTCCAGGGCAGTTTGAGTGCTGGGGCTAATTGCAATAGTCTGCAATAGTCAGAATACAGCAAGACTTCATGTTGTTTGAAGGAGATTCTTTTTTACCCAAAGAATAATCCCGCTATGAAATTCTCTCCCAAGTTCATTATTGGAAACTACAGACCATGCAAAATTTAAACATCACCTAGATATTTTAATGTTATAATAATTCGATGTACCAGCCTGGCTGGAGACATGCTCATATGGGCTTCAGCCTTCCGTATGTCTGTATTTACTTAGTATAACTCTACTTCTGCACAGAAAGGAGTTCTGTATGGCACATAACTCGCGTCCTGCTCTGTGCAATATTCAGAGTTAGCACACTCCAACTTGAGCTTGCTAACCATCTCACTGTAGAGTCAATTGGCAGCACAGCACATAGTGACTATACTCTGTGCTGTCACAACATGGGGCTGAACATGACCCATAGGGGCCACAGATGACAGGCAGCCCTAATGGGATAACGTTAGGGCACCTAAGGGCCATAGTCAGCCCTTGCATACAAATGAGTCCATTAGGCATGCAAATTGCTAAGGAGCCCTTTGCATGCCAATTATGGGCTCATTTGCATGCAACTGTCAGCAGCTTTTTAATACCCATGTCATCACAGACCTGTAGTCTGGTGGACCTCCCTCACACCCACTCCCCATCCATATTACTGTATTAAAAGGACTCAGATTCCTGAGGCCCTCCTCAGCCATGGAGCAATGCAATCATCAAATGATAGCACAGCACCAGTTTTAGCCCTGACGCTTTCGGTCTGTAGCGTGGCCCTTCTTCTGAAGCCCCCTCATGAAGGGTCATGTCCCGGAAGAAAAGTAATGCTACAGATCCAAAGCACTGGGGCTAGTGTGGTGCTGTGCTAGCATGTTTTGCACTAAATAAACACAGAGTTTTCTCAAATGCATTGCATTTGTGATTTATTTTCAGAACTCAGTGTGATTTTTCATTGTTACATTGCTTTCATTGCTTAGATTCAATGCTAAGAAGTGCAAGGTAATGCACCTGGGAAACAAAAACCCAGAGGAAGAGTACACTATGGGGGGTGAGATACTAACAACAACAAAAATGGAGAGGGACCTGGGGGTAGTCATATCAGATGACCTAAAGATGGGCAAGCAATGTGAGAGGGCAGCAAGGAGGGCTGGGGGGATACTGGGATGCATAGGGAGAGGCATCACCAGTAGAAAACAGGAAGTTATTATCCCTCTGTACAGACAGCTGGTGAGACCCCATCTGAGTACTGTGTGCAGTTCTGGAGACCCAATCTCATCAAAGACATAGACAGGATGGAAGCTGTCAGAGGAGGGCAACTAAAATAGTGCAGGGTCTGCACGGAAGGCGTATGAAGAGAGACTTAAGGAGCTTAATATTTATAGCCTCGAGGAAAGGAGGGAGAGGGGGACATGATAGAAACTTTCAAGTACCTCAAGGGAATCAACAAAGTCCAAGAGGGTAGCATCTTTCAAAAAAGAGGTGTGCAAGAACAAGAGGGCACAATTTGAAGATAGAGGGGCAGCTCAGAGGTAATTTAAGGAAGTATTTTTTCACAGAGAGGGTTGTGGATGCATGGAACGGCCTTCCGGAGGAGGTTGTGGAGTCAAAATTAGTGGTGGAATTCAAGCATGCATAGGATAGTCATAAGGCAGTTCTGGGGGGTGGGGGTAGGAAGAAGTAGGCTGCTGGTTAACTAGGATCTGCAGCTTATCCAGTAGGTAGGGAAATGGGCAGACTGGGTGGGCCAAGCGGTCCTTATCTGCTGTCAAATTCTATGTTTCTATGTTACTCTGTGTTCTGAATCCCCTACCACACTTGCTTCTGCACATCGGACTTTGTGAGTAGCAGCATCCCTCTGTAGCACCCTCAGCACTTAGCTACTGACCTCATCCACTCCCAGTTCTTGTCTCAGGCTTATAAGGCCATCCACTCTCAGCTCTACTAGAAGGCTACTGAGCCCAGTCACCGCCAACTCTGATGGATGGTGGACTCAGGAGGTGGAGCTGCAAGAGTTAAGTAATTGGGGCATACAGTGTTGTATGGTGAGTGTCCTGAGGCCCAGGAGGTAAGAGGTGTCAAGGGGACCCAGAAAGGGGACCAAGGAGGGAGAGATGGAGGGGATGTCAAGGACTTCCAGAGGAAGGGGTTGTCCAGAAACCAGGGAGTGAGATGTCTCGGGGTACAGGAGAGACAGGTGTCTAAGGAGAGAGGGGTATCTTGTAGGCTGAGGAGGGAGGAATATAGGCCAGGGCAAAATGCATCAAAGGGGGCAAGGAGGCATGTCTAGTGAGGGAGGGTGTCCTATGAGCCAGCGAGGGATGTGCCTGGCAGGTCAGGGATGAGAGTTGTCTGAGGGGTGGGAAGGAGGGGAGAGGTGTCTGAGAGGCCATAGAGGAAGGAGAGTAGTGGTGGCACAGAACTCTAGAAGAAGAAAGGGTTAATTGGGGCCTGGGGAGGGGGACATGGAGGAAGGGGGTGGTGTGGGGGCTTAGTGTTGGGTCTTGCAGGGAGGGAGGTTGTGTTCAGGGCTGAGGAGGCAGGGGGTACTGTCAGGGAAGGGAGCTGTCAGGGGCACCCCCTTTCCAATGGAGGGCCTTGCACCCTTCTTGCCATCCAGTAAAAAATAAATTGTGCAGCGGGTGACAGTCAAAATGTGGTACCAACATGGACACCTAATGCTGCACATCATCTCTGGATCACTCCACAGCACTGAAGGCTGCATACTGCCCAGATGATTGCAGCTAGATCCACACAGCACACACCTTTTGCCCACTGACCAACTGGCTGTCCCTACCAACCATTCTCCCTGCAGCTGGAACACCCTTACACCCTGCTATCCACTGACATGTCTTGTTAGGGTGTTTGTGAACCCCTTGCAGGGGCCTTCAACCCCCTA
Source organism: Neoceratodus forsteri (assembly GCA_016271365.2). Classification (NCBI taxonomy): domain Eukaryota; kingdom Metazoa; phylum Chordata; order Ceratodontiformes; family Ceratodontidae; genus Neoceratodus; species Neoceratodus forsteri. Next base: position 81,156,112 of record CM057455.1, read on the forward strand.
TCTTTTCCATGCAATAGCCTGAAACCCCCCCTCCCTAGTCCATGGGCTGTGCCTCCCCTACCTGTGCAGAACATTGCAACCCCACAACCAGTCAGGGCCTAATCCCATGCATGGACCTGTACCCCACACCCTTCCATGGTGGTGTTGCACCCCCTTCACATTTCATAGTAAAAGAGAAATCCCACAGTGGTATGCCCATGAGGGAGAGAAGAGCAAACCTCCAAACATGCATACCCTAAATGATAACCCTCTTACAGATGGGCCCTCACGCCTAATGACCAGTATCCCCACCACCTATTCTCTTACAGCTAGTACCACCACCCCAGAGGATGCCATTTAACAGTGGCCCATGGGAACAGTGTTTGAGGGGGAAATCAGTTTTGGCACTCTAATCACTCTCCTGCAACATGTCCAACAAAAGTACCCCCACACACACACACACACGCACACACACACACACAACACACACACACACACACACACAAAACACACAACACACACACACACACACACACACACACACACACACACACACACTACAGATCCTCCTTAGCCTGTTCAAAGCAGCCCCAAGCCTGCATATTGTTTTCAACATAGCCCATGCAGAAGCTCACACCAGGCAGAACTGCCTATCCTCAGAAAGCAGCAGTATTCACTGGATATGAACAGCTCTGACCTTCTGTTTTTATTGTTGTGGAATGTAGAGTAGATATTTCGATTGCAGATTATCGTTACCTCCATTTGTTCTGTGATTTGTTTAACTTGGTTTTTAACTTTTTTAAATTAGTGACTGAGTCACAGCTGCCATTTTAGTACACTGTGCTGGAGATGTGCGTGTTGCATGTAAGCTTGACCCACTCGTCCCCGACGGATTGACTGACTTGTTGCCAGCACAATTTTCTCTCCTACTTCCTTGTGCTCTGCGACTGAAAGGTATGCCCTCTCTAAGCATTGTCAGTGCTTGGAATGTGTGTCTGCTCATATAGTAATGACTCTGTGGTTTTTGTTTATTTATTTACTTATCATAGTTACTGAATATGCAAGAAAGGAATGAGTTGTCAGAGTTCTTTTCACTGATTTGTGACATGAAGTAAGCTGTACTTGAAGTCAGTACAGGCTGCACTATGGACACTGATTTAAGCCACAAAACTTTTATTTCATTGTCATTCCTGATGGCCAATATTTTGGTTTTACCCCAGTTTAAGAATACCATCACAAAGGAAGTGTAATTTAAAAATGACAGTGTTATTGCCTGTAAACTGTTCTGTCTGTGATTATGCACTAGGAACCGGGTGGAAGGAAATTTGTTATCTGCTTAATTGTGTGCAGTTCATGAAGTTATCAGATACTTAATTGGATGTCCTGAGCTGTGACCACAAACACACAGGTTCAGACTGGAGACCTACTCGTATATTTTAAATGCTATGGTCGGTAACAGTGATGACAGGTACTCAGAGCTTTCTGAGGAACTACTGGAAAATGAGGCAGCTGTCTCCCTTTTGAACTGACAGCAGTCTCCTGCCGCAGACTGTGAATGAGCTTGAAGATGTGATTGGCGCATCAGGGGGAGGAGCATGAGATGCATCACATTCAAATAAGCCTCCTCTAGAGGCACTGCCAGCAGGAGACATCTCTACCAACTGGCAGTACAAATGGCAGACCTGGCAAGATTGTATATGCTTTGTACGCATTACATTACTTGAGAAATACAAAATATATGTGGCATATAGCTATTCAGAACACTCGTACTGCAGCTGACTGAGTTTACAGAATTTTTAAATAACAAACACTGCTGCTTTAACTTTCCTTCACTATCTGGCTGATCCCACCTTCTGCTGTTGACATCAAGATGTCCTAATGACGTCAGTGCCAGACAGCAGGCTAACATGACTTGCCTTGCTTTTCTTGGAGGAATGTAAGTTGCATCCCCATCCAGGTAACCAGTTATTAATATATTTTTATTAATTAATTAATGTACTCATTTATTTATTTATGCTTCTTGACTGTTGTTCAGGCCCTCATGCAGCTATCTGTGGGATGACTCTCATCCCCCTAGATGCACTCTAGCCTCCACCTCCGCCGTCTCCTTTTCAGCCTCTCCTTGGGCTTGCACACAGCTGTGGGTGGCTTGTCTGTTACTCCCCTTAAGAAGCGTTTAGTCCTGCCTGCTCCCATAAGGCTTTTACAATTTAAATTAAGCCTACTAGGCATTGCCAAAAGCCATACTGCGGCTTACAGTGTGCAGCAGTTCCGCTGCTACTGTCGCTGGCCTCTCCGCCAACTCTCTGTCTCTCTCTCATCAATCCCCCCCCACACTACTGCTGGGAGAGTGTCTTCTCTTTGCTGTTCCAGTCCCTTTCTGCATCTCAAGCCCCTTAGAGCAAAAACAAGTTTGACGCTGGAGGTGTGGTTTGAGAAGGTGGGGGGAGGCATTTCCACCCATTGTCTCTTCCACCTCACACTAGTTCCTTTCTCTCCCTCTCTCAGCAGCACGGAACAGGCCACAGCCTGAGCTCTGTGTGGGGTGGACGTTGTAAGTGCCTGAAGGCTCTTTTGCTTCTAGCGCAGTCATGGTATGGGGCTGACTGCAGCTGCAGCCTCCACGTATCCTCCTACTCTCAGCATCCACACTACGCTAGGGCTCAGGGAGCCCCCATTACACCCCAGGGAAGGGTACTCATTTATTTAAAAAAACTGCTGGCCTCACCCACTAGAAAGCTAAACCACCAGGGTTAAATGTACGTGCCTCCCCCAGCATATCAATCCCACAGAACCACCGTATTTTTGTTCATTTTATCAAATGGGCTATTTTCCCAAAAGAGCCCATACTAGTCCACCTGGGCTACCAAATAAACTACTGGCCAATTGGTCACCAATGTGTACCAAGGGGTTTTGCTGAGCCCACCTCCAAAACCACAATTCATCTTCTCTCTGCTTCTGCTACTGTTGTGTTTTCCTCCCACCTAACCGATCTTTTATTTTACAGTCAGACTGGATATGGACTTCTTCATCTTCGGATAAATTTACTTTTTTACTTAATCCATTTTTTGCATCCTATTTATCCCCCAAATGCTACAGATCCTTTGTGACCCCCTTTCTGTTTTTTTTTTTCAGGTGCGGCAGATGACATTCCTTTGAGACTTCTAAATCTGGCTCCCTAGTGCTCAGGTAAGGCCTTCTACTTGACCTATATTGGGTGGGTTGACTGTAACAGGGTGTCCGTGTCTGTTACAGGATATTAGGTGTCACTAAACAGCAGTGGCTGCTTGTTTAAATATGGGATGGGGAGAGTGAGGGGGTGCTACTGGACACCAGGGACTTAATTTACATGGAATTGGATGAGAGAGGTGTTTGCCAGTGGTTGCTAGGGCCTTTTTCCCAGCAGTAAGGTTTGATGGAATTTTATTTTTGATCCCCCCCACCCCAAATGGCCAGATGCAGTTTCTGGGCAAAACACATCCTCCGCTGCCGTAACAGCCTTCCATTCAGTGTTGGATTTCTGTGTTGTCAGCTGTCTGGTATAGGGGTGATTGACAACCTTTCCCTCCCAGAAGCAGCCAATGAAGAGCAGGAAGGAGTAGTTGGAATGTCCTCCAGAAAGCTTACAAAAGGTCAAGCTGATTGTGTGAGCATGAATGTTAACAGTGACTATCATTATCAACGTTATTTTGCAAGGTCATTTTGCATATGGAGAATGGAATGGTGATGCAAGGTCAGCAGCACAAAGGTTGCTGGACGTGTGGCATTTGGTTTGTTTGGTGGACTGATGGATGGGGGGGTAGCCAGCTTGGAAAGCAGGCCAGTCATTCTCTGTTCTTAAGTGGGATAAGAAGCATAGGCCGGGAGAGGGAGCCAAGCTCAGGAGGGCAGCTCCTGTGTGTGTGGGTGGAGGTGATGAATAGCTTCTCTGTGTGTGTGGTTGCAGGGGAAGCACAGTTTCTGTGTGTATGTTTGGTTGGGGAGGAAACACAGCTTCTGTGTGTGTAGGTAGGGGGAAGCCCACACTCGTGTGTGTGTGTGTGTGTGTGTGTGTGTGTGTGTGTGTGTGACAGCTTGTGTGTGGCTGGGCAAAAGCACAGATTCTGTATATTGGAGAAAAAAGCACAGTGTGTATGTGTGTGTGCGTTGGAGGGAGCGCAGCTCCTGTCTTGGTGTTGGGGGCCAGAAGACCACCTCTCCTGTTCCGGGGCCAGGAGCACAGCTCCTGTGTTAGAAGGATGGAGGCAGAGTGCAGCTCCTGTATTGAGGCCTCGGGTTAACAGTGTCTGTGTTGGGAGAATGGGGGAGCACAGCTGCTATGTTGGGACATGAGAAAATCATCTCCTTGTTTTGTTTTATTTTGTTCTTTGTCACTATATCTGTGTTTTCCTCACTTTGGTGTTAAAAAGCAATTCTGTAGTTCAGCAGGTGCTTTCATAAATAAGTTGTTTTAGCTGCTACACTTTACTAGAGAATACATTTTTTTTATTTTCCATGTTTCTTTCAATGATTTACAGTATGTCTTGGTAGTCCATATCAAAAGACTGTATAGAAAACATTGGAAAACATTTGCCTCTCCCTGGTAACCTCACAATACATTTTTTGATCACATCATACAAACATATGAACATACGAAATGCCAGCAGAAACAGGATACATGTCAGTCGAGTCTGCTCAATTGTGCAGCTAGCCTCTCACCTTGCAGCTGCCCCACTCACCCTTCCATTCCCTCCTTATAGTTATCCACTCACTCTGTTCCATCCCCTCTTGAATCAGTCCACCATCCTACAGGAGACCACTTCCTCAGGTTGAGTGTTCCACTTGTCTACCACCTTCTCCATGAAATAATGTCTCCTGATTTCCCTCCTGTATTTTCACCCCTCCAACCTCAGTTGATGCCCTTCAGTGTCCCTCCTTCTTCTGATCCAGAATATTTCTCCTGTATTAGCCTTGTTTATCCCTTCAGGAACTTAACGGTCTTGATCATATCTCCCCTGTCTCTCCTCTTCTCCAGGGAATACATGTTAAGAATGTTCAGCCTTTCTTCATAGGATTTCCCCTCCAAACCCTGGATTATCTTAGTTGCTGTGCATTGCACACCTTCCAACAGTCTGATGTCCTTCTTCAGGAATGGGCGCCAGTACTGCATAAAATATTCCAAGTGCACCTGACCAGTGACCTGTACAAGGAAGGATCACCTCACTGCTTCTATAGGAGATTCCCCTTACTACACAACCCAGCATCTTGTGACTTTCACTGCTGCCTTTCTGCACTGAGCCAAGTTGTTCATACTTGATGTTATAATCACTTCCAGGTCCTTTTCCTCCTCTATGCTCCCCAACTGTAACCCTCCCAGCTGAAAGCTCTTACTCTGGTTCTTGGCTCCAAAGTGCAGTACCTTACACTGCTTAGCATTGAACCCCAACTGTCATGTTTCTGACCACTCCTGCAGTTTAGTCAGGTCTCCCTGCAGTCCTCACCACCCTTCAATGTCATCCACCACAGCTCCCATCTTAGTATCATCTGTGAACAGACTGATCTTACTCTGGGTCCTGTGTGTGATATCCGCTATGAATATTCCAAACAGCACTGGTTCCAGTACCAATCCCTGTGGCACCCTACTTGTTATCATTTTTGGTGATGAGAGTTTCCCTTCCACTATCACCCTTTGCTGCCTGTCCTTCAGCCAGTTAGTGATCCATTTGACCATCTTAGTACCCACTCCTACATATTCCAGATTCTTCCCCTAGCCTCTCATGTGGCACAGAATTGAAGGCCTTGCTAAAGTCCAAGTAGTGGACATCCACTGCATGGCCCTTGTCCAGTTCCCAGGTCACCCAATCATAGTACTCAATCAGGTTTGTCGCACAGGACCTGCTCAAGACAACCCCCTGGTACTGCTGCCTGTCCTGGAGACCATTGTCCTCCAAAAATGTTACCAGCGTCTCTTTAAGGAATGTCTCCATGAGCTTTCCAACAATTGATTTGAGGCTCACTAGACTGTAGTTACCTGTATCATCCTTTGGGCCACCTTTGTGAATGTGCACCACATGGGCCAACCTCCAGTCCTGTGATATGCATCCTGTGTCCAGAGAGGTATTGAACAGGTCAGCCAGTGGTCCTGCCAGACATCATGCCAGTTCCTTGAGTACCCTAGGGTGAATACCAGATCAGGCCCCGGTGACTTTGTTCTCCTGCAGTTCCCTCAGTCCTTCCAGTACTCTGCCCTCTGTAATTTCTCCTTCTTTCACCCCTTCCCCTCCCTTGCCCACTCACCACTCCCAGAAGGAATCTGTCCCCCCTCTTTTCTGTGAAAACAGAGCAGAGGTACTCATTCAGTGCCTCTGCCTGCTCCTCCTCTTTCACTTCCCACTCATAGTACTAACTGTGAGACTGTTATGTCACAAACAGCATTTTTTTTCCATCTTCATTTTCTCCCCATTTTTTCAATGCCCCATACCATGGCTGCATACACAAATGTCAAGGTACGGACATGCCATGGTCCCATTGCACCCTCTCTCTCCATGCTGCCCACCCACCTACCCTTAGTCCTCCACCTAGGGGCAGTGGAACTGTTGTGGGGATGACATGATCCCTTCCCAGGATAGGAAAGCTTGCTTTGCAGCTGCTCAATCCCACTCCCTCCTGCCTCCCCCACACTGGCTCCCAAAAACTCTGGCCCATTCCCGAACCCAGGACACCAGCATGGTGGGAGATAAAGCATCCAGCATCACTAGGCCAGCCACAAATAGCAGTTGTGTGGTTAGCAGGGGTGAGTCAGATACATTTGAACGAGCTGGTGAAATAAGTGCTGCGTTTATATTAAGATCAACAGCATAGGGAAGTAAAAAAAAAACTTGAAAACAATAAAGTTAAAACTCAGTTGGTATAAAAGTAATGTTTTTAAGCATTTTATTATTATACAGAGTTGCTCAAGTTTAACTCTATCTTTTCCACTAAAACTCTACTTTCTTTACTCCTGTGTTGTATAGTACCCTTTGTATCCCTCTGCTACCTGTCTCTACTCACAGTACCATAAGTTCTCCATACTGTCCTAGTTTTACCTTTATTCAAAGATGTTTGGTCAGTTCTTAGCTGCCCTCACCAAAGTCAAATACTAAATTTAGTATTAAAGCTGTCATTTATGTGTCTTTAAAAACTAATTACAATCATTTCTAGTAATCTTTAGTCATGAACAGAATAATACAACCTCTAAGAACACTAAATTCTAAGAAGTATTCAATAAACTATTGTACTGCAAATTACTAAGTGAAGACTAGAAATAGATTTGTGTTGCACTTGAAAGTACATTTTATTTTGAATACTCACAAAATCATAACTGAAGACTATTACTGACTCTTCCAGCTTACACTGTGAGAAACTGAAAATGCCTCAGTTTGACTATCATGGATAAATAAATGGTTAAAAAAGTGTTCATTTTTGAAAGGGCACTACTACATTAATCATTTGTCTCTCCCTGTTTTATATATCCTGTAATGTATAGTGCAATTTTTAAAACTAACCTGTTAACATGTTTCTATTACTTTAAATATCTGCTTATAGAGAACTACAGCATCCAAAATCCATGGGGAAGGGGGGTCTGGAGTACCTCCCAAGAGACATGCGATCTCCCAAAAGTCTTTAGGGGTATTTTTCAAGATGTTGAACTTCCTCTATGTTTTGAATTCTGAGGGCTAGGAAATTATATGGATTAGCTTCACAAGTTGTAGGTATGTTAAAGAAACACTGTTTTAAACTAAGTCTGTTATGCAGAGTCTCTCATCTTGAATGCTTTAAGTTTTTTTACACTGTGTATTTCCTATCTGCTGGAGTGGTTGAAGATGTGTGTGTGTGTGTGTGTGTGTGTGTGTGTGTGTGTGTGTGTGTGGTGGCCTGGGTGTGAGGCTGTGCTGCATGTGTAACATTAGTTTAAACAGTATCAAAAGCTAGGATCCATGTACTTTTTTTTATTCTTTTGTTGATTGTGAAAATATCCCTTTTGTTCATTAATCTGGAGTTTCTGTTTGCTTAGTGTAATTTTAGTATGTGTCCACACTAGGGAGGTTAAAATGGTTTAACTGCCTTAAACCATTTTTTTTGTTTTGCAAATAACTTTATTTTATTGACATATCAACAATATCATAACAAACTAAACAGAATTAATCAAAGCAAAAGATCAACCTTTACAATGCATGAAACAGTGAATCTGGGACTTGTACATATTCTATACAAAACATAACCAAAATGACTGCAGCCCCACCTCCCACCCACCCATTACCATTGTTGGTGTGGCATGAAGATCCATCAATATGGTAAATACATGTTAAAAGTTACAATTTTTTTCCCCATTTAAAATAGCAGTGTCAGTGGCTCAGTAGGTAGCACACTTGCCTCTGAGGCTGGGAGATCAGAGGGCTGTGGGTTCAGTTCCCACATCTGGCACTTGGGTTAATATCTTAGTACTGATACTGTAGTGCAGCATGAAAGGGGTGCTGCACTTCTGAGGTGCCGTCTTTTGGATGAGATGTTAAACCGAAGTCCCATCTGCCTGGATTGGTGGTAGTTCAGGTGGATGTTAAAGATCCCATGGCACTTATTGAAAAGAGTAGGAGAATTTCCACGGTGTCCTGGCCAAATTTCCCTTATTCACTAAAAATACCACCAACAGCTTCATCTGGTTCAAGGTCAGTTGGCATTCATCCGTATCCCCCTCCCCCGGGTCGTGCCTGAAAATAGGCAAGATTTGTCTAGTGCACTTACCCAGTCAACAAAAACTAAATAAAAAAAATAAAAATAGTCTGTACAAACCGTAGGGTATCAGGATATACTACGAACATACATCCACATAGTCAACAAACATAGATTACAGTATAATAGAAACAGGGAGAGGTAGGGAAAGGGGAAGGGGGGAGGGAGAAGGGAGAACATACTAAACAAATAACATACAAACCTCATCCCGCCACCCCTCCATCCCCACCCCAACTAACATGGTATCAAACTACTTAAAGTGGCAGTCAATGGGTATACCAGCATAAGAAGTGGGGCAATTCCTGAGAATTGAGGTTATGAGCGCTATTGCTAAAAATAATTAAAACAAATATCAAATAGAAGTAGACGAGGGAAGGGGGAAAGAAAGGTTGGGGAGTTGGAAAGTTGTTTTAGTACCCAAATTTGTCCAGTAGAATTGTGAAAAAAGGACTTCAACATTTCCTGAACGTCTTCCATGAATGGGTGGCACTGGCTACACACCTTTCGGCATTCAGAGCAGTGAGGAACTCTGCCTACCACTCACTGAAGGTCGGTTTCCATTCCTCCTTCCAGTGCCTAAGAATTAGTAACTTAGTGACCAGGGAAACCATAGCCATCTGCACTTTCTGAGGATATGTGGGGACAGAAGCATAATAACCTAAGAGACAGGTATCCTCTGCAAAGAAAGGAGTTATTTTTAAAAAGGTTGCAATATTGCTTTTCACTAAAGTCGAGAATTGAAGAATTTTAGAACATGACCACAACTTATGATGCAATGTAGCAATGGCAGCCCCACAATCTCTGCAACTTGGGGAGGACACCCTACCCATCCTGAACAGTTTGTTGGGAGTGTAGAAGACGTTATGGAGACTATTGAACTGAACATTCCTGAGTCTGTCCTGTTTTATAAAAGTGTAAATGCCTAACCAAATTGACTTCCAGGCTATATCAGGGAGATTTTTTGGAAGAGCATGTTTCCAGTAGTAGGGCACCGAAGACATGCTAGTCCAAGGGCGACTAATAATTTCATGATATAACTTAGAAACTGGTCTGTGTTTTTTAGCCAAAGTCAACAATGATGTCAAGAAAGATCCTGCTCTATCAGACCAAGGCTGATTGCCCAGGAAACCTCTGAAACAATGAATAATTTGAACTAACCTAAAAAGGTGCTTAGGAGGAGTACTAAATTTTCCTTGCACTGCAGCTAGGGAGAGAAGTGACTGTCCTTGTACAAAATCATTTAAACTTGGGTGTGGAAGGGGCCACCAGTTCCCCGGATCAATCATTTTGTTATCGATTTTCAGGTTGAAGTTGGTAGTTCGAAGCTGGGCTAAATGGCAAAGATGCTGAAAAGCCTTCTTGTCCCACCCTATTGGGGAATCCCACAGTTCTAGTAAAACCATTGAGCAGGGGTTGTATAGAATTGCAGAGAGGGAAAGTTTAAAACATTTCACTTGGCTGTGGTCCAACTGCATCCAACCAGGGAGAGAAGTAAAGCCAGGATTAGGGTCCAACCAGAACAGGAATCTGGCTATGTGGATGACTAAGTAGTTGATATAAAAGTCAAGGAGTTGTAGACCTCCTACAGTCTTAGGTAAAGTAAGTTTCCCATATTCCCACCTAGGGGCATTCCCATTCCAAAGGAAGTCTGAACAAATTCTTTCGAGTACAAGCAAATAAGATTTAGGGAGATACAGGTTGAGGTTGTAAAGGGGTTAAAAAAAATTAGGTAAAATAACCATTTTTAAAATATTAGCTGTCCCCCAAAGGAAAGGGACAGTTTATGCCATCTAGCCAGATCCTCTTTGGTTGATTTTAAAAGGGGGTTAAAATTGAGTTCCTTAAGCTTCCTTGTGTCTTTAGAGATTTGGATGCCTAAGTAAGTTATAGCCATTATCTCCCATAGTAGGCCCAGTCCAATTATTGCCTCTTTTTTCAGTAAAGGTGATAGAGAATATACTGTGGTGTTACTTTTATTGAGTTTATAACCTGAGAATTCCCCAAACTGAGATATAATTTGAAATGCTCTGGGGAGAGAAAAATTATAATTAGAAAGGTATAAAAAAGTCATCCACAAAAAGCAATAGCTTAAAGTCCTGCTCACCTACCCGTATCCCCTTTAGATCTTTCTCCTGGTTAATTACCCTTGCCAGAGGTTCCATTTACAAGTTAAACAAATACAGGGAGAGGGGGCGACCCTGTCAGGTGCTGCTACATAATGGGAAGGGGTCCAATAAACAATTGTTACACAAAATCCGAGCTGAAGGACACTGATAAAGTGTGCAGATGTGATTAACAAAGCTGTCAGGTAGACCATAGCTAGCAAGGGCCTTAAACATATAAGGCCAGGCAACTCTGTCAAATGCCTTCTCTGTATCCAGGGACACCAAGACTGCTGTGAGGTTGGGGTCCCAGGATGCAGAGAGGAGATGAAAAAGCTTGCAAAAGTGGTCAGCAGAGGAGCAGTTTGCTATAAAGCCAACCTGCTCTGGCCCCAATAAGCCCAACCAGACCTTTGCCAATCTGTTAGCTAGAATTTTTGCATATAATTTAACATCCATATTAAGTAGCGATATCAATCTATAATTGTCAATTATAGCTGAGACCTTCCTGGGTTTAGACAGAAGAATTATCCTTGCCTCAAATAAGGAAGAGTCTGTAACCGGAGAGGTCTCCCAGTAGTGGAATAGCTGCAGAAGCAGCGGTCAGAGCTGATTCTTAAAAACTTTTTAGAAAATGGTACAGAACCTATCTGGGCCAGGCGCCTTGATAGGTTTTAGTGAATCAATGGTCGGGGAGATTTCCTCTATGGTGATAGGGTCAGATAAAAGGGACTGATATTCCTGTGAGAGACAGGGAAGGTTTCCTCTTGCCAGGAAATCTTGCAGCATTTGGTTCTGGGTGGCTAAAAGGGGAGCAGATGAATAAAGAGATTGGTAAAATTCTCAGAAGGACTGTAACATCTTCTTAGGGTGAGTGAGAGGGTTTGCCGAATAGGGTTTTAATAGAAGAGATCCATTTTGCTGCTGCCCGCTGCTTCTGCTGCCAAGCCAGTAATTTACCCACTTTGTTACCTTGTCCTATGTAGGTAGCTTTGATAAGGGATGCTGTTCATTCTGCTTTCTCTAGTAACACCCCTGAATAGTGGGACCTCAAATGAGCTCATTCTTGTTGCTCAGAATTTGTTAACCTAGCCTGTCCCTTCTTTTCTAGAGCCCTAATCCTTTCTAAACATAAATTCAAATGGAATAACTTTTTTTTGGTGACAGTAGCAATGCAGATAAGCTCCCCTCTCCAGGTAGATTTTAAGGCTGCCCACACCTTATCAGTCAAGGGAATAGAATTTATATTTTTGTTTGATGGAATTCTGGAGAAAAATTTAAATCGTAAAATGACTTGAGGGTCTCTAAGCAAAGGGTCATTAAGAGACCAGTTACGCGATCTTAGAGGGGTAGCTGGGAGATCTAAAGTGACCGCTATCAGAGAATGGTGAAATATAACCCATGCATAAATGTGGGAGCCTACTATTGAAGAACTGAGGTATTGACTTACCAAAAAGAAATCTAAGTGGGAAAAACATTTGTGCACTGGAGAAAAAAAGTGAAATCTTTAGTCATAGGGTTTGTAAGTCACCAGGGGTCAATCAATCCTGAGGACGAGATAAGCTCACACAAGGCTCTTTGCCTGGGTGAGACCTGTGCACCAATGTGGTATGTGTGATCCAGACTACTTGATTGTACTGTGTTCCAGTCACCCCCTAATATAATGGGGTATTGTGAGAAGGGAGCCAAAACCACAGCCAGATGGGTGAAAAAGGATGGGGTTTCTACGTTCGGGCCATAAATAGTACCCAAAACCACATCTAGGTTGCCCAGTTTACCATGAACAATAACAAACCTTCCCTCCGGGTCACTAATCATACAGGAGGCAATAAACGGTAGGCTCTTAGCTACCAAAATAGCTACTCCTCCTCTGCATTGGCTAAGGCCGTCTCCAAAAACCTGGCCAACCCAGCGTTTTCGGAGGAAGCCCAGTTGATCAGAGGAGATGTGGGTTTCCTGGAGAAATGCTATTTGGAAGTCATATCTTGCTAAGTGGTTAAGTATTATAAATTCTTTATTATTATCCCTCCTGCCTTTTATGTTCCATGAAGTAAAAGTAACCTTATTTATCATATTTTGGATAAGCTATAAACATATTTTGCCCACACTCTAAAGAAAACCGTGTTAGGTTCCACCCCCCTCCCTTACCCCAACTCCCTGGAAACATCCCCAAAACCCCCCTTACTGAAACATAATATAGTGTCCCCAAACAACTATTTATAAAACACAGACCCCAGGCCCTGGGCCTACTCCCAGCGCTATGGTCCATAACACTCCTTTGGGTGAGGAAGGGAGAAGACTATCGTTGGTCCAATGAGTTACCTATAAAAGTAAATGAAATACACCAATAGAGCTGTTTTTCTATAAGGTTAGCAAGCTTAAATAAAGGGTATAATAACCCTGAACAGGGGATCCTGCCATGACACTCTCATTAAAGTGGAGTTCTCTCATTCCCCAGCAATACCCATGCTGCCAAACCAGGTTAAATCTTAAAAATTATACTACCAACTGTGGGTGTATTAAACTGCACGTTTGCTGGAACGGTTAACTAACGTTTAACCACAACATAGTATTAACTTCCTGGGGATGGTAATAAAAGAATACAATGAGCAAGGAAATAACTGATAAAAGGTTTATGGAACTGTATGCCAAGACTAACAGTTCACTGATGAAGATAATCGTGGAGCAAATTCTGCAGCGGTGCCCTCTAGTGGAGGTTGTAACTTAAGGCATGTATGCGCTGAGAACAGTCGACAAAATAAGTGTAGACCAACCTAAAATACATATAAAAAGAAAGGAAAAAGGAAATACATGTAGGCTTCATGTTAGGCCCAACTTAAGATCAAAGGTCCCAGTTTCAGCAGTCATCCATCGTCTAACCATAACCCCCATTTCAACAGCTATTGATCACTTATAGTCTTTAATTTAACCAGTTAAGCAGTAAAACAATAAACTGATGGGAACTCCAACCAGACTAAACTGCATATCTCACAGTAACTTCTTGGAGAGATTTGGAAAGAATTTCCGGAGGGCCTCCAGAGCTTCTTCTGTGGAGTTAAAACACTTGGTTCCCTCTGGAAACAAAATTTCCAGTCACGCTGAATAAAGCATGTGATGTTTGATGCCAGCCGCCCAAAGCTTGGAGGTGATGGGGTGGAAAGTTAACTGCAGTTGCTGGGTCTTGAAGGTAAGGTCAGGAACAAGCCTCAACTTTTTCTTCTCCCACAGGATCGCCTTCAGCTTTCTAGCTTCTTTTAAGACAAATTCCCTATCCAGATAGTTCAACAGTTTAAAAATAATCGGCCTAGGCGGCTCATATGGGAGAGGCTTAGCTCTGAGTGAATGCTGAGCCCACTCGAGTATGTACTCCAGGCCACTGGGGCAGGGTCCCTTTGATTTTTTTAACGAAACGTTGCAGAAATTGGATAGTGTTGGGGCTCTCTTCGCCTTCTGGGAGCCCCAATAAGATGAGATTATTCCTTCTGTTATGTCCCTTGAGGTCAGCTAGCCATTCCTCTAATTTAAATACATTTCTCTTCAGTGTGACCACCTCGGGCTCCATTTTGTCCTGCCTCATTCCACTGCACCTACTCTCGCTTCAGAATCCGCTACCCGCTGGGAAAGCTGAGTTAAGGCAGGTTTTATTACGCCCACATCCTCTACCAATTTAAGTATAGCATCTTTAATAGTGGCCAGCTCTAGGTAGATTTGGGCTGATGATACTTCTTTTGTCTCAGGCAAGGGCGATGAGCTACGGCGTGGGTGCTTGGCCTCCAACTCCTGTGGCATTCCTGATTCAAGATGCATATTCAGAGTCTCGCGGTAAAGATGACACCATTCAGTAATCACTGGAGACTAAAAATGCTGACAAGCTGCCTGGCTCAGTGTTTGGCTGGAAATGTAAGTAAATAGGTGAAGTAGCTGAAGAAAGTCCCCAGACATCCTACCCTGGTTAGAGCATCACGTGACTCCCCGCCTTAAACGGTTTTAAGCTCCTGGAACACGGTTTGCATTCACACTGTATCACAGTTAAAACTGTGTTACAACTGTGTTCTAAAACTGTGCTAAAACCCTGCTACAGATGTGGTCTTTAGCATGGTTTTAGCTAAACACGGTTGTCTTAATCCATGTTAACAGCTGTGTAAGCAAACCTTGCTGTAACACGGTAAAGGCACCCTGTCCGTCGAGAAAATCCATTTTGTCAGCCACAGAATTAAAAAAGGAATAAATTACAGGCACTTCTGTGCAGAGGAAGCATCCCTAATTCTGCCCATATATTTTTTGTCCCAATCGGTTTTGGTCGCCATTCACGGATATCCCGTCATGCACTGCAGCACCAACCGTAACTCATAATGCTTTGAGTTGGTGCCGCAGTCATGACTGGGAACCCCTTCCACCTGGCACTGTTGTCAGAATTGAATGTGAACGCTCCATTAACCGTGCTAGGGACTGATTTATAAAATGTTTTTAGTAATGTTTTATAAAGGGCCCTAGTGTGGACAGGGCCTAACTGGCTATTTCTATAAAAGGTGCTTTGCTTATTTCCATATCAAGCTGATGTACTGTACAGTTACTTATCTCTGAGAGTACAACAGAAACATTTCTGTTGATTATTTGTGTTTGCTTGTTTAAATGTGTGCCTTCTGCCATGCACTGTGGTGGGATATTCAGACGGTGCCAGGCTGTGGTGCAAGCCTGGGCGCAGCACAACTGGGATGTGCCAGGGGCGCTGACAGGGTGACATTCAATGGTGCTGCACCATGGCTCAGCACCATTGAATATCGCCCTGTGGCCACCAGCATGGCGCAGTGGCACTGCACCAGCACAAGTGGCCAGAGAGGGGCAGGCGGATGCACTAGCACAAGTGCCGTTGTGCTAGGTGCATCAACCGCGATATTCAGCAGTGGACATGCAGATGGGGCCATAATGCATGCAAGGTGCAAATGGGGCCATTTGCATGTCATTATGGCCCCATTTGCATGCAGGTGTGCCGATCCCTGGTGACTTGCACCTGGTACCCTGCCGGGCTGCAGCCATCAGGGACCGATGCCCCCTGCACAAGCGGCAAAAGTGTCCCAATGCCCGATCATCGGCATACATATTGAAATATAATAGTCCAGTATCCCTGGTGGTCCAGTCGACTGCTTCCAGCCCGATCACGGGCATAAGTATGAAAATATAATATTTCAAACCATCCCTTGTGGTCCAGTGGTACCCCCTTCCCCACCTGCCCACTGAGCCCCACCACCCCTCTCCTCCCCCCGGTCAGTGGCAGGCAGCAGCTCCCCACCCACAAGCCACCCGGCCTCCATGTGACTGTATACAGTAGGGCTGTATGCCCATTGGTCCCACAAGCGTGGGCCCAATAGGTGTACCAGTTACCGTACTACACAGTCAGAATATGTGAATAGTAGGACTGCACGCCCATTGGCTGTAGCTCTGCACCACGGGCGGCAGCCCTACCGACAGTCAGTCGGCGGGCGCGCGGGGCGGCAGGCGGGTGGATGCTGTTGCCCGCCAGCTGCGGGGAGCGGGTGGAGGGGCTTCGTGGGTGGTGGGGGGACTAGACACCAGGGAGATGTTTGGGGGTTGTGATGTGACATTCTGCCCAGATCGGGCTTTACGGTCCACTGGACCACCAGGGAGATATTCGGGTTGGGGAGGGTTACGATTCTGCCCGCGATCGGGCACTGAGGGGGTTCATACACGCCTGCCCACGATCGGGCTGTGGGAGATGTGTGTGGGGTTTCCATGTACCTGTACTGCCAGCGATCGGGCTTTGGGATGTGTGTGGGGGTTTCATGAACTGTGATGCCCGCGATCGGGCTGTGGAGATGTGTGGGCTGGGGGTCTATGTTACCATACCCTCAACCTCTTGTGTCATGAATCAGGGACAAGGCTTAAAAAAATCAGGGACAAAGATGCCAAATCAGGGACACATCTTAACAATTGATAATATTCACTCAGAAATCTGATAGAATAAGGGGATTTGTATAAGATGCATTTCTGAAAAAGAACTAGTCTGTATTTTTAATGTTTGATATTATTTTATGCTTACAGTCCCCACTGTTCTGTCACAGAAACACAAATTTTAGGAGAGACAGAGGAATATTCTGTCGCAAAATCAGGGACATCCCTGAAAATCAGGGACAGTTGAGAGGTATAAAGATTTCATGCCCGCGATCGGGCTGGTGGGGGCACAGGACCGAGTTGGGGGCCAGCCAGGGTGGCAGCTGCTGTGTTGCGCCTGCAATACAGCAGCTCACCTGTGGTGGCCCTCAACTTGATCCTTTTTTTGGCTCAAGGTTGTGCAGGCAGGTTGGGTTATGATGAGTTATCCCGCACAACCCGACTGAATATCGGGTTGCGAGGTTATGCATGGTTCCTCCCCCTCCTGTTGAGCATGCATTCATTTGCATTGCTCTTTTGAGCAACCTGTTGCCAGTGGAGCAACTGCCTCCTGCTGAATATCGCAGAATGGCGCAATGTAGGACTTGCGCATGCGCAACCCTTTTGAATATCTGGGCCTTAAAGTACAAACACAGATAGGTAATAAAAGTATATACATAAAATGCGCGTTACATGATACAGGCTGGATATACATACAAGGGTACCACATAGGGTGACCGCAGGTGGTAAACATTGATATGAGACAGGGAAGCGACTTACAGGTTGCATACTGATAAATGAAACATGATGACTGGTGTGTGCAATACATATACAGTATTTTGGCAGCTGGAACAAACAACAGTCTACAACTGATAAGGGGGGGAGGAGTGATTTGATAGAGTAGCAGTGGAGCGTAAGCAAAGATAAAGCCAGGCGTAGAAGGGGAAGGGAAAGCAGTTAATATGACAAATCAATTACACCTTACCAGTGGATAAATATGGCACACATGTTGAAGGAAGAGACTTAATGACAGTTACAGGTGTCTTTTATTTTGGCTGAACTTAGCGATTTGTAGAAGTTTATTGAAACTGGCTGAAGTTTCAGTAACGGTTTGTAATTGGTTCCAAATGGAGGGAAGGGCATATGCACAGCACGCTTACCAAAGGAAGTCCGCGTCCTTGGTATGTCAAGCATAATAAAGTCAGATTTTCTTAATGAATATGCACTATGTGAGATACTAATAAGGGAAGAGAGATAGCTTGGCAATTTCTGCAGGAGCAGTGTAAGAGTCCATAGCTGCTACGGAGCAGGCGTCTAGTAGTAAGGGATGTCCAACCAATAGCTGCATATAGGTCACAGTGGTGCGAACGGTAAGGGGAGTTGGTAATGAACCGTAACGCATGGTGATAAAGGATGTCCAGTTTACTTAGATTTGCAAGAGTGGTGGAGGAATAGATTACATCGCCATAGTCGAGTAGGGGAGAAAAGTGGCCTGTACAAGCTTGTTTCGAGTTTCAAGGGGGAAAAGGGGCCTATTTCTGTAGAAGAAACCTAACCTTGCTTTTAACCTTCTAGAGACATCTTCGACGTGGTCACTGAAAGATAATTTATTGTCGATCCAGATACCTAGATATTTAAATTTGGTTACAACTTCCAGAGGCTCGCTTATAGTGACAATGAAGTCTTGAGCAAGGGTATTGGGGACCTGTGACAGCACTGCGGAGAATATCATCACTTTAGTCTTCTTAGTATTGAGCAGAAGCTTTGCCTTTATTAGATTATGCTCAGTTGTGCTAAGTCCGCTTGAAGCACTCCCTTGACTTCACATAACGATGAACCAGAAGTATACAACACAGTATCATCTGCAAAAAAGTGCAGCTTGGATGTAGATATGTTAGCATCTAAGTCATTAATGTACAGAGAAAACAAGATAGGGCCTAAGATGGATCCTTGGGGGACTCCTCTTGCAACTGGCAAGGCAGCAAAAAAAAAGCCTTCCGCCTTTACTTTTTGGAATCTTCCACTTAGGTAGCTAGAGAACCACTGGGTGGTATGGTATGTGACACCCAACTTTGCAAGGCAATTGACTAATAGTTTGTGATCAACAGTATCAAAAGCTTTGCTGAGGTCCAAAAGACTGCACCAGTTACCTTCTTAGCATCTATAGCAGAGATCCAATCATTGGTTACTTTTGCTAGTGCAGTGATTGTGCTATGATTAGCCGGAAGCCATATTGAGCTGGGTTAATGAGAGAGAAGGTTTCCAAGTGAGATTTTAACTGAATATGGATCAGTTTTTCGAGAACTTTAGAAAGGATAGGCAATATGGAGATAGGCCTATAGTTGTTTACATCACATGGGTCACCAGATTTAAATATAGGGAGGATATGTGCTGATTTCCAGCAGGACGGCACAGTAGCAGATGTAATGGAAAGATTGAAGTTGTGGAGAATTGGGGCAGTGAGATGGGCATAGCCTGACCTTAGGAAAAAGGGTTCCAAGCCATCGTCCCCTGCACTTTTTTTGATGTCTAAGTTAAGAAGAGAATCTTCTACTTCTTTATAAGTTATCTTGTGCCGTTGGAAGGGGCTGGGTACAGGATTAGATGTGGCGGGAGGGGTATGCTGGCTCACCGCAGCACCAGCATAAGGTGACGAGTCAAAAGCTAATCCAGCTGTGGCAAAGTGGGAGTTAAGTTCCTCCAGGATTAGGGACTTGTTTTCCACAATCTTGCCACTTGCATGCATATCTTTGTTGGGACAGAGGGGGCCATGGGCCATCCTTCTATAGCTTTGATAGTCTTCCATATTTTATGAGGGTTACCTTTAGCTTGTTCGAGAGTAGAAATATAATAGTTAGCTTTAGCAGAGCAAAGTTTTTTCACACAGTTATTCCTGGCTGTTCTAAAGGCCTGCCAATCCGAAGATTCTTTGGAATGTCTAGCTTTAGCCCAGAGCTTATCTCGAGCTATAAGGGCTGCCTTGAGATCCGAGGTGAACCAGGGTTGGAATTGTTCCGTACCTTTACTTTGATGAAAGGGGCATGCTTATTTATTATTGTAGTGAGTTTGTCATTAAGAATGCAAGCTGCCTTGGTGACATCTTTGGCTAGGTAAAGATCTTGCCATCTGATCATGCTCAGGTCAGATAGGAAGTTTACTGCACTGAATTTGCGAAAGGATCTTTTTGTTATAAAGATGGGTTGCGGCCGGGCCTTAATTGGAGATCTTATGCAAGCAACAATTCCATGATCGCTCCTGTCGTTGTGAAACACTGCCAAATGAGATATTTTGTGAGGATGGGTCATTAGTACCACATCTAGAATGGAACTGTTGGCAGTATTTAGAGTGTTGTTCCTAGTAGGTTCACTTACTAATTGCCCAAGACCTAGCTCGTCACAAAGGGATTTGAGGCCGTATGATTTAGGTGACAGCCAGTCCATATTTAGATCTCCTAGAAATATTGTTTCAGTTTTGCATCTATGAACATGGATTTCAAAAGATTAAGGACTTCATCACCACCAGACGGGGTCTGTAGCCACCTAGGATAGTGATACATTCCGAGGAGGGGAGATGAAGGCTCAGCAACTAACTCAAATTCCTTGGCCAGAGATTTGCAACTAATATTGGTGACCAAGTACTTAGATTTGGGGTAGATAACCACACCCCCGCCTCTAGACTCTCTATCTGCTCTAAATAAATTGTAGCCCTGCAGTGATATTTGTTGATCAGTGTTCGTCTTTTTTAACCATGACTCAGTAATTATGATAAGGTCTGAGTTAACGTGTGCAGCCCAGGCTTGCAGCTGTACAAGTTTTTTAGGCAGGCTTAAAATGTTGACCATCATCATTTTGAGACCTGTGGCCTCAGCAAAATCGATAGGCGAGGTAAGTTGTAGGGGGAGCCAGGGTTGAGCTCCACATTTCCTGAGCAGAGAAGAAGCAGAAGTATAACTTTCTTTAAGGAGCTTATAAGAATGGAGACTGCTTTTTTATTTCTTCGCGGCAACCCATATCGTGCTGAGCAAGAGGTGGCACCACTGTAATGACAGTTGATCGTGATCAATGCAAGTGCTTGGGTAGGCATAGGTGAGGACAGTAGCAAGGGGGTGTAGGCTAACCAGGGGGAATAGGCTAAGGGGAGAGGAGAATGACATAGTGTCTGCACGTAGACTGTTATAACATTAGGTATTGATAAGGTATATTGGAGAACTGAATTGCATTGAGGTACTTCGAATTGCACTGTATTGTTGAAAACTCTGCACCTTAGGAGCAATAAAACACAATAAGGAGAGCCATAGTCCCAGATTGAGTGGTCTTGTGATTTGTATTAGTGCAATATTTTCTAGGCAAAATTTGCCCACCTAGGTACTCACTTAAAACCTAGATGAGAAAATACAGCAGAAAGGGGAACAAGGAGAGCAGGAGCAGCTTAGTTAGTGGCCATCCACCCTTCAGACTCGAGTCCCCTTGTAGCAGCACCGGGAAAGAAGTAGAATGATAATGTAGGCCATATTGCCCATGAATGAATACAGTGATTTATATAGAAGACCAAGAATCCCTCTAGTGTTAGGTCTGCATAACCTGCTAATGGAAAACTAGCCACTTAAAAAAAAAAAAAATACTTACATACTCAGTTGGCTAACTGAGGTAACTGGTGTGTATCAATGCTAGGCATGGACTATGGAGTGATGTAAAACCAATGTAGTCTTTATTGTCACAAGCCCTGACTGATGGCAGGTACATTGATGGCCAGAAGAACAGATGGAATGTGTCATGCTGGCAGTCAGGCATGGGTCTGTGGCTGATTATGGGTTGATGAAGGTCAACATAATTGATTATTAGAGAGTTGAATTAAAGAGACAAACAGGGAAGCAGAACCACATTAACCAGAGAGAGAATATTGCACATTTAAGTGCTGTTGTGCAAGTGCTGTGGACAAGAAGTGTTTTTTTTTTTTTATTTTAAAGGATAAGAGAGAAGGACACAGAGAAAGGAGAACAGTTATTAGGTCTGGGCATTGATATTCAGAAGTTTGCATGGGTGCTAACTGGTGTTTGCCCACACAAACTGGACAAACTGAAAGAGCTCTGTTCCACCGGCAAATGGTAGCATCATGCAAACCAAACAGGGCTGCAAATAGTGGGGTGAGAACAGAAATATTGGAGCAAGCTGATATTCAGCAGATCTTCATGGTGCAAGAGTGTTTGAGGGATCCTTTTGTTCTACGCAAATACCACTGGGAAGAAAACTCATTTTATTCTGCACAACACTAGTGGCTGCCTGAGATAAATACAGCTAACCAGCCAGTTGACCATTGGGGCAGCATACCCACCCCCATGGTCTGGACACCCCCATAGCGAGCCCCTGCCATAAAACAGTGGTGCCCCCTCCCTCTGATCACCAGCCACAAACTAGAAAATATTATCCCTGGTGCTAGTGGTCCTGTACTTCCTCCAATCACCAGCCCCGAAGTAGAAAATATCACCCCTGGTGTTGGTGGTTCCTCCTCCCTCTGATCACCAGCCCTGAAGTTGAAGTAATCCTCCCTGGTGCTAGTGCTAGTGGTGCCCCCTTTCTGATTGCCAGTCTCAAAGTAGAAGTAATCATTCCTTTTGCTGGTGGTGACCCCCCCCCCCCAATTATAAACTCTGAAGTAGAAATAATCATTCCTGGTGCTAGTGGTGCCCCCAACTCCAATCACTAGCCTTGAACTATAAAATGTCATCCCTTGTACTAGTGGTGCCTCTCATTCCCTCTGATCACAAGCCAGGATAAAAAAAAAACCTTCCTGACTTCCAGTGGTCCACCTGCAGAACAGGACCCCCCCACTCACAGCAGCATTATCCACAGTGACACAGGCGCATACGGCAACTGGCACAGTCCTCCTCACATCTCCAGGCAGAGAGTGTGCCTCTTATTTGTAGGACAGAGTGACATGACCATATCCTATAAATAAGAGGCATGCTCACTGCCTGAACATATGATGGCTAGGTGAGGATGTGTGAGGAGGGCTGTGCTGGTCATTGTATGCAACCCTGGCAGTGTGGATAATGCTATAATGAGTGGGGTGGTGCCCCGGACATGTTGGAGCCTCTGGATGCAAAGGAGTTTTTTTTTTAAATCCAGACTAATTGGATGGAAGGGAGGCACCACTAGCACCAGGGGTGATATTTTCTACATTGGGCTGGTGATCAGAGAGGGGGCACCACTATCACCAGTGATGATATTTTCTACATTGGGCTGGTGATCAGAGAGGGGGCAGTACTATCACCAGGGATGATTTTTTCTACATCGGGCTGGTGATCAGAGAGGGGCAGTACTATCACCAGGGATGATTTTTTCTACTTCGGGCTGGTGAGCAGGGGGATCATTAGCAGCAGGATGATAATGTCAACTTCAGAGCTGGTGATGGGGGGGGGGCACCACTACCACCAGGGTTGATTTGTTCTACTTTGGTTATGGCAATTGGAGGGTGAGGGAGACTACTAGCATCAGGGATTATAATTATACACTTGGATAAGGCGACCAGAGGGGGGACTACTTGCACCAGGGAAAGCTATGACTGCCCTGGCCTGGGGGTGTGGTACAGCACTACCTGTGTCCTCTGTTCATGCAAATGGGCCCATAAGGGGCATGCAAATGGATCCTTAGCACCTTGCATACCTAATGAGCTAATTTGCATGGGTACCTACAGATAGCACTGTGGCGCCATCAACTCTTGGGGCCAGCTTCGGAAATCATGTTGGGAGTAGCGCTCCCTGACTTGGTGTTGCCCCAACGGTACCCTATATTCAGTCGGATAGTGCCAGACTGAATATTGCATCATAGAACCCCCGGGAAATTGCAAAGCACAGCACAAACATATGCACTACACATTAAGCCTATCTGAATATTGGGGCCCTGATGTAGACCAATAGTTCATCATGGAGTGGGGTCCATTCTTGATAGTGAATTGAAGGTTTGATAGTTGAACTGTCTGAAGGCCTCCTTTGGTTTTATCTTTACAGCAGTTTGAGGCTTGTCTGGTGGAGTCTGCAGTCAGGTATGGCCTAACAAATCCTAAAAGAATCATGTCTACAGAATAATTTTAATACATCCTTGACGTTATACTAAATGAATGAACTGCAGACAAAGTGAACTTCTTTACTGATATGGAGTCCTCTGCACTTGAATAGTAATTTTTAAATGGGCTGTTTTTTATGACAATCGGACAGCGACTCAACATCGAAGAATTGGGAAACTAATGTTTTGAAAAAAGGGGTTTAAATACTCATCATGGAAGGATCAAATAGATGTTTTTATTTTAGTTGTTTAATGTGCTTGAATGTTGTTCTACGTTTTGCCTTTTCTAGTCTCACCACTCATTTCATGGAACGACAGATTAACTCATGCTTGACAAATGCCATGCATTTACTTGCTAAGATAAGATTTAACCTTTTCTAATAAATTTCACTTTAACTTTAATAATCTATAAATGGATACCTGATGGCTCTGGAGCTCAGCCAATCAATTGCATGCTTATACGTTTCCTTTGAGATGGTCTCATACCTTCACAGGTTATTTATTTAATTAAAAAAATTTCTCCAATTTCTAGGAATGATTAACATAAAATGGTGGCCTTTTGGGTATTAGCCACAAGCAGAAGAGGGCTTTAGGGTTAAATTTAGCAATTCTTTTTCTTGAATATTAAGTATGATAAAACCTTCAAGGAAGATTAATGATATTTGAGTGCAAACCAGAACAGGACCATAAAACATCTTGCATCTGGACAGCAAATGAACACTGATTTAGATCTCCCTTATAACACCTTAGTGGCTTGGAGCTCTGTTGGCCCATTTTGGCCATTAAAGAAGGACTTCCCTTATGAGAGGGAGCTGGTCTGCAAGTCTAATTAGCCACCATTTGGAGTTTTTGAGACAAATATTCAGAGCTATAGCTAACCAAAAGTTGCTGGCTCATTATGGTGGAGCCCTCACATAGTCCAAATAATGCTACAAGTGAAATTTCCTGTGGAGGCTGTCAGAAAATGTTTTTTACCTGGCAGTGTAGGTTTCCTAGAACCTCCTTCCCAAAGATGGCTGTAATTTCTTTACTGGTTTAGCTGGATTACATTCCTTAGAAACATAGACTTTGACTGCAGATGAGGACTGCTTGGCCCACCTAGTCTGCCCATTTCCCTACCTATAGGATAAGCTGCAGATCCTATTTAACCAACAGCCTATTTCTTCCTACCCCCCCCACAAAAATTGCTTTATGTCTGTCCCATGCATTCTTGAATTCTCCCACAGTTTTAGACCCCACAACCTCTTCAGAAAGGCTGTTCCATGCATCCACCACCCTCTCTGTAAAAAAAATTACTTCCTCACATTGCCCCTGAGCCGTTCCCCCCTCTATCTTCAAATTGTGTCCCCTAGTTCTTGCACATCTCTTTTTCTGAAAGATGCTACCCTCTTGGACTTTGATGATTCCACTGAGATGCTTAAATGTTTCTATCATATCCCTCCTCTCCCTCCTTTCCTCAAGGGTATACATATTAAACTCCTTTAGGCTCTCCTCGTATGGCTTCTCTTGCAGACCCTGCACCATTTTAGTTGCCCTCCTCTGAACTGCCTCCATCCTGTCTATGTCTTTGGGGAGATGGGGTCTCCAGAACTGGACGCAGTACTCCAGATGGGGTCTCACCAACTGTCTATACAGGGGATAACAACTTCCAGTTTTCTGCTGGTGATGCCTCTCCTATTCATCCCAGTATCCCCCCAGCCCTTCCTACCACCTTCTCACATTGCTTGCCAACCTTAAGGTCATCTGATATGATTACCCCCAGGTTCCTTTCCATTTTTGTTGTTGTTACTACCCCCCCCCATAGTGTAATCTTCCCCTGGGTTTTTGTTTCCCAGATGCATAATTTTGCACTTCTTTGCACTGAATCCAAGCTGTCATACTTCTGACCATTCCTCCAACCATGCCAAGTCCCTTCTCATCCTTTCCACGCCTCCTTGTGTATTAACCCTGTTGCAGATATTTGTGTCATCTGCAAAGAGATATACTTTTCCTTCCAGTCCCTCTGCAATGTCACTTATAAAGACTTTAAAAAGGACTGGACCCAGTACTGAACCCTGCGGTACCCTACTAGTAACCCCTCTTTCTTCAGAGTGGACTCCATTTACAATTACTTTCTGTGTCCTGTTGTCTAGCCAATGTTTTACCCAGGCTACCACCCTGGGACCCACTCCCAGGCTGGTTAATTTGACTATTAATCAGTTGTGTGGGACTGTGTCAAATGCCTTGCTAAAGTCTAGGTAGGCCATATCCACAGCCCCTCCCTGGTCTAATACTTTGGTCACCCAGTCAAAGAAATCAATTAGATTTGTCTGACATGACCTTCCTGCTGTGAACCCATGCTGCCTTGGGTCCTGTGCCCCACTGGCCTCTAGGTACTCAACAATGATTTCCTTCAGAAGTGATTCCATCACTTTCCCTACCACAGAGGTCAAACTGACAGGTCTGTAGTTTCCGGCCTCTGTCTTGGTCCCACTTTTGTGAAGGGGAATCACATCTGCCTTACTCCATCCTCAAGTACCACACCATCCTCCCATGATTTGTTAAAAAGGGTAGTTAGTGATGTCACTAGTTCTCTGCTTAATTCTTTTAGAATTCTGGGGTGAATTCCATCTGGCTCCATTGCTTTGTCCACCTTCAGTTTTAGGAGTTCTTTCAGAACCCTTTCTTCTCGGAAAGGACTGGGATTGACCCCCCCCATCCAGAGTGCTTCTTTTAATTGGATTAGGCACCTCCCCCACCTCCTCTTTTGTGAATATTGAACAGAAGTATTCATTCAATATCCCTGCTTTTTCACTGCCCCTCTCTGCCCACCCACCATCCATTCTATTCAGCCTCACTATCCCTCCCTTCATCATTCTACACTCCCTGAAATACCTGTAAAAGTTTTATCCCCCTTCTTAACTGAGTTGGCTATCTTTTCCTCAGTTTGGGCCTTTGCTATTCTGACTACCCTCACTGCTTCCTTCTGACTTAACTGGTATAGTTCTCTGTCCTGCTACTTCTGTGTTTCCTTATACTTCCTAAATCCTATCTTTTTCTCCCTAACCTTCACCACCACCTCTTTTAAGAACCATAGTGGCTTTTTCTTTCATTTTGATTTGTTAATTTGCTTTACACAAAGGCTTGCTGCTTCTGTGATGGCATTTTGATGTTTGCTCATTGTTGCTCCACCCCTCCTTCTAGCCTGTTTGCTAGTGCTTTTCTAAGGCACTCTCCCATCTTGCCAAAGTCAGCCCTCCTGAAGTCCAGAACCCTCACTTTTGTATGGCTTGACTCTGCAGCTAAGTTTATCACAAACCACACTGTTTGGTGGTCACTTGTTCCCAAATGGCTACCCACTTCTAGATCTGAGATCCTCTCACTGTCCCCATTTGAGAGAATGAGGTCTAAGGTTGCTCCCTCATGAGTAGGTTCCAAAACTAACTGTCTGAGGCATGCCACCTGAAGGGCATCTAGAATGGCCCTGCTTTTGGATATGGCTGCAGCAAAGGTGCTCCAGTTGATGTTTGGCATATTAAGGTCCCCCATCAACAGCATCTCCCTTTTCTCTGCCATCCTAAGTATGCCTTCTATCATTTTCTTGTCCGTTCCCTCCCCCTGACATGGGGGTTTATATACAACCCCTCTGCAGATTGTGGTGCCATTCCCAGTCTCTAAGGTGACCCACAGTGCCTCCTCTCCTCCCTGTTTACTCTTTTGTTCAGTTGCTGTTATCCCTTCCCTTACATAGAGAGCTACTCTGACCCCTCTTCTCCTCTTCCTGTCTCTCTTGTAGGTTGTGTACCCTGGTATGTTAACATCCCAGTCATGGTTCTCTGTGTACCATGTTTCTGTGACTGCTACGATATCCAGGCATCCCTCTTCCATCAAGGTCACCATTTCTGGGAGCTTGTTGCCCAGACTATGGGCATTGGTACTCATTACCCTCCATTTCTTGATGGCCTTACCCCTTTTTGCCCTTTCCCTGTCCTTTTTGCATTTGTCACTTTTCCACATTTTCCCCTGCACTTCTCCCTATTGACATCTCTATGTTGGTGTCTACCTCACTTAGTACCCCATTTTTTTGGGGGGGCTAGGATTTCCCTGCTCCTCTCCAGTGCCTCCCCCCTTGGCTAGTTTAAAGGTTTGCCAATGAAGCATTTGGTAGGGGGATAATGGACTGCTTTATAATGAAGGAATTTGCATACTGTATATTGCACATTTTCCAGATTATTATTGGTTCTCTGAGTGATGGTTATCTAAAATGTTATTTAAATGAAGAAATTAAGCACTGATGCCCTGTTTAATTCTGTAACTGGTTATACGGAACTGGTTATATATTATAAAGATACGGTAGCAATCCAATAGTTAGGGTTGGATCAGCATTTATTTTAAACCTCTATCTTTGTACCTTAATAACTGGCGTGCCTTGACAAAATAGCCCCAATTTGTTTTTTTAGTTATTTAACTAGGAGTAGCACACTAACCTGAAAGCTTTTTTACAGGTGTGACCTGGGAGCACAGGGAAGTTAAGTGACTTGCTCATGGTCAAACAGTATGCAGGTGGAAGCTGTGAGATTCAAACCCAGGTCTGATCTGCTGGATGTCACCAGATTTGCAGCTCAGAGCCTTAAACCACCATGCTATACTGCCTGCCGATGGCATGCACCATCAAACTGCCATTGTCTTAAAACGTAAGACTTTTCATGATGTCGTCTTTTACAGTTTTTGAGATATGCAGTTGTAAAAAACAGAAAAAAAACTCCACTTTTTTCCTTACACATAACATGGGTTTATTTTGCTCTCATCTGGAGCCCAGATGGTAGTACTTTTTTTCCTGAAACTTTCAGGGATGATGAAGTCTGTGCCAAGGGTGTGCCTTTAGCTAGTATGGTGAAAAATATCATACCATTTTTGAATTACAATTATTTTTGTGATAGCTGCTTGACAAGCAGGTAAAAGAATAAACAAAAAGCAAGTTTGCTAAATAAAAATTGTGCAACTGTTAACAGGTCATAATTTACTATTCAAATCCAGAGAAATACAGATTATGAAAGGTAAAAAAAAACACATCAGGATTTGTCATTTGCATGATTTACTTGCCATGGGGGCAGGGAAAAACACTCCAGATGGCTGCCATTTTGTTTTTACTGTTTCAACTTTAGAACATTAAAAGTACAATCAAATAACATATGTAAATCGAACATCTGAACCTAGCCAAAAGGCCTTGTTTAGCTAGAGTCTGGTGTCTGTTTTTCACAATTAGGGTCAGAAATGCTTCTTCTGGGCACACAAAATCCCAGGTGCCAATCTTAGTGAGAGGAGCAGTTGACCTGCATTCTATGTATGAGAACAGCGGGAATTTCTTGACTTGCATAGCCACAGCTGGAACTCATACTGTGGGCTGCAGTGAGGGCAGTGAGCCACCATTTCCCTAATGTCTAGTGGCATGCCCCCACCATTGCCATCCCACAAAAAGTGACATTTTATTTTGTCAGAGATTACAGTTGTATTTGGAAAGTCTCATTAGGATCCAATCATTCAGTTCTAGCTCTTGGATCAGAATTGTTCCCTTGACAAATTCAGGAAATATATGGGCTGCTGAAAAATCATTTGCTCAAATTTGTCCAGATGTTTTATAGAGGTGATCTGAGTTTGATTGCCCTATTCCACTGGCTCAGAACATAATAATACCTTAAATAGGACTTTAATTGGTTGCAGATGCACTTTGTGCTTTGAAGGCATGCACAATCTGAATCACCAAGGATTTTGTTTTTTAATTCGAAGTTGCCTTCCCTGCTTTGCACAGCTGTAATGAATGAGAATCATTTTCTATGTCCTAGTAAAGGATCACAGTGCCTAATCACAGACATAAATATATATATATATATATATATATATATATATATGCAATAAACTTTGTTTTTATATTTATTTGTTTACCAGACAGAAATATTTGACACATCCATTTAGGTGCAGCTGAGAGGACAGACTTACTTACCATCTCAGAAAGATTAATGATTAAGTGAAGATGTTCACGTAGTGCTTTGCCAAATTTCAGCATGTTATCAGGACGCAAGAGTGCGTAGGAAGAAAAAAACTTCCACTTCCTGATTTACACCTGACAAATTCACTTCTAAGAAAAGACAAGCCCACTTCCCATCAGGAGAACCAGGACTGGATTAACCACTGGGTAAAAGGGGCTGCAGCTCATAGCCCATAGCATGAGAAGGGCCCCCAGAGTCAGTGCCTTTTGTTTTATTAAATTTTTTTTTATTATTTATTTTTTAAAATTGTTGTGCTTGCCAGCCAAATGTTATTTTATTGGGGAGGTGGGAGCTGGACCAATCAGTGGGGATGGGGGAACCAAACAGGACCAGGGGGAGCCACACATGAATGGGACGAGCACAACTCACCCGTTCGCTTTCTTTATTGGGGCCCAGGAAAGAAAGTGAAAGGGTGTAGGAATGATGCCTGACTACATCAATTGTTGTTGGACAGTGCGGCAAAGCTGTTGTTGTGCTTGCATTCTTTATGACTAAAGAGTAGTCTGGAAGAGTAATTTCCCCAAACAGGTATTTGAGACAGGGACCTGAGGGACAGGGTTATATTGAGACAGGAACCTGTGGGATAGGGTTATATCGAGACTGGGACCTGTGGGATAGGGTTATATTGAGACTGGGACCTGTAGGATAGGGTTATATTGTGACAGGGACCTGTGGGATAGGGTTATACTGAGACAGGGGCCTGAGGGATAGGGTTATATTGAGATAGGGACCTGTAGGATAGGGTTATATTGAGACAGAGACCTGTGGGATAGGGTTATATTGAGACAGGGACCTGTGGGACAGGGTTATATTGAGACAGGGACCTGTAGGATAGGGTCATATTGAGACAGGGACCTGAGGGACAGGGTTATACTGAGACAGGAACCTGTGGGATAGGGTTATATTGAGACAGGGACCTGTGGGACAGGGTTATATTGAGACAGGGACCTGTAGGATAGGGTCATATTGAGACAGGGACCTGAGGGACAGGGTTATACTGAGACAGGAACCTGTGGGATAGGGTTATATTGAGACAGGGACCTGAGGGACAGGGTTATACTGAGACAGGAACCTGCGGGATAGGGTTATACTGAGACAGGAACCTGTGGGATGTGGTTATATTAAAACAGAGACCCATTGCTTTATTTGCCTTTAATGCTGATAGTTCACTAAGCACTGTTTCTTCTATAAAAGAACTAGTATCCACTGGCTGCCCCATCAAACCTTTGTTCACAATCTTTGGCCCATTTCCACCCCCTCCTCCTTAAATACTGATGAGAAGTATTTGTTCTACATATCTGCTTTTTGGTGGTCCTCTTCCATGCGACCCCCTCTTTCCTCTTCAGTCTTACTATTCTATCCCTACAGTGTTTTATTTTCAATTATATCTCTAAAAATAGTTTCATCCCCTTAGACACTAATTTGGCAATCATTTCCTCTGTTTGCACATTACTGCCTTCCCTGCCTCCCTTTGGTTTTCTCGGTAAGTCTCCTTGTCACCATCCTTCTACTTTTCTTTGTGCTTTCTAAGTGCCATCCTTTTTGCTCTCACATTTTCCACTACCTCCTTAGAGAACCATAGTGGTCTCCTTTTTCTTTTGCCCTTGCTAACATGCCTGATACAGAGGTTTGTTGCTTGTTAAATGCCCTCTTTTATTTTTGCCCACTGTTCCTCAACTCCCTCCAGTTTTCTTGCCCTGCTATGGCATTCTTAAGGCATTCTTCCATTTTCTTGAAATCAGCCATCCTGAAGTCCACCATCCTCATTCTTAAGTGATTTGATTCTGACCCACAGCTTATATCAAGACCATACTGTATGGTAACAAATGGTCCCAGGTGGTCCCCAATGTAACATCAGTCACACTGTCCCCATTTGTCAATCCTAGGTCCAGTAATGCTTCCTTGTGAGTGGGTTCCAGTACTAGTTGTTGGGTAAAAGGGACTTTGAGTATCAGTGGGTCTACCCAGTTAACAAAATTCAATAAATAAATTTGATTGCACAATCAGACAGACAAACAACAGAAAAGGAGAGGATACAACAGAGCCTTGTGTTTAACCTTTACTGCATAACAAATGGGACAGAGTCTTAGTCAACCTTGTCACATACCCCCTCTTTAAGAAGTTTTCAAAACCTTCTTTTAATTCTCTTCTAAAATTGCCTTAAAACCGTTATAGTTCTGTGCATATGCAGTATCCCATTTTCCTTAACAACCTGTACAAGAAACAGTTAAGTTTAAACCCACACATTTTTTTAATATTCAGAATTCTCAAGTCCTGATCCATATCTTGACAGAAAATTAACATTGACAATCTCTTTTCTACATATGTGCATCACTTTGAATTTAAATGTTTGTAGTACCAGATACCACCTTGTGATTCTGGTATTTTTATCCTCCATTCGGTTAATCCAACAGAGAGGATTGTGATCTGTTATAAGTACAAAGTCAGCTCCTAGCAAATAAAACTTAAGGGACCTGATGGCCTGCTTTACCAAAGGCATCCTTTTCCATAGTGGAGTGTCTTTTCTTTCTGTCGTGCAATTTCCAACTGATATGTAGAATGGGATGTGCTACTTCTCATCTATATTCTGTTCAAGGCTGCATTTAGGCCAACCTCTGATGCATCTGTCTGTAACAAAAATTGTTTCTCAAAGTCTGGGCTTCTTAACACATGGTCTGCACCTAATGCAGCCTTAATGGCCCAAAAAGTCCATCACATTCTGGGGTCCATTTCACATTATTCGGGAATCGCTTCTTCATGAGTCAAGTATGGGGATAGCTAATGGAGCAAAGCTGGTAATGAATGTCCAATAATAACCAGCCAGCCCTAAGACTTGACCTGACGTGTCTTTGTTTTAGGTACATGACTGTTGGCTTCAGTGTCTGTCTTAGTAATCTCTAGCTTTTCTTCTCTATTTCCCAAAATATATCCCAAACATCTTGCTTCCTGCATGCCCAATGCACATTCGATAGGATTATTGGTCAAATCTGCCATTTTGATAGATTGGATAACTTGTTCATATGTGTTTCAGGTGACTTTTCCTGTCTGGACTGTACACCACGACATCATCCAGGTGAACAGCACAATAACAAGTGTGAGTAGATAAAATTACATCTATGAACCACTGGAATATAGCAGGCCAGGTGCACCATGTAAACCAAATGGTATGGGGTGAACTGACAGAATCCAACAGGAGTGGCAACTGCAATTTTGTCTCTGGAGTCTTCAGCTAGGTGAATTTACCAGTAACCCTAGGTGAGATTGAGGGTACTGGTGTACTTGGCTCTTCTCAATCTGCCCATCCAATTGTCTATCCTGGGCATAAGATAACTGTCAAATTCAGACACTTTCTTAAGTTTCCTAAAGTAAAGGCAGATTCTTATACCCCCTTCTTTTTTATTACATAGATACATATATACATAGACAGTGTCGGCAGATAAGGGCCTATGGCCCACCCAGTCTGCCCATTTGAGCTTGTAAGTTCAGTTTGTTTTCCTAGAAGTCTGTTGCCCCTTACCCCTGACCTCCAGAATTCCTTTATGTCTATCCCATGCATTCTTAAATCCCGTGATTGTTTCAGCCCCCACCACTTCCTCTGGCAGGGTGTTCCACTTGTCCACCACCCGTTCTGTGAAGAAATTCTTTCTTGTTTCCTCTGAATCGTCCTCCCTCCAACGCCATCCCATGCCCCTAGTTCTGGAACATCTTTTGCTTAAAATATTGTTTTCCTGCACCCTGTTCCTCCCTGTAAGATACTTGTATGTCTCTATCATATCCCCTCTCTCCCTCCTCTCCTCCAGGGAGTACATGTTCAGTTCCTTCAACCTGTCTTCATAGGACTTGTGATACAATCCATGCACCATCTTTGTTGCCCTCCTCTGAACCTTCTCTACCCTGTCTATGTCCTTACGTAGGTATGGTCTCCAGAACTGTACACTGTACTCCAGGTGGGGCCTCACTAGTGTCTTGTATAGCGGAATTATGACCTCCCTTCCTGCTGGTGATGCCCCTGCCTATACATCCCAGCATCCTATTTGCTTTACCTGCTGCCTTGTCACACTGTTTCCTCACCTTGAGGTCATCAGAGGTGACAACCCCAAGATCCCTTTCCTGCTTGGTCATGCTATATCCTCACCTCAACTGATATATTGTGCCAGGGTTTTGTGCCCCATATGCATTTTCTTGCACTTCTTTGCATTGAATTTCAACTGCCAAACCCTGACCATTCTTCAAGTTTCTGCAGGTCGCTTCTCATTCTGTCTACACCCTCTGGTGTGTCTACTTTGTTACAGAGCTTTGTGTCATTAGCGAACAGTGAAATTCTGCCTTCTAGGTCCTGCGCAACGTCACTGATGAAGATGTTGAATAGGACCGGTCCCAGCACTGATCCCTGTGGTACCCCACTGGTCACTCTTCCTCTGTGGAGTGACAGCCATTTACCACCACCCTCTGTGTCCTGCCACCCAGCCAGTTACCTACCCACCAACTACTGTCCTGCCCACACCCATATTCCCAGTTTGTGTAATAGTCTTCTATGTGGCACAGTGTCAAAGGCCTTGCTACAGTCCAGATAGGCCATGTCCACTGCCCTCCCTGATCCACCTCCTAGTCACCCAGTCAAAAATTCAATGAGGTTGGTCTGACATGACCTCCGCTGAAACCATGCTGCCTTGGGTCCTGTAGTCCATTGACAACCAGATGTTCCACCAATCTCTCCTTCAGTAGTGCTTCCATGATCTTCCCACTACCAAGGTGAGGCTGACTGGTCTGTAGTTCCCTGCTTCCTTTGTTCCCACTTTTGTATAAGGGGACTACATCTGCTGTCCTCCAGTCTTTGGGTACCTCCCTGTTTCCAGTGATCGGCTAAACAGGATAGCCAGAGGTTCAGCCACCACCTCTTAGTTCTTTAAGGACCCTGTGGTGCACCTCATCTGGCCCCATTTCTTTATCAACTCTTATACTTCCAGTTCCTTCAGGACCCTTTCTCTGTAAAGGACTTGTGTCCATTTCTGCACCATTCTCACCCTTGTACTCCCTTCAGACCCATTACCTCCTCTTCCTCAGTAAAGACTGAGCAGAAATACTGTTCAATATGTCAGCTTTACTCTTGTCATCCTCCACGCGGCCCCCATCCTCCCCTTCAGTCTCACTATCCCTCCTTTGTCTTTCTTTTTCATTTATGTACCTGTAAAGGTTTTGTCCCCTACCCACTGATTTTGCAATGTGTTCTTCTGTCTGAGCTTTGGCTTCCCTTACTGACCTCCCTGCCTCCCTTTGCTTCTCCTGGTACTTCTCCCTATCCCTTCTGCCTGTGTCTTTTGTATTGCCTGAATGCAATCTTTTGGCTTTCACTTTCTTTGCTACCTCTTTGGAAAACCATAATGGTCTCCTTCCTTTTCCTCTTGCTAACCTGCTTAATGCATACTTCTGTTGTTCTTGTAATCCCCATTTTAAATACTGCCCACTGTTCCTCAACCCTGATTCCTGTCCCATCTCTAATGCCTCTTTCAAGTATCTCCCCATTTTCCCAAAGTCTGCCCCCCTAAAATCCAGGATAAAAGTTTTTGTGTGGTTTGGTTCTGCTCCTTCTGTGATTTCAAACCACAATGACTGGTGGTCACTGTTTCCCGGGTGCTTCCCCACTGTTACCCCCATCACACTGTCCCTGTTTGTGAGCACAAGGTCCAGTATTGCCTTCTGCCGAGTTGGTTCCATGACCAGTTGCTTGAGGAAGGCACCCTGAAGGGAGTCCAGGATAAATCTGCTCCTAGTTGATGCTGCTGCTGGGATGCTCCAGTCCATGTCTGGAATATTGAAGTCTCCAACCAGTACCACCTCACCTTGTCTGCCATCCTTTGGATGGCTAGCATCAGCTCCCTATCTGTTTCTTCCTCCTGGGCTGGTGGTCCATAGACCACACCTGTGCAGATGGCTGTCCCCATTTTCCTTTCCAGCTTAACCCACAGTATCTCTCCCCCATTTTGTTCCTCCTGGATCTCTGTGGCCCTTACGTCATTTTTCACATACAGTGCCACTCCTCCTCCCTTCCTGCCTGCTCTGTCTCTTCTGAATATGTTGTAGCCAGGTATGGCCATCTCCCAGTCGTGGTTATCATTACACCAGGTTTCAGTGATGGCCACAATGTCCATGACAGCCTCCAGATCTTCCATCTTGTTGCTAATGCTCCTGGCATTTGCACACATGGCTTTCCATGATTTGACCTCCCTAGACTGTTTCACTGTTCTACTCCAGCCTCTTCCTTGGTTGTCATTTATCCCTGGTTCTCCTTGCTGTCTGCCCTTCTGCTGAATTTTGCCCTTTTGCTTATCCACCCTTGGGCACTAATCTCCATCTTTTGCACACTGCTTTGCAGGATAGCCACTCCTCTGGTTCACTGATTCCACTGCTAGGCTGTGGGGATGAGCAAGTGGTACCCTTCTTGCTGACCTGCCACCCCTTTGCTAGTTTAAATTCTTGTCAATGTAGCATTTAAACTTATCATTGAGTGCTTGATTTCTCCAGGATGGATGCAGGCCGTCAGGCTTGAACAAACCTCCATCCTCCAGGTGGGTCCCCAGTCACCAATGAATCCAAACCCTTCCTCACAGCACCAGTTCTTCAACCATGAGTTAAAGTTCCTGTACATGCACTCTATGCTTCTCCTTGCTCTCTCAGGTAGTACTTGAGAAAGTGACAGAAGTAGCTACTTGCTTGAGACCCCTCCCAGTTTCCTAAACTCTTCCTGAACTTCCTTTGGCCCCCCATTTGCCAGGTCATTAGTACCTAGGTGGATAATGACATCCAGCTCACCCTCCCGTCTTGCCTTCCAAGTGATCCCCAGGATCTCCCTTCCATCCCTCCATGCCATTGCACCTAGTAGGCACCTCACCTCACCTCCCTGTCCTCCCCCTCCTGTGTTCCTAGCTGGATCCCTCTTATGATGGAGTCCCCCACCAGGATTCGCTTCCTCCTCCTCCTCTGGGGTCCACTGCTTTCTCAGCTGAGGT
The DNA here is from genome assembly GCA_016271365.2 of Neoceratodus forsteri. Classification (NCBI taxonomy): domain Eukaryota; kingdom Metazoa; phylum Chordata; order Ceratodontiformes; family Ceratodontidae; genus Neoceratodus; species Neoceratodus forsteri. Next base: position 81,192,924 of record CM057455.1, read on the forward strand.
CACCTCCTTGGCTAACCTCCACATCCTTTCCTTCCACTTCTCTGGGTACCTCTATTTGGTTGTCCTCATTTGCCAGTGTGGCATATGAGTTCTTGAGTGGAATAGGATCTGGGATGTGCCTCTGCCTGACTGCTCTAACTCTCCTGAGCCCACTGTCATCCAAGTGCTCCTCGCTCGGCATCATTTGAGGCAGTTGCATTGGACTGGGTGGTCCTGGATAGGGTGATGGTACTCCTGACCCAGTTTACTTCCACTCTGAGTCTGGCTACCTCATCCCACAGTCCAGAGAGATGCATGCAGATAGGGCAGCACCTCAGTGTCCAGAAGGTCTGCCTGAATATGGCTGCCCCACAGCCACTGCATTGCACCACTCCCCACATTATACTGCAATTCCACTACTTGTCTGCTACTGAGCTCTTCTTTCTCTTTATTAATTTACGTAATAAAATCCTGCCACTGATCCTCAGATATATATTTTTTTAAAGAAAAGAAACCAATAAATAAATAAATGAGTCAAAACACTTGTCGTGCTGAGGGTGGGCTTCTTCCCACTTATACCCCTCCTACTTCACCCTTACTATACCCTGTGTTTAGCTCCTGCAATCAGATTTAACAGGGCATATAATTAAGGGTTGGGAAGGGAGGGGGGTGAAATTTTCAGCAATTAAAGACAGCACAGAATTACACCACCACTATGTTTTAAATTTTCAACAGCCCAAAAACAATTATAAGTAAAGACAACAAAGAAAGTATAGTGTCACTAAAAGCCCACAATCTAAGTTTAAAAGAAAAATAGCAATTACCAGTTACTCTAAATCACTGAATTGAATATGTTTCCTTCCTTCCCCTTCTGGCTTCTTCTGAGAAAATAAACTCTGCTTGCTAATTTAACTCTGACTAAGCCCCACCTCCAGTTATCACGTAGCTGAGGTCAGAGGCCAGACAATTAACACCCTTCACCCAACTACAGGGCAGTCAGACAAGCCAAGATAAAATTTGCAGCAATTAAAGACAGCACAGAATTACACCACCACTATGTTTTAAATTTTCAACAGCCCAAAAACAATTGTAAGTAAAGACAAAAAAGAAAGTATAGTGTCACTAAAAGCCCACAATCTAAGTTTAAAAGAAAAATAGCAATTACCAGTCAGTCTAGATCACTGAATTGAATATGTTTCCTTCCTTCCCCTTCTGGCTTCTTCTGAGAAAATAAAACTCTGCTTGCTACTTTAACTCTGACTAAGCCCCACCTCCAGTTATCACGTAGCTGAGGTCAGAGGCCAGACAATTAACACCCTTCACCCAACTACAGGGAAGTCAGACAAGCCAAGATAAAATTTGCAGCAATTAAAAACAGCACAGAATTACACCACCACTATGTTTTAAATTTTCTGCAGCCCAAAAACAATTATAAGTAAAGACAAAAAAGAAAGTATAGTGTCACTAAAAGCCCACAATCTAAGTTTAAAAGAAAAATAGCAATTACCAGTTACTCTAAAGCACTGAATTGAATATGTTTCCTTCCTTCCCCTTCTGGCTTCTTTATTTACGATCACCAATGGTGTTGACCAAGCAGTTATCTACTCTTCAATGATACCCAACTGTTTCATTTTTTGTATTTCCTCAACCACATCCGCTCTTAGTCACTCTGGTATTCTGTATGTCTTCTGCCTGATAGGGCAAGAATTCCCATTCACAATTACATGTGCAACCCCTTTTGCTCAGCCTAGCACTGTGATAAAAGTACTGTTAAATGTCTCTAGTAAGTTACGCATTTCTGTGGTTTCTTTGGAGGTTAAGGAAACATTCAGCTTTACAGCATCAATAGTTATAGTTTGTTCCAATCTGCCGTAAGCTATATCAATATCTTCTTAATCAGTTTCTGGTAAAATTAATGAAGCAGCATTTGGAGGTTCTTTAATCCATTTCTTTAGGAGGTTAGCATTAGCTTTTGAGGCCACCCCCATGGTTCAGCAACACATCATTGAGTTACCTTACTTACGATTGTGCCACATTTGGAAGTGAGCCTAGAAAATCACATCAGGAGGCAGGCCATGGCCAAGATAGCTGCCACCTGGCAGTTCATCTTGGTCGGGGAGGGTTGACAGTGGGTCCCACTAAAACAGAGACCCCTGCCACTAGGCCAGTAAGCTTGATGCTGTTGCAGGATAAGCTGCAGCTGTGTGAGGCTGACAGAGGCACTGCATCTGCCTGGGGAGATAGGAGGCAAAAAATGTGGAGAAAAGTCCTGTAGCCAACTAAATGATGGCTGGCTTCAGCATCATCAGGGTATATCCTATGAACAGGGTATATGCTGTTCATAGGATATCCTGGGCAGACTAGATGGACCAAGCAGTCCTTATCTGCTGTCAAAGTCTATGTTTCTATGTTTCTATATCCCTGAGAGATGAACTGGCAGCCAGGAGAAAATACATTTGTGTCAGAGTTGAATAAGACTCTGTCCTTTTTGTTATACAGAAAGTTTAAAGCAAGGATCTGTTTTAACCTCTCTTTTTGTGTATCTTGTCTGCCTTATTTTGGAATCAAATTTTGATGTAGGAACTGATCACTCTCACAGTTTTGTATTCTCCCATGCACTGTCTCTCTACCTTCACTTGCTGTTTCTGTCTTTTCTTCTTCCTTTCTTATATGTAGTTATAAAAATATATGTGAATCTGTATGTGAAACTGGAATCCCTTTGTTTGAAAATGTATATAGTTAATATTGCTGAAATGATTGCAAAAAGCTATCTGGAACTCAAGGGGTTAACTTTGAGATGCAGTTTGACCTCCAGGAGTTCTTTTACAGAGTTGTAAGCAGGAAACTAGTTTTAGGACACCATGTTCTGTTTTGTTCACCTGTAAGGAAAGAAACTGACAAAGTTCCAGTCTCTTAATGAGCTCAGGATGAAGACATTAATCAACAGGTGTAGACTTCCTATAAAAAAGAGCAATCTTTTGTTAGAGAGAGAGACTGAAACTTAGAATGAGAGATACATTCAGTGGAAATACTTCATTTTGTTTGAACTGCCTATGTTTAAAAACCATTCTGCACATTTTATTTTATTGTTATTGGAAATACTAAATTAATACTTGCAAATGTAATAACTGCTCCTGGTTTTCCTATGCTTCCTGACCTATGCTTCGGCAGCAAAAATATAGAAAAAAAAGAGGCTGTGTGTGTCAACTATCTAATCTCTTTATCAAAGGTTGGCCAAGGTATAAACAGCCAAAGATTCCAAACTAGCATCAGTATTTAAAGTTGAATTTCATGAGTTTTTGTGAAATTGTAGAATGTTGTGATACATTTCTGAAAGCCGTGTCCATTCATTTTGCAGCATCATACACTTGAATTACCATTATAAAGTAAGGTAAAGGCTTGGCAAAATTGCAATAAGGTAGCATTCATTGAAAGCTCTGTAATAAAAGTATAGTGGTGCCAAGTGTCAGGTCACTGTCCTAAATGATGAACCATGGAGAATAGTCATGAACATCACTGTGCACTAGCCTGAATTCTTGCAATTTGCCAGATGACCACTAGAGCTCACTGACTAAATGACTTGTGGAAGCACATGCATGTATGGCATTGATTCTGTACATTGCCACCTGCTGACTCTTTAACAATCCTGTAGATTACAATGTATATTTTCACTAATTGTAAACAGTGGCACCAAGTGATACCAAGTCTCAAGCCTTACAACTGGTTGCAACATAGGCCAATATGTGAGAAGTATCTAGAAATGTTTTGTCGTGATGGACCTTGATGCTGGGCATCACTGTTACATGAGTGTTCCAGGTGTACTGCAGGGTCATGCTGCCAGTGATGGTAAGGTGATTCAGTGGTGAAAGTACTTTGTGAAAGTTAAATTCCACATGTGTGAATTCTAGTGGCATTACCTATTATGCATCCATGAATTTTTGAGAACCTTTTGTCAATTAATAATTTCTAAAGTATACAAAATAAATTTATTTTAGTCTTTAGTAACTGGGTAAGGCCCACTAGGCACAAGTGCGTGTTTTCAAGGGTGACCTGGGAGCACTGGGTGGTTAAGTGTCTTGCTCAGAGTCACACAGTATGCAAGTGGAGGTTGTGAGAATCAGACCCAGGTCTGGTCTGCTGGATGTATCAAGCTTGTTCACACCTGGTTCCTCTAACCTCTAGGCTATACTGCCAGAACCTACTAAACCACATTTATCCAGCATAATTAGATTCCAGGACATAAATACTTTGGTAGGCATGCCAAATCTTCAGTGTATACTGGCAGTAGCAGTAGAGCTAAAAACATCCAAATGTTTTGCAAATGTTCACACAATTCATCAGCTAAATGAATTAATACATTTTGAGCTCCTGCAACTTACAATTTACATTACCAATTTCCTCTCTATTTTGTAGTTCTATGACTCTTTCAAGAAAGTACAGTATGCACACAAATTTTCAATTATCTAGCTACAAAGGTAGCTAATTTGTAAACATAGAAATATTTTCAGAAATTTTCACACAAATAATACATTTCCCAATTTGACACCCTATATCTTCCCCACTCTTCATTCACATGTCATGAAACCTGGAATCCATTTAGAGCCCTTTTCAAACAATATGCATGCCAAAATGCTGATGTTTTGCTAAAATACTGACAAAGTTATGGACAATTACAGAAGTTCAGAAACTGTCAAAACATTTCATGGAATTTTATGAAAAGTCCACAACTCTGGAATTTGCTAATTTTCTTTCAGCCCTATCAATAGATTAAAATTAAAGGATGGGGGTAGATAGGCAGCTAGTTTGTGGGAGTTTACAAGTAGCAGGAGTTAGATGCATAGTTTCAGCAAGAAATGGACAGCTGAACTGGGCAACACAATAATAGTAGACTTCCCCCAGTGTGAGCAAGGAAGCAGACAGTGTCAACAATTCCAACCTGAATGCAATATATATAAGAATCACACCCAGTAAATTGATGATCCAGGGAACCTGACATACTTTTAAGTCTAAGACTGAGAGATACTCTTAAAGATGTAGTGGGGAAGAAAATGTCTTTGGCAGCAGGAAGGAAACATTCTGGCTATTCCAATAGGATAGGTTGATAGAACAAACATTTGTCAATGCCGAATGTTTGCTTGCTGGTATTAGCATTGGTGAGATGCAGAATAGGAAAGGCAGTGAAGTATTGAACTTCATGCTAACTCCACCTCCAACCTGCTGAGACGGCAGGCATTAGGGTATGCATTTGGGTTGTCGCCCATAACGTTCATGCCATTTCACTTCACCCTACCCTGCAGACACTGACACATGTTGAGGTGTGTCTTAGGGTGTTCGGCTTTATAGTCACCCCATTCCATAAGGACATATGCTGAAATGGGTGCAGTATAGGAGAATGGGGTGAACTCTGGGGCCAAAGAGTCCAAGGCACACCTCAATGCCTGTCACTGGCTGCAGGTTGGTGGGATGGGAGTTGCATGGCATGAACATTACAGTTGGCAATCCAAAGGCACACCCCTGATGCCTGTCAGTCTGTACAGGATGGGATGTTATGGTTAGCAACACTAACGCACTGGGCATTTGTTGGTATTTGCACTACAAATTATCAACATGGCCTTTTTGTGACCCCCACCTCATGAAATCATTTGGGGCCTCTTCTCATGAACAGTGGCAATGTGATTTTGTTAATGTGTCCCAAACTTTGAGTTCCCACAGCGACCGTGCCATTTTATGCCAGCTGTATGAAAACACAAGTTGGACAGAATGTGAAGAATGACTGCTGTACCATTCTTAGAGAGGTGTGAGGAGATGGCAATGTTGAAAATCTGTAGTGAAATATTAAAATACTCGAACTTCCAGGCTTACGTGGAAACTGTGCAACGCATGCATGTAACACAGTCATTTAGTGGAATTTATTTCACCAAATTTTCAACATAGGTATTTTGTGACCTCTGCTCATGAACAGTGTCACTATGATTTTCATAATCTGTCCCGAACACTGACTTCCCACAGCTACCACGCTATTCTGCACTGGAAGTGCGAAAACACATTTTGACCAGGATGTGAAAAATGGCAGCTGTACTGTTCATAAGGAGGTGTAGAAAAATGACAATGTTGAAAATCTGAATTGAAAATATTACAAATTCGGGAAGTTTTGCGCGTACGTGGAAACTGCACAATGGATGCTCATAACTCAGTCATTTTTTTGGACTTTCAGCACCAAATTTTCAACATAGGCATTTTAGGACCTCTGCTCATAAACAGTGTCACTGTGATTTTCTTAATGTGTCCTGAACACTGATTTCCCACAGCAACCACAATATTCTGTGCCAGAAGTGCGAAAACACATTTCAGTCAGGATGTGAAAAATGACAGCTATACTGTTCATAAGGAGGTGTAGAAAAATGCCAATGTTGAAACTCTGGAGTGAAAACATTACAAATTTGTGAAGTTACGAGGGTGCTTGGAAACTGTGCAATGCACGCTAGTAAAACAGTGCATTTGTGGCGTTTTTTTCACCAGATTTGTAAAATAGGCTTTTTGAGAGTCCACCTCATGAACACTGGAACTGTTGTTTCATTAATCAGTCCAAAAAGGTGATTCCATGCAGTGACCGTGAAATTACCTTTTGGGACTGAATAATGCCATGACAGTGGCTGAATTAATGACAAGGGGTCCCAATAGCCCCATGTTGAAAATTCGGCGCCAAAATTCCCAAAAATGCCTGAGATATGCACCAAAGTTGAAAACCCCTATTTATGGCATTATACAGCTAACCAGCATTTCTTCAGTTCACGGTCGGCTTTGAAGAGCACAGTCGGGTTCCCGTTCCACCGAAGATCATCGCATCAGGCTCCGAAGGTAACTATGGGGTGAGGGGGGTTGGGGAAGGTAGGGTGCACAGTGGGTGGGTGCAGGTTGGGGGAGGGGAGGACGGCGACTGGCGTGGGACCATTTCCTTTCTTTTAGGGAGAAAAAAAGCAAAAAGATGTCATGGGAAGGTTTTTTTTTTTCAGGCTTGCTTTCAGCACACTGGGGTGGGCTCCCAATGTGCCACATGCATTTTTTGTGGGTGGTGTGACTTAAGCTGATAGGGATTGGGCCCCCTGTCAGCAAAGAATGATTATTTGGGGGGCATGATTCCAAAGGGGGATTGGGCACCCTCAACACAACAAATTGGCGAGGGATACATTATGCCAGCGGGAGTGGGCTCCCCGATGGCAAATGAACTGGGTTAGGCATGCTAATAGGGGATTGCCACCCCATCAGCTTTCATGGGACTGTGAGGTGGTGGCAAGTCATCACCATGTTTACAAATAATGTTATACTAGGTAAGGTACGACCCTACAATGATGAGTCACTCCCTCATTGCAGCAGAATGGCAGGTGCTGCAATGATGAGGCAGCCCCTCATTGCAGCGGCGAAATTGTTTAAACTTGGTGGCACTTTTGGAAACCAATGTCATCAGCACAGTGTACCTGCATTGGTCCACGAGTGCCAAGCCCCCATATGCAGTGCCAACATTGGCTGCCACAGTGCTGCTCCTCCACAACCCATTTCTCTTCCTAAGCTGCCACATAATGTTTCTTGTGCATGAGCACAAGCAAACATAAAAAGGAGTAGGTGACTCTCTTTTAAAGGGATTTTTCTGAGTGTAAAGAACAAAGAGGATATCAGGGTGATGAGTAGTTCCACTAGGTTTATCTGGATCAGCTAAAAGATAAGGGGGGGGGGGCAAAACAATCGTCCATTGAGGAACTGCAGGACTACAAAAAACTCAGTTCAGCTTATTGGATGAAGTAGTGATATATGCTTTGTGAATGTTAAATTCAACAAGAAGAAGTCTGGAGCCTTTATCTATACCCTAGATTGAATAAGTAAAAATAAATAAAAAAAATAAATTAAATATGCTGTTATATATTCAAGAAAATGTTACCAATCCATTTTTATTTTTTCACTATAAATTTAAAACTGCTAAACCAATTTATCCAGTTGTGTTTTATACCAGGATACTTTGACATTAGATATGCATGTCAAATGTTACATCTGTACCTGAAAGAGCAAAGTTACAAACATCCACATTTTTCAGAGTGTTCACAAAAGACTGAAAATATTTAAATAGTAAAATTGTGAACCCATCTAACCTAAAAGTCTATAATCCTATTCTTGCAATATTTAGTCAGTTCAATAACTGTTACTATAAGGTTATGCATGCTAATTTATACGTATCTAGGATCAAAGGTGCCTGAGTTATATGTATATATGAATTTGCATGAAATTTCTCACAAAAATTAAAATGACAGATTTTAAGCGTCTATAATTTTGAGACAATGTATTCTAATGTCATACTATCCGAAACATCATTAGAACAGCTAGCAGTAAGTAATCATTCCAAAGCTGGCTCTCCAGTTCAATAGATGACTGAGTTATGATCACATTTATACATTTCAAAATTCTGTGAATGTCTGATGAAATTCAGCAAAATTTCACACAATTCTGTCAAATTTCCACAAATTCAGAATTTTGTCATTTTTCATAGCTCTAGTGTTTAGAAAGTGGATTTATAGAGTCTTATTTATATATTATTGGCTCCCTGTCTATGCAGCCACCTGTGACATGGTGCTAAACAGAGTAAAGTTGATCAATAATAAGTTGTGGTAATTTGTACTTGATACAGATAACCATGCTCATAGTTGTACCCTATAAGCACTCACTAACTGGTTACCTTTACCCAGCAAAATAAAGATCCAGATTTCTTTGCTAGCCAAAAGGGTACTCCTGGACCTCCTCCCCCCCGACACACACTTTAACAAATTGCTTCTGCACGTTCTGCAACCAGTACACCAGGGACATGGCCAAGAATGCCCTTAAGCCTCTTTTCTGGTACACTCAGCTAAGAAGCGGTCATTTGCTGTCAAGACCACTAACTGGTTAAACAAATTGCTTGATACGCTACTGAATCTCCCCACGTTTAATCAGTTTAAAAGATTGTTGTGGTCTGTCTTTCCAGTAAAATGCAGTTGTAACAATTAAACAGTTTTACTCAGTTTCTCACTGTACGTAACCTGTGACTTTTTATACCGTGATCTGTAATGATTTTTTCAAAACTGTATGTAATTGTTCTGCCTTAAGTGCTAAGAGCATGATTTGACTATAGTTCCTCTGCAACTGCCTATTTTACTTGTAATGTTTTTGATGTGGGAGCTTCATAAATGAGTAGTTGTGCTCAAAGGTACTCTCCAGGCAGAGGATTGCTAGAGTTTTCCTCCTTTATTCCTGTTATACACTCGGTGGTGCAACTATTAAAGAGTTCTCCTCCTTCAAGTACCTCAGGGTCTTGCTGGATTGCCACCTTGATTTTTCTGTTCATGTCGATGCTATCCACAAGAGGTTTCACCCAAAACGTAGAGAACTTTACAGTAATAAGAGAAACATCCTGCTTTCTGTTCGCAGAGAAATCCTCACTAAGATGATTCTCCCCATTTTTGACTATGGAAATAATGTTTACAGTGATATTCCAAAGTCCCCTTTACCTAAAGTGGTCCCCCTGTTTCAATCCTTCTGTTGATTTTCCCTTGATAAACTTCTGCATACTCACCGTTGTTCTAGGTATACCTCCCTCTTCTTCTCCTCTCTTGATGTCAAGCAGTGGTGTAGCAAATTCCCAGAGAGCCTGGGTGCAAGGCGATGTTACAAGGCCCCTTCCCAGTTTTGAATAAATATCAAAATTATGATTTGGGCCCCTCAAACCTCGTGGGCTCGGGTGCCACTGCACCCCCTGCACCCTTGTAACTACGTCCCTGATGCCAAGCACCTTTTCCACTGAGCCACCTTTATCTCCAAATTTTGTTTGGGCTCCATCTCCTTGTATTTTGCTTCTTTCCTGCCTATTCCCCCTTTTACCTCCTTCTCCTGTCAGTACACTTGCTCTTGCTTTCTTGCTCTCCTACAAATGAAATCTGCTGCTGGCCATGCTGATCTCTCATTCTATTTTCCTAAAATATGGGGCTCTCTCCTGCCTTCCATTTGCCCTGCTCTTTCCCTTCCTGCTCTGGAATCTCTCCTCCATCATTTATCTATTCAATCCTGTAGTTGTTGCAGATACTGGAGAGGATTTCTATCATCTGCCTTCCACAGTACACTGACACTAGCTTAGCCTCTCTCCCCAAGTTTATCAATCACTGCTCCACGCTCCTCCTATTATTGTTTTGTTGCTCACTGCTTAATGTTCTTTTGTCTGTTTTCTAATTTTATTGTTTGGTAATTAACTGTAGGGCAATTTGATTCTTGAATCCTTTTCTTGTAATTTCTATATTTTATTTCTGTAATGTTGTATTATTTTTGTACATTGCACTTTGAATCTATTCTATTCTCTTCTCTTTCCCCTCCCCCCAGAACACATCTGGAAATGAGCGAATACCACCTTAGTATGACTTTCCTGAAAAAATTTTTGAAATAAATAAATCTGTAAAATGGCAAACAACTGATTGTCTATTGTATGAACATGTTATGGTGGAAACCAGTGATCTGCTGTTACACGTAAGTGTAACCATGGGGTCTGCTTGCAAAGGTCTAGTCTGTTAGGAAATATACTTGAAAGCGTACCTCCTGCATATTATGTGATTATACAGTACTACAGAGTGACTAATATGAGATGGTACTAAACACAACAAACTCTAATGACTCCCACAATTTACTATAAATACTAATACTTTCGGGCCTCCACATACACAGTGCTTATTATTCACATAACACCCGAATCTATAGCTAAAGTATATTTAACTCAGAAACTGTTATCACCAGTCACAGACTTATTGGGTACCTTTTAATAAAAATATTATACATTTTTCAACAGCAACTAATTCCACACTTTTTGCTAGAACACTTTAACAACTGAAAAATACACGATAAGTCCCAGCGACCTTAACTTTTTTGTGTTCTGTTTTTTTTCATTTTGGGAGAAAGTGGTAAAGTGGAAAAAGAAGTAAATATGTTATGTACAGTACTGCATTGCAGATACCACTATAAGACAGTTGGTTCGGTGGGAATTGAGAAATGTATCCCAGGAAGTGTCTGATGAGTGTGGGTAAACTACACATTAAATAAAGAAGCTGAAATCTCCAGTCTAGCCTTTGCGGACTGCTGCTTTCATTGGATGAAGCTGGTCAGCCATCACATTGCAGTTTGTTCCTCTCGGAGACTAGGTATTGCGGACTCTGTCTTTTCTTGATTTTCATATATTTCCCATGATGCTTTGCATTGTTGAAGTATGCGTAGTTTTGTATTTCATTAATACAATCTAGTCATAAATTCACAGGTCCTACTGTCCATTCACCACTACACAAATCATATATTCCATTCACCAGTATACAGCTCATACACGGATTATACAGACTATTCACCAATAATGCAAGGAAAGGCAATTTTATTTGTAAGGCACCCAACACCTGAGGTTCTAGTGGCCTTGCATCAAATTAGAAAAGTACAGTGATACTGGGAAGCAAAGGCAGGACATCATCATAGTAACATTAACATTTCCTAGTCAGACCTATACAGTATTTATTAGGTGTCAAAATGAGTATTAAACATCAAAATCAAGTTTAGGATGTACAGTGTATGTCCAAAGACACAAAACATAAGTATTAAATAAAACTTTGAATACCTCTATTCAGTAATTCACTCACATATACAATTGCAAGGTGTTTCATAGCACTGGGTCCACAACCCCAAATGCTCCTTCCCTACTGTGCTGTCCTGATAAAGAGCTGCTATGGATACTTACTCTCAATCCTTATGAGCGATGAGTGAATGCTGTAGGATAACAGACAATATATGTGGAATTATACAGAACTGCAGTGGTAGGTGGTGATATTCGGGGGTGCAGGGGTACAACCACCAACCAACACTGCATATACAGAAAGGTGCTGCTGTCTGTAGGGAGTGGTTTCTACTCTGTGACAACTTGGTGTATACATTTATGCAAATAACATGTGCAGATGTTACTGGTCACACATAGGCTGCACCACTAGTGATATACTGGACTTTCATTGCCAAAGGCGTCTTCCCATGGCATGATATCAAGCATACGGTGCCATGCAATATCCAATGTCCTGGGCACACAGAACTGCCACCTGTGTCACTCTTCTCATCTCATACTTTGCTGGCTGTTTGCTGGCAATGAAAATTTTAATTTTAGTATCCCTTGCCTGTTTTCTGTGGTGGTCTAGTGGCCAGACTTTCCTTCAGACCATGTCCTAAATCTCTGGTATTCAGTACATTCCACCCATCTATCTCAGGTACCTTCCTGTTCTGATTTTGGTGGTGCAGTATACCCTCTAACCCTCCCAACACCTGACTGAACATTCTGGCTCATAAAGCAGGGACTTTGCCCATTCTGCTCCTGGTATCACATTGTCTTGTGACCTGGGAGTGGGTACACCAGACAACATCTGCATAGCACAGTGCCTCCATGGATTCTGGCACCCTCATTACAGTCTCAGTGGTGAATTTGTCATGCAATGTCGTAGGAGTTTTCTTATTTATCCTTCAAAAAGTTGGGGAAAAAATTCCTCTAAAATTCTTTTTGTCATACATACAAAAAAGCGGATATTTCTTATTACAGTACTCAAGCATGATCTAGTAGGTTTTTAACTAGAATATCAGATGTAAGTGCCCTCTCCTGGTAACAGTGAAAACACTAGTAAACAAAACAACAATCCCTAACAAAAGGTTTCACAACTCTCATGAGGGATTTTCAAAAGTCCTTTAACATCGCTTGACAAATTCGGTGCTACTACTGTAACTTTGTCTTCCTTCTGTCTCTTTACCTGTGCTGGTGCACTGACCATTACAACAATGCATGCAAATATTTATAAATCTTCTGCGCATCTGTGACATCTTTGTGCAAAATAATGGAGTTAGGAACAGAAATCCAGGAGTAATACAAAATGGATCAAGTGGTATTGATGATCACAAGCTGGAAGAGACTTGTAAGTAATTTTCAGAAAAGTGACTCAAGATAAAGGGGACATGCTATGATGCTGGTTGGTGGTAAATTCAGTAGAGATGTGAGGAAGTACTTCTTCACAGAAAGAGTGATGGATTCCTGATCAGATTTCAGTAGTGGTGTTGGAGGTAAAACAGCTGGTGGGTTCAAGAAAACATGGGATATGCATATTGGAATCTTAATGAAAAGGAAATGAAAGAAAGAGATAAGGTTGATTAGGGTCTGAAGTGATACTGTAGGTTGGGAAATATTGGGCACACTGGGTGGGCCAAGCAGTCCTTATTTGCTATCAAATTCTATGTTTCATGTTTCTGTATTTGTGTACAGCACAAAGTGGTGCACATTAGAAATGTGCCACAAACTGGTGTGTGTTAAACATGTGCCACAGAGTGGTGTGTGTTAGAAATATGCTACAATGTTGTGAATTTTAGAAATGTGCCACAAAGTGATGCATATTAGAAATGTGCCACAAAGGGGTACACGTTAAAAATGTGCCACAAAGTGGTGCATGTTAGGAATGTGCCACAAAGTTGTGCATGTTAGGAAAATGTAAAAGTGAATGTTAGAAAGGTGCCACAAAGTGGTGCATGTTAGAATGTGCCACAAAGGGGTGCATGTTAGAAATGTGCCACAAAGACACGAATGTTAGAAATGTCCCACAATGGGGTACATGTTAGAAATATGCCACAAAGTTGTGAATGATAGAAATGTGCCAAAGAGGTATGCATTAGACATGTGCCACAAAGTGGTGCAAGTTAGAACTGTGCCAGTAAGGGGTGCGGAGGGTAATAGTATATGGAACTCACTTTGAAGAAAGGGGGGTTACTAGTGGGGTGATGCAGGGTTCAGTACTAGGACCAGTCCTCTACTGTCTTTATAAGTGACATTGTAGAAGGACTGGAAGGAAAAGTATGCCTCTTTGCAGATGACACAAAGATTTGCAGTAGAGTTGATAAACAAGGGGGAGGTGGAAAGTATGAGAAGGGACTTGGCAAGGTTGGAGGAATGGTCAATATTATACCAGCTTAGATTCAATGCAAAGAAGTGCAAAGTAATGCATCTGGGAAACAAAAAAAACAGAGGAAGCATACATAATGGGGGAGTACTAACATCATCAAAAATGGAAATGGACCTGGGTGTAGTCATATCAGATGACCTAAACATAGGCAAGCAATGTGAGAAATCAGTAAATAGGGCTGAGGGGATACTGGGATGCTGGGGAGAGGCATCACCAGTAGAAAACAAGAAGTTGTTATCCCTCTGTATAGACAGTTGGCTATACACCATCTGGAGTACTGCATGCTGTTCTGGAGACCTCATTTCTGCAAGGATATAGACAGAATGGAGGCGGTCAAGAGGACAGCAACTAAAATGGTGCAGGGTCTGCACCAGAAGCCATATGAAGAGAGACTAAAGGAGTGTAATATGTATACTCTTGAAGAAAGGAGAAAGAAGGGGGACATGATAGAAACTTTCAAGTACCTCAAGGGAATCAACAAAGTCCCAGAGGGTAGCATCTTTCAGAAAAAGAGATAAGCAAGAATAAGGGGGCACAATCTGAAGATAGAGGGGGGGATGCCTCAGGAGCAATGTGAGGAAGTATTTTTTTCATAGAGATGGTGGATGCATGGAATGACCTTCATGAGGAGGTAGTGGGGGCAAAAACAGTGGGAGAAAGTTAATAATTCATGGGACAGACATAAGGCAATTCTAGTGGGGGGGTAGGAGGAAGTAGGCTGTTGGTTAACTAGGATCTGCAGCTTATCCAATAGGTAGGACAATGGGAAGAATGGGTGGGTCAAGAGATCCTTATCTGCCATCAAAGTCTATGTTTCTATGCGGCACAAAGTGGTGCATGTTAGAAATGTGCCAAGTGATACATTTTAAAAATGTGCAGCAAATAATGCATATTTGAAATGTGCAACAAAATGATGGGTGTTAGAAGTGTGACACAAAGTTGCAAATGTTAGAAATGTGACACAAAAGGGTGCATGTTAGAAATGCACCACAAAGGAGCGATTGTGAATACTTTGCTGTATAAATACTGAAATATTTGGGGACCCTGATTACAAAATATTATTTTTGTTAGTAAATTAAACTGTGCCGTTGATTTGTAGATCAGCCATTCTGCTGGACTTCAACTACTGAGTGATAAACATCAGTTTCCATCATTCCTTCGCACCGTGAGGAGTTCCTACTTTCTACCTTCAGGCGTTACAGAGTTTATTAAGCACTTTGGTTGGACCTGGGTAGGGATTATCTATGCAGATACTGACTTCAATTTGCAAGAAAGTCAGCAGCTGAGGAAAACATTACTTGGGGCTGGTGTCTGTGTAGCATTTTATGAGATCCTTCCAACAGACCTGAAAAGGAAGAGAATTCTTTCTGTTGTGGAAATAACTATGACTTCATCTGCAGTTGTTGTTGTGATTTGTGCCTATACACCACAGATAGCTTTAATCATGGTGGAGATAACTGCACAGAATATGACAGGAAAAATCTGGATAGCATCTTCAAGTTGGATAACAGAGTCTATTTTTTCAAAGAAGGAACTCTCAAAAACATTGAATGGCACAACAGGGTTTACAGAGCCCAGTGGAAATATTCAGGGTTTAAAGACTTCCTTTACAGTATTCACCTTCCAGATATCCACGTGATATCTATGTAAACCATTCTGGGAGGCTGTATTCAGCTGTAAGTGGATGGATAATGAAATCATTAAAATGCACAAAGAAGGCAAAACTGCTGATTTGCAGTTTTGTAGTGGGGAAGAGAAACTGGACACACTGGAGCAGACCATATATCCTGTTGACAATTTCAGATATACCTACACTATGTTAAATGCAGTGTACTCTCTGGCACATGCTTTACATGACCTGCAGTCATGCAAACCTGGAGAAGGACCATTCAGTAATAGAACATGTGCAGACAGGAATCTTTTTCTGCCATGGCAAGTAAGTATCACTGATTTTTAAAATTAATGCATAATATGATAGAGGAACTGGAGGATTATATGGTGAATGGGAATCGGGACACTCAGCGCTGTCTCTGAAGGAAAGATATTAGGCCTATTCAACCTTTTAATCAATGATCTGAAAGCTGGGTTCTCAAGCAGGTTGCTAACATTTGCTGATAAGTAAGTGCTGGACAGGGTGGTGGACTCCCTTAAGGATGTACCTGAACAACCAGAGTGATTGTCTAGACTCCTGGAGTCTCAGAGTCAGTGTAGCCGAATGCAAGATGCACTTCTGGGTAAGAAACTGAGGTAAGGCCTACGCATTGTGTTGGGCTCTTCTTGTTGCAAATGAGGAGGAGATGGAGGAGGAGGATCTGGGTTGTAATTGACATGTAGCTGAACAGCAACAAGTTGTGTCCAGCTTTTGTCAGGAGAGCTGGCAGAATGCTGACATGTAATAAAGGAGCAGTGACCAGCAGGATGGGGGGAATAAACTGGCCTTTTGCAGGGCCTTGAATTGGCTTTATGGAGCACTGTTTGCAGTTCTTGGCTTCTCAGTACAAAAAGGATCTCTAGATAGTTAAAAGGGTGTGACACAGAACCCTAAAATAATCAGGGTATGTAAGGAACAAGGTATGAATTGAGACTGGCAGCCCTTAACAGGTTCATGATGGAGAAATGAGGATGAGAGGGGACATGATCCCAGTCCTCACCATATATGAGTACATTACAATCCTTACACCAGCAGAGATCCCCCCTGCCCCATACTGACCAGCTTACATTCATCTGCCTCCCTGGCCCTGTCCTGCTGGTGTCTCCAGAAACATAGAAACATAGACTTTGAAGGCAGATAAGGACTGCTTGGTCCACTTAGTCTGCCCATTTCCCAACCTATTGGATAAGTTGCAGATCCTAGTTAGCCAACAGCCTTCTTCCTGCAACACCCCACTATAACTGCCTTTTGTCTGTCACATGCATTCTTGAATTCCCCCACTTTTGTGACCCACGACCATGAAAGATGCTACCCTCTTGGACTTTGTTGATTCCTTGAGGTACTTGAAAGTTTCTATCATGTCCCCTTTCCTCTAGGGAATACATATTAAACTCCTTTAGTCTCTTCATATGATTTCTGGAGCAGACCCTGCACCATTTTAGTTGCCCTCCTCTGGACTGACTCCATTCTGTCAATGTCCTTGTGGAGATGGGGTCTCCAGAACTGCACACAGTACTCCAGATCGGGTCTCACCAACTGCCTGTACAGAAGGATGACAACTTCCTGTTTTCTATTGGTGATTCCTCTCCCTATACATCCTAGTATCCCCCCAGTCCTCCTTGTGCCTTTTCACATTGCTTGCCTACCTTTTGGTTATCTGATGTGACTACCTACCCCAGTTCCCTTTCCATTTTTGTCGTCATTAGTAACCCCCATTGTGTACTCTTCTTCCTGGGTTTTTGTTTCCCAGGTGCATTACTTGCACTTCTTTGCATTGAATGTAAGCTGCCATACTTTTGATCATTCCTCCAGCCTTGCCAAATCCCTTCTCATCCTGTCTATCCCCCCTTGTGAATCAACCCAGTTGCAGATCTTTGTGTCCTCTGCAAAAAGGCATACTTTTCCTCCCAGTCCCTCTGCAATGTCACTTATAAAGACATTGAAGAGGACAGGCCCAGTACTGAACCCTGCAGTAATCTGCTAGTAACCCCCCTTTGTTCAGAGTGGACTCCATTTACTATTACCCTCTGCATCGTGTGACCCACTCCCAGGCTGACTAGCTTGTTTATTACTCTTTCATGTGGGACTTTGTTAAATGCCTTGCTAAAGTCTAGGTAGGCCATGTCCACAGCCCGTCCCGCAGTCCAAGAAATCTATTAGATTCATCCGACATGACCTTCCTGCTGTGAATCCATGCTGCCTTGGGTCCTGTGCCCCGCTGGCCTCTAGGTACTCAAAAATTCTTTCGTTTAGAAGTGATTTCATCATTTTCCCTACCACTGGTGCTATAAACTAGGGCATTTAAGCTCAACTAGTGGTGCTGATTTTAGGTTCATTGATGACATATACTTTTAAAAGGGGACACTCTGCTGGGTGAGCAGAGTAGTAGTCACATAATCTTACTTCTGCATTCTTGCCCCTACATATCTCACCCCGGTGTGAATGGGGTGAGCATGAGTGGGTGTGAGCACTCAGTTTCCATGCTCAAAGGCATGTGCAAATACATGCATGTCGTCCGTGTCTTGTGTGTTTAGCGGAATAGAGGATGGAGGTCAGCATCATCCATCGCAAGAAGCTTCAAACACCTAGAAAAAGGTAAAATACCTATTCAAGGACCAAACTCAAGCTAAGAACAGACTGTTACAAAAACAGGAACTGCATTGTACAAACTAATAAATAAAAGGATAGTATGTCCAACTCTTATACTAAAGAAAATGGGCAATGGAATAGTAAATATGGATGGAAGTAATGGGATAATGTGTCACTCATGCAAAATGTACATGGTGACAAATACTATCAATGCTCGCTATGTACGAAAGGTGCAGAGCAGCCATGCATCGTATCCGGGGTGCAAGCCACTCTGCACCCACTGTGCCCTCTGTGCAGCATTCAGGAAGTGGGTACATGTAGACCCATTGCACCCAATCCCCCCATCTGCGAACAGTTCCACGCAGGGGGCATTCCAGGGGCATACCAGTACTACGCAGCATTTACTACCCCATTAATGCTGGCCGAGGGGGTGCATAGGGTGGCACAGGTTACGCCAGGGGGGACCCTGCCGTAAACCCCCACGTGCCCTGAGCACACCCTGCGGGACAGGGTGGACAGCCCATCCATCTGCCAGGGACAAAGGACCTTGTCACCAGATGCCACCCACTCACCCCAGCACACGTGTTCCACACAGGGGCATGGGAACTGGCACCAGTACATAACTTGTCCCCCCCTGCACCGCATAGCATCACGTCTGGCAGTAGTGTCGACCGGGCCCCCCCAATGCCAGTAGACATACCCACCACAATCATCGGTGCTGATGGGTGCAGACAGTATTGCCATCCCTCAACTGCCACAGCCACCGGCCATCTGCCATCCATGGGGCATGCTGCCAACATGAGCCTGCTGTGCAAGTGATCCACTGTGAGTTCCGGTCTGGGCAGCTGATGGGCTGCCTGGCTGGACCCGTGGCCCCTCGTGAATACCTCCAGCATGCAACTTTCTGTGGGTGCACAGGGCAGCTTGCAGGGGTACACACAACTGACCTTAACATGGTTACATTGAGACTCGAAGCCCTGGAAAATAAAAAAAAATAAATAAATGGCTAAGAAACTAAGTGCATCAAATAATGAGGCAGGCACAAAAGTAACAGCAACAAATAAGACAGATGGGATGGAGTTAATAAGTTAAAGAACTGCTCTTAAAACAACTGAAAATATGGAAAATGAGTGAGCTAGTTTTAGTATAACTACTTCAAAAAGTAACAATAAAAAACAAAACAAAAAAAAGGAACAAGAAAGAAGAATTGTCAGAGGTAACCAACAAAGACTGGTATAGTGTGTAAAAAACCAAAATTGCTAAAAGAGGGAGAAGGGTAGAACAACACAGTATTCCCCTACTAAATAACTTGGATCCACTGTTACAGTGTAATGACACTCACATAGATAATATATATAGATACATAGACAGTGTCTGCAGATAAGGGCCTATGGCCCACCCAGTCTGCCCATTTGAGCTTGTAAGTTCAGTTTGTTTTCCTAGAAGTCTGTTACCCCTTACCCCTGACCTCCAGAATTCCTTTATGTCTATTCCATGCATTCTTAAATCCCGTGATTGTTTCAGCCCCCACCACTTCCTCTGGCAGGGTGTTCCACTTGTCCACCACCCGTTCTGTGAAGAAATTCTTTCTCATGTTTCCTCTGAATCGTCCTCCCTCCAACTTCATCCCATGCCCTCTTGTCCTGGAACATCTTTTTCGCTTAAAAATAGTGTTTTCCTGCACCCTGTTCCTCCCTGTAAGATACTTGTATGTCTCTATCATATCCCCTCTCTCCCTCCTCTCCTCCAGGGAGTACATGTTCAGTTCCTTCAACCTGTCTTCATAGGACTTGTGATGCAATCCATGCACCATCTTTGTTGCCCTCCTCTGAACCTTCTCTACCCTGTCTATGTCCTTACGTGGTATGGTCTCCAGAACTGTACACTGTACTCCAGGTGGGGCCTCACTAGTGTCTTGTATAGCGGATTATGACCTCCCTTTCCTGCTGGTGATGCCCCTGCCTATACATCCCAGCATCCTATTTGCTTTACCTGCTGCCTTGTCACACTGTTTCCTACCTTGAGGTCATCAGAGATGACAACCCCAAGATCCCTTTCCTGCTTGGTGCATGCTATATCCTCACCCCCCAACTGATATATTGTGCCAGGGTTTTGTGCCCCATATGCATTATCTTGCACTTCTTTGCATTGAATTTCAACTGCCAAACTCCTGACCATTCTTCAAGTTTCTGCAGGTTGCTTCTCATTCTGTCTACACCCTCTGGTGTGTCTACTCTGTTACAGAGCTTTGTGTCATCAGCGAACAGTGAAATTCTGCCTTCTAGGTCCTGCGCAATGTCACTGATGAAGATGTTGAATAGGACTGGTCCCAGCACTGATCCCTGTGGTACCCCACTGGTCACTCTTTCCTCTGTGGAGTGACAGCCATTTACCACCACCCCTCTGTGTCCTGCCACCCAGCCAGTTACCTACCCACACACTACTGTCCTGCCCACACCCATATTCCCCAGTTTGTGTAATAGTCTTCTATGTGGCACAGTGTCAAAGGCCTTGAAGTCCAGATAGGCCATGTCCACTGCCCTCCCTGATCTACCTCCCTAGTCACCCAGTCAAAAATTCAATGAGGTTGGTCTGACATGACCTCCCCCTGGTGAAACCATGCTGCCTTGGGTCCTGTAGTCCATTGACAACCAGATGTTCCACCAATCTCTCCTTCAGTAGTGCTTCCATGATCTTCCCCACTACCAGGGTGAGGCTGACTGGTCTGTAGTTCCCTGCTTCCTCTTTGTTCCCACTTTTGTATAAGGGGACTACATCTGCTGTCCTCCAGTCTTTGGGTACCTCCCCTGTTTCCAGTGATCGGCTAACAGGATAGCCAGAGGTTCAGCAGCCACCTCTCTTAGTTCTTTAAGGACCCTGGGGTGCACCCCATCTGGCCCCATTGCTTTATCAACTCTTATTACTTCCAGTTCCTTCAGGACCCTTTCTCGTGTAAAGGGACTTGTGTCCATTTCTGCACCATTCTCACCCCTTGTACTCCCTTCAGACCCATTACCCTCCTCTTCCTCAGTAAAGACTGAGCAGAAACACCTCAATATGTCAGCTTTACTGTTGTCATCCTCCACGTGGCCCCCATCCTCCCCCTTCAGTCTCACTATCCCTCCCTTTGTCATTCTTTCTTCAATTATGTACCTGTAAAAGGTTTTGTCCCCTCTACCCACTGATTTTGCAATGTGTTCTTCTGTCTGAGCTTTGGCTTCCCTTACTGACCTCCCTGCCTCCCTTTGCTTCTCCTGGTACTTCTCCCTATCCCCTTCTGCCTGTGTCTTTTTGTATTGCCTGAATGCAATCTTTTTGGCTTTCACTTTCTTTGCTCCTCTTTGGAAAACCATAATGGTCTCCTCTTCCTTTTCCTCTTGCTAACCTGCTTAATGCATAATTCTGTTGTTCTTGTAATCCCCATTTTAAATACTGCCCACTGTTCCTCAACCCCTGATTCCGGTCCCATTTCCCTTAATGCCTCTTTCAAGTATCTCCCCATTTTCCCAAAGTCTGCCCCCCTAAAATCCAGGATACGTGTTTTTGTGTGGTTTGGTTCTGCTCTTAAACTGCTATAAAAATATAACTATAGAGGCTGAAAGTAACCAACAACAAACCACACAAGTAGCATAAGGAGAGCTGAGACCAGAAAAAAATTAGCAGTTGCAACAATAAAAGATCAGAACATAACCAAAGTTTAGTAAATGACAAATATAGAAACATTTTTTTTTTCTTTTTCCCAATTGTTTAACCAGGTGAGACACACTAAGCTGAAAGCTTGTTTACTGGTGCAACAGGGGAGCACAGGGAAGTTAAGTGACTTGGTCAGGGTCACAGAATATGCAAGTGGGGGATGTGGGATTCAAACCCAGGTCTCCAGATTTGCAGCTCACAGCCTTAAACCACTGCGCTATACTGCCTCCCAACATAGAAGTTGATGGCAGACAAGGATCGCAAGGCCCATCCAGTGTGCCCATTTTTTTCTACCTTATGAATGTGCCATAGGCCTTTACTCTGTCAATGGCCGATCTATTCATATTCATCTGTATTTCTCCCTTATGCCTATCCCATGCCTGTTTGAAGCCATGCACTGTATTCATATCCACCACTTCCTAAGGTAGGCCATTTCATGCATCCACCACCCTTTCTGTGAAAAATAACTTCCTCACATTACCCCTTAATCGGTCTCCCTCTAATCTCATAATGTGTCCTCTTGTCCTGCTATTTTTCTTATATCGAAACATGTTAGACTCTTTCACCTAACATAAAAACATAGAAACATAGAATTTGACAGCAGATAAGGACCACTTGGCCCACCCAGTCTGCCCATTTCCCTACCTAATGGATAAGCTGCAGATCCTAGTTAACCAGCAGCCTACTTCTTCCTACCCCCACCATTGCCTTATGACTGTCTCATGCATGCTTGAATTCCACCAATGTTTTTGACTCCACCACCTCCTCTGAAGGTCAGTCCCATGCATCCACAACCTCTTTGTGAAAAATACTTCCTTAAATTACCTCTGAGCTGCCCCTCTTCTATCTTCAAATTGTGCCCCTTGTTCTTGCACACCTCTTTTTGAAAGATGCTACCCTCTTGGACTTTGTTGATTCCTTGAGGTACTTAGAAAGTTTCTATCCGTCCCCTTCATCCCTTTCCTCGGGCTATACATATTAAGCTCCTTAAGTCTCTCTTCATATGTCTTCTGGTGCAGACCCTGCACCATTTTAGTTGCCCTCCTCTGGACAGCTTCTATTCTGTCTATGTCTTTGCAGAGATTGTGTCTCCAGAACTGCATGCAGTACTTCAGATGGGGTCTCACCAGCTGTCTGTACAGAGGGATAATAACTTCCTGTTTTCTACTGGTGATGCCTTTCCCTATGCATCCCAGTATACCCCCAGCCCTCCTTGCTGCCCTCTCACATTGCTTGCCCACCTTTAGATCATCTGATATTTCTACCCCCAGGTCCCTTTCCATTTTTGTTGTTGTTAGTATCTCACCCCCCATTGTGTACTCTTCCCCTGGGTTTTTGTTTCCCAGGTGCATTACCTTGCACTTCTTAGCATTGAAACTAAGCTGCCATACATTTGACCATTCCTCTAACCTTGCCAAATCCCTTCTCATCCTTTCCACCCCACCTTGTGCATCAACTCTGTTGCAGATCTGTGTGTCATCTGCAAAGAGACATACTTTTCCTTCCAGTCCCCCTGCTATGTCGCTTATAAAGACATTGAAGAGGACCAGTCCTAATACTGAACCCTGTGGTACCCCACTAATAACCCCCCTTTCTTCAGAGTGGACTCCATTTACTATTACTCTCTGTGTCCTATTCTCCACCCAATTATTTACCCAGGCTGTCATCTTGGGACCCACTCCAAGGCTGGCTAACTTGTATATTAATCTTTTGTGTGGGACTGTGTCAAATGCCTTGCTAAAGTCTAGGTAGGCCATGTCCACAGCCCCTCCCTGATCTACTACTTTGTCACCCAATCAAAGAAATCTATCAGATTTGTCTGGCATGACCTTCCACTGTGAATCCATGCTGCTTTGGGTCCCGTGCCCTCTGGCCTCTAGATACTCGACAGTTCTTTCCTTCAGAAGTGATTCCATCATTTTCCCTATCACTGAGGTTAAACTAACAGGTCTGTAGTTTCCTGCTTCTGCCTTGCTCCCACTTTTGTGAAGGGAATCACATCTGCCCTCCTCCAGTCCTCGGTACCACCCAATCCTCCCATGATTTGTTAAAGAGGGTAGTCAGTGGTGTCACTAGTTCTACCCTTAGTTCTTTTAGAATTCTGGATGAATCCATCAGGCCCCATTGCTTTGTCCACCTTCAGTTTTAAGAGTTCTTTCAGAACCCTTTATTCTGTAAATGGGCTGGTATCAACTTCTGTATCCAGGTGTTTCTACTGTTTGTTTTAGGTACCGCCCCTTTTCCTTTGTAAATGCTGAGCAAAATATTTGTTTAGTATCTCTGCCTTTTCACAGTCACCCTCTGCCCACCCTTCCTCCCCTTTATTAAGCCTCACTATCCCTCCCTTGGTCTTCCTTCGCTCCCTGATGTACCTATAAAAGGTTTTATTCCCTTTCTTAACTGAGTTGGCTATCTTTTCCTTGGTTTGGGCCTTTGCTGTTCTGACCACCTTCCCAGCTTCCTTTTGCTTTAACTGATATTGTTCTCTGTCCTGCTCTTTCTGTGATTCCTTGTACTTCCTGAATGCTTTCTTTTTCTCTTGAACCGTTACTGCCACTTCCTTTGAGAGCCATAGTGGTTTCTTACATTGTTTCATTTTGTTTATTTCCTTCACACAAAGGCTTGTTACCTCTGTGATGGCAGTTTTTATTATTTCCCATTGTTATTCCACCCTTCCTTCCTGCCCATTTGCTAGTGCATTCCTTAGGCACTCACCCATTTTGGCAAAGTCAGCCCTCCTAAAGTCCCGTACTTTTGCCTTTGTATGGCTTGACTCTATTGCTGTATTTATTGTGAACCATACTGTTCGATGGTCGCTAGTTCTCAGATGGCTACCCACTTCTACATCTCTCTTCATCTCCATTTGAGAGAATGAGGTCTAAGATTGCTCCCTCTCAAGTGAGCTCCAATACTAGTTGTGTAAGGCATGCCCCCTGTAGGGCATCTAGAATAACCCCACTCTTCGGAGTGGCTGCTGAAACTGCACTCCAGTTAACATCTGGCATATTCCGATCACCCATCAGCAAAATCTCCCCTTTTTCAGCCATTCTAAGTATACTTTCTATCATTTCTTTCATTTCCTCCCCAGAGAAGGGTTCTGTATACAACCCTGTGTGGATTGTGGTGCTATTGCTGGTCTCCAAAGTTACCCACAGTGCTTCTTCTCTCCTGTTTTCCTTTTGTTCTGTTGCTTTGATTCCTTCCCTTATGTAAAGAGCTACTCCTCCTCCTCTTTTACCCTCCCTGTCCCTCCTGTAGATAGTGTATCCTGAAATGTTTATGTCCCAGTCATGGTTTTGTGTGTACCATGTTTCTGTGACTGCCACGATATACAGATGTTCCTCCTCCATCAAGGCCACTAATTCAGGAAACTTGTTACTCAGACTGTGGGCATTGGTACTCACTGCTCTCCATTATTTGATGGCTTTACCTTCTGTTGCAGCATCCCCCACTGACCTTTATACCTCAGTCTTTTTCTCATTTAGTACCCTGTTTTGTAGGGAAAGGCTGGGATTTTCCTGCTGCTTATCAGTGCCTCCCCCTTTGACTAGTTTAAAAGCTTGCCAATGAAGCATTTAAACCAATTGCTCAAAAGACTTGTTCCCTTCCTGGACAGATGCAGACCATCCTGCCAGTATAGGCTGGTGTCCCTCCAGGTGGAACCCCAGTCCCCAATGAAGCCAAACCCTGTGCTCCACACCATCTTTTCAACCATTCATTAAACTGCATGGTGCAAAGTACCTCACCTCACTCATGCCATTGACAGGCAGCACCTCTAGAAGGATACTGGGTGTGCTACTTGTCTTAGGCCCTCCCATTCTCTAAAGTCCTTCTGCACTGCTCTTATCTCATGTTGAGCCAAGTCATTTGTCCCTAGGTGGACAATGATGTCCAGCTCAGACTCCCGTGCAGCTGTTCTCATGATCCTGAGGATGCGCTTCCTGTCCCTCTAAGCCATGGCAGCAGGCAGGCACCTTACTTCAGTTTTCCCTGCTCTTCCCAGTTCTCTCCCCCTAATAATTGAGTCCCCAACCAGGAGCTGCTTCCTTTCCTTATGGAGTCCTCTGCCTCCTTCCTGTGGGCCTCCCTTGTGACAGTTGTCCTAAGCCTCCTTAGTCTCCTCTGTGGGTGCATCCATAGGGGAGCTATGCTCCCCCAGAATGGTATATGGATTGTGGAGTGGAACAACTGACTGGGTAGGCCTCTGTTCCACCATCCTCACCCTCCCTGAGCCCACTGTGGTCCAACTGCTGTGCTTTCTTCGCAACCTCTGAGGTAGTGGTGGTGGCTCTGGTGTTCCCTGGATGGGGGAGGTTCCCTTCCTACCGTCCAGTGTGGCCTGGGGGAAGGTTCCCTTACTACTTTATGATCTTAAGATGTTTGAATGTTTTGATCATATCACCTCTTTCCCTCCTTTTCTCTAGGGTATACGTATTGAGCTCTGTTAATCTGTCCTCATATGTTTTCTGATGCAGTCCCTGCACTGTTTTGGTTGCCCTTCTCTGGACTGCCTCCATTTTGCTAATGTGCTTGTGTAGGTGCAGCCCCCAGTACTGCACACAGTACTCCAGATGGGGCCTAACCAGTGTCTTGTAAAGAGGGATTATGACTTCCCTCTTAAGACTTGTGATAACCCTATGATTAAGCACCAGGGGGTGTGAAACACATCAGGAAGCCCTTGTACCTTGCAGTGGGGGGGGGCCCTGCATGGAAGCCATAGTGTGTTGTGTGTTCTGTGCACTTTGAAAATTAAATATAGCACTGCTTTATGCACCATGGATTAAGTTGCTTGACTTCCTTCTGTGGGCCAGGTGGGACACACACACACATATCAAAGGACTGTTTCCACACTGTGAGTAGCCAATGGTGGCAATTTCTTTATTGTTTAATTGTTGCGATTAGCCAGGCATGGCAACCTGGGTGCCGACCCACAAACTACTTCTGCATATCCATCTAGCCTCATCTACTGCTTTAGTGGTCTGCTTGAATGATTTCAGGTCATCTGTGATGATGATGCCCAAGTCTTTTTCTTCCCTCGTGATTGCCAGCAACTCCCCTCCAAACCTATAGGTAGCTTCAGGGTTTCTCTTCCCTATGTGCATGATCTTGCACTTCTTTACATTACACCCCAGTTTCCACTCTTTTGACTATTTTACCAGTTTATCCAGATCTCTTATCATTCTGCCTACCTCATCTGGCTAATCTACTTTGTTGCATATCTTGGTGTCATCTGCAAACAGACAAACCTTACCCTCCAGTCCATCTGCAGTGTCACTGATGAAGATATTGAAGAGGACTGGCCCCAGTACTGATCACTGAGGTACCCTACTTGTGACTTGCATCTCTTCTGACTGTATACCATTTACCATCACTCTCTGTTTTCTGCCTGCCAACCAGTTTGCCACCCAGTTGACCAACCTCTGACCCACCCCAAGCCTACCCAGCTTATTAATCAATCTTCTTTGTGGAACAGTATTGAAAGCTTTGCTGAAGTCAAGGTAGGTGACATCAACTACACCCCCTTGGTCCACCACTCTGGTTACCCAGGCAAAGATATCTATCAGATTAGTTTGACAGGACCTTCCTGTTGTAAACCTATGCTGTCTTGGATCCTGTGCTCCTATGGATTTCAGGTGTTGCAATATCCTTTCCTTAAGGAGTGCCTCCATAATCTTGCCAATACAGAGGTAAAACTGACTGGTCTGTAGTTTCCTGCTTATTTCTTGCTGCCACTCTTGTGAAGTGGGATAACATGAGCCCTTCTCCAGTCTTTTTGGACCTCTTCTGTGCTCAAAGAGTTACTTAACTGTTCTGAGAATGGCTCTGCTAGTTCCACTATTAGCTCCTTTAGTACCCTGGGATGTATGCAACCAGGTCCTATTGCCTTGTTCACTCTGAGCTTAGCGAGCTCTTGTGGGACCCTTTCTTTTGTAAAGGGACTTGTGCACACCTCCCTCATCCCTGGGTCCATGGTGCTGAGCTGTGGCCCCTGCCCTACCTTCTCTTCAGTAAATACTGGGCAGAGGTATCTTTTTAGGATAGATGCTTTCCTTTGCCCTCCTCCACACACTCCCCTTAATCTCTTGATATTAGCAATACTTCCTCTGGACATTCTTCTTTCACTAATGTATCTATAGAAAGCATTGTCCCCTTATTTTACTGTTCGTGCTAGTGTTTCCTCAATTTGGGCCTTTCCTACCTTACTGCCTTCCCTGCTTCACTTTCTGAAGTTTGGTATACCTCCCTATCTTACTCCCACTGAGTTCCCTAATATTTCCTGAAAGCCAACCTTTTGGCTTTGGTCTTTTCTGCTACTGATTTTGAGAACCAAAGTGGTTTCCTCCTTCATTTGCTCTTGCTTTTCTCCGTAACACAATGGCATGTTGCTTCAAGTATTGCATACTTAATGCTTGCCCACTTTGCCTGTACCCCCTCACTTGTATTTCTTCTTGCCAGGGCTAGTTTAATTCTGTTGGTCATCTTATCAAAGTCTGCTCCTCTGACGCCCCAGAGCCCCTGATAAACCTGGAAGAAGAGACTCCCCAGACCAATAAGGTAATGCAGATAGAGTTCCAGGTTGTACCAAGGGAGGTGGTACTCCTCGGGGACCCCATCATAAAGCACCTTGATAGGGCAATATGCAACCCTGATAAATGCGTAAGGACTGGATCCAGTTTCAGTGGGGCAAGGATTGGAGATATCTCACATATGGCACGCAATATACTTAAGGGTACTGGTGGCAACCCATTAGTCATTAAACACGTAGGGGCAGACAATTCCTTCTCTGACAGTATACAAGCAATTAAGGATGATTATGTGACTCTCATAAATAAAATACTCAAAAAGGGGTGTGTAGTAATTATAACAGAAATACTCCCAATTTCCAGAGGATCAAGAAAACAGCAAATAAAATTAAGGAATACTAACAATTGCCTAAGGAAATGGTGTCTGAGTCAAAACATCCAGTGCATTACACACTAGGAGGAATTCTATGGGAACGCAAACCTTTACTTCTGGGATGGATTAAATTTAAGTAGAAGAGGTAGCAGATGACTAGGGTAACATAATGGAACTACTATAGATAAATGTTTAAACTAGAATTTTGGGTGGGTGGGTACCTACTAAATACCCCTCTTGAGATAGGAAAATACACAGCTGCCATAATGCCCACACACATTCATAAAAAGAGATCATTGGTAAACTGCAGAGCTGGTAAACAATAACTAGGTATACTATTGCTAAATGTCAGGAGCCTGTGCAGTAAGATGGATGAACTAACACATATACTGAAAGATAGGAGCATTGCAACATGTGTAGTAACTGAAACTTGGAATAGAGATACTGAATGGAATACAGACTTCCCAGGTTGTAATAGGTTATTTGAAAATAGGAGTGAACATGGGGGGTGTAGCATTGTATATTAGTGAAGATCTTACGCCACATGAAATGAATGTGGGCAGCAACAATAACTCTGACGGTATCTGGGCAAAGATTGAACCCCTATTAAATCAGCTTACTGTAGGTCTAGTTTACCGCTCACCCAACCTAATAACTGAAGAAAATGAAAAACTGTTCTCTGATATAGAAATAAATTATATAACAGGTGACTACATATTAATGGGAGAGTTTAATGTGCCAAATATTAATTGGAGTGTACACTTAGTACAACACCGATGGAATTAAAATTCATTGATATAACCATTCAGCAAAATTCAGAACAGAAGGTTAATTTTTCCTACAAGGGGTAAGAATATACTTGACCTAGTATTGACAAACAGTGAGGGTAGAACTGAAAATATCAAGATATTACCCCTACCCAGGAGACTCTGATCATAACATGGTGACCTTAGAATATAATAACGGTATAGCATTTATTAAAGGCAATACAATCATAAAAGATTACAATAGAGCTGATTATGGTAAAATGAAAAAACAGTTTGCACAATGGAAGTGGCATGAAAAACTAAAAGATTCAAACTTAGATAATACATGGGAACACATAAATAAACAATGACATTATTGTATAGACAAATATGTTCCACTCAGAATAAAATACAAGAAAAAAACACTGTGTGGAATAACAGTATTAGGAAACAATTAAATAAAAAAAGAATAAACTGTACCAAAAATATGAAAAAGAAACCCGACAACCTTAGCATAGAATACGTTTAAACATTGTATGAAAAAATGCAAAAATCTGATCACAAAAGCCAAACGTAAACTTGAAATTAACTTAGTGAACAAGGTCAGAAATAATAAAAAACAATTCTACAATTATATAGGGACATTAAAAAAAAAACAGAGCATATTCGGGCACTTAATGTCTGAAAATGGGATAATCTCAGAAGAAGAGGGGATAGCCTGGGAGCTAAATAATTATTTCCTAAGCATTTTCGAGACAAATGAAACTGATTACACACCAATGGAAATAACCATAAATAATACAAAATCACACATGCCCCCACAATGCAAAGCATCATGGGCTGCATATGCAAATCACCACAGAATGTTATGCTGGTCCAACTTAAAGCAGAATTGCATGGTGCCGAAAGGCCTCTCACACAGTTTGCAAAGGGTGCTGACAGAAGACATAGACACGTGTTTCGTCCTACCAGGACTCATCAGTATGCCTCGTCTGTTTGACACCCCAGTGGAATGGACCAGCTACCCTAGAGGCAGTGTGCCTTGGATATATTGTGGTGAACCCATTAAAATAAAAAACTATTTAAAAGACAAAGAACCTCTGTGCACAAACACTGAGGCAAGGGTTACCCCAAAGGGCATTTGGCTGGGAAGCCAAGTTTCAAGAAAATACAAAATCACACATGCCCCCACAATGCAAAGCATCATGGGCTGTATATGCAAATCACCACAGAATGTTATGCTGGTCCAACTTAAAGCAGAATTGCATGGTGCCGAAAGGCCTCTCACACAGTTTGCAAAGGGTGCTGACAGAAGACATAGACACGTGTTTCGTCCTACCAGGACTCATCAGTATGCCTCGTCTGTTTGACACCCCAGTGGAATGGACCAGCTACCCTAGAGGCAGTGTGCCTTGGATATATTGTGGTGAACCCATTAAAATAAAAAACTATTTAAAAGACAAAGAACCTCTGTGCACAAACACTGAGGCAAGGGTTACCCCAAAGGGCATTTGGCTGGGAAGCCAAGTTTCAAGAAATACAAATCACACATGCCCCACAATGCAAGCATCATGGGCTGCATATGCAAATCACCACAGAATGTTATGCTGGTCCAACTTAAAGCAGAATTGCATGGTGCCGAAAGGCCTCTCACACAGTTTGCAAAGGGTGCTGACAGAGACATGAACCGCGTGTTTAGTCCTACCAGGACTCATCAGGTATGCCTCGTCTGTTTGACACCCCAGTGGAATGGACCAGCTACCCTAGAGGCAGTGTGCCTTGGATATATTGTGGTGAACCCATTAAAATAAAAAACTATTTAAAAGACAAAGAACCTCTGTGCACAAACACTGAGGCAAGGGGTTACCCAAAGGGCATTTGGCTGTGAAGCCAAGTTTCAAGAAAATACAAAATCACACATGCCCCCACAATGCAAAGCATCATGGGCTGCATATGCAAATCACCACAGAATGTTATGCTGGTCCAACTTAAAGCAGGGCATGTGTGATTTTGTATTTTCTTGAAACTTGGCTTCCCAGCCAAATGCCCTTTGGGGTAACCCTTGCCTCAGTGTTTGTGCACAGAGGTTCTTTGTCTTTTAAATAGTTTTTTATTTTAATGGGTTCACCACAATATATCCAAGGCACACTGCCTCTAGGGTAGCTGGTCCATTCCACTGGGGTGTCAAACAGACGAGGCATACTGATGAGTCCTGGTAGGATCTAAACACGTGTCTATGTCTTCTGTCAGCACCCTTTGCAAACTGTGTGAGAGGCTTTTCGGCACCATGCAATTCTGCTTTAAGTTGGACCAGCATAACATTCTGTGGTGATTTGCATATGCAGCCCATGATGCTTTGCATTGTGGGGGCATGTGTGATTTTGTATTTTCTTGAAACTTGGCTTCCCAGCCAAATGCCCTTTGGGGTAACCCTTGCCTCAGTGTTTGTGCACAGAGGTTCTTTGTCTTATAAATAATACAATAGAGTTTAGAACAAGTGAGGGGGAAATAAAATAAAATCCTTGAAATTTAATATCTCAGCTGGACCAGATGGTATTACACAAAGATTATTACAGGAATTAATTGCTGAAATTGTGGGACCATTAACTATGTTATGTAATAAGTCCATTCAAGAAGGCAAAACCATACAGGAATGGAGGATAGCAATAATGATACCTATTCACAAGGGAGGAAACAAGGGGGACCCCAAAATTATTGGCCTATAAAACTAACATCAGTGATAGGAAAAATAATGGAAAAACTATTGCAAATGCATATATTAGAACATATTGATGAAACAGGAACCATGGGCACTACAAAACACAAATTTATTACAGGCAGATCTTGTTCTACTAACCAGATCAGATTTTTTGAACCGGTGAGTACTGTTCTGGATAAAGGAATATCATGTGATATTATTTA
Source organism: Neoceratodus forsteri (assembly GCA_016271365.2). Classification (NCBI taxonomy): domain Eukaryota; kingdom Metazoa; phylum Chordata; order Ceratodontiformes; family Ceratodontidae; genus Neoceratodus; species Neoceratodus forsteri. The sequence goes on from CM057455.1 coordinate 81,225,422, forward strand.
CTTAAACTTTGCCAAACCTTTCGACAAAGTATCTCATAAAATATTATTGAAGGAATTAGATAGGATACAATTAAATCCAAACATCATCAGATGGATACAATCCTGGTTGGGAGAAAGACAACAGAGGGTCTCTGTTAAGGGATATTTGTCTGACTGAGGAAGGGTTACAAGTGGTATACTGCAAGGCTCTGTGTTAGGTCCCACCCTGTTTAACATAATGGTAACCACTATGAAAGTTACAGGAAAATCATGGATATGTAAATATGCTGATGATGTTAAACTGGGTAGACTGGTGACTACAACTACAGATGGGGAACAACTGCAAAAAACAAATAGACAAGTTGACTGAATGGGCTATGACGCTTAAAATGAGGTTTAACATACAAAAATGTAAAGTCATGCACTTGGGGAAGAACAATCCACTTATTAGTTACAAACTAAACAATACTACCTCCAAATAACAACTGAGCAAGGACATCGGAACAATAATAATAGAATCTGTCCTTTGATAGAAATAGTATAGTAAAGGTAAACAAAAATGTCACAAAATTGTGGGCTGTATACTCGCCTGCATACAAAGTAGGGAACCAAAGGTACTAGTCCCACTTTAAACAATCCTGGTGCACCCACATTTGGAGTATTGCTCCCAGTTCAGTATGTCACATACTAAAAGAGGTCAAAATTTAATGGAGGGAGTGCTAAGGAGGGTCACCAAAAAAATTAAATCATTACAAAATTTGAGTTATGGAAAGATATTTGGAAAATTACATTTGTTTTCAGCAAAATATAGACAAGTCAGAGGAGATATCTGTCTAACATATAAAGCTGTACATAATGTTTATATAAGGGACACTGTAGAGACAAGAAGGCACAAAAACAGCTAGGAGCAAAAGTCTTAAAATCAAAGGGGATGTTAACCAAACAATGAAACAAGGTACATTTTTTACACAAAGGGTTGTTACAATGTAGAACAGACTACCACAACACATTGTTGTGGTCTAAGGCTCTGAGCTGCAAATTTGATGACATCCAGCAGACCAGACCTGGGTTTGAATCCCACAGCTTCCACTTGCATACTGTGTGACCCTGAGCAAGTCACTTAACCTCCTTGTGCTCCCAGGTCACTCCTGTAAACAAGCTTTCAGCTTAGTGTGCTATACCTGGTTAAACAACTAAATTAAAAAAATAAATAAATAAATAAATAAATAACTGTATTCAAGAGTAGACTAGACAAATACATGGGTAAAAAAAAGCATGACACCTATGGGTAGCGAGTTCAATAAAGGGGCATCCAGCCTACCAAACCTGTATTCCTCCTATGAACCTATAAACTGAGGTCAAACTAACTAGCCTGTAGTTACCTACCTCTACCCTGTTCCCACTTTTGTGAAGCGGAATCACAATCTGTCCTCCTCCAGTCCTCAGGTACCACACCATCCTCTCATGATTTGTTAAAAAGAGTAGTCAGTGGTCCCACTAGTTCTCCCCTTAGTCCTTTATTATGTCCTTGTATATGGTGTATGTTAGACCTATTTTGGATTATGGGGCCCCAGTGTGGGGTCCCATATCAAAATGAAGCAGTAGCAAAAATAGAAAAAGTCCAAAGACAAGCCATCAGAATGATATATAACATTAAAAATGTGGCTTATGAAGTGAGATCGAAACACTTAAAGTTCATGTCACTCGAGGCAAGAAGAGTCAGGGGGGATTTGCTACTATGCTATGATGTAATGAGGGATGATTATTTACTCAATGAACTAAACCTCCAATTAAAAAATGACACTAAAGGAACCAGGGGGCACCGACTTCAGCTCAGACATATAAAATACAACACAAATAGAAGGAGGGCTTTCTTCACACAGAGAGAGTGTTGACCCCCTGGAACAGGCTGTCAGAGGCTCTTATATGCTCTGAGACCAAGACTCAATTCAAAAAGCATTTGGATAACTATATAATGGAAATTGGAAATATTTACTATTAAGGATTTCTAGATGGGAGCAGTAATGGACTATTTCTGGTCCTCTTTGCTCCCTAATACCATTCTATGACCTACCTGTAACAAAACTGTGTTGTTTGTTGTCCTGTAAGCCTTGCTTCCCAAGTAGATCACTAGGTCCTGTTTAATCTGGGCTTCCGTTTGCTTACATAGCACTGATGTAAGGCTGACAGTCCTGTGGTTTCCAGTCTCTTCCTTGATACCACCCTTGTGAAGGGGCACCACATCTGCTCTTTTTCAGTTGTACAGTACATAGAAACAGAAACATAGACTTTGACGGCAGATAAGGACCACTTAGCCCACCTAGTCTGCCCATTTTCCTACCTAGAGGATAAGCTGCAGATCCTATTTAACCAACAGCCTATTTCTTCCTACCCCCCACAAAAATTGCCTTATGTCTGTCCCATGCATTCTTGAATTCTCCCCCAGTTTTAGACCCCACAACCTCCTCAGGAAGGCTGTTCCATGCATCCACCACCCTTTCTGTGAAAAAATACTTCTTCACATTGCCCCTGAGCCGTCCCCCCTCTATCTTCAGATTGTGTCCCTTTATTCTTGCACATCTCTTTTTCTGAAATATACTACCCCCTTGGACTTTGTTGATTCCAATGAGGTACTTAAATGTTTCTATCATGTCCCCCCTCTCCCTCCTTTCCTCAAGGGTATACATATTAAGCTCCCTTAGTCTCTCCTCATATGGCTTCTCTTGCAGACCCAGCACCATTTTAGTTGCCCTCCTCTGAACTGCCTCCATCCTGTCTATGTCCTTGCGGAGATGGGGTCTCCAGAACTGGACACAGTACTCCAGATGGGGTCTCACCAACTGTCTGTACAGGGGGATAATAACTTCCTGTTTTCTGCTGGTGATATTTGTTTTATTATTTATTTATTGAATTTTGATGACGGGTAAGCCCACTGGGCCCAAGGTCCTCTTTTCAGTGGCGACCGGGAATAACAGTAAGAGTTAACATACAGTAGAAAACATGTGGAGTACAGGTAGGCATTAGGTAAGCCCCAAATTATACCTCTCCCTATATGTCCCAGTATCCCCGAGCCCTCCCTACCGCCTTCTCACATTGCTTGCCAACCTTAAGGTCATCTGTTATGATTACCCCCAGGTCCCTTTCCATTTTTGTCATCGTTACTACCTCCCTCCCATTGTGTAATTTTTCCCTGGGTTTTTGTTTCCCAGGTGCATTACTTTGCACTTCTTTGCATTGAATCCAAGCTGCCATACTTCTGACCATTCCTCCAACCTTGCCAAGTCCCTTCTCATCCTTTCCACACCTCCTTGTGTATCAACCCTGTTGCAGATCTTTGTGTCATCTGCAAAGAGGCATACTTTTCCTTCCAGTACCTCTGCAATGTCACTTATAAAGACATTAAAAAGGACAGGACCCAGTACTGAACCCTGCGGTACCCCACTAGTAACCCCTTTCTTCAGAGTGGACTCCATTTACAATTACCTTCTGTGTCCTGTTGTTCAGCCAATGTTTTACCCAGGCTACCACCCTGGGACCCACTCCCAGGTTGGTTAATTTGACTACTAATCTTTTGTGTGGGACTGTGTCAAATGCCTTGCTAAAGTCTAGGTAGGCCATGTCCACAGTCCCTCCCTGGTCTACTACTTTGGTCACCCAGTCAAAGAAATCAATTAGATTTGTCTGACATGACCTTCCCACTGTGAACTCATGCTGCCTTGGGTCCTGTGCCCCACTGGCCTCTAGGTACTCAACAATTCTTTCCTTCAGCAGTGATTCCATCACTTTTCCTACAACAGAGGTCAAACTGACAGGTCTGTAGTTTCCTGCCTCTGTCTTGGTCCCACTTTTGTGAAGGGGAATCACATCTGCCTTCTTCCAGTCCTCGGGTACCACACCATCCTCCCATGATTTGTTAAAAAGGGTAGTCAGTGGTGAGACTAATTCTCTGCTTAATTCTTTTACAATTCTGGGGTGAATTCCATCTGGCCCCATTGCTTTGTCCATCTTAAGTTTTAGGAGTTATTTCAGAACCCTTTCTTCTGTGAAAGGACTGGGATCGACCTCCCTCTCCTGAGTGCTTCTGTTAATTGGATTTGGCACCTCCCCCACTTTGTCTTTTGTGAATACTGAACAGAAGTATTCATTCAGTATCCCTGCTTTTTCACTGTTGCTCTCTGCCCACCCACCAGCCATTCTATTCAGCCTCACTATCCCTTCCTTTGTCTTTCTACGCTCCCTGATAAACCTATTAAAGGTTTTATCCCCCTTCTTAACTGAGTTAGCTATCTTTTCCTCAGTTTGTGCCTCTGTTATTCTGACTACCATCCTTGCTTTCTTCTGCTTAATTGGTACAGTTCTCTGTCCTGCTTCTTCTGTGTTTTCTTATACTTCCTAAATGCTATCTTTTTCTCCCTAACCTTCACTGCCACCTCTTTTGAGAACCATAGTGGCTTTTTCTTTCATTTTGATTTGTTTATTTGCTTCACACAAAGCCTTGTTGCCTCTGTGATGGCAGTTTTGATATTTCCCATTGCTGCTGCACCCCTCCTTCTAGCCTGTTTGCTAGTGCTTTTCTAAGACACTCTCCCATCTTGCCAAAGTCAGCTCTCCTGAAGTCCAGAACTCTCACTTTTGTATGGCTTGACTCTGTAGCTGAGTTTATTGTGAACCACACTGTTTGGTGGTCACTTGTTCCCAAATGGCTACCCACTTTTAGATCTGAGATCCTCTCACTGTCCCCATTTGAGAGTACGAGGTCTAAGATTACTCCCTCATGAGTAGGTTCTAAAACTGGCTGTCTGAGGCATGCCACCTGAAGGGCATCTAGAATGGCCCTGCTTTTGGATGTGGCTGCCTCAAAGGGTCTCTAGTTAACATCTGGCATATTAAGGTCCCCCATCAACAGTATCTCCCCTTTCTCTGCCATCCTAAGTATGCCTTCTATCATATCTTTGCCCATTCCCTTCCCCTGACATGGTGGTCTATATACAACCCCTGTGCAGATTGTGGTGCCATTTCCAGTCTCTACGGTGACCCACAGTGCCTCCTCTCCTCCCTGTTAACTCTTGTTCAGTTGCTTTTATCCCTTCCCTTACATAGAGAGCTACTCCCCCCTCTTCTGCTCTCCCTGTCTCTCCTGTAGGTTGTGTACCCTGGTATGTTAACATCCCAGACATGGTTCTCTGTGTACCATGTTTCTGTGACTGCTACAATATCCAGGCATCCCTCTTCCATCAAGGCCACCAGTTCAGGGAGCTTGTTGCCCAGACTACAGGCATTGGTACTCACTACTCTCCATTTCTTGATGGCCTTACCTCTTTTTGCCCCATCCCTGTCCTTACTGCAACCTCTGAGGCAATGGCAGCGACCCTGGTGGTCCCTGGGTGGGAGAGGAGGTCCCACAAATCTTGGCCAACTCAGTCTAGAGATGAGCAACCTCCTCCCTCAGCCCAGAGAGGTGCCTGCAGATGGGACAACACCGCATCCTCCAGAACATCTCCCGGAAGACTGCTGCTTCACAGCCACTGCACTGCACTGCACCTCTCCCAACATGTCTTTTTTCTGGCCCCCTAACTGTTATTTGGAATACTTACTCTTTCCTCTGTTTGTTTTATTCTTTTTTTTTTCTTTTTTTTCTCTTTCTCTTCTCTCCCTACTTACTTACTGTCTCTGCACCCTTTTAGCTCCTGATCTTCCTGTTCTGAGACAAGAAGTTCCTATATTTCTCAGTAGTCTCCTTACTTGCTCAGAGTTAGACCTCCAGCAGCTGGGGGGATGGAGAGCTACTCTTGCCCTTCTAGGATGGTGAGTCTTTTGTGGCTTTGTGATCTCTCACTTCCTGCTCCCAAACAGAAAGTTCCTGTTGTCAGTTAAATCCTGTGCCTATAAAAGTAGAACTGGTTTAGGGTGGGGGTGGAGGTGAGGGAAGGAGGGCAATATAGCCCCAGTAGAAGTTTAGTTATACCAGTAGCTCCTTCCTCCTGGTTTTCTGTCTGCTTTGTGGCAGAAGCTATCTAGGGCAATGTTTATATCTGGTCTTAACCTGGCTCCGTCTAGCTAGCCTACCCCCTACTTTGCAAATTCTTTTCACCTAGTTAATTTCACAGATAACAATTCCCTTCTGAAACCTGTGACAGGCACCTAGATAAGTACACAGATAACAGATAACAATTTACTTCAACTGCCTTTTGACAAACACACTAACTCCTTTTTTTTACCCTAAATTGAAGGTCCCAGTACAAGAGATCTAGTTCTTAGCCCCAGTAGAGAAGTTTTAGTTATACCAGTAGCTCCTTCCTCCTTGTTTTCTGTCTGCTTTCTCCCATCTGGAGAGAGCAGTTAAACAGGTGTGTTAACTGGTCTGCTAACTCACTTGCTAATTCTTTAAGTATCGTCAGATGTAATCCATTAGGTCCCGGAGATTTGTTGGCTTTTAAATGGTCAAGCACCTCTCTGACTCTGCCTGTGGTAATACTAGGTGTTTCCATTTTTGGCACTGCCCTGCTGTTTGCCGTAATGCCGCAGCCAAGCATTGTGCCACTTTGTTCTTTGGTGAACACTGAACAGAAGTATTTGTTCAGAATGCTGACCTTATGCCTGTCATCCTCAACAATCATTTTCATCCTGATTTGAACTACCCTCTCTTCTTCTCTTTTCTTGTAGATATCTGAAAACCTGTTTGTTCCCTCTCTGACTTCTTCAGCTATCCAAAGCTCTGTGGCCAACTTTTGCTTGTCTAACTGCTGACTTTGCCTCCCTGCTCTTTAGTATGCATTCCTCCCACAGATCATTACCTGGTTTCCTTTTGCATTTGCAGAATGCTTCCTCTTGGTAGTAATGGCTGTTTTGACTTAACCCATGAACCAAATGGGGCATTTGTATGTGTTTCTCTTGGTCACTGTCCTTGTATCTGCCATTGTGGCCTCTGTGATGGTTTGTTTAATCATTTCCCAACTGTCTTCTACTACCAAGTGCTGGTGAATCTTAACTAGTTTTTTTTCTTGCTAGTTCCCTCATTCTATTGAAGTTTGCCCCTCTGAAATGTAGGACTTCTGCCATTGACTGGGATTTGATCTCCTTAAGGGTTATTTTAAGCCAAACTGAGTTGTGATTGATGTTTGCCAGCGGCTACTCAACTCTGATTCAGTTTTTCTGAGTTAGAGAGTGTTCTTCCTAGTAGGATAGGTGACTAACTTGGTAAGAAAGCAGTCTTGTAAGACATCACCCACTGATTAACTCCTCGATGATTTAGCTGCAGGGATGCCACAGTCCACATAAGGAATGTTAAGATCCCCACTACTAGTTCTCCCTTTAGTGACATTTCTTTGATTTCCTCTGGTAGCTCCCTATCCTTGTCCTCCACCTGGTTTGGGGGTATGAATACCACCCTGACCTGAATTTTCTTTCCTGCTGATGAACTAAGCTTAATCCACAGGGATTCCACTCCTTCTGTAAGGTTTATATCACAGGATGTTGGCTCTAATCCTATCCTAAACATATAGTACAAACTCCCTCCCTTGTCACCCCTCGTGTCCTTCCTAAAGAGTACATACCTGGAGGCTGTGAGATCCCAGTCATTGCTGTCAGATGCCTAAGTCTCGGTGACTGCAACAAGCTCTATACAGGATTCTGCCATCCATGCCTGCAGGTCACTCATCTTGTTATCCTGGCTTCTGGCGTTAATGCACACTGCTGTCCAGGAGCCTATGGTTGAACTGTTGCTTCTTCCACCTGCTGAATTGCTTTGTTTCCCATTACCCTGAACTTTTTTATGGTTCCTCAGTTCCTTTTTCTGGTTATACCTGTGTTGTGATTAAGTATGCCTTGATTGTGGGGGAAGGGCTAGTAAGCTATACCTGTGTTGTGATTAAGTATGCCTTGATTGTGGGGGAGTGGCTAGTAAGTTCCCATTTTCTGAATAATTGCTGAAAGGTAGATAGATACCTAGATAGGAAACCTAATTATCTGTCCATCTATCCATCCATCTGTCTGTCAATTTTGTGGACTAGGGTGTCTACCCCTGGTACTGCTTTTATTATGAATCAGACCAGGGTGCCCACCCCTGATACCACTTCTTTTTCCACATCTTCTTTCCAGGTTGACTGCCTGCCTTTCCCAATGCTTACATATTAAATATATTATAGAAGAGGATGGGGTGCCCACTGCCAGTACCACTACTCTAGACCCCACCGTTTCATCATGTCAGCTGCCCCTGTTCACCTATGTATATGATGATACTGGTGTGCCCACCCCTGGTGCCACCAAACAGTAACCTGATCCTAGGGTGCCCAATCCCCAGTGTCAGCTAACCCATGAAAAAAAGAAAATCATCCCCAATTTTTTTCACTTTACCTGCAAAAAAACAAAGTGGTATTTTGCTTTTCTGACACCCATCCACCCAACTCACCCAGAGCTCCCACTCAGCACCCACCACTCTACATCTCCCAACACACACTCACTCACCTGAACATGTCCCATGGTATACTTCCATTCTCTGAACAAAGACACATCTTGCTGCTGGAACTGGTGACTGCAATGTGAGAAAATAAGGTAAGTCCAGGTTAATGTATTTCAGTACAGTTTGAACTTTGATTCCAAACTTTGTCATTTTTACATATCTTGACCCCAAATTTTCAACATGGCCTCTTTGTGACTCCACCTCATGACCTGCAGTGCTGGAATTATGCAAATGTGATCAGAAAGATGATTTTGTTGTCACTTTGAAAAATCACCTTTTGGGCAGGATTTGAAAATTTGTACTGCCCTTGTTCACGAGGAGGGGTTACCAAAAGCTTATGTTGAAAATTTTGGGTCAAAATATGTAACAATGACAACGTTATGAGCATATGTTGAAATATTTCTATGCTTGCTTATAACTTTGATAATATTAAATATTTTGACCTAAATTTTCAACATAGTCATTTTTCACACCTCCTCACGAACATGACAGCTGTCATTTTTCAAGTCCTCACTAACACGTGCTTATGTACCTGTGGCACAGAACGAAGTTTCAGTGGGGATTTGAAAATTTCACCTACCAGGTTCATGAGGTGGGGTAGTAAGAAGGCTATGCTGCAAATTTGGTGTATAAATATGATAACATATGCAGGTTATGAATGAAAATTTTAATATTTCAATGTTCACTCATAACTTCTCTAATTTTCAATATTTTGACTCCAAACTTTCAACATAGTCATTTTCTACACCACCTCATAAACATGACTGGTGTCATTTTTTTAGATCCTGTACAAGATGTGTTTTTGCACACTTCTAGTGTGAAATGACATTTTGGCCAATATACTACATGCTACATCTGATGTCTATAAGGGGTGTCATAAAACAACTGTCTCAAAATTATTTCAACTTACTCATTTGTTAGGGAAGTTCAAGTCTGAATCAAAAGAGGGCAAGATCAATGGGACGTGGTTTGAATCTCTGATTCATCGGACCTGGGAAACGCATGCAATTTCTAAGGTTTACAAGGCTCTCTTTGAGCAGATTTACAAAAACATGGGTAACAAACCGCGATACTGGATGAACTGTTTAGGAGATCAGGGCCGTAATTGGGACCGTGTCTGGCGCCATACGTACCAGTATATCACTCAAGATAGATTGCGTATTATGCGATTCCATTTTTAAACAACTTGTTTTGGACCCCTTCCAGGTTATATACAATTGGGAGAGCTCCGGATGCTTTATGTTTCCAGTGTCATCAAACAGTGGGTGATCTCAAGCATATTTTTTTGGATTGTCCACAGGTTAAAGAGCTGTGGGATCAAATAAAGCAAAAGGCGGACTCGATACTGGGCATTGAGTCTTACTTCACTCCCGAAATCTGTCTCATAGGGGACTACTCTGACATTGCTGTTAAGCCCCGAAGATATTATATGGCTTTGATTTCATCTTCGGTCAAGAAAATTGTGTTAAGGCACTGGTTAGATAATTCCCCACCCGGTTATGTGGAATGGTTACAGGAATTACTTTTCAATTTGAGCATGGAGAGGTTTGGGGCAGTTAGGAGGGCACTCTCGAAATTTGATGGTGTGGGGCCTCTTCAGGCCCTACTGCTCCATTCATAGCTAACCGTGGGTTAGTAGATCCTGGCTAGTTCCCTTGCGTGCGGACCTCCAGTAGCCTTTGCAACCCAGGGAGGGGTGGTAGGATAGGTAGGAGGGAGTTTGGGGAGGGGGGAGCTATTAGTTTGAAAATGTACTGGTTGTTATCTAATGGCATTTGTAAGTGGCATGGTGTGGTCACAGGTTATCTCATGTAAAGTTGGTCTCATGACTTGTGTGCCAACAATCTGTTAATAAACTTGAATTTAAAAAAAAAACAACTATCTCGAACATTTGGGATCAAAATTTAAATATATATATATATATATATATTAGAGGCAAAAAAACTTTGTTTAATGCATCAGATAGGGTTTTCTACAGTGAAAAAGTGAGGAAATTCGGGGTTAGGGTTGAAAGCCCCCCTTGGACTCCCCCAGCCCAGCCCAGCCCCCCAACCAGCATCGGGTTGCGTGTTGGGGTCGTCAGCCCTAACTCTTACCCCATCACATGTGCAAAGAAGCAGAGGTATAGGAAAATGGGGTGAGAGTTAGGACCGATGACCCCAACGCGCACCCCAATGCCGGTTGGGGGGCTGGGCTGGGAGGTCCAAGGGCGGCTTTCAACCCTAACCCCAAATTTCCTCACTTTTTTCACTGTAGAACAACTCTGGGTTTTTGTTTCCCAGATGCATTACCATGTACTTCTTTGCATTGAATCTGAGCTGCCACATATTTGACCATTCCTCCAAACTTGCCAAGTCCCTTTTCATTCTTTCCACCCCACCTTGTGTATCAACCCTGTTGCAGGTCTTTGTGTCATCTGCAAAGAGGCATACCTTTCCTTCTAGGTGCTCTCCAATGTCACTTATAAATATATTAAAGAGGACCGGTCCCAGTACCGAACCCTGCAGTACCCCGCTAGTTACCCTCCTTTCTTCACTGTGGACTCCGTTTACTATTACCCTTTGCATCCTGTTGTCTTGCCAGTTTTTTACCCAGGCTGTCATCTTGGGACCCACTCCCAGGCTGGCTAACTTGTATATTAATCTTTTGTGTGGGACTGTGTCAAATACCTTGCTAAAATCATGGTAGTCCATATCCACAGCCCCTCCCTGGTCTACGACTTTGGTCACCCAGTCAAAGAAATCTATTAGATTCATCTGACATGACCTTCCTGCTGTGAAACCATGCTGCCTTGGGTCCTGTGCCCCACTGGCCTCTAGGTACTCAACAATTCTTTCTTTCAGAAGTGATTCCATCATTTTTCCTACCACTGACGTCAGACTAACTGGTCTGTAGTTTTCTGCCTCTGCCCTGCTCCCACTTTTGTGAAGTGGAATCACATTTGCCCTCCTCCAGTCCTCAGGTACCACTCCATCCTCCCATGATTTGTTAAAGAGAGTAGTCAGTGGTGTTACTAGTTCTACCCTTAGTTCTTTTAGTAGTCTTGGGTGAATCCCATCAGGCCCCATTGCATTGTCCACCCTCAGTTTCAAGAGTTCTTTCAAAACCCTTTCTTCTGTGAATGGACTGGTATCGACCCCCCTATTTAGAGTTTCTCCCTTGTTCGGTTTAGGCACCTCCCTCTCCTCATCTGTTGTGAATACTGAGCAGAAATATTCATTCAGTATCCCTGCTTTTTCACTGTCACCCTCTGCCCACATTCCCTCCCCTTTATTAAGTCTCTGTATCCCTCCCTTGGTCTTTCTTCGCTCCCTAATGTACCTATAAAAGGTTTTATCCCCCTTCTTAACAGAGTTGGCTATCTTTTCCTCAGTTTGTGCCTTTGTTATTCTGACTGCCTTTCTTGCCTCCTTCTGCTTTAACTGATAAAGTTCTCTGTCCTGCTCCTTCTGTGTTTCCTTATATACCCTCGAGGAAAGGAGGGGGGGGGACATGATAGAAACTTTCAAGTATCTCAAGGGAATTAACAAGGTAGAAGAGGCTAGTATCTTTAGAAGAAGAGATGTGCAAGAACAAGGGGGCACAATTTGAAGATAGAGGGGGGACGGCTCAGAGGTAATGTTAGAAAGTATTTTTTCACAGAGAGAGTTGTGGATGCATGGAACAGCCTTCCTGAGGAGGTTGTGGAGTCAGAAACAGTGGGAGAATTCAAAAATGCATGGGACAGGCATAAGGCAATTCTAGTGGGGGGCAGGAGGGAGGAAGTAAGCTGTTGATTAACTAGAATCTGCAGCTTATCCATCAGGTAGGGAAATGGGCAGACTGGGTGGGCCAAGTGGTCCATATCTGCCGTCAGATTCTATGTTTCTAGGTGCTCTGAAAATATTTCTGAGCACCTGTTCGCATTACCGCTCGTAATGCAGACAGTCGTCGGGTTGGCCGTGGAGGTGAGAGGAGGGCTGTGCCAGTTGCCAGCTGGCCAAGGGTGGGGGCTGCTGGGTGGCTTGGATGAATGGGTGGGGGTGGGTGGCCACTAGACTACCAGGTATATGATTAAATCACTATTTGTTTCATTACACTGGGGGTGCTAGTCTACCAGGGATCTAGAAAAATGGGGTGGAGCCACTACACTACCAGGGCATTACTTCATAAATATATATTTTATTGGGGGACCACAAGACTACCAGAGATGTAAATATTTTATTGGGGGGGGGCACTAGACTACCAGGGATCCTTATAACATTATTTTGGCCATGCAAATAGGGCACAACGAAACCCCCTGGACAGAAACCAGCTTTATTTGGCAGTATAGGGCACCCCTGGGCTAAGAAAATTGCTTCTTAAATGTGGCCATCTTGTCCCTCACTCTTATTCAAGAGTGAACAATTTATTTGATTGCGAGGATGCAAAGACTTTGACTGCGAGCTTCTTTGATAGCAATCATACATCGCGAGCAAGGGAAGAGATGGCTGGATGAAAAAAGCTATTTTCTCAGCCCAGGGGTGTCGTAAGAAGTCAAACATGGGTGTGTTTTACTCATGGGGCTTTGTTCTGATGAACCATGGTGGTGAATTACTGTGATTATGCATATTTTTTAAATTGCAATCATTTTAATTCTTTGATCGTGACCCTGCGAATTCTTTGATCGCGAGCCTGCAAATTCTTTGATCATGAGCTTCTTTGATCGCGATCGTGCATCACGAGCGAGGGACGAGATGGCCCAATTAAAAAAACAATTATCTCAGCCCAGGGGTATCATAGGAAGTCAGATGAGGGTGGGTTTTACTCAGGGGGCTTTGTTCTGTTGAACCATGGTGGTGGTTTACAGTAATTCCTTTAATTTTTTGATTTATTAGGTTTTTAAATCTTTGTTTGTGAGCCTGCAAATTCTTTGATCGTGAGATTCTTTGATCGCCATCTTTGATCACGAGGGAGTGACAAGATGGCCAGATGTTTTATAATGGAATAGATAGGGAACTTTTATAAAACTTTGATATTGAATATCTTGGGAACAGTTTGGTCTTTTGACTTGAAATTTGGAGGGAAGAAAGGCTATATCCCACAGATGTGTCTTTTGGTGGTTTGGTCAACAAATAGTACAGGGCAGCAAAGTTATGGCACTACAAGGTTGACAGAAACCAGCTTTATTTGGCAGCATAGGGCACCCCCGGGCTAAGAAAATTGCTTCATAATTGTGGCCATCTCATCCCTCACTCCTATACACGATCGTGATCAAAGATTCTCGCAATCAAAGAAATTGCAGGCTCACAATCAAAGCAGAAAAAATGGAAAAACATGATTTTTTGACTGATTTGAAGCGAATCAACACCATGGTTCGATAGAACGGACCCTCCTGAGCAAAACCCACCCTCTGTGTGTCCCAAGCCCACCCCTGAGCTGAGATATTTGTGTTTTTAGGTCACGATGCAAGATCGCGATCAAAGATTCTTGCGATCAAAGAATTTGTCGGCTCGCAATCAAAGATCGTTAGCTAGCCATGAACAAAGAATTTAAAAGCTAAAAGCTCTATTTTTGGACTGAATTTGATGGAACTAAAGCCATGGCTCTATAGATCAGGGTCTCCTGAGTAAAACCCATCGAAGTTGTATTTCAGAAGTGACCCCTGAGCTGAGATATTTGTGTTTGTGCAATCGGAAAACTGAAAACAAGATGGTGGACCTTGCGGTCAAAGAATTTTTAAAATTCCTTGGGATCAAAGATTCTTGAACCGCAAGACTGCAAATTCTTTGACCGCCAGGTGGGACGAGATGGCCAGAATCCCGATTCTTTGCAAGATATACATATAAATTTTCCCATTGACTTATAATGGGAACTTAAAAGTGCCATTTACTTTTGAATGCCTTAATATTTTTTCACCAAACAAAAAGTGGCATGTTCGGCCACCAAAGCTCTTTCAAATGAGTCATCTCACAGAGTGGCATGCCACACAATGGCCGTGCAGGACCACATTTGGAATGCCGAAAGGTGCCTCCAAGAATGGATAATTTTGCATTTTCCACCATTTTGTACACAAAGAACAGCGCGCTGACAGAAACGCAATTTGGCAAATCAAGAGATCCAGTGCACCCCAACGCGTGTTCCAAATTTCAGCCAAATCCATTGAATGGGTCCAAAGTTATTAACATCCAAACTTTTGACTTTAGTATGTAACTTGCCACTCAACCCTAACTATAGTGGCACGACTGTGCCACTATAATTATTGTTAAGAAACCATTTTGTGTTGTGCCACTCTTTATCCCAGTGCATATGCTTTGTGGTCCCATTCTGGTAAGCTGAGCTTGGGGCTGAGCTTGGAGAAGCAGCTGGATTGGTTGAGGGTGGGGGGATGGCACCATTATGCAACACGCCCAACAAGGGAATGAAAACTGCAGGGTTCTTCACATGGGCCTGGATGCCATATAGTGAAGACAACTGTCCTTTGATCCATCCAGAAACTGGCCAGGCTCTCATCTCTTCCCTCCCATCCTTCTCCACCATTGATGGGTTTCCTCTTGAAGTGGTTCATTCTTTCAGGTTCCTCAGTGTGTGGCTTGACAGCAGGCTTGATTTCTTTGACCACATAGATGCCATTCTCTCCAAACTCCACCCCAAGCTTGGTGCCCTGTACCATAATAAAGACTGCCTGTCCACTGGGAGCAGGTTCCCAAAATGGTGCTGCCAGTCTTTGACTATGCAGATCTGGTTTACGGTTCCACTCCCTCCTCTTGCCTTATCAGATTGGCCACCCCCCTGTAATGCTTCTGTCATTTGACAACTAACTGACCCCCTCACACCCATCACTGGACACTCTTACTCAATTTCCATGCTCCCTCTTCCCTACTGTTGCCTGCAGCATTGTGAATCATTGTTCTCTAAATTCTGTCTTGAGGCCCTGCCCACATACCTATCCACACTCATCTGTCCCATTCCATCTGCCTCTTACTCCCTTCACTCCAGGGATCCTGGTATCTTCACCCTCCCTCACCCTTCATCCTTCTCTGGGTAGTCAACATTCTCTTATTGTTTCTCCTCTATATGGAACCTCCTCCAGTCTTCTCTTTGTCTTTCATCCTCTGCAACTTCCCTAAAGCATCAGCTTAAACTCCTGCCCTTCCCCTCCTTCTCCTGTCTGCTCCCTACCTGACCTGGTCTGTGCTCCTGGCCCTTCACCACTTCTTCCCCCTACTCAGTGGCCGATATTACTTCTTATTTCATTGCAGTGATATGTTCAATCAGTTGTTTGACTGTATTTCAAGGAAGTAGAGTGTGCTTTTTTCCTGTCACCCACTTTTGTCAATTTGCACATGATCAGCTGGCTTTACTGTTCAAGTGTGTGCATGCCTTCATTTATAGGTCGCTCCTGTAAAAAAGCTTTCAGCTTAGTGTGCTATACCTGGTTAAACAACTAAATAAAAAAAATATATATATAATAAAGCAGTCAGACGTGGAGGAGGGCAGGTTGTTGTGGTCATCTTCTTGTAATGAGAATTGGTTGCTTCTGTAGGGGGAAGGAGGATGGGAGTAGGGTGCTGCCAAGGTGGGGGGTTGGGAGGGACTTATTTTAATATTTTTTTGAAGTGCAGACAGGTGCTATATTACTTTAAAAGATAGTGGCTTGCTGTGGAGGCAGGATGGGTTGTGCCAGTTGCCCATTGGAGGATTTTATTTTAAATGATAAATGATGTCTAACAAAACTGTGGGTGCTGGGGGGAAGAGGGTGGGACCTGACTGCTGATAGAGGGTGGGGGAGGAAGGGGGTTACATTTTACTGGGCTTTGGACTTGGAGAAGGATGGGGAATGTTTTTGTCTTTTTTTTTGCGAGGCTCACAAATACTGAATACCAAAATATCTGGCTGCTAAATACTGAATATTTGGCTGAATATTTGGAAAAGGGCATTCAGACACCCTAAATAGTCAGCATGATCATGCACAGAAAGTTCACCAGAGGCAGTGTACATTTTGTTGACAGCCTATAAGCTTTTCTTTTGTTATTTTATGTTAGGCACTAAGGAACCAGGGTCTAGACGCAGCAAGGTAGGAAGCCAGTCTTGAACAAGTGTCCATAAATTGTCACCATATTGAATATGCTATATTAATACATGCTTGGGTATTGTTGCACTGCTAACTGTTCCCAGTTGCTGCTGCTAATATCTCTGAGACTGTTTGCTCTTTAATCAATAATCCCTGGTTGAAACTGCTATCGGTGTTGCAATTAACAGCCACACTAGGGTACTTGCTAACATAGTAATAGTGTTCAATTTACTCAGTTTGCTGCCTTGCAACCATTTTGCTTGCTGCTAAACTGTTACACTGCAACTCACTATCTGGAGTCTGTAAATATGGTAAGGGGTTAGTTGTCACCTATCCTAAGAAGAACTAGTCCTCTGGTAACAATCTGATTTAAGTGCTGTCTTTTCTGAGTTTTGCTGCCTACTAGCTTGTGACACTACAACTCCCTATCTGGGGTCTGCTAACAGGGCCGATTGCTGTTGTGCAGTTAATTGTGCTGCCTACCACACTCCTACCCTACACCTCCCTCTGGGGCCTGCTAACATGTACTAAGGGCTCAGTTTGTTATTGGAATGCTACATAAGTCTTTGGCACACTAGATGGATCTTGCTCCCTTTGCCATCAGTTTTAATGTTTCTATGTTTCTGAGTCTGTTCTAGCTAGTCTGATGCCATGCAGATAATTAATATTTAGATTTTTTGTAATTAGGTACACTGCTACCCTGCAGCTCCATGTGCTGAGGTTTGTCAGAGTATTGGAACAAAAGTGGTAGTAGAGCTGTGCAGAATATAAAATTTGCACTGAGAGTGCTCTGGAATTGCCAGTCTGATTCCATGGAATTTTGCAGAATTTGCTCAAATATTCTGCAGAATTTTCTCAAATTTTAATGTCAGTATGTTTGCTTTAATTTTACAAGTTTGCATCCAAGTTACACCAAATTTGGTATGTATACATTATGACTGACATAAGTGTACGACATCTCAGAGTAGCAGATTGAAAGGGGTGGAGTTATGGGTGACCACACATTTAATCAAAATTTAATTTTCAGTTATTCAATCTTATTTTAAAATTTCTTATCCAAATTTCTCCACAATTTCAGGACTCAGAGAAACATACAACATGGGTAGGTGCACAATGCTTTTAGCTCAAGCATAAAAGGTGGCTCACCTATAGGTAGCCAAACATTTTTCCAAAATTTAGATTCTTGTTATTTTAGTATAATTTTAAGAGTATTCACTGAAATTTTGTAAAAGTCTACAGGTATACAGATTATCACTACATTTATATATGCTCATAGTTTCAGACTTCTTGCTTCAAAATGGACTGAGTTATAACCTGCCAAATGTTGCCAAATTAACATTTCGGTTATTTCCCTTTAGTTGTAAAACAACATATCCAAATTTAACCAGAGTTGAAACCTTCAAACTACAATATCACATGATCAATGTTGACAAAGTTTATTTTTACAGCTTTAAATGCTGCTGAATTAAAAGTAGTTAAACTTTTACATTTCCAAATAACATTTTTCAAGAATGTAAACTGCAAATGTACAGTATTAACCCCTGAAACTTTAAAACTAGAGTGTGCAATGCAATTAAATTTGGCAGGTTCGTACACTTTATAAGGAGACTGTGTGTATCAATTCAATTCAATTTAATTTTTATACTGTAAGGTATGTGATCAAAAATGCCCATTTTCACAAATGTCCAGTGGTACAAAAATTTGATAATACAGAGAAAAAGGTAAAAGCAATATTCAGAAAATGTGATGGTATTTAAAACAGGAACAGTGTATATGACAGGAACGCCGAGCACACAGACTTTTTCTGCCACCCTCCTGGTCCTGCTTCTTGGACTAACAACCAGACAACTCCTGCACCCTGAGCAGCACCTCTGGATCCTGGTGGCACTCAGCGCCCGCCACTGCCAAACACACAGACTTTTTCTGCCACCCTCCTGGTCCTGCTTCTCAGACTAACCACTAGGTAATTACTGCCAAACTCCTGCAGCCGCCCAGTTTTCAGCGCCTCCCTGATTGGTGCACCTACTGACTTGTTAGACCCTGATTGGACCAGCGAGCAGCCATAAGCATCCAATTGATGTGCCTTCCTGACCGAGCCAGCCAAGCTGCTATACGGCACTTGGAGCCCTTCAGTCAGATTGCCAGGAGTGGCCGATT
This sequence comes from Neoceratodus forsteri, assembly GCA_016271365.2. Taxonomy (NCBI): domain Eukaryota; kingdom Metazoa; phylum Chordata; order Ceratodontiformes; family Ceratodontidae; genus Neoceratodus; species Neoceratodus forsteri. The sequence continues at coordinate 81,244,048 of CM057455.1, forward strand.
AGCCGAGGACAAACTATTACAGCAAAGCTTGCTTTTTTCTCCCGCCCCACCACTCCCTCCCAGGCCACTTATTAAATATGCTACTTGCCCCTCCCCTTCTACCTGCTCCAATCCCATTGGCGATAAGTATCACCCCTTTCCCACTCCTCTTCTCACCCCAGCTATCATCCTAGCGGTCCTTGCGACCACTCCTCTTCTCACATATGCTTCACTGCATAATCTGTGCCTCCTGTGCATTAGTCAATTATGGCACAGCCAGTAAGGAACCTCTTCCTGATCTCCTCCTTCCTATTTTTCTTACCTCCCTTAAATCCTCCTATAAGTTGCTACCCTGCTCCTCCACCCTCCGTTGTAATAACCCATCCTACAAATGCCCCCCAAATGGCCACTGCATCTCTTTCAGCCACTACCTGGTCCTGCTTCCCTATGAGCCCCAGCCCCTCGCTCTATTCCTAAGGCTGTCTTTTCGTTGCCCTCCCCCAAATTAGCTCCCATGCTCCCCACACTGCCTGCCCTAAAGCCACCCCCAAGTGGCGCTCGTCCAAATCATGGTGCCTTTACATACTTCGTCACCACTTAACCCTTGCCTTACTACTCTGGCAGCAGGGCACATACACCCAAGCCCAGACCCAACACCAGCCCCCGTCGTTCAGACCCAATGACTAACCCCCCCACTGGCCACCACTAACACTCGGTCTGGCTCCCTCCACTGGGGGCTATGATTACTCCACCTAAACATTTGAAGCCAAGCCCCCAAGCTAGATCTGCTCCAGGTTCTAGCCTCTCACCATGCCCCTGACATAATCATCGTATCTGAGACCTGGCTAAACCCAAACCATCTGGTTACAGCCATCGCCATCCCAGGTTTTACTATCACTCGGCAAGACCGCCCCACCAGAGGCAGAGAAGTGGCTATCTACACCAGCTCAAACTTACATTTTTCTGTCATTCTCGCTAAATCTGTGCCCATAGCCTACGAACTGCTTATGCCGAAACTGTCCCCTCCTTCCTCACTCCCTATCTTTTTGGCTGGTATTTATTGCTGCTCTGGCACCCTGACCGCAACAGTCACTGACCTCCTAAGCCAACTAACGTCTCTAGCCTAGTCAAGAGAACTTTACGTTATGGGTGACCTTAATCACAACTGGCCATCCCCTGCTTTTAACAAAGCCTGTACCGGGATAGCTGCTCTCAAACTTACCCAAACCATCTCAGAACCTACATGCTCAAATCATAAGGCCGGCAACCACTGCCTACTTGACTGGACACTCACCTCTCATCCCCACCATGTCATCAGCTCCGGCCTTCTCCCTGACTCCATAAGCGACCATCATATAACCTACTTAGTGCGCAAAATCCACCGGGTTAAATCCCCTCCCAAATTTCTATTCCAATGGTCATATAAAACTCTAAACCTCTCCTCCCTGCTGGAAGAACTAGCTCACTCTAATTGGGAACTCATCCTTTGAAGCACTAACATGGATGTTACCCTTACACACTTTCAGAACACCTTCCTTAGCGCCTGGGATAAACATGCCCCCTTGCACCGCACTAGGGTCTGAGGGATTCAACTTCCCTGGATTTCCCCTGAGCTAATAGCATGCTAACAAGCCCATGACAGGGCATGACAAAATTACAAAACCACGCTCCTCCCAGGCGACAACATCACCTACCGCATGCTCCAAAAGAAGGGCACCAAGGCCACCCGATTAGCCAAGGCCGATTATTTTAACAACACCCTAAATGCCAATCTTGGTAGGCCATCTAAATTCTAGAAAGTCATCAACTCCCTTTTCCCCACTCCAACAACAAACCCCTCTTCTACTCTCCCAAGGGACTCTCCTCTCCGACCATCTGATGGTTGCCTCTGAGTTCAACTTCTTCTTAGCTACATGTGCAACAACACTCATGGACTCCCTTCCATCAGTAACTCTGCCCAGTCTATGGACAGTTACCCCTTCACTGCCTGGCCAGAACCCTTTCTCCTTCAGGCTCATCTCTCCCATGGAAACCTTAGATGCCCTTCGCACCCTGAACCCCGCTAAAGAAAAATCTTCCAACTGTCTAGACACCAAACTCCTCTTCTTATCTGCCCCTGCCATAGCTGCTCCCCTCACCGCTCTACTAAATCTCTCATTCACCACTAAATCAATCCCCATGGAGTGGACCCCACTACCACTGTAAACTACCACCGCATCTTCTTCCTCCCCACTCTCTCTAAACTCCAGGAACATCTTGTGCTCTCACACAACTCTCTCACGTTCTCTCTGAAACCAACTTCTTCTCACCCTTCCAGTCCTGGTTTAGAAAAAGCCACTCCACCACTACCTCCCTATTAAGACTCACGAATTCCATCCTCTTGGGGATGGACAAAGGCCAAATTACATTTGCAATCTTCATCGACTTAGCCAAAGCTTTTGATATGGTATCCCAACCCCTCTTAATATCCTGCCTATCAGGTGCTGGATTATCTGCGATGGCCACAAACTGGTTCAGGGCCTACCTGTGAGACAGAACCCAATCTGTAAAAATAGCTGACTCCACCTCTTCCCCACTCCCTATTACCACTGGCATTCCCCAGGGCTCAGTGCTCTACCCCATTCTCTTCTCCATCCTAATAAATGATCTGCCAAAAACTTGCTCTACTACCTCAATACATATGTATGCAGATGACACAGTCCTCTTTACCTCCAGCCAGACCCATGAAGAAGTCGCCTCCAATCTCCAGACCGACTTCAACAAGGTACAGCACTGGTTTAACTCCCACCAACTCTCCCTCAATGCCAAGAAGACAGTCTCTATGACTTTCAGCACTAGACAGCGACTATCCAGACTTGCATCCCAGCTGATCTTCCATACCCTGGATAATTCAGACCTAGAAGACGTGTCTTCCTTTAGGTACCTGGGGGTCTGGCTTGACCACCACCTCTCCTTCTCCACCCATGCGGATGCCATCCTGTCAAAACTGCGCCCTAAGCTTGCTGCTCTCTATGGAAACCGCACCTGTCTCCCGCTACCTGTGAGACGCGAAATCATCCTGAAAATGATACTACCTTCCTTCGACTACTGCAATATAGTCTAAAGCTCCACCCCCAAGTCCACCCTATCCAGAATGGACCCCCTCTTCAATGCTTTCTGATATTTTGCCCTCGATGCCCCCCTTGTACCCATCACTGTGAGCTTTTCCATTCCCTGGCCCTACCATCCCTGAGCAACCGGCGATTACTTCACAGTGCTAAATTTGTTTCTAATTTCTGGCTCGGTTCCATTCCGCCCTACCTCACCACCTCCTTATCTTCTCCACCTACTCCTTCTCATGCCCTCAGGTCTACTGACTCCAGATGATTGGTAATCCCTCACTGAAGGACTTCTGCAGGCCAATTGGCTTTCTCTTACCACCTCCCTAAGCTCTGGAATGACCTTCCAGCCAAAATCTATGATTCTTCCTCCAAACATTCTTTGTCCTCTGCCCTCACTAACTTCTATGTGCCAAAATGTACATGTCCCTGACCTCCTCTCCCCATCCCACTTACCTGTGTCTTTCCTCCCCTCATCATTTCCATACATGGCCTGACCAGCAGCTTGGCCTTTGGGCACTAAAACTGGCTTATAATTACCCCACCAACCCAAGCACTTGCCCACTTCCTGCACTTCTGCTTATCTCCATGACAAATGCCTTCCCTTAGTCAATTTCAGTCAGCTTTGCTTTGTGTAACCTATTCAGACCTAGTCATTGCTCCCTGTTCCAAAGCTTCCAGGCTTCTAGTACTATCTGACAACTCTGTGTATCATAATACATCCTAAGGCAAGGAAATAGACACTTATGCATGTATACATGGTTGTAGATATGTAATCAAAATATGTAATGTCACTCTCATTGTGGAACATGTATGTAGTGTCCCTCTCTTCATGTAAATAAGTATGTAATGCCACTCTTATCCATGTAACAAAGCTTGAAATGGCACCCTTAGTTCATGACTCCAATGTACAACTCAATTGCTTGCTTCATGTACACTGTTCTTCTCTGTACTCCCTCTCCCCTGGTTGCACTGTGAGATGAGCATCTTGTTGCTCAGAGTGCCTCTCCTGGTGAAACATTTTCAATAAATAAATCTAGAATAGTAAAAGAGAAAAAATACAAAGCATACAACAACAGAGCCAATATACAGATACTTATAAACTCTAAGGTATCAATTTTATTAGTTGCTTGCTGCAGGAAATTGTTAATTAACATGTGCACTTAAAGTCAAATTCCATAAGTCTGTGAAAATTGTGGAATTTTATGAAAACTCCATGAAACTGGAATTTGCAAATTTCACTCAACCTTATCTGAGGGATTCAAATTAAAGGATAGTTGTATGAGAAGCAGATAGAACAGGGGTCACCAGATTCAGGAGTTATGCATAGTTTCACAAAGAAATGGACAACTGAGCTGGGTAACACACCAGTGGTAGAACCCCCCAGTTGGAGCAAGGAGACACAAAGTATCAATAATTCCAACCTGAATGCAGGATATATAAGGACACCCAGTAAATTGATGGATCCATGAATAGTCATCGGCAAAATTATCGAACAACCGTACAGTGAAACCATCATGTCAACTGCATTTGTGGTTGGCATATGGTTTCTCACTGAGGAACACAGTTTTCTTTGGGGTCTTTGCTCCCCAAACCTCCCATGTGGGGGACTGTGGCCCCTGCAACCCCCCACTAAACATAATCAACTCTGAGTCAGAGCTGATTAGGGCAGGGGGTGCAAGACCCCCAGAATTCAGTGCCGGGGTCCAGTACTGACACTACAACGTCCTGGTGCTGTAGTCACTGTAGTTATGGTCACTGTCAACTTTTCACTGTCGGCAGAGTATACCTATATTGATGATCCAGGGAGCCTGATGTATGTGCAAATCTGGGACTTAGAGGTACTCAAAAAGATGTAGTGTGAAAAGACAAGTTCTTGGGTACCAGGAAGGAAGAATTTTGGCTATTCGAACAGGAGAAGAAAAAGAGTAGGTGGCTCACATTTTAAGGGATTTTGCTACTGTAGGATCAGTAGTTCTACTGAGTCAGTCTGGCTATGCTAATGGAGGGGGGCAACACAGTCACCCAGAGAGGAATATTAGGACTGCAGAAAAGCTCAGTCCAGCTTATCAAATGAAGTAGTGATACATGCATTGTGAATCTTAAATTCCACAAAAAGAATTCTGGATACATCATCTATGTGCTAACATAAATATTTGAGAAAATGTTACCCATATTTTTTTTTGTTTCTTTCGCTGTAAATTTAAAACTGCAGAACCAATTTATCCAGTTCTATTAGGACACCAGGAATCACTGGCATTGTATATGTATGTCAAATGTTAAATCTATGCCTGCAAGAACAGAGAAGTTACAAACCTCTAAACTGTTGAGAGTTTTCACAGAATTTTGCAAATGTTTACATAGTAAAATGTTGTACCATTGTAATTTAGAAATTTCTGACCCAATTCTCTCCATATTAAGAAGATTCTATAACCATTACAAAAAGGTTATTTGTGCTGATTTACACATGTTTAGCTCTAAAGGTGCCTGAGTTATATGCAAATAAACTTTTTCACGAAATGTCCCACAAAAAATAAAATGACAGACTTTGAGCACATATAATTTTGAGACAATACAACCTAATGTTATGACATTTGTCACATTTTTAGAACACCTATCATCAAGAAAGCATGCCAACTTTAAGATCTCTAGCCCAATAGACAGTTTACGTATACAGTATGTAGATGTAAACGTCCATTAAATTTCCACAAAAAATAAAATGACAGACTTTGAGCACATACTTTTGAGACACCCCATCCTAATGTCATGCAAGTTGTCACATAGTTAGAACACCTATCATCACATAATTATGCCAAATGTAAGATCTCTGGTCTAAAAGATGACTGAGGTATGTGCAGATAAAATATTTTCATGAAATTTACAAAAACACATAAAATGACAGATGTAGGGCTCTTATAATTTTGAGATAATCCAATCTAATCTCATGATAGTTGATGTGTCATTAGAAATTATCCAAGAAGGTATGCATGACAGAAGTCAGAGTTCTGCCTTAATAGACCACATAGTTATGACCAAATTAATACAGTTTAAAAATTCAGTGAAATTCCAATAACATTTCACAAAATTTCATGGAACTGCATGAAATTTCATTGAAATTTCAAGAATTTGGAATTGCCTCATTCTGCAAAGCTCTAGTGGCAGCTCACCCTGGAGGTGTTGCTCACTCATCCAGCAACACTCCGATGCCAATAGAGCTGCCACCCAAAAACACCCCTAGGCTTGCTAGTAACCTACCATCTGCTTAATAATGCTAGAGACTATGTGATAAGATGCTGGTGATTGTATTCATCACCCTGTTGCCTCTCAGCCTACTACTTGATCCTTGTAAGTCCAGCCCTAATGATCACTACTCGATCCTTCATCCAGTCATACTGCCATAGGACTGGTAAATACCAGAGGCATTAATGAGGCTAAAGACCTTTTAACCCTGTGCTGTACCTTCCAGTCTAAACTCAAATGAGAAACCCACACAGCAGGGCTGGCAACTCCTAATCTTCATTCTGCATAGACAGGGAGGGATGGGGAAGTCAACCCCAGACTACTCTACAATCTTTCTGGTGCCTCTATTCCATTACACAGGGGCCTTAAAATATTTTATACTAATGCCAAACACCTCCCACAAGCTTGATGGGTCTCACTGAACAACCTAGACTTCTTTATTCAAGAAGAAACATGACTTTAGAAACATAGAAACATAGAAGTTGACGGCAGATAAGGACCGCAAGGCCCATCCAGTCTGCCCATTTCTTTTTCTACCTTATAAATGTGCCATCGGCCTTTGCTCTGTCAGTGGCCTATCTAGTCATAGTCATTTGTATTGCTCCCTTATGCCTATCCCATGCCTGTTTGAAGCCCTGCACTGTATTCATAGCCACCACTTCTTGTGGTAAGCCATTCCATGCATCCACCACCCTTTCTGTGAAAAGAATTTCCTCACATTCCCCTTAATCAGCCTCCCTCTAATCTCATGCTGTGTCCTCTTGTCCTGCTATTTTCTTATATTTAAACATGTTAGACTCTTTTACCTTGTTTATGCCCTTAAGGTGTTTGAATGCCTCGATCATATCACCTCTCTCCTCCTTTGCTCAAGGGTATACATATTGAGCTCCGTTAATCTGTCCTCATATGTCTTCTGATGCAGTCCCTGCACCATCTTGTTGCCCTTCTCTGGACTGCCTCAATTTTGTTAATGTCCTTGTGAAGGTGTGGCCTCACACTGCTGCGCAGTACCTCCAGATGGGGCTAACCAGTGTCTTGTACAGAGGATTATTACCTCCCTCTTCGACTTGTGATACCCTACTAATACACCCTAACACCCCCTAGCCTTACCTACTGCTTTAGGAGGTCTGCTTGGATGATTTTAGTCATCAGTGATGATGATGCCCAGTCTCTTTCTTCCTTTGTGACTGCTAGCAACTCCTCCCAGCCTATAGGTGGCTTCAGGGTTTCTCTTCCCTATGTGCATGATTTTGCACTCTTTGCATTAAATCCCAGTTGCCACTCTTCTGACCATTCTGCTAGTTTATCCAGATCTCTTCTCATTCTGCCCACCCCATCTGGATCATCTACTCTGTTGCAGATCTTGATGTCATCTGCAAACAGACAAGCCTTACCCTCTAGTCCATCTGCAAGGTCACTAATGAAGATGTTGAAGAGGACTGGCCCCAGGACTGATCCCTGAGGTACCCCACTTGTGACTTGCATCTCTTCTGACTGTATACCATTTACCACCACTCTCTGTTTTCTGCCCGTCAACCAGTTTGCCACCCAGTTGACCAACTTCGACCCACCCGAGCCTACCCAGCTTATTTATCAATCTTCTATGTGGAACAGTGTCAAAGCTTTGCTGAAGTCAAGGTAGGTGACATCAACTGCTCCCCTTGGTCCACCACTCTGGTTACCCAGTCAAAGAAATCTATGAGATTAGTTTGACAGGACCTTCCTTTGTAAACCCATGCTGTCTTGGATCCTGTGCCCCTATGGATTCCAGGTGTTGCACTATCCTTTCCTTAAGGAGTGCCTCCATAATCTTGCCCACTACTGAGGTAAGACTGGCTGGTCTGTAGTTCCCCGCATCCTCCCTGCTACCACTCTTGTGGAGCGGGATCACATGAGCCCTTCTCCAGTCTTCTGGGACCTCTCCTGTGCTCAGAGACTCACTAAACAATTCTGCTAATGGCTCTGCTAGTTCCTCCTTTAGCTCCTTAAGGCACTCTGGGATGTATGCCATCAGGTCCCATTTCCTTATCCACCTGAGCTTATCAAGCTCTTGTAGACCCTTTCTTTTGTGAAGGGAGTAGTGCCCCTCCTCCACCCTGTGTCCATGATGCTGAGCTGTGGGCCCTGCCCTACCTTCTCTTCAGTAAATACTGAGCAAAAGTATCTATTTGGATAGATGCCTTTACAGGGTCCTCCTCTCACATGCTCCTTTCTCCATTAAGCTTAGCAATACCCCTCTGGACTTTCTCCTTTCACTAATGTATCTATAGAAAGTCTTGTCACCTTCTTTTACTGTTCGTGCTAGTGTTTCCTCAGTTTGGGACTTTGCCTGCCTTACTGCCTTACCTGCTTCCCTTAGGGCAGTTTGGTATGCCTCCTATCTTCATCCGCTGTGTTCCTTATATTTCCTGAAGGTCAGCCTTTTGGCTCTGACCTTTTCTGCTACTGTATTTGAGAACCAAAGTGGTTTCCTTCTTCTTTGCACTTCCTTTTCTGTCTAACACAATGGGATGTTGCTTCAAGTATTGCATCCTTAATGCTTGCCCACTTTGCCTGTACCCCCTCACCTGTGTTTCTTTTTGCCAGGGCTAGCTTAACTCTGTTGGCCATCTTATCAAACTTTCTCCCTGTATTGCCTCCTTGGTCATTGACATCCCTGCCTACCTCACCCACAGACAGGATTGCTCTAAGAGATGAGGCAGAGTTTTTATTTATGTATTTGTTTGTTTGTTTCTGAGTTTGTGTTTTAGTTATTTACAAATTGGTAACTGATAAAGGAAAAGATGGAAGGTTTGATACATTTTATTTGATCAACAAGTGTCTTGTACAAAGATGGAATTATCCACAAGCTTTCGGGGCCACGTGGAAACATAGAATTTGATGGCAGATAAGGACCGCTTGGCCCACCCAGTCTGCCCATTTCCCTACCTGATGGATAAGCTCAGATCCTAGTTAACCAGCAACCTACTTCTTCCTACCCCCAACCCCTAGAATTGCCTTATGACTGTCCCATGCATGCTTGAATTCCACCACTGTTTTTGACTCCACAACCTCCTCTGGAAGGCTGTTCCATACATCCACAACCCTCTCTGTGAAAAAATACTTTCTTAAATTACCTCTGAGCCGCCCCTTCTATCTTCAAATTGTGCCCCCTTGTTCTTGCACACCTCTTTTTTTGAAAGATGCTACCCTCTTGGACTTTGTTGATTCCCTTGAGGTACTTGAAAGTTTCTATCATGTTCCCCCTCTCCCTCCTTTCCTTGAGGCTATACATATTAAGCTCTTTAAGTCTCTCTTCATATGTCTTCCGGTGCAGACCCTGCAACATTTTAGTTGCCCTCCTCTGGACAGCTTCCATCCTGTCTATGTCTTTGTGGAGATTGGGTCTCCAGAACTGCACGCAGTACTCCAGATGTGGTCTCAGGATATGACAGTGATGTGTACCTTGCCCTCTTGAGGAAGGTCCCTTTTTCAGGTGAATAGCAAACTGAGCAACAAGCAGTATTTATATCCACTGTGGAGCAATTGAAAATCAGGAAGTGAAGTAGGAAGGTGATAAAGGGGACTAGAGATGAAAGTCTAAGATGCAAAATAAAAATATGAGAAGAAATGGGGAGGCGGCTAAGTAGGAACAGGTGAATAGGAGATGAAAGGAAGCTAAAGGAAAGGCAAAAGCACACAGATTGGATCTGAGATCAGAGGCTCAGGTAGAATAGCCAGAAGATGCCTAAGAGATGCAAGGAAATCAAGAAATTAGGAGAAACAAAAGAACAAAGGCCTAGATAAACAGAGGGTGAGGTAGTGTAAACAGAGGAGTGAAAACAAGAGGGAGTGGGTGGGACTGAGCTAAAGAATAAGTAGAAGAGGTAGGGATGATGTGAGATACAGGTAAAAAAAGCATATCAGGCAGAACTCAGAGAAAAAACATAATAATAAGAGAAATATGGAACCAAAGTGTGATAAATAATGACATGATTTAGTATACAATAAAAAAGAATTCCAGTTTTCCATAGTGTTTCATGAAATCGATGTCCCGATTCAGTCCAGAAATGTTAGATTTAAATTGTTTAATATATTTCAATACCCATGTCCTGTCCTGTGTGTTTCTGAAGTTGCCTCCTAGTATCAAGATAGATAAATCCAAGAGACAGTGATCTGTCTCCCTCTCCTGGGCTAGGACACAGATATGGCACATTGATGAGTCCAAATGAGGATGAAACATGTATATGTGTCTGCTGTTCTTAGCCTTTGCTGTCTGCACTCTGAGGCTTTCTGCTACCAATCAATTCTGCTTAAAGTAGAGACAGTCCAAATTCTCTCACAGGGATTTGCATATGTTTCCCATGATGCTCTGCATTATTGGGGTATGTGAAACTGTGTTTCCTTTAAAACTTGGCCATATGGCCAATATCCTCTAGGATAATCCATGCCTCAGGGCATTTGCTCTAGGGTTTTTTGTAGTTCTTTTCCTTCTCTATTTTGGGGTTCTCATGACCCAAACAAGTAGCATCCCCCTTAAGGGGTGGCTGGCTCCCTATCCCTGGGCTAAGACACAGATATGGCACACTGATGAGTCCAAATGAGGATGAAACATATGTGTCTGCTGTTCCTAGCCTTTATTGATTGCACTGTGAGGCCTTATGGCACCATGCAATTCTGCTTAAAGTAGAGCCAGTCCAAATTTTCTCATGGGTATTTGCATATGTTTCCCATGATGCTTTGCATTATTGGGTTATTGGGGTATGTGCAATTGTGTTTCATACCATATATATATATATATATAGAGAGAGAGAGAGAGAGAGAGAGAGAGAGAGAGAGGCCTGGTATAACAATATAAATCATCTTTGCATTCCATTTTGGCAACAATATAAACCTTGTAAAGTGTTGTGCCCCAATACCCCTTCTAAATTTCATTAGAAAAGGAAATGAAAAAAAAAAGGTTAAATATTCAGAAAAAAATATTTTTTGGACCAGTTCTTCATTTCTTTATTGTACAGCTTCCATACTGGCTCACAATCAGAAAAATGTTTGTTATTGTACAATGCACTAAGAAATAGTTGTTTCCATTCTATTTCAGGTAACATTATGCTAGAGTCTGCTGATTTCCAGTATTTTAGGATCAACTACTTCGCTGCCATTGTATTTGCTTTGCACATAATTTTGTAGTTTTTTTCCATGAATTGAATATTTCACATCTTCAATATTGTACATGTATAATTCATCCAATTGTACAACTGGAATTTTATTTTTACAAGCAATTGGAAGGACTTGCTCCACCAAGTCATAGTGCATTTACAATTCCAGAAAATGTGGAATAAGTCTACATCTGGAGATTTACAGTACCAAAATTGACCTGAATCTGGTGCACCTATCTTACTTAGTCTCTGTGGTGTATAAGAAGCTCTATTAAGAATTCTAAATTTAATAGATCTGTCTCTTGTTAGTTTATAGTTATAAAGTTGTGATAATGCTGATAACCATTGGTGTTCTGTTATTGGTTCTTTTATTTCTTCTTCCCATTTTGTTATCATGTTTTTGTATATTTTAACTGTTTTTATAAAAATGATAGCTTATCCAAGGATAAAGTTGTGTTCTTTTTTGAACTGGAATCAAATATTTTTTTAAGTCAATTTCTAATATTGTGTTGTTTGGAGCTCTTTCCATCTTTGATAGTCTTTTTGTAAATGCTACTAATTTGTTTAGTAAAATAAGTGAGATTGATTTAATTGGAATTTTGTTTAAATATACTGCGGAAGTTTAGTCCTTTATGATACATATATTGTCCCATTTTTGAACCCCTTCTGTAACCATTGATCATTTTGTAGCATTTCCACTTGTAGCATAAAATTAGGATTTCCCCAAATATTGTTTAATGATGATTTAGTTACTAGCCAGTTTGTTACCTTGAGGAATTTCTGAAGTATTGTACATACATTTTCAATAATACCGCATTTAGATTTTATTCCAGAGGATGCTAGAAATAGCACATTTTTAATATTTAATTTTTCCACAAAGTGACTATTTACAACTAAATTTTCCCACTGGAAGTCTGTTTTCTTAAATGCCCAATTTATAAGTAGTTTAATGTATAATGGCAAATCAGTATATCCAGACATTCCAACCCTCCTTTTTCTTTTGGTAAACATATTTTTGACCATGCTATTATAGAAACATAGAAACATCGAAGCTGATGGCAGATAAGGACCACAAGGCCCATCCAGTCTGCCCATTTCTTTTTCTACCTTATAAATTTGCCCTCGGCCTTTGCTCTGTCAATGGCCTATCTATTCATACTCATCTGTATTGCTCCCTTATGCCTATCCCATGCCTGTTTGAAGCCCTGCACTGTATTCATGTCCACCACTTCCTGAGGTAGGCTGTTTCATGCATCAACTACCCTTTCTGTGAAAAAGAACCTCCTCACATTACCTTTAATCGGCCTCCCTCTAATCACATGCTGTGTCCTCTTGTGCTGCTATTTTTCTTATACTGAAACATGTTAGACTCTTTCAACTTGTTAATGCCCTTAAGGTATTTGAATGTTTCGATCATAACACCTCTCTCCCTCCTTTGCTCTAGGGTATACATATTACACTCTGTTAATCTGTCCTCATATGTTTTCTGATGCAGTCCCTGCACCATTTTGGTTGCCCTTCTCTAGACTGCCTCAATTTGGTTAATGTCCTTGTGAAGGTGTGGGCTCCAGTACTGCACACAGTACTCCAGATGGGGCATAACCAGTGTCTGGAAAAGAGAGATTATTACTTCCCTCTTCCAACTTGTAATGCCCCTACTAATACACTCCAACATCCCCCTAGCCTTACCTACTGCTTTAGTGGTCTACTTGGATGATTTCAGGTCATCAGTGATGATGATGCCTAAGTCTCTTTCTTCCCTTGTGACTGCCAGCAACTCCTCCCAGCCTATAGGTGGCTTCAGGGTTTCTCTTCCTAAGTGCATGATCATACTTCTTGCATTAAACCCCAGTTGCCACTCTTCTGACCATTTTGCTAGTTTATCCAGATCTCTTCTCATTCTGCCCACTCCATCTGGATAATCTACTCTTGTTGCAGATCTTGATACCATCTGCAAACAGACAAACCTTACCTTCCAATCCATCTGCAATGTCACTGATGAAGATATTGAAGAAGACTGTCCCCAGGACTGATCCCTGAGGTACCCCACTTGTGACTTGCATCTCTACTGACTGTATACCATTTACCACCACTCTCTGTTTTCTGCCTGTCAACCAGTTTGCCACACAGTTGACCAATTTCTGACCCACCCTGAGCCTACCCAGCTTATCAATCAATCTTCTATGTGGAACAGTATCGAAAGCTTTGCTGAAGTCAAGGTAGGTGACATCAAATGCTCCCCCTTGGTCCACCACTCTGGTTACCCAGTCAAAAAAATCTATGAGATTAGTTTGACAGGACCTTCCTTTTGTAAACCCATGCTGTCTTAGATCCTGTGCTCCTATGGATTCCAGGTGTAGCACTATCCTTTCCTAAAGAGTACCTTCATAATCTTGCCCACTACTGAGGTAAGACTGACTGGTCTGTAGTTCTCTGCCTCCTCCCTGCTACCACTCTTGTGGAGTGGGATCACATGAGCCCTTCTCCAGTCTTCTGGTTCCCATACCCAAGGGCACCTCCAGGCTGGGAGGGCAAGTAGTTGGGTCAGCTCACCAACCTCGTCCAACTAGGGAGCTGTTATGCAATGCCAGATCTGTCTGCAACAAGACTGGTCTTATCTCAGACTTTGTTGCTAGGGCAGATCTGGTTTGCATTACCGAGACCTGGTTGGATGGGAATGCAGCCCCTTTCTTAGAGGCTGCTTTTCCCACCAGGTACTCTGTTATACATCACCCGAGATTGGACCATGGGGGTGAGGGTTGTGGTCTGTTTCAAGACAGATTGGGCTAACTGGCATACCAGTTGAAGGCCAGGTCATTGAATGTACTGTAGTAGCTGGTGTAGGGTGCAGGATTGCTCTCATCTACCGCTCACCAGGTGATGAGAAGCTTTTCCTGCAGGAAATAGCAGACTTCACATCGACATGGCATTGAAGTCTCCTAGACTGATGGTTCTGGGTGACTTCAATACTGTGGTTTGACGATGAATCCGCACTCTTTTGGTGAACATTTCCTCCAGGTGATGACATCTCTGGGCATTACACAGGTTGTTTCCTCAGCTACACACAAGGGAGGTCACTCTCTTGACCTGGTCTTCCTCCTGGAGATCGAGGCCTCCAATTTAGTGGTGGAACCAATCAGTTGGTCTGATCATTACTCAGTTGGGTTCAATTTTGAGGCCTCCCTGGGTAGGTCGGCCCCTGTGGAGTTGGTCAGGTACCGCTCTCTGCGGGACATGGTCCCTGAAGACCTGATGGCAGTTATCGACCTCTCGTTGTTGGACGAGTCTTGCACTGATCTCGAGCAGTTGGTAGTGGCCTATAATGGGGACATATCTTCAGCTCTCGATCAGATTGCCCCTGTCCGTGTTGGCCCCTTTCCGCATCACCCTGGAGCCCCATGGTTTGACGGGGCTCTGAGAGAGTTGTGGAAATTGGGGCATAGGTTAGAGCATCATTGGAGGAAGACCGCCTCTGATGCTGACCACCTTATTTTGATAGAGCATTATAAACTCTACCAAACAGAAATTTCCCATAAGAAGGCAGAATTCCTGTCCAGGGAAATTTCTGTCACACGGAATCGACCGGCTCAGTTCTTCAGAACTGTTGATAGGCTGTACAACCCAACCTGTCAGCAGCTCCATCAAGTTTTTACACAAACTGATTGTGATGAGATCACTCTCTACTTTGCGAACAAGGTCAACGACATCTGGATGAGGTGCCACCAGCTTCACTCTAAGGGGGTTACTGTTGGTCGGTGCTCTGTCGCAGAGCCCTGAGTTTCCTGGAGTACCTTTGACCTGCCAGATTTCATAAACATTATGAGGATTGTGCAGGAGATGCATCCCACATGCTGTAGTTTAGATCCTGGCCCTACTTCCCTGATTTTAGGTTGTAGTGAGATCATTGGCCTGGTCTTAGCTTGGATTGTCCAGTGCTCTTTAGATATGGGTGAGTTCCCTAGCTCCCTGAAGGAGGGGTTGGAGATCCACCTTCTGAAAAAAGCTTCTTTAGACCCGGAGAACCTAGCAAACTACAGGCCTATCTCTAACCTCCCTTTTGTGGGGAAGGTTATTGAGAAAATTGTGGCTGCTCAATTGGATAACCATTTAACCATCCATAATTTATACAAACCTCTCCAATCTGATTTTTGCAAGAGGCATAGTGCTGAGACTGCTCTGGTTCAGGTGCTCAATGATCTCCTGATGGCGGGAGATCAGAGACACCACTCTATCTTGGTTCTCCTAGATCTATCTTCAGCTTTTGATACTGTGGATCATGGGGTTCTGCTTGAATGCCTGAGGTTCATCTGTGAGCTGTTGGATACAGTCCTCAGATGGTTTTCATCTTTCCTCACTGGGAGAATGCAGAGGGTGGTCTCGGGTTTGTTTTCATCTGGGGCTTTCTCTCTGCCTTGTGGGGTACCTCAGGGTTCGGTGCAGTCCCTCATGTTATTCGCAGTATATATGCTATCCCTTGGAGTCATTGTAAGATGGTATGAGCTGAGGTTTCACTGCTATGCTGATGATACTCAGCTCTACCTGTCTTTTTCACCCAACCAGGTTGGTGCTATCTTGATACTGAACAACTGCCTCGCAGAAATCCAAGACTGGTTGAATTCCAGTGGTCTAAAGTTGAACCCTGGAAAAACTGAGGCTTTGGTCATGGACCCAGGTCATAGGTTACAGGGACTGAGGACCAGGCTCCCTTCCAGCTTAGTTTTGGGGGAGGCACAGATTCTCACCTCTGAACGGGTGCGTAACCTGGGAGTGGAGCTTGATGCTGGTCTGACTCTTCATCATCAGGTGTCGGCAGTTGTCAAGCTAGCCTTTTTTCACCTTAGTAACATTGCCAGGATTAGGCACCTTGTTCCACCCAGTGATCTGCCTGTTCTGGTCCACGCCTTTGTGACATCGCGCCTTGACTACTGCAACTCCCTTTGTCTAGGGCTTCCTGGTGTTGATATCTGTTGCTTGCAGTTAGTGCAGAATGCGGCAGCATGTTTGAGGAGATCCCACATCACCCCTGTGCTGCACGCTTTGCACTGGCTGCCAATACAGTGACAGATCACCTTCAAAGTAGGTCTATTGACTTACAAAGCCCTACATGGACAGGGTCCCGATTACTTGAAAGAACTCCTGGTTCCTTACACTCCTGTGCAACAGCTCCGCTCGGCTGACAAGGGGTTGCTGGAGATTCCGAGGGGTAATTTGAAGTCATCCGCTGTGCGTGCTTTTGGATTTGCAACATTTACCCTCTGGAACTCTCTACCCCATCAGCTCCGGGAATGCAGGACAGTGGGGAGTTTTAAGCAGGCACTAAAAACTTTTCTATTGGGAGAGGCATTTTCAGTTTTATTGTGATTTTATAAGATATGTTTTTGTGTATGTTTTATCTGAATTAATTCTGTACAGCGCCTTGGAATTTTGAAAGGCCCTTTATTAAATACATTTTATTATGATTATTATTATTATTATTATTAATATTATTCTGTGACCTCTCCTGTGCTCAGAGACTCACTAAACAGTTCTGATAATGGCTCTTCTAGTTTCCAAAATTAGCTCCTTTAGTACTCTGGGATGTATGCCATCAGGTCCCATTGCCTTGTCCACCCTGAGCTTATCGAGCTCTTGTAGGACCCTTTCTCTTGTGAAGGGACTAGTGGACACCTCCCTCCCCCCTGTGTCCATGGTGCTGAGCTGTGGGCCCTGCCCTACCTTCTCTTCAGTAAATACTGAGCAGAAGTATCTATTTAGGATATATGCTTTTACATGGTCCTCCTCCTCACACACACCCTTATCTCCTTTGATCTTAGCAATACCCCCTCTGGACTTTCTCCTGTCACTGATGCATCCATAGAAAGTCTTGTCACCTTCTTTTACTGTTTGCGCTAGTGTTTGCTCAGTTTGGGCCTTTGCCTGCCGTACTGCCTTCCCTGCTTCCCTTAGGGAAGTTTGGAATGCATCCCTGTCTTCATGCTGCAGTGTTCCCTTATATTTCCTGAAGGCCAGCCTTTTGGCTCTGACCTTTTCTGCAACCGTTTTTGAGAACCAAAGTGGTTTCCTTCTTCTTTTGCACTTCTGTTTCCCTCTAACATAATGGGATGTTGCTTTAAGTATTGCATCCTTAATGCTTGCCCACTTTGCCTGTACCCCCTCACCTGTACTTCTTTTTTCCAGGGCTAGCTTAACTCTGTTGGCCATCTTATCAAAGTCAGCTCCTCTGAAGTCCCATATTTTTGCTTTGGAATGGGATGATTTAGTTCTAGTGGCCAAACTGAACCATACCATGTGATGATCACTGGCCCCCAGGTGACCTTCTACCTGGAGATCTGTGATTGTTTCCCTGTTCATCAGTACTAGATCTAGGATAGCTCTGTCTCTTGTGGGTTGTTGTACCAGTTGTTTGAGGCCCTCCTCCTGCAGGGAATCCACCATGTGTCTAGTTCTGGCAGATGTTCCTGCTGGTATTGACCAATCTGTATCTGGCATGTTGAACTCTCCCATTATCAGAACTTCCCCTTTAGCTGTCATGTTTTGTATATCTTCTAACAGTAATGTGTCTATGTCCTCCCCCCTGGTCTGGGGGCCTTTAGACAATCCCAGTTCATATGGCTGTCCCATTTCCTTTTTCCAGGGTGACCCACAGTTCTTCTGGCTCCTTATGTGCATTTTGAATTTCTGTAGCTTTGATATTTTCATTGACATACAGGGCCACTCCCTCCCTCCCCCCTTTTTGCACCTCGGTCTCTTCTGAACAGTACCTTGCCAGGTACTGAAGTCTCCCAAGTGTTATTACTGATAAACTACATCTCATTAATTGCTACTATGTCCAGTTTAGCCTCTGTCATTATTGCCTGCAGGTCTGGGATCTTATTTCCCAGACTGTGAATATTTGTGTACATGATTTTCCATTGGCCAGATTTCAGTGTGTTAGTTGTTAGGTGAGGTCTGGCATTTCCCATGTGCATTGTATGGGGAGCCAGAACTTTTTCCTTACCTGGGGATACAAATGAACTGCAAACATACTGAACTCCTGTTTGACCATTAGCTGAGGGGGAAGGGGTGTTCATCCCATTCGACTTATCGGGTGCTGCACCCCTCTCCCCATTTGCTAGTTTAAATATTCTGCAAAGACATCAAACTTCTGCCCCAATGCACTGACTCCCTCCTTAGTCAGATGCAGTCCAAAAAATTTAAAGAACTTTCGCTCCCAAAACTATTGCCAGTTCCCTACAAATTTGTGTCCTTTTTCCTGGCACCAGCCCTTGAGCCACGTGTTTAGCTCCCCTATCTCCTCTTCTCTGACCATCTATCCATCTGCCTCCCCCCCCAGACTGGCAGGATTTCAGAGAAGGATTTGCTGGATGAAATGGATGACAGTTTGTCACCCAGCCTGGTCAGGTGTTCCTTGGTCTCTACAGCTGACCGGCTGGTGAGATCATTAGTCCCTATGTGTACCAGGACATCAATGTTTTCTCCTGCTTCCTGAACAATTTTAGCAATGCAGTCAATGTCTCTCCATGCTGATGTACCTAAGAGACATCTGATCATTACCCGTGGCTGAAGATTGGTATCAACTCCCCGAATCATGGAGTCTCCTATGATCAGAAGTTTTTTGGATTTCCTTTTTGCTTTTTTTGTTTTGGTTCCTGTTTTGTGCAAGTTTTGTTTTGCTAACTCCTGTGCTACAGTGTCCTGCTCTGCAGTGTCCTCTGCCCCTTTGTTTGATTTTGGAGTTAGAGGCAGATACCACTTTGTAGTTTTTATATGGTTTTTGGAGGTAATATGTTGGAGAGCACCGAGTTATGGGGCACCTGATTTGCCACTCCTAACCACCTGTCAACCTCCTGGACCAAATACTCTCTGTGGTCGAGGTGCTTCTGTTGGATGTTGGGGAAATGGCGGGTGATTCTTATAATATATTTCCTCTTGAATATACAATTTGAGGTGTGCAATCTCTGCACATGCTGCCTGGAGCTGAAATCATCCTAAATCCTGTAAATCTGCCCTTCTGAAAAGTGTTCCACAGTTCCTGCAGTTAATGATATCCATTCCAGATAAGTTGCTGGGTTTATAACCTGGTCAGAGTAATTACAAGAAAGAAAATGAAAGCAGAAGTTTGATTTTGTGTTTTGTTTGTTTTTGTATAACTTGTTATAACAAGTTAAATTACTAGTGCCCCTATAAATTAGGTCACCGTGTGGATACCCCACTGATCTGCCCCTTCCTGCTTTGCAACAGGAAATGTTACGACTGTGCTGCCCTATAAAAGGAGTGTAATGTGGGTTGGTTGGGGATGGGAGTGGGTGACTGGGCCCTTCCCCTACCGAAAAAGAAGAACCACAGACAAAATAAACAAGGAGGTAAGAGCAGAAACAATCAGCCAGCAGCAAATGCAGTAGCCCTGAAAGCTTATTCTAATGAGAGATAAAAATGTAAAACCTGTAAAGCACCACCTGTAATAATTTCACAGAAGATATACCCTGTAAGAAACATTTTGCTACAGAGAAAAATAAAGCAGTAACAGAAGATACTGTATACGTTGCAAAAGACTATTTGAATCAGAAGATTACAGCAGTAATCTGTTAGCACATACCTGTAGGCTTGCCCTCTAATAATGCAGCAGAAGGTATACCCAGCAATAACAATTTGAATCAGAGAAAAATAAAGTAATAAAATGTTAGCAACAAACAGTAACAATCCATGTGAGTGAAAAATAAAATAACAACACACAATAAATCTGCCTAGCCAAAAGAAGCCTTAATCCTTTCCTTGTTTCAGAAGGTTCTTTGCTCTGTCCTTTCAAGCAACCTAGATGGAAAGAGCTCAGGTAAAGCTAGGTGCCTTGGCCAGCAAAGGAGTTTTATTATTCCAGATAAAATTATTGAATAATTTATTGATTTTGCTGAACCATTGAGATGAGATTGGGTATAACATTGATTGCAGTCTATAGGACAGTAATGAAACCACTGCCATCTTTATAAGCTGAATCTTCCCCCATATTGAAAGGTGAAATTTGCTCCAGCCTTGAAATTCTGTTTTTAAATAATTATATAAAGATTCAAAATGTAATTGATACCAGTTATGCAATTTGTTAGAAATGCTGATCCCTGTATAATTCATATCTTTTTCTTGAATTTTATCATCCATTATAGCTTTATAAAACTCTGGATATGCTATATTAAAAGCTATCATCTCAGATTTTGTTTCATTGATTTTATAGCCTGCAACTTTCAGGATCAGTTTATTTTACTGTTCAACTATTTAGTCATTACAAAAATGCTAAAAAAACACAGCATATTTCAATACCAGACAAACTCATTTGTATAGAATTACAGATACAGTTTTAAACATATCTTTGGAAGACAGAAACTCCTTTCCTTAAAATATAAAATCAAATATTACATGACCATACATTTACTTTATACTATTAAGCACCATTATTTTTGAACATTGTTGAATTCTTGCACATTTTTTAAATATCAATTTGCATAATTTGCCATATCTCTAGTGATGAACTCAAGTGGTGGGTTCATCAAAATTCTCAATACCTCATTCTCTGTTAATGTATGTTAAGAAATAGGGTGATACCATCTTGTCTCATAATTCTGCATATTTGGGCAGTATAATATGATGTGCTTTAATGTTTCCAATTGTTTTAATCCACAATCACAATTTATATTTGAAGTTCATTCTTGTTTTTGGCATACAAATATTACCTGTATTTTGAGGGGTATAATTCTAATCTGAATTTTGTAAAGAGACATCTCACATTTTTGTCCATCAGGAAGTTTAGATAGGGTTCCAAAATGTGGCTGATTTTGTTTGGGACAAACCAATGATAGGCCTTCAGTGACCTTATTCTTGCCATGTCTTCTTTGAAAGAGATTTTAAAAAGTTTATTTTTGATTAGAGGGATGAACTTAGATGAAATTGTTATGCCTTTCTGTTATTCAGTCCATAGATGGTTGAACCCTATTTTATTTAAAGTGAAAACTACTTGCGTTAGTCATGGGGATGGAGAACCCTGCCCTATCCATTTTGCTTGTTCACTTAGGCATTTGTATGTTAATCTATTTAGATATAGGTTTGAGCATCTGAGCCAGTATCATTATTTTGTTAGAAGAGCCAGATATTTAATTTAAATATGTTCTAGTTCTGCCCTTACCACCATTGCCGGGGTGGACCTTGGTAAGCCCATCATATTTTTAAACAATGTGTCATATGTTTTTTCTAATTTTGTGACATGTTTATCAAGCCAGATTTCAATAGCAAATAAGGCTATTGGGTTCATTTTCATTTTCTCAGCTTGGATTACTGGGTAACAGTGTATCCACCAAATTTGGAGTTAAATCTAACAATACATTTTTGACTGTGATAATTTGTTCAGAACATAAGTTCTTTGTTTATGAAATTTAAAATTATTAGAAATTTGGAGACTAAGGTATCTATAATATGTAACAATCTTTAGAGATATGTTATTTATATGCCATTTATATTTAGTTGAACACTTTCAAAGTATTGTAATTTATGTTTTATCTGTGTTTATTGTTAAATCATTCTCAGTACAATACATTTGAAGAAGCTTCAATTGTCTGCCCATTCCAATGGGTGAGAGTGAAATTAAAGTCATGTAATTAGCTTAAATGAGGACTGGGACCATGGTACCATCTACTAAGGGAATTATTTTTTTTTCTGGAAAATCATTTATGAAGAGATTGAACAGGGTGTGGGCAGAATACAGCCGTGTTTGACACCTTGATTAGAATGAAAAGGTTTTGTCAGATTATCAGATATATCATATCTAATATATGTTTTATTATCTGAATAAAGATTTATTATGATTCTCAGTATAACTTGATTAATTTGTACATTTTTAAGTTGTTGCCATAATTTGTTTCTATTCACTCTGTCAAATGCACCTTGGAAATCTACAAAAGTAATGTATATTGGTAAATGTGTCTTTGTATAATATTTCTGTATAATGTGTGCCAGTACAAATCATTGATCTGATGTAGAATATTTTTGTCTAAAACCTGCTTGAAAATTATTGATTATATTTTTCTCTTGTAACCATCTATTTATTCTAGCCAATATTATTCTTGTAAATATTTTACTTAAGCTATGCAGGAGACTGATGGGCCTGTTGTTTTCTGGCATTTTTGGATTTCCTTTCTTGTGAGATGGTATAATGTTTCCTTTCCATGACTGAGGGATCATGTTACCATCTATTTTTTATTGAATAACATTGCCAGTAAACCACACCACCACTCCTGCTCCAGCTTGTATAAGAACAGTGGGACATGATTGGGGCCTGGTGCTTTATTTGGTTTAGTTGCCAGTATAGCTAAATAAACTTTCCATGGGGTGCTATTCAATGATGTATGAGCAACTTTTAATTGTAGCAGGAAAATGTGCAGTGTGCTAAAATCAATTTCTTGGTGAAATAATTTTATTATAGTAGGGATCAGTTTCCAGCTGATGTATGCAAAATATTTTGAGCAAAATTCCCTGTCCCTTTTGTGACTTTGAGCCAGAATCTTTGATATTGCTACTTTCTATTATCTCTAACATGGATTTCCACTGCTCCTGTTTAAACTTATTTTGTTTCTTTGCTAGAATAGTGTTATATTCTTGTCTCTGTTCAGATATTGAGTAGTTTCAGTAGTCCTGTTTGATTATACTATTTTAATTAATTTGTTCAGGTGTTTCTTGAAATTCTGACATTCTTAATCTCACCAAGATCTTTGTAGCCTCGGTCTAGTTGCTTTATAAAGTATACGCATAATCATATTTGTTATTACTTGAACTGAGTTATACATTTCTATTGCTGTTTTTTTCCTCTGTGATATTTTCTGTTATGGTTTTTTTATCTCTGCAGATTTTAATATTGTACAGATGTCCACTTCTATATCCCATGTATATTGCACTCTTTTCTGATTTCTAATTTGAAATTCTGGAGCCTTCTGGCTTTATCCTCACATTTCCTTTTGGTAACTCTACAGCCACCTTTAGAGGGAAGCGATCACTTTCAGAACATACTATAACTTCAAGCGTCACTATATTGTAAATTTACCAAGGAACAATATAAAAGTAATGAATTACTCTTGCCTTCTTCACACTTAAATAAGTAAAACATGTGGTATTCTCCCTCAACATGTTGCCATTTAAAGTAATTAAACCATGCTTTTCAAAAACATTTTTTTATTTAGTTGTTTAACCAGGACTTCAAAAACATGATATAAAGCTTTCCACTGAGCATTAGTTGTTCTGCAACTTTAGAAAACTACCTAATCAATTTCATTAATTTCATTAGACTTCATCCTGTATCAAAAGTAATAAATTGTCCACATAAGCATTGTATTTTAATCCTGATGATGCTATTTTATTCTTGAAATAAGCTGGTTTGCTTGTATTTCTATTAACAGTAACTCCAGCCTTATTACAAACAAAGAAGGAGACAGTGGGCATCCTTGTCTGACCCTGCAATATAAATTCAAAGGTTTGGAAAGATGTCCATTCATTTTAGCTGGGCAAGAGGTTTGTTTTAAATGGTTCTTTTATAATTTATAAACTGTGTGGGAAAATTAAATATTTCCATTACATGAAAAAGATATGGCCATTCCAGCGTGTCAAAAGCTTGTGTGTCATCTGAAGAAAGAACAATTGCTTATGATCCAGAATTTAGAAGATATTCCACAATAAACTGTATTCTGAAAAGTCCAGTTTTGTACTGTATGTTCCTATAACGGACTAAACCCTGATTGGTTTTTATGAATTATAGATCCTAGATTAATCGAAATTCTGTTGTTCAAAATATTTGTATAAATCTTATAATCAACATTTAGAATGGCCACTGGTCTGTAGCTTTTTGTTTTAGATAAATATTTTCCCCAGTTTGGTTATTAGTAAAATATATGCATGATTAAAAGAATCTGGTAAAAGGCTTTTGTTTTTAATTTAACCAAAAAGAATCTGCAAACCCTTCATGGCCTGGACAATTGCCTTTCTCCATGCTCTGTATCTACAATTTCCTTACTCCAGTATTGGACCTGTCAATTTATCCCAGTCACTTTCTGGAATTTTTGTATTACAGAACCTTTAATAATACTGTATCTCTGCAGTCTCATGATTGCATTCAGATGTACAGTATATAAATTGACATAAAAATCCAGGAATTCACTCTCAATTTCTTCTTGAGAGATACAAACGTGACCATTTGCTTTTTTTATTAACTCATTACTTCCAATAGCTTCATATAACGTCTGAACTATCCATTGCTTAACCTCCCACAAAATGGCTGTCCACAGGTAATAATGAGGTAAAGCTACCTCTACTTTTTTGTCCTGTTCCTGCTCACTTTACTGTTTCCAGTTTTTATTTTTCCTTGCCCAGCTACATTTGGTTTGATAAATCACTTCAGAAGTGATAAACCTTCTCAGTTCTGTTAATTCAGTATTTTTATTTGTATTTCCATATTTAACTTCTATCTCCAAAGTTTTGAGCTCTTCCTGTATTTGTTGCTGCCTTAATAGTCTATTTTTTAATTTTTCCAAGAAGTTTGCAAAATAAATAGGCCACATAATGTAGCTTTAAAGTGTACCAACTTTGTACTATATTATTTGCATTCATTTTATTATCAGTCATAAAATTAGCAACAGCCAATTTGATGTTTTTTTCAAATTGATTGGTCATTAAGTATATAGTTAAGTCTCCAGATGTTAGATTTTTTGTAATATTATCACAAGTTATATCCGATGTGACCATATTATGGTCCAATATTAACATAGGTTGCACACAAACATTAACCATTAGACAGGAGAGCAACAAGTTCTTGGAGATAAAAATATAATCCAAATGTGAATACATCTTGTGCCTAGCAGAGAAAAAATGTAAAGGTCAGGATTCACAAAAGACTTGCGCTGGGTACATCTTGGATGCCTCAGCGCAAATGAGATATACCAAGCACCATCTGTGGTATTCACAGAAGATGCACCAGGGGATGCCCCAGCACATCCACTCAATGAATACCACATTTGGTCCCAGCCTAGGATGCATCAGCACAACCCCATAGTTAGGCTGTAATTACAATGGGGTAGTGCATCTCACAATGCACTGCCCCAGCTGTGCCATTCAGAGCCATTAAAATACAAATGGGGCCATTTAGCATGCAAGTTGCAATGGAGCCTTTGCATGTCATTATGGCTCCATTTGCATAAGTAGTGCAGGGATATGCCAGTGGAATGAGCCAGACACCCTTCCTGTGTGACATTACAGCCACAAATCCAGCACACCTGTTTATCCATTTCACTCCAGCCACAACCCTGATCACATATGTACAGATATGTACACAGCCCCATTGGGATCATGGTACTGCCCTCCTTGCCTATAGCCCCGTATTATTGCAATATTGCAGCCACACTGCCCTGGTAGGATATTCCTTTCCCCCCTCCTCAAACCATATTGTTGTGTATACAGTGGTACGGGATGCTCCCTGGTAGTCTAGTAGACCCCTTCCCACCCCATCCATACAAATTACCAATGGCAAAATAACCTGGTAACCTGGCAATGCCCCTCATGGGCATGATCGTACCAGAGGTGGTAAGCCCATATATCCCTGGTAGTCCAATGGACCCCCCACCAACTGAGGCACCCCACCCCACCCCACTCCCCCATTCCAGCATGGCCAAGGTTGTTGTTGGGCAACTCAACCCATCCAAATGCTGCCATGGCTACCCACCAACAGTGCTGTCTATGAATGATAGCTACTGCACAACTGCACATGAATGACACAGGTCATTCACAAAATTGTGAATGACAGGGTACAGTACACACTGCAAGCCCATTTGTTTACATGGTCAACCAGTGGGCTTACAGTTGTACAGTAGCTGTCATTCATAGACAACACTGTCAGCATGCAGCCATAGTGGTGCCCAGCTCCCCCAGATGTGCCACATATCATTCTGGGTGGTGTGCGGTGCATTGGTCGCCTTTCAGAATCACTCCAATGCGCAAGTCGGGGATGTGCTGGTGCATATTGAATGTGTTGGATGCATCCCTTTTGTGAATCTTGCCCATAGTCTTTTGTGTTAGAGTTCATCTTCCTCCACAGATCCACTAGATTATTAGAATCTAAAAAAAATTGCTTAATTGTTTAGCTTTCTGTTTGTCCCAAGATGAAAAGGGTGAAGATTTATCTAGTGGATCTTTAGCAGAGCAATTAAAGTCACCACCAATAATAATGATAAAACAACCAAGATCAAAAATAAGCAAAGTGATCTGTGCTAAAAAAATTAGTGAATCCTATAAAAGGTGTATAAACTGAGCAAAATATCATATGGTTTCCTTCTATATTGAGTTTTATTGCTGCTTTATGGCATTGAAAATCCCTAACAGAATCTACCACTGTACCTTTAAAATATCTAGACAGCATTATCAGTTCTCCTGCCTTTTCCTGGAAGGACCCAGCAAATAGTAAATTCTGCCATTCCATTATTTTTAAGTCGATCAATTTATTTTTGATTTAGAAAAACTTCTTGCAGGAATATTACATCCAACTTAAATTTTCATATTCTTGTCAAAATTCTATAACATTTGATAGGGAAGATGAATCTATTAAATGTTACAGGTTGCTAATTTTAGTACATACACCATCCTAGACAAAAGAAAACTCTCACAAGTTTCTTTCTTTTTGTTGGAACCTCTTCATGCACCTTTGTATATATTCGGAACCAATAATAATAACCAGAGATATTAAACCCAAACATATGGAATATGCCTTTTCCCCCTTTTCCCCAACCAAGGAACATGTCTGGTGAACCCTTACTTGCACTTGGAAGCAGTGTGCCACAGGCCTCCAGTCCCCCTACCCATCACACTTAAAAAGATCACAATACATTGCTGTCACTAATCATTTTCATCGGTCGTGAAGCATTTTGGAAGTCTGAGCTAAAGATCTTGTAATGCTTCTGCTGCAGACTCATAAAATAAGACCTGGTTGTTCAAAAGAACTTTAAGTTTTGCAGGATAGATGATGTAGGCCTTAAAGGCCTTCTTCCAAAGAAACTGCTGTAACTTGTTAAAAGTTTTCCTTCTTTCCCAGAGAATCTTAGAATAGTCATTCTTAAATGAAATGTGCTGGTCCTTACATCTGAAATCGGGACTCTAGTAGTAAGATGCCATAATAGTAGCCATCCACTCTGAAGTAAGAAGTTTTACAATTTCTGGTCTTGCCCCTGAAACCCTTTTGGTTGACCCAGCCAATGTACTCTATCGAAAACTGTGATCTCTGAACTGGCCCCCAGTTAATACGTAAAAATTCCTGTAACAATGATTTTCAGTGACTGTTCTTTCTCAAAGTCCTGCTGTATACCGAAAATTCTAATATCTGTGTGCCTTGAGCAATTTTTTAAGTGATCCATTTTATTCTGCATGTCTGATTGACATTTTTGAAGAGCTCCAAGATCTTTTGAAATTGCCTGGACTGAATCTTTTAACTGGGATTGACACTTTTCCAGTTCATCCATTCTTTTTGACCCTTATTCTGTTTTAGTGTCTGTGCTAAGAAGGGAACCCTTTAAGTTTTCAATGGCATCCACCACAGGTTGTAATTTTTCTATGGAATTTTGAATAGATTGAATATTCCCCATTAGTTGTTTCACAGATTCTAGAGGTGGATCATTTGGGTATACCTCTATGATGGCAACATCAAGATGGCAACCTGCCTCGCTGTCGACAAAGTCAGTTCACCAACAGCTTGCTGTGTTGGTGTGCCTGATACAGGGGGACAGTTTCTCCCATTCCTGCACCCCCTCCCAAGATTAACTCTGAGTTGGAGTTGATTATAATTACGGGGGGTTTGGGTGCAGAGCCCCCTGCATGGGGGGGTTAGGGGGTGAAGCACCCCGATAGAAAAACAGACCGGCAGATATTCAGGATTTATGTCAACCACAACTTGTGGTTGACATAAATCCCGTCACTGTGATGTCATTCGATGAAAGTGTTGTCAGACTGGCATCATAGAATCAATCATTTGTATCTTCTGCAGGCAATATTTTATGACCCCGAATTCCTGCACCTTCTGTGTTAGGAACAAATGGATCTTCTTTGTGCAGGGAGTTAGCCTCTTCATTCAGCCCTGCTATGTCCCAATTTTTTTTATTTGAAGTACTAATATTTCCTGCTTGTTTCCCTTGTTTTTCTTTCTGCTTATCTGTATCCTTTTTAGTTTGCATTTTCCAATTAAATGGGCTGGCAGGGCTGCAGCAGTTTCTGAAAGGCAGTTTTAGTTGTTTGTAGCTTTTTTTATGTTGCAGTATCTCCTATGTGTTGCTGATGCCTGTTCCTTTTAACTCTGGGCTTTTACCTAACCTTTTATTTGTAGTTTGAAATAGTTTGCTTAATCTTGTTGTGTTTTCTGTACTTGCTTCTGTGGACATAAATAAAGCCCTTTCTTTTCACTCCTGAATTAGCAACTGCCTGCAGCTTGCAGTAGTTTAGCCTCTCCCTTCTTTCTTCAGTACTATTAATTGTTCAGTTTCAGAAAGCTAGTAGATAGATAGTAATAGACCCTTTCCTTATGTCAAGTTCCACTTTTAATTTTTTATCAAATGACCCACTATGAAATTCTTTCTTTTATTAGCTCCATGCAATCAAAGAGTTACAATGCTATTCATTTCTTGCACCTTTATGCAGCAGTTTTACTCATTTACCCCAGCATAGTGTCCGAGAGCTAATTAATGGACAACCTACAGTTACTGTTTTTTCTGAATCACTGTAGCTTCAACTTGTTTCAGGATCTCTTTATTTTCCTTTACTCTTATGTGTTTAAGTTCTTTAGAGCCCCCTTAATCCTTATGCTGCACTGTTGTTATTCAATAGATTCAGTTTGTCTTTGCTTACACGTTCCTTTTCTTTTTTTTTTTCTTAAATTTCTGTCAGCTCCTTTTACACAGAAAAAGAAAAAAAATGGTTTGGTTCACCTGCGTATATATCTTTGGCACTCCATGGGAATGCTCTGCTGCTCCACATTTCAAAGACTTCATTCCAGAGCACAAATCAGGGATTAGAAACACATAAACGTAGAAATATAGACTTTGGCAGCAGATACGGACCACTTGGCCCACTTAGTCTGCCCATTTCCCTACCTACTGGATAAGCTGCAGATCCTAGTTAACCAACAGCCTATTTCTTCCTACCCACCACAAGAACTGCCTTATGTCTGTCCCATGCATTCTTGAATTCTCCCACAGTTTTACACCCCACAACCTCCTCAGGAGGGCGGTTCCATGCATCCATCACCGTCTCTATGAAAAAGTACTTCCTCACATTGCCCCTGAGACGTCCCCCCTCTATCTTCAAATTGTGTCCCCTTGTTCTTACACACCTCTTTTTCTGAAAGATGCTACCCTCTTGGACATTGTTGATTCCACTGAGGTACTTGAAAGTTTCAATCATGTCCCCCTTCTCCCTCCTTTCCTGAAGGGTATACAGATTAAGCTCCTTTAATCTCTCTTCATATGGCTTCTCTTGCAGACCCTGCAACATTTTAGTTGCCCTCCTCTGGACTGCGTCCATCCTGTCTATGTCCTTGTGGAGATGGGGTCTCCAGAACTGGACACAGTACTCCAGATGGCATCTCACCATTTGTCCATACAGAGGGATAACAACTTCCTGTTTTCTGCTGTTGATGCCTCTCTCTATACATCCCAGTATCCCCCCAACCCTCCCTACTGCCTTTTCACATTGCTTGCTAACCTTAAGGTCATCTGATATGATTACCATCAGGTCCTTTTCCATTTTCGTTGTTGTTACTACCCCCCCATTGTGTGCGCTTCCCCTGCGTTTTTGTTTCCCAGGTGCATTATTCTGCACTTTTTTTGCATTGAAAACAAGCTGCCATCCTTCGGACCATTCTTCCAACCTTGCCAAGTGCCTTCTCATCCTTTCCACCCCCCCTTGTGTATCAACCTTGTTGCAGATCTTTGTGTCATCTGCAAAGAGGCATACTTTTCCTTCCAGTCCCTCTGCAATGTCACTTATAAAGACATTAAAAAGGACTGGACCCAGTACTGAACTCTGTGGTACCCCACTAGTAACTCCACTTTCTTCACAGTGGATTCTGTTTACTATTACCTTCTGTGTCCTATTGTCCAGCCAATGTTTTACCAGGCTACCACCCTGGGACCCACTCCCAGGCTGGCTAATCTGTTTATTAATATTTTGTGTGGGACTATGTCAAATGTCTTGCCAATGTCTAGGTACGCCATGTCCACAGCCTCTCCCTGGTCTACTACTTTGGTCACCCAGTCAAAGAAATTGATTAGATTCATCTGACATGACCTTCCCACTGTGAATCCATGCTGCCTTGGGTCCTGTGTCCCATTGGCCTCTAGGTACTCAACAATTCTTTCCTTCAGAAGTGATTCCATAATTTTCCCTACCACAGAGGTCAAACTGACAGGTCTGTAGTTTCCTGCCTCTGTCTTGCTCCCACTTTTGTGAAGGAGAATCACATCCACCCTCCTCCAGTCCACAGGCACCACACCATCCTCCCATGATTTGTTGAAAAGGGTAGTCAGTGGTGTCACTAGTTCTCCCCTTAATTCTTTTAGAATTCTGGGGTGAATCCTGTCAGGCCCCGTAGCTTTGTCCACCTTCAGTTTTAGGAGTTCTTTCAGAACCCTTTCTTCTGTGAAAGGACTAGGATCGACCCCCCATCTGGAGTGCTTCCATTAATTGGTTTAGGAACCTCCTCCTCCTCCTCTTTTGTGAATACTGAGCAGAAGAATTCATTCAGTATCCCTGGTTTTTCACTGTCCCTCTCTGCCTACCCACCCACCATCCATTCTATTCAGTCTCACTATCCCTCCCTTTGTCTTTCTACACTCCTTAATGTACCTATAAATGGTTTTATCCCCCTTCGTAGCTGAGTTGGCTATCTTTTCTTCAGTTTGGGCCTTTGCTGTTCTGACTGTTTTTCCCTGCTTCCTTCTGCCTTAACTGGTACAGTTCTCTGTCCTGCTCCTTCTGTGTTTCCTTATACATCCTAAATGCTATTTTTCCTCCCTAATCTTCTCTGCCACCTCCTTTGAGAACCATAGTGGCTTTTTATTTCATTTTGACTTGTGTATTTGCTTCACACAAAGGCTTGTTGCCTCTGTGATGGCAGTTTTGATGTTTCCTCACAGTTGCTTCTTTCCTCCTTCTTGCCTATCTGCTAGTGCTTTTCTAAGGCACTCTCCCATTTTGGCAAAGTCAGCCCTCCTGAAGTCCAGTACCCTCACTTTTGTATGACTTGACTCTGCAGCTGAGTTTATTATGAACCACGCTATTTGGTGGTCACTTGTTCCCAGATGGCTACCCATTTATAGATCTGAGATCCTTTCACTGTCCCCATTTGAGAGTATGAGGTCTAAGATTGCTCCCTCCCAAGTGGGTTAAACACTAGCTGTCTGAGGCATGTCATATCGGAGACTTGGCTGAGTGGCAGAGTCTCTGACACGTCTATTGATTTAGTAAGCTATCAGATTTTCAGAAAGGATAGGAACAAATATGGGGGGGGTGTAATTTACATTCAAGGTAAACTAACTTCTAACAAAGTTTCATGTACTATTCCAATATGTGGTTTAGAAATTCTTGTTACTGAGATTAAAGTGCCTCACAGAAAACACATTCTATTAATGAGAATTTATGACACCCTAAAGTATACACGAAGGCCTTTTAAGCGTTGCAGGGTTTCTTAGTAAAATATAAACACTCTCATGAACTATTTTTAATAGGAGATTCTAATATAAATTGGTTAGGAATTTATCTAAACCATTCTGTAATTGATTTTCAAGTCAATTTGGGGTTGACATTATTAATCATGGAACCCATGAGTATTAACCATTGGGACTCCAAGAAATCCACAACCCTGGACCTTACATTTACTAACTTTCCCCAATCTTACACAAGATCTGGAGTATTGTCAGAATCATTTTCTGACCATCAGCTAATTTATGCCATTACAATTAGTATTAGTGTACCCAACCTAGGATGTAAGGTATACTGGAGAAGTTTTAAATGATTTGATTATATATCATTTATGTTAGATTTAGAGAATGTTAACTGGTCCAGGTTGAAATTATTTTCTACTGTATCATAAGCATGAGAATATTTCCTAGATAAGTTTTTGAAATTCTGTGACAAACATGCACCAGTGAAAACCAGGAAGACCGAACATAAAGGAAATACTTGGTTCAATACTCATTTATTTAAAGCCAGGAGTGACAGAGACCGGAAATGGGAAACTGCCAAGGAGACTATGAAGGACAAAGACTTGGCCCTATATATAGACAGGCTCGCAATTCTTATACAACTAAAATTAGGTTAGCTAAACAAGAGTAGATTAAAACAAAACTGGACGACAATCATAAGCAGAATCCAAAATTAGTTTGGAGGACCATCTCTGACTTAATGGGGAAAAAATAAACAGCCCCTTGTAAATAAAACAGTGTTTGATGGAGCAGAATTTACCCTCGGGGAAGAGCTTGGAACAATTTTAATGTATATTTTAGTAAGGTGTGCTCATCTACATTAGATAAGAATGGACTCCCAGTCCCAAACAGTAGATTTGGGTGGCAAGATTTCTGGGGAAGGGGGTTCTGATGTATTTAGTTTCAACATTATTTCTCCTGAAGAGGTTAGAGCTGAACTTTTGAGACTGAATACTTCAAAGGTAACTGGTCATGATGGGATTTCAGCCAGATTGCTGAAATATTCTACTTCTTGCATAGCATATCCCTTGGCCCATATTTTCAACTTATCTTGTGAAGGGAGCGAATTTCCTGAGGGTTGGAAAACTGTAAAAGTGAATCCTTTATTTAAGTTTGGGACAGAAGTGAGCTGAGCAATTATAGGTCCATCGTGCTCCTGCCACAGATTTCTAAGGTTTTTAATAAGATCATCTCAAATCAAGTAAGAAAATACTTGGATGTAAATAAAAAAATGTGTGTCCACCAATCAGATTTTCAGTCCCAACATAGTACTCAGACTGCACTAGTTAGGGTGGTTAGTGATCTGCAGCTGAGCCTGGACAGGAGACTAATAGTCAAAGGTTTGTTATTGATCTTTCCAAGACTTTCAACACCTTAAACCACTGAGTGCTCCTGTCTAGGCTCAGCAGGATTGGTCTGTCACCCCAGGCTGTTAAATGGTGTTCTTCCTACTGAGACAGGAGAAAGCAATTTGTGGAAATATGCCCATTTAAATTGTGTATGGTTAATATGTCCTCCAGAGTTCCACAGGGGCCAGTACTGGGGACTTTATTGCTTAATATTTATATTAACGAGCTCAAATTTGATCTACCAGACATTACATATCACTTATATGTGGACAACACCATAATATATATATAGACAGTGAAACCTCAGAATTGATTGGTCCCAAACTTCAGCTGGCAGTTGACCAGGTCCAGGAATTTTTAAAAGCATTTTTTAACATTAAATCCAAAAAAAACTCATGCCCTTTTATTTAGGAAAAAACAGTCCAGAGAACAGAATTCAAGTTTGGCCATTACAAACTTAGACAGTATTGCTATGAAAGAGGTTGACCATTACAAATACATAGGTCTCTGGTTAGACTGTAGCCTGAGTTAGGCACTTCATATAAAGAACAAGTTAGTGAATCTGAATAGGAAGCTGGGGGCCCTCTATAGATTTAAAAAGAACATGTCTAGGGAAATTCATTTAAATGTGGTCAATTCCCTATTAATGTCTGCTTTGGACTATGAGGACCTCTTATATGGTGGGGCTATGGGCTCTTTGTTGAGCAGAGAGGACCTTATGTTTCATAGAATGGCCCACTTTGTTTTGGAGTTGCCCTACAGAACACATAGGTGCCTACTATATAATAATTTAAATTGGCCAAAACCCCATGTCCATAGGAATTTGACTCTCCTCCAATTCATGTTTAAAATCTGGAAACATGGGGTCCCCACTTATATCCTTGTCCTATTTTCATTCAGACATGTTAAAGATAATTTACTATCTGTTCAGGGAATACAGTATTCCACTGTCAGATGTAATCTGAATGTGGGTAGGTCATCTGTTCCCTATAGCAGAGCCATCCTGTGGAACCAAATCCCATTAAATTTGTGTGGAATTGGTCAACCAATTCACCTATCCAATTTGATCTACTTGGTATTTGACTTGGATAAGTAGCTCTTCCCATTGTAGTCAATGTGATATTTGTT
This sequence comes from Neoceratodus forsteri, assembly GCA_016271365.2. NCBI lineage: Eukaryota > Metazoa > Chordata > Ceratodontiformes > Ceratodontidae > Neoceratodus > Neoceratodus forsteri. The sequence goes on from CM057455.1 coordinate 81,278,733, forward strand.
AATTCATGATTACAGATGCAGCAAAGTTTAACTTTGTTAGTGTAATAGAGGCAAAGTGGCCACTAAGCCTCAGCATATAGCTCCGCAATTTGCCCATTAAAATGCAGAACTTCACCACTTCATGTCATAATCACTTCACATTATGATGACTCCACATTACTTTGCTTTATTTTCTTCTAAAGGCAGAGTGAGTGAGCATTGTAACAGCCCACAGATCACATGGCTCACAGTCTGCTGGTCACATGCTTCAGGCAGGAAGTTAATTATGCAAGAGAGTAAAAGACTTTCACTTTCGCCATACCTAGTGTGGGAGAAAGAGCTGTATTTGAGAGGAGACAGAGATAACAAAATATATAAACCCCACATCTGATCCGGAGTACAAGAGTTGTCCCCTCCCTGAAGCAGGACATAGTGGTGTCATGGAAGCACCACCTCCGGTGGCACCTACCAGCGCCTCCCCTATTAGTGTCACCACTTGCCATGGCCCCTGTGTCAGCAGCTCAGCAGGAAGTAAGGGTGGAGCTGCAGCTGTCGCAGCTGCAGTAGCAGGTTTCTCCACCCCAGGCCCCAAATGAGCAACAGCAGCAGCTGGCAACAACATCTGGGCCCCCGCCTGTGCCCAGTCATCCCTGCAGCTCATTAGTGTGGAAGTTCTTCACTACACTACCTGTGGACACCCTTGTAGTGAAGTGCAATCTGTAAGGTGAGGTGGTGAGCCATGGCCCCAAGGGAAGTCATCAGGTCACAGGTGGTCAGCGCACACACCTATACAACCACCACTGTGCAGATTGGCAGGCCAAGCTTGCCAACCAAGGCAGGAATGCACCTGCTGGCTCTGCTGGGCAACAGGAGGCAGCATGGCCTCCACCTGCATGTGGTGTCAAGTGGGGGTGGGCCATGGAGCAAGTGGCTGCTCCATAACCTGAAGGTGATGGTGACAACCCTGCATGGATACCTGCCACACATGCCGATGTGGGTCTGATGTGAAGTGAGTTGGACCATGTGAACCACTGGATTGACAACATGGAGCAGCAGTTGGAGCACATGGAGGTGCACCAACTCCAAATAATGGGCATGTTTCAATTGCTGCTTTCACACCATAACATTGTTCATTAGTTTTTTTTTGTCCTTGCACCCACCACTCTCTCCATGAAAAAATAATTCCTGACATTGCCCCGATCTGTCCTCACTCTATCTTTAAATTTTTCCGACTTGTTCGTGCACGTCTCTTTTTCGGAAAAATTTTACCCTCTTGTATGTTGTTGATTCCCTTTCGGTACTTGATAGTTACTATCTTTCCCCCCCTTTCCTTGCAATTATACATATTAAGCTTTAGACTCCACAATATTTGGGAAACTGGTCAACTTGTTGTCATGGGTTGAAATTGGGGCAATACTCATGCCATCAGCAACTTCACTACCACTAGCAGGGACACCAGCATCTCCAACCCTGATTGAAGCTACTGATTGCACTGTGAAAAACATAGTCAGAGAAATCCTTTTACTGGCATCAACAATGTACTTCTGCTGCATACTTCCATGCCCATGGCCACCCTTGCCACTGGCAGCAGTGCTATGGCCAGAAGCATCTTTGCATGCATGTCTCTTTGTAGGCATTTTTGGGGGATTACACAGAAACTTCACAATAAACTGAGATTTCTGAAATTTGGGGTGGATGGGAAGCCAAAACACAGCAACTGTGGCTTATAGATGCAGACTGGACACCAAACAGATGCAAACGCACCAATGCAGATTGCACAGTATAAAAAGATGCAGCCACACTGACACAAAAACACCTTAACCAGTGGTCACACAAATCCAAAAATGGAAAAATAAGTTATATCTTTTATTGGTTGGGGTGGGCCACTGCAGTAGCAGTCCATTAGCTAGATAGAAGGAAGCAGTAAAAAATTCTGCAGATAGATAACCCATTCAGAATGCATTGATTATTGTGTGGCATAATAAAATGTGTCTGACTTGATGGTATACACACACACACACACACACACACACACTACTCATACACACACTACAGGTAATGTGCATAAAATGTAACAGTGCAGCGCACTATATAAACACATTTTTTAAATAGAATGAAAATATGCTCTGCACCACAACAAACAAAAATAATTATGAAAAAATTACTTCAAGTACTACTGTGTGTACATAAACACACAAACATCCGGCAAGACCATTGCAAGAGAGGTGGTGGTGTCACTATGATTACAAGACAACATCTCTCCTACTTGGAAATAGAAACAGAATCTTGCCTCAGGCCCTACAAGCTAATTCTAACCTATTTCTCCCTTCCCCACACTCTTTCTGCCTTCATTGGAGTAGTCTGTGCATCTCCTTGGCTCAGCCAGAATGCTCTTACAGTGTGCATCTCTGCTCTCCCACCATTAGCACATCCTGGTGAACTACAACTTGGGGACTATAACCTCGATTGGCTGACCCCATCTTCTAAGCCTACAACCTCCAAAACAGAATCTCTAAATCTTACACAACTAATCATGGAACCAACCAGCTACAACACCCGCTCCACCAACCACTCCCATATAGATCAGGTTCTGTCATCCCATCCCCACCAAATATCCACAGCCGGAGTCCTTCATCCCACCTTAAGTGATCACTGTGTCACCTGCTGCATTAAAAAAACATACCTACCCAAATTTGCACCAAAATACATAGAAGATTGCCGTCTAAACTCACTTGACCGAAACTCCCTTCTCTCAGACCTTCATAACATCAATTGGGCTCCAGTTTACTCTGCTGTAAATGCTGTTTCTGCCCTATCACATTTCACAAACATTCTCAACAGTGTCTGGGATTTCTACGCCCCCCTTAGAGAAGCCAGGTTCAGGGTCAGGAAATACCACCACCCCGAATTGCTGCCCCTATTATCACCCTTTGTAAAGCCATGGACAAGGCCTAGTCCACCTTCAAAACTTCCCCTACCCTATATTGTAGACAAGTGTATAACACCACATGAAATGTCTGCATTGAGGCCATTTGGTGCATTAAAGCTGATTACTTTAAGCACCGGCTCAGCGAAGCACACCTCTCCTCCTTCTGGAACATAATACATTCCATTGTATACCCACCCCCTCAACCAACCACCCCAACTCTTAAGCTCAGTGGCATTGAAACGAAAGGCCCTATCCAAGTTGCAGATATCCTCAACACTTTCTTCACTACTTGTGCCTCCTCTGACCCCACCACAATGCCCCTGTCTACTGCTATATGCCACAGCACTCATCAGACAATAGATTTCTTCTAGCACCTGCTTTCATGAATGAAGTACTGCTTGCCCTACTATCCCTCAATACATCTAAATCTAGCCCTGATGGCTGACATCCTAGTCTCTTGTGGCTAACAGTCCCTGCCATCACTGTCCCCCTCACCAACATTTTAAACATGTCCTTCTCCTCAGACTCAGTTCCAAAAGCCTGGAAATTGATTTGAGTTATACCCCTCCACAAAGGCAGTGATCTCACCTCATCTAGAAACTACAGCCCTATCTCCCTCCTCCCTGCTTTGCCCAAGCTACAGGAATGCCTAGTACTATCCAGACAGAGATCCTCACCACCACCAACTTCCTATCCCCTTACCAGTCCGGCTTCAGAAAAAAACACTCCACCATATCATCCCTTCTCCGAGTCACAGGTCACATTCAAGCAGCTGTTGACAAAGGCCACCTCACTACCACAGCATTCATCAAGATGGCTAAAATCTTTGACTCAGTATCCCACCCTATTCCTCTGAACACACTCGAGGGTGCGGGGCTTGCCCTTCCTGCCATACAGTGGTTCAACTTATGCCTCACCGACAGATGTCAATCTGTTAAGATCGTCACTCCCCCCATACTAGCAGGCATCACTCAGGGCTCCACACTCAGCCCCGTCCTGTTTTCTGTATTCATAAATAATCTTTCACCTGCCTGTTCTACATTCCTCATCAATATGTATGCTGATGATACCATACTGTTTACCTCCAGGCTGGACCGAGCCACTATCCACTCTGCTCTGCAACATGATTTCCACTCAGTTCAGTCATGGTTCAAATCAAAACAACTCAAACTAAACACTACTAAAACAGTCTTTATGACTTTCAATAGCACCCAAAGGCTAGCCAAATTTCTCAGCACCCCTCCAATCACCTCTGTTGATGACATCCTGCTAAAGGTAGTCATTTCCTACAAGTACCTAGATGTCTGGCTAGACCCACAATTAAACTTATTTTTTCCATTATGTGTTTTTCCTCCTTTTGCCCTGCTGGCAGGCTTCTCTCCTCCTCCATTCATGGCTGCACCTATTGCCCCCAATGCTCCTCAGGTCCTGTGTCCCCCACTGATTACCCCCTCCATGGTGGGGTAGAAGAGGTGAGGGGTGTCCTCCCCCCTCCTGAGCACTATCTGGAGCAGTCCCAAGAGCTCCGTGAGGCCAAGGTGTCAAATTAGTGGGGGGGCTTCCATGGAACTGGCAGGTGATTTTTCCTTTTGTTTTCCCTTTGTCCCTCCCCTGTGACTGTGAACGTGCATGTGAGGAGGCACACACTTCTCGATGCCACACTACTTTGTCTCCCTAGCTCTGGTGCTACCCTCCTCTTAACTTCCACTGCGGGGGGCAGACAAGGAGCAGGACAACTTACCCACTCTTCTCTGTGAGATAAGAGATGTCATTGGATGCTCGATCATCTCCCTTCCCTGCTGACCCCCCGCAGCTGATGCTCATTCCTGAACACAGGTCTCTGGCATGGCACAAGGTGTGGCATCCAGCACCTCAACCCTCAACACCACAGGGCCGGTGGCACAACTAAATTTCTTAACCCATATTTTTTTATTTTTTTATTTATTTATTTTTTGTTAGCCAGGTAGGTACACTAGACAGCATAGCTTCCTATTTTCAGGTACGGCCTGGGAGATTACAACAAACGGTATGTAGACAATAGTAGATACAAGAAAACATCATGGGAACAAGTAGAAGTCAGACATAGCACACTTATACAACATTTTCAGCAATGACAGCACATTTTCAGGAATCTACATGTAGTAACAAAACAGAAATATAAGTGCAAATAACTAACAGTCATAAGTCATTCAACTAGTGAGTAAGTGTTACTTGGTATTACTTGGTATTAAAGAACAGAAGAAGGCCAGAGCCCATCGAGACTGTTCCCCACACTATGTGGGACATTATTTATTTATTATCCCTCAACCAAACATCTAATTTGTTTTTAAAGACAGTGGCACTATTTGCCTCTACCAATTCTTGTGGAAAGGTGTTCCATACAATCGATGCTCTTATTGGAAAAAAGTTTCCCCTTTTGATGGTTTTATAAGTTTTTACTTCAAGCTGTTTATTATGCAGTCTCTAAACATGTCTCCTTTTGGAGAGTGTTAGACCACATTTTTCCATTAGATCTGGTGAATTTATTAAATTAAAAACCATAAGCATATCACCTCTTAATCTTCTAGTCTGAAGAGAGAAGAGACCTGCAGCTTTTAATCTGTTCTGATAATCCAAGTTTGTTAATCTTGGAATCATTCTAGTTACTCTCCTTTGAACCCGTTCAAGAATTGCTATGTCTTTTTTTGGGTTTGGATTCCAGAAAGGGGAGCCATAGTCTAGATACGGTCTAATGTAAGCCCTATGCAATGGAATAAGGCATTGTTCAGTGCGATTAACAAAAGTGCTTTTTATTTGCCTCAAAAAATCTGTTGGTCATGCAAGCAGGTCTAACACAGTGATCATTTGATGTAAGTTTATTATTAACATATATCCCTAAATCTTTTTCACAATTTGATGAGTGAAGTGGTAATCTGTTTCTATAATATATCGTTTCTGGATTATTTACACCGAAATGCACTACAAAGCATTTGTCTTGATTAAACTGCATATGATTTTCATTTGCCCAAAGTGTTAATTTTTCCAAATCCTTCTTTAATGCAGAAATACTTGCTTGATTATTAATCTTGCCCCCTCAATTTAGTATTGTCTGAAAATTTAACCATGAAGTTATTTGGCCCTGTTTGTAAATCACTGATAAAGAGATTAAACAATGTTGGTTCCAAGACCGACCCCTGTGGTACACCACTTGTCACACTACCTGAATCAGACAAGATATCATTAATTTTGACTCCCTGAGAATGATTTGCCAACCAGTTTAAAGTCCAGTTGACAATATCAGGTGACAAACCTAGATTGTGCATTTTAGTAATGAGTTTTTCATGTGAGTCTTTATCAAAAGCTCTACTAAAGTCCAAAAGAATTATATCAGTAGGGATACCCACATATAGTAGAGTACTTATATTATTGTAAAAATATATCAGATTGGTGGTGCAGGAATACTTGGGAGTAAACCCATGCTGATTTGAATCATAAATTCCTAATTTTTTACAATCTTGATCTATTAGAGACTTCATTACTCATTCCATTAATTTAATAGCCACTGAGGTCAGGCTAATTGGATGATAATTTTGCACAGAACCTCTATTGCCTTTTTTAAATATGGGAGTAACTATTGCTGAACACCAGTCATTTGGTACAATGCTTTGTTGTAAGGATTTGTTGAAGATAATTGACAAAGGTATTGAAATATTTATAGAGGTTTCGATCAGAAACCATGGATGAATAACGTCTGGGCCGGACTAGTATTTTTTTTTTTAGTTTTTGATAGCCTGTATAATGTCAGTTGGATAGAACCTATGTTAATCTACGTGGTGAACTTTAAATGTATGAATAGGTGATTTTTGAAAGAAGACAGAACAAATGTACTTATTAAAGAGATTCGAGGTTTCTATATAAGATAGAGAAGAGCCATTGGTTATAATGGGACCAATGGTCCTTGATACACCTTTTTTTACTATTTACATAAGAGAAAAGAGATTTGTGACAGTCTTTTGTGTGAGCTGTTTAAATTCTAGCTTATTTTTTTTGCCAATTTAATATAGATTTTTTTAAGTTTTTCACAGATTGTCTCTATCTATGTAATAGAGTAGTTTTAAACGGAAAAAAAACTATTCTTAAGTTTCCTAAAAAGTTTAATTTTTATTTTAATCTGATTATTAATTGTCTTGTTGAACCAAGGGGGAATTTTTCCTTTGTTATTAAATTTCCTCTTAGATGGAATAAAGGTATTTTCCAAACAATGTACAATGTTTTTAAAAAAGTCCCACGCTTGTTGTGTTGTACAATTAAGAAGATTAGATTCCCAGTTTATGTTTTGTAAGTATTCATAGATTTTAGAAAAATTTGTTTCATTATAGTTTTTATACAATATAACTTCCTTTGTGTAGTTTTAAACTGTTGAATTTCAAAAAGAATAGATGAATGATCACTGGTCCCAAGTGGATCCCAAATTTTCAAATTGCTAATTTGTTGCTCTATGTTAGTAAATAATAGATCCAAAATATTAGGATCTCGAGTGGGTTCAGTAACAAGTTGTTGTAATCCAGTACTAACTACCACATCTATTAGTCCTTTCTTGGCATAGGACTGTCCTGAGAATGAGTCCTAGTTAGATGAGGGAGGTTAAAGTCATCAAATATTACAGTATCTTGAGATTCTGAAAAATGTGTAATTTCTTTAAACATATCAGTTGTGTAATCTGAATTTGCAGATGGAGGTCGATAGATGTTACCAATAGTTATATAGGACTGCTCCTTCAATAAGATTTTAAACCACGTACTTTCCAAAGGAAAGGAAGAACACACTTAAAAGAAGGAATATCATTTCGTATGTACATACAAACTCTACCTCCTTGCTTATCTAATCTGTTTTTTATTATATAACTTATAACCTGGAATTTCTGTCGACCAAATTGAGGATGCAACCCACCAAGTTTCAGTTAATCCCACCACACCTATATTTAAAGTTTTACATTTGGCTTCGAGTTCTGCTAATTTGAGTTGGTTTAAAGATCTTGCATTCAAAGCTAGGAATTTAGATTTAGTTGTAATAATATTTTGGTAAGTATTTAGAGACTTGGGAATAGATCCATTCTCCCCCATTGTTTTTAGTTTAAATAATGATTTATGATTTTAGTGATACTTTTCCCCATAAGTGCACTACCCCATGACTGAGATGTAAACCGTCCCAGCAAAACAAGGAAGAACGATCTGAAAATGATTCCCAGTGGGTAATACAGGATATATCTTGCTTAAAACACCACTTTCTCAGTCATTCATTTAGGGCTTTGATTTTCTGCGTCATGGTAGATGTTGCTTTCGGGACAGGTAGAATTTCAGATATACATACACAGCATTCCCTATCAAGTAACAGGTTACATAATGCCACATAGTCCTCTTGTAACTGATTAAATGGGGTTTTGTTTATATAATTAACACCGGCATGTATGATAACCAGGGAATATTCCCTGGCATTTTGTAAAATTTTAGGCATCATGGAGGTAATGTCAGATACCCTGGCCCCACGGAAGCTAGAACAAGTGTGGTTGCTCTTGTCACTATTGCATACCGCCCTGTCAATGTGTTTAATGATTGAATCTCCCAGGACTAACACTTGTTTTGAGACAGTAGGGGTACAAGAATCAGAAACAGGTGATTGTTTAACACACTCTGGAGTGATTAACTTAATAGGTATTGATTTGGTAGCTTGAGCTTTACTAGGACAAATATTCATGGGCATTAACTCCTGATTGAAAAGTGTTTTAAACCATTATTATCAACAGAGGGTGATGCACAGGATAAATCATGTAGCACTTCATTATTTTATACAGTCAGTTGTTCAAACCTATTACGAGTTTCAATAGGGGCGCTATTGTGTATTTGACCGCCTCTCCTTTTTTTAAGAGGCTTTGTGACAATGGTCCAGGCATCATTATCATGAGAAGAGAACAGATAATCACCCACCTTATAAGAGGGGGCAGAGGCAACAGGTATACTAATACTAGTCATTGCAATTGTCTCCTCATCAGGAGGCATAGAAATGCTACCTAAATGTGAAGGAAATTGTTCATTAGAATGAATTTGCTCATCCATAAGATCAATGTAACTTTCCAGTTCCCTAATATCAGTATAAACTGGTTTAATATTAAGCAGAAATGCTATCTCTGCTTCAAGAGTAGTAATCAGATGGCAATTAGCACATACATACTCGCTCCCATACTTTCCCTCACTATACATCAAACATTGCATACACTTACTAAGTTCTTTTTCCATCATTAATGGTGTATATTTACTAAGTAGAGGATATGAGAAAATTATCTTATCAAGTTTGTCTAATGCCAGCAATTTCAGTGTGCCCAGCGGACACAGCAGACACGCGCAAATGCGCGTGTCTCTGCACACATCTCCACGCACGGCCCCACGCACTCTCACCCCGCTCACTAGAGGGGCAGGTTTTAAGCTGAAAAACCGGTAGTAAGTGTCCATTCACTTCCAGTTTCAGCGCAAAGTAAAAATAACAATATTTACTTACATTCAGCAAGATTCTGTGAGTTGAAGGTTTACAAGCCCTAAAAAGGGCAAGAGAACCACCAGCCAACAGTGCTTTTAACAGAGAGATGTTGTTTTGGGGTAGGAGGTATACTAGCCTATTGCTAGTCCTCCAGGTTCCCACAATGCTCTGCTATTCACTGAAGAGTCAGTTACAAGCAAATGGTACCACACAGGGTTGACAAAACCAGTGTTTCTCTATGATATTTCCCTTCTTAGTGCCAAACAGGAAGTTCCTGTTGACAGTCAAATCCAGTGGCTATAAAAGTAGAACTGGCTTAGGGTGGGTGGATGGAGGGGTGGGATGGAAGGCAAATAGTAAGAAAAAAGGCTAGCAACAGGAAGTTGTAATTTGAGTCACCTGCTTTTATAGTGTCTAAGCCACACCCCCAATTAAGCTCTCTCTCTCTCTCCTCTTACTGGTTAAGCAAAGTAAATTGATGCAGTATCTTTCACAGCACAGAACACACACGGACTTTCTTTCTTTTCTTTCTTTTTTAACCCTAAATAAGACCCCTTCTACTTCTAATAAAGTTTCTGTCTGCTTAATCTCAACAGACCCTGACTCCTGCAGAGATATAAGTGTTAAATTAATTAGAAAATGTAGATTCTTTTAGTTAGCTGCTTTCTGATCTACAAGCATGGCTAGCAACAGTGCTAGAAGAGAGGAAATAACAAGATTTCCTGGTAGGTTTGAGAGTAGCAGAGGTTGGTGCCAGTAGGCAACTAGGAGGAACCAGTACAGGAGTGGGTGGATAGAGGAACAGGAGCAGGGTTCAGAGCTTACAAGAGCCTTACGAAGCTCCTGTTTGAAGCTGTGTGGAGAAGGGGAGATTCTTAGACTCAGTGGAAGGGATTTCCATAGTTTAGGGGCCCAGCTAAAGAAAGCATTCTCCCCCATTTTAGTTTTACATCTCGGTTGGACATGAAGGGATTTGTCAGCTGATCTCAGTGGGTAGGCAGAGGTCACAAGTTTGAGCAGTAGAGCCAGTTTGTCAGGTATCTGGGAGGAGATTATATTCTTTACAAAAAAGTAGGAAGTAAACTGTCAGAAGGCTGAGAGGGTAAATCATCCCAGAACGGAGTATAGCGTCCATCGGTGAGTAAGTTTGGGCAAAGACAAAGCAAAATGGCAAATGCTGTTGTAGAAGACATCCCACTTTCAAGGAGCCCTCCAGTAGTTGCCAGAAAGGCTATTAACCCATACGCCAATTTGGGACTCAGGATCCCCTGTGCAATGGCCTTCCTTACCATGGATGTTAGGCTATGTCTCACCTTATATGCCAGTCCAAGTTGAATATTGACAGATTTAATGACTGAGGCTAGGTGCAGGTCAAAATCCAAGGCAGGATCAAGGGTTATTCCAAGGTATTTAAAAGAGGTAACTGTGTTAAGGGGAGAGCCATCAAGCACTCTGATACTTAATGGTTGGGTGCAGGATGGAATTTTTGAACCTGAACCGAAGAGCATAGTCACCATTTTATTTTTATTTAAGACAAGCTTGTTTTGCAATAGCCAGCTCTGAAAGGTATTGAAGTTACTATTGAGATTCAGGATGATATCTGAGAGGTTTGAGGAGGATGAGTAAAGAACAAGATCATCTGCATATAGCAGACCTGAGCAAGCACCAGTGAGCGGTGGGATGTTGTTTATGAAGACTGTAAACAGAAGAGGACCAAGAATAGAACCCTGGGGCACTCCAATTCAAGTAGGAGCAAGAGGGGACTTAGCATCTCTGATCTGGACAAATTGTTGTCGCTTTGAAAGATCATTTTGGAACCAGGTGGTGACAGAGGGTGAGAAGCCTAGGGATGACAACTTTGATAGGAGCAGTGTGTGGTCAACTAAATTAAACACTTTTGTAAGATCAACAAAAGTAGCCCCAGTGAGAGAGCTTTTGTCCATAGCAAGTCTGACATCATTTGTAAACTGTATGAGAGCAGTGGATGTATTGTGCCCACATTGGAAGCCATGTTGGTCAGGGATGAGGAGTTTGAAGGAGTACAGGTAATCCAAGACCTGGGTAGCAACAATTTTCTCCAGTATTTTAGAGAGGGTGGAGAGGATGGCAATAGGGCGGTAGTTATGCAGGTTAGTGGTGTCCCCCCTTTTTGTAGACTGGTACAACTTGAGCAATCTTCCAGAAGGAAGGGACATGTCCTGTGAGAAGAGACAGGTTGAAAATTCTAGTCACTGGAGAGATTATAGACAGTGCAACGGTTCTTAGGAATTTTGGTAAGAGTCCATCTGCAGCTGCCAATCCAGCAGGAGAGATGGACTTAAGTAAGCATAAGATTTCACTCTCAGAGACTGGGTGAAGGGTGAAAGATGGGTTGGAAGGTTTAAGATTATCCTGCGGAGTGACAGGTAAAGGCTGAGGAGGTGCAGTACAGGAGGAGAGGTCAGTGAATCCGGAGTTAAGAGCCTCAGTGATAGTGGGCAGATTATTACAATTACAACCATCCACAACCATATCAGAGATGGCATTGCACTTGTTTTTCCCTATGATGGTGTTAACATGACCCCAAAAACCATTAGAGCCACTTACAGAGGTACTAAGGAGCTGACGGTAGTAATTGCCCTTAGCAGATCTGATGGAAACCTTACATAGGTTTCAGAGTCTTCTGTACTCCACCCAATCCAATGGGGACTGGGTTAGCTTAGCTTAGTTCCAGGCTTTATCCCTCTTTTTGAGAGAGGACAGGAGTGAAAAATTTAACCAGCAAGTAGCAGATCCCCAGATATGGTGCCTTTTTACTGGAATATATTTGTCTTGAAGGTTCAAAAGCGTGGTAAGAAGGTATTGAGCAGCACGTTCCATATTACAAGTATTATATAGAGGTGCCCAGTCCGTGTTCTGTAGCTCCAAGATTAGGGCTCTCTTATCCATTTTTTGGAAAATCCCTGAAAAGAATTTCTCTGGGGAGTGGTTTAGGGGCCCTTGCCTTCTAAACACAGTAAACTGGGGAGTGGTCACTGATTGAGTCTGGTAAAACTCCAACAGCACTGATCCTCTCAGGCCTGTTGGAGATGGCCAAGTCTAGAAGAGACTGGAGACTGCTGTTACTAGCCTGTCTGGTCAGGAGATTGACCAGTTGAGACAGGTGTAACCTGCTGAGTTCAGCAGCATGGAGATTAGAGTTTTTCCCTAGGCAATCCAGGTTGAGGTCCCCCATAACAATGACCTCTTGTCTACCCTTTAGCGAGGAAAGATGGTCAATCACCTTGGTCAGGCCTGTTAGTCCATTTTTAGGAAGGTTATAGATGTGCACTACATTTAGCTTCTGAGTGAGACCTAAGGTAATAACTATATGAATAGTTTCACATAGACAGGTAGTGTTGACCGGGAGGACCATAATGTCAAGGTCCTGTCTGGTATAAAACAAAACACCACCACCCTTTTTAGCATTTGGACGATCACATCTGTGAAGTTTATATCCATTGATCCTACATAATGAGTCTGGTATATGGGGTTTTAACCAAGTCTCGGTTAGACCTAAGACATCAGGGGAGTTGTGAGCAATCCAGGCTTCAAGCTGTGCAAAATTAGCTGACAGACTTCTAATGTTCATACGTGCTAGCCTAAGCCCCTTTTCTATGAACCAATAAGATGGGCTTTTGGGAGTGATGCCATCAGGAGGGCCCGGGTTAGGTTCAATATCACTGGAGAGAGAAAGATGACACGGGGTACCCAGGTCTCAAGGAGAGAGGTTTGGAGTTTGCCCTCAAGTGGCATATAAAAAGGGGAATGGCTTAGGTAGTCAGCTATACTAGCAAATGGGATAAGCTTTAGGAGCCAGGTTTCAGGGATAGAGGTATTACCCCTGATAATAAGGTTTGAGAAAAAATAGCTCCAGTCCTCGGCTTTATTTGAGTAGCCACAGTCAGTAGATGGCTGCCAGAGAAGATCTACTGAGAGCTGGAGGACTAGCAGAAGGGAAAATACTTCTACAAAGCTGCAGTGAAGTGCGATCAGCCCCATAGTGTACACTGGTAAGGAAAAGAAGGGAACGTAGAACTAGGGAAAAAGAGAGAAAGCAGCAAATTCAGGAAAGGAGATGGGACTGAAGCAAATGTGCAGTTGACTGCAGGAGTGAGACAGTAACTAAGTCCAAGAATGAAACTATCAAGCAGGCAGAGATAGAGAGCTGCAACTAGAAACCTTATGTAACCCCCTTGTTACCTAGGATTACTAGAATCCCAGTAAGACTTAGTGGTAGGCAGGGAAGGGAGCTTGTGAAACTCCAGTTAAATGGGTTTCACACTGTCTCACTCTGTTCTCAGTCTCAGCTGAGACTGAGGGATGACATCACCAATAGAACTATCGCAGCTGCATGAGCCACATTGGAATCTGCAGCAAAGGGAGTTAGATAGACCGTTGGGAGTTTTGAAGTCAGTCTTCAGTCAGTCTTCAGTGAGTGGAGTGAAAAGCTAGGAGCTTGCTGGTAAAGCAGCTCAGTGAAGGCTCTAGGAGCCTCAGCCCTGACAGAGGGCTACTTTTAAGTAGAAGGGTGTGTGTCTCCACCTTAAAGAGAGACACAAAAGATTACTGAAGTGGTGGAGACCACTGTTTTTGGGTCTCAGTGCCCCCTCCCTTCGGGGGGGGCAAGAAAGGTTTCCTTGCAGATTCCTGGGGCAACCCCCTAGTTCTGCTTGTGGATGAAAAGCTGCCTATGTGTTCCAGTGTTTATTTGGGAGAACAAGAAGATTTGTGATTCACCTGTGGGGCACCTGCAACGTGAGGGTAAGTGTCTGCTCTTGCTAAAAGTCCTATGTTTTTCACCCTGGGACTTGTGAGACAATGTGGGGATTGAACTACTAAATATTGGGAAGCCTAGAGTAATGGGCTAAGCAAAGTAAAAGTAGGTTCAAGTCCAGAGCTTGTTGGGAAGCAAATAATATGTAGAGGAGATGTGACAGACGTCTACCCATAATCTGCAATTGAAAGTTCAGTAAAGGAATTGCTCAGTTTCCAGAGAAGTGGCCAGATATGGGCTGTGGGAGCTGGGGGTGGGTGGCCCCCCATCTTTAGTGACCAGGTCCACCTCTACGGATTTCTTCTGTGGATTTCTACTTTGCCTCAGGCACTTGGCCAGCGATGAGGGAAGTACCCAGATGTGGGATTGTAAGGAAAATTCTCTCTAGGAGTTGAAGACTCTAGTGTGGTTTGGGGAGCCACAACAGGATAATTAGTTCATTCCTCAAATGGACCGCGGATCAAGTGGCCAGCAAGGGAGCCGGGCCAGTGGGGAAAACCCAAGTAGTGTACAAGTCGGGCTGTGTACCCAAAGCTACGTGCAAGTCCGGGCTGTGTGCCTGGTGAGTTTAAAGCCTGAGGGCTGGAAATGGTGATAGTGTTGTGTTGTCTCTAATCTGCATTACCAGGAAATGTAGCCCCGTGGGGGTCCATCTATGCTTTGTTTGTTCAGCTTGGATGTGAATAAAAGCCACACTGAAGAATCCCATTCCTGGTTCTGGACATTACAGTAATTGCTTCCTGTGTTCGGATTTACTTGGGTGCTCCTGTGTAGAGTAGCCAGACCTAGGTCCCCTGTGCCGAGTAACCTCATCCTCCCCGAACCCAGTCCCCACCAGGTACTGCTGTCAGCTTCAACAGCATATCACCTGTCATTTTGCTAGAAAGGCAGGGGTGATGGGTTACAAAAACGGAGGCACCGCTTTTGATTTTGTTCAGGGAGGAAGGTATTTGGGTAAGGGGGCTAGCGTTTTGGCTATCTGGCAGTGGGTAGCCCAAAAGCTGAAGCAATTTCCCTAGTGTGTTGCTGTGTGCTGTGGATCTTGTGCTGCTGTTTAAAATTGCCAACTGTTTACCAAGGATCAGAAAAGCCAAAGAGTGTGACCTTGTCCTGCATCAAAATTGTTTACAGCATTTTGCCTGCTTGTAAAATGAACTGTGGTAAAGAAAAGTGTGGAAGACTAGGGGAAGGAACAGGAAAATTGTGTCCCGGATGTTGGAAATGCTTTTTGAAATGAATGAATCAATCAATCAATCAATCAATCTTCATTTATTTAAGGTGCCTTTCTTAAACCAAGGCGCCTTTACAAATTACATAAAGCAATAAATATTTAAAACAGGACTTAAACGAGATTAAGATTAAATAATTAACAGTCATTAAAAGCTTTGTTAAAAAGGTAGGTTTTTAAAGCTACTTTAAAGCTCTGGACAGTCGGGCAATTTCGTTCCTGATGAGGTACAGAATTCCACAGGGTCGGGGCCATAAAACTAAAAGATCTTGCCCCTGAAGTTTTTTAAGCAAACCCTGGGAATCTCTAGCAATCCCTCGTCAGTGGATCGGAGCGGGCGGGGGGGACAGTAGGGACGCAGGAGATCTTTCAGGTAAGCAGGTCCCTGATCATGTAGGGCCTTATAGGTCAGCAAACCGACCTTGAAGGTGATTCGCCAACAAACTGGCAGCCAGTGCAGTCCGCGGAGCACAGGCGTTATATGACTGGACCTAGAAGAACCAGTCAAAAGCCAGGCTGCCGCATTCTGCACTAGCTGCAGGTGACGAAGTTCAACCCCATAAGCCCTAGAAATGAGAGACTTGCAGGTGTAATGGCTATGTTAAATAGCTGAAATGGGCTCCTGCCGTGGAGTCAGTTGGTAAAGGAAAAAAGTTGCATTCTGCAGTTTAAATTTGCCTGCTCAATGATCGCCGTGAGGAGAAGAGCCCTCGTGAGGATGAAGAGGCTAATTTGCATGGTGTCATGTGATTGGTCAGGCTGTGATCAGTCCCACCCCCTCAGTCAGCTCTACAGTGACTGCCCTAGCATTCGAGAAGGAGTGTGAGAGGAATGCATGTACTGGCTAGTGGAGGAGCGTCGCAGAGTGTTAAAATCGCTGTAAACCTTTTAAAAATAGATTATCTAGTTCAAAATCGGGCTCAACCTGCTAATCGATCATCAAAATTGCAAAAGTGGTGGTCGAGAAGACGATCGGTAGGACTGCCTGTCCGTTTCTGTTCTGAGGCCTCCAAGAACTGGCTGCAGGCCATTTTTCACCATCACAGCAAACTGCTGCTGATAACGGTAAAGTAACAACCTAAAAAACTGCTCAGTGGTTTTCTGCCCTATACCATATAAATGTGTGTGCAGCAGTGTAGTCGCTTTGCCAGTAACGACTGTGTCAAGTCCTGCCAGCAAGCGAAAGTCTGTTAAGCCATTTACTGTGTGCATAGTAATGAATTCAGCCTCAGTTCAAAGTTTGAAGCCAGCGAGAGACTCTGGGTTGTAGCCAATGTGCACCACTAGTTATACAGGCAATCTTGTGCTAAAAACCTGAAGCTTTAAGGGACTGGTAGTAAAAGAAATGTTTCCAGCATGTAAAAAGTATGTTGAAAATCCTGTAAATGTGTTTAAAGCAAGAATAGAGCAAGTTGTGCAGTTTGGGCAAAAGTTATCAGTGGTTTGTGTAAATCGGGTGTGCAGTGGCTTGACCCAGATTCTGAATGTTGATGCACAGGAGTGCTGCCGCCACCATTACAGGGTGGGGTAGTAAAGTAAACACAGCAGCAGAGAAGCCATTTTACAACTAAAGAGTGTGTTCAATAAAGTGGGACTTTCAGTTACAGTGAACTTTTTTTGTTTTTATTTATTTATTTATTTAGCTTTTGTTGACCGGGTAAGTGCACTAGACAAATTCTGCCTATTTTCAGGCACGACCCGGGGGAGGGGGATACAGATGAATGCCAACTGACCTTGAACCAGATTAAGCTGTTGGTGGTGTTTTTAGTGATTGAGGGAAATTTGGCCAGGACACCTGGGAAGTTCCCCTACAGCTACACATAATCCTTTTATTGTATTACAAGATGACACAGGGACGGAGTCTGACTCAATTCTATAAATTCCCTCACAACATGATGGTACATTTGATATAGACCAAAATTTGGCAAAAACTGAGTTAGGCAAAAAAAAAAAAAAAATAGATTGGGAATGAGGAAATAGAACAAGAAAAAATAATATGCTAAAATGTGTTCAAACATATGGCTGGTCGTTTCCCCTCTCTTGATAGTAGCAGTTTATAATCTTTCGGTAGCTTATTTAAATGTGAATAGTATGTTATCCAAGAGGAAACAGGTGTTGATTTTATCCCTTTTTGAGGAAAAGGATTATGATGTGTTTTTTTTGCAGGATACTAGGTTACATACCAAACTCAATATTGAATTAGCAACCGCTGGCTGGCGATGGGGGGTTACTTATTGGTCTATGGGTGAAGACCTTTGTAGTGGTGTAGGTATAGCCCTAAATAGTCCCACTGCAAAGGTGATACAACTAGTTGATCTTGTCCCTGGTCGTGTATTGTTGTTGGATGTTGTGATTAACGGTTTACAGTGTCGGTCAATCAACGTTTATGCACCTCAAACAAAATTTGCACGTATTGAAATATTTTGCTTATTTCAACCTTATTTATTTACTTCAAAGTATGTTTTTTTTGGGGGGGTGACTTCAATTGTAGTAGATACAATACAGATAGGGGATGCTGAACCACCAAAATGTTTTGTGATGCTACTTGTCTTAATAATTTACTAGTTCAAACAGGCCTTAATGATGTTATGGCCCTTTCAGGGAATCCGGCAAAAACATTTTTTCAAGGCAATAAGGCCACAAGGATAGATTTTTGGTTTCTTTCCGATTCCCTACAGGTGGTTGATACTAGAACATTGGCCGTTACTTCCTCTGACCATGTAATTATAGTAGCTACGGTGGCAAGTCATATGCCTGTGCATCGGGGTCCAGGGTACTGGAGAATGAACTTGGCTCTAGTACTTCTTCCTACAACTGAAGACGGCTTTCTAGCTATTTTAAAGGCCATAAAATCTGTGTTATACATAGATACATAGATACATAGACAGTGTCGGCAGATAAGGGCCTATGGCCCACCCAGTCTGCCCATTTAAGTTTGTAAGTTCAGTTTATGTTTTCCAGGAAGTCTGTTGCCCCTTACCCCTGACCTCCAGAATTCCTTAATGTCTATCCCATCCATTCTTAAATCCCATGATTGTTTCAGCCCCCACCACTTCCTCTGGCAGGGTGTTCCACTTGTCCACCACCCGTTCTGTGAAGAAATGCTTCCTCACGTTTCCTCTGAATCGTCCTCCCTCCAACCTCATCCCGTGCCCTCTAGTCCTGGAACATCTTTTTCGCTTAAAAATAGTGCATTCCTGCACCCTGTTCCTCCTGTAAGATACTTGTATGTCTCTATCATATCCCCTCTCCCTCCTCTCCTCCAGGAGTACATGTTCAGTGCCTTCAACCTGTCCTCATAGGACTTGTGATGCAATCCATGCACCATCTTTGTTGCCCTTCTCTGAACCTTCTCTACCCTGTCTATGTTCTTTATGTAGGTAAGGTCTCCAGAACTGCACAGTGTACTCCAGGTGCGGCCTCACTAATGTCTTGTATAGTGGAATTATGACCTCCCTTTTCCTACTGGTGATGCCCCTGCCTATGCATCCCAGCATCCTATTTGCTTTACCTGCTGCCTTGTCACACTGTTTCCCTGCCTTGAGGTCATCAGAGATGATAACTCCAAGATCCCTTTCCTGCTTGGTGCATGCTATATCCTCACCCCCCAACTGATATATTGTGCCTGGGTTTTGTGCCCCATATGCATTATCTTGCACTTCCTTGCATTGAATTTCAACTGCCAAACCCTGACCATTCTTCAAGTTTCTGCAGGTCCCTTCTCATTCTGTCTACACCCTCTGGTGTGTCTACTCTGTTACAGGCTTTGTGTCATCAGCGAACAGTGAAATTCTGCCTTCTAGATCCTGCGCAATGTCACTGATGAAGATATTGAATAGTACCGGTCCCAGCACTGATCCTTTGGTACCCCACTGGTCACTCTTCCCTCTGTGGAGTGACAGCCATTTACCACCACCCTCTGTGTCCTGCTGCCCAGCCAGTTACCTACCTACCCTACCGTCCTGCCCACACCCATATTCCCCAGTTTGTGCAATAGTCTTCTATGGCACAGTGTCAAAGGCCTTGCTGAAGTCCAGATAGGCCATGTCCACTGCCCTCCCTCATCCACCTCCCTAGTCACCCAGTCAAAAAATTCAATGAGGTTGGTCTGACATGACCTTCCCTGGTGAAACCATGCTGCCTTGGCTCCTGTAGTCCATTGACAACCAGATGTTCACCAATCTCTCCTTCAGTAGTGCTTCCATGATCTTCCCCACTACCGGTGAGGCTGACTGGTCTGTAGTTCCCTTCCTCTTTGTTCCCACTTTTGTATAAGGGGACTACATCTGCTATCCTCCAGTCTTTGGGTACCTCCCTGTTTCTAGTGATCGGCTAAACAGGATATCAAGAGGTTCAGCCACCACCTCTCTTAGTTCTTTAAGGTCCCTGGGGTGCACCCCATCTGGCCCCATTGCTTTATCAACTCTTATTACTTCCAGTTCCTTCAGGACCCTTTCTCATGTAAAGGGACTTGTGTCCATTTCTGCACCATTCTCACCCCTTGTACTCCATTCAGACCCATTACCCTCCTCTATGATACTTATCGGGAATGGTGGATGGATACAAAAACTGAAATTAAATGTTTTTTTCAATCAATAGGGAGATTATATGGTAAATACAAAACTGATACTTAAATTATAGAAAGGAATTTTTGGATTTTCATTTTCGTGTGGCCAATGGTGAGGTTTCAGTCCTCCCCCAGTTATACGAAATAAGAGAAAAGATTAATAATTTTCAATATGATCGTGCAAAATCTTTAGAAAATGAACGCCGTTTTGGTACCCAAGGCACAAAGGCCTTTCTGAATTCATTTCAATTTAGTGCTTCTCAAAGACATCAGAAACATATGACAGGTCTTAATGATCAGGCAGGGATTTGGTGCACAGATACCAGAGAGGTTATGTGGATTGTTGATTTACATGTACAGAAACTTTTTGGTATTACTGAAACATTGAGTCACACACATGAGAACTGGCTGGGAGGATGTAATTTACTCCAAATTTCAGATTCAGGGTCAATTAACTTAGTAGCGCATATTACAACACAAGAGGTTGCTGCAGTGTTGGCACAAGCAGAAGTTGGTACAGCCCCGGGGAATGATGGTATCCCGTATGAAATTTATAAAATTATTTGTCAACAATTATTGGAAGAATTTACAGGTGTTTTGAATGAAATACTATCCTTAGGGATATTACCAAAAAGTATGAACAAGGGGCTTGTAGTTTTTATGTATAAAAAAGGAGATATACGGGATTTGTTAAACTGGAGACCTATGATCCTATTAAATACAGATTTTAAACTATTTATAATAATAATAATAATAAACTTTATTTGTCTGAGCCTTTCTTAAAACCAAGGTGCATTACAATAAATTACAGATAAAAACATTCTAAAACCATACAATACTTCATATAACTAAAATTAACAGCAGGGCAATTAAAATGCATGAGCATTATCTGAAAATGCCTTATTCCATAGAAAAGACTTTAAGCCCTTTTTAAAACCCTCCACCGTCATGCACTCTCGAATCCAACATGGTAGAGAATTCCAGAGGGTGGGTATCGCAAACATAAAAGCTCAGGCACCAGAAGATTTTAAACTAACCCTCAGGATCTCTAGCAACCCCTCGTTAGTGGAGCGGAGTGGACGCGTCGGTCGGTAAGGCACCAGGAGCTCTTTCAGGTAGTCAGGGCCCAACCCGTGTGGGGCTTTATAAGTCAGAAGACTGACTTTAAAGGTGATCCGCCACTGAATTGGCAGCCAGTACAGATCTCGGAGCACCGGTGTGATATGCCAGGAACGAGAAGTCCCTGTTAACAACTGGGCTGTTGAGTTCTGCACTAGCTGCAAGCGGTGGATATCTACCCCAGACAGCCCAAAGTAAAGGGAATTGCAGTAGTCCAGGCATGAGGTCACAAAGGCGCAGATCAGCGTAGGTAGGTCCCCAGATGGAACAAGGTGCTTGATCCTGGCAATGTTCCTAAGATGGCAGAAGGATGTCTTAATGACCACTGACACTTGCGCATGCAAAGTCAGCTGATCGTCCACAATCACCCCCAGACCTTGCACCCTTTCAGAGGTCGGGAGCTCCGCATCTCCCAAGAATAGACTGGAGGCTAAACATTCACCCGACCCCTTAATCCGGCGACCGAGATCCACAACCAACACCTCAGTCTTCCCAGAGTTTAACTTCAGCCAGCTGAACCTCATCCAATCCTGGATCTCCCTGAGACAGCTGTTAAACACTGAGAGAGCTCTATTCTGGTCAGGTACAAAAGATAGATAGAGCTGGGTATCATCAACATAACAATGAAACTCCAGCCCATACCTTCTTACAATGTCTCCGAGGGGAAGCATATACACCGAAAACAATATGGAAGAAAGCACAGAACCCTGAGGCACCCCACAGGTCAGAGCAATAGGCTCAGAGGAAAAAATCTCCGATGCCACCCTCTGGGTTCTACCTGTGAGGAAGGAAGTAAACCATCTGAGGACCAAGCCCGACAACCCACAGATGTATCTCAGGTGCTCAAGTAACACCCCATGGTCTACAGTGTCAAAAGCTGCTGACAGGTCCAGAAGGACCAAAATGGACCATTTTTTCTGGTCTCTCGCCATCAAGAGATCATTGAGGACCCGAACCAGCACAGTCTCTGTGCTGTGTCTCTTACGGAAACCTGATTGAAGAGGATCGTAGATATTATGGATGATAAGATGGTTGTCTAACTGGGCTGCCACCACTTTCTCGATTACCTTCCCAACAAAGGGGAGGTTCGAGATAGGTCTGTAGTTTACCAGGGAGTCGGGGTCCAAAGATGTCTTTTTCAACACTGGTGTCACTACCGCCTCCTTCAGGGAGCGGGGATATTTACCAGTGTCCAGGGAACACCCGACTATCCTGGTAAGAACCGGGATGATGACCTCCCCACAGCCCACAATCAGGCCTGTGGGACCTGGGTCTAAACTACAGCTAGTGGTGTGCATACCTAGGACAATCCTCATAATATCCTCAATTTCCAGCCTTGTGAAGGAACTCCAGTTAGACAAGGTGCTTGCAACCATAGGCTGGCCCACCGCAACTCCCATGGAAGAGAAGGTGCAAATCTTGGCCCTGATGTTGGCTATCTTATCAGCAAAGAATCGAGCAAGGTCCTCACACTGTAACTGTGAAACAGCTAGACGGACCTGCAGACAGGCTGGGTTGTACAGTCTGTCCACAGTTTGGATGAGCTGGACTGGTCGATTCTGAGCGGCAGCAATTTCTCTGGACAGGAACACTGCCTTCTTATGAGTAATTGCTGACTGGTAGAGTTTATAATGCTCTAGAAGTCTAAGATGGTCGGCATCAGAGCCGGACTTCCTCCAACCTCTCTCCAACCTGCGACCAAGTCTCCGCAACTCCCTCAGATCCTGATCAAACCATGGGGATCTGGGGGCGAGAGAGAGGTCGACACAGGTGGGGACAATTAAATCCAGAGCAGAGTGACAGCCTTATTATAGGCCTGTACCATTTCTTCTGGATTCATGCTCAACCAGGAAACTCTGATAGGTCAAGAACCACAGTTAGACCAATGGGCATAACATCCGTAAGAGTGTGACCATCTCACTGAGGTTAGTCTATGCGAGGGGTAAAATTGAACCTCACAGTGTAGTGGTCAGACCAACTGACTGGTTCCACCCCCACCTCGGAGGCCTCCAACCCCAGCAGGAAGACCAGATCGAGTGAGTGGCCGTATCTATGAGTGGCAGAGGTAACTACCAGTGAGAGGCCCAATGAACACATCAATCGGAGGAAGTGCTGACCAAACGGCGAGAGTTCATCATCGATTCAGGCATTGAAATCACCCAGCACCATCAACCTGGGCGACTCAAATACCTGGTTGACGACGAAGTCCACCACTTCCTTTAAGAAAGTTTTCTCATCACCGGGTGGATGATAGACGAGAACCATTCTATAATCTCCACCTGCCACCACGACACTTTCAAAAGATCTGGTCTCCTCCACTGGAACACTAGTGAGGTCCAATTCGGTCTTAAAACAGACCGCAACCCCCCCACCCCTGCGATCCAATCTTGGGTGGTGAATCACCGAATACCCAGCTGGAACTGCTGCCTCAAAAACTGGGCCTGCATTACTATCCAGCCAGGTTTCGGTAATGCATGTCAAGTCCGCTGTACTAACCAAGTCCGCAATAATGGCAGTCTTGTTCACAATGGACCTGGCATTGCATAACACCACCTGAGTTGGATAGGACTCCTGGAAAATCCCAACCATCTGCCCACCATTAACAAAGAGAGTGGTGCCCTTGGGTATGGGGACCAACCAGGAAGGATCCCTGTTGTCACTCCATTTCGCCCCAGGGCATCTTCTGGACTTAACCGGCCGAATGCGAACAGCTCCCTCCTTCATCCCCCGCTGTTCACACCTCCCCAACCTCCGAATCCCACCATGCGCAATCCCCAATGCCCTACAACGTTGGTATACAGGGAAGGACAAAGGGGGGGCAAAAAAAGGGCGGAGGTCATGAAGAGCGGAGGATGAATAGTGTATGATGGGGGGGTACAACGAGAATAAATATCGTCGTCCATAAGCAGCAGGCCAGAACCAGGGATCTCAATACTCCCGAGAATACCAAAATATTAAACAATAGACTGTTACTTAATGCACATTCCCTTTTACATCCGGCACAAACATGTTCCATTCCAAATAGGAACATTACCGATAGTCTAATACTTTTGAGGGAACTTTTTCAAAAGGGATCTACAGGGGAACTTATAGGTTTGATTTTGAGTTTAGACCAGGCAAAAGCCTTTGATAATGTAAGACATGGTTATTTATGGGACTGTTTAGTTGGGTATGGTGTACCTGATACCTTTATAGAATGGATAAAAACCCGTTATGCCAATGCTACTGCTCAAGCTTTTTGTAATGGGTGGGTAGGGACTATATATCCCATATTACAGGGTGTGCGTCAAGGATGTCCTCTTAGTGCCCTTTTGTATTTATTTACTATAGATCCCTTAATTAGGCGGTGTATGGTCATGACAGTATATGGGGACTCTCCTTTTTCAAGTACTGATCCTGAAGTTAAATGTATTGCCTATCTCGGATGATTTCGTTTTTTGATTGGGGATCTTCCCTCTGCAAGGGTTTTCCAAAAAGTTTTACATGGTTTTTTGGTATATACCAGTGCACAAATTAACTATGAGAAATGTAATTGTATAACACTGGGGATAGAGTATTTTCATCTTACACAGGTTATAGGTATTCCGGTAATTAAGGATACTTGTAAAATTGTTGGTCTTTTATTCGGAGCAGGAGATTAAGCATATCTAAATTGGAAATTTAAACTAAAGGAAGCACAAACTAAGGTAGATGTCTAGAATACATGGAGACTGCCTAAACTGAAATGGATTCAACTGGTTAAAACATTCTTATTACCCATATTTTTATATTTAAGTGCAGTTTTTAGTCTTCCTTTAGCTTTGGAGACACAGTTATATGGATGTTTTTTTTGCTTGTATATGGGGCAGTAGACTGAACCCCATAAAGAGAGCCTTGTTGTTTAGGGAGAAAAAACATGGGGGCCTAAAAATGCTACATCCTGTAGCTTTTTTTCGTTACTTTGCTTCTCTATACAAATTTAAAACCTCTGTTTATGGATAGAGACACGCAATGGAAACCATGGCTTCAGGATGCTCTGGGAGATTTATGTCTTTTCTGGCCTGAATATGAGGTATTCCCTAGACAACGTTCCATAAACCATCTCCTACAATCCCTTAAAATATGTTTTGGGAATATTAAATTATGGGGTATTTCAAGGCATACCTTTTTGCATTTTACTAGAAAGGAATTATATGCATATATTTTACAAAAGTATTTTCAAGATTCGGCTCCATTTGATTATTTTCCATCTCCGATAAAACTTGCAATTGACAATATGTTAACCTGCCCCCGGCTTCCACCTCATATGTGGAATGTGTTATGGTTATCCCTATACGGCAAATTAAATGTCCGAGCAAATCTAAAACATAAGCAAATTACTGATTGGTATTGCCCTAGGGGGTACGTGTTTTGAATTAGTGGAGACAATGGAACACTTATTTTTGGAATGTCCTTTTATAAAAGGATTTTGGAGTCTTATTTTAAGAAAATGGCATACCTTTCCTTTATACCCTATGACGTT
Organism: Neoceratodus forsteri; assembly: GCA_016271365.2. Lineage (NCBI taxonomy): Eukaryota > Metazoa > Chordata > Ceratodontiformes > Ceratodontidae > Neoceratodus > Neoceratodus forsteri. The sequence continues at coordinate 81,304,361 of CM057455.1, forward strand.
AGATATGTTGTATATAGGGATTCTGCCAGTAACCACTGTGCAATATGATAAAGTGACTTTATGTTTGATTTTGCTTTGTTTTAAATACTATATATGGCATGTGAGATGCCGTTTCACCATTCAACAACAATATTTTTCACAAGAAGCATTATTTGGTATGGTTACTAATGCAATATTGAGATTGAAAAGGCAGGATTATGGGAAATTTTCTTCATTTATATGTCACTCTAGATGGGATTCTATAGATTGGCTATAACTTCATTGGGTTAATTTAGAATAATTATTTTGGATGTATTGAATTAGTGTTTTCTATTTGCTTTTTCTTCTCTTTTTTTCCCTTTCGTTTTATGTATAATAATCTTTGTTTTCTATTATGATAACCATATGCTGTATCATTTTCTTTAATGTGACTTAACATTGATTGAATTTATTGTTTGGTTTGCTGTCCATGATAATAAAAGTTCCCCTACTCATTTTGTAAGTGGGGGCTGTTTCGCAGTTTTCCTTTTACATTGTTTGGATGATATATATTTGTAATAGATTATCTTCTGTATGATTTATATATTATTTTGTAATCTAGATTTAGTAGTTGCCGTATTGGTCCTTGCAAGAAGAAATCCAGAAGCAAATGATTTGATACCTTTTAATGGACCAACATAGATGTAACAACAAAAACAAAGTGCTCTAGCTTTCGGACCAACCAGTCCTTCAGAAGCTCAACCAAGGACTGGTTGGTCCGAAAGCTAGAGCACTTTGTTCTTGTTACATCTATGTTGATCCATTAAAAGGTATCAAATCATTTGCTTCTGGATCTATATTATTTTGTGTGATTTAACACTGTATGTTTTCAATTTTGGTTTACTGAAATAATAAAAATTCCCCTACTCTTTTAGTGGAGTGGAGGGGTTATTTTTTTCAGTTTGTCTAATAAGTTTTGAGTCTATTGCAATGTTATTTTTGTATTTTATGTATGATGGCATATGTATTTTGTTTTGAGTAATTTGCTTTTGCTTTTGTGCATTATTTGACTTTATTTTACTTTCCAACTTTAATAAAAATTCCCCTACTCTTTTCAATAAGTGCCATGGGATCTTTAACATCCACCTGAACTACCACCAATCCAGGCAGATGGGACCTCGGTTTAACGTCTCATCCGAAAGATGGCACCTCAGAAGTGCAGCACCCCTCTCATGCTGCACTACAGTGTCAGTACTGGGATATTAACCCAAGTGCCAGATGTGGGAACTGAACCCACAACCCTCTGATCTCCCGGCCTCAGAGGTGAGTGTGCTACTTACTGAGCCACTGACACTGACAAGTGCAGTTATGGCCTCAGGACCAGCTTACTATCTGGATCATGCCCGGATTGCAGTAACAGCAGCAGTAAATAGACTGAGGAATATTGAAAAGTAGTGCTATGGAGGGCAACTACCTCCTCATGTAACGATTCCTGGTTTTCCAGTGCATGTATGTCAAATATGCTTGAGAGCTGGAAGGGAAGTCTTCATGATTCCTCACTGTGCTGGATGCCTATAAACATATGGCTTGTATAAAGCTCCTCAAATTCGGTTGGCTCCCACATGGACAAAAGTTCAGGAATCTGCAGTTGGCAGCACACAGCACCAGGCAGAGCCTATGGAGGAAGGCCCCTCGGAGGAGTGTGGCACAAAGCTAGAGGGTGCAGAGTTAGAGATAGAACCTGAAGTTGAAGTTTCAGATGCTGGATCCCAGAAGGAGATTTCAGATAAAGCATCAATAGACCCCTGGAGGGGGGGCCTAGCCCAATTCTCTTAGGTGAAGATGAGATGCGGGAGGCCTTTGAGTGGGAGGTTTCAACCTCCGCACCTAGTGATGAGTGGATAGTCTCAGAAGTGAGGATGACTGCTCACTCCTTGTTTCAGATCCTCAGTGAAGAGGAAGATGAGGGGGAACCTATGTGGTCTTGTGAAAAAGGAACGGGTACACAACCTCAAGATCTTGCCTCAGAGGAATCCATAGAAGAAAGTGGTGATGCCACTGCCCTGGCTTCACAAGAGCAAGAAGTCAGGGGTCCATTTCTAATTTCTTTAAGGATGCGTAGCTGGCAGAACCAGGACTGGCCACCCCTAAGCCACACCAGTGGTCTTAGATTGACCAAAGCAAGTAAAGAGGAGAGACTGGTTCGTAGAAAGGCAAATGAGATCTATGGTATGACCTTTCCTACCTTTCCTCGGAAAGTCTTGGAGGAGATTGAGAACAGCAGGAAATCCTGGATCTGGGATGAAGCCATGAAAAGTGTGCATCCTGGGGCCAACAAGCATGTAAAGTACAGACTGTTTCACGAGAAGTATACCCAGTGGAAGAGAGGCTGGACACTGTTTATGGACAGAGTGAGAATAGTGGATGGAGAGGGAAGTGAAATTTCCCACTGTGTGAATTATGTGTGCCCAGACGGGGTAATAATTCAAGCTACTGATCCCTGGTACTATTGGCATCAGTGCAAGGACCTCCCAGCAAATGTGCCCGTGCCTACAAAATGGAAAGCCGAGTAGTGGTAGTCAATTCTGCCACACCAGACTGTGAAGTGTCTTTATTGATTCGCCAATATGGACAACCAGGACTCAGTTGCCCACATTCATAAGTCTACAGTGTACTGGCCTTTCCAGAAACCACCGACTGGCCCACCAGATGATTTCAGATCCAGAGAGGACACCAGCCCAGCTGTATCCTGTTCATCGCCTGGTAATCGGATGACATCAGACCAGCTGTTTTCTTCTTGTTCCTGTTCTAAGGTTCCATCTCCAGAGATGACATCATCCCAGCTGTTCCCAGATGAGCCCTCCTGTGGTTCCTGGAAGATGTCTGCCCAGCTGTATCGGAAGAAATGCTGCCAGGAGAGTCTTCGTCAGAGGTGCAGGTTGGTGCTGAATTTCCATACTACAACAGGCTGGTAAGTCCGAACTTTTCTATCTTTATGACATTGCAGTACACACTCTACACTAGCAGACTTCAAAATGTGTGAACTGTCTGCAAAGACTCTCCCTTTCGGGACTTTGGCCTGTTAGAACTGTGCTTCACCGGGCTCCGGCCCAGGAGAGGCTCTTTATTGAATTAGCCTTCAGGCATTGTGGTCACTAGTTGGGACTTTTAGGGCACTCCACCCCCCCAAATGTGTATTGTAAATAATGTTGTTGTTTTCTAATGTATATACTGTTTTTCTACCTTTCTCTAAAAAAAAAAAATCTTTTTGGGATTTTTCAGTGTTTTGATAGTAGGGGTTTTAGGTAGACTGTGTATGCAGATTAGGAGAGTTTGTGTTGTCTTTCTTTTTCTTACAGGTGTTCCTGGGAAGACAAAAGAGAAGACAAGTAGAGGAGGAGGGGCTCATCGGAGTTCCTCATTAGTACTTTAGTGTGTAGAAATTTAAAGTACTGGGGTGTTATTGTTGTTGTTACTGTATTAACCCTTTCCTTCCACAGGTGTGGTTGTGGGGGTGGGGAGGAGACAGTAACATAGTATAAAATATGGTATTTCAATGGTGTGTGGTTGCAGGTTGCCCAAGGTCAGGGAGGTCCCCGGGTTGTTTTTGGTTTTGGGGTATTCAGTTAAAGGCAGTTAGGTTTTCCCTAGAGGGTTAGGGGGGGACAGACAGGATGTGGCCCTAAACTGCAGTAGGGACTGCAGTGCTGATCTATCAGTGCTATGCTTTGGATAGTTCCACCAGAGCCACTGGGTGTCAATAGTAAGTGGATAGTGTAGAGGCTGATATGTCAGCTAAAGGCCTCTAGGCCCTTAGAGTTGCCTGCCGTGCTTGCACATGGTAGGAGGGGGCCTGATCAACCCCCTCCACAGGTAGCACATAGGGTAGGATGGCCTAAGGCCGGGTAAATAATGACTGCGGACAGTCATTTTCCTGGTCAAGGGCGAGTGTAACCCCCTTGTTACCCGGGGTTACTAGAACCCCAGTAAAACCTAGTGGAAGGCAGGGAAGGCAGCTTGTGAAACTCCAGATAAATGGGTTTCACACTGTCTCACTCTGTTCTCAGTCTCAGCTGAGACTGAGAGACGACATCACCAATAGAACTATTGCAACTGCATGAGCCACATTAGAATCTGCAGCAAAGGGAGTTAGATAGAATGTTAGGAGTTTTGAAGTCAGTCTTCAGTCAGTCTTCAGTGAGTGGAGTGAGAATTTGGGAGGTTGCTGGTAAAGCAGCTCAGTGAAGGCTCTAGCAACCTCAGCCCTCTACTTTTAAGTAGAAGGGTGTGTGTCTCCACCTTAAAGTGAGACACAAAAGATTACTGAAATGGTGGAGACCGCTGTTTTTGGATCTCAGTGCCCCCTCCCTTTGGGGGGGCAAGAAAGGTTTCTCAGCAGATTTCTGGGGCAACCCCCAGTTCTGCTTGTGGAGGAAAAGCTGCCTATGTGTTCCAGTGTTTATTTAGGAGAACAAGAAGATTTGTGAGTCACCTGTGGGGCACCTGCAACATGAGGTGAGTGTCTGCTCTTGCTAAAAGGGCCTATGTTTTTCATCCTGGGACTTGTGTAACAATGTGTGGATTGAACTACTAAATATTGGGAAGCCTAGAGTAATGGGCTAAGCAAAGTAAAAGTAGGTTCAAGTCCAGAGCTTGTTGGGATGCAAATAATATAGATGAGATGTGACAGACATCTACCCATAATCTACAATTGAAAGTTCAGTAAAGAAATTGTTCAGTTTCCAGAGAAATGGCTGGGTATGGGCTGTGGGAGCTGGGGGTTGGTGGCCCCCCCATCTTTAGAGACCAGGTCCACCTCTACGGATTTCTTCTGTGGATTTCTACTTTGCCTCAGGCACTTGGCCAGTGATGAGGGAAGTACCTAGACATGGGATTGTAAGGAGAATTCTCTCTAGGAGTTGAAGACTTTAGTGTGGTTTGGGGAGCCACAACAGGATAATTTGTTCATTCCTCAAATGGACCGTGGATCAAGTGGCCGGCGGGGGAGTCGGGCCAGTGGGGAAAACCCAAGCAGTGTACAAGTCAGGCTGTGTACTCAAAGCTGCGTGCAAGTCTGGGCTGTGTGCCTGGTGGGTTTAGAGCCTGAGGGCTAGAAATGGTGATAAAGTGTTCCATTGTCTCTAATCTGCATTACCAGGAAATGTAGCCCCATGGGGGTCCATCTATGCTTTGCTTGTTTAGCTTGGATGTGAATAAAAGCCACACTGAAGAATCCCATTCCTGGTTCTAGACATTACAGTTATTGCTTCCTGTGTCAGGATTTACTTGGGTGCCCCTGTGCTGAGTAGCTAAACCTAGGTCCCATGTGCCGAATAACCTCATCCTCCCCGAACCCAGTACCCACCAGATACTGCTATCAGCTTCAACAGCATGCCACCTGTCATTTTGCTAGAAAGGCGGGGTGAGGGGTTACACTTATGAAGGCTTTTGCTAACTGTGGAGATTTTCACCAGGTTCCTGGGGCTATCTAACAATGAAATTCACAAACTAACTGCCTTGAGGTCCTCACCCCAGAAGGAATGGTCCAATCACCCCCAAGGAACAAGCATTTAATAAGACGTGGGAGAGGAAGAAATTTGACTTCAGTGTCTCTCACAGAAAAACAGGCTAAGAGCATACAATTAAATCAGAAACAGTGCCATAAAATCTGAGATTGTAGTGCACACAGAAATGCAATAAATACCAGGGAGCTGCAATGCCAGCCACAAATTCAGTTTACAGCTCGGCTGGACAGAGGCACATTTAAGTCAGTCTGTACAGGGTTTTTTGTGGTCTCCTCTAGTCTGCAATAGTTCAGAGGTAAGTTGAGGTAGAAATTCAGCCACAGCTTGGAAGGCAGGGAGCCACTTATAAAAGGTGCCAGAATTCAAAGCTAGGCTACCTGAGGACTTGAAATGGAACCTGCTGGCTACAGTACCTTGCTGGCTTTGAGGTGGGCTGGTGAGGTCCAAAGAGCCGTGGGGGAGTGCCATGGTGACCCCAACTGGGGTGACTAGGAGCCTTACTGGCTTCGAGGTGGGCTGGTGACGTCCAAAGATCTGTGGGGAGCAACGCAGTGACCCCAACAGGGGCGACTAGGAGCCTTGCTGGCTTTGAGGTGGGCTGGTGAGGTCCAAAGAGCCATGGGGAGTGCCACGGTGACCCCAACAGGGGTGACAAGGAGCCTTGCTGGCTTTGAGGTGGGCTGGTGAGGTCCAATGAGCTGTGGGGAGCGCCGTGGTGACCCCAACAGGGGCGACTAGGAGCCAGACTTTATAGTTACCAAATTTCACTCAAAACTCAGTATCCTCAATCAAAACTAAGACTCTATCCCTCCCCGTATACATAGGGAACTCCTGTCAAAAATGATTATGCCAATCCTTGACTATGCTGACACTGTACAATGCACTGCCCTCTCCACCTCAGCCTCTTGACTCAACTCCCTCTATTATGTTTTCTGTCATTTCACTTCCAACTCTCCCTACAGAACCCACCACAGTTCTGTACTCTCCTGTCTGGACCTCCCTCCCCTTCCCTCTGTCACAGACATCTCATCTACTCTCTATCCTTCATCTCCAAATTCTGGTTCAACCTGCTCCCTTCTTACATCTCTGGTCTCATCTCTCCTACCTCATCCCTGACATACTGTCTTTGCTCTTGGGACTCCTGTTCTTTCTCACTTCAAACTTCATCTTCCAACATGGGTAAGTGTTCCTTCACCTATCGTCTTCCCTGTCTGTGGAACTCTAAAACTCCTTACCTATGCAACTCTCCCACTCATTCTTCTCTCAGAGCTTTGCTGTGCCTACTGCCCTTCCCTAGCTGTTCCCATAACATCACATTGCACTTGAACTGGCTGTACCTTGTAATTCCCAGGATTCTCCTCCACTGCCCTGTACATTAACTATCTGCATACCTGTATGCTGTATTAGCTATTCATGATCTGTCTTATTATGTGCTCTATTGTGTACTACTGTATTTGCGTACTTTGTCCCATGCTCCCTATCTCCCCAGGTCACACCTGGAAATGAGCCTTGGCTCAGTGTGCCTTCCCTGGTTGCCAAATGTTTAAAGAAAAATAAATTAAAATGTTTGTGATTTTCAAGTGCTGCCACCATTTTGATACCTGATTCACAGTACTGCCAATAGTTACAAAGCCACAATGTAGTATAATGTAGAAGATACATCAAATAGCTGGCGGACGAACCAGGAGTTCTGATTTATCCAACCACCATGGTTTGAGCGAAGCATGATCCCCTATTTCAGGAGAGATGTGAGGAGGTACTTCTTCACAGAACGGGTTTTAGTTTCCTAGAACAGCCTCCCAGCAGAGGTAGTGGGGGAAAAAACAGTGGTGGGTTTCAAGAATGCATGGTATAGATACAAGGGAATCATAGTGAAAAGAAAGGGGGAAGGATAAAGAGCTGTAGATCAAGTAGGATGGGTGAAATGTAGACATGGAAGAAAGGGCAGATTTTACTTGAACAAGCAGCCATTATTTGCTGTCAGATTTTGTTTCTGTGGTTCTATGTTTCATTCACCTCACCTTCTTATTTTTCCTGCTGCATGTAGACCCTGACAGCCTGCACCCTTTTGTATCTTCCACTACTCCTTTCTGAACCTGAGTCTTATTTTTACCCACCTTACTGTTACCAGTCACTGTATAGGGGGAGCACTACCTAGATACCCCTCCCTCACTCTCTTTATCATGGTTCCCTTAGCCTCAGTGTCCCACGCAGTCAGTTTAAGTGTCTGATGTAGATGTTATCTTCTATCCCAGCCTGCTGGTCCCCTCTCTTATCAGGTGAAGGCCATCACCTTTGAAGAGTCTCCTGTACCAAAGGTCCCCCATGTCCCCAACAATGTGATACCCTCTCTCCAGATACCATCCAGTTAAACACCCACTGAATTCCTCTTTTTTCAACTTACTCTATCTTTCTCTCACACCTCCTCCCACTCCACACAGAGAAGACATTGGAAAAGGCCAGGGAGACTGAGTATTCCTGTAATCGGTCCCCCAGCCTCTGAAAGTTCAGCTTCACTTGGTCCACACTCTACAGGCTGTTTCACTCAATTGTTAGTACCCAAGTGTACCAGCGTCCCCAGCTCCCCTCCTCTTCCTCTGTTACCTTCATTTTTCTGTTTGTGTTTTGGATGGCTGATGCCATAAGAATGCATCTGGCTCTCCCAGCCCCCTCCCAACACATCGCACTCTCTGTATTCCCCTGAGCATGGAATTCCACACCACTTGGGCTTTCCTAGCTGCCTTTTTATTACTCACAACCACTGCTACTACCAGGTCATCACTTCCATTTCCCTCGACTGATCCAAAGTCTACCCTGGTCTAGTCAGATACCTGACTCTCCTCCAGGAGTGTTAACTTCATAGCAATCTGCCATCAGGATGGTGTGGTCTTGACCTCTTTCTGGTTGCCTTGCCACACTTCCCTTCCCCCTTCCCCAGCTCTCTACACCCCCCTAGACCAGTGGACCTCTTAAAGATTGGTGGTGAGGGTTGTAGGATCCAGTAGAACCAGTGCCATGGGAGAGATATCTCTTCCCTTGCAGCTACCAGGTGAGCTTGAAGCGCTACAAAGGTCCTGCAGAGGGCCAGTGACACCCATCCTCCAGAACATTACCCTGGGAAAGAGTAGCAACCAACAGTCCCTGCAACTGACTCACTCCCAGCTAAGCCTCATCCCTATACTGATCCTTACAATAACCCTTAGACTTCTAGTTGAAATGGTCTAGCTACCTCAGTCTGCTGCCTCCTTGCTCTGAAAGCAAGAGCTACTTGTTGGGAAAAAAGTTTACATTGAACACTGTCTTATGTTATTTCTTTATTTTATTTTGTATGATATTGTGTTGTGTCTCTTCTTTTTATTGGCATGGAACAATGTTGTTTTTAAATGAAGTCTGAAAATGCTGTGAATGTCATCGCAAATGAGTTGTAACTAAATTGAGGTTATCCTAATTCTTATGAATCTTTATATGAATAAAACATTTTACTACATTTTACTACTATTACTTGTTTAGTTCATTGAAATACATTTGTTTTCACCAGTGGAAGTGTTACAGCAGCCAATGCATTTAATTTATTTTATGATTTCTTAGCTTCTCCATTATGTCAAGAAAGTTCACTTCAGAAACAAAGTCAACCAGGAAGTGCATTTTGATGAAAATCGTGATGTGCCAGAATTGTATGATGTAATCAACTGGCAGCTGAGCTCTATAGAGTCCATGAGGAGTATAATTGTTGGCAGGTATAAATTGCAAGAAGATTCAAGTACAGTGTTAATAATAAATGACAGTGCCATCATGTGGAGTGGAGGATACATGCAGGTAAGACAACATACTGTACATCTTCAAATCTTAAAGTAGCAGTGCACAGAAAAAAGTTATTTTTTCCAAAACTCAAGTTTTTGTTACAATTAATAAAAATATTAGTATATCTGTCAAATCTACTTTACCAGGTACCTCCAAAGCTGTGTACCATGAGTTGTTATTTTCGTGTTCCTGAACCTTGCCAGGTTTAAAATGCTATGTCTGAGCCAAATGTGGGGGCAATCTTTTTTATTGAGAAAAAAATAAAGCATTTAAAAATACTCAGATGTTATGGGAACTAGATAATATCACCACCAAATAAAACAGGCAGATGCCTGAAATCTCTTACTTTAAAAAAGATAGGGTCAAATATTTGTCCATTTCTGTTGCACTGCTGCTTTAATGGTCAACTAATGAGAAAACTAACATTATGAACTGGATAGAAAATATCCAGTTTTCTGATTAGCTGAGATGTCATCTTGGCCAGGACTAAATCTCATCACATTTTCACATAAAAAGTGTCAAGTGCGATTATTTTATAGCACTTTATAGCAGTAATCCACCACTTCAGTCCTGTTCAAACAACAGTATTTCCCATGCCAGTAGCTGCACAGAACAGCATCAGCTGCTCCCACTGTGATCCACATCAACATACAATACCATAACAGATTCCTAATTTATCTCCCCCAACACACACAAAACCTCAAAATTATTTAGACTACAACTCTGTATGTCTCCCACTGTGTCACAATTATGGCAGCAGACAACCAAAACTGCTACTGAGGACCCGAGTCAGTGATCAAAACAAGGAAAAAAAGTATCATCACAACAACAGACAGCAGTGGGATGACTCAGTACAGACTGGTACAGTCCTTCCTGGTGAGAGACACTCAACGAGTCCAGCCATTGGTTATTTATTTATTTATTTAGTTTTTGTTAACCGGGTAGGTGCACTAGCCAACAGGTGACTATTTTCAGGCACGACCCGGGAGACACAGTTACAGTACAAGGTAGGACAGTTTAGGTTTACACAATACAGGCAAAGGTGTATAGGTACATTGGTACACTGGTACAAGTACAGGCACATAATACAATACAAAAGGTACATTGGCAGAAAGGTACATTGGTACAGGTGCAGGCATACAAATTCAAAAGGCAGGCATACAGTTTTAAAGAGAAGTGGGTACTGGAGGGGACACATATCTAGAGGGAGAGGGGGAAGAGAGAAAAGGGAAGGGAGGTGAGAATTTATGCAAGCAAAGGGGTGTGAAAACTGTTAGAGGCAGAGGCATAGGCAGGAAGACAGGAAATTACAACTAACGGCTTTGCAGTGCTAGGTAGAGATACACAGCCAGTCTAGTGGAACTGAAGGATGGCAGGAAGAAGGGGATGGTTGGCTGTCAGGGAGAGGAGTATGATAAGGAGGGAAGGCACGAAGATGAATCAGAGTTTAAGGGACGATAGTAGGAAGAGAGATAGGTAGTAAAGAGGGATGAAGCGGAGGGAAAGAACAGTATAGAAGGCCAATTGGCCATCAGGAGAGCAGGGGAAGCATGGTACTGCACTTAAGTTAGCAAACTAGGACCATTGGTGAAATAAGGGGGGGTGTGGCCAGAAGAGAGCGTTATGGCAAAGAGCAGCATAAGCAGAAACCAGTTACCAGTTCCTGATCCTGCTGTGACTAAAAATAAAAGGGTTGACACAATTTGCCATCAGCTGTGACTCACAACTATCCCTAATTGCACCAACAAAACATTGCTGACCTCTTCTGCTCCCATCAAACTCCCAGCATGACAATTAAGCAATGATGCCTGACAGGGTGTGTGTCATGCTGGCATAATATTACACCTCAGGTGGTTGAGCACGAGGCAGCAGGCCAAATGTGTCCAGTACCTGAGGGGTGAAGTTATTCCAGCATGACACACACTCTGGAGGGCATTATTGCTATAATACAATGTCTTGTTGTTATACAGAATAAAAAAAATAATTTAAAAAATATTTTTGTTAATGTGGAAAAATATTTTTGTTCTGAAGAAACGAAGTGACAAACAATGATCCAAAGCAATCAGTCAGCAGGTTCACAGTGGGGCTGAGACTAGACCTGTGATGTTGTACTGAAATAACATCACGGGTCCAGTCCCAGACTGATCACTCAGAAGCCAGCATTCTTTCTTGCCATTGTATAATTTTCCTTTCTCCTCCAGGGCTTCAAGCACCACAACATCGATAACAGCATATTTGTGTAAGGGGAGGCAAAAAACAATTACAGTAACTACAGTATATGCAAGCAGTTGTTACTTCCAGCATTTCAACACACATCATAGGTAATGGTATATCTGTATGGGGGAAAGACAAACAACTACAGTAACTACAATATATACAAACACTAGTTATCACCAGTATTGCAACACATATCATAGGTAACAGGATGTCTATGTAAGGGGGGCGCACAAAAACAACTATAATAATTACAGTATATGGAAGCACTTATCTCCAGTATTACAGCACACATTACAGGTAACAGTATGTCTGTGAAAGCGGAGGGCACACAAAGAACCACAGTATCTACAGTACTACACAAGCACATGTAATCTCCAGCTCTACAACTGTGCCACCTATAGTCCACTGATGACAAAGCGTGAACCTTTTTTATGTACCCATTCATATTACAACATTAAAGATTTTATTTTAATTCTTCATTAGATGCAAACAAATCTAGTTCATAACTGTAATAATATGCTCCAGGGTGTGGCATATAATGGGACATTGTCACTTTTTAATTTACAAAACGTTTCACCAGTAAAGGCAACATGAGCTGATGACGAGCTTGTTTCCAGAAGCGTCCTGGAGAGGAGGTGCAAAGGTTGGGAGATGCAAACAACAAGCAAAGTCAGACACAAGCAGAGCAAACATATACATACAGGGTAGTTAACTCATTGTCTCCTAGCAGACACCTGTAGTCATCAGTAAAATACACTGGTGTGTCCTGAGAACGCCTGCAGAAGTCGGATACTGACTCCCAGTGTGCTCTTGCAACGTCTGGAGAAGTCACTTATGTATTTTAATAAATAGTGTAACAGAATATAATATATATTTGACTGCATATCACCATTGGAAAGGTAATTTTATGCTGAATAACTTTGCCACTGATATTTTGTGTATATCATGTATACTTTAGGAGTTATTTGCATTTGTTTATGGTATGATGTGTATGGCTTATGTTGCCTGTTTTAATGAAAAAAATATTTTTTTTTGCTGTTTCAACCAGCATAGAAAAAAAAACAAAATTACATATTACTATTTGCATATCACCATTGGAAAGGTAATTTTATGCTGAATAACTTTGCCACTGATATTTTGTGTATATCATGTATACTTTAGGTGTTATTCGCATTTGTTTATGGTATGGTGTGTATCGCTTATGTTGCTTGTTTAAGTGAAAAAATGATTTTGTTTGCTGTTTCAACCAGCATAGAAAAAAAAAACAAAATTACATATTATTATTTGCATACCACCATTTGAAAGGTAATTTTGTGCTGAATAACTTTGCCACTTATACTCTGTGTCTATCACTTACGGTTCTTGAGCTATTAGGATTTGTTTGTGGCATGCTGACTATTGCTTGATTTTGCATAGAAAGGCCCAGGATTTACTGTTAACAGTATACAGGAGACAAGTGGTGCAACATCATAGAGCTCCTGTGGAGGCAATGAGTTAACTACAACACTATAATACCAGGGCCAGAGGCCAAAGTAGTAGTAACAAATTAATTGGAGAACTTATATAGGGCAGCCAGGGTGTAAAGATCAAGAAGCCAGGGCATGAAGAAAACAAGGAAAACCAAAGAATCAGTGAAGTGCCAAGAGCTGGGAGCTGGGCTTAGGAAGTGCTACTGAAAGAACAGAGAGAAAAAGGGTAAGGAGGGAGTGGGTAGGGAGGGGTAGGAAAAGATCACCTGTAACAGAACCGTGAGGCAGTATTGCCCCAGATTTGGACTTAGAAATCCTCGAGACAGACTTCTAGTTTTTTGCCCTCTTGTTTCTGTCCCCCCCCCATCTATCTCTCCTTCTATCAAATTCTGCTGCAGCAGTATCTTCTATCTTTTTCACACTATAATGGAGTGGTCACCATTATAGTGTATTCTCTAACTTCCCTTTATTCATTCTTCTGTCTCGAGAATTCCCAACTCAATAAAGAAAATGCACAAAATACCAAGTTTATTATGGCTTTGTTGCATTGTTTAACAGAATGAATTAATAAAATGAGCCTTTTTCCCTGTGGAGGTTACTGAATTAAGTCCCTCCTTAAGAAAGCTAAGCGCTAAGCCGTTACAGGTACAGCTTTAGGAGATAAGCTGTGGGGCTTTGAGAAGGCTGGTCGGGAGTTTTAAAATACAAGGGGTCTTCCTTGTCAGATGTGAGTTGTGCAAACTAGTTCAGCTGCAAAAGGGAAAGCAGCATGTGCCACTAAATAAAAGGGTTTAGTCTATCTGTTTATCAGACTTGTAGGTTATGCTTTTTGTTTGAGTTTTTATCCACATGCATGAAGAAACTTAAGGACACATTAAACAAATGTACTAGGCAGTATTTAGAAGAAGCCCCTACGATTACCTGGTTGTTGTCTTGATTGAAGCGCCTCTAAGGGTCTGGCAGCCCAGAATGAAACACATTTGTAGAGGGCTAGAACTGAGTGACATCACAATGTGGGCAGAGTTATTAGCTAATTTAGGTAATTAAGGTTTCAAACTATTGAATATGTGTTTTTTAACCTGCCTTGAAGACTGTAGTAACTAAGATATCAAAATTGTAAAATAGAATATCAACTTGTTATAACTGTAGTCCTCCATTTTTGTGTATTAGTGTAGAATAAAGTGTTATTATTTAATTAGGGGGCAGACTACAGTGACCACATGATTAATTATGCCCTGTGAATTCCTATAAAGAGAGAAAGGTAGACACAGATGTTAGATAGCAGTGGAAGGGAGTAGGTGAAGCTCTGTTCCAGAACCATAGAAGATAGTGGAAAGTTAGACTAAAACTACTTCCACTCTATGTTACACCTTGAAAAGTAACTGTAAACTCTTGGTGAGCTAGGATTTGATTTGTATCCAGTTTTTCAGTGTTTTATTTCCTCCTTGGTTATATTATTTGAACTTTTATTTGGATCATTATAATAAAAGGCACTCAAGGCGTTCTTGTGTGTCACAACCTACCTTTGGTCTCTATCTGTATTAAGTTGTCTACACCCACACCCTACGACAAACCACCATTCAAGATGCAAAGGACCCTGCAAGGAGGGCAGAACCAGACAAAAAGAGGTTGGATAGAGAAAGAAGGAGAGGGGAGGGAGGAGTTAGGGGGAGGGCAGACAGGAGAGGGCAGAAGGTGGCAGAGATCACAGCTGAGGACAGGGTAACTAGTGGCAGGAGGTGATTTAAAGATAAGCAATAGAGGACCAAGTATGTGTTTGAAAAGGGCTAGAAGTAAGTGGATCAATGCCAGGTCAGGAATTAGGGTGCAGTCTAAGGATACCGAGATGGAGTTGGAACATGGGCAAGGGAGAAGATGAGTTCAGGGATGGATAGGAGGATGGGCAATATGAGGAGGGAAACAAGGTGGTAGGCTTAACAGGTAAGGGGTGGAGGGGGAGCTAGCAGTGGACGGGTGATTGAGGAGAGGAGGGTGAATATAGTTAGGGGGAGGGAAGAGGAGAAGATGACAGAAGGAAGGATATGAGGGAGGATAGAGTGGGGTGTAGGAGGGTTAGTGATGGGCAACTGGGGGCAGTTGCAATTACAGAAGTAGAAGTTAAGTAAGGCTTGGTAGAGGGATGATGGTGAAGAAGATAGTTGGATCAGAGGAGGAAGTGAGTTCCAGAGTTTAGGGAAGTGGAAGGAGAAAGCATCCTGGCCTATGCAGGTATGGTAACTGGGGATGACTAGAATGCAGGATGCAGAGGACCTTAGAGGGCAGGAGGTGGGAAGGGGAACAGAGAGAGAGGAGAAGAAGAAGAAGGGAAGGAACCAAACCAGAATTTGAAAGTGAACTTTATAGAGGTGAGAGGCGCCCGATTCCAGGAAGGCAGTGCTAGAGAGTGGTATAGGATGCAGTGATAAGGCAGGAAGGGAGTCAAGGGCAAAGTGACAGAAAGCATTGAAGTGGGAATCCAGTCCAGCAAGAGAAGGCAGCACTAGAAAGTGGTACAGGATGCAGTGATGAGTGCTGGGAGGGGAGTCAAGGGCAAAGTGACAGAAAGCATTGAAGTGGGAATCCAGTCTGGTAAGGGTAGGCAGTGCTAGAGAGTGGTACAGGATGCAGTGATGAGAGTGAGGAGGACAGTCAAGGGCAGAGGAACTGAAGGCATTGAAAAGGAAATCCAGTCCTGCAAGGGAAGACTTGGGGTAGCACTGTAGACAATGTCACCATAGTCGATAACGGGGAATATCATTTTCTGAACAAGATCACACCAACCAGCAGTGGCAGAAAACTGTGGTTTCTGTAAAGGGCACCAAACTTCGGGCACAGCTTTTGCAGAACAGCATCAATATGATTAAGAAAGTCAAGATGTTGGTCAAGACAGACACCCAAATATTTAAAAGAGGTGGAATCCTCTTAAATTGCCCTGTCAAGAGTGTTGAAGGAGGGGTAGAAGGATAACTGAGAGAGTCTCTGGTAGCCTGTAATTTTGGCGACCATGACTGAGTGATTTTTAAAAAGGCAACTCAATCATGGCGCCTCTGCACAGGGCTACTGGGCAGGGATGGCAACCGGATTGGGGGGGGGCTGCAACATAGCAACAGGATGTCGCCATATGTACATGTGTGGAGGACCAGGCCATACAATGGGTAGACAGGAGGGGAGGGCTTGTGGGGCATACTGCAGTGGTGGGCTGCTGAGCTTGCCATGTGTCATGGCATGTTGGTGGTAGGCTAGGGTTGTGAGGGTGCTGGGTTAGGTTCCAAGCATGCTTTGTTTTCTTGAGCCCATCCATGATTTCTTTTTTCCTCGCTTGTACCCCACATGCACCCCGGAGTTGAGAATCCTTCCAGTAGGGAGGGCCCCCACAAAAAGTTTCTGGTGCCCTTTGCTGTGCTACCGGAGTGTACATCACCAAAACTGATTTTCAGCAATGTACACTGCCTTAAAGGTGATCGCCTTCTGCAATCACTTTTATGACATAGAATGGAGTCTCTGCCTAGTGCCGAAGGTCAAGGGGACTGTCTTCTTAGTGATGAGAAAGAGTTGCTGAGAACTGAGCCAGGGTTGAAGATTACTGAAGTGAAGTTGAAGTCCGGTAATCACACTTCTCGAGTGCATGAGACAACTGTCCTGCTGTGTCATGCCTCACAATGTACCTGAGGCATGACGATATCCAATGATATTTATTTATTTATTTGTTCACCAGGTGAGTGCACTGATCCTAAAGACCATTTTCAGGCATGACCCAGGTCATGAAGATGACACAAAGATAAAAACAAAGCCGTGCAGTGGTACGCCAACAAGAATTTCTGAAGAGTGTATTCCAGAAAGAGATGCACAAAAGTACATTTGGCGACTTCTAATACTGTAGAAACTACAATAAAACTAAGGAAATCTCTGTGCAGTGTAGTCCAAGAAAGAAAGTGCACAAAAATACATTACAGAACTGCAGACACATGAGCAACTACAGGTATGACTAATGAGTTATGTACAATTATACAATAGGGTCTCATATTCCAGCACTCTCATTGGCTAACTGGCACCTTCCAAGCATTGTAAAAGATAGCATTACCAATGCAAAAGGTGCCAGTCAGCCACATTACCAGTCCTAACTGTGAAATAAATTCGACCCGCCATCTTGACTTCCCGCTACACATTGCCGCTACAGCTGGAGATTCGAAACAACAGACTACTTTTCAACTCCCAGACCCCAACATTCCCACAACCCATTTTATAGCCACCTGAAACAAGCACAACAAAATGTATGACAAGGCTCAAAACTCTCCCTATCCACTGACTCACTATCTTTCCCTGCACATGCCGTTCTGCTCTCTGGGTAGCTACTTGTCCATTTACAGTTAAAGCTAATCATTAAGTGAAAAATGTACCTGCTTTACCGGGGAGACGAGTGGCTTAAGTTTTGAAAGGCGCTGTGTCGGTTACTCCTCAGCATATCACGCCATCTCCTATTCCAACTCCGGCCACGAAAGCAAACTGAAAAAAAACAAAAAACAAGCACATACTTTCATTCCTCAACCCAAAATCTAAAGAAAGCCTAGGATCGAGACTTCAGTAAACAGGGTTCGGGCATAAAACCCCTGATGTAAAGCATGCGTTAATATTTAACAGTTTTGACCTTTGCTGTTCCTAACCCTCTGACCTTAGACCTTCTCCACTCTTCTGAGAGCTGACGCAGATGACATAAAAAAAAAACACACCTGTTTTCTGGTGATTTTGGCAGAACACATACATAAACAGTACCCATCTGTCTTGCAGCTAGAAAAACAATCAGTGTGTGTCTTTTCCTTACATGAATACACCATCATTTTACACAGTGTGTATGTGTCTCTGTGTCTCAGCACTATACAACAATCTAGTACTATTTTTTCTCATGCAATAATATAAAGTAAATAAAAATTATTTAAAATACACCAGCATCACCCCCACCCTGTCAAGGTTTATTGCTTAAAGGTACACTGCTAAAGATACCAAAACAGGGCACTGGAGGACATCCCAATAAGTGAAACTGAACTGTACAATGGTAGGCAACTGAGCTAAACGATATATAGCCAGGACCAGCTAATGGCTAAGCAGCGTATATACATATCTCAGAGTGACTAGAAACAAGATGACATTGGTAAGCTAGTGGTAATGGCACTGGCATATGGACAGAGCAGTGGTTAATAGGCATGACAGTCACCCAGGGGAGCAGGTACAGGTAGCAGCTGGATATCAAACATATACCACACCCTATTGTGCATTATTTATTAATTATATAACAGCAGAGAAGAGATGGTATCCCAGCACATCACTTTATCAAGGTCTGGCACAGAACTGAATCACTAGCATAAGTGACTATTCATGCTCCTCCATTCCTGCCTCCCATCAAGTCACACACAATCACCCCTGCCAAAAAACTCAGTTTATTAAATTATCCCTCAATAAAATAAGAGAGAAACTCCCAAGAACCCAAACTGTCAAACGTTTAGAAAAACACAGTTTTGAGTGGATTCACATTCCATTCTCACGCTCCATGATTCTTGAGGCTTGTGCTCCACTGCTCATTTGTCAGGAAAGCCCCATAAATATTAAGATAACAACTTCACTTTCAATATTATATATGTTTTTCATCTCTTAGCACTCCCCCACTGTCCTTCTTGCTTTCATTCCCTTATATCTGGCAAAAAAGGAAATACTGCACAATACTTCAATCAGTCCTTGTCTTTTGCTTCTACCTGTACCACTCTGCTCCCATAATCGTTGATTGCAGCTTCACATAAAGAACTTTAAAAAAACAACAAAACACATTGTCCCAGCCTTACAAAATAAAATAACTGTGGACAGCATGGAAGGGGGACAAAAACACACTGGTAAAACAGGTGAAGAGCAAAGGAGGAAGTCTGGAAAATCCTTTGGAGCAGCAACAGCACCACCTACTGGACACAATAGTAAATACTCACTGTTGTCCTCATTTATTTATTTATTAGCTTTTGGTAACCGGGTAAGTGCACTAGACAGAACTGCCTATTTTCAGGCAAGACCGGGGAGAGTACAAATCAAGGAACGGGTTAAAACAAATACATATAGTGTTGTAGAATAGGAGATTCCAAACTGTTATACAGAGGTGCAAGTTACGTAGTACATAGAGGAGGAGGTACATATCACATAGTATAATAGGAACAAAACAGACAAAAAGGCACAATTTACAATTAATAATGTACAAAACATGACAGTGCTGTTAGTAAGTCAGCACGGAGACAATTCCCAGGCAGAGACAGGGAACACAGTGCATAGCTGCAGCTGAGGAAGAGTGGGGATGGGAGGAATCAAGAGGCCACAGGGAAATTTTAGTGCAGGACAATGGTAGATTTGCATGACTCGTGAAGCTAGGGACATTTGCAAGTTCGAACTCTGTTTTTAAATTATTTTTTTAACCTTTTTTCTGCCTTTTCTAACAAATAAACCATTATACAAAACCAATAATTAACTCCAGCATGTATGTCGGTGTTGGATAACGTGACTTCTTGGGTGCTGGATGCACTTGACCTGTGACCTCGTGCCCAACCACCCAAAGTATGTTTTTGAATGACACACATACACACTGTCATGCATTACTGCTTAATTACAAGCCCAGGGATCCTGACACACAATTGCCAGCAGCGTGTTTCCAAAAATGATTACTCACCCACTATAAAAGGGGTAAAGAAAGTGTTGTTCCCTAATTGGCTAAGACAGGTTGGCACCCTCACTCTTATCTCAGTACCATCATACACAGAAAAATAGAAGTTGTCGGCAGATAAAAACCTCTTGGTCCACCTTGTCTGCCCAGTTTTCCTGGTCTATTGTGCCACCACAGACCCTACTCAATCTCTGGTGATTTCCTCACCTTGTCTTACTACCAAGTTCCCCTTGTATCTGTCCAATAAATGCTTGAATCCTATCAGCATTTTTTCACTCACCACTTCCACTGGAAGGCTGTTCCAGGCATCCACCACTCTCTCTGTGAAAAAATATTTCCACACATTTCTTCTGAGCCTCCCCCTTCTACTTCATAGCGTGACCCCTTGTCCTCGAGCTTCTTTTTCTGTGGAAAATGTTACCTTCTTGTACCTTACTAATACCTGTTAGGTAACTGAATGTTTCAATTAAATTCCACCTTCTCTCCTCTCCACCAGAGAGTACATATTCAGTTCCTTGGGTCTCTCCACATAGGGCATTTGATGCAGGTACTGCACAATTTTCATACCCATCTTTTGTGTTGCCTTCACCTTTTTTTGCAATTTACTTCACTTTTTTCTGGCCGAAACCCCTAGCCCTGTGAATGGGCTCATCCCCAGCCATGGTACCCAACTCTTACTCCGGGAAGCACCCCCAGAGTGGAGCCACCAAAATGGAACTGTCGTGGCTGAAGGGTCGGGCACCGCACCTGGCTCATACGCGGGGGTCAGTGATTTTTCTAGTTAGAGTCCTCTTGGAGCTCGGACGTGCAATGACGCAAGGGTGATTGCATCTGTCGTAGCTGCACCCCACATCTAGGTGTGGCATGCTTTGTCCCCCAGCCTCTGCTAGAGGGCAATCGATATCGACAATCTGGAGTCCCCTTACCCTGGAGAAGGAGAGCAGTCCTTCGTATGCTCGATCCTTCTCCTCCACTGCCAACCCCCGATGACCCGTGCCCATTCTCAAACATGGGTCACTGGCGTGGCACGAGGTGTAGCGTCCATTGCCTTAACCCTCAGTGCCACTTGGCCCGTGTTGCCTCCACCTTAATAATGACCTTCTGTAGGTGGGGCCTCCAGAACTGAACACAGTAGTCCAGGTGGGGTCTTATCACTGATCTGTAGAAAGGTAATATTACCTCCTTCTTCCTATTGGTGATACCCTTCCTTATGCATCCAAGCATCCCACTAGCCATCTTCACTGCCTTGTCACACTGCTTGGTTACCTTCAGGTCATCAGAAATGATTATCCCCAGGTCCCTTTCCTCTTTGGTGGTTGCCAGTACTTCCCCTCCCAACTTGTACATAACCTCAGGTGCATGAGTTTTCAATTTTTGCATTGATACCCAGCTGTCAAAAACTTGACCATTCTTCCAACCTTTTCAAATCGCCTCTTACCACCCCCCCCCGGTGTGTCTACTCTGTTGCAGATTTTTATTTAATCTGCGAACAGGCATAATTTCCCTTCTAACCCTTCCACAATGTCACTAATGAAGAAACTGAAGAGGACCAGGCTTAGTACTGAGCCCTGAGGCACCCCGCTTGTCACTGCTTTCTCCAGAGTGGACACCATTTACCACCACTCTCTGACCCCTATAGCTTAGCCAGCTTCTTACCAAGTTAAAAACTTTATGACCTACTCCCAGACAGATCAGCATGTTCACCAGTCTTCTACGTGGAATGTTGTCAAAGTCCTTACTGAAATCCAGGAGGTAGGCCACATCTAGCCCACCCCAGATCCACTACCCTTGTCACCCAGTCTAGGAACTCAGTCAGGTTTGTCTGGCAAGACCTACCCCCTGTGAAACCATGTTGCATTGGATCCTGTAATCCACTGGTTACAAGGTATTCCGCTGTCCTTTCCTTCAGGCTGACTGGTCTGTAATTTCCTGTCTCCTCCCTGTTCCCAGTTTTGTGAAGTGGGACCACATCTGCCCTCCTCCAGCCCCTTTGAACCTCCCCTGTTTCTATGATAAGTTGAACATAGTTGACAGAGGTGCAACCAGCAGCTCTTTGAGTTCCCTCAGCATCTGGGTTCCTTCAGGTTCCATTGCCTTGTCTACTTTTAATTGTGCAAGTACCTTGAGGACTTTCTTTTCTGTAAAAGGACTGGTGTCCACCTACCTCCCTACCATTTATGCCCTTGTCCCTTATCTTTGGCCCATAACATAGATCATAGAACATAGAATGTGATGGTAGAAAAGGACCACCAGGCCCACCCAGTCTGCCCAGTATGCCTAGCTAGCTGCTAGGGCTTTGCTATTTCCTACCACCCACCCTACAGATCTAAAAGACCCTTGTGTTTATCCCACATGCTCTTGAATTCCCCCACAGTTCCTGCCCCCACCACCTGCTCTGGGAGTCTGTTCCAGTTTTCCACCACCCTCTCTGTGTACTAGAACTTTTCTAATGTTTCCTCTGAACCTCCCACCTACTATCTGCATATCATGCCCCCTTGTTTTCAATTTCTCCTTCAGCTGGAAGATGTCCCCTACTGGCACCCTGTTAATATCTCTGATATGTTTGAAAGTCTCTGTCATGTCCCCCCTTTCCCTTCTTTGTTCGAGGGAGTACATGTTTTGATCTCTCAGCTGTTCCTTGTATGACAATTGACTGAGGACCTTCACCATCTGTGTTGCCCTCCTCTGAATGCACTCCACACTATCCACATCCTTTTTGAGGTACGGCCTCCAAAACCGGACCCTATTCTCAAGGTGTGTCCCGACAAGCTGCCTGTACAAGGGCATCATGTCCTCCTTCTTCCTGCTAGTTATCCTGCACCAATACAACCCAGCATCCTACCGGCCCTTGCCACCACCTATTCACATTGCCTTGTCACCTTCAGGTCCCATGAAATAAAAATATCAAGGTCCCTTTCCAGCTCGCTAACCTCCTGGGTATGCCGCTCCATTCAGTATTCAGCACCCTGGTTTTTCTTGCCTAAGTGTATGATCTTACGCTTGTTTGTACTGAATGACAATTGCCACTCCCTGGACCATTCCTCCAGTCTCTCCAGATCCCTGCGCATACTCTCAACCCCTCAGGTGTATCCACTCTATTGCAGACCTTCGTGTCATCTGCAAATAGACTTACTGTTCCCTCCAGCCCTTTGCTAAGTCTCCTATAAATATGTTAATAAGGAGTTGCCCCAGCACTGACCCCTGAGGTACCCCATGGGTGACCATATCCTCCTTTGAAGGTACCCGTTAACAATTACCCTCTGCCTTTGGCCCCCCAGCCAGTTCTGCACTCACCAAACCACTACCAGCTCCAACCCAAGACATCTCATTTTATGCAGATGTCTTCTGTGCAGCACAGAATCAAACGCCTTCTTGAAGTCGAGGTACACAAAGTCCACAGACCCCCCCATCAAGTACCCTGGTGACCCAGTCAAAGAACCCAGTCAAATTTGTTTGACACGACCTTCCCTCAGTGAACCCATGCTGCCATTGCCCTTCCCTGAACACATCACTCTGCCATCTGAGAACATTTCTTTATAAATAACCACCATATTAAAGGTCAGCTGCAGTCATGTTTGCATTTTTGCATTGGCTGTGCAGTTTGTTGGGGCATAGATGTTGTTATTTTGATTTCTTTTACAATTTTTGGCTCAGAAAAACACACTAAGCTGAGGATTGTGACCAGGTGTGTGCTGGAAGGACACGGACATTAAGTGATCTGCTCATGGTCACACAGTGTGAAAGTGGTGACTGTGGGATTCAAACCCAATTCTCCAGGTTCACAGCACAGTGCTGTTAGCCACCATGCTATACTGCATCCATATAGCAGATAGCATAGCAGTTAAAATTAACAATTTAAAAACTATGAACAAAATTGGTGGTTTAATACCTGTCAGTTGCAACGGGTTCTGCCAGTGGTACAAGCGCTGTTTCAAAATTGAGAATGACCCAAAGTGCAGTGCAGTGTGTTCTTTGCATCATGTCACTTTGATGCAGATACCATGAGTCTTTCCTGACCCATTGAATTTGAGCCTGTGGGCTCAAAGTATAAATGTAATTGCAACGTTATGCAAAAACTTGAAGAAAATGTCAATATTTCTTCATAACTTTGTTGTTGTTTTTTTTATTTTGGCCCTAGATTTTTTCAAAAAATGATTTCTGTTACACTACCTTATGAATGTGACAGGTGCCATTTATGAAATCCTGCCCAAATTTCAGTTTGGGCCATGACTATGTAAACACATTTTGGGTGTGATCTGAAAAATTATAGCTTTCACATTCATGAGGTGGGGTAAAAAGGCTATGTTGAAAATCTGTGGTCAAAAACTCATAAAACAGCAAAGTTAGAAATAAACCTTGAAATGTTTTGCTGTTTCTGTATAAATTTGTTGTTGTTTGAAATTTTGACCCCAGATTTTCAGCACAGTCATTTTATTACCTCACCTTATGATCAAGGCAGGTGTAAGTTTTAAAATCCCATCGGAAAGGTGATTTTGCTGAGAGACTTCAAGAACATGTTTCAGAGTGGATTTAAAGTATTACACCTGCCTTTTTTTCATCAGGCAAGTAAACAAAAGGCTATGTTAAAATTTTGGGGTCCAAAATGTTGAAAAATTGTGAAGTTATGAGTAAAAATACAAAATGCATTAAATATCTATCAACTGGACTTTCTTTTTTTAGTCAGTTCGCAGTTGGACATGGTAGCAAAAACATCATCGGAATCGATGAGAGGATTATTTTCTGGCATCCTAGTGAGGTAACTGAAGGACTGGGGCTGTGTGGGTTGGTGGGTGGTTAGTAAGAGGGGTAGGGGGGCTAAAAGGCAGCAGTGGACAATTTTATTCTGATTAAAAAATATATAAAAGGGACACAAGGATGGACATTCGGCACCCCTGTGTCGGTGTGGTGTTTAGCATCATTGGAGGTTGGACACCCCAGTGTGGTAGACTATGGTGGTGGGGTGTTGTTTGATGGTGCCAGGGGTTGGGCACCCAGTGTTTCAGTGTTTGGGATGGGGGGGTGCTTGGCAATATTGGTGTCACAAAAACTGGGGGGAGGTGTTGATTGATGGCACCATGGGTTGGGCACGGTGTTGTACAGTATGTCTGCACCTTGGGTTAGCCATTCGGTGTTGCAGTGTGGTGGAGGTGTTATTTGAAATAGCTGCCCTTGACCTCAACCAATTAATCCACAAACCTACTCACCTCAACCACAAAACCCATAACCACTCCCTGATAGACTGGGACCTCACTTCCCACCCTTACCATGTCATTCAATCAGGTATTCTCCCTGATGCCCTAAGTGATCATCATATGATCTTCCTGATTCGCAAAGTTCACAGACCAAAAATCCCACCTTAAATACTGATGACCGGATCTTACAAATCACTTGACCTTGCTCCCCTTCACCATGACCTAATCCAAACTGACTGGTCTCCAGTAAGATCAGATCATTCCATTGATGTTTGTGTACAGAGGCCATATCCCAAAACATCCTGAGATATTATCATTTGTGTACAGGGAACAATTCCAACAACATCCCATGATATTCCAGTGTGTGTACAGGGAACACTTCTTTACTGTTTGTATACCTTAGGATGTTGTTCGACCATACATAGTTATTCAGAAAACAGCAGAAAGCCATGCAAAACAGTTTACTCTCACACCGTGTGAACTCAGAAAACACCTAGGGGGTCCACTATACCTGCTTATGTATTGAACTGTGCATCATCAGAGCTCTGATGATGATGCACAGGTCGATACGTAAGCACTTATGCTGGACACCGAGGTGAATTTTTGGGTCCAATGATATGAGAGGCAGCTGTTTTTCATAGTTTTCTGGAAAACTACTGTATGTATGCTAGTACTTTGAGTAGTCTCTTCAAGCATAGGTTTGACAAGTGAAATAATTAACTGGCATACCTGGCCAGGACATTGAACCCTAAAACAGGTTTATGCCTGTCATGCTATGCTGTCTCATTGTAACCAAAAGAAACAACACAAGTGTGGGTGAGTCTTCCATTTTTAATCTTTGTACACATAAATAAAACTTATTTTCTTCATTGGACAGCTGTGATCTAAACTATTGTGGTGCTGACCTTACCCCCACATATGTGGGGTTTTTTTTTTGTGTGTGTGTGTATATATATATATATATATATATATATATATATATAGAGATACATGATGATCAGGAGTGTGATATGGAAAATATTCCCACTCCTGCAGAGTGAGCATAGCTATCTCATGAGTGCCAAAGGCACAAGTGAGATAGCAATGCCTCACGATGCAGGAGTGGGAATATTTTCCATATCACACTCCTGATCATCATGTATGTGATTTATGCACTAGGGGGGAGGTAATACACAGTGGAATAAAACTGTGAGAAATGCTGCAGTTGCAGTGATTTTCTGGTGTACTTCTTCATTTCTGTTGCTGGGTGTGTGTTGTGTGAGTTGCTATGTTGATTGGTAGTTGTGCTGTGGCGGTTCATTGGTCATGTGTGCTCTGTGCAGTGGTTGGCTGTTTTTTAGTGTTCTGTTCGATTGGTTGAAATGTGACAGTGTGAATTTCGGTTGGTTAGTACTTATGGAGTTGCTGTAGGAATGGATAGGTGTGTGCTGTGTTAGTATTGGTTCTTGCTACGTAGTGTGTGTTCTGATTGGTTGTGATGTATGCATGGGTGGGACTATGTTGGTACGTGAGTTAGCAAGTTCGTATGTGTGTACAAGTTTGGTGGACGTGGGTCATTCTGGAAACTTTATTCATTTTTTGGGAGTGTTGGAGAAATATTCTTTAAAGTTTTTGGGTGCTGAACATTTTATTTATTGACATAACATGGTATGTACTGCTTTTGTGTACTTTCGTCCGGTTTCTTTTATCGGATTTTGTTAGCATGTAATGATGCATCAGTTGTACATTGCTGCACTTCTCAGAGATTTTGGAAGGTGCTTCTGTTTAGGTGACTGAAGAAAAATATTTTGCTTCAGTGGCAGCAATTGCTGAGCAGCTATTTTAATCAGAATCTGTGTCAGACTCAATAACTCTGATTCTTTTTCAGCACTGGCTCACGTATTTGTGACCTGTGGGAAGAAAGCACAAGTGTTAATAATGGCTCATGCTGTCTTTCAATGTTTATTTATACTGTGCAAAAATTGCAGTTCATGGTACCTTGCACAATATTAAAGGTGATATTTGTTGCAGTAATGGTAGGGTTGTTAAAGCACGTAGACATTATGTCTGGCCAGATTGCACTACATACTTTTCCAGGTTCTGCAGGAGTACTACTTTTGGAGGTTCCAGGATCACTATCTGATGTGCTTAGTATGTGGGAAATCTGTTGATGTTTCTCCTCATTCAATTTTGAATAATCATTCAGAGACTGTAATTTCTTGTGTCCAGAAACTTGAATAATATCATTGGGGGACACATTGGAATCTATCAGTTTTTGCACTAAATGCTTGCGGATAGAATAATTAGTGAGCCATTTGTCAGTGGAGATTCTTGCTTTGTCGACCATATTTTTGATTATTTTGCTGAGCGAATTTATACCAAGTGGTTGATTTTTGTACCAACCAGTAGGATGTTGTGCTGTCGGTGTATAATTTATAGCTAAAAAAAATGGTGCATCTGGATGGTTGGCTTTGTCTGGTCGTTTGTGACGGTACAGTTTGTAGTTTAATACAGAGCATTTGTTACTGTCTTTTGTTTCATACGCTCTAGGTTGTACTACTCTAGTGTCTTTTGGATTAATACCACTTCTTGTTTTGGTTTCTCTCTCCTTTGTATATTCTAAATACTGATTGTTTTGTTCATCTTTTTTTCAGTTGGATATCTCCCCATTTTAGGTTTCATGTTTCTGTGTTTCCTCTAATGCCAAAATACAGTATTATAGTTAGCCACATAGTATTCAGCAGAGCTTGAGGGCCATCATGTCCAAGTTGTTTCTCTGAATAAAGTTGGTCAATGATGTTATCTGTTAACTCGTCTGCAGCTTGAAGTTGATTGTCTTTGCCTATCTCCTTCAGTAGCTTTTGTTTGGATAGTAACCTTTTCCTGGTTTTTAAAAATGTTTGAGAACTGCTAATAGATTCTGGGTAATTGTAATCCTTCAGATATCTCTCAATGCTTTGGAATCTGGATCTGAGTGTTACAGGCTCGTAGTCAGTACCGTCTTGCCGTTTTGAAGTCATAAAATAATGGCACAGTATTTTGTCTAGCTGTTCAGGAGGTACATGCTGAATAGGTGTTTGAATGTGCAACGTATCCTTCATAAATTTCTGTGAGGCATTTACATCAGCACTTGTTTTCCAGGTGGTATTTTCATTTCTGGTACTTTTTATAAAAAGGTCTATTTCTTTGGTGTCCATTGCTATAGTATTACTAGTGCCATCAGCTGTATATTTGGTCTCAATAGTGTCATACTTCTGCTCATTTGGGTCTAGTAGCAGCTCTTCATCTTGCTCGAATTGACTGCAGCTAAGGATGACCTCTTAAGTAATATTTATAACTTTTTTTTTCCATTTCAGAGTTAATTTATTCTCCTTCGGCTGTTCCATGGTTTTAAGAAACAACATATTGTTTTTTGCTGTTGACATTTTGAAAACATTGTAATGTCGGTTTCTGTTTTGTAGGGTGCGACTTGGATGCGATGCGGCTGCTCGAATGTGCGAGATGCTGCTCTAAAAATTAAACTAGTAATGCAGGTTAGTAGCTCGTGCTGGTATTAAGGTGCATCTAATTATTGCTTAAACTAATTGGGCACATGTTTTTCTATTATACAAGGAAGCTGTTCTGATTGCTGACGTATGCAAGCACTTGATATTACTATTCTGACATATGCACTGTTTGTATATTTCTACGGGAATGCCACTGTGCATACGTCAGCACTCATTTATTGAATGGGGGTGAAAATACGCAGTTTTATTCCACTTACCCCTACTGTATAAATTGCATGCATGATGATCAGGAGTGTGATATGGAAAATATTCCCACTCCTGCATCGTGAGGCATTGATATCTCACTCTGCAGAAGTGGGAATATTTTCCATATCACACTCCTGATCATCATGTATCCCCGATATATATATATATATATTATAGTGACACAGTAGTGCCACTATAGTTAGGGTTGATTACCCCATTTAAGGTTAAATCTGAAATTTGGCAGCTTAATAACATTGCCACTGTATGACAGATTTAACTGAAATTTGGCATGCACAGTCTGGTACCATAGATCTCTGGATCTGCCAAGTTTTGTTATGGTCGGATATATGGCTGCGGAGCTACAGAGCACCACATAATGCACAAATTACACATTTTTGTGCATTCTTTGCTCGCACCTACAGCCCACACGGTTTGAGTGACCAGTCTGAAACATTCAGGGAACATGCAGATGGGGTCCCCGATGTGCTTTTCAAATATTTCATGAAACAACATTAAATGGTTCAAAAGTTATTCAAAAAACAAGTTTCTGGACTTCCGGTGGGTGCACCAGCCGAATGGCAGCCTGATTTGGTAACTCTACCTCGTCCAGATTAAATCCATCAAAATCAGAAAGAAGTCTAACCCATCCATCGCTAGAATTCAGTGGAGATCATGACGAAATGACTTCCAGACAAAAACAGAGAGAAAAGCGTCAACCAGCTGAACTCGCAGCTAAAATCATTACTGGACTACGCTCAGCCGCAATCAGCCAACACATCAGAATCCTCGCGGCAGGCCGGAGATAATTCAGGAGAAAAAGAAGAACAAGAGTGTACAATAACCTCTAAGCAATTATGTGCAATGCTGCAGAAAATGACTGACTCCTTAGAGAGACTGGAAAGGGGGACGGAAGAAAATAAAAGGAAACTAGAGAGTCTGGAGGGGAAAATGGGGCAAGTAGAAGAAAGCCTAACGGACTGTTCAACCAAGGTGGAAGTTCACAATGCGGCCCTATTTGACTTACACAGGAGGGAACTACAATTGGAATCCAGATTGGAGGAACTCGAAAACAGAAACAGAAGAAATAACATAAGAATACATGGCCTGCCTGAAGGCACAGAATCAGGCCCTACCCCGATGTTTTTTGAATCTTTTCTAACGGAGATACTGGACTGGCCACCAGAAAAACCGCTAAACATAATTCAGGCCCATCGCTGTCTGATACCTAGGCCTAAAGATCTGAATGCTCACCCCCGGTCAGTAATAATAGCCTTTTTAGATTTTCGCATTAAGGAGGATTTATTAAAGAAGGCATGGTCAAAGAAGGAGATAATATTTGGGGACACCAGATTGTTTTTTGACCAGGATTATACACCGCAATTGCTAGCCCAATGCAGAAAGATCCTAATGGCGGTTTGCGCCCTGCAACAGAAAGGCATCAAAGCATTTGTAGAATATCCAGCTAGACTTAAAATTGTAACTGAAAATGGGCCTAAGAGATTCGCTGACCTGTCGGAGGCAAAGAACTTTCTGTCATCGGTGGAGGTGGGCGTGGAGATTCCCCAAGAGTCATTTCAAGTGGGGGGAGGACAAAATGCGAGTCGGAGGATGGCAAAAGGTGGGAATGAAAAAAGGGTTACATGATCACATGGAAGTATCCGGTCTGTGGAAAACAGTGCAAAGACGAGGAGACTGTGTTATGAATTGGGAGGCTGTTTTCCTAACAGAACAAAATGAAGAAAATCTCCAAACCTGAACTATATATGCCGATCTCATAATATCTCTTTAGAATTCTGGCTGACATAGATGGCCCACTGAATCTAGTAGATCTAGTAGATGGTATTTTTGACCATTTGGTAAAAGGATGGGTATAATAGAATTGTTATAGGGAGATTAGATTAGATGGATACATTCTCACTCATTTGGCACTATTATCAAAGCATTCGGATATAAAGGTGGGGGGAGAGGTCACGTTGGGTAACCAGCAGCCTACGGCCCTCGATTTAAAGGGGGAGAGGGGAAAACAGGACAGCTGCACTCTTGGGGAAAAAAAAAAAGGTTCAGACTTCTGGAAACAAAGGTTGGAGAGGTCGGGGGGTGCTAGGGGTGGAGGCGCTCTGATTGAGATGAGGATCAGTGGATGAGATAGTAACTCCCAATGTTTAAAGGCAGCCCTAGAGGTGAGATTGCGACCCGAGGGGGGTTAGTACTGACGAAGGGCTGATCCATACAAACAGAAAGCTCCATGGATAATACCTCTACCTAGGTTGGTACCTCCATAACGAGGAGCCACTGGTGAAGGTTTCTAGAGCTACATAAGATAAACATCAAGATAAGAAAACTGGAGATATAAATATCTACAATAGATAAAGGAATACTGGTTGTCTGTCTATCTAAGGGATGCCATCCTCCCCCCTCCCTCCAGATCTTACGATGGCAATCTGCATCATTAGAAGCAATTGGATAAACCTATATAAATATTAAGCCAAAAATAATGGACTATCTTTAAGATATGTAGGAAAGAGTGCGGCTTTTGGTCTTTGGGACCCCCCCGGAGGTCATGGGAAGGGTCAAGCTTGGGTGATCGGGCTGTAGGGTTCTCAGCTGTTGGCAACCCCCCCCACAAAGGGATATACTACCTAGATATTCAGGCATTAAGGTATCTGATGGGTTTATAATTTACATTAAGCAAATTAAGTTGCCAAGTGATAAGTTCAGAACAAGAACTGGACGAGGGGCCTAACTTCCTTTTTCAGGCTGGTCAATAATGCTTAGACTAGTTCTAAATGTGTGTCTTACTGAAAGAGCTGGTGCGAAACAAATACCTGGCTCTTAAGTAGTGATGCTAAGCCAGGCGGATGGCTTACATTTAGGAGGTCATCCATCCACACCTCATGAAATAACATCTTTGAGAGGGTGGACACATGGTAAAGCCACCTTGAAAGAACTCATGTTTAATAAGTTGCAATGTACTATAAGTTACCAAAGGTTTAGTTATATGTTTAGTGGAGTTTTAGTTTGTATGTGGTTGATAAAGCACAGATGCTCACGAATACACCGAAAGCTAGCAATGTCCCGTGGTAAAGAGATGATACTCATTTTCCCTTATTTAAAAGATTATGGCTGATTTAAACATAGTTATACTTAATTTAAATGGGGTAAATAATCCAGTAAAAAGGGCAAAGATTATACAGGATCTTGGAAGGAGAAAGGCTACGGTTGCATTTATTCAAGAAACTCATTTAACTGCAGCAGAACATCTTAAGTTAAAAAGATCTTGCATGGGAGAGGTATATGTCTTGCATTTTGAAAAAAGCCCTCATCGCAGAGGCGTAGCAATCTTGATTAGACGAGATGCCCCACTTGTGGTAGAGAAGGTCCGCACAGATCCAGAGGGTAGGTTTGTACAGTTGCAAGGATCATACAGGGGTCAGAAGTGTACCTTTTTGAATATATATGCCCCAAATGAAGATACCCCCAGATTAGCATTTTTGGAAAGGGTCATCAAAGAAGCAGTCATGGATGTGCAGAGTTTAGTAGTTATAGGTGGAGATTTTAATGAAGTAATACATCCAGGGGCAGATAGGTCTGGAGGGGCCGGGGTGGAACCACACGTACGGGGAAACTAATCCAGAGGTTGAATCAAGAACTAGGCCTATCAGAGGTCTGGCGCTTCATGCATCCAAGGGAAAGAGATTTCCACTCATTATTCTCCCAGGCATTGGGGCTATTCTAGGATAGATTATTTTCTTCTATCATCCAATTGGTTACAAAGGGTGGAGAAATGTGATATTGGACCAATTACCATTTCAGATCATGCCCCAGTTTCCCTAGAGTTGGCTCTCACACGACCCTCGGCAATCTTGCTGGAGGCTAAATAAGTCACCTTTCAAGGAAGACTTTGGGGAATTAGTGAGTGAAGTTATTAAGTTTGAACAACATAATTTAAAAGGTGATACAAGTGAAGGGATAAGATGGGACGCGCTCAAATGTTGTTTAAGGGGGGAAATAATCCAGTATTCATCCAGATTAAAAAAGGAGAGGATCCAGACTAGAGTGTTGCTGGAGCAGAAAATCACCCAATTAGAGACCCAACATCAGATAGGGCAGCATACATGTATAAAGCAGGAGCTGGACAAGGCAAGACAAGGACTAAACATAGAAAACATAGAAACATAGAATTTGACAGCAGATAAGGACCACTTGGCCCACTCAGTCTGCCCATTTCTCTACCTACTGGATAAGCTGCAGATCCTAGTTAACCAGCAGCCTACTTCTTCCTACCCCCACCCCCCAGAATTGCCTTATGACTATCCCATGCATGCTTGAATTCCACCACTGATTTTGACTCCACAACCTCCTCCGGAAGGCCGTTCCATGCATCCACAACCCTCTCTGTGAAAAAATACTTCCTTAAATTACCTCTGAGCCGCCCCCCCATCTTCAAATTGTGCCCTCTTGTTCTTGCACACCTCTTTTTTTGAAAGATGCACCTACTTGGACTTTGTTGATTCCCTTGAGGTACTTGAAAGTTTCTATCATGTCCCTCCTCTCCCTCCTTTCCTCGAGGCTATACATATTAAGCTCCTTAAGTCTCTCTTCATATGTCTTCTGGTGCAGACCCTGCACCATTTTAGTTGCCCTCCTCTGGACAGCTTCCATCCTGTCTATGTCTCTGCGGAGATTGGGTCTCCAGAACTGCACACAGTACTCCAGATGGGGTCTCACCAGCTGTCTGTACAGAGGGATAATAACTTCTTGTTTTCTACTGGTGATGCCTCTCCCTATGCATCCCAGTATCACCCCAGCCCTCCTTGCTGCCCTCTCACATTGCTTGCCCATCTTTAGGTCATCTGATGTGATACCCCAGGTCCCTTTCCATTTTTGTTGTTGTTAGTATCTCACCCACCATTGTGTACTCTTCCCTGGGTTTTGTTTCCCAGGTGCATTACTGCACTTCTTAGCATTGAATCTAAGCTGCCATACATTTGACCATTCCTCTAACCTTGCCAAGTCCCTTCTCATCCTTTCCACCCCACCCTGTGTATCAACTCTGTTGCAGATCTTAGTGTCATCTGCAAAGAGACATACTTTCTTTCAGTCCTTCTGCAATGTCGCTTATAAAGACATTGAAAGGACGTCCTATCACTGAACCCTGCGGTGCCCACTAGTAACCCTCCTTTCTTCTGAGTGGACTCCATTTACTAGTACTCTCTGTGTCCTATTCTCCAGCCAATTTTTACCCAGGCTGTCATCTTGGGACCCACTCCCAGGCTGGCTAACTTGTATATTTATCTTTTGTGTGGGACTGTGTCAAATGCCTTGCTAAAGTCTAGGTAGGCCATGTCCACAGCCCCTTCCTGATCTACTACTTTGGTCACCCAGTCAAAGAAATCTCTCAGATTCATCTGGCATGACCTTCCCGCTGTGAATCCACTAAACCAGATACTAGATAGACAAATGGAAGGGCAGCTAAGATATGCTAGACAAAAATACTTTGAACCTGGGAACCGAGCGGGCAGGCTGTTAGCATGGCAGTTGAGACAAGAAGCGGCCAATAGAGCAGTGGTCCGGTTAAAAGGAGAGGAGAGAGGCCCCACGACATCTCCGACGGAGATTCTAAATAAATTTGGGAAATTCTATGCAGATCTCTATACAGCGGAAACAACTCCGGAGCACCATAGAGTAGTGCAGGATTATTTGGGATCTTTGCCTATTC
Organism: Neoceratodus forsteri; assembly: GCA_016271365.2. Lineage (NCBI taxonomy): Eukaryota > Metazoa > Chordata > Ceratodontiformes > Ceratodontidae > Neoceratodus > Neoceratodus forsteri. The sequence continues at coordinate 81,338,661 of CM057455.1, forward strand.
CTACATTAGAGGAGGCAGACTGGACAAACCTTAATTCCCCCTATTACTATGGGAGAGGTGAGATCACAAATAAAGCATCTTAAAAATGGTAAGGCCCCAGGACTAGATGGCCTACCAGCCAAGTTTTATAAAAAGTTTTCAGCAAAAATAGAGAATTACTTGGTTAGTACATGCAATGAGATTTTATTACATCATAAATCAGAGCCACCTTCCTGGAATTTGGCCCAGATTTCGGTTATCTTGAAGCTGGATAAAGACCCCGAGCAATGTGGTCATACCGTCCCATCTCCTGCTACCGTAGACTTAAAATATTTACAGGGATCTTGGTGAGAGACTTCAGGCATATATTGCCCCCTTATCCATCAGAACCAGACAGGATTTATTGGAGGAGATTTCTCCAAGACAATATAAGACTCCTATTGAATGTCATAACAGCCCAGAAGAATAAGGTAACATTTCAGATGGCCATTAGTATGGATGCAGAGAAGGCTTTCAACAGGGTGGACTGGCACTTTATGCTGTCCACCCTGTCGAAATTTGCGTTGGGAGAAAATTTTGTTTCAACCATTGGAGCGCTCTATCATAAAACAGAGGCAAGAATCAAACTGAACAGATTGCTATCAGATAGAATATCTTTAAATAGAGGGACTAGACAGGGATGTCCTCTCTCCCCCCTAATATTTGCTCTAACATTGGAACCACTGGCGATAGAGATAAGAGAGAATCCTGAAATTAAGGGGGTAATGGCAGGGGGAATAGAACAAAAAGTCGCTCTCTATGCTGATGATTCCTTTTTTTTATAAGTGACCCTCAAACTTCCCTACTGCACTTATTAAATACACTGAATAAATTTGGTACATTAGCGGATACAAATAAACTATACCAAATCGAAGCAGTGATATTAAGTGGGGTCCTCAGAGGGACTTCAGGCAGAATCTTCCATTTAAATGGGCCCGAATAATACTTTTGGTTATTTAGGATTCAGATTTCGACAGATATATCTCGATTATTCACGGATAATTTCATGAAGCTGTATAAAAATATGCTAGCAGACTTTGCCGGTTGGAAACTGCTACCCCTGACATTATATGGTAAGATCCAGGTAATCAAGATGAACATTTTACCGAGATGGTTGTTTCTCTTTCAAACCCTTCCGATCCCTGTAAAGCCCGACTTCTGGAAACAGCTAAACAAAGAAATTTCTAACTTTATTTGGTCAGGGAAACATCCACGAGTTTCATATAAGACCCTATCACGGTCAAAAGAAAGAGGGGGGTTAGGACTGCCTAATATATATTTGTATTACTTAGCGGCTCAAGGGTCACAATTAGTTACATGGGCCAAACAGAGGATAGACTCTGGATGGTATCTATTAGAAAAAAATACAGTGAACAACTATAAATTATGGACCCTGCCCACGTCAGAGATATCTCCCCAGGTTTTGGCGTCTACAGACAATCCATGGGTTAAACACTCCCTGTGTATCTTAAAAAACTTAAAAAGGATAACACATACACCGAACACGTTGGGACCCCTCTCCTTGATTAGACATACACCAAGCTTTTCCCCCCCAGGGCTGATTTTGGATTTGCGTTTTGGGAACATAAGGGTCTTACCACATTTAAACAATTCCTAGATGAGAATGGCTGTCTCCCCTTTAGCACCTTACAGGAGCATTCTCCCTTCGCAAAGAAGACTTCTATAGGTTCCTCCAAACACGCACTTCCTTTTAGAGGAAGGAAATTTATTAAAGATAAACAGAGACCTGACTCCGCTCGAATCGTACTGGTGGGACTCAATTAAAATTAGGGATAAACTGAGATACCTGTCAGCATTATACACAATTCTATTGGACTCGAAAGGGGCTCCAATCCTAGAAGAGACACGGACAAGGTGGGAGAGGGATGCTAAAATAACCATTACAAGAGAAGAGTGGGACTGTAGGCTTCAGAGGGGTTGGCAAATTACATCGGCCATGATGTGGCGAGAATTCAACTGGAAAATACTCATTAGATTTTTCAGAACTCCAGAGATAACAGCACATTATAAACCACAGACCTCTTCGGCATGCTGGCGCCAGTGCAGTACACAAATGGGTACTCACTTCCACATATTTTGGGAATGTGACAGACTGTCAAGTTTCTGGCGACAGGTACACTCAGCGATAGAATGAGTAGCACTCTTCCCTATTCCTTTTACATTTCAGGACTTAGTGTTAGGCCTCCCCACTTTATCGATGGGAGGGTGTCAAAGAAGGGAATTGTGCCAGATAATGAGAGTGGTTGCATTGAAATGCATCACCACCAAATGGCTATCCTCTGAACCCCCCTCCCTAACTATGTGGGTCTCAAAACTGGAAGAAATAAAAAGGATGGAAAATATTACATATACACTGCATCTTAAAGTTGAAAACTTCCAGAACATGTGGCGCCCTTGGAGGCTGTGGAGAGAGGGGTACAGGGAAGAACTAGAGGGGAGAAGATAGAAGGGGAAACATAAAGTTATACAGAAAAGCAGTCTAAGTTGATGGCCCATATGGGAATCGAGGAAGGGGATAGGTAAGGGTAGGAAGGAAACGGAAATGTGGGCAAAAGGGAATAGGAAGCTGGGTGTTAAAATGAAAATATATATGTATAAAAAAAGGAGAAAGAGATGGAGTATCTGTGCACATGGTTGTTGGGGGGGTTCCCTTTTCCCTTTTTTTTTTTTTTTTTCATTTTAATGTTGTATTCCTGTAGTTGATAGAACCACATGGTTTTGAGACTATTATTCCAGAGGAAAGCGACGACTGAGGATGGTAGGAGTTGGAACTCGGACTATATCCTTGATGGAACAGGATCAGAGACTTTAGTGGTTTTGCTGCAAGAATCTGTACCATTTCATCTAAAGCTCATAGCAGCCTGCAGTGAACTTTTTGCTGTTCCTAGATGCTTATCTGAGTAACTAGTCTCGGTAACTTCAGGACGTCAAGAATATTTAGTGTCTTTCAGTAAGAGAAAAGAATATGTGTAGAACCAACATTTATTAGATGGAAAAAGAAATATGTTAATTGAATTGTATTGAACATACTGGTATGCCTAAAATACTCAAAATAAAAATTAAAGTTAAAACAAAAAAAACAAGTTTCCCATTATAGTCAATGGGAAAAGTTAACAAAATATGTGAAAGTGTCACAAATGCACTTCTTACTTTCACAAATGACCCTTGTAGTGTCACAAATCAGCCATCTTGTTTTCAGTTGGACATCACAGAAATGCTTGGCATTTAAATTTGAGACCCTCTAGGGACACAATTATTGTTGTGTTCACCTAGTCGAGCCCTGAGGATGCTAGCCATGTCTTTTTTTGGGGGGGTAAAACACCCCAGAAATATATATTTTAAATTTTTGTAAAAAGTAATATCGCAAAGTACTTTCGCATATACGACACTTTCGTGATTTCATTTGTGAAAGTGTCATGATTTGTGAAAGTACTTTGCGACACTATGGCCAAAACAATAGGGAATTTTGCCACCCTTCAGGAAAAGAATGGTTTGGTCTTTTGGGCTGAAATGTGGAGGGAAGAAAGCCAAGATCCCACAGATGTGTATTTTGGTGGTTTGGTAAACAAATATTAGAGGGCTGCAATGTTACGGCACTCTAAAGTTGACAATTTTTCCCATAAGATAATATTACAGCATCCGCCGTGCCTTTTGGGCCCTCATCTCGAAAATGGTTTGAGATTCGGACTTTTCGTCAGAAGAATGCTTAGCCCCCCAATAGGGGGCTAAGTGCAAAAGTAGCCTGGAAAGTCATAAATAATATGAGATTTTAATTTTTTTTCTACGTCATATGGTTCCTGAGATGTAAGGAATTTAGTATTCCAAGTGCTCATTTTCTGCTCCAAGGGCCATTATTATGCATGCATTCTTTGTATTCACTGTGCTTCTGAATACAACTTTTTGAGAAAAAAAGGGTGTGCATTTGCGTTACTGTTACCGTTAGCATTTCTGCTTGCGTTTCCGTTACCGTCTGCGTTAGAGTTTCTGTTTACGTCACTGTGTGTGTTACCTTTGCAGTTGCGCTTGCATTTGTGTTACTATTACCAATTGCATTTCAGTTACCATTTTTGTTTGCATTTACTTTTGCGTCTGTGTGTGCATTACCATTTGTCTTTGCATACTCGGTTGTATTTGTGTTTCCGTTTGCGTTACTGTTTCCTTTGGCATCATCGTTGGTGTTACCATAACCGTTTGCATTTCCAATTGCATTACTGTTACTGTTTGTGTGTTCGTTACCATTTGCGTTTCCATTGGCCTTAGCGTTTGTATTATCGGTAGCGTTTCTGTTGTCAAGTGTCACTACTTCCTTTTGCATAACCCTGCCATTACCGTTTGCATATCTGTTTGTGTTTCTGTTACTGTTTGCATTTTCATTACCGTTTTCATTACCGTTTGCGTTTTTGCTGCCGTTAGCATTTGCGTAACCATTTGTGTTACCATTTCTGTTTTCATTTTCATTTACATTTGCACTTGCATTTCTCTTACTGTTTGAGTTATTTCCATTTGCATCACCGTGTGCATTACCATTTGCACTTGCATTTCTCTTACTGTTTGAGTTATTTCCTTTTGCAACACCATGTGCATTACCATTTGCACTTGTGTTTGCGTTACCATTAGCATCACTATTTGCTTTTACCTCACTGCTGCCATCACTGTTTGAGTTAACATTGCTGTTTTTGTTTTTGCATTTGCGCAGTGCAGTGCAAAACATTGTTTTTGCTATTTTTCTGCACTGTCTTCCACAACACATAGTGCAGCCAGTGTGCGGTTGATTGATAGAAAGACCTGTGTTCAAGGAACATGCCGGTTTTTGATTGATGAGAAAAGTTTGTTCCGTTCCAGAGTTACTGCCATTTGAAGTTGGTCCTCCTCACATTACAGATTTTTCAGCTACCAAGTCCACCATTTTAGTGCATTTTCTGCTGCGATTTCCACCATTTTGTGGTGGAAGACTTCTTAAAGGTGCAGACACGTAAAAATTGAATAGCTGGCACTTACGGTTGCTGAATTGTGCATGTTACGTTGTTTGCTCATGGCGTTGTGCGACCATTGAACGGAATTACACACAAACACACAATTGTGTACTCATGCTGTGCTATGGTACATGTCTTCTTTTAACAATTTTTGGTTCCATCAGATATATGGTTCTTGTGTAGCGAAGTGGCAAAAATGTTATATGCGGCACTTCTGTGCAGTTTCATAGTGCAGCCAGTGTGTTGTTGATTAATCTGAAACGTGCCATGTAGAAAGACCTGTGTTCAAGAAACATGCCAGTTTTTTGGGGGTGAAAAAATGTTGTGCTGTTTCAGAGTTATTGCCATTTGAAGTTGGCGCCCCTCGCAGTTACAGATTTTTTTGTCCACCATTTTAGTGCATTTTTGGCTGTGATTTCCACCATTTTGTGGTGGAAGACTTCGTAAAAGGTGCAGAAATGTGAAAACTGAATATCTCTGGAATGGTTTGGTCTTTTCTCATGAAATTTTGGAGGGTGTTGAGTGGATGTCCTGGGAATGTGAATAATGTTGTTTACATGTTTGGATCTGACTGTTAGCCATCTACTGTATTCTTTGTAACAAGTCTGTCTGAGTCCTTCTTTTAAATTGTACTTACTGTTGTATTGTTCTACTATATGTGATGAGGGGCCTTTGTAAATTAATCTTTGACACAAAGGTACTTTCCAAATTTGCAATAAATAAAAATAAATAAAATAAATACATGTTGGAAAAATTATTCGCAGCATAGATACTGCGTGACGCAGTTAAGGATTTGCACATAGCAGTCTGCATGGTGCTACTGGCTTGAAATTTATAGCATAGGTAGCCCTAGTGGTACTGAGGTGCCTTGCAGTGGTTTTGGGTGTAAAACATTAACAGGTGTGGAATTATGCCACTCCGATGAATGAAAATTTGGTTCATTATTCTTCAATAACTTCTGAACCATGCATCCGTTTTCCCTGGCATTTGGAATGTACAAAGATTTATAATACATCTTTCACTGTGACAATTTTTGTATCACTGGCAGTTATGGTTGCTGACTTGTGCATGTTACATTGTTTGCTCATAGCACAGTGAGACCATTGAATGGATGTACACACAATTTTGGACACACGGTGTACCATGGTATATGTCTTCATTTACCATTTTTCATTTCAGTCAGTCATACAGTTTTTGCACAGCGAAGTGACAAAAAAATCACATGGTGGGCCCCGCTATCCCACCACCACATTCCATTCACTATTTATAGTGCACATTCTCAAAAAGAAGGGAAATTCATGGCAAAAAATGCCATTTAATGCATCAGTTAGGGTTGTTCCACAGTGACAAAAGCGAGGAAGTGTGAGGGTTGCCACCCCTTGCACTCCACGTCCAACCCATCCCCACCAGCAGGCATCAGGGTGTGCACTGGGGTCATCGGTCATAACTTTCACCCCATTCTCCTTTACTGCACCACCTCAGCTTATTTGCACATAGAATGGGGTGAGAGTTAGGGCTGATGACCCCAATGCACACCACGATGCCTGTTGGTGGAGATGGGGTTGGTGTGGGGTGCAAGGGGTGGCTTCTTGCTTAACAAGAAGTACAGACACCAGTTTTATTTTTAGAAATCCCCCCAAATGCAATTTACAACCAATAAAATACCACACTGTACATGTGCAGATGTCTTGTCCCTAACAACCACACCACTGAGCCTAGCAACCAGCCCTGAGCTCAGGAATAAAATGCAGCTGTGAACAATATCTTCTTTGTATAAAAAAGTGATAAAATAGTATGAAACTATGTTGGGGGTACTATACACTATAAAAAATAACTATCCGAGCATGAATTAGGAGTTCAACCATAGTACTAAAATTATTCATCTGTGAGGTGTAAGGCAGAGATTAGTGTTGGAAATACTTTACAACCATAGACAGCTAAAGTACTAGAAAACCCAAAGCTCTTTCTGTAACAAAGTCCTAATCCTTGTATGAAATGCAGTCTCTTATCCTGTAGACTCTCCATTGAAAAAATCATAATGTCTCCAGGTAGAAATGTAATGCAGTACAAAAATTAAGTCACTTTTATGAAAATGAGGACAGTCAAACTGAGCAACTCCATAGTTATTAATGTATGTTACCTTGAGACTGTAACCCATCTCATAGACACTATGATAATAACTGGGACTCCAGTGATAAATAAATTACATCTAAAATACAATAATGTATAACATTTTAAGAAAGTACTCTGGCGACCTATAACCAAGTGTGCAGGGGAGTAAGATAAATAATATAAAATCCTCACCAAGACAAGGTGGGCAGAGGGAGACAGGGGGTTAACCTCAATATATCTAAGATCATCAAAGGCACAACATCTGGAAAGAGTTGTAACTGGTCCATGATCCATAAACACCATCAAAGTTCAGAGGCCTGCATAGAATTCTGTAATCGAGCTGAAAGCCTCTCCATGGCATAAATTTCCCAGGTAATCTTTCTCCAGCAATCCAGTGTTTGTATTTTGTCAGTGCACCATAACCTAGTAATAGCTTTCTTAGCTGCCAATAGTAAAAGTGTGATCTGTTTGTGCATATGAATGATTATGGGGCAGTCTTCTGGTGGTGTGGCTTTCAAGATATATGTAGGAGTGAGGAGACCATTCATAAATATTTATTATGACTTCAAACACCTCCCTCCAAATAGTGCGTTAGGTGACCACATGACCAGATGATATGTGTGTGCTTTGCTAGTTGGGAGCCACACCCCCTCAACATTCTGCTGAAGCAGTAGGATCATATTTAGAGATCTAAACAGGGTTACAGAAAAAATGAACACTGTGTTTCCACATGTATTCGCTCCAGTAAGATGCCATGATTATTTAGATGTGACATATGCCAATTTACTCCAGGAGACTGAGGGGATTATGTATGCAATTTTTGCTCCCATTTATTCTGTACAGTTTCAAAAGTATCAGTAGAGCTTGACCCCAGGAGTTTGTAAAGTAAACTAGCAAGGTGAGTCATGGGTGAATTCCTTACATGATGCTGTATTAAAGCACATAACTGAGATGGTTTCATTATCAAAAATTCCAATTGTTCCTTGATAGGGCATGAATATGCTTTCAATTGTAAAAATCTATAAAGTTCTGTAAAAGGCAGGTGGTAAGTTTTCTGTAAAGACACAAAAGAAAACAAACCATTTGAGCCAACCATCTGAAAAATATATTAAATGTTACACCTTCGCCATCTCTGAAAAGCCCGGTCCATACTATTAGATGGGAAAACCTGGTCAGAAGCTTTAGGGGTTAAAAACTTTCAGTCTTTGTCAATTGCCTATCCAGGATTCTGAGCCAATGTCGCAGTGTTTCAGCAGTGTACCATGAGAAACTAGTTAAGGGTTTACATGCAGGCAGATTTCCAAATAAATAAGGCGGCAAATGAAACATATCATTGAGAGTAAATTTGATTTGTTTCCAATGCACCTCATACTCTGGAGAAAGCCTATAAAACACAATATGAAGGTGAGCAGTCTAAGCATAATGATAAAAGTTATGGAGATTTAACCCCTCCCCCCTTATTTTCTGGAAGTTGGAGAAATGACAGCTAGACCCTTGGGGAAGCTCCCCTCCATATAAACCTTGCTACCATTATATTCCAAGCTTGGAAATACATTTTATCCAGCACCAAAAAGCTTTGTAAAGCTTCTGAAGAAGGACTTGGTTGGTCCAAAAGCTAGAGCACTTTGTTCTTTTGTTATAACATCTATGTTGGTTCAATAAAACATATCAAACCAGCTGCTTCTGGATCCGATTTTATCCAGCCTGAAGGAGAGAGTTTGAAGAAAGAAGAGACGACTAGGAAGAACATTCTGTTGAATGACCTTTACCCTAGTCAGTAAACTCGTAGGAATTTGGGACCATCTGGACAAGTCATCTATATGCTGTTGTGTGAGGGATTCCAAATTTACTTATTCAGCATGTAATAATTTTTGCAGAATTTTTATAACCATAATAACAGATTTCTGTTTTATACCATTTAAAGGGGAATTTCCTCTTAAAAGCTATCAAGGGCCTAAAATTACAAAAAAAGTACCTCAGTTTTCTGATAATTGATTCAGTTGCTCCCAGACCACCGGGTTGGAGTCTTCAGAGGAGACCAGCATAAGCAAAACATCATCAGCAAAATGTGATAGTTTCTATGAGCGTCTTCCCATCAGAACTCCCTCTACTCCTGGATGAGCACAAATTGCTGCAGCCAAAGGTTCTAGGTATAAAACAAACAATGGGGGGAGCAGAGAACAGCCTTGGCATATCCACCTTGTAAGGGGGCAAATGCTTCAAGAGTGAACCTTTTAACTTAATGTAAGCTTAGGGAGAATGATAATGATTTTGAAGTTGTACTATAAATTATTTGGGAAATTTAAAATGCTTAAGCATTGCTCACAAGAAGGGCCAGGCGACTTTGTCAAATGCCTACTTGGCATCAAGCCGTAAGAGGACTAATAGTATCTGTCATGATGTTATATGATCAAATAAGAGAAAAGTCCATTGCACCGCATCTTGAGCCTGGCGCTGTGGTATGAAACTCACCTGGACCGGATCTATGAGTTAAGGGAGTAAAACGTCCATTCTATGAGCTAAAACTGATGTGAATAACTTATAATCATAGTTCAACATGAATATGGGTCAGTACAAAGCCGGATATCTAGGGTCTTAGCAAAGGGTTCAAAAGAGAGGCAATGGTGGCATATTGCCGTGACGGGGGAAGTAACTCACCAGTTTGAATGGCCCAAAAACAGCCTGAACAGCAAAAACAAGAGGTGGAAGGAGCTGCTGAGTGAATTTTTTATAAAATTCAGCAGGGTACCCATCAGGACACACGGATTTTAAACTTTTTGTGGTTTGTAACACCACTCTAACTTCTGAAGAAGTATTTTAATCAAGGAGCGTAGATGCTTGTGTTAGCTTTGACAGGCGTAATCCCAACAGATAAGCGTCCAAAAATGATGGGCTTGGAGGTGGGTCAGCCATACAGAGAGCACAGTAATAGCCAGCTAAGGCAGATCTGAAGTCTGCAGTCTTTAATAGAAGGTGACCCAAAAGAAGGATCAAACATACTAGTCACACATGTTCTAGATTCTGCCCCCCCCAAGCCTACGTGCCAGATGCCTCACTCCCCTAGGACCCACTTCATAATACCAAAGTTTAAGATACATTAGTTTTTGTTCTTTTTGTTGATTCAGTAGTTTTTGTAATTTTTGTTTCACCTTCTGTAATTGTGGTCTAACTGAATTATCCCCCTGCATCAAAAAATTCTGTAACGTATGCAATTCCACTATGAGTTCCCTAGTTCTGTGCTCCTGTTCTTTCGTCTTCCTTGTAGAATATTTAATTATCTCACCTCATAGAACAGCTTTGAGTAAATCCCAGATTATTGACCTAAATCTCTCCCACCTTATCAGGGAACCCACTTGCCTAAACCATCGGTCCCAAAATCACATCCTCCTGGAATGGATTTTATCCACCCATCCCCACCGTATCTCGGCCTCTGGAATTTTCTTTAATGCCCTCAGTGACCACTGTGTTACTTACTGCATCCGCAAAATCCACTCCCCACACTCTCCTCCAAAATGCATCTGGTCCCGCCCCCTACACTCCTTAAATGAGAATGCCCTGAAGCTAGACCTCTCCAATGCTTATTAGCACCCAGTCTTCTCTGCATCTGATGTAGACATTGCCCTGTCACAGTTCTGCATAATTTTCTGGCATATCTGGGACCTACATGCCCCCCTCAGAAAAAACAGGGTAAAACTCCACCACCACCCATGGATCACACCTGGCCTAATTGCCCTGTGTCGTTCCAGGGACAAGGCTTGGAAACTGTACATAGCCTCCCATGTCTCTCGAGACCTACAAGCATACAAACATCTCAGGAACAAATGCATCAAGGCCACTCGGCACTCCACATCTTCCTACTTTAGCACACAACTCACGTGGTCCCAAATCTGCACACATCATTTTGGAAGATGATCAACTCCCTACTTGACCCCCCTACTAATCGGGCTTGCCTGACCCTAGTTAGTGAAGGCAACACTGTCTCAGACCCGGCCTCCATGGCTGAGCTCTTCAATAAACTCTTCATCTCCTGTGCTCGTCCTGATTCCCCCCTCCAACCCCTATGTTAGCCGAACCATCCTCCCCCACCCCTGGCTTCCTTGTTCCTCCTCTCACACCCCAGGAGGTATACAATGCACTCACCTCACTTAACACGGCCAGATCCAGCCCCAATGGAATTCATCCCATTCTGCTCCGAATCTCTGCCTCTGCTATAGTGGCCCCCCTAACTCACATACTAAACCTCTCTCTGTCTACTGCCACTGTCCTCAAAGTCTGGAAATCAGCCCAAATCATCCTTTTTCACAAGGGTGGAGACCCCACCCTACTGAGAAATTACAGACCTATCTCGCTCATCCCCTCCCTAGCCAAAGTCCAGGAATCCCTTATACTGACTAAACTGTCTGACTTACTCTCCTCTAACAATTCTCTCTCACCTGTACAGTCAGGATTCAGAAAACACAATTCCATCATCACCTCCCTCCTACGCGTAACTGACTCCATCTTCTCTGCCATGGACAATGGCCTCACCACAGCTGCTATTTTTATAGACCTGGCTAAAGCCTTTGACTCTGTCTCCCACCCACAACTACTCCGCAAACTTAAGTCCTTTAACCTAGCCCAACCTACCATCACCTGGCTTCACTCCTACCCCCATGACAGACAACAATCTGTTCAAATAGGTGACACTCTTTCCACCCCTCTCCCTATCCTTTCTAGTGTCCATCAAGGCTCAATACTCAGCCCCATCCTCTTTTCCCTCTTCATAAACGACCTCCCATCCACCTGTCTCTCCTCCAATGTGCATCTTTATGCAGATGACACCATAATCTATGCCTCAGGCCCTTCCTTTGACAGTAACCTCCCCAGCCTCCAAAACAACTTCAACAGAGTCCAATCCTGGCTCCTTGAGAACCGGCTTACCCTCAATGATAAAAAAAACTGTCACCATAGTCTTTGGTTCCAGGCAGAAGCTTGCCACCCACCCAGCACCCCCCCCAGTGATTACCACCCTCACCCTTGGAGCTAGTCCCTCCGTTCAAGTACCTAGGAGTATGACTGGACAGCCACCTCAGCTACTTTTCGCATGTGGAGGCCATCTGCACTAAACTCTGACCCAAACTCGCCATCCTGTACCGGCACAGGGACAGCTTGCCTATCCCCAACCGTTGTGAGCTCATAAGCAAAACTATCCTGCCCATTATTGACTATGCTGACATAATTTATGGTACAGCCCCAACAACCTCTCTCTCTCTCCAGACTAGACACCCTTCTCAACTCTTTTTTCCGCTTCGCCACTGCCTCCCCCCAACTCACACACCACGGCCATCTCTATGCTACTCTCTCCACAGCCCCGCTCTCCCACTGAAGAACCATCCACAGCACCTCCTTCATAGCAAAATACTGGCTTGACTCTCTACTTCTCCACCTCACCTCCCACCTTTCCCCTGCCACCTCCCTAAATTATCCTCTTTGCCAAAGAGACCAATGCATCTTCCACCTACCTTACCCTCATACTCTTACCGGCCAAGCTGCCTTCTCGTACCATCTCCCCCTTCTTTGGAATAACTTTCCCTTCAACCTTCACCTGGCCTCTTCCTGTTCTGCCTTGATGCAACTCCTCAGGCTCCTCCCCACCCCAGTATGCCCAAAATGATCTAATGGCCACTTCAACCAGCTGAAACACCTCACACTCTATACCAACATACCCTAGTCCAGGACTACACCTCAGCCTCATTTACTTACTATGCACTTAAACTCATATTTTATTGTAATGTGCTAAAAACTCTGTATAAATGTCTGTATATACTGTACGTACCCCCCCTTTTTGTACTCGCTCTTTCACTGTACACTCTGTACCCGGGTCATACCTGGAAATGAGCCTTGGCTCAGTGTACCTTCCCAGTCATCACATGTTAAATAAATAAATAAATATTTTCCTTGAAATCACTGAACTGGCATTAACCTGAATTATAGTAGTGATTTGCTCCTGCACCAATTGTAGAAAATTCATGTCCTTAAAATAATCAAGATTAAGATGCCAATGTGTTGGTTGGTGGGTATTACATAAAAGAATCTTCACTACAACCTGTGTGTGATCTGATAAAACAGAAGTACCTATCTGAATATCTTGGAGCTTATCTAAGTGCTTTGCCGAGGTGTAAATGCAATCTAACCTAGAAGAAATATTAGTTCTAGATGTACAGTTGGTGTACCCCCTTGTTGTGGGATAGAAATGTCTCCAGACATCTACGAAAGCCAATGAAGCCAACTCGTGAGATAAATACTTTTGTAATGGAGTTCTCCAATGAGGCAGAGACTTAGAAACAGCTAACATCGGATTCATTGTCACATTTAGGTCCCCTTCTATTATAAGCTGGCCCTTTAACATACTGAGAAGCTAATTCAGAAATGTATTTGCCGATAATTTTGCAGAACCCAAGGGTAAATATACCAAGGCAGGCCAGATTAACTAACAAGATATATAATTGCCCTGTTACTATGACAATTTGCTCCACAGGATCTACAACCTGCTCATGAATTTGAAAAGGTATTCCTGTGGAAATCAATATAGTAACTCTCCTTCTCTTCCCCGAGGGGTAAGAGGACACCACAACAGTATGAATGCCCAACTGTCGGAATTTGTCATGCTCCATTTGAGACAAATCAGTCTCCTGGAGCTAAACAACATCCTGTCTTATCCCCTTCAGATATTATAATATATGATAGTGTTTTATGGTATTATGTATGTCATTAATATTAATATTAATAAAAGAAATAACTATCGAGGGTTTATCCATATAGCGTGTGATATAATAGCAATGAAAAAAGTGCAGTCCCTTCCCCCAGCTGCCCCACCTCAACTGCCTGAGCTAAACATAAACATTTATTTATTTACTTATTTCAGATTAACACCTTTGAGCCAGAAGGCTCTTTTACAAATTCAGAGTTTACAGAACCAAACAATACAATGCACAAAAGGTGCAAAAAATTCAATGAACACAAAATACAAGAGCAGGATGGGTGGTTTGGGAGTAGGAAGAAGTAGGCTGCTGGTTAACTAGGATCTGCAGCTTATCCAGTAGGTAGGGAAATGGGCAGACTGGGTGGGCCAAGCGGTCCTTATCTGCCATCAAATTCTATGTTTCTATGTTTCTATGATCTGGATATGCCAGATGTTAACTGGAGTGCAGTTGCAGCAGCAACTTCAAAGAGTGGGGTTATTCTAGATGCCCTACAGGGGCATGCCTTAGACAACTAGTATTGGAGCCCACTCGAGAGGGAGCAATCTTAGACCTGGTTCTCTCAAATGGAGATGGAGAGAGGATCACAGATGTAGAAGTGGGTAACCATCTGGGAACTAGCGACCATTGAACAGTATGGTTCACAATAAACACAGCAATAGAGTCAAGCCATACAAAGGCAAAAGTACTGGACTTTAGGAGGCTGACTTTGCCAAAATGGGTGAGTGCCTAAGGAATGCACTAGCAAGTGGGCAGGAAGGAGGGGTGGAAGAACAATGGGGAATAATAAAAACTGCCATCACAGAGGTAACAAGCCTTTGTGTGAAGCAAATAAACAAAATGAAACAATGTAAGAAACCACTATGGTTCTCAAAGGAAGTGGCAGTGAAGGTTCAAGAGAAAAAGAAAGCATTCAGGAAGTACAAGGAATCACAGAAGGAGCAGGACAGAGAACTGTATCAGTTAAAGCAAAAGGAAGCTGGGAAGGCACAAAGGCCCAAACCAAGGAAAAGATAGTCAACCTAGTTAAGAAGGGGATAAACCTTTATAGGTACATCAGGAGTGAAGGAAGACCAAGGAGGGATAGTGAGGCTTAATAAAGGGGAGGGAGGGTGGGCAGATGGTGACTGTGAAAAGGCAGAGATGCTAAACACATATTTTTGCTCAGTATTTACAAATAAAGAGGGGGAGGTACCTAAAACAAACAGTAGAAATACTCTGGATACAGAAGTTGATACCAGCCCATTTACAGAAGAAAGGGTTCTGAAAGAACTCTTAAAACTGAAGGTGGACAAAGCAATGAGGCCTGATGGGATTCATCCTAGAATTCTAAAAGAACTAAGGGTAGAACTAGTGACACCACTGACTGCCCTCTTTAACAAATCATGGGAGGATGGGGTGGTACCCGAGGACTGGAGGAGGGCAGATGTGATTCTCTTTCACAAAAGTGGGAGCAAGGCAGAAGCAGGAAACTACAGACCTGTTAGTTTAACCTCCGTGATAGGGAAAATGGTGGAATCACTTCTGAAGGAAAGAATTGTTGAGTATCTAGAGGCCAGAGGGGCACAGGACCCAAGGCAGCATGGATTCACAGCAGGAAGGTCATGCCAGATGAATCTGATAGATTTCTTTGACTGGGTGACCAAAGTAGTAGATCAGGGAAGGACTGTGGGCATGGCCTACCTAGACTTTAGCAAGGCATTTGACACAGTCCCACACAAAAGATTAATATACAAGTTAGCCAGCCTGGGAGTGGGTCCCAATATGACAGCCTGGGTAAAGAATTGGCTGGATAATAGGACACAGATAGTAATAGTAAATGGAGTCCACTCAGAAGAAAGGGGGGTTACTAGTGGGGTTACTTGGTTACTTAATTACTTGGTTGAAAGGACAAAAGAAGGCCATGGCCCATCAAGATTGTCCTCCACATGTGTGGATCATTGTTATGATTCTATCTGGTTAGCCATTTATCTATTTTCATTTTAAAAGACGTTACAGTAGTTGCATCAATAATGTCTTGTGGAAGAGTGTTCCATAGATGGGGAGTTCTTATAGAGAAAAAGTTTTGTCTCTTATTAGTGTTACATTTAGCGATATCCAACTGTTTATTGCTTAGCCTTGGTCCGATTTTTCTGGAAGAGACTGATAAGCCACATTGTCTCATCAAAATTGGTGATTTGATAATCTTAAAAAGTAGTAGTAAATCGCCTCTTGTTCTTCTTAATTCAAGAGAATGCAAGCCTGTCTTCTGTAGTCTGGTCTCATAATCCAGGTGTGCCAAATGAGGAATAATTTTTGTAGCTCTACTCTGAGACTTCTCAACTCTGTTTATATCCTTAATGAGGTAGGGTCTCCAAAAAGGGGAACCATAATCTAGGTAGGGCCTGACATGAGATCTGTACAAGGTAATAATGCACTGTTCAGTTTTTGATACAAATGTGGAATTGATCCTTCGAAGAAGAGCGTTAGCTTGGTTAGCGATTTTATTGCAGTGTGAAAATGAGGTAAGTTTATTGTTCACCTGGATCCTGAGATCTTTTTCGAGACAGGAAACCTTAATCTTAATATTGTTCGGTGTATATGCCTGTTTAGGGTTATTTTTCCCCATATGTAAAACAGCACATTTAGACACATTAAAGTCCATTTTGTTGGTAAGAGCCCAGCATTCAATTGTTGCAAGATCAGTTAACATTGCCTGCATGTTGACCGCATTATCAACAGCTCCCCCTAGCTTAGTGTCATCTGCAAACTTCATAGAATGTTAGATGAGTGGATTTTCATATCACTAATGAAGATATTAAACAGGGTGGGTCCCAGGACAGAGCCCTGGGGAACACCACTCGTCACTCTACCTAGATCTGACATAGTGCCATTGACCTGGACCCTCTGAGATCGATTAGTCAACCAGCTTCTTATCCATGACACCAATGTTGCTGAAAAGCCTAAGTGGGTAAGTTTGTTAATCAGAATAGCATGGGATACTTTTTCGAAGGCTTTACTATAGTCTAACAAAATGACATCCGAAGGAATGCCTAAGTCAAGGTTCAAGCTTATGGAATTATAGCAGGACAACAGATTTGTAGTGCAAGATAAACCAGCTCTAAATTTGTGTTGGGTGATGTCAGTAATATTTAGAGATTCAATTTCTTTTTCTAACAGTGTTTTGATTACTTTCTCCAGTAATTTACAGGGAATCGAGGTCAGACTGATTGGACGGTAGTTGTCAACTTTAGAATGCAAACCCTGTTTAAAAATGGGGGTTACTATTGTCGTTAACCAGTCAAGGGGAACCATGGATTCTTGAAGAGATTTATTAAAGATAATAGTAAGCGGTAGTGTAATTGTATCTATAGCTCCCAAGAGGAATTTGGAACAGATATTATCGGGTCCAGGACTAGTATTTTTTTTTAAAAGCTAGTAATAATTTGTAAATATCATTTTGTTGTACCTTATAATCTATATTTCCTAATGGGAGATTTTTAGATAGGGGAAGGGATAGGTCCTGAGTAAATACTGATAAAAAATAATTATTTAACGTATCAGCAGTGGTGAGGTCAGAAGATATTATTGAATTGTTTATTTTTAAGGGACCAATTGTTTTATTATTACCCTTTTTACTATTTAGATACACGTAAAGTGATTTATGCGAGTCATTAGTATGTGCAATGCGAAATTCTACGTTTCTTTTGGCTTCCAATATTACTTTTTTAAGGATTTTAACAGATTCCCTATACTGAGTTAACAGTTCGTTATTAGAATTTATGGGGGGAATTTTTAGTAGAGAGAATAGCTTGTGTTTGCATGAAATTTGTTTTTTAATAGAGGAGTTAAACCATGGTGGAATTTTACCTTTACTATTATAATTATGCTTATCAGGAACGTACTGATGTTCAAGTATCTGTATTTGTGCTTTTAAAAAATCCCATGATTCATTAGTGTTAAGAGGTGCTAAGGTATGTATCCAGTCAATTTTGCCTAGGTGGTCATTTATCTTTTGAAAATCAGCTCATTCATAATGTTTAATTTTATGTTTATTTAATAAAGGACATTGAGATAATGGAATAGTAAGAAAAATTGACATGTGGTCACTGTTACCAAGAGGTTCAGATATGTGTAAGTTGTTCACTGGAATGTCTAGACTTGTTATTACAAGGTCCAGGATGTTACTTCCCCGAGTAGGTTCTTTGACTAGTTGATACAGTCCCAGGTCAATAATGGTTGTAAGAAAGTTGTTGTCATAGTTATTAGAGCCCGTCAAAGTATCCCAGTTAATAGTTGGTAAGTTAAAGTCTCTTAAAATTAGGACAGGGCCATTATTTGCTAGCTGGGAGATATCTTCTGTTAACCTTGAACTTTGGGTGCTGTCAAAAGAGGGAGGGCGGTAACAGGTTCCAACTAAAATTTGTGGAAGGCCTTTAGGTTGAATATAGACCCACACACTCTTGGAGTCTACATCTACTGGAGACTGATAGGAAATAATACTATGTCTAACATACAAACTAACCCCACCTCCTGAATTGATGTCAGGTCTATTTTTAAAATACTGTTTATAACCCGGTATTTCAGATGACCAATGTCTGTAGGAATTACCCCAGGTTTCAGTAATAGCTATTAGGGATAAATCAAGGAAATGAGCCTTTAGTTCGGCCTAAGCATGTTTAGTAATGTTTAATGATCGAGCATTTAGAGATAGGATATTTAACTGGTTGTAGCTAGAGAGCTGAGTCCCCATATTAAGAGTTTCGGTACATATCCCAAACTCCCCCTTGGCAGTCAGTTTAAATGGGAATGAATAAAAGATGCAATTTTTTTTTCCAGTAGATTACTGCCCCATCTACTAAGATGTAAACCATCCCAATAAAAGAGGGATGGATTGAGGTGAAAATCCTCCCAATGTGTCAAACAAGGAATATTTTGTCTAAGGCACCATTTCCTCAGCCATTCATTTAGGGATTTTATCTTGGAGGTAATGAAGTTGTTTGCCCTTGGGACAGGTAATATCTCAGAGAGGCAGATGTCACAGCCTTTTTCTACCAGTAAGTTACACATGGCAACAAAGTCCTGTTTAATACATTGCAGAGGTTGCTTAGAGATATCATTTGTACCCACATGAATGACTACCAGAGGGTTTATTTCAGCAGGTTTCAAAATTGTGTTGAGCATTGCTGAGATGTCATTAATCCTTGCCCCCGATAACTAGAACATGTACGGTGTTCCTTGTCTGGGTTACAAACCATACAATCTATGTATTTCGTTATTGAGTCCCCCAGTACAAATACCTCTTTTTGACCAGCTATTTTCTCAGGGGTAGTTGTGGAGGGTATGGGGCCTCACAGGATTGGTCACTTGAAGGTTTGGTATGTAGTGTATTATTACTAATAGTATTGCCAAATCTGGGGCTGACTGAGATAGTTTCATCAATTACTTGTGACAACTGTTCAAATGAGTTGTGTGTAGGAATTGCATAAGTGGCAAGGGGAAGTGAGGTTTTTATATTTGTCTTGTTTTTTGAATGGGGGACTGTGGACCAAGAATTGGTCCTGTTAACATTAATCAGTTGGTCACATACAGGTACAGTTAAAGGGGTCGAAGTATTGGTGTGATGATCTAGTAATGGGATATGTGTAACAGTTAGGTGGGACTTCTGGATAATATCTTCGTCCACTAGTTTTGTGGACGAAGTGTTAGTTTCCACCAAAATGGACATCTGATCTATATAATCCTCTAGAGCTTTAATGTCCGCTTTGGCAGACGTCTTAGGTTGTAGTCTGTCAATTTCATCCTGGAGTTCATTGACTAAGACACATTTTTCACATATATAGTTGGTTGTATGTTTACCAAAGGCATACATTTTACAAGTTGTGCAAAATTTGTTAGCCTTTTTCATTTTTTATTCCAGATGGTAAAGAGAGATGTGAGAAGAAAACACTATACAATCCTTAAATTAACTTATGGGTATTTAACAATATTACCTTGATGTCCTTTTATCCCTTGTCCACAATGGACACAATAGACCTGGCAGCTAGAACACGCATGTCTCAATGGCGTATCTCATATAACCCCATACGCTCGTCCTCTATAGAGCGGATGTTTATATAAGGTGAAAACTGGAAGTGTGAGTCGCGCCATTTCCGTATCGCATCTAAATTCAAAATATGTACTGTAAAACACTTTAAAAAGCCTTTACAAAGGCTTTCCCTGATTTATTGAGGGTTTAGAAGTATGATGTGGGGTACCGCAGGGTTCAGTATTAGGACTTGTCCTCTTCAATGTCTTTATAAGTGACATTGCAGAGGGACTGGAAGGAAAAGTATGTCTCTTTGCAGATGACACAAAGATCTGCAACAGAGTTGATGCACAAGGTGGGGTAGAAAGGATGAGAAGGGACTTGGCAAGGTTAGAGGAATGGTCAAATGTATGGCAGCTTAGATTCAATGCTAAGAAGTGCAAGGTAATGCACCTGGGAAACAAAAACCCAGGGGAAGAGTACAGAATGGGGGGGTGAGATACTAACAACAATAAAAATGGAAAGGGACCTGGGGTAGTCATATCAGATGACCTAAAGGTGGGCAAACAATGTGAGAGTGCAGCAAGGAGGGTTGAGGGATACTGGGATGCATAGGGAGAGGCATCACCAGTAGAAAACGGGAAGTTAATATCCCTCTGTACAGACACCTGGTGAGACCCCATCTGGAGTACTGCATACAGTTCTGGAGACCCAGTCTCCACAAAGACATAGACAGGATGGAAGCTGTCCAGAGGATGGCAACTAAAATGGTGCAGGGTCTGCACCAGAAGACATATGAAGAGAGACTTAAGGAGCTTAATATGTATAGCCTCGAGGAAAGGAGGTAGAGGGGGGACATGATAGAAACTTTCAAGTACCTAAAGTTAATCAACAAAGTCCAAGAGGGTAGCATCTTTCAAAAAAAGAGGTGTGCAAGAACAAGGGGGCACAATTTGAAGATGGGGGGTGGCTCAGAGGTAATTTAAGGAAGTATTTTTTCACAGAGAGGGTTGTGGATGCATGGAACAGCCTTCCAGAGGAGGTTGTGGAGTCAAAAACAGTGGTGGAATTCAAGCATGCATGGGACAATCATAAGGCAATTCTAGGGGGTGGGAGTAGGAAGAAGTAGGCTGCTGGTTAACTAGAATCTGCAGCTAATCCATTAGGTAGGGAAATGGGCAGACTGGGTGTGCCAAGCGGTCCTTATCTGCCATCAAATTCTATATTCCTATGTTTCTGTAATGGTTGCACAAGGACAAAGGGAGCAGGATTTGGTTAGACTTGAATTTACAGCTAGATCAAGATGACTTCTTCAAACACATTTGTATTATTATAAAGTTCTGAAGTTTAGTTAGTTGCTAAGTGCTGTGTAGAGTTTTTGGCAGCTAGTAGGTGCTGTCACTTGGGGAGGGAAAAGAGGGAGGGAGGGGTGGTGGCAATGGGATGATAGGTGGTGAGGGGTACAGAAAGGGAGGTGGGGATTGGTGGTATTCTTCCTCCTTTAGAGGTCTGGGTCGAGACAGGAGCAGCTAATATTATATTCCTGGCTACGGATATATACAGATATACTGTTGGATTTCTGGAGAGCAGTGGGGTTGATGGCCCCAGTAATCTGAAACAGTCACCTGGTCTCCCCCTCAGCCAAAAATCAATTTGTGGTTTGATGTTCTAGTTAAGTACTGTAGGGGGATGGAGATGTGGGCAGCTGCTCGGAGGTGCTGCTGTAGCACGGATCCCTTTTTGTCACCTCCACTCTTCTTTCCTTGTAGCTTTGCCAGGGAGCATGGTTTATTAAAGTGTGGATATGCTGACTGGGCTGCCTTTCTGATGCTGTCATTTTCACCCTGGGCAGTCAATTAGGGTGCAGGGATGCATATCTGGAGGTGTTGGGTCAGTGTGGTTACCATGCAGGGGGTGAGCCTTTCATCCGACTTTTTCCCTAGGACCAAGCCAAATGTTTTCATAGGGTCTTCAGAACTCAGTCAGAGTTTCAGGTGATTGCTGGTAAGCAGCAATCCCTCCCCACCCTAGATTTGTGGAAACTCATGGGAGTATCTGTTTTTTTTGTTTGTTTTTTTTTTGCTTATTTTTAAATGGTTAGCTTAGCATTTTATTTACTTTGTTTGTAATTTATTGTCTCATTGGCCACCACTTAGGCTACTGCTCCTTTTTCTTTTTTTTTTTTTTCATTTCTCGGGTGTTGACACAGTTTTACATTTGCTACTTGCTCTCTTTTTATGACCGGCAGAAGATTACTATCACTTTCTTAGTTTCAACCACTAATTATCTTAACTTTCCAATTTGATTTCTGTTGGTTCATTAGTACTGGAACATGCTGTGGCCTATTTTCCTCTGATGACTGTCCTGGGAAGTATTGTATTATTAACATTCATTGTTGGGAAAAATCTAATTAAAAGTCTGTTTGTGTTTTTAATTTTCAATGGGGATGTGCAGCAATTCTAGTTAAAACTCCAGGAAAATTACTGCTTCTGGTTATATCTTCTCTCATTTTCTTTGTTGGGAGTTTTGGCATATTTATATATATATATATGTTTTACCAGGAGAGACACACTAAGCTGAAGTTTGTTTATAGGTGCAATCTGGGAGCACAAGGAAGTTAAGTAACTTGCTTAGGGTCACACAGCATACAAGTAGAGGCTCTGGGAATCAAACCCATGTCTCCAGATTTGTGTCTCAGAGCCTTAAACCACTGTGCTATACTGTCTCCTAAATTATTACTTATAGGTGTGGATGTTTCAGGCTGGGGGGGTATATAACTGTATATATCTATGGTAGCAAGTTTTTTGGGGTGGATGGTCGGGGTCAAGATTGCTTAATTTAGGACTTCCTTCAGAAAAATTGAGGGTTCCTTTGATTTTCATGTACATTGTTCATTTTAATGGTTAGTAGTCTTTGTTATGGGTAGCAATTGCTCTGGGCACAGCTGTGCAGGTGCTTTTATGGTCTACTGTTTTACATGTGGTATATTTACTCTGCTTTTGCAGACCCAGCCCCAATAGCCACTGGTGAATTTATGCCAGGTGGTTTAGGGGGCCCAAGGTTTATCCTTGATTCATCCCCTTGAGGAACTTTCATCTCTCCTTAGCACAAGGACTATTCGGGTCCTTTTAGCCTAGAAAGTCATTTATTTCTGGGAATCCCAGTTTTGGGGAAGCTCTGCAATTATGGTTAGCACTGGAAATCTGGATAGTTATTGGGTTTCTGGATTCTTTGAACAAGTTGGTGCCCTTTGGTGCCCTGTTGGTACAATAGATTCTTTAGGTATTTTTCTCATGTTCTTATTGAAAAGGGTTATCAGGAAACCAAAGCTTGGCCTTTGGGGTTCCTCATTTTAGTTTGTACTATTTTGAGCAGGGATATCAATTTTTATTCGCTATTAATTGGTTAAGGGGATGCATGAATGTTTTGGGGGACGGTGTTAGTTAAGCAATAAGGCACGACAGGGGGTGTGTGTTATCATGCAATAGCGTCATTCCTTGGGTGGGTTGAAGCATGAGGTGAAGCCGAGTGCTTCCACCAACCCAGGAGTGACGTTATTACATGATAGCACACACACACTGGAGTGCCTTATTGCTATTATACAATGGCTCATTGTTATATAAAATAAAAAAAATATTTAAAAAAGTATTTTTAGTAGATTTTTAGTGTGGCATTATATCTTTGTTTCTTAAGAAAAGAGGTGCTAAAGCATGTCATCATCCATACAGTGATGTTATTGTGTAATAACATCACTGTCTCAGGCATACACTGACCAATCAGAGTCCAGGATTCTTTCTTTCCATTGTATAATGGTCAGTATTCTACAGCAAAAGGTTCCATGGTCACTTAGTTATTATTTTGTTATGGAGAGGTTATTTCTCTGTTTCTGGCTCAAAATAAGATGTCAGTAATATTCTACTGTAAACTTTTTAAATGTCAATGGATGGAACATGGTTGAGATGGAGGGTAAATCTAAGGAGGGGAGGAGTAGGAGGGGCAGCTGCAAGATGAGGGGCTAGCTGCACAATCGAGCAGACTCGACAGACCATGACACCTATTTCTGCTGGCATTTTCATATGTTCATATGTTCGTATGTCTTGTATGGTTACTATTTTCTAGATACTGTCTTTGCAGTTTTGATGTATTATTTGAATCTTGGTTTGGATAACAATTGGATTATTTTCGTATACTCTGTCTGATTGCCATAGTACAATTCTGGGTGCAGGCTGTGGGTATGGGGAATACAGTGTCCTGACAGTTTGCTCTATTATGGTGTGTTCTAAGGAAAATGTGGGACAATCCTTAGGGATGGGTATAGAAAGGCAAGTATCGATGACTTCTCTTACACTCACCGATTCTCATTTCTTAGATTGTAGAGAAGCTGTGGAATATATATCAGATTGGTTGTTTAGGTTATGAGATGATTAGGACATTTTTAGTTATGTCCCTTAATATTAATGGTATTTGTAGCTCTATAAAACGCTCGTTGTTATTGCAGTTGTTGAGGAAGGAAAAAACCGAAGTCATTTTTCTTCAAGAGACTCATCTCCCTCAGGGGGAGCATGAGAAGTTTCAAAAGTTGGGTTTTTACACAGTGGTAGCCTTATCCCATAGTTCTGGGAGGTGATGAGGGTAGCTATCTTAATCCCTCAGGGCATACCTTTGAACTTTATGATCAGTTCATAGATCAGGAGGGATGCTATGTTATTGCAGTTGGCAGGTTGTATAGTCACCTTGTCACCCTGGCTTCGGTATATTTCCCTCCAGGACTTCAAAGTTGTTGGCACAGAAATGTGTTTCCTGGTTATCAATTTTACAGGGGCAGTTATTTCTCGGCAGTGATTTAAATGTTTCTCTTTCTGGCCTTAGATGTGTCCGGGTCCTTGGCTCCTCCCTCCAAAAACGTGTAAGGCAGATGATTTCATCTTTAAGTTTTATAGATACCTGGCGACATTTTTTCTCAACAACCAGGGAGTACACATATAGGGCACCCCACGCTGGTTGGCATCTTGTTTAGATTATTTGTTTGCAAAGGCACCATCTTCAAACTCTTCAGGACGAATGGCATGGAGCGACACTTTTTTTGAACCGTACTCTGGTATTTTATAAGTTTGAGTTTGGTAATACCCTGAAGATAACACATTGGAGATTGAATCTAGCTCTCTTGCAGTATCTGGAGTTTAAGTCTTGTGTACAGGAGGCCATACCCCAGATTTTGTTGGATAATTTTGGCTCTGGTGTGTCAGCCACAACCCTGTTGGACACCCTGAAAATGGTATTTAGACGGGAAATCATAGCTTATTTGGCTAGAAAGAAAAAAGCAAAGAGATGTTCATTTTAAGGAGCTTCAGGGTGGATTCAAAATCTCCAATCTCTTTTAGCTCACGGAGATATGACTGTTAAGCCTCAAATTCGGCTGTTAAAACAACACCTACTGAAGTTGTTGGACGAACGTTTCAAACAGCAATTGTTTTATTTGAAACATACTTATTACGAGGGGTCCAAAGGGAGCAAGGACTTTGGCTTTTAGGCTGTGGGCTCACAAATCTAGTGCTTGTGTAATGAGCCTTTTTCATCCCGAAACAGGAAAATCATTCACGCATCTGAGAGAAATACACTTAGCCATAGCCCAATATTTTCAAGTGCTCTATACAGCTGACGCTTCCCCTACCCAGACCCAAATGGATTCTTATTTTCAGACTATTTTCCTCCCTAAACTCTCTGTGGAGATGGCTAATTTACTCTTGGCTCCAATTTCACAATTTGAAATCGATAGGGTATTTAAGAAGGCTAAAACATTGAAAGCCCCAGGCCCGGATGGGTATCCTTTTGAATTTTATAAACACTTTCAAAATTTGCTTACACCAATGTTCTTGGCAGCTTATTGTGATGTTCAGAGGCGTGATCCTCCTCCTTCCTGGTGATATGTGATCATCACAGTCATTTTAAAGCCTCAGGATTCCAGATATGTGATTTTGTAACAGCATAGTTCCATGTTAAATTATGATTATAAAGTTTTTATTTTGGTATTAGCAAATACTGTAAGTTGGAAAATCTGGTTCTTCTACTCATTGATTCTGATCAGGTGGGATTTGTTCGAGGGCATCAGGCCCAAGATGCTGTGTGGCTGACGTATCTCTTGGTGGACTATGCTACTACTCAAAAAATTCCACTTGTCCTCTTAGGGCTTAATACGGAAAAGGTCTTTGATAGGGTCACTTGGCCTTTTTCATGGGTGACCCTGTCTCATTTTGGTTTCCCAATGGAATTCATACAGCAGCTTTAAAATCTATATGTGGCATCTCAGGCCTATCATAGGTTGGATGGCTCCCTTTCCGAGTCTTTCTCTTAGTCTCGAGGAACCAGACAAGGTTCCTCCTTTCCCCTGTATTGTTTGCCTTATACCTTGAACCCTTAGCTGTGGCCATTTGTAATCACTTGATATTGAGGGACCTCCTATAGGAGTAGTTGCCACAAAGTCTCGCTTTTTGCAAATGATATTTTGTTGACATTAACCTCCCAAGACCGATCTATTCCGGCAGTCTGGGAGCAATTACATTTATTCTGCAATTTGTCAGGTTATAAGATCAATGAGCAAAAGGCCGAGATTCTTTGATATAATTTTGCTCCCTCTCTAGGGTTAAAAGCTCAATTCCCTTTTAGATAGCACAAATTAGTGATGCACTACCTGAGTATCAAGTTGACTAAGAACATTGTGCACATGGGGCTTCTTAATTAGGAACCTTTGACTCAATAGATCTCTTAGGATTTGATCAGCTTTCGTTGAGTTTTTTTGGTAGGGTGGAGGCAATTCAGCAGAATATTCTTCATCGCATTTTGTTTTTCTTGCATACTCTTCCTATGCTTCCTGAAAAAATATATTTTTCAAACTTGGAACAAGTTAATTTCTCATTTTATTTGAAAGGGCCACCAGCCAAGAGTGAGATATTCTTTGCTGCAACTTCCCAGAGAAGCTGTGGGCTTGAATCTACCTAATTTCCAATTGTATACAGCAATGTCACAACTTCGTATTGTACTTTACTGGTTGAACCCAATATATGTGGCACATTGGAAGCAGTTTTAACTTAGCTGGAGTAACCTTTTTGATCTTTCGTGCAATCTATTTGGTCACCCCTACATAGTCTCCTTCTCCTTAAGTTCCCGCTCCACAGCAAAGAACTGTTTGGGTCCTGGATCTCTGTTCTGAGAATATTTCTCACTCCTTTGGAAGCATTATATTTGAGGGCTTTTGCAGTGGATGCCTCTTTTCCATCCTAACAGGATTGGCAAGGCATTTACTGCTTGGGCACATAAGGGAATAAAGTTTGTGTTTCAGGTGATAGACCCTACAAGAATTCTTTCATTTACATCTTTGCAGTCTACATATCAACTTATAAGTCTGGTTTTTATGAGTATCTCAAGGTTAAATCATACCTAGCTCAGTATAAGGAGGCCCTTTCTGACATAGCAGAGAAACCGTCATTGTTAGTCTCTTTAATTATGAAGTGCATTAATGGCATACCTATTGGGCATTTAATTTATTTACACAAGGCTTTCTAAAAAGAGTATGCATTTTAACTAATCCCATTAGGGTCAGATGGTCCAAGGAGTTGCATACAGAGATTCTGTTTCATAGATGGGCAGAGTCAGCCCTACCAGACTTTAAAGTATTGACCTCTTCATCCATATTAAAAAGAATATTCTTGGAAACTGTGGATGCATTTTTTCTATACTCCCATAGTGGCAAAATGTTAGGACAGTTCTCTTGCATATTGTTGGAGGAATTGTATAAGTTCAAATGCTGATCAGGCTCATATCTTATGAGGGATGTGAACTTTTGGCTCCTTTTTGGGATGAAGTCATGCAGGAACTTAGCAATATACTGTATTCACATCCCCAAAATTGTTCACTTCAGTTTATATTTTGATGGCTGTACCTCTGGAGGGGATTACAGTGGACAGAAATACCCTCCATTTAATTTCTCTATTTGTTCCTTTTTCTGTTTTTATTTATTTATTTATTTATTTTGAGGTTGGGTGAGTGTGAGATAAGGAATGACTTTGTTCTCTGTTGTAATGCAGTGTATGAAGTTAGGATTTGGGCCGGTGCCCCTTTGTCAAATTTTCTGTTTGCGGAAGGCTATTAGATTTCCCTATTCTAATGGTGTTGCTGGAACACTGTCTCCTCTTCCAAGTTACTTTATTATTAGGGAGTTTAATTATTCAATTATTTAAGAAAGATATTTTGTTCTACAGCTACTTTTAATTGTTTGTTTATACAGAATTTTTCTACCTAATTAGATGTTATTTTTTTTTTATACTTAGTTTATTGTCTTTCATTTGTCAGCATTTGTTACATCATTTTCATGAATCACATGTTGTTCTTTGGGGGTTAAAACCTTTAGCACTGACAACATTGCAGATATATTACAGCACTTCCGGTTCATAGTAGCCAACTTTACTACAATCTAACTAAAACAGTAATAGTAGGTGCTACTGTCTGGGATGTGTTCCATCCTTTCATTATCTATAACTAATTGTCTGGCATACAGAGAATAACCATAACAGGAGTCTATCGGGGGACATTCTCTATCTCTGGTGTAAAAGATAAGTATCTCTTTAGTACAGTTCAGGCATCTTACTCTTAAACACTGTCATGGAGTAACCATCTGGTCCATTTCTGTTGATATATCTGTGGCTTTTGCTTAAGATTGATCGTTAACCTTTCCATCAAATGTATGGATTCAACCATATCCTTCCATTCCCCTACCCCCGGGGCCCTCAGCTGCAACCAATTCTTTGTAATAATTTTTAGGGCTGCTGCTACCAGGATCTTCCATCGGTATCTGGCATCCTTATCTTTAACTTCCCCTGGGATTAGTCCCAAAACCAAGTGTTCAGGTCCTAACAGCATCTCAATTGCAAATATCTGTTCTAGGTGTTTTGTAACCTCCCTCCAATAACCAGTGTTACCTGGACATTACCAAAAGACATGTGCCTGTGAGGCATGTTGTTCTCCATAAGCCCTACAACACCCAGCCATGGCTCCTCCCTTCGCATGAACCATTTGTGTTGGTACTAAGAAATATCTAGTTCTCAACTTCCAACATAAATCCCTCCACACCAAAGAACTAGAAGTTGACCATGTACTTCTCCACATCAGAGACCATTGTTTATCTGTTATGTGAATTACTAAGTCCTGTTCTCATTTTTTCTTTATATGTTGGGACATGTTGACCATATCTGCCACATAATTATTATACAGCAACGAGATGGCGTGGTCAGTCCCCCTTGCCCCTTCCACTCTTTGAAATGGCCCTATCTCTTCCAACACCGGCTCCTCCAGCATTGTCTTGTTAATTTGTATATTCAAATAGTCTCTCAATTGATAATACCTGATTTTATCTGTCTGCTTCAGGCCATATTTTTCTTGGATTGCTTGAAAGGAGAGTAGGGTATTCCCCGACATTATTTGATAAGTTGCACACAGACCCCTTCTAGCTTGTTTCTGATACCACTTATCAAGCGTTGCTGGTGTAAATTGACTGTCATATGCCCACCATTTATACCTCCACAGATTCCCAAATGTGCCCCCCCTGCTTATTCTCCTCCTCCATCCTTCTAACACCTCCCTTGTATCTGAGAGACCGAACATTTCCCCTGTGTCCAGAGGTCCAAACATCACCGCCTGCAAAGGGGGATCCCGTTGTTTCCAAAGATCTATTCACTTCCAATGGGTGTTGTATCCCAGATTGCCCCAAAGTAGTGTGACCCTCATCTGGGCTGCCACTCAGTAGCCCTACAAGCATGGGAATGCAAGGCCCCCCTTTTCCTTAGGAAGATAAAGCAAGGATCTTCTTAATCTAGGTTTTTTAACCTTCCATAAATAGTAGAAAAACATACCCTGCCAAGTCTTCAGATCCGCCGGAGTTAACAGACATGGGACACATTGAAATAAGTAGAGAAGGCATGGTAATGCATTCATCTTAACGGCTTGAGCCCTAGCACTAAGTGAGATGGGTAGAAGGGACCATCTTTGAAAGTCACGTTTGAGCTGCGCTATTATAGGAGGATAGTTCAGTTCTTTCAATTGCATATTGTTCCTACCCAACTTTACCCTAAATATTTTATCTCTGTCTGATCCCATAACATGGGTACTTACTTTAAGCTCCTCAGTTGGGGTAAAATTGAAACAGAGAATTTCCATTTTATTATTATTCAATTTATAGCCGAATAACCCCGAGAACTTATCCAGCCATCTAAATACCACTGGCAAGGACTTCAAGGGGTTTGCCACATACAAAAGAACATCATCAGCATAGAGAGCCAGTTTGTGGGTTTGTCCCCCCATATTAATTCCTTTTATCTCTGGGCACTGACGGATACTCTGGGCAAGAGGTATACTCAGTGCAAACAGTAATGGAGAGAGAGGACACCCCTGTCGCAGTCCCCTTTCTAAATTAAAAATCCCAGAGATATGTCAATTCGCTCTGACCTGTGCTCTCAGAGATTCATATAAGTTCAATATAGCCATTATCAGCTGCCTTGGGAACCCAAACCGGGAAAGGACCTCTTTCAGAAATAACCACGATACCCTATCAAATGCTTTTTAGCATCAAGACTTATTATCAACACCAGTAATTTTTGCAAGGAAATTTGATCTATTATATGTGTTGTTCTATGTAGATTATCCTGTGCTTGTCTGCCCGGTATGAAACTGGATTGGTCTATCTGTACTAAAGAGGGAGGTACTCCTGAATACGTCTGGCTAAAAGAGATGTAAGTATTTTATAATCAGTGTTCAATAGGGAGATCGGTCTATATGAAGGCCATTTTGTTGGATCCTTTCCTGGCTTGGGTATCACCGAAATCACCACCTGGGCCCAAGAAGGAGGGGCCGCAGCCTCATCTCTCATGACCTCATCAAAACCTTCCCAGAAGTGTCTGTATCTGGTTTCAAAACATTTATAGAACTCCACAGAGAGTCCATCTGACCCAGGGCATTTACCCACCTTAAGCCTTTTAATCCTCCTTTATTTCCTCTGGTCACACAGGTCCCACTAACCTTTCCCTTGTTCTCTAGTTAGGCCCAGTAGTTTAAGCGAACTTAGAATCTCTTTATGTCTCCCTTCTCTCTTTGTGTCTTCTGCATCTAACTTTGTATAATATGTTCTAAAGGCATCTGCTATCTCAAGGACCCCTTGAACCATTTTGCCTATCCCTGGGTGCCACACCTTCATTATTGTTGCTCTTGCTCATTTTACCCTCAACCTACAAGTGAGATAATGCAGCAATTGGGGTCCCCCTCATAATGTTGTTGTCTCAAAAAGAGCAGCCTCTGTTCCACCTGATAATCCAAAATTCCTGTCAACTCTCTCTTATAGTCCAACAACTGTCTCCTATGCTCCTTGTCATACTTTTGTTTTTGCTGTCCCTCGAGATCTGCTATCAACCCCATTAGTTTAAGTCTTCTGGCCTCCCTCTCCCTCTTTTTCCTCGAGGCCAGTTGGATAAATTTACCTTGCAGGACAGCGTTTGCGGCATCCCAGCGGATGGCCTGTGTGGTATCCTGCTCTGTATTATTTAGAAGATAAGCTGTATAGGTTTCTACTATTTGATCCCTGATTTCTTTATCTTTCAAAAGAGAGGTGATCAGCTGCCATAAGGTATTCGGTGAGTCTCCCTAGGTCTATTTTATATATATGGGTGCATGATCAGACAAAGTAAGTCTCCTGTCCAAGTGTCCTCAATTCTCTGTACCTCAGTCTTCGTGACTAGGATATAGTCTAGCCTTGAGTATGTGTTATGGTCTGCAGAAAAAAGGTATAGTGCCTCTGTCTAATGTGTTGGTGTCTCCAGGTATCTAATAATCCCATTTCTCCTATCAATTTCTGGATTTTCCTAGCCGTTCTGTGTGGTTTCCCTCTTACCTTCGAGGAGGTCCATATCCTGGTTCAAGGGAAGATTAAGGTCCCCCACAAATTATAACTCACTCCCTAATTAGGTGTTATTAATGCCTCCCATTGATGTTTTCATTGTTCTCTTTACAATATTATTATACGTCATGTATTTCTTTTGTATTGATATGTACACATCACAATTTTTACTTTCATTGGTGTATCATTAGTTCTTTCTCTTCTCTAATTGCTGTATTCTGTGGCTTAATAAACATTAAATTATTAAAAAGAAAGGGGCAATAGGAGGTGGGAAGGGTATGGATGCTCTTAGAAGTGGCAGTCGCATTCAAGCCAGACAGCAGAAAATAATATTAAAAAAATAGGTTCTGAGATCTAAATATTTTCCATTGGTCCCTTTCCTATGAACAATTCTCAAAATTCTAATAAGGCATAAATATTATCAACTGTGCCAACAGGAACCAAACTTTAAGAGTTAAAGAACATAAC
Source organism: Neoceratodus forsteri (assembly GCA_016271365.2). NCBI lineage: Eukaryota > Metazoa > Chordata > Ceratodontiformes > Ceratodontidae > Neoceratodus > Neoceratodus forsteri. The sequence goes on from CM057455.1 coordinate 81,370,935, forward strand.
AACTATTAAATACACATCTGCAAAATTTCCACCAGACTGGGGACCCAACAAAACATGACTTCCAAGTTTGGGAGGGCAAAGGTAGTCCTCCTGTATGGGGACAGATGACCATTCCTGGGGAATACACCAAGGCTAGTCCCTGGGCCCCCTCACGCACTTGGCCAAAGAATGACAGCAGTCAAATGAGCTGTAGCTGCAAAGAGTTCATGACCTAGCCATACTGAAATGATAAAATAATACTTCCACCTCTGCAGCTCAGCCCACAGCCGTCATCAAGGATAGCAGAATGTGTTCACTGCCAGTAATAAAAAACTAGCATGGAGAATAAACAACTTTACAACTAAATTAGTATGAATGTAACTAATCCCCATCCCTTCCACTCGAACCATGAACAATAAGCAACCCGAGTATGTAGAAATCCCCCTTAAAAACATTCCAGTAAGAAATGAAAATAACCTTGAAAGCTTAAAATCCTGTGAGGTGTTGCAAAAACTGAACTTTGCAAAGCACAATACAATATGGCATATTTTCCATAATTAAAAACAAAGGTCTACATACGGACCCAATAAGTCCATAATGGTAATAACTGTCATGTATTATCCCAGGGTTGTCAAATGGCTCCCCAAATGGCCCCAAGAGGGCAACATGACCACTACTAAAGTCAGAGAACTAAATTGGAAATGGCACAGATAAGAATTATAAGTGAATTATAAGGCCCTGAGCCAGCCCAGTGGTGCTAAGGGCTGAGGCACTGGTCACCTTACCTTGAGCTACGGTGAACCCATGCTAAGGAATGAGCATGGGCCACTAGGGGTCGGCGGTGGAGGAGAGGGATTGAGCATCCATAGGACTGCTCTCCTTCTCCGAGGAGGAGGGACACCAGCGGTTTGATGCATGACTGGCCCAGGGCGGAGGCTAGGGGCTGGCACACTGAAATACTACAGATTGAGGGTAGATGGGGCAGACGTTCAGAGGAGTGCGTATGGGAGCATGCGCACTCATTCCTTCGGCATCATTGCATGCCTCATCTAGGGGAACCAACAAAAATTACAGGAGGAAAAAATGGGGACTGGTATGGCAGATTGAAGGTCAGTCGTCACAGGTGCTGCCCACTCAATGGGCAGTAATCCTTCCAGCACTGAATCCATAGTTAGGTAGGTTGAGGGATCCCCACTGCCCCACCACAGCAGGCAAGCTGTGGGGCAGCTGGAAGGGTAGGCTGCTAGTGGGGGACGGGGCTGGGGGAATCCAACATGATGCAGTGCCACCAGGGACCAGGCAGATAAATAAACAGAAAAAAAATTATAAGGCCCAGGATACTACAGAATGAGCTATCCTCTGTAATTACACACTATATTAGAAAGGTGTGATATGCTGCAAGTAAGATTAAGCTGCTACGAAAATAAAAAAGCCATCTATTAATGAGAAAATAAAAGGAGAGTAGCTAACTCAGTTAAATCCCAATAGGAGAAGGTTTAAAACAAAAAATAAAAATGAGGACACTGATGCACTGGTCCAGAGGGCAGACGCCACTACCCCAAGTGGCCAAAATAGAAAGTAGGCGCGTTTGGGAGGCACCTCAGGTCTGAGTCAGAGGAAAGGGGTGAAAATGCAAACCTCACCATCCTTCAAAGTCTGAGGCCCAAAAACAGAGCCAACTCTTCAATCAGGAGCTGGGATGGGAGAGAAATCGGGATGGAAGTTAGGCCATTCCAAACATGCTACTGCACTGCAAACCCCTTCTGAGCATGTTTCAGCTTACCTCAACTACTGTTGCACTGGATCTGGCTACATCGAGATAGGCTGAAGGAGGTCTCTATGCTGCTGATGTCTGGGGAAACTGGCTGAGTGACTCAGTCATTGAAACATGAAAGAACAGCATCATAAAGAGGCATCTCAGAATGAGTTGACAGGAGATCCACACTACGAGGCCCTCAAGCCATCAATTGTGCCTCTATCACCATAGTAACCCAGGTATGAGGTTACTCCAGCATTATTAAAATCAAATGATGTGGAAACTGGGTGGACATCCTACATGACTAGGTGTCCGACCCCACTGTTCCCAATTAAACTACCAGTTAAATCCTGGTCAGACCTTCCCTGCCTTGATCCAGTCCTTCCAAGGGATAAGCAGCAGTACCACAGAATATGGGGAACAATATCTTCTCACTTGCTGATAGTATTCTACAGTGCACTTAAAATTCATAGAGGAAACCCCCACTCTCCCCCTACACCATAGGCTCTCTCTGAGAAAACTGCCTGGAAGGAACAGGCTCCCATCTCCCATCCAGCCCTGCCTCAAACCACCAATAATCTGTCCTTGGCTTGCCAAGGCAGTATAACATTATTAGTTCTTGCCAAAAGTAAGAATGCAGAACTAGCCCTTTGAAAAAATATCAACTAATTGATTTAGGTCATAATTATCCAAACTGTAACATCTATCATAAATCTAAATTAAAACTCAAAAATCAGCAATCACAATGCTAAGTACTGCACAGTAACAGATGGCTAAGGAAAACAAACTAGATGTGAGGAAACAAATCAACAAGAAAGAATAGTGGATAATGGAAGAAAAGAAGGAAAAAACAATCAAAAGAATCAACCATAGCTAGCTAGATATATAAATAAACAAGCATTTGTCAATGCCAAATGCTTGCTAGTGGTATTGGCATTGCTATTGCGTGAGTTAGAGATGCATAATAGGAATGACAGTGAAGTATTGAACTAACGCCAATCCCACCCCACCCTGCAGAGACTAACAGGTGTTGGGGTGTGCCTTTGAGTTGTCGCCATAACGCTCACCATTTCACCTCACCTCACCCTGCAGACACTGACAGGTGTCACGGTGTGTCTTGGAGTCTTTGGCCCTTACACTCATCCCATTCCATGAGAAATAAGCTGAGATGGTGCAGTATAGGACAATGGGGTGAGCGTTAGGCCAAAGCCCCAAGGCACACCTCGATGCCTGTCAGTGGGTGCAGGGTGGAGGTGGAATGGTAGAGAACATTATGGCCAATGACCCCAAGCCACAACCCTGATGCCTGTCAGTCTGTACAGTGTGGAGCATTACGGTTGAAATCTTAACTGCCTGCGTTTGTTGGTATTTTTGATCCCAATTTTTAAGATGGGTTTTGGGACACCACCTCATGAACAGTGACACAATCATTTCAATACTCAATCCAGAAAGATGATCTCACTCGGTGCAACAGGTGCAAAAATAAATTTTGGGCAAGACATGAAAAATGTCATCTGTACTGTTCATGAGGAGGTGTGAAAAAATGGCAATGTTGAAAATCTGGAGTGAAAATATTAAAAACTGGTGAAGTTACAAATCTGCGTAGAATCTGCACAATGCACACTTGTAACGCAGTCATTGTTTGGAATTTTTTCACCAAATTTTAAACATGAGCTTTCTGGGACCCCACCTAATGAACAGTGGCACTATCATTTCATTACTCAATCCGGAAAGATGATTTCACACAGTGAATGTGCCATTCGGTGCAACAGGTACAAAAGAAATGTTGGGCAAGACATGAAAATGTCACCTGTACTGTTCATGAGGAGGTGTGAAAAAATAGCAATGTTGAAAATCTGGAGTGAAAATATAAAAAAGTGATGAAGTTACAAGCATGCGTAGAAAATGCATAACACACGCTCTTAACGCAGTCATTTTTTGGAATCTTTTCACCACATTTTCAGCATGGCCTTTTTGGGACCTCCCCTCATGAACAGTGGCTCTGTGATTTCATTACCCTGTCCCAAAATTAGATTTTGCACATCGACTGTACCATTCTGTGCCACAGGTGCAAAAATATGTTTTGGGCAGGATGCAAAATATTACAGCTATACTGTTCAAAAAGAGGTGTGAAAAAATGGCAATGTTGGAAATTTGGAGTGAAAATATTAAAAACTGGCGAAGTTATGACCGTGCGTACAAACTGCACAACACATGCTCATAACACAGTCATTTTTTGGAATTTATTCAGCAGACTGGCAACATGGGCTTTTTGGGACCCCACCTCATGAACAATGGCACTGTCATTTCATTAATCAGTCCCAAAAGGTGATTCCGTGCAGTGACCATTATATCACCTTTTGGGATCGAGAAATTAAATTAAATGACAGTGCCAGTCATCATGAGGTAGGGTCCCAAGAACTCCATGTTGAAAATTGGGACCTAAACTCCCAAAGATGGCTGAGATATCAACCTAAGTTGAAATCCCCATTGACTGCCATTATAGGGTTTAACCATGATTTTCTTCAGTTTGTGGTTGGCTGTTGAAGAGTGCAGACATGTTCCTGGTCACAGAAGATTGCAGTGCCAGACCTCCAGAGGTGAGTATGGGTGGGGGGTGGGGAGGTTGGTGCACAGAGGAGGACCAGGATGGGGAGGGTGGATAGGATGACGAGGGACTGCTTTCTTTTCTGAAGGTTTAAAAAAGACCTGGGGACAGTTTTCTTTTTACAGGTGAAATACTATGAAAAATGAATTGCAGAACACTGGGGTCAGCTCCCAGTGTGCCAGACTAGTGGAGGGGGTATCGTGCTGATACAGGGATTGGCACCCCAAGGTCAGCTGAATAAAAGGAGGTGTGGGGTGCATCTGACACCAGGATTGGGCATCCAGTGTCAGAAAAGATAATAATTACTTTGGCACACTGGGGCGGGCTTCCAGTATGCCACAATAGAGGGGGTCATGCCAACATTGGGATTGGCACCCCATTGTCAGCAAAAGATATGTTCTGGCTTGGAGGGAATGCCAACATGGGGATTGGGCAGCCCAATGTCAGCTTTGGGGGAAGTGTGTGGTGGGCTGCAGGAGCTGCCAATTATGCCAAGCCATGGCGGGGCTCATTTATTTCACTGGGAAAGGCACACTGAGCAAATGAGTTCCTTGTAAATCCAGCCATGGACATTACAATGTGCTCTAATGCGCATGGCTGGAATGTGCCTGGTTGCCGGAGGTGGGATCTGCCACACTGAAATGATGCAACTGTCCGTGACTGAGTGACAGATTTCTTTTCAGCATTGAAACTGCCATCATCGGCAGCTTCCCTGTTGATTGGTGACTGAGGGACGTGCCCCTGAAAGCATTCTCTTGATTCACCAAACACTGCAACACCTCTGCAATGCTCTACTCACCTCAAAATATTTCCTTGTGCACTGTGCATGCAAGCAAACAAAAAAGGGTTACCTGAGTAAGAATCCAAAGAATAGACCTGAAAAAATGAAAATGAGAAGCACTAAGGTCGAGAGCGATAGAGAATGAAAGGGATAGCTGGCGGGGGTCGAAAGTTCTAGAAGCAAGAGAGAAAGCTAAAGGCTTGGAGCAGCAGTATCTCACCATCAGAATGTGTTAAAACAAAATAAAGAGCCAGGGAGGGGAGTAAAAGATAGGAATCTAAATTTACATCTGTAACAAATACTTATGAAGATCGTACCCTCTATGGTAAACAATATCCTAGTACACAAATACTGTGACTGGATCTGTAGAAAACTTATAAAAGCATAAGTCTTTCAAATCACATTGAGTCTTCCTGACAGCAAGTCTGCAATAAAGTCTTGATATCTTCCAGTGTGTGCTCTTGTTTTCTCTTCTTACTATGTGGGAATCTTATTCCACTGCTTCCTTTGCACGGAGCATTTTTCCTGGATTGCCTCAAAATCCATCTGGTCATCTTGAGCCATGATATTCTTACTTTTCAGCCTTGAAAGACAGTGTCTGGGTCACTAAAATATAGGTACCATCTGAAAAAGGTTGGCAAGATGATTTGTTATTTTTCTTTCCTCCATATATGAAGGATGTCTTCCAAGAATCGGACTACACTTTCAGCTGATAAGTATTGGAAATAAATGAAGGTTTGAGGATGGGTGATCAAAGAGCTACAGTTTAGTCCTACATATTGGACGGCTGCATCATCGATGTCACCCATCCAGTATTCTCTTTTTATTCAGGGACCACATCTAACTGCATCCTAAGATACACTGGGCTGGATATTCAAACTGCGCTATTCTTAGGTGCAAGCCCTTGCACTGCGCAAAATAGTTGCACAGGGGTGTGGCCGGGGTGATATTCAAAGGAGTTGCGCTATTGAGCAACTCGCAATGTCACCCGACTCAAGCCACTGTGCATGGCGCAGTGGAACACCTCCGCAAGTGGTCAGAGTGGAGCATTCAACCTGCGGTGGCGCAAGTGCCATTGTGCCATGCACAAATGTCTGATATTCAAAAGGTGACATGCAAATGCGGCCATAATTCATGCAAGGCGGAGGGGGGCCATTTGCATCTGTTTATGGCCCCATTTGCATGCCATTAGCATGCAGGTGCACCGATCCCCGAGGACTTGCGCCTGGCACCCTGCCAGGCAGCAGCTGTCGGGGACCGATGCCCTGCAGCCGATCGCGAGCAAATGTGCAAAAACCCCTCTCCCGACTGGTCCAATCACAGGCATAAGCTTACAGCACCCCCACCAGCCCGATTGCGGACAGCAAAGTGTTCCCCAAACATATCCCTGGTGGTCAGTGGACTGATAAGCCCGATCGCGGGCTGAATAGTTGTAAACCCCCTCTGAACTATCCTGGTGGTCAGTGGACCGATAAGCCCGATTGCGGGCTGAATAGTTCTAACCCCGAACTATCCCTGGTGGTCCAGTGGACGATAAGCCCGATTGTGGGCTGCAATGTGAAGAACCCCTCCGCCACAAGACCATATCCCTGGTGATCTAGTGTCCTCCCACCCACCACCGAGCCCCACCACCCCCCTCCTCAGCCGGTGGTGGCAGCATCCCACCGCCTGCCACCCTGCCGCCTGCTGACTGACTGCCGGTAGACTGCATGCCAGTGGTGCAGAGCGAGCCAATGGGCGTGCAGCCCATGCCGTCTAAGGCAGTCAGATACATGAAAGAAGTCATTCATTCCCATATCTGGACTGCAGCAGGCGGTATGGGCTGCATGCCCGGTAGCTCTTGCTTCACCAATAAGCATCTTCCGGGCAGTCAATCGGCGACGACGAAACGGCGGTGAGATACACCAGCAGCTATGGGGGGGCGGGGTGGTTGGGCTTCATGAGTGAGTGAGATGAGAGAACATAGATCACCTGGGATGGTCTTGAAAGCGGTGCCACGTGTACGGCCATGACCGGCTTGTCGTCACTGTCCTGGGCATAGACTGAGAGGCTGTTAACTATTCGGCCAGCGATCACTGCTCGATCACTGGACCTGAAGATCTATGAAGTCAGTGCTGCCGTGATCGGGCTGGTGAAGTAGTAAGCTTCTGCCCGGTCGGGCCAGTCGGGTGGGGGACTTTGCTTTTGCCCGATTGGGCTGCAGGGGGCACAGGGAGTGTTGAGGGCCAGCCGCAGGTGACAGCTGCTGTGTTGTGCCCTGCAATGCGGCAGCTCACCTGTGGGTGGCCTTGACTTACTCCTTTTTTTAGGCTCAAAGTTGTGCAGGCGCAGGTTGGGGTTGCACCTGTGAACTCTACTGCCAGCCAGAATATCGGGCTGTGCAGTTTGCTCATGGTTCCTCCCTTCTGGTTGCGCATGCATTCATTTGCATTGCGCTGCTGCTCGGCTTGCCTTGGGGGGGCGCAACTGCCTCCTGCTGAATATGGCAGAATGGCGCAATTTCAGACTTGCGCATGCGCCACCCTATTGCGCATGGTGCAACCCTTTTGAATATCCAGCCCACTGTATTTAATTGTTTATGCAGGGAACACTTCTACCTCTGTCCTAAATGATACAGAGAAAGTCACCTCAGGTCCTATCAGACTCTCTGTGTTGATCCTCTCTGTTTTTCCACAGACTCCCGCTCTGTCTGCAGTAATAGTTGCCTTCCAGGGTACGGAAAGCTCCACTGAGGAATGCCTGTCTGCTGTTATGACTGTGTGCCATGCTCTGAAGGAGAAATTGCCAATAAAACAGGTGAGTGTTCATCATTATTTTTTTTTTTTTTGAGTGACAGTTCATCAGCTTGGCATAAACCCTTAATGTATGTGAAGTAAAAGTCCTGTATACTTGTTCCAAAACATCAGACAACAGACCTTACTTCCTCTGAGTGGGTTGAGAAGACTCAGAACTCTTATTTCTTTTAAAGCATGTTAATAATTATTAAAGTTTTTGTATGAGCCATCTATGCTTGCAAACTGCCGACATTTTGTAGATAAGGAGGCCACTTCCTCAGGGCGCACAGTTTTCCTATTGTGAAAACAAAAATAACATTTTTACTCACTAGTGTACAATCAGTCTCGTATATATGCCATTAGAATGCACATTTTTCCCAACATTCCTTGAAATCCCACTCTTTTACAATTCATGCAGCTTTCTGCTTTTTATATAATGCATAATTTGAACCTTATAAATCCCTAACAGACCATTCAGTGCTGGCACGTGCCGGAAACTCCATTATCGGTTCAATGTTCATTGTTCACCTTATTATTATATCATAATTTTTTTTAACATCACATAGATGACATCACACCATGCTGTTCATAACCCAACTATTTCTGATCTATAATACCAGAGATATTTCCTGAAAGCAATCTGTTTACTATGAAAATTAATATGGCCACAATGAATCCTTGCTTAAATCCTCTGCAAAAATACCTGGTATGTGCAATGGGCTTCCTAAGCCACGTCAACCAACTCTTACAGCACCATAAATGCTTGGAACATCGGTTCAGAAAGATATACAGTTCTACAATCACAGGCATTAAAATATATTGATGTCAGTTATCATGCCTTATCTTGAATATTCACTCAAACATTCTGTTTAGACCCCGAATATTTGTGTATTCAACATTTATTATTTGTGTTATTTTAACAAAATCAAAAAAGATCGGCACAACCCACCAACCTTCACGGCCAGCTACTTGACTACTGACAAAAGTTAAGTATATTTTATATACTATGTTTCCCCTCAGTTCAATTGAACAAAACAACTTTGGTAGTGGAAATAAAATGTTAGCAGTTAAGTAAGATAAAAAAGTTAGCATAGAAACATAGACTTTGACGGCAGAAAAAGGACCACTTAACTCACCCAGTCTGTCCATTTCCCTACCTATTGGATAAGCTGCAGATCCTAGTTAACCAACAGCCTACTTCTTCCTACCCCACACCAGAATTGCCTAATGTCTGTCCCATGCATTCTTGAATTCCCACACTGTTTTTGACTGCACGACTTCCTCAGGAAGGCTGTTCCATACTTCCTCACGTTTCCCTTGAGCTGTCCCCCTCTATCTTCAAATTGTTCCCCCTTGTTCTTGCACATTTCTTTTTCTGAAAGATGCTACCCTCCTGGAATTTGTTGATTCCCTTGAGGTACTTGAACATTTTATTATGTTCCCCCCTTCCTCCTTTCTTCAAGGGTATACATATTAAGCTCCTTTAGTCTCTCTTCGTATGGCTTCGGGTGCAGACCCTGCACCATTTTTGTTGCCGTCCTCTGGATTGCCTCCATCCTGTCTATGTCTTTGCAGAAATGGGTCTCCAGAACTGCATGCAGTACTCCAGATGTGGTCTCACCAACTGTCTTTACAGAGAGATAACAACTTCCTGTTTTCTACTTGTGATGCCTCTTCCTATACATCCCAATATCCCCCCCAGCCTTCCTTACTGACTTCTCACATTGCTTGCTTACCTTTAGATCATCTGATATGACTACCCCCAGGTCCCTTTCCATCCCAGCTGCATTACTTTGCACTGAATCTAAGCTGCCATACTTCTAACCATTCCTCCTACCTTGCCAAGTCCCTTCTCATCCTTTCTGCACACCCCCTTGTGTATCAACCCTGTTGTAGATCTGTGTGTCTTCTGCAAAGAGGCAGTGTTGACAGAGTCTATACAAGTATCTTCTTTGGAGCCTTGCACGCACTCCCGGAGTTTACATAAGCCCTGGGCCCTGACTCACAAAAAATCACAAAGGCAACACAAAATGTTGTGTTACACTTTGCGGACTTCCAGGTGTCCAAAATTGCTTTTTATATTCGGATAGCACACTGCACTATCCGACTGTGAATATGGTTAGTCTGAAGCAGCAGTAGACCAGTACTACCAGTGCTACCCCAGTATAACTTCCCTGACATACAGCCAGGACCATGGACCCACAAGGAATATTGCAGGGTGCTATATCCAGTTCACAAAGGCAGCCATGCAAATGATCCTACTGAGCATGCAAGGCACTAGGTGGCCATTTGCATGCCCATTATGGGACCATTTGCATAGGGTGTAAGGAGCATAGTGCAGCATCCTACAGTTCCTATGCCATAAGCAGTCACAGCCTCTGGTGGTAGTGGTCCAACCCGCCAGTCGCCGATTGCCACCCCAAGAAAACAAAGCTGTCTCTCTGGTAGCTAGTGGTCCATCCACTCCCGCCCGCCATTCACCAATCACCGGCCCAAGAAAAAAACAACAGTTTACATGGTGGCAAGTGCCTCCCACTTGCCTATCTCCATGCCAATCACCCAGATATATTAAAATATGTCTTACTTGGTGGCTAGTGGTCTCTTCCCCTGCCAATCACCGACCTGAAATAAAATATAAATAATCTCTATTGATCTAGTGCACTGCCATCCCAGCAGATAGTATCTTATGCTTTATCTATGCTAAATTGACAACATCGTTGTTGAGGTTTGGTATAATGAGATACTCAATGTTGACAGGTGAAATTTCCCTGTCCAACATTGAAGTGTTTCTCTTAGGGGGCTCTGCTCTCCCAAACTCCCCATGTGGGGGTCTGCTCCCCCCACGCCCTACCTTCTACAGATGATGAACTCCGAGTTGGAGTTGATTTGAAGGGGGGCGTGACACATGGTGAAAGGGAATAATTTCACCCTCAGGTCCCCACCAGTGACAATTTCAAAAGCTGTCAAAATTGTCACTGTGGGGAATTTCGCTGTAACAATTTTGTTGTTTGGTCAGCACACCATATCCTACCACCCAACTCCCCCAGTCCTGAACCCAAGCCGGTGACCAGCACAGCACTCCTCTCACCACCATGCTGGCCACTGACTGTGCTGTCAATGAGTACTGTACACAGTACGTGATCATGGAATGACAGCTCACTCTGAGCTGTCAGTCATTGTGAATAATCACATACAGTAAACAGTAGCTGCTCATTGACAGCTCAATCAGTGGCCCACAAGAGTGGACAGAGGAGGTTGTGATGGCCACTGACATAAGTTTGAAATGGTGGGAGCAGGGTGGTGGACACCTACAACATCGGGAGTGGGTGGTGCACTAGACCACTATGGAATTGATGTTATTTAACTTACTGTGGATAAGGGATGGGGAGGTTCACTAAACCACCAGGAAATGGTTATATGACTACACAGGGGATTGGGATGGGGATTACACTGAACACCAGGGAATATGATGCAACATCGGGTGGGTGATTGGGTGGGGAGGACTGCTAGCCACCAGGGAATCTATTACTACTTTGGGCAGGTCTTCAGGTGGGGGACCACGGGACACCAGGGATAACTTATAGTTTTGTTATCGGATGCTAATTGGTGACTGCTGGAGGGGCACTAGACCACCAGGGAATATATTTGTTAATATGGGGCTGATGATCAGCGGAGAGTGACCACTAACCACCAGGGAACATATGTTTTAGGTGAATGGGACAGTGATCAGTGGTGGGGGGACCAATAGCACCATGGAATTTCTGTCTTATACTCAGCTGGCAATTGGCGAACATGGGGGGGCACAAGCTATGAGGGAACATTTCTGTAGTAGCCTCAGGTTGTCAATCAGCAGGGGGCACCGCAGTTCCCCTGCCAACCCCCAGAGTTGCAAGGGATTAAAGCAAGGTCTCAGTCAGCGGTATTTGCTCCGTGCATGGGGATATGCAAAAAGCCTTTGTGTGGAGTTAATGCTTTGTGAATTGAACAGCATCAATATTCATGTCCCCTTCCCTTCATTTGCATTGCAGTCCTTGCCAAACTTTGACACCATGCAAACCTGGTTTGAGGACTCAAAGAAGGCTTTAATGAATACCAATTAGGCGCAAAACCCGGCTTGCATTGCACAAACCAGGTTTGAGCCAGGTCAAAGTTTTGTGAATCTAGTCCCTGATCTTTTGTTTGCTGGTCCTGCTGATCTACCTAGGCTATCTTCACTCACAGAGGACTGTACCTAGCCCCATGGAGAAATCAGACCAGCAAAACATCTGATCAGAGATTAGAAAAGCCAGAATGTTTTTGCACATATTGCACACTGGGACCAGTTCCACACTTGAGTGTGGTAGCCCTTGTTGGTGACTCTTCCCTTTAATAAAGCAATACATTGCAAAACATGGGATGACATACAATATCAAAACATGACACTGAACACAAATGTGCTATACAGTAAATGCTCTGGTAGTGACATAAGTCAAAATACAACCATCCCCTCAAAATAGCAACACACAGACAATATCACCCAGTTACACACTGACCCCCTCCATGCCACCTTGCCAAGTGGTAACTACTGAGGTCCATAGGAAGCTGCCATGGCTGCCACCCCTGATATAAAGTGGCTACCTTCAAGGTGATGTATTGCCATGAACCTCCTCCACATTCTCCCGATGGAGGTTTAACCATCAGACAGAATCCTCCAGATCCAGTCCTTCCAGTCGCTGGACTTTTCCACACTCCATGCTGACATAGTTGCCATCGACAGGTCCCCATTTCTTCTGCTGGTAATAACAACTCTGCCCTCAATTACTTTCATACCAAATTCATGTCAGTCCGGGATCTGCATGCCCCACTTAGGAAAGCTAGGGTCCATTATTCCGATCTCCCCTGGATCTCACCCACATTACTGGCCTTCCTACATGCACGTGACCTGGCCTGGAAGACTCACAAATCCTCTGGCTTCTCAGCTGACCTTAACAGATAGCAGTCACTTCAGAATGCTAGTCCTCCACCTTCCAGGGCAACCTTAGTCACCCCTCCAAGTTCTGGAAAGTCATCTATGCCCTCACCTGTCAACACAGTCCTCCTCCTCTATCCTCAAGGTGGGTGACACCCTCATTTCTTACCCCCTTTCTGTTGCCTTAGAGTTCAACTCCTTCTTCACCTCCCGTGCCTCCTCACTTCTCTCCTTCCTTCCTCTACCCCCTTCCCTCCATCGCATCCCTGACTCTACTACTTTTCTCTCCTTGCCATTCTCTCCTGTTACTCCTGCTGCTTCTCTCAAGGCTCTCTTGGCTCTCAATCCTCTCAAGGGTAGAAGTCCTAGTGGGCTTGACCCCAGACTCCATCACCTCTCTGCTCCTGCCATTGTTCTTTGAATTACCATCCATCTCAACCACTCCTTCTTCCTTGCTTCTGACTCTGACTCTCAGAAACATGCCACTATCAGTCCCCTTCCTAAAGGAGGTGACTCCTCCATTCCTGGCAACTACTGCCCCATCTCCCTGCTCTCCACTTTAGCTTAACAACAAGAACACATCCTGATGTCTCAATGATTTGCCTTCATTGATTATTCCTCTTTTATCACACCCTTCATGTCTGGCTTCCATAAACACCACTCCACCATCTCCTCTCTCTCTCCTCCAGCTTACTGGCTCCATTCTCTCATACATTGATCAGGACCTCATCACCTCCACCATCTTTGTCGATTTGGCTACAGCCTTAAACACTGTTTCCCACCCTCTCCTCCTTGACAGGGTCAAGGTAGCAGGGCCCTCTATCGCTTTAACTAACTGTTTTTCCTCCTATCTTGATAGTAAATCTCAATTAGAGGTAGGTGAAATTAGAAAATTCTGAATTCACAGAATTTTCACAAAATTCCTGAATTTTCCAGAAATTTCATGAAATGTTTTGTAATTTCTGAAATTCTTTAGTTAGCCATAACAGGTCCATGTTAATGCTAGGGGTCTCAAATGTGTCATTCATGTTGTCTGGTACAGGCCCTAAGCAACCAGTCTGGTATGGGCACTAAAAGCATGCCAGATTTCATGGCATTTGGATGAAGGGTGGAGAAGTTATAGGGGCTCAAATTCTAGCAATTTACTATTCATCTGAAAATTTCTAAAAATATTTCTATGCTTACAACTTAGCCACCTTTGGAACTAGATAATTGAAAACTCAGATGCATGCTTTCTTGGGAGACTCATAGAAACTGCTAAATATAGATTGTAAGGTTTAGCTATGACCTGCCTCCTGACATAGCTTCCAGTGGCTCGCATCTGAACCTGGGTCGTCAGCATGGCAGCATGACCTTCTGATGTTGGATCATGGTGGTTGCCTAAAGTCTAATATTTAGGGTCAATGAACCCAACAACATTGGCAATATTCTGTTCTCTTGCTTTAAACATATAGGGACTTAAAATTCAGCAGTTTATGTAATTGCAAAATGTAATTTTACAATTTTGAAAGTTCAGAGACTTGTAACTCATTCACCTTTAATGCTAGATATCTGAAACTTGGCACACACAAGTATGAGTATGTAATATCAGCACAGCAAATTAGGTGCAATTTGCACAAACGCTTTTAGTTTACATAGTTGTTAACTGTAATTTTAAAATTTCTGAATGTGTGGAGGCTTATAACTCAGTCATGTTTAATGATAGAGATCTGAAACTTGACAAACCTCTGTATGGGCAGTGGGACTGCCAAAGTTCTAAATGTGATGCAAAGTGAGCAAATGCATCTTGACTTAGATGGAAATAACCAAAACCACAATTTTGGCAAAATGCTGTATTGTGAACCTTTCACGTAAATTTCAGGAAATTTAACGGAAGCGAAACAAGCTTATCACCAGAATTCAACTGGCAGAATAAACATTTTGCCCATCCCTAATCTCAATCTGTTTGAAATTGATGATTATGTATTTTCCTTTCCTATCATTACAGTGTCCCCTGAGGTTCCATACTTGGTCCTATACTCTTCTCTGTCTTCCTAAATGATCTCCCTTCTGCCTGCTCATCTGAATCAATCCAGATGCATGAGGATGACATGGTCCTGTTTGCCTCTGGTTCCTCCCCCTCTTAACTGATGTCAAGGCTTAAAATGCACTTCAGCAATGTTCAGCACTGGTTCTGATCAAATTAGCTATCCTTCAATGCCAAGAAAATGGTCTCTATGACCTTTGACACCAAGCAGAGACTTTCCAGGCTCACCTCCCTTCCCTCATTTCTCACCTTAGATGGGACTACTATTGATGATGTTTACCCATTTAAGCGCCTTGGTATCTGATTAGATCAGCATCTTAACTTTTCTTGGCACGTGGATGTCATTCACAAAAAGCTTCACCTGAAACCCGGTGCACTATTCAGGAATTAAGGCTGCATCCCTCTTCCTGCTTGCTGAGCCATTATTATAAAAATGATTCTCCCCACTTTTGACTATGGTGACATAGTCTACAGTACTGCATCAAAGACCACCCTTGAAAGACTGGATACTCTGTTTCATTCCTTCTGCTGCTTTGCCTTGGACTGTTCACCCCGCACTCACCACTGCTCTTTATACTCCTCCCTCTTCCTTTTCTCCCTTGAAGCTAGATACCTCATTCATTGTGCCTCCTTTATCCCAAAATCCTGGCTTACCTCCCTCTCCTCTTATCTTACCTCACCTTTCTCCTCTCCCCAGCCTTCCTCATACCCCTCTACTCCTCTAGTTATTGCTCCTTTATTTTCCCTCAATGAATGCCCTCACCAGCCAGGCTGCTTTCCTCTACCACTTCCTAAACTTTTGAATTCTCCACTATTCATTTTATCCTCCTCATCCCAATGTTCTCTCTTTTCCCTCCTCCCTGACTTTATAACATGGACAGGAGAATCTTCAATGTGATTTGCAGACGGCCACCACCTGACCATTCATTAATCTGTGTTACCTGCACAGCAAGTGGTGAAGGGCCACAGGAAAAGATCAAGATGTGCCCCGATCTTGTTATTCTGCCCAATACACAGTTTGCAAGGCAGCCATTAATCCCACAGCTAAGTGAGAGAGATATCCTCAGGTAAACCTCGGCAGTGCCCTTCACAGTGTGTTCAGCACCACACTGCAAATCACATCACAGATTTGTTCTTGCCCACTCTTGCCCACTACACTGCAAATCACATCACAGATGTCTCCTTGCCAATGTTATAAGACAGTAATACCCTCAGCATTCTATGTCTGCCCACCCACCCATCCACGGACCTCAGGGGATCAAGTGGAAAGTGTAAGCTTGCTGTTCATTAATGTGTAGTTGCCATAGACAGACACTGGGTATGAGTAGTAGGGCACCACAACTGGCACAGGATTGGGAGTGTCAATATTTGGAAGGCATCCTCCAAACCGAACTCTGCTCCCTCTGTTACCTTGTAGTCCAGTGTTCTCCACCCACAGTAGTAGGATGAAGGTAGTGAGAGAGAACATGAGAGAGACAGGGAGAGAACATCACAGCTGCTGCCATGAGACTCAGCATCCTTGCTCAACCCTGTGTGAAAAGAGAGAGAAAGCATGACAGACACATGTAGCAGGCACAGTTTGGTGTGAAGCAGGTGCATGTATATTCATGTGTCCTCCATGAGAGAGTGTGAGTAGGAGAGACACAGTGAGACAGACAGAAAGCGAGGTGCCCCATAAGAGGTTGAATCAGGAGGTGTTGTGGAGAGTACTTGTGTTGGCCCCCTGAACCATGCACCACTGATAGTGACTCTGAGAGAGAGAGAGAGGGACAGTAAGTGCCAGGAAAATCATGAGGTATGCAGTGTCCCCTGTCTGTTTGACTTTGCGGTCCCTGTTGCAGAATGTTGATGCCACAGCAGGGAGGAGAAGGTTCCCACCTCAGTACAGTGATCCTGTGCCAGCGTGCACTTGAGAGAGAGAGAGAGACAGACACTGGCACATTTAATTTACCAGTGCTGCATTGTCCTCACTCTTCTCTGTGTGTGTCACTGTGTTGTGCTGTCCAAAGGTGGTTGTCAACCTCGCTCCTCCCGTACATGAAAGACGGAGACAGTGACAGCAAAAGCAGGATAACGACTGTCCCGTCAAAGTACAGAAGTCCTTCAGTGTCAGAATTTGGATGATCATCATCAGAAAGGAACAAATACAGGCAGAGAGAGAGACAGAGAAGGACTGACAGGAGAAAGTCAATGGATGGTAATGGTGGCCAATATGCAGTGCTGTCTCTCTCTGTGTTTCAATGTGCAGTCTGAATGTTGTGAAATGGGGATGTTAGGAGAGCACTCTCTCTCTCTCTCTCTCTCTCTCTCTCTCTCTCTCTCTCTATAGTGTGTAGCCCAATTTGGTCAAGATGGGGCTCATTCTTGTGGCTGTTCCTTGTCAGTGCAGCTCCCACATTTTGTGTTAATCGTCTTGACGTTCCCTGCTGTTTCCCCCATACCACTGTACCCTCAGTACTTCAACCCCCTGAGTCCCAGTGCTGACACAGAGAACGAGAGACAGATAGGGTTGGTTCAGCACTGAGAGTGACTGCAATCAAGACAGACAGAGGACCTGAGGTAAAGTGTAGGTCAGAAGAGAAGTGCTTGTGGTGGCAGGTTTATATTGTGTGTGACATTGGGACAGTTGTACACAGTGCAGAAGTTACAGTCACACTGATGTTATGAACAGCAAGTGGCAGAAATGAATGTAATAGTACAGCTCTGCCATTTGTCTCTTCATAACATATGAACATACAAAACTGCCATCAGAAACAGACCTCATAGTCTATCAAAGTCTGCTCGAGTATGCAGCAAGCACCCCTAGATTGCAGCTGTCCCAACACCCTTGCCCATCTTCATGATGTTCTCAGCACTATTCCCCCAGTTCTCATCACTATTCACTCCTTCTTTCCCTGTCCCATGCCCTTTTAAAACTTTCCACCATTTTACGTGATATAAGAAGGGTAGAGTTTGTCAAAAAGGGAGAATGAATCAGAAAAGCACTAGCAAACAGGCAAGAAGCAGGGGTGGAGGAACAATTGGGAAACATGAAAACTGCAATCATAGAGACAACGAGCCTTTGTGTGAAGCAAATCAATCAAAATGAAAGAAAACAACACTATCGTTCTCAAAAGAGGTGGCAGGGCAGGTTAGGGAGAAAAAGATAGCATTCAGGAAGCATAAGGAAACACAGAAGGAGCAGGACAGTCACAGAGAACTACTGTACCGGTTAAAGCAGAAGGAAGTGGGGAAGGCAGTCTGAGTAGCAAAGGCCCAGACTGAGGAAAAGATAGCCAACTCCGTTAAGAAGGAGGATAAAACCTTTTATAGGCACATTAGGGAACAAAGAAAGACCAAGGGAGGGATATTGAAGCTTAATAAAGGGGAGTGTGGGTGGGCAGAGAGACAGTGAAAAAGCAAGGATACAGAAAGAATACTTCTGCTCAGTATTCACAAAAGAAGAGGAGGGGATACCTAGTCCAGTCAATAGAAGCACTCTGGATGGGGAGGGGGGTCAATATCAATCCTTTAACAAAATAAAGGGTTCTGAAAGAACTCCAAAAACTGAAGGTGAGCAAAGCAATGGGGCCTGATGGGATTCACCCCAGAATGCTAAAAGAACTAAGGGGAGAACTAGTGACACGACTGACTACCCTTTTTAACAAATCATGGGAGAATGGTGTGGTACCTAAGGAATGGAGGAGGGCAGATGTGATTCTCCTTCACAAACGTGGGAGCAAAGCAGAGGCAGGAAACTACAGACCTGTTAGCTTGACCTCAGTGGTAGGAAAAATAATGGAATCACTTCTGAAAGAAAGAATTGTTGAGTACCTAGAGGCCAGTGGGGCACAAGACCCAAGGCAGCATGGATTCACAGTGGGTAGGTCATGTCAGACAAATCTAATAGATGTCCTTAGCTGGATGACCAAGTAGTAGATCAGGGAGAGGCTGAGAACATGGCCTAACTAGACTTTAGTAAGGCATTTGACACAGTCCCACATAAAAGATTAATAAACAAATTAGCCAGCCGGGAGTGGGTCCCAGGTGGTAGCCTGGGTAAAAATTAGCTGGACAACAAGACACAGAGGAAATTGTAAACAGAGTCCACTCTGATGAAAGGGGGTTACCAGCAGGATACCACAGGGTTCAGTACTGGGTCCATTCCTTTTTAATATCTTTATAAATGACATTACAGAGGGACTGGAAGGAAAGGTATGTATCTTTACAGACAACACAAAGATCTGCAACAAGATTGATATGCAAGGGGAAGGTGGAAAGGATGAGAAGGGAGTTGGCAACATTGGAGAAATGGTCAAAAGTATGGCAGCTTAGATTTAATGCAAAAGTGCAAAGTAATGCACATGGGAAACAAAACCCAGGATAGAGTACACAAAATCTTTCCTCAGAGCTGGAAGTTAACTAATGTTATACCAATTTCAAAGGGTGAGGGGCGATCTGACAGATCCAACAAACTATCGCTCTATAGCCTTGTTGTCAACAATCTCAAAGATTCTTAAAAGAATTGTGCACGGACAATTAATTGATTATTTGGATAAACATGAGAAGTTGACAAAATATCAGTCTGGCTTTAGGAGAGGCAGGTCCACAGTACCACACTCACGGACCTCTTGGACATTGTTGCCACCCCTTTGGGGAAGGCAAGGTCCATGGGTGTGGTGTACCTGGACATGTCAAAAGTGTTTGACTTGGTAGACCATAAAACCTTGATGGGCAAATTAAGAAATATAGGTGTGGCAGATGAATCTAGCCAATGGTTCAGCTCACATCTAAGTGAAAGAACACAGGTAGTAACTTTAAATGGGTTTGAATCAAACATTTTACCAATAATTTGCGGTGTGCCTCAGGGATCAATCCTGGGGCCAATATTGTTTATTATTCACTTTAATGGTCTCCCAGAGTGTGTAGAGCACTCCAGCATCTGATTATATGCAGATGATGCAATGCTGGTGGCAGAGGGGGTTACCCTAGTGAAGTTGAAACCAAACTGCAGTCAGACTTCCGGCAATGCAGGAGTGTTTTACCTCTCTAGGTTTGATCATAAATAGCAAAAAACACACAACTATGTTATTTAGATGAACACAATCTAGATCTAAAAGTTTATATTTTCACATCAAGACAATGGAGGGAAAATTTAAGTCAAACAGCAACTTACAAATATCTGGGGTATACTTTGATCATCATCTCACCTTTGACAATCATATTTCAGATCTAGCAAAGAAAATTAATGGACATACAGTATTGGGGCAGCAAGGAGGTTTTTAGACTGTACAACCAAATCTGTACGCTTAATCTTAGCAAACCAACTGATTCTGCTGATTATTGACTATGGTAGTCACATTTACAGACACACTAGACAACAACAGCTAGAAAACCTGGATCATATACATAACAGACTGACAAGATTTGTACTGCAGTGTAACATAGAAACATAGAAGCATAGACTTTGATGGCAGATAAGGACCACTTGGCCCACCCAGTCTGCCCATTTCCCTACCAATTGGATAAGCTGCAGATTCTAGTTAACTAACAGCCTACTTCCTGCAACCCTCCACTATAATTACCTTTTGTCTGTCCCATGCATGTTTGAATTCCCCCACTGTTTTAGACCCCACAACCTCTCCAGGAAGGCGGTTCCATGCGTCCACCACTCTCTCAGTGAAAAAGAATTTCCTCACATTACCCCAGAGCCATCCCCCCCCTCTAACTTTAAATTGTGCCCGCTTGTTCTTACACATCTCTTTTTCTGAAAGATGCTACCCTCCTGGACTTTGCTTATTTCCTTGAGGTACTTAAAAGTTTCTATCATGTCCCCCCACCCCTCCTTTCATCATGGGTATACATATTAAGCACTCTCAGTCTCTCTTCATATGGTTCCTGATGTAGACCCTGCACCATTTTAGTTGCCCTCCTCTGGACTGCTTCCATCCTGTCTATGTCCTTGCATAGATGAGGTCTCCAAAACTGCATGCATTACTCCAGATGGGGTCTCACCAACTGTCTGTATAGAGGATAACCACTTCCCTTTTCTACTTGTGATGCCCCTCCTATGCATCCCGTATCTCCCTGGCTCTCCTTACTGACTTCTACATTGCTTACCCACCTTAGGTCATCTGTTATGACTACACCTAGATCCTTTCCATTATTGTTGTCGTTAGTACCTTCCCTGCTATTGTGTACTCTTCTCCTGGATTTTTATTTCCCAGGTGCATTACTTTGCACTTCTTTGCATTGAATCTAAGTTGCCATATATCTGACCATTCCTCCAACCTTGCCAAGTCCTTCTCATCCTTTCTCCCCCTTGTGTATCAACTCTGTTACAGATCTTTGTTTCATCCACAAGAGGCATACCTTTCCTTCCAGATCCTCTGCAATGTCACCTATAAAGACGTTAAAGAGGACTGGACCCAATACTGAGCCCTGAGGTACTCCACTAATAACCCCTTTCTTCAAAATGTGTTCCATTCACTATTACCTTCTGTGTCCTGTTGTGCAGCCAGTTTGCTACCCAGGCTACCACCCTGGGACACACTCCCAGGCTGGCTAACTTGATTATTAATCTTTTGTGCGGGACCGTGTCAAATGCCTTGCTAAAGTCTAGGTAGGCCATATCCACAGCCCCTCCCTGGTCTATTACATTGGATACGCAGTCAAAGAAATCAATTAGATTCATGTGACATGACCTTCCTGCTGTGAATCAAGGCTGCTTCGGGTCCTGTGTCTCGCTGGCCTCTAGGTACTCAACAATTCTTTCTTTCTTTCAGAAGTGATTCCATCATTTTCCCCACCACTGAGGTCAAACTAACAGGTCTGTAGTTTCCTGCTTCTGCCTTACTCCCACTTTTGTGAAGGGGAATCACATCTGCCCTCCTCCAGTCCTCAGGTACCACCCCATCTTCCCATGATTTGTTAAAAAGTGTGGCTAGTGGTGTCACTAGGTCTTCCCTTATCTCTTTTAGAATTCTAGGGTGAATCCCATCAGGCCCCATTGCTTTGTCCACCTTGAGTTTTAGGAGTTCATTCAGTACTCTTTCTTCTGTAAATGGACTGGTGTCAACCTCACTATCCCGAGTGCTTCTACTGTTTGGTTTAGGTAACTCCTCCTCTTCTTCTTTTGTGAATACTGAGCAAAAGTATTCATTCAGTATCTCTGCCTTTTCACTGTCTCCCTCTGCCCACCTCCCCTCTCCTTTACTAATCTTCACTATCCCTCCCTTAACATTTCTATGCTCCCTAATGTACCTATAAAAGGTTTTGTCCCGCTTCTTAACTAAGTTGGCTCTCTTTTCCTCGATTTGGGCCTTTGATTTTCTGACTGCCTTCCCCACTTCTTTCTGCTTTAATTGATAGAGTTCCCTGTCGTGCTCTGTCTGTGATTCCTTATACTTTTTGAATGCAGCCTTTTTTTACATAACCTTCCCTGACACCTCTTTTGAGAGCCATAGTGTTTTTTTATTCCGCTTTGTTTTCTTTATTTGTTTCACACAAAGGCCTGTTGCCTCCATGATGGCAGTTTTGATTTTTCTCCATTGTTCTTCCACCTCTCCGTTCTGTCCATTTGCTAATGCATTCTTCAGGTATTCACCCATTATGCCAAAGTCAGCCCTTCTAAAGTCCAGTATCCTTGTCTTTGTATGGCTTGTCTCCATGGTTGTGTTTGTTGTGAAGCACACTGTGCAGTGGTCGCTTGTTCCCAGATGTCTACTGACTTCTAAGTTTGTGATCCTCTCTTCATTTGAGAGTACCGGGTCTAATATTGCTCCCTCCCGAGTGGGTTCCACCACTAGCTGTCTAAGGCATGCTCCCTGTAGGGCATCGAGAATGACCCTGCTCTTGGATGTGGCTGCAGTCCATGTCACCCAGTTAACATCTGGCATATTCAGGTCCCCCATCAACAGTATCTCCCCTTTTTCAGCCATTTTGAGAATGCCCTCTATCATTTTCTTGTCCATTTCCTCCCCTTGAGACGGGGTCTGTATACAACCCCTGTGTGGATTGTGATGCCATTCCCTGACTCCAAGGTGACCCAGAGTTCCTCTTGTCCTCCCCTTTACTTCTTAGTTCTGTAGCTTTGATCCCTTCCCTTATGTAGAGAGCTACTCCACCTCCTCTTTTACCCTCCCTGTCCCTTCTGTAGATTGTGTACCCTGGTATGTTGACATCCCAGTCATGGTTCTCCGTGTACCATGTTTCTGTGACTGCCACAATATCCAAGTGTTCCTCTTCCATCAGGGCTACTAGCTTGGAAGCTTGTTTCAAGACTACAGGCAGTGGTACTCATTGCCTCCATTTAATGTTGGCTTTATCCTTTTTTACCCCATCCCCCCATCACTGCTCTTATTGCCCTTGTCCATTTTTCCATTTACCCCTGTCCTGCCCTCTGTCAAGCTCTGTACCTCAGTGTTTACCCTACTACCTGCCATGTTTTGTGGGGGAGGCTTGAACTTTCCTGTTTCCTATCAGCACCTCCCCCCTTGGCTAGTTTAAAAGCTTGCCAAGAAAGCCTTTAAACCTGTCACCTAGGAGCATGTCTCCCTTCCTGGACAGATGCAGACCATCATGCTAGTATAGACCTTCATCTCTCCAGGTGGACCCCCAGTCCCCAATGAAGCTAAAGCCCTGTGCTCTACACCAGTTTAGCAACCATTCATTAAACTGCATGGTGTGCAGTACCCTAGCCTCACCCCTGACATAGACTGGCAGCACCTCTGAGAAGGTTACCGTGCTTGCTACCTGTCTGAGGCCCTCCCCAAATCCACAAATTCATCCTTCACTGCACTGATCTCATGCCTAGCTAGGTCATTTGTCCTGAGGTGGATAATGATGTCTGTTTCCTCTCCTGTGATGCTGCTTCTGCAATCCTGAGGATTCAGTTCCTGTCCCTCAATCCATGGCACCAGGCAGGCACCTTACTTCCCTCTCCTCTCCCTTCCCCAGGTCTACACCCCTAACAACTGAGTCCCCTATCAGAAGCTGTTTCTTTCCCCTGTGGTGTCCCTTGCCATGCTTTTGTGGTTCTCCCTTGTGGATGTCCCCAGCATTCTTCTTGGTCTCCAATGAGGGTGTCATCATAGAGGAACCTTGATTTGCCAGACTGACATATGATTTGCGTAGAGGTACAACTTGGGGAGTACGCCTCTGTTTCACCACCCTCACCCTCCCAGAACCTACTGTGGTCCATCTACTCTTCACACATGGCAACCTCTGAGGCAGTGGTTGTGGAATCGATGCTCTTTGGGTGGGGAGGCCTCCTTAGTCCTTGCCAGTTCAGCCTGGAGGTGGGCAACCTCCTCTCTCAGAAGCCGACAGATGCCTGCAAATAAGGCAGCAACAGGTTCCAGAATGTCTCCCCGGAAAATTGCTGCCCCACAGCCAGTGCATTGCACCACTCCCCATGTCCCTCTTCCTTATAATATACAATGAGTAATATATAATTTTTTGTTTGTTTGTGTGTACTTAGCCTTTATGCACTGTGCTGGGTAATTAAGAATATGACAGTTCTGCTCCAAGACCTGTTGAGGAAGTGATGTCAGAACCTTGGCTATAAAGAAATGCCATGCCTGGGGGTGGGTAGACCACAACCATTGGTGACTGTTAGAAACAATCAAATACACCACTGCTCCACCACCCTGGTGAGTACTTCCCTTTATAGTAAGTCAACCAACAACACAATATACTAGACCACTGCTCCTACACAAACCACTCTACTGAGTCCAGGGATAAAAATGAACTCACTGTTCAGCCAGCAGGACACTTCTAAAATATTGCACAAATATCCTTCCAAATCCTATGTGTCTAGCACAGAAATCAAGCAACTTCAGTTGTATTTCAACCCATCTGGTTATAAAATTACTACACTTTAATGGAATCCTGCAATTCTTAATGCCAATAAGAAAATAATGAAACTTTCTGTAGAAAGTGTAGCTTACCTTCCTAGTCCCCTGCAATATTATGTTTTACCAAGTTCCCAGTTCCTCAAATGCATTCTAGTTTGTTCTCTGCAGTATAGCAAGTTTCTCAGCTTCCAACATGAGCAGGCAAGTCTTTTCTGACTGGCTTTTCTCTGTGTAGTTTGCCTTCCAAGTCCCCTACAATATTATGTTTTGCCAAGTTCCCAGTTCCTCAAATGCATTCTAGTTTGTTCTCTGCAGTATAGCAAGTTTTTCAGCTTCCAACAGGAGCAGGCAAGTCTTTTCTGTGTAGCTATAGTACTCATCATTGTACAATGTACAGTATGCTGGGATAGAGATCACTTGATCTAAGATGAAAAAGTACCTTGATTAGCCTAGTCCGGGGTATGCTTAGAAATAAAACACCCCAACAATTAATAAGGAGATTACAGAAACCTAATCAGAATCTAAATTTATGGAAAAATGGGGCTAGGATTACAAACAATTTTAGTAAAATGATATTTGAGTTGGAATGTACTACCTCCATACCTAAGAAATTTGGATCTCTCAGAATATAGTTTTAAAATAAAGATTAGTCAGCTTCTTAGCTTTAGATGTGCATGCGATAAAGTGCGATGGGTATTTAAACATGCTGTTAACCTATATTTTAGAATGTCTTGTGTGACTAGTGGAACAAATTGATGTATGAACTTGTTAATATTTTCCTTTTATTGTATGTACTTGTGATGTTTTGAGTGGGGATATGTATCCCATTTAATGTAAATGTGAGATGGTTTTTGTTTTGTGATGAATATGAACCGTATATGTTTGTTGTAACAGGTACACCTTGCAAATAGGACATATATGGTCTTAATGGTGTTATACTGTATAATAAATGTTATTACTACTACTACAATGGGGGGGTATTAAGAACAACACAAATGGAAAGGGACCTGTGGGGGTAGTCATATCAGATGACCCAAATGTGAGCAAACAAATGAGAAGGATGGCTGGGGATACTGGGATGTATAGGGAGAGGCATCACCAGTAGAAAACAGGAAGTTGTTATCCCTCTGTACAGACAGTTGGTGAGACCCCATCTGAGTACTGCATGCCATTCTGGAGACCCCATCTCTGCAAGGTCATAGACAGGATGGAGGCGGTCCAGAGGAGGGCAACCAAAATAGTGGTGGGTCTGCACCAGAAGTCAAATGAAGAGAGACTAAAAGAGTTTAATATGTATTCCCTTGAGAAAAGGAGGGGGGGGGACATGACAGAAACTTTCAAGTACCTCAAGGGAATCAAAAAAGTTCAATGGGGTAGCATCTTTCAAAGAAAGAGATGTGCAAGAACAAGGGGACACAATTTGAAGATAGAGGAGGGACGGCTCAAGGGCAATATGAGGAAGCATTTTTTCACGGTGAGGGTGGTGGACACATGGAACAGTCTTCCTGAGGAGGTCATGTGGTCAAAAACAGTGTGGGAATTCAAGAATGCATGGACAGACATAAGACAATTCTGGTGGGGGGAAGAAAGAAGTAGGCTGTTGGTTAACTAGGATCTGCAGCTTATCCAATAGGTAGAGAAAGGGGCAGACTAGACGGGCCAATCGGTCCTTATCTGCTATCAAAGTCTATGTTTCTATGATATCACTCCCTCTGGTAGGGCGTTTGACTTCGACACCACCCTCTCAGTGAAGTGATGTCTTCTTATCACTCTCCTAAATCTTCCACCCTCTTATCTTATCCCATGGCCCCTTGTGTCCCTACCTTTCCTCAGCCTGAACAACCCATCTGTACCAGATCTGTTTGTCCCCTTCAAATACTTGAATGTTTCAATCATATCCCCCCATCCCTCCTCTCTTTCCGGGTGTATATATTCAGCTCACATAGCCTGTCCTCTTAGGTTTTGCCCTCCATCCCCTATAACATTTTTGTCTCCCTCTGCACCCCTGCAGCAGTTTAATATCCTTCTTCAGATATGGATGCCAGTACTGCACACAATACTCCAAGTGCAGCCTGACCAATGACCTGTAGAGGGCAGGATCACTCAATATCCCTGGATGAGAATCCCTTGCAATACATCCCTGCATCTTGTTAGCCTTAGCTGTGGCATTCCTGCATTGAGCAGAGTTGTTCATGCTCCCCGTTATCAACACCCCAAGGTCCTCCTCTTCCTCAGTGTCCCCCAGCCTCACCCCACCTAACCAATAGTCCCTATTTGGGTTCTTTGCCCCAAAGTGCATAACCTTGCATAAACATAAGTGTACTATGCATTATTTGTTGTGGATTTCATTTTAAGACAACAGGATACAGTACCATTTCATGAATTTGAACAATAATAAAATTGTTTCTGTTCTTTGACAGCCCATGTTATAAGCGCAATAACGCACTCCAGGGTGTGTGGTTATTGGGATTAATCAACACCCCAGGTGCTGTGAAGACACTCAGACAGTGGCCTCATGATTTGCAATGGACCTGGGATGTTGATTAATCTCAATAACTGCACACCCAGGAGTGGGTTATTGTGCTCATAACATGGGCTGTCAAAGAACTGGCATTAAGTATTATGTAGCATATCACTGGCCGGAGTAATCACCATTGGTTTACATTGCATTCCTGCAGTATTTTGCAGCATATCACTGGCAGGAGTAATCGCCATTGGTTTACATTGTATTGCTGCAATATTCTGCAGCATATCACTGGCAGGAGTAATCTCCATTGGTTTATATTGTATTCCTGCAGTATTGTGCAGCATGTCACTGGCAGGAGTCATCACCATTAGTTTACATTGTATTCATACAGTGTTGCAGCATGTCACTGGCAGGAGTAACGGCTATTAGGTTACTTTGCATTCCTGCAGTATTCTGCAGCATGTCACTGTCAGGAGTAATCTCTATTGGTTTGCAATGTATTCCTGCAGTACTCTGCAACATTCCACTGGCAGGAGCTATGATAAGAGCATTGCATGCTGACTGACTCAATGGTACACCAGTGTGATACAAGTCCATGAAGTTCCATCACCATTAATTTCATGGCATGACAAGTTAAATGAGTATATCAGAACACCAGTCCTGTGGTAGGAATACATATTCCCTAATGCACACAAATCAGTGAAGCAAACATTACAGATATCATTCCCCAATGCACAAAGATCAGTGAAGCAAACATTAAAGGAATCATTTCCTAATGCACACAGACCAGTGAAGCAAACATTCCAGAAATTATTCCCTAATGCACACAGATCAGTGAAGCCAACATTACAGATATAATTTCCTAATGAACACAGACCAGTGAGGCAAACATTCCAGAAATTATTTCATACTGCACACAGTTCATTGAAGCAAACATTACAGAACTCATTCCCTGCTGCACACAGTTCACTGAAGCAAACATTACAGAACTCATTCCTGCTGCACACAGATCAGTGAAGCAAACATTACAGAAATCTTTTCCCAATGCACACAGATCACTGAAGCAACATTGCAGAAATCATTCACTAATGTACACAGATCAGCGAAGCAAACATTCCAGAAATTATTCCATTGTGCACACAGTTCAGTGAAGCCAGCATTACAGAAACCATTCCCTAATGCACACAGATCGGTGAAGCAATTACAGAAGCCATTCCCTAATGCACACAGATCAGTGAAGCAAACATTGCAGAAATCATTCCCCAAAGCACACAGATCAGTAAAGCAAACATTATAGAAACCATTCCCTAAAGCACACAGATCAATGAAGCAAACATTACAGAAATTATCCCCTACTGTACACAGATCAGTGAAGAAAACATTACAGAAATGTTCCCCAATGCACACAGATCACTGAAGCTAACATTACAGAAATCATTCCCTAATGTACACAAATCAGTGACGTAAACATTCCAGAAGTTATTCCATAGTACATACTGATCAGTGAAGCCAACATTACAGTAATCATTCCCTAATGCACACAGATCAGTGAAGCAAACACTACAGAAATCATTCACCAATACACACAGATCAGTGAAGCCAACATTACAGAAATAATTCCCAAATGCACACAAATCAATGAAGCAAACATTACAAAAATCATTCTGTAATGCACACAGATCAGTGAAGCAAACATTACAGAAACCATGAGCTGTTTTACTATTCAAGGAAGCATGGGAGCACTTTCATTCACAAGAAGGCGGGTGGCTGTGAAGGAGGGCAGAGTGTATCAGTCACCTTCCCATGCCTGTGGGTGGGTTCACAACAATGAAATGTGGATGCTCGGGGAGGAATTTGGGAGTTGGTTGGCAGTGTTGTTAGGTGGGGGTATCATTTCCTTCTTTCAGGACCTAAATTGCAAAACACTAATAGAGATGGTAGGTGTCAATGGAGGCAGATGGGTAGTGAAGGTTGACCATCATGGGATCATTTTTTAACCTTTAACTTGAAGGTGCTTGGTTGAAGAGGGTGGGTGGGGAAATGAAGGTTTTATATCTTTAAACTGTTGGGCTGGAGAAGAGAGTGGGTGGCCGTTTTGGTAATTTTTCTTAAATTATTCCCCTAATAAAATTACAGTGCATTACTTGTGGTATTTGGGAAATACTATTCATGCCTCACACACCTGTACACTGAAGGAACATAGAACTGCTTTGTGAGATATCCAGTATGCGCTGTAAGAACAGAGAATTTCTTTGACATACCTCTGGTGTACACTGCAGGAACATAGTTAGAATTGATTTGATAGACCTCTGGTGTACACTGCAAGGACATAGCTTGAATGGATTTTTGATACCACTGGTGTACAGGGCAGGGACAAAGTTAGAATTGCTTTTTGAGACCTCTGTTGTGAACTGCTGAATCACAGAACTCCTCTTTTAGACCTCTGGTGTACACTGTTGAAACAAAGTTAAAACCGCTTTGTGATACCCTAGTGTACACTGCAGGAACACAGTATTGCTTTGAAAGACCTCTGGTTTCAACTGTAGAAAATAGTTAGAATTTCTTTGTGAGACCTCTGATGTACCCTGACAGAACATAGTTACATCTGCATTTTGAAACTCTGGTATACTCTGCAGGAACATATTTAGAATTGCTTTGACAGTCCTCTAATGTACAGAGCAGGAATGCAGTTAGAATAGCATTGGGAGAGCACTAGTGTACACATCAGAGACACAGAATTTCTTTGATAGACATGTTGTGTACACTGCAGGAACATAGAATTACTTTTAGACCTCTGGTGTACACTGCAGGAATACAGATAGAATTGCTTTTAGAAACCTCTGATGTACTCCAGAAAACATAGAATTGTTTTGACAGACCTCAAATGAACACTTCAGGAACACAATTATAATTGCTTTGTGAGATCTCTTGGCACACACTGAAGGAACACAGTTACAACTGCGTTTGAGACCTCTGGGTACACTGCAGGGTATTATTAGAACTGCTTTGTGAAACCTCCAGAGTACTCTGCTGGAACATAGAATTACTTTTTGAGACCTCTGGTGTACACTGCAGGAACACAGTTAGAATTGCTTTGTGAAACCTCTGATGCACTCCGCAAAAATGTAGAATTGTTTTGACAGACCTCTGGTGTACACTTCAGGAACACAATTATAATTGCTTTGTGAGACCTCTTGGCACACACTGAAGGAACACAGTTACAACTGCTTTTGAGACCTCTGGAGTACACTGCAGGTACACTGGTAGAACTGCTTTGTGAAGCCCCAGGAGAACTCTGCAGGAAAATAGAACAGTTTTGTGAGACCTCTGGTGTACACTGCAGGATCAGAAAATGTCTTTGACAGACCTCTTGTGTACTGTTCAGAACAAAGTTAGAACTGCTTTGTGAGGCCTCTGGTGTACACTGCAGGAACTCAGTTAGTACTGCTCAGTGAGATAGTCTGGTGCACACTGAAGGAACATTGTTAGAACTACTTTTTGAGACTGTTAGTGTACTCTGCAAAAACATAGTTAGAATAGTTTTAGAGACTTCTGGTGTACACTGCAGGAACAATGTTAGAATTACTTTTTGAGACCCCGGTGTACACTGCAAGAACATAGAACTGCTTTGAGAGACCTGTGGTGTACTCTGCAGGAACATATTTAGAATTGATTTGACAAGCCTCTGAAGTGCACTGCAGGAACACAGTTAGAATTGCTTCGTGAAATCTCTGGTGTACAATATAAGAACATAGTTACAACTGCTTTGTAAGAACTCCAGTGTACACTTCAGAAAAACAGAATAGCTTAATAGATGTCTGGTGTACACTGCAGGGACATTGCTAGAATTGCTTTTTGAGACCTCAGTGTGCACTGCAGGAAAACAGAATTGCTTTGTGAGTCCTCTGGTGTACACTGCAGGAACACAGTTAGAACTGTTTTGTGATACCCCTGCTGTACACTACAGGAACAGAGAATTGTTTTGTGAGAACTCTGGGGTAGAGTGAAGGAATATAGAACTGCTTTGTGATTGCCCTGGTGTACTCTGCAGGAACACAGAATTGCTTTCTGAGACTTCTGCTGTACACTCCAGGAAGACAGTTAGAACAGCTTTTGAGACTCCTGGTGTACACTGCTGGCACATAGTTAGAACTGCTTTGTGATACCCCAAGTGTAAACTGCAGGAACCCAGAATTGCTTTCTGGTACCTCTAGTGTGCACTGCCGGAACACTGAACTGCTTTGTGATACATCTGGTGTAGACTTCAGGAATACAGTTAAAATTGCTTTATGAGATGACTGGTGTTTAATGCAGGAACACAATATGAACTGCTTTATGGGACCTCTGGTATACACAGCAGATAAACAGAACTGCTTTACGATACTCTTGGTGTACACTGCAGTAACACAGAATTGCTTTGTATAATACTGTGGTGTACACTGCATAAACACAGTTGGAATTACTTTGAGAGACATCTGGTGTACACTGTATGAACATAGTAAGAACTGCTGTTCGAGACCTCGGGTGTACATTGCAGGAACACAGAAATGCTTTGTGATATGGCTGGTCCTCACTGCCGGAAATCAGAATTTCTTTGTGAGACCTAGTGTGCACTGCTGGAAAACAGATAGAATTGCTTTGAGAGTTCACTTGTGGACACAGCAGTAAAATAAAACCACTTTGTGAGACCTGTGGTATATACTGCAGATACACAGAACTGCTTTGTAATTCCCTGGTGTAGTCTGCAGGAACACAGAATTGTTTTAGAGACATCTAGTGTACACTGCAGGAACACATAATTCTTTTGTGATTCCTCTGATGTACACTGCAGGAACACTTTTAGAACTGCTTTTTAAGACATCTGTTGCACACTTCAGGAACACAGAATTGCTTTGTGAAACCTCTGGTGTACTCTGAAGGAACATAACATTGTTTTGACAGACCTCTGGTGTGCACTTCAGGAATACACCGATAATTGCTTTGAGAGACCTCTTGTGCCCTTTACAGGAACACAGTTACAATTTCTTTTTGAGACCTCTGGAGTAAACTGCAGGAACATAGTTAGAACTGTTTCGTGAGAACTCCGGTGAACACTACAGGTCCATAGAATTTCTTTGACAGACCTGTAGTGTACACTGCAGGAACAAAGTTAGAAATGCTTTGTGAGACCTCTGGTGGACACTGCAGGAACACGGTCAGAACTGCTTTGTGAGATAGTCTGGTGTACACTGAAAGAACATAGTTAGAACTGCTTTGTGAGATATCCGGTATATGCTGCAAGAAAGAGAATTTCTTTGAAAGACCTCTGGTGTACACTGCAGGAACATAGTTAGAATTGATTTGTTAAACCTCTGGTGTACACTGCAATGACATAGCTGGAATGGCTTTTTGATATCACTGGTGTGTAGGGCAGGGACAAAGTTAGAATTGCTTTTTGAGATCTCTGTTGTGCACTGCTGAATCACAGAACTGCTCTTCTAGATCTCTGTGTACACTGTTGAAACAAAATTAAAATATCTTTGTGATACCCCTGGTGTATGCTGCAGGAACACAATATTGCTTTGAACGACCTCTGGTTTTAACTGCAGAAAAATAGTTAGAATTTTTTTGTGAGACCTCTGATGTCCCCTGACAGAACATAGTTACATCTGCTTTTTGACATCTCTGGTGTACTCTGCAGGAACATATTTAGAATTGCTTTGACAGACCTCTAATGTACAGTGCATGAATACAGTTAGAATAGTGTTGTGAGAGCACTAGTGCACACTTCAGGAACACAGAATTTCTTTGATAGACATCTTGTGTACACTGCAGGAACATAGAATTACTTTTTGAGACCTCTGGTGTATACTGCAGGAACACAGTTAGAATTGCTTTATGAAACCTCTGATGTACTCTGCAAAAACGTAGAATTGTTTTGACAGACCTCTGGTGTACTCTTCAGGAACACAATTATAATTGCTTTGTGAGACCTCTTGGCACACACTGAAGGAACACAGTTACAACTGCTTTTGAGACCTCTGGAGTACACTGCAGGTACACTGGTAGAACTGCTTTGTGAAACCCCAGGAGTTCTCTGCAGGAACATAAAACTGTTTTGTGAGACCTGTGGTGTACACTGCAGGATCAGAAAATGTCTTTGACAGACCTCTTGTGTACTCTTCATGAACAAAGTTGGAACTGCTTTGTGAGGCCTCTGGTGTACACTGCAGGAACTCAGTTAGTACTGCTCAGTGAGATTGTCTGGTGCACACTGAAGGAACATTGTTAGAACTACTTTTTGAGTCTGTTAGTGTACTCTGCAAGAACATATTTAGAATTGTTTTCAGAGACTTATGGTGTACACTGCAGGAACAATGTTAGAATTGCTTTTTGAGACCCCGGTGTACACTGCAAGAACATAGAACTGCTTTGAGAGACCTGTGGTGTACTCTGCAGGAACATATTTAGAATTGATTTGACAGGCCTCTGAAGTGCACTGCAAGAACACAGTTAGAATTGCTTTGTGAAATCTCTGGTGTACAATATAAGAACATAGTTACAACTGCTTTGTAAGAACTCCAGTGTACACATCAGAAAAACAGAATAGCTTAATAGATGTCTGGTGTACACTGCAGGGACATTGCTAGAATTGCTTTTTGAGACCTCAGTGTGCACTGCAGGAAAACAGAATTGCTTTGTGAGTCCTGTGGTGTACACTGCAGGAACACAGTTAGAACTGTTTTGTGATACCCCTGCTGTACACTACAGGACCAGAGAATTGTTTTGTGAGAACTCTGGGGTAGAGTGAAGGAATATAGAACTGCTTTGTGATTGCCCTGGTGTACTCTGCAGGAACACAGAGTTGCTTTCTGAGACTTCTGCTGTACACTCCAGGAAGACAGTTAGAACTGCTTTTCGAGACCTCTGGTGTACACTGCTGGTGCATTTTTAGAACTGCTTTGTGATACCCCTGGTGTAAACTGCAGGAACCCAGAATTGCTTTCTGGTACCTCTGGTGTGCACTGCAGGAACACTGAACTGCTTTGTGATACATCTGGTGTAGTCTTCAGGAATACAGTTAAAATTGCTTTGTGAGATGACTGGTGTTTAATGCAGGAGCACAATATGAACTGCTTTATGGGACCTCTGGTATACACAGCAGATAAACAGAACTGCTTTACGATACTCTTGGTGTACACTGCAGTAACACAGAATTGCTTGTGTAATACTGTGGTGAACACTGCATAAACACAGTTGGAATTACTTTGTGAGAATCTTGTGTACACTGTATGAACATAGTTAGAACTGCTGTTCAGACCTCAGGTGTACTTTGCAGGAACACAGAAATGCTTGTGATATTTCTGGTGCTCACTTTCGGAAATCAGAATTTCTTTGTGAGACCTAGGGTGTGCACTGCTGGAACACAGATAGAATTGCTTTGTGAGTTCACTTGTGAGCACAGCAGTAAAATAAAACCACTTTGTGAGACCTGTGTATATACTGCAGATACACAGAACTGCTTTGTAATTCCCCTGGTGTAGTCTGCAGGAACACAGAATTGTTTTGTGAGACATCTAGTGTACACTGCAGGAACACATAACTGTTTTGTGATACCTCTGATGTACACTGCAGGAACACTGTTAGAACTGCCTTTAAGACATCTGTTGCACACTTCAGGAACACAGAGTGCTTTGTGAAACCTCTGGTGTACTCTGAAGGAACATAACATTGTTTTGACAGACCTCTGGTGTGCACTTCAGGAATACACTGATAATTGCTTTGTGAGACCTCTTGTGCCCTTTACAGGAACACAGTTACAATTTCTTTTTAAGACCTCTGGAGTAAAAAGCAGGAACATAGTTAGAATTGTTTCGTGAGAACTCCGGTGAACACTACAGGTCCATAGAATTTCTTTGACAGACCTGTAGTGTACACTGCAGGAACAAAGTTAGAAATGCTTTGTGAGACCTCTGGTGGACACTGCAGGAACAGGGTCAGAACTGCTTTGTGAGATAGTCTGGTGTACACTGAAAGAACATAGTTAGAACTGCTTTGTGAGATATCCTGTATACGCTGCAAGAATAGAGAATTTCTTTGACAGACCTCTGGTGTACACTGTAGGAACATAGTTAGAATTGATTTGATAGACCTCTGGTGTACACTGCAAGGACATAGCTAGAATGGCTTTTTGATACCACTGGTGAACAGGGCAGGGACAAAGTTAGAATTGCTTTTTGAGACCTCTGTTGTGCACTGCTGAATCACAGAACTCCTCTTCTAGACCTCTGGTGTACACTGTTGAAACACAGTTAAAACTGCTTTGTTATACCCCTGGTGTACGCTGCAGGAACACAGTATTGCTTTGAAAGACCTCTGGTTTTAACTTTAGAAAAATAGTTAGAATTTCTTTGTGAGACCTCTGATGTACCCTGACAGAACATAGTTACATCTGCATTTTGAGATCTCTGGTATACTCTGCAGGAACATATTTAGAATTGCTTTGACAGACCTCTAATGTACAGTGCAGGAATGCAGTTAGAATAGCATTGTGAGAGCTCTAGTGTACACATCAGGAACACGGAATTTCTTTGATAGACATCTTGTGTACACTGCAGGAACATAGAATTACTTTTTGAGACCTCTGGTGTACACTGCAGGAACACAGTTAGAATTGCTTTGTGAAACCTCTGATGTACTCTGCAAAAACGTAGAATTGTTTTGACAGACCGCTATTGTACACTTCAGGAACACAATTATAATTGCTTTGTGAGATCTCTTGGCACACACTGAAGGAACACAGTTACAACTGCTTTTGAGACCTCTGGAGTACACTGCAGGAACACTATTAGAACTGCTTTGTGAAACCTCAGGAGTACTCTGCAGGAACATAGAACTGTTTTTTGAGAACTGTGGTGAACACTGCAGGAACACGGTCAGAACTGCTTTGTGAGATAGTCTGGTGTACACTGAAGGAACATAGTTAGAACTGCTTTGTGAGATATCCGGTATATGCTGCAAGAACAGAGAATTTCTTTGACAGACCTCTGGTGTACACTGCAGGAACATAGTTAGAATTGATTTGTTAGACCTCTGGTGTACACTGCAATGACATATCTAGAATGGCTTTTTGATACCACTGGTGTACAGGGCAGGGACAAAGTTAGAATTGCTTTTTGAGACCTCTGTTGTGCACTGCTGAATCACAGAACTCCTCTTCTAGATCTCTGGTGTACACTGTTGAAACACAGTTAAAATGGCTTTGTGATACCCCTGGTGTACGCTGCAGGAACACAATATTGCTTTGAAAGACCTCTGGTTTTAACTGCAGAAAAATAGTTAGAATTTTTTTGTGAGACCTCTGATGTCCCCTGCCAGAAGATAGTTTCATCTGCTTTTTGACATCTCTCGTGTACTCTGCAGGAACATATTTAGAATTGCTTTGACAGACCACTAATGTACAGTGCATGAATACAGTTAGAATAGTGTTGTGAGAGCACTAGTGTACACTTCATGAACTCAGAATTTCTTTGATAGACATCTTGTGTACACTGCAGGAACATAGAATTACTTTTTGAGACCTCTGGTGTATACTGCAGGAACACAGTTAAAATTGCTTTTGAAACCTCTGATGTACTCTGCAAAAACGTAGAATTGTTTTGACAGACCTCTGGTGTACACTTCAGGAACACAATTATAATTACTTTGTGAGATCTCTTGGCACACACTGAAAGAACACAGTTTCAACTGCTTTTGAGACCTCTGGAGTACACTGCAGGTACACTGGTAGAACTGCTTTGTGAAACCCCAGGAGTACTCTGCAGGAACATAGAACTGTTTTGTGAGACCTCTTGTGTACACTGCAGGATCAGAAAATTTCTTTGACAGACCTCTTGTGTACTCTTCAGGAACAAAGTTAGAACTGCTTTGTGAGGCCTCTGGTGTACACTGCAGGAACTCAGTTAGTACTGCTCAGTGAGATAGTCTGGTGCACACTGAAGGAACATTGTTTTAACTACTTTTTGAGACTGTTAGTGTACTCTGCAAGAACATAGAATTGTTTTAGAGACTTCTGGTGTACACTGCAGGAACAATGTTAGAATTGCTTTTGAGATCCCGTGTACACTGCAAGAACATAGAACTGCTTTGTGAGATCTGTGGTGTACTCTTTGTAGTCTTCTTAAGTAGTCACAAGTGGCAATGTGTGGTACCATTTGGGGTACTTCCCTCTGTACCCTCTCTATCCCTGAAATATCACCTTTTAGATAAGGACTCCAGAAGAGGGATCTGTAATCCATGTATGGTCTTAAATAGGCTTGGTAAATTGGGATGATGTATTGTTCAGTCCTTGTGACAAAGGTATACTTAATTTTTTTAAACTATTCCATTAGCTGTATGGGTTACTTTTGCACAGTGGCTAACCGAGGAGAATTTGTTGTTAACTAGTACACCTAGATTGCATTCGCTTTCTGATTTTTTATTGGGTATTATTTAGAAGGTAAGTTTGTTCTGGGTTATTTTTTCCAAAATGTAGTACTGTACATTTGTTGATGTTGAAATACATAGAATTGCTTTCTGCCCAATGTTTAATTGTTTTGAGGTCCATAGTCACAGCCTACATGTACCGGGGGTTATCAGCTTTTCCCCCAATTTTGGTGTCATGGGCAAATTTGGATAAGGTATAGTCTGATTTGATCTGCATGTCACTTATGTAGATATTGAACAAAGTGGGCCCAGTACTGATCCCTAGGGCGCTTCACTGGTGACTAACCCAGGGTAGGAAAGAAAGCCATTGATTCTGACTGTCTGTGATCTATTTGAGAGCCAGTCATTGATCCTTTTAACCAAATATGCTGAGAACCCAGATGATGACAACTTATTTTACTAGTTTATCATGTGGGACTTTATTGAAAGCCCTATTGAAGTCCAACAGGATTACATCCATTGGGATTTTTATATCTGGTTTCAAACTTATATCATTGTAGAAGGTGGTTAAATTAGGTGTGCAAAATAATCTTGCCTAAATCCATGCTGGGTTTGATCTGTAATGTTTAATAATTCAATTTCTTTTCTAAGTAAGGTTTGATAATTTTTCCATGGCCTTATAGATTACAGAAGTTAAACTAATGGGTCGATAGTTTTGGACTTGTGATTCATTACCTTTTTCAAAAATTGGGATAATTGTGGCTTGTAACCAATTGTAAGGAATAGGATTACTACTTAATGATTTACTGAAAATTACTGATAAGGGATAAGCTAGCTCGTCCATAGTTTCTAACAGAAATTTAGCATTGATATTGCCAGGTCCAGGACTTGTGTCTTTCTTTAGAAATGACATGGCTAAACAGAATTCCTCTGGTGAAATATTGTATTTTAAACTAGGTCCATCTAATGGTGAATAGACTGAGTTCTGTGAGGTATTTTCAGAGAAAACCGAACAAAAGCAATCATTGAAATGTTTAACAATAACTATGTCAGTGGTAAGAGTGTCTCGCTACTAACTATGGGGCCAATTGCATTAGAATTTGATTTTTGTTGTTGATATAGGAAAAAAAGTTGCTTTTGATTGCTTTTGGAATGGGCTAACCTAAATTCAAGATTGCTTTTGGATTTTTTAATCACATTTTTTAGAGTTCATATTGATGTTTTGTATAGTGTGCAATTCCTTGTCTTATTTGTTGTATCACTAGATTTGAGTTTCTTAAAAGTATTTTATTTTGTTAATCTGTGACATTATAGGCATATTCATCCATGCTGGATTTTTCCTTTTTGCCCCCTTTTTAATATGCTTAGATTCTAAATTGTATAATATAGATTTAAATAGAGTCCAGGCTTCTTCAGCAGTAAGGTTATGTAGGGCCTCATCCTAGTTTGTGTCTGCTAGTGCTGCTTTAATTAATTTGAAATCTGCTTTATCATAATTTTTGAATACTGAATAATTCACCTGAAGCTTAACTTTATAAGGTAGATTGAATAAGATTGAGAGGTGGTCACTATTACCAAGTGGAGCCTCTAGCTCAATGTTGGATAGTTTTCCTTTTATGTTAGTAAGAAGTAGGTTAAGGATATTGTTCTCCCTAGGGTGAAAGCCAGGATTCCAAAACTATCAGGACATCAGGGAGAAGGGAATCCTTGAGAGGTTGTAGTAGGTCAACTTTAGGTAGGAGACTACAAATATTAATGTGGGCCACCTGCAGACCTTTGGGGTGGGAGGTGGGAAGAGTGTGTGTAGGGCTAGGGTTTGAGTCAATATCAACAGCTACAGTATAAGAAGCAGCAGTGATACAATGAGCTTGTTAGGGACTGATAAATGTGTGTGAGGCAGAGGAGTGGGAGAGGGGGAGGGGCAGGAGGGCATTGATGGATGGAGGTTGTAATGGACACTAGGCGAAGTCAAGTAGAAATGGAGGGGAGGAGGGAGAAACTTGGAAGCCAGAGGGAGTGGGAAGGGGGTAGGAGGCAAGAGGAGGATATGGGAGAGGAGAGGAGGAGGCAGAGGGAGGGAGAAGGAAGGGAGAACAGGAAAGCTGGTAGGAGGGACAGAGGTTGTTGAGAACAGAAGAGAAGGAGGTAAAGGTGATATGTATCATACTAGAGGTAGCATGAACTTGAAGGACCCTAAATAGGAGTAGATGGAGTTAACAGTAATAAAGACAAGAAAAATAAAATGATGCAGTGCCACTAATTATAACATCTGTTCAAGTAGACTGGTTCAGGAACAAACTATACAGACAGGCAGAAAGGGCTGTAAGGATTATAAAATATGGCAGGAGACAGCTCATGCATTTGTGGTAGCAGTAAACTGTCATCGAGGCACAGGTCAGGAAGCATAGGAAGACTAGGTGTGGTTTCAAAATTCACAAATAGCATTTTATTTTTATCAGTAACAGCAAAATAAAAGTTATTCAGTATAACTATTTACAAAGGCAGTACAGAGAAAACAAAGTCCTTCTTCTGAGGGTATCTCTTCATTCCAAGTTTCAGTATCTCACTCTCCTTGTCCTGCTAGCAAAAGCATTGCCACTCTTTTGTAAGTCTTTTTCTGGAACTCGTTGAGAAAGCCTACTTTTGCAGACTATTCTTGTAAGTTTACAGAATGTTCTTGTCAGTTTTGATGCAGGTGCAGTAAAAGAATATATTAACCCAGAACTGACCTCTTTTTCTCAGCTCTGCAAGGATTTAAAACTGCATCTCATGTTAACCCCTTGACCTCCAAACATCTTTCTGGAATAATTTCAACAGTATATCTATATACAGTTTTAAACAAAAGGATCCAATATCACATACAGTTTTACCCAGAGATTCACATATTTTTTTGTAAGTGTAAATATGCAAGGGAGAAGAAAAAAACAGAACAGCTAATGAAGGCAGAGAGATAGCATTAGGCAGATAATTGCAAAACCAACAGAGTGATCAGTTCCTAGGTCTGACAAGAAAATTTGATTGCACAACCAGACACAGAAGAGACAGAAAAGGAGAGGATAGAACATACTCTTGCATTTAAACTCTTTCTGCATAACAAATGGGACAGGCCTTATCTAACTGTCACATAAACTAAGTATAATAAATGCAGCTAGCAAGTAGACTGTGATAGCAGCATGTATAATAAATGAAAACTAGCAAATAGAGTGTGACAGCACCAAGGCTACTGCACAGCAGTACAACAATAATTTCAAAGGTGTGCAGCATTGGCTTACTAGGTCAGTGGTCTGAAACAGTTCCAGTAGCAGAAAAATAAAACAACACATAAGTGGTAGCAGCTATGAATGGTCTTATGGAATTTAGAGTTGTATAGCATAGGTTTATGAACAATGACAAACAGGCAACAGAAGACTTATGTCACCTCACAGTCCCAGTACAAGCACAAACTCTGATGACCTACAAGTTAGGAGACTATACTATACTTGGTGGATAGTGAGGTGCAGGGAAGGCCCAAAGCTGTGAAGTCCTGATGTGCTGCTGGAGAGGACAACAGGAAAAGTCTCTTTTTTCTGTGGATTCTGTAGCCCTGTGCTGCTGGAGAGGAGTCCTGTTGGAGCCTAAGATCATTGTAGTCACAACTCCTCTTCAGTTGGTGGCTCTGATGGCATGATGGGACAAGATGGCATGCTGGTCTAGTAGCCCAAACTTGTAGTCTGTGGTGTCCCTCCACATAATGAGCACTCTGTGTGCTGACTGGGGAGAAATGAGTAACAGAAACTTATTTTTAATTTCCTCAAATTCACAGCCCTTTGCTGCAAGAAAGGACAACAGGAAAAGTCTCCTTTTATCTGTGGATTTGCAGCCCATGTTTTACTGGAGATAAGTCCTCAGAGAGCCCTTAGGTCAATGGGCTCAAGACCCCTCTTCAGATATATTTTTATGGAAGGGGTTCCAATACTGTATACAAAATAATATCAATATATTTATAGAAAGGTTCTCTGTACAGGGTGCAACCAGGTTGAGTAGGCACTTCAATGTTAAACCTCAATTTCTGCATGTTAATAACTTTTGCCACTATTCAACAGATTTGCACAAATTTGGAATACTTCTGTGTTGTATAGGGGATCTCTTGATTTACCAAATTGTGTTTTGGTTAGGTATATAGTTTCTGTAAGCAAAGCTTTGAAAAATGAATTTTTTGCCACTTTTGACACATTTATTGCTCATGGTGCTGTGACCACACCGTTTTATGTTTTGGTCTGCAGTTTGGCACATAGAAAGGGTTT
Source organism: Neoceratodus forsteri (assembly GCA_016271365.2). Classification (NCBI taxonomy): domain Eukaryota; kingdom Metazoa; phylum Chordata; order Ceratodontiformes; family Ceratodontidae; genus Neoceratodus; species Neoceratodus forsteri. Next base: position 81,412,797 of record CM057455.1, read on the forward strand.
GGGTCAAAGATCAATCCAGCATTGATGTGGTTAAAAAATATTAATCCATTCCAAAGTTATTTAATTTTTAATTTTGGGGTTCTGAGCATGATCAGTTCACTTCAAGATTTATATGTATATTTTGTGAAAGAGGATTGCGCTCACGGTCAAGGATTTTCTCAGCTCATGGATGAGGATTTAAAAAAAATCCTCATCTGTCAGAAAATTCCTTGTCTGTGAGCCATCATCTTGTTTTCATTTTTTCACACAGACAAAATGTTGTAGCTGCTTACATGGGTGACTTCTTTTTGGAATAAGGCATGGGTTTTCCTCAGGGTGAAGCCCTCTACAAACCCATACATCTAGTTTGTTTTGTTTTGGCCAAAAGTCTGTTTCAAATTTAAAAATTCTTTGACCACGGCTTACTAAGGATCCTCTTCGTGAGCTGACAAAATCCTAGTCTGAGAACCAGTCCTATTTCATGATGCTGCAAAACTCTGACCGCCACTTTGAGACCAGATGGCCATTTTGATAGATGAGGAATGAGTCGGCATTCAAGGATTTTGCTACCTCACGAAAGAGAATCAGCTCACGGACTGAGATTTTGTCAGCTCATGAAAGGAGATTGGTTTTAAAAATCCCCTTTCGTGAGCTGCCAAAATCACAGTCTGTGAGCTGTCAAAATCCTAGTCCTTCTGCTGATCCTCTTTTGTGAGGTAGCAAGATACTTGATCTTCAATTAGGGGCCAGATGGCCCTTCTTGCAGACAAGGATTGATTGACGGTCAAGAATTTTGCTGCCTTGTGAAAGAGGATCATCTGACAGACTGAGATTTTGTCAGCTCACAAAGGGGGATTGTTTTTTTGAATACTATTTCATCAGTTGAAAAATTGTAGTCCACGAGCTGTCAAAATCCTAGTTCGCCACCTGATCCTCATTCATGAAGTAACAAAATCCTTGACCATCAAATAAGGACCAGATTGCCAAAATCAGATGATCAAGCATTTCTCATGGATGGTAATTTTCACAGCTCATGAACAGGGATTGATCTGACAGTCGGGAATTTTGCCACCTCACAAACTAGAAATTTTTAAACTTAAAAAAAAAAACATTCCCACTGCACTGTACATTAATGGTTTGGTCTTCTGACTTGAAATTTGCAGGGTATTAAGGGGATGCCATAAAGACATGAATTATGCTATTTAGGTGTTGGAACATTAAGTGGTCCCATAGATATGCCATCATGAATTTGAAATTTTTCCCATGGGATAACATTATGCTGGCCATCATGCCTTTCAGCGCCCATATCTTGAAAACAGTTCGAGATATGGATTTTTCATCGCCAAAAAAGTACATGAGTAGGTTGGAAAGCCATGAATAATAATAATTGTTTTCTAGCTTGTAGGGTTACTGAGATATTTTGAAAATAGCATTCCAATTGCTCATTTTCATGTCCATTGGGCCGGTATTATGCCCTCAAAGTTAGCAACCACAGAACTTTTTTGGAGCCCATATCTCATAAACAGTGCAATATATGGATTCAGTTGATTATGTTACATGCAGTACTCACTGTCATGATTACAATAACACTTGATTTTTTCTATCTGCAACAGTTCGAGATATTGGCAAATTAGTATTACATGGGTTTCTTGCCCTATAGGGCTGCTGTATGGCTCTGAAGCTATGTGTAAGTGGAGCACAGGCCCAGAGGGCCTGTGCTCCCATAAACGTATATCATTATTCAGAAATGGGCAGTTTGGTGGGAGCATGGGGTCCACGCTCTCACCAACACATGCTATTTACTACTTATATTATACTTTTTCCAAAAGTAAGGGCATTCATTGCAAAAAACTTCATTTAATGCATCAGTTAGGGTGAAAGTAACAAAAGTGAGGAAATTAGACATTTGGGTTGAGCTCCTAACCCCCCACTACCCCAACCCCTCATCCTCCACAGACCGACAGATGCCTGGGGTGTGCTAAGGGGTTGTGAGGCCTAACTCTCACCCCATTCTCCTTTACTGTAACATGTCAACCTGCTTACACATGAAATGTGGTGAGAGTTGGGCCTAGTGACCCCATGGCACACCCTGGCATCTGTTAGTCTTTGGAGGATGGGAGGGTGGTGTGGTGGAGGGGTTAGGGGTTCAACTCTAACATCTAATTTCCCAACTTTGGCCACTTTAACCCTAACTGATATATTAAATGAAGATTTTTTGCAATGAATATATATATATATTTATCATATTAAAAAATATCTCCGTGTATTAAAAACATAGAAACATAGATTTTTTTTGCCCGCCAAGTCTGCACAGATGTTCCCTTTCCTACTCTGTCTGCACAGACCCTCCCTGTTCTCTGGTGATCCTCCCACCACCTTGCCTATTTACCAGTATTCTGTTATGCATATCCAATACATGCTCAAATCCCCACAATGTTTTTACTCCCACCATCTCTGCTGGCCGACTGCTCCTGGCATCTACTACTCTTTCAGTGAAGAAGTACTTCCTCACATACCTGCTAAACTTCCCTACTTCCTCCTTCATTGCATGCCCTGTGATCTTAGTGCACTTCCTCATTTGAAATAGATTCCCATCCTGTACCTTGCTCACCTCTATGGGTAACTGTTGGTCTCTATCATAGCTCTGTACTGCCACCTCTGTTTCAGGGTGTACATGCTGAGATCCCTCAGTCTCTGCTCATATGGATTTGATGTAACCCCTACACCATTTTTGTTACCCTCCTCTAGACTGCCTCCAACCTGTCTATATCCTTTCTGAGATGCAGCCTCTAGACTTGGACATAGTATTTCAGATGAGGTCTCACCAGTGACCAATACAGTGATAACACTACTTCCCTCTTCCTGTCAGAGATACCTCTCCCTATGCACCCCAGCATCCCACTGGCCTTGACCACTGCCTTGTCACATTATACCCCCCACTTTGAGGTCATCAGATATAACAATGCCAAGGCCTCTTTCCTGCTTAGTGACCCTCAATACCCACTGCCATTTTATGCTCAGCTCCTGTGTTTCTATGCCCTAGGTGCATGATTTTGCACTTTTTGGCATTGAACCCCAGCTGCCATGCCCTTGACCGCTCCTCAAGTTTTTAAAGGTCCTTACTTATGCTCTTGCTCTCCACCCCCTCCTGAGTATTCACCCTATTACAGATTTTGGTGTCATCTGCAAAAAGGCATACCTTCCCCTTCAGGTCTTCTGTAATGTCACTTATGCAGACATTGAAGAGGACAGGACCCAGTACTGAAACCTGTGGCGCCCCTCTTGTCACTCTCACCCCATTAGATTGTATATCATTTATCACCTGTGACAAGGTTGAGTAAAGTCCTGGCACATTTGTTATGCATAGTAAGTAAAAAGCAAATATCTGTTCTGTCCTCTCCTATTTCAGTTACTTGTGTCTCTCTGTCTCTGTTAATCTCTCTCCTGTCTGTACAATCAACTTTTCTTGTAGCACCGAGGGTCTAAACAATCTGAATGGTCCCACACTTCTCCTCTGCCATCTCCTTCCCTTCATGTGCTATTTCTGGTTTTCCTTTCTCTCCCTTGCTTCTTTGTGGATCTTTGTGTGAGACTGGATTTCCTGGTTTGCAAATGTATGTACTTATTGCTGAAGTGTTGCAGAAAGATTTTTTTGGGGGAGGTCTTAGAAAGACAGCAAGATGAAACAGAGAGTTGACCTTGAGAAACCTTTTGAACTCCTCAAGCTTGTTAACAAATTGCCAACAAGAGATCAACCAGACATAATGTTCTATTTTGTCACATTGTTTTGTGAGAGTCAGTCTGTTTCATTTGTTACACCTGCTGAGCCTGGGTGTATTCTACACAGGAAAGAAATTAACAAACTTGATACATTTTATAAAAAACAGGATGTAAAGTTAAAAAACTTTCAGGCAAAGAGATCTTGTAAAAGAACTGTCTCTACAAATATATATATATATATATATATATATATATATATGCAATTAAGTTTATTTTTAGTGCAGGATCTGGCAGCACAATAAAAAAAAAGAATGCAGGCATCAACAATGGTTGCGTAGCATACTTAGTCCTCAATGTAAAACAGGAAAAAAAAAGACACCAACCCCCCTGTAGTAATAATGCCAATGTCCCTCCCCCTCCCCACCCCACTAATATGCACAGTTTTTATTTATCAAATTGCAGCAAGGAACACTTTACCCAGGCAACATTTTATAGTTCTTCTTATTGCCAAAAAGAAAGAGAGGAGAAACAAGGAGAGATGAAATAAGGAAAGGTGGAGGAGGATGGGGTAAGGAAGTGGGGAATAAAGAGTTAGTTTAGAAACCAAATTTGTCTTTAAGAATAGAAAAAAGGGGCCCCAAAATTTCTGGAATCTTTTCCAGGAATGAGAGGCTCTAGCCACACACCGTTCTACATTCATGGCAGTAAGGAATTCAGCCCACCGTTCTCCAAAAGATGTGACCCTGGAGACCATGGCAAATTGCAATTTTTGGGAGAACGTGGGAATAGAAAAATATAGTCCTAAAAGGCAGGTATCCTCCTCAAAATAAGGGGATAAATTTAGGTAGAGTGAAATGTTTTTTAACCATCTCCCAAAATTTAGAGATCTTAGGACATGACCAAAGCATATGGTATAATGTAGCATTGTCGGCTCTACTATCATTACAGATAGCGGAGGATACCCTACCCATTCTATATAGCTTACTGGGTGTATAATGGATGTTATGAAGTATGTTGAATTGGATGCTCCTCAAGTGATCCTGTTTAATTAGAGTAAAAATATCAGACCAGATTGTTTTCCATGACTTATCTGAAAACAGCTTGGAAAAATTATGCTTCCAGTAATAAGTCACAGGAGAAGGGTTAGTCCAGGGACAATGAATAATTTCATGATATAGTTTGGAGATCAGTTTTTGACCTTTAGATAATTCCAAGAAGGTAGCTAGAAAGGTACCTGCTTTATCTGACTATGGAGGTTTACCAAGGAAGGCTTTAATGCAGTGGTGTATTTGAGATAATTGAACCCTGTTTTCTACTGGTGGATGCCCTCTCTATGCATTCCAGTATCCCCCAGCCCTCCTTACTGCCTTCTCACATTGCTGGCCCACCTTTATTTTATCTGATGTGACTACCCCCAGGTCCCTTTCCATTTTTGTTGTTGTTAGTATCTCACCCCCCATTGTGTACTCTTCCCCTGGGTTTTTGTTTCCCAGGTGCATTACTTTGCACTTCTTTGCATTGAATCTAAACTGCAATACATTTGACCATTCCTCGAACCTTGCCAAGTCCCTTTTCATCCTTTCCACCCCACTTTGCATATCAACCCTGTTGCAGATCTTTGTGTCATCTGCAAAGAGACATACTTTCCCCTTCTAGTCCCTCTGTAATGTCACTTATAAAGACATTAAAAAGGACCGTCCCCAGTACCTCACTAGTAACCCTTCTTTCTTCACTGTGGACTCCATTTACTATTACCCGCTGTGTCCTGTTGTCCAGCCAGTGTTTTACCCAGGCTACCACCCTGGGACCCACTCCCAGGCTGGCTAATTTATTAATCTTTTGTGCAGGACTGTGTCAAATGCCTTGCTCAAGTCTAGGCAGGCCATGTCCACAGCCCCTCCCTGGTCTACTACTTTGGTCTCCCAGTCAAAGAAATCAATTAGATTTGTCTGACATGACCTTCCCACTGTGAATCCATGCTGCCTTGGGTCCTGCGCCCCACTGGTCTCTAGGTACTCATCAGTTCTTTCCTTCAGCAGTGATTTCATCATTTTTCCCTACCACAACTGACTTGTCTGTAGTTTCCTGCCTCTGTCTTGCTCCCACTTTTGTGAAGGGGAATCACATCCACCCTCCTCCAGTCCTCAGGTACCACACCATCCTCCCATGCTTTATTAAAAAGGGAGTCAGCGGTGTTACTAGTTCTTCCATTAGTTCTTTTAGAATTCTGGGGTGAATCCCATCAGGCCCCATTGCTTTATCCACCTTCAGTTTTAAGAGTTCTTTCAGAACCCTTTCTTCTGTGAAAGAACTAATATCAACCCTTGTATCCAGAGTGCTTCTATTGACTGGATTAGGTATCTCCCCTTGCTTTTCCATTGTGAATACTGAACAGAAGTATTCGTTCAGTATTGCTGCTTTTTCACTGTCTCTCTCTGCCCAACCACTTTCCTCTTTATTCAGCCTCAGTATCCCTGAATTAGTCTTTCTTTGCTCCCTAATGTACCTATAAAAGGTTTTATTCCCCTTCTTAACCAAGTTGGCTATCTTTTCCTCAGTTTGGGCCTTTGCTATTCTGACTGCCTTCCCCGCTTCCTTCTGCTTTAACTGGTACAGTTCTCTGTCCTGTTCCTTCTGTGTTTCCTTATACTTCCTGAATTCTATCTCTTTCTCTCTTACCTTCCCCGCTACTTCTTTTGAGAACCATAGAGGTTTTTTCTTTCATTTTGATTTGTTTATTTGCTTCACACAAAGGCTTGTTGCCTCTGTGATGGCGGTTTAATGTCTCCCCATTGTTGCTCCACCCCACCTTCTTGCCTGTTTGCTAGTGTGTTTCTGAGGCATTCTCCCATTTTGACAAAATCAGCCCTCCTGAAGTCCAGTACCTTCACTTTTGTGTTACTTGACTCTACAGCTAAGTTTATTGTGAACCACACTGTTTGGTGGTCGCTTGTTCCCAGATGGCTACCCACTTCACGATCAGAGATCCTCTCTCCATCCCCATTTGAGAGTACCAGGTCTAAGATTGTTCCCTCCCAAGTGGGTTCCAAAACTAGCCGTCTATGGCATGCCCCCTTTAGGGCATCGAGAATGGCCCTGCTCTTGGATGTGGCTGCAGCAATGGTGCACAAGTTAGCATCTGGCTTATTCAGGTCCCCCATCAGCAAATCCTTCCCTTTCTCTGCCATCCCAAGGATGTCTTCTATCATTTCCTTGTCTTTTTCCTCCCCCTAAGATAGGGGTCTATATACAACCCCTGTGCAGATTGTGGAGCCATTTCCAGTCTCCAGGGTGACCCACAGTGCCTCCTCTCCTTCCTGTTTACCCTTCAGTTGTGTTGCTTTGATCCCTTCCCTTACATAGGGAGCTCCTCCTCCTCCTCTTCTTCCCTCCCTGTCCCTCCTGAGAGAGTTGCAGCACAGCTTTGCCCTGGTTGAGTCCTGGCTTATAGAATGCAAGTTAATCCTGAACGATAAAAAGACCAAGGTGATGTTATTTGCAAATTCTTACAAGCATAAATCAGCTCAGCTCACCATCCTTAACAACTGTCATGATCCTCTGGGGCAAGTACACAACTTCAGGTACCTAGGTATTACACTTGACAGCACCTTATCTTTTAATAACCACATAAACATAATTTCTAAAGCTGTTAATACTTGAATAGGGCACTGTCACAGCCTTGCTTTTGATGCACTCCATCTTACTGTCAACAGCTCTGTCCTCTCTCTCGTAGACTATGCGCTAGTCATTTATGAAGCAGCTACTGACACTTGTCGTAAATGTATTAAGGCCTCAGTAAGGCCCACTGATTAGTTTCTGGGGCTCACAGGTACACCCACACCTGCAATCTGTATGCCCAAACCTACTGGCTGAATTTTAGTGGCAGGATCATGCACCAGACCTGCCTACTAGGTAAGAAGATCTGTCTAGGTCTAACCCCTCCAACAACATGACACCTCCTTACCCCAATAACCAATCCTTGAAGGGACGAAGCACAACTAGACTTACCTATCAGGCCCCATTCAGTCAGACTAATCAAGCGCAGCTGACCTTTCTTCTACCTCCCACCTGGCTATCTGATCTCCCTCTTGATGTACAAACTGCCTCTAAGATAGGGCAATATAAACGTAACCTGAGACTGTATTTTCTTTCTCTTAACCACTGTGAATGCCCAACTTGAGCTACTTCACCCTCATGTATCCCCTCATTTCCTGGCTAAACAGCTGCCACTTTCTACACCCCCCCCACCATAAGTACATCTCTCTTGACTTGTTTCCTCTCTACTTCACCTCTCTCTCTCTGCAGCTTTAGAACCCTGATTTCCACCTATTCCCCCTCCACCCTTGTTCCCATTTTTCGCTGTTACATTTTATTTTTTTCTAGCTGACCCATGTTACCCTATTGACTTTGACAAATTTATTCTTCACCACCTATTATCACATACTGACACATTGTTGAAGTTTGTCTTAGCTTTTACCCTGGTATCTATTTTTGGCTCTATTTGCCATCTTTGACAAAGTCTGGTATAATGATGGCTCTGATTGTTTTATGATTTTTGTAATATCCATATCATGTTTTTGTTACACTGTTGTATTCAGCTAATTGTTATGATCTCTTTTGGACATGGGACCTTCATAAATGAGTCTCTGACTCAGATGTATTCCAAGACTGTAATAAATAAAATAAATAAATTGCATTTGGTAGGTTCTGAGACCTTGCAAGGAGACTGTGTGTCAATTATATTAATTGTTTGCTGTCAGAAATGGCAAAACTGACCCTCAATATCTTATTACCAACGTGTATATATCTATTTTGTTAACAGTTATAAACTGTTACTTTTATATTACTGTTTGTTTTATGATTCTTTATACCCTACCTGCTTTATGTTAATTTTGTTAGTACTGCTATTATTGTTGTTTTTGCACTTTACTGTATTGTTTGTTGTTGCACTCCAGGGTTGACCCTGAAAAAGGGACTGCAATTGTTTTAGTGGACTTAACCCAGTTACCAAAACTCAATAAATAATATCTGTACTTAAAGTCAAATTCCATTTTGTTTATTTGTTATTTGATTCTAGGATTACAAATACCTTTGAGCTGAAGCTCTTTTACAAAGGTTCCAGATCAGTAAGTACAGACATACAGGTCTTACAGGTCATAGAGGTTACATACAGGTCACACAGGTTACATACATTATAAAACAATCAGTAACACAATCGTCATAACATGTTATTACAAGGACTTTACATTGCAATGGGAAGATGTAGGCAACAAAGAAAATGTTAGTATGAGGAGTAGCTAGGAAAAAGGGGGGAGGGTGGGATAAAGAAGGCAGCCAAAGCAGCTTTTATCAAGACAGAGCAGGGGTAAGAGCAGATATTGGGCATGGTAGGGATGAAGTGCTACGAAGGTTGGCCATAGAAGACAGTAGAGACTATGGGCAGTAGTGTGGAGAGTACCGTATTAAGCAGGGCATTCACAGGTGCTTGAGCCTGCTAATGAGAGGCGGAGCTTAGTCTTGAAAGTGCCCAGAGTTGGAGAGTTAGAGATGTCAGTAGCAGACTGTTTATCCAGCTGGGGGCCCTATAGGCAAAGGACCTTTGGCCTTGGGTTGTGTGGCCGTAAGGGACTTGCAGGGTTATGGGTTTGAGCTCCTGGTGTTACAGTAGTTGTTGACTCTGAGTTTGAGGAGGAGCAGACCCCTGGAGAGCAAAACCCATAATTATTTTCTTTGCTGCGATGCAGGTTTGATACTTTATTCGGTTGTTGAGTTCCAGCCAACTAGTTTGGGAGTAGAGGTCGTAAGTATGGGTTAAACTGTGGGCTCCAGTGACGAGTCGACAGGCATTATTCAGGGAGGATGAAACACATTTGAGCGAGGTGGCAGAGGCGGAGCCATTGATAATGAGTCCATAGTCTATAATACTAACAATAGAGCTCTAGATGGCAACAGACAGGGCTTCAGAGGTTAGATGCTTCCTATGGTGGAAGAGAAGGCCCAGTCTGGTGTTAGCCACTTTTGCCATATTATTAATATGGTCAGCATAGGAGAGTTTGGAGTCAAGGGTGAGGCCAATGTTTTTAAAGATATGGACTTGTTCTAGGGTAACTCCTTCCTTGGGTTTTATGGAGATGTGATACTGGTTATTCTTGCTGTATGGACTGCCGACAAGCATTGTTTTTGGTTTCTTTGGTTCAGGATCAGCTTATGTTTTAAGAACCAATTTTTGACTGCAGTGAAACTCCGCTGGAGGTTCTCTTGTAGCTGATTTGAATCATGGTGGGAGGTTAGGATAATAGCATCATCAGTGTAGAGCAAGATTTGTTCTGGACAGGAGTCTGGCAGTGTGTTCAAAAAAATGCTGAAGAGGAGGGGGCCCAATATAGAACCCTGGGGGACACCAGACCAGACAGGTCTGGCATCTGAGAGACTGTCCGCAATTTTCACTCTTCAGGACCGGTTATCTAGGTAGCTTTTGAACCAGTTCAGAGAGTTGGGTGAGAGTCCCGCAGACTGTAGCTGGATGAGCAGGAGACGATGGTTGACTGTATCAAAGGCCTTTGTTAAATCAATGAAAGCAGACCCAGTTTGTTGTCCATTATCCAGTGAGTGGTGGATGGTGCCAGTAAATCCAAGTATTGCCGTGGTGGTACTATGACTGTTTCTAAAGCCATGTTGCTGCCTGCACAGGATGTTGTTCATGCCCAGGAAGTTGGTAAGCTGGTCTACAACTATACATTCCAGGGTCTTAGAGAGTGGAGGTAGGATGGAAGTTGGATGGAAGTTCTCATGTGCAGTTTTGACACCACTTTTATGTATGGGGTTACTGTAGCAGATTTCCATTTGTCCAGGAACTGGCTGAGTCTGAGGGAGAGGTTGAAAATCCTGGTCAGCGGCAGGAGTACTTCATCAAGGGTGAGTGATAGAAGTCTATGGTCAAGGAGTCGTTACTAGATCTGGACTTACTTATGGCTTTGGTAACATAGCGCACCTGGTACATCTTGACTGATTTAAAGTAAAAGGAGGGTGGCTAGTGGGGGCAGAGGAGGTTGGGGAATTAGGAGAGTCATCCTCTTTGAAGAAATCAGGTGGAAGTCCAGAACTAAGGTCTGTGAAAGCAGCATTAAATGAGTCAGCAATGATTTTCGGGTCTTGAGTGGTCGTACCATTAATGCAGAGTACGGATTGGGGGATTTGGACTGCTTGTCAGTGACTTCTTTTATGTTATTCCAGACATCTCTTCCATTGCCCCAGGAGCTTGCAAGAGCATTTTTGAAGAAGGCCGATTTTGTTTGCCGGATAGATTTGGTACAGTCGTTTCTGCATGTTTGTAGTTATTGATGTCGATTTGTCTTCCAGTATTTCTGGTGAGCTCCCAAAGATGGTCCCTTGCCTTCAGTCATTTTAGGAGGTCACCTGTGAGCTAGGGTTACAGACAGCCTTTACTTTTCACTTTTTAGTGGAGCAAATATGTTGCAGGCTTCATTGAAGATGCTGATGAAATGGTCCAGAGCAGTGTTCACATTAGTGGCTGTGAGGATTGGTGACCGTCCTATAGGAGAAGGTGGGTTTTTAGTGTGCTAACTGTCCATGAGGTAGAACTTTTCTAGCTATGGTTTTTTGGGGGGGGGGGTTGGAGAATTTGTTGGACCAGGAGCAGCTAACAGGAGAGTGGTCACTGAGAGAGTCTGGAAGGACAGTGGTGTTTGTAATCTGGGTGGGGTGGCTGGTAAGGATCCAATCCAGAAGGGTGCAGGTTCCAGTTTTATAGTTTTTTCTGGTAGAGGAGTCGACCATTTGGGTGAGGATAGCTGCTGCTATGGTGTCCCTGTGGGCCCCGGCCTCAGCAGCAGGCCAATTTATATTAAAGTCCCCAAGAAGGATAGATTCTGTGCCTGGTGAGAGGGACTTAACATAATCAAGAACTGCATTGAGCCCACTATCTTCCTCTTTAGGTGGAATGTAGATCGTAACAACAGTGAGGGCTTTGTTCGGAGCACCAAGAAAGAATTTTAATGGGAAGTATCTGCGCCTTAGTGGTTTGGGGAGCAGAGCTGATGTGGTGTCCCTGGAAGGTATCCTTTAGGTAGAGGACACAACTGCCACTCTTTTTGTTGCTCATGAGGTCGATATATTGTACCCAGGAGGGTGATGACATGGTCAGGATGGATGAGGAGAGGCTGGTTTCACTCAATTAGATGTCTGGATTGTGTTGGACAAAAGCCTGAAGGCATCTATTTTATGGAGGAGGCTACAAATGTTGAGTGAGATGATTGTGAGGGCTCCTGTGTTTTTGCTCTGATATGTTGCCTTGGTAGTAGCTGGGCCAGGTTTGGGTGAATGTTGCCAGACATTAGTAGGAGAAGATGGATAAACTTAAGAATACTCATGTGATTCCCTAGCCAGACATTTACGCCTTAGTGTCAGCTGAGATCGTAGTTGGAAGATGCGTCATGAGAAATGACGAAGTAGAGTTCAGGGTAGTGAGGAGTGGGTGGGTGGGGTACCTTGCTTCCATAGGTGAGATAGTACAATTCAGTAGGAGTGTGGGGCCGGGTGGGTGGCAAAGTTGTAGATGTAGAGCACCTAGGTGTCGATAAGTGGGAATGGGTAGATAACTGATAGGGCAGAGGGAAGCAGGATCTGGGGGTGAAGTAGTAAGAGGGAAAACATAGAACCATAGAAACATAGAGGTTGATGGCAGATAAGGACCGAAGACCCATCCAGTCTGCCTATTTCTTTTCTACCTTATAAATGTGCCATCAGCCTTTGCTCTGTCAGTGGCCTCATCTATTCATGCTCATCTGTATTGCTCCCTTATGCCTATCCCATGCCTGTTTGAAGCCCTGCACTGTATTCATAGCCACCACTTCCTGAGGTAGGCCGCTCCATGCATCCACCACTCTTTCTGTGAAAAAGAATTTCCTCACATTCCCCCTTAATCGGCCTCCTTCTAATCTCATGCTGTTTCCTCTTGTCCTGCTATTTTTCTTATATTTAAACATGTTAGACTCTTTCACCTTGTTAATGCCCTTAAAGTGTTTGAATGTTTCGATTATATCACCTCCCTCCCTCCTTTGCTCTAGGGTATACATATTGAGCTCCGTTAATCTGTCCTCATATGTCTTCTGATGCAGTCCCAGCACCATTTTGGTTGTCCTTCTCTGGACTACCTCAATTTGGTAAATGTCCTTGTGAAGGTGTGGCCTTCAGTACTGCACGCAGTACTCCAGATGGGGCCTAACCAGTGTCTTGTAAAGATGGATTATTACCTCCCTCTTACGACTTGTGATACCCCAACTAATACACCCTAACATCCACCTAGCCTTATCTACTGCTTTAGAGGTCTGCTTGGATGATTTCAGGTCATCAGTGATGATGATGCCCAAGTCTCTTTCTTCCTTTGTGACTGCCAGCAACTCCCCTCCCAGACTATAGGTGGCTTCAGGGTTTCTCTTCCCTATGTGCATGATCTTGCACTTCTTTGCACTAAATCCCAGTTGCCACTCTTCTGACTATTTTGCTAGTTTATCCAGATCTCTTCTCATTCTGCCCACCCCATCTGGATCATCTACTCTGTTGCAGATCTTGGTGTCATCTGCAAACAGACAAGCCTTACCCTCTAGTCCATCTGCAATGTCACTAATGAAGATATTGAAGAAGACTGGTCCAAGGACTGATCCCTGAGGTACCCCACTTGTGACTTGCAGCTCTTCTGACTGTATACCACTTACCACCACTCTCTGTTTTCTACCCGACAACCAGTTTGCCACCCAGTTGACCAACTTCTGACCCACCCCGAGCCTATCCAGCTTATTTATCAATCTTCTATGTGGAACAGTGTTGAAAGCTTTGCTGAAGTCAACTGCCCCCTTGGTCCACCACTCTGGTTACCAGTCAAAGAAATGTGTGAGATTAGTTTGACAGCACCTTCCTATGTAAACCCATGCTGTCTTGGATCCTGTGCCCTATGGATTCCAGGTGTTGCACTATCCTTTCCTTAAGGAGTGCCTCCTAATCTTGCCCACTACAGAGGTAAGACTGACTGGTCTGTAGCTCCCTGCCTCCTCCCTGCTACCACTCTTGTGGAGCGGGATCACATGAGCCCTTCTCCAGTCTTCTGGGACCTCTCCTGTGCTCAGAGACTCACTAAACAGTTCTGCTAATGGCTCTGCTGGTTCCACCCTTAGCTCCTTAAGTACCCTGGGATGTATGCCATCAGGTCCCATTGCCTTGTCCACCCTGAGCTTAGTGAGCTCTTGCAGGACCCTTTCTTCTGTGAAGGGAGTAGTGCTCACCTCCCTCCCCCCTGTGTCCATGGTGCTGAGCAGTGGGCCCTGCCCTACCTTCTCTTCAGTAAATACTGAGCAAAAGTATCTATTTAGGATAGATGCTTTTACAGGGTCCTCCTCCTGACATGCCCCCTTTTCTCCTTTGAGCTTAGCAATACCCCCTCTGGACTTTCTCCCTTCACTAATGTATCTATAGAAAGTCTTGTCACCTTCTTTTACTGTTCGTACTAGTATTTCCTCAGTTTGGGACTTTGCCTGCCTTACTGCCTTCACTGCTTCACTTAGGGCAGTTTGGTATGCCACCCGATCTTCATCCCGCTGTGTTCCCTTATATTTCCTGAAGGCCAGCCTTTTGGCTCTGACCTACTGTATTTGAGAACCAAAGTGGTTTCCTTCTTCTTTTGCACTTCCTTTTCTGCCTAACACAATGGGATGATGCTTCAAGTATTGCATCCTTAATGCTTGCCCACTTTGCCTGTACCCCCTCACCTGTGTTTATTTTTGCCATGGCTAGCTTAACTCTGTTGGCCATCTTATCAAAGTCAGCTCCTCTGAAGTCCCATATTTTTGCCTTGGAATGGGATGATTTAGATGTAGTCGCCAAATTGAACCATACCATGTGATGGTCACTGGCCCCCATGTGACCTTCTACCTGGAGATCTGTGATCCCTTCCCTGTTACTCAGCACTAGATCTAGGATAGCCCTGTCTCTTGTGGGTTGTTGTACCAGCTGTTTGAGGCCCTCCCCCTGCTGGGAATCTACCATGTGTCTAGTTCTGGCAGATGTTCCTGCTGGTATTGACCAATCTGTATCCGGCATGTTGAAGTCTCCCATTATCAGAACCTCCCTTTAGCTGCCATGTTTTGTATATCTTCTAACAGTAATGTGTCTATGTCCTCCCCTGGTCTGGGGCCTGTAGACAACCCAGTTCTTACGGGTTGTCCCATTTCCTGTTTCCAGGGTTACCCACAGTTCTTCTGGCTCCTTATGTGTATTCTGAATTTCTGTAGCTTTGATATTTCCATTGACATACAGGGCCACTCCACCCCTCCTTTTGCACCTTGGTCTCTTCTGAACAGTACATAGCCAGGTACTGAAGTCTCCCAAGTGTGGTTACTGGTAAACCACATCTCACTAATTGCTACTATGTCCAGTTTAGCCTCTGATATTATTGGCTGAAGTTCTGGGATCTTATTTCCCAGGCTGTGAGCATTTGTGTACATGATTTTCCATTGGCCAGATATCAGTGTGTTAGTTGTTGGGTGAGGTTTGGCATTTCCCCTGTGCGTCGTATGGGGAGACAGACCTTTTTTCTTACCTGGTGATGCAAATGAACTGCAAACATGCTGAATCCCTGTTTAACCAGTAGCTGAGGGGGGAAGGGTGTTCTTCCCATTCGACGTATGGGATGCTGCACCCCTCTCCCCATTTGCTAGCTTAAATATTCTGCAAAGACATCAAACTTCTGCCCCAATGTACTGACTCCCTCCTTAGTCAGATGCAGGCCATCAAATTTGAAGAACTTTCACTCCCAGAACTGTTGCCAGTTCCCTACAAATCTGTGTCCTTTTTCCTGGCACCAGCCCTTGAGCCACATGTTTAGCTCCCCTATCTCCCCTTCTCTGACCTTCCGTCCATCTGCCCCCCTCTCCCAGACTGGCAGGATCTCAGAGAAGGAGATGTCGGACGAAATGGATGATAGTTTGTCACCCAGTCTGGTCAGGTGTTCCTTGGTCTTCATAACTGACGGCTGGCAAGATCATTAGTCCCTATGTGTACCAGGACGTCAATGTTTTCTCCTGCTTTGTGAACAATTTTAACAATGTGGTCATTGTCTCTCCATGCTGATGTACCTGGGAGACATCTGACCATTACCCTGGCTGGAGATGGGTATCAATTCCCGAATCATGGAGTCTCCTATGATCAGAAGTTTTTTGGATTTCCTTTTTGCTTTTTTTGTTTTGGTTCCTGATTTGGGTGAGTTTTGTTGTGCTAGCTCCTGTGCTGCATTGTCCTGCTCTGCAGTGTCCTCTGCCCCTTTGTTTGATTTCTGAGATAGAGGTAGATACCTGTTTGTAGTGTTTATATGGTTTTTGGAGGTAATATGTTGGAGAGCACAGCGTGATGGGGCACCCGATTTGGCCCTCCTAACGACCTGCCAACTTCCTGGACCAACTACCCTCTGCGGTCAAGGTTCTTCTGTTGGAAACAGGAGGAGGAGGAGAAGGAGGTGTGGGGCACAGGCAGGGTGCATGATTAGTTGACAGGGAGGATTGGAGAGAGAGCACCAGGAAAAGCAGGGTAGAGAGGGGGGAAGCTAGACAGGGAAGAGGGCAGAGGAGAGGAGCCAGGGATAGTCAAAAGTGGGACGAGAAGACAACAGAGAATAGGATGGCCAAGGAGTGAGCTAGAAAAGGAGGCAGTAGTGATTTAAAGGGAGAGGAAAAAGGAAACAGTGCAGGGGAGTGCAGCACAGGGTATAGTGGGCTGGGATGAGACGAGGATAGATGGGGGAGGGACCAGAGGGGTCAAGGGCGGCACCCTATTGGAGATGAGCAACAGGGAGAAGTAAAACAGGGGTGTCAGGAGAGTCTATTTAATAAAGATCGGGGAGGAGGGGGGGCAGACATAAATTTTCTGCCGCAGCCGCTTGAATACAATGGGCGCAGCAGCCCTGACTCCGGAAACTTGCAGTGGGCCAATCTCTGAGTAGCAGAATGGACAGGGGTCCAATTAGGGGAACCACAGTGAGCAACAGCCAATGGCTGCAGCTCACAGCAGCCCCAGGAAGTCAGGAAATCTTACCCGGCTTCTGTGTCCTACAGGTGGCCTGGAGGTATGCGGCTGAGCAGCTGGTGGAACCATGCTGCAGCCGAATTGAGCAGGGGGCTCAAGAACCCAAAGGACAAGGTCAGAATCCAGCTTCTGTGTCCTATGGGCAGCCTGGAGGTGTGCGGCCGAGTGGTTGGTGGAGCTGTGTCACGGCTGAATTGAGCAGGGGGCTCGAGAGCCCAAAGGACAAGGGCAAGATCTGGCTTCTGTGTCCTACTGGGGGGCCTGGAGGTGTGCAGCTGAGCGGCTGGTGAAGCCGTGCCACGGCTGAATTGAGCAGGGGGCTCGAGAGCCCAAAGGACAAGAATCTTTGTGAAAATTGTGGACTTTAATGAAAATTACATAAAGCTGGGCTTTTCTAATTTTACTCAGCCTCATCTGTGGGATTCTATTTAAAGGGTATGGGTATGAAATGCAGGTAGTACAGGGAGTCACCAGGTTCATGAGTTAGATATATAGTTGATAGTAGTTGTTATCAAGCTACTGGAGGGGGTTCAGAGGAGGGAAGCAAAGATGATATATGGAATGGAGGGGAGAGACTATGAGACCAGGTTGGGAGACTTGAATATGTACACCCTGGAGGACAGAACAGACAGGGGGGGCATGATAGAGACATTCAAGTATCTGAAAGGAATAAATAAAGATGGGGTAGATGAGGTCTTTAAACTATGGAGGGGGAAGGGCACCAGAAGGAACAGGCTAAGAACAGAGGGGGGGAGATTTAGGAGGGAAATAAAGAGACACTATTTCACAGAGGGGGTGGTAGCAAAATGGAATGCACTACCAGAATGGGTAGTTTCATGTAAATCTGTGAACAGCTTAAAACGGCATGAGACAGGGAACAGGGAGAGTGAGGGTGGAGAAGTGGAAGACATTGGGGGACAAATGGGAGGGATGGAGCAGCTGCAAACTAGGGGTGCTAGCTGCACACTTGAGCAGATAGACCAGATGGTTTGTTTCTTCTGGCACATTCATATGTTCGTGAGTTTCATGAAGAATGGACAGCTGAGCTGGATAGCACAGCAGTAGTAGACCACAGAGTTGGAGCAAGGAAGCACACAGTGTCAATAATTCCAACCTGAATGCAGGATATATAAGGATCACACGAGTAAACTGATGATCCTGGGAGACTAACGACATGCAGATCTGGGATTTAGTCTTCAAAAGTTATAGTGGGGAAGACAATGACTGGGGCACTGGGGATTCTGGCTGTTCCAAAAGGGTAGGTTGATAGGAAAATAGTAGGTGACTCTTGTTTTAAATTAGTTTGTCACTGTAAAGAACACAGAGGATATCTTTGGGGTCAGTAGTTCTACTGAGTAAATCTGACTATGCTAAGAGAGAAGGGGGGGGCAAAATATTCACCCATAGAAGAACAGCAGTACTGCATAAAGCTCAGCCCAGCATATCAAATGACGTAGTGATACATGCAATCTGTATATTCAATTGAACAAAAAGAATTCTGGATGATTCCTCTATATGCTAGCATAAATACCTGAGAAAATGTTATATATATATATATATATATATATATATACACACATACATATATATTTACTGTAAATTTAAAAACACTAAACCAAATTATCCACTTGTGTTAGACACATTGATACACATCATATATGCATGCCAAATGTTAAGTCAATGCCTGCAGAAGCAGAGAAGTCAGAAACATCCATATTTTTAAGTTTCCACAAAAGTTTGCAAATATTTACATTGTAAATTTTGAACCCCTGTAAATTAAACATCTTTAATCCAATTTTCCATATTTAGTTGATTCTATAACTATAACCACCTGTGATTGTTTGTTTACCTGTCTTTGCACCATGACGA
Organism: Neoceratodus forsteri; assembly: GCA_016271365.2. Lineage (NCBI taxonomy): Eukaryota > Metazoa > Chordata > Ceratodontiformes > Ceratodontidae > Neoceratodus > Neoceratodus forsteri. The sequence continues at coordinate 81,431,454 of CM057455.1, forward strand.
GGAGCCTTTGGAAATGAGCCTTGACTCAAAGGTTTGCAATTCGGATACCATTAAATAAATAAATAAACAAACAAATAAATAAATAAATAAAAGGTTATTCATGCTAATTTACATGTCTACCTCCAATGGTGCCAGAGTTATATGTAAGTAAAAATGTCATGAAATTTACCGGAAAAAATAAAATGATGGATTTTAAGCACATATAATTTTGAGATGATGCATCCTAATGTAATGCAAATGGGCACACTGTTAGAACATCTACCATCAAGTAATCTTACCAACTGTAAGATCTCTGCACCAATAGTTGGCTGAGGTATATGCAGATACAATTTTTCATGAAATGTCCCTCAAAAAATAAAATGACAGAGTTTGAGTACCTATGATCTTTAGACAATCCATTCCAATGTCATAAAATTTGATAAATTATTTGAACATATATCATCAAGAAATCATGCCAGATTTAAGATCTCTGGCCACTAGATGGCTGAGGTATTGCAGATAAAAATGTTCATGAATTTTCCCACAAAATAAAATGACAGAATGTGATCACCCCTAATTTTAAGACAATCCATCCTAATTCCAGGATATTTGGCACATAATTAGAATTCCTCCCGGACAATAGGCATGTCGAATTTCAGGTCTCTGGTTCAATAGACAGTCAAGTTATACCCAAATTAATACATTTTCAAAATTACATGACATTTCTATGTAATTCTATGAAAATTCATGAGATTTAATCAAAATTCTGTGAACTCAGAATTTTCTCATTTCACACTGCTCTACCGAAGAGAAACACCCATCCTAATCTGTCTGCCCAGGTGATCCCTGCCTATTATGCTTTTGCAGACTCTGACTGGTCTCTGATGACTCTTCCTCCTCTCTGTCCATTTCCTAATATTCCCCCATGTCTGTCCCACACATGATTGAAGCCCCTATTGTCTTCACCTCTACTACCTTGACTAACAGTCTGTTCTAGGCTTCCACCATCCTTTCGGTGAAATTGTAGTTCTCATGTCCCCCTTAACTTCTCCTCCCCTCCAGCTTCATCACATGCCTCTGGTTCAGGTGCTCTTCCTCATTTGAAAGAGACTCTATTCATGCACCCTGTTAACCTCATGAAGTACTTGTAGGTCTTTATCATGTCCCTCTCACTTTCCTGTCTTCCATAGTTGTGATCCTTCATTCTCTCCTCATAGGCCTTTGGTGTATTCCTCTGCACCATTTTAGTTGCCTTCTCTGTGCTGCCTTCACTATGTGTCCTTTTCAGGTGTGCCCTAAAACTGGTCACAATACTCCACTTGGGGTCTCACCAGCAAGTGACAAGTAGAGAGTAGAGTTATTCAGATTTCTGTTGTTAAATTCAGAATCTTTGGATTCTGTTCTATTTTTAGGATTTCAAATTTGTGGTAATCATGGTTGAAAATCCAAGATCCTAAACACACAGACTGATATGGATTTTGAATATCAGAATCCAGTTCCGACTTGGCATATGACTACTTGTAAACCTCCCCAGCAGACTAGTGACTCTGCCAAGTGCCAAAAAGATGCCCTTCCCCCACAACTGTTTTACCCCATTCCTTATTAATTGACTGAGTGACTTCATGAGGGGTTGTACATTAATACAGAAGGCTATAGGTCTGGCTGGAGGTTGCTGTGGTTTCTTGTTCCTTCTGATTTCAAGCCCAGGAACACAGCTCTGTCTGGAGCCAGGCCAGGGAATGCAATTTAATTAATTCATCATGGTCCCTCCCTCCATGAAGTCAGTTGTAGCCCCTAGAACAAGCACTCCCATTCCCATCCCTTCATAATCCCTTCCTGACTGAGTTTAGAGTTCCATTTGAATTCAGTCAGAAATTGAATCTCTCCTACCTCCTACTCCCCTTGGTGTCTGAGAAATAATTTAATAACAATTAAAAAAGGCCCTGAAAGGCCCCCCAATTCCCCAAGGCAGGCTAGGCCAGCATCACTTTCCCAATGTGATTAACTGAGGAGGCTGACCTGAATTAAAATCCTGAGTAAGCAGCATGACCACCCTCTAACACAGAAGAAGGGCACAGTGGAACCTAGGGTTTTATCATATCATGTTCGGACAGAGATGGGAATACCGCAAAGACCATTACAGCGACAAAATTGGCAGTTTGCTGCAATGGCCCCTGGTATTCCTGACACTGCAGTCTCCAAGGATATTGCCCCCTCCCTGAATCAGCTGTGACTTGGGAGTTGGTTATCTATAGTGTGGGGGATGTGAGGACAAAACCTGCCACAAAAATGCTTTCATTCCCAGAAGGCATAATGCTGATTATCAACATTGTGCCACCGCTGTAATGCCATTTGACACAATTTGTATCACTCAGCAAGGTGGAACCAGGTTTTGTTCTAGCTGCCTACCTCAGTTTGCTCAGGTCACACTGGGAAAGTAACAGCAAGCCAGATTGATGGGGCAGCTGTTTTCATTAACTGTTAGTAGATAGATGACGTGGTTGTCTAAATCTTTCTGGACCAAGGAAGAAAAGGCAGCAGTCAAAGACAGCACATTCTTTCTTTGATGAGTGGCCAGGGAGGGAGTCTCAGTCATTGGACTTGGGTTTTGCAGATGGGTAGTGCACTAGGGAGGGATGGATATTGTGCTTGGCTGGGACTGTGCTACTAGCATAGAGGGACTGTGCTGGCAGTGGCTGGGGAGAGTCCTGAGCAACTGAGCATCTGTGCTGTGGGGCAGTGTTTTTTGAGTTGTGATTGCCAGTGGGTACTGGACTGGACCTGGATTTGGATGGCATTTGAAAAGGATTGAACTGGTCCATGCACCTCCAACCAATCAGCAAGCTCCCAATCTGCTTACTCTTTCAGCAGAGAAGAACTTACTTATCGAGGGTGTAGTCTTTGTTTTAATATAACACCACACAAACTCTTGTTTACTGATGCAGTTCAGTTGTGAAATCTGAGTGGGGATGTTTAACTAGTGAGTCAGATGCAAAAATGGAAATTCTAATCCCAAGCACAAACCTGATTCCAATGCCTTCACAGGCATTTGAATGGACTTGGGATTCCAGATCAAAATTTCAGATAAGCCAATGAATACAAACCCAGTGGATTCTATAGAATCCTAGCAACCCCAGCAGAGAGTGCCAATGACTAGAACAATGGCAAGGAAAAGGCTGAAACACTATCCTGGTGTGAGTGCTTTTTACGTCACACAGTGTGCTGTGTAGTTTATTGTTGCAGGTGATCTCCACACGGCCTGGAGAAAGGGGAAGTCAGACATTTTGGGTGACTGGAGCACATGGGACCACATGATATTTGGCACCAAATAGGAACATACCAAGAAGTGCTCAGAAGCAATAAATTAAAGGGACAAAAGTTAAATTGGTGCATATTGGGGTCGGGGACTGAGTGCCAAGTGACTGGAGCAGCTGACATGTAGAAAGTTTTATAAGCTACACTAATCTTCTTTTACTATTTTTGTTTCCGGAGTTTGTTGTTTAAATTGTTGACATTACATAATAGCTTAATATACGGGTGAGTTGAGGTCATTGAGAGAGCTAAATGATTGGAGCAACTGACAGGTAGAGGAGCTGCACATTAACCTGCTTCTAATGCTTTGGCTCCAAAGTTTGTTGTTCGACTTATAAAATCAGTGAAATCAGAGTGCACTGAGGTCAGGTAGAGAGCATCAAATGACTGGAACAACCGGCAGGGAAACGGAAATGGAATAGAGCTCCATTCTGTAAGTTCAAATCATTTCTATTCAAACAGTCCCCAAATAATGAGGCAGTATCCATGCTGCCCCTCCAGATTATTAGGATATCACCCAAACAGCACCCCCATAAGTGGATTTTGGGAAGGAAGGGATTTATAACAGGGTTAAACACCATGGTACCCTCCCACCAAGCCAAAAAGAGGTTGGCAAAAAGGGAGGAGTTACAGCTCGAATTACAGGATAAGATGGGCAACATGTTAAAACAGAAACATACAGAAAACCAATTCCAGAAATATGCTCATATGCTAAGAGTGCCCATCCCAATCATCTCAAAATGCCATACCATATGGCCAATTTTCCTAGCTGAGACAAAATTGTTTGTCCATAGCAGACTTTGAGAGACAAGCTCTGGATCTCAAAAAACACTTTACAGAGAGGGTATAGTGAAAACATTTTAGTTTCTGCCCTAAAAGAGCAAGGAATGTGGAAAGGAACAGATTACTTGATCCTGGAACCAGAGAGACAGGAAATGAACAGCCAGTGTTTTTTTGTTATTGAATATAATCATTTGGCACCAGAGATATCTAATACAGTTGAAAATTTTTGGCCAGTGTTACAAAGGGACCTAGTTTTGTTTAAAGCTCTTGGGAACAGTCCAATAATCATTTATAGGAAAGGGAAAATATTGGTGATATGTTGATACGTAGCCTATACACCAAACTAACCCAGAACATCCATCCAACTTGGATGCCATCAAAACCAACAGGTAGTTTTCACTGTGGCATGTGCAATGTGTGTTGCTATTGCATCATGGGGGAGCTCTTTTGAGCATCCAGTTTCTCATAATAAACTATTGATTAAGGAATTTATTTCTTGCTCAACATGTTATGTTGTCTATATTCCTATAGTTTTGAGACCCATGTAAATAATCTCTGAAAAAGATAGGAATGAAATTGGGAGCAATACGGCATATATCCCATTGCCAAACTAAAAGTGATCGGTTATTGGTTGCTAATCAACTACTTATTCCATTGTTATACAAACATACAAATCTGCCAGCAGAAACAGTCCATCTAAGTCTGCTCAAGTGTGCAACTAGCACCCCTAGTTTGCAGCTGCCCCACCCCTCCTCTTTCTCATCCCACTGCCACCACGCCTTCCCCACCCTCACTCTCCCCTGTTCCCTGTTCCATGCCCTTTTGAAGCTGTTCACAGATTTACATGATACCACCCATTCTGGTAGTGTGTTCCATTTTTCTACCACCTTTGTGAAATAGTGTCTCCTAATTTCTTCTAAATATCCCCTCATCCTTAGCCCATGCCCCTGGTGTCCCTCCCTCCTTAGCTTAAAGACCCCATTTTCCCTATTCTTATTGATTCCCCTCAGATACTTGAATGTCTCTATCATGTTCCCCCTGCCCCTTCTATCCTCCAGAGTGTACATATTCAGGTATCCCAGACTGCTCTCAAAGTCTCTCCCCTCCATTCCACATATTATTTTTGTTGCCCTCCTCTGCACACCCTCCAGTTGCCTGATATCATGCTTTAGGTATGGCCTTCAAAACTGCACACACACTCTAAGTGCGGCCTTACCAGTGATCTGTAGAGGGGTATGTTCACTTCTCACCTGACAAACCCCCTCGCTATGCACCCCAGCATTTTTGTTATCTTTGCAGCTGCTCTCCTGCACTGAACAGTGTTGTTCAATGTCCCTGTTATCATTACCCCAGGTCCTTCTCCTCCTCAGTGATCCCCAGCTTAACCCCCAAGCCAGTATTCTCTCCATGGGTTCTTGCCCCAAAGTGCATAACCTTACACTTCTTTACATTGAACCCACAGCTGCCACCTCTCTGACCACTCCTCTAGCTTGCTTAGGTCCCCATGCAGTTGCTTCCATCCTCCCTCCATCCACCACTGCTCCAATTTTGGTGTCATCAGTGAACAGACTTACCTTGCTCACCACCCCATTTGCAATGTCTGATATGAAGAGCCCAAATAATACTGGCCCCAGCACAGAGCGCTGTGGCACCCCACTCATCACCAGCCTTGGAGATGAGAGCTCCCCTCTCACCACCACCCATTGCAGCCTCCCACTCATCCAGCTTGTAATCCAGTTCATCATTTTTGCCACTACCCCTACACCAGTTAGATTCACCCCAAGTCATCAATGAGGCACCGAATCAAAGGCCTTGCTGAAGTCCAAGTAAAGAATATCCACTGCATGACCCTTAACCAGCTCACCTGTCACCCAGTCATAATATTGTATCAAGTTGGTTTGACAAGGCTTCCCTGAAATGAACCCGTGCTGCCTCACATCCTGGAGGTCATTGTTCTCCAGGTATGACACCAGTCTTCTTTTTAGTATTGTTTCCATGAGTTTGCACACTATGGAGGTGAGACTTAGCAGATGATAATTACCCAGTTCATCCCTTGGCCTGCTCTTGTGTAATGGTACTGCATGTGCCAACCTCCAGTCCAGTGGCACACATGTTAACTCCAGTAATGTGCTATACAGATCTGCCAGCTGCTCTGCCAACACTCCGCCATCTCCCTCAGCACCCTGGGTGGATGCCATCTGGTCCTGGTGTTTGTCTACCTTCAGTTCCCCGGCCCTCTAGGACTCTCTACTTGCCTCAATTCTTCCATCTGTCACCCTCCCCTGTCCCCACCCTCCTGCCAATGGTGGTAGCGGTTCCCCATTTTCTTCCATGAACACTGAGCAAAGTAATCCTTCAGTGCTTCTGCTGGCTTCTCTCCTTTTCTGTCAACTCCCACCCTTTTATCCTCACTATTGTCTTCTTGCACTTCCTTTTCCCTGATGAATCTGAAAAGTCTTCTTCCCCATTAACTCCTGCGCCTAATCTCAGCTCCCTCAGGCCTTGGCTTCTATCACTTTTCTGGTCACCTCCCCAGACCATCTTGCATACTCCTCCTGTCCACTTCCTTCCTGTCCTCTTATACCTCTGGTGCACCACTCGTTTTGCCCTCACCACCTCCACAACCTCTTTGTTTAACCAGCATAGTTTTCTTGCTCTGCTCCTCTTACTCTGTGTCTCGGGGCTGGCTTCTGTTGCCTCTGTAATCCCCCATTTAATAATATCCCATTTCTACTCCACATCCATCTCCTGCCTTATGCCCTCCAGGTTCCCTTTCAGTACTTCCTGCATCCTCCCAAAGTCCTACCCCTGAAGTTTTCCACCCGAGTAACTGATCTCTCTGGCTTCCTGCACATTTTGATATTAAACCACACCGTTTGGTGATCGCTGTTGGCTAGTGGGTCCTCCACCTTTATTTCCCTTACTGCTTCCCCAATCAACAATTCCAGATTGAAAGTATTCTTTAGCCTAGTAGGTACACTGACCAACTGTGTCAGGAATCCTTCCTGGATCATGTCCAGAGGCACTTGTTCTCTAGCACTGGAGGTGACCAGAATGCTACAGCAAGTTGAAATTACCCACAATGACCACCTTCCCTTTTCTACATACCTTTCTGATTTGTCCCGCTAATTCCCTGTCAAGCTCCTCAGACTGTGACTGTGGCCTGTATACCACCACAAACCTCAGTTTCCTACCCCTTGAGTCTAGGGATTACAGCAGTCATATACTGACAGATGGAACAAACAAGGCATTGTCTAAACTTGATGTGAACTATCTAAAATTGCTAGATTTGTGTTGAGGTGTGACTTGTATACTCATCACTGTGCACTGTATCAGGACTGTCCTGGAACTCATTACAGAACAAAAGGAATAGAGCATGGTCTATCATGCTATTCAAAATACTTAAAACAGAACACTCCAGCGATTAATAAATCATTAGAATAGACCAATCAGAACTCTGGTTGAGGAAAAGAAATACACTGTGGATACCTAGGGTTAAAATAAATTTGGACTAATAACCTTTAGATACTGTATCATTCTACAATTACTTGGAATACTTTCCCAGATCACTTAAGGGATATGAATATGTCAATAGATTCTTTTAAACTTAAACTGAATCAGAATTTTACACATGAATGTAAATGTTATTAGAGTTTTGTAGTAATTTGTATGTTAAATGGATTGTATTGTTCAAGTATTTTGTTGTGGAATATATGTTTTATTGTTTAGAACTGTAACTGAAGCATGCCATCTACAGGATTACCTTGAAAACAAGGCACTAGTGGCCCTATGGTAAAGAATATTTGCTAGTCAGATGACTGCCTGTATAAATAAAAACATTGTACTACTACTAGATATTGTCCAATGTACTTGTCCTATGCTAAATGTGGGATGCACAAAGAGACCCCTCAAGTAGAGAATGCAGGAGCATGTTCATGCTATTTTGAAACCCGAACCAGATACACCTATTGGTGTACACTTTGCATCTTACCATTGCCGAGACCCATCTAATTTCAAATTTCTGGGTTTGGAACATATACCAGTTAACAGCAGAGTGGGACATAGGTTAAATGTATTACTACAAAAGGGATCAAAATGGATCTACACTTTGAGGTCATTGTCCCCTGTGGGCCTAACTGAATATATAGGCATTACTCCAGTTTTGTAGTTGATCTATGGAATATTAATCTGAACTTATCTATCTGATTAGTAAAGTCCTTTACCCTCCTTCACTCTTGTTTTTCCTTCCCTTTTTCTCTCCCTCTCCTTTTCTTTCCTTTTTTTCCCCCACTTTTTTCTGATACTCCATAAAGGGAACAATGGCCATCACTCTCTTTACATTTATATGCTTATAATATTTGAATTGCTTGATTCCGAACTTTCAATATGGCTAAAAAGAGGTTTTGACTTTCTGCATTGGTCCCGCAGGGAATATTTGAAAATATTTAAATCATCTTGAAAATATCTATTTTTGTATGGAAAATATATATATTAATTATAGTAATCTGTTCTGAAATATGCTAGAAGGGGTAGGGACAAGCCTCATTTAATTATACATTTTGGGACAAATGACCTGGCTGACAAGACAGTAGATATAGTCCAGAGGAGGTTTGAGGAACTAGGACAATTATGTGAGGGGGCAGAAAGATTGGTAACATTTTTAGAAATACTTCCAGTGCCCAAGGCAAGCACAACAAGAAAGCTGAGAACAGAGGAATTTAATTGATGGCTGAGAACCTGGTGTCATGCTAAAGGGTATGGGCTGTTGGGGGTGGGAGGGACCTGGGTTGACAGTAGTCTCCATGCCTAGGACAGACTACACTTGAGTGAGGAGGGAAAGAAAGTATTGAAACAGAGGATGGAGGAGTACATAGAGGAAGTTGGGAATTTAAACTAGGAGCAGGGGATGGCAAGTGGGCAAGAGACATGCAGAGACCACAGGTTGGGAAACCATATGAGCTTACCCCCCCCCATTGCAGTGACAAAGGACAAATGGCAAATACTATTGGTGATGCTAGTAACGGAGGGCAGGATGGGGGGGGAGTGGAAGGTGGTTACCCTTAATGCTAGGAGCCTTGGGAGAAAACTGCAGAGTTACAGGTGCTCATGGCAGAGGAGAGATGGACATTGCAGCCATCACAGAAACATGGACCACCTATACAATGACTGGACCTATCTGTACCAGGAGTAGAGGTTATTTCATGTAGACAGGGTGATTGGGAATGGAGGGGGTGGCACTATATGTGAAGGAAGGAATGAAGTGTGTAAGGGAGAAAGGGAGGAGAATAGTACAGAGTCACTTTGGATGCAAATCCAGGATTCCAAGAATAGGATTCTCAGAATGGGAGTGGTGTACAAGCAGCCCTCTCAGATGGAGGAGTTAGACAGGGAACTAGCAGGACAGATCTGGAGGACCTGCAAGAAGGGTAGTGTGGTGATTGTGGGGGACTTCAACGTGCCAGTAGTGGACTGGAGTACTCCAACAACCAGTAATAGAAGGGAGCAGGTACTGCTGGATGCCTTTCAGGATAGCTTCCTGCTGCAGATGGTGAGTGAACTAACCAGGTTAGAGAATACCCTTGACCTTGTGCTGGCAAATGGGTAGTTTATGAGAGAACTTACGGTGGAAGAACCGCTGTCAGGGAGTGACCACCCACTCAGTATGGCTCACACTGGATATGGGCAAGGAAGTAGTAGAATCTGGCACAAGAGTGCTGGACTTCAGGAGTGCAGACTTTGGGAGGATGGAAGAAGTGGTAAAAGGGTACCTAGCCAGAATTCAACCTAGTATGGGCACTAACCAGAGGTGGGAGCTTAGCAGCTGGGGATAGTGGAGGCAATCAAAACCTGCTGCAAGGCCCAAAGCAAGAAGACTAGGCTAAGAAACCGAGCTGATTGAGAAAGGAGGTCATGGAAAAGGTAAGAAGGAAAAAGCTGCCTTTAGGAGGTACAGTAAGACGGGGGACAGGGAGGAGACAGGAAGAATACCCCACCCCACCCATGGACTGAGGAACCACCACCTCATCCTCCCCCCATCCCAGCATGGCCATGTTTGTCATTGGGCAGCTCAAATCCCAGGCACCACCACCACGGCTGCCTGCTGACATTGTTGTCTGTGAATGACAGCTACTGTACAACTGTAATCCCACTGGTTGACCATGTAAACCAATAGGCTTGCAGTGTGTACTGTACTCTGTCAGTCACAATTTTGTGAATGACCTGTGTCATTCATGTACAGTAGCTATCATTCACAGATAGCACTGTTGGTGGGTAGCCGTGGCAGTGTTTGGATGGGTTGAGCTTCCCAACAACAACCTTGGCCATGCTGGAATGGGGGGAGTGGGGTGGGGTGGGGGTGCCTCAGTTGGTGGGGGGTCCATTGGACTACCAGGGATATATGGGCTTACCACCTCTGGTATGATCAGGACCATGAGGGGCACTGCCAGGCTACCAGGTTATTTTGCCATGGGTAATTTGTATGGATGGGGTGGGAAGGGGTCCACTAGACTACCAGGGAGCATCCTGTACCACTGTATACACAGCAATATGGTTTGGGGATGGGGGAGGGAATATTCTACCAGGGCAGAGTGGCTGCAATATTGCAACAATATGGGGCTATGGGAAAGGAGGGCTGTACCATGATCCCAACAGGGCTGTGTACAGATCTGTACATATGTGATCAGGGTTGTGGCTTGAGTGCAATGGATAAACAGGTGTGCTGGGTTTGTGGCTGTAATGTTGCACAGGAAGGGTGTCTGGCTCATTCCACTGGTGCATCCCTGCACTACTTATGCAAATGGGGCCATAATGACATGCAAAGGCTCCATTGTGCCTTGCATGCCAAATGGCCCCATTTGCATTTTAATGGCATTGAATGGCACAGCTGGGGCAGTGCATTGTGAGATGTGCTGCCCCATTGGAATTACAGCCTCAACATGGGGGTTGTGCTGATGCATCACAGGCTGGGACCAAATGTGGTATTCATAGAGTGGATGTGCGGGGGCATCCCCTGGTGCATCTTCTGTGAATACCACAGAAGGTGGTCAGCTTATCTCATTTGTGCCAAGGCATCTGAGATGTACCGAGCGCAAGTCTTTTGTGAATCCTGCCCTTTACATTTTTTCTCTGCTAGGCACAAGATGTATTCACATTTGGATTATATTTTTATTTCCAAGAACTTGTTGTTCTCCTGTCTAATGGTTGATGTTTGTGTGCAACCTATGTTAATATCAGACCATAATATGGTCACGTCGGATATAACTTGTGATAATGTTACAAAAAATCTAACATCTGGAGACTTAACTATATACTTAATGACCAATCAATTTGAAAAAAATAAAATTGGCTATTGCTAATTTTATGACTGATGATAAAATGAATGCAAATAATATAGTACAACATTGGGACACTCTAAAGCTACATTATGTGGCCTATTTATTTTGCAAGTTTATTGGAAAATAAAAATAGACTATTAAGGCAGCAACAAATACAGGAAGAGCTCAAAACTTTGCAGATAGAAGTTAATTATAGAAACACAAATAAAAAAACTGAATTAACAGAACAGAGAAAGTTAATCACTTCTGCAGAGATTTATCAAACCAAATGTAGCTGGGCAAGGAAAAATAAAACTGGAAACAGTATAGTGAGCAGGAACAGGACAAAAAGTAGAGATAGCTTTTACTCATTATTACATGTGGGCAGCCATTTTGTGGCAGGTTAAGCAATGGATAGTTCGGACTTCATATGAAGCTACTTGAAGTAATGAGTTAATAAAAAAAGCAAATGGTCACATTTGTATCTCTCAAGAAGAAATTGAGAATGAATTCCTGGAATTTTACATCAATTTATATACTGTACATCTGAATGCAATCATGAGACTGCAGAGACAGAGTATTATTAATGGTCCTGTCATACAAAAATTCTAGAAAGTGACTGGGATAAACTGACAGGTCCAATACTGGAGTAAGGAAATTGTAGATCCAGAGCTTGAAGAAAGGCAATTGTCCAGGCCCTGAAGGGTTTGCGGATTCTTTTTGGTCAAATTCAAAACAAAAGCCTCTTACCAGATTCTTTTAATCATGCATATATTTTACTAATATCCAAACTGGGGAATATATGTATCTAAAACAAAAAGACTACAGACCAGTGGCCATTCTAAATGTTGATTATAAGATTTATACAAATATTTTGAACAACAGAATTTCGATTAATCTAGGATCTATAATTCATAAAACCAATCAGGGTTTAGTCTGGATAGGAACATACAGTACAAAACTGGACTTTCAGAATACAGTTTATTGTGGAATATCTTCTAAATTCTGGATCATAAGCAATTGTTCTTTCTTCAGATGACACACAAGCTTTTGACACGCTGGAATGGCCATATCTTTTTCATGTAATGGAAATATTTAATTTTCCCACACAGTTTATAAATTATAAAAGAACCATTTAAAACAAACCTCTTGCCCAGCTAAAAATGAATGGACATCTTTCCAAACCTTTGAATTTATATTGCAGGGTCAGACAAGGATGCCCACTGTCTCCTTCTTTGTTTGTAATAAGGCTGGAGTTACTATTAATAGAAATACAAGCAAACCAGCTTATTTCAAGAATAAAATAGCATCATCAGGATTAAAATACAATGCTTATGTGGACAATCTTTTACTTTTGATACAGGATGAAGTCTAATGAAATTAATGAAATTGATTAGGTAGTTTTCTAAAGTTGCAGAACAACTAATGCTCAGTGGAAAGCTTTATATCATGTTTTTGAAGTCCTGGTTAAACAACTAAATAAAAATTTTTTTTTGAAAAGCATGGTTTAATTACTTTAAATGGCAGCATGTTGAGGGAGAATACCACATATTTTACGTATTTAAGTGTGAAGAAGGCAAGAGTAATTCATTACTTTTATATTGTTCCTTGGTAAATTTACAATATAGTGAAGCTTGAAGTTATATTATGTTCTGAAAGTGATCACTACCCTCTAAAGGTGGCCGTAGAGTTACCAAAAGGAAATATGGGGATAAAGCCAGAAGGCTCCAGAATTTCAAATTAGAAATCAGAAAAGAGTGCAATATACATGGGATATAGAAGTGGACATCTGTACAATATTAAAGTCTGCAGAGTTAAAAACCCATAACAGAAAATATCACAGAGAAAAAAACAGCAATAGAAATGTAAAACTCAGTTCAAGTAATAAGAAATATGGTTATGCCTATACTTTATAAAGCAACTAGACCAAAGCTACAAAGATCTTGGTAAGATTAAGAATGTCAGAATTTCAAGAAACACCTGAACAAATTAATTAAAATAGTATAATCAAACAGGACTACTGAAACTACTCAATATCTGAACAGAGACAAGAATATAACACTATTCTAGCAAAGAAACACAATAAGTATAAACAGAAGCAGTGGAAATCCATGTTAGAGATAATAGAAAGTGGCAATATCAAAAGATTCTGGCTCAAAGTCGTAAAAGGGACAGGGAATTTTGCTCAAAATATTTTTGCATACATCCCAGCTGGAAACTGATCCCTACTATAATAAAATTATTTCACCAAGAAATTGATTTTAGCACACTGCACATTTTCCTGCTACAATTAAAATTGCTCATACATCATTGAATAGCACCCCATGGAAAGTTTATTTAGCTATACTGGCAACTAAACCAAATAAAGCACCAGGCCCCAATCATGTCCCACTGTTCTTATACAAGCTGGAGCAGGAGTGGTGGTGGTGTACTGGCAATGTTATTCAATAAAATAGATGGTAACATGATCCCTCAGTCATGGAAAGGAAACATTATACCATCTCACAAGAAAGGAAATCCAAAAATGCCAGAAAACAACAGGCCCATCAGTCTCCTGGATAGCTTAAGTAAAATATTTACAACATAATATTGGCTAGAATAAATAGATGGTTACAAGAGAAAAATATAATCAATAATTTTCAAGCAGGTTTTAGACAAAAAATATTCTACATCAGATCAATGATTTGTACTGGCACACATTATACAGAAATATTATACAAAGACACATTTACCAATATACATTACTTTTGTAGATTTCCAAGGTGCATTTGACAGAGTGAATAGAAACAAATTATGGCAACAACTTAAAAATGTACAAATTAATCAAGTTATACTAAGAATCATAATAAATCTTTATTCAGATAATAAAACATATATTAGATATGATATATCTGATAATCTGACAAAACCTTTTCATTCTAATCAAGGTGTCAAACAGGGCTGTATTCTGGCCCCCACCCTGTTCAATCTCTTCATAAATGATTTTCCAGAAAAAACTAATTCCTTAGTAGATGGTACCATGGTCCCAGTCCTCATTTAAGCTAATTACATGACTTTAATTTCACTCTCACCCATTGGAATGGGCAGACAATTGAAGCTTCTTCAAATGTATTGTACTGAGAATGATTTAACAATAAACACAGATAAAACATAAATTACAATACTTTGAAAGTGTTCAACTAAATATAAATGGCATATAAATAACATATCTCTAAAGACTGTTACAGATTATAGATACCTTAGTCTCCAAATTTCTAATAATTTTAAATTTCATAAACAAAGAACTTATGTTCTGAACAAATTATCACAGTCAAAAAATGTATTGTTAAGATTTAACTCCAGGTAGATACACTGTTACCACAGTAATCCAAGCTGAGAAAATGAAATGAACCCAATAGCCTTATTTGCTATTGAAATCTGGCTTGATAAACATGTCACAAAATTAGAAAAACCATATGACACATTGTATAAAAATATGATGGGCTTACCAAGGTCCACCCCAACAATGGTGGTAAGTGCAGAACTAGAACATGTTTAAATTAAAATCTGGCTCTTCTAACAAAATAATGATACTGGCTCAGATGCTCAAACTTGTATCTAAATAGATTAACATACAAATGCCTAAGTGAACAAGCAAAATGGATAGAGTAGGGTTCTCCTTCCCCATAACTAACACAAGTAGTTTTCACTTTAAATAAAATAGGGTTCAACCATCTATGGACTGAATAACAGAAAGGTGTAACAATTTCATCTAAGTTCATCCCTCTAATCAAAAATAAACTTTTTTAAATCTCTTTCAAAGAAGTCATGGCAAGAATAAGGTCGCTGAAGGCCTATCATTGGTTTGCCCCAAACAAAATCAGCCACATTTTGGAACCCTATCTAAACTTTCTGATGGACAAAAATGTGAGATGTCTCTTTACAAAATTCAGATTAGAATTATACCCCTCAAAATACAGGTAATATTTGTATGCCAAAGACAAGAATGAACTTCAAGATATAAATTGTGATTGTGGATTAAAACAATTGGAAACATTAGAGCACATCATATTATATTGCCCAAATATGCAGAATTATGAGAAAAGATGGTATCACCCTATTTCTTAACAAATATATTAACAGAGAATGAGGTATTGAGAATTTTGATGAACCCACCACTTGAGTTCATCACTAGAGATATGGCAAATTATGCAAATTGGATATTTAAAAAAATGTGCAAGAATTCAACAATGTTCAAAAATAATGGTGCTTAATAGTATAAAGTAAATGTATGGTCATGTAATATTTGATTTTATATTTTAAGGAAAGGAGTTTCTGTCTTCCAAAGATATGTTTAAAACTGTATCTGTAATTCTATGCAAATGAGTTTGTCTGGTATTGAAATATGCTGTGTTTTTTTAGCATTTTTGTAATGACTAAATAGTTGAACAGTAAAATAAACTGATACTGAAAGTTGCAGGCTATAAAATCAATGAAACAAAATCTGAGATGATAGCTTTTAATATAGCATATCCAGAGTTTTATAAAGCTATAATGGATGATAAAATTCAAGAAAAAGATATGAATTATACAGGATCAGCATTTCTAATAAATTGCATAACTGGTATCAATTACATTTTGAATCTTTATATAATTATTTAAAACAGAATTTCAAGGCTGGAGCAAATTTCACCTTTCAATATGGGGGAAGATTCAGCTTATAAAGATGGCAGTGGTTTCATTACTGTCCTATAGACTGCAATCAATGTTATACCCAATCTCATCTCAATGGTTCAGCAAAATCAATAAATTATTCAATAATTTTATCTGGAATAATAAAACTCCTTTGCTGGCTAAGGCACCTAGCTTTACCTGAGCTCTTTCCATCTAGGTTGCTTGAAAGGACAGAGCAAAGAACCTTGCCAGAGCAAGGGAAAGGATTAAGGCTTCTTTTGGCTAGGCAGATTTATTGTGTGTTGTTATTTTAATTTTTCACTCACATGGATTGTTACTGTTTGTTGCTAACATTTTATTACTTTATTGTTCTATGATTCAAACTGTTGTTGCTGGGTATACCTTCTGCTGCATTATTAGAGGGTGAGCCTACAGGTATGTGCTAACAGATTACTGCTGTAATCTTCTGATTCAAATAGTCTTTTGGAAGGTATACAGTATCTTCTGTTACTGCTTTATTTTTCTCTGTAGCAAAATGTTTCTTACAGGGTATATGTTCTGTGAAATTATTACAGGTGGTGCTTTACAGGTTTTACATTTTTATCTCTCATTAGGATAAGCTTTCAGGGCTACTGCATTTGTTGCTGGCTGATTGTTTCTGCTCTTACCTCCTTGTTTATTTTGTCTGTGGTTCTTCTTTTCGGTAGGGAAGGCCCAGTCACCCACCCCCATCCCCAACCAACCCACATTACACTCCTTTTATAGGGTAGCACAGTCGTAACATTTCCTGTTGCAAAGCAGGAAGGGGCAGATCAGTGGGGTAGCCACACGGTGACCTAATTTATAGGGGCACTAGTAATTTAACTTGTTATAACAAGTTATACAAAAACAAACAAAACACAAAATCAAACTTCTGCTTTCATTTTTTTTTCTTGTAATTACTCTGACCAGGCTATAAACCCAGCAACTTATCTGGGATGGATATCATTAACTGCAGGTACTGTGGAACACTTTTCAGGAGGGTAGATTTACAGGATTTAGGACACTGTCCTACATGCTGGGCCATTGGAGATCTAAGATTTCAGCTCCAGGCAGCATCTGCAGAGATTGTGCACCTCAAATTGTATATTCAAGAGGAAATATATTATAAGAACCACCCGCCATTTCCCCAACATCCAACAGAAGCACCTCGACCACAGAGAGTATTTGGTCCAGAAGGTTGACAGCTGGTTAGGAGTGGCAAATCAGGTGCCCCATAACTCAGTGCTCTCCAACATATTACCTCCAAAAACCATATAAAAACTACAAAGTGGTATCTGCCTCTATCTCCAAAATCAAACAAAGGGGCAGAGGACACTGCAGAGCGGGACACTGCAGCACAGGAGTTAGCAAAACAAAACTCGCACAAAACAGGAACCAAAACAAAAAAAGCAAAAAGAAAATCCAAAAAACTTCTGATCATAGGAGACTCCATGATTCGGGGAGTTGATACCAATCTCTAGCCACGGGTAATGATCAGATGTCTCCTAGGTACATCAGCATGGAGAGACATTGACTGCATTGCTAAAATTGTTCAGGAAGCAGGAGAAAACATTGATGTCCTGGTACACATAAGGACTAATGATCTCACCAGCCGGTCAGTTGTAGAGACCAAGGAACACCTGACCAGGCTGGGTGACAAACTATCATCCATTTCATCCAGCAAATCCTTCTCTGAAATCCTGCCAGTCTGGGAGAGGGGGGGCAGATGGACAGATGGTCAGAGAAGGGGAGATAGGGGAGCTAAACATGTGGCTCAAGGGCTGGTGCCAGGAAAAAGGACACAGATTTGTAGGGAACTGGCAATAGTTTTGGGAGCGAAAGTTCTTTAAATTTTTTGGACTCCATCTGACTAAGGAGGGAGTCAGTGCACTGGGTTAGAAGTTTTGATGTCTTTGCAGAATATTTAAACTAGCAAATGGGGAGAGGGGTGCAGCACCCAATAAGTTGAATGGGAAGAACACCCCTCCCCCCTCAGCCAATGGTCAAACAGGAGTTCAGTATGTTTGCAGTTCATTTGCATCCCCAGGTAAGGAAAAAGTTCCGGCTCCCCATACAATGCACATGGGAAATGCCAGACCTCACCCAACAACTAGCACACTGAAATCTGGCCAATGGAAAATCATGTACACAAATATTCACAGTCTGGGAAATAAGATCCCAGACCTGCAGGCAATAATGACAGAGGCTAAACTGGACATAGTAGCAATTAACGAGATGTAGTTTATCAGTAATCACACTTGGGAGACTTCAGTACCTGGCAAGGTACTGTTCAGAAGAGACCGAGGTGCAAAAAGGGGGGAGGGAGGGAGTGGCCCTGTATGTCAATGAAAATATCAAAGCTACAGAAATTCAAAATGCACATAAGAAGCCAGAAGAACTGTGGGTCACCCTGGAAAAAGGAAATGGGACAGCCATAAGAACTGGGATTGTCTAAAGGCCCCCAGACCAGGGGGAGGACATAGACACATTACTGTTAGAAGATATACAAAACATGACAGCTAAAGGGGAAGTTCTGATAATGGGAGAGTTCAACATTCCCGATACAGATTGGTCAATATCAGCAGGAACATCTGCCAGAACTAGACACATGGTGGATTCTCTGCACGAGGAGGGCCTCAAACAAGTGGTACAACAACCCACAAGAGACAGGGCTATCCTAGATCTAGTACTGACGAACAGGGAAACAATCACAGATCTCCAGGTAGAAGGTCACCTGGGGGCCAGTGATCATCACATGGTATGGTTCAGTTTGGCCACTAGAACTAAATCATCCCATTCCAGAGCAAAAATATGGGACTTCAGAGGAACTGACTTTGATAAGATGGCCAACAGAGTTAAGCTAGCCCTGGAAAAAAGAAGTACAGGTGAGGGGGTACAGGCAAAGTGGGCAAGCATTAAGGATGCAATACTTAAAGCAACATCCCATTATGTTAGAGGGAAACAGAAGTGCAAAAGAAGAAGGAAACTACTTTGGTTCTCAAAACAGTAGCAGAAAAGGTCAGAGCCAAAAGGCTGGCCTTCAGGAAATATAAGGGAACACAGCAGCATGAAGACAGGGATGCATTCCAAACTTCCCTAAGGGAAGCAGGAAAGGCAGTAAGGCAGACAAAGGCCCAAACTGAGCAAACACTAGCGCAAACAGTAAAAGAAGGTGACAAGACTTTCTATGGATACATCAGTGACAGGAGAAAGTCCAGAGGGGGTATTGCTAAGATCAAAGGAGATAAGGGTGTGTGTGAGGAGGAGGACCATGTAAAAGCATCTATCCTAAATAGATACTTCTGCTCAGTATTTACTGATGTGAAGGTAGGGCAGGGCCCACAGCTCAGCACCATGGACACGGGGGAGGTGAACACTACTCCCTTCACAAAAGAAGGTCCTACAAGAGCTTGCTAAGCTCAGGGTGGACAAGGCAATGGGACCTGATGGCATACATCCCAGGGTACTAAAGGAGCTAATTTTGGAAACTAGCAGAGCCATTATCAGAACTGTTTAGTGAGTCTCTGAGCACAGGAGAGGTCACAGAATAATAATAATAATCATAATAATAAAATGTATTTAATAAAGGGCCTTTCAAAATTCCAAGACGCTGTACAGAATTAATTCAGATAAAACATACACAAATACATATCTTATAAAATCACAATAAAACTGAAAATGCCTTTCCCAATAGAAAAGTTTTTAGTGCCTGCTTAAAACTCCCCACTGTCCTGCATTCCCGGAGCTGATGGGGTAGAGAGTTCCAGAGGGTAGATGTCGCAAATCCAAAAGCACGCACAGCAGATGACTTCAAATTACCCCTCGGAATCTCCAGCAACTCCTTGTCAGCTGAGTGGAGCTGTTGCACAGGAGTGTAAGGAACCAGGAGTTCTTTCAAGTAATTGGGACCCTGTCCATGTAGGGCTTTGTAAGTCAGTAGACCTACTTTGAAGGTGATCTGTCACTGTATTGGCAGCCAGTGCAAAGCATGCAGCACAGAGGTGATGTGGGATCTCCTCAAACATGCTGCCATGTTCTGCCCTAGCTGCAAGCAGCAGATATCAACACCAGGAAGCCCTAGATAAAGGGAGTTGCAGTAGTCAAGGCGCGATGTCACAAAGGCGTGGACCAGAACAGGCAGGTCACTGGGTGGAACAAGGTGCCTAATCCTGGCAATGTTACTAAGGTGAAAAAAGGCTAGCTTGACAACTGTCGACACCTGATGACGAAGAGTCAGACCAGCATCAAGCTCCACTCCCAGGTTACACACCCGTTCAGAGGTAAGAATCTGTGCCTCCCCCAAAACTAAGCTGGAAGGGAGCCTGGTCCTCAGTCCCTCTACCCTATGACCTGGGTCCATGACCAAAACCTCAGTTTTTCCAGGGTTCAGTTTAGACCACTGGAATTCATCCATCTTGGTTTTCAGAGGCAGTTGTTCAGTACCGAGATAGCACCAACCTGGTCGGGTGAAAAGACAGGTAGAGCTGAGTATCATCAGCATAGCAGTGAAACCTCAGCTCATACCATCTTACAATGACTCGAGAGATAGCATATATACTGGAATAACATGGGGACAGCACTGAACCCTGAGGTACCCCACAAGGCAGAGAAAGCCCCGATGAAAACAAACCCGAGACCACCCTCTGTGTTCTCCCAGCGAGGAAAGATGAAAACCATCTGAGGACTGTATCCAACAGCCTCAGATGAACCTCAGGCATTCAAGCAGAACCCTATGATCCACAGTATCAAAAGCTGAAGATAGATCTAGGAGAACCAAGATAGAGTGGTGTCTCTGATCTCCTGCCATCAGAAGATCATTGAGCACCCGAACCAGAGCAGTCTCAGCACTATGCCTCTTGCAAAAACCAGATTGGAGAGGTTTGTATAAATTATGGGTAGTTAAATGGTTATCCAATTGAGCAGCCACAATTTTCTCAATAACCTTCCCCACAAAAGGGAGGTTAGAGATAGGCCTGTAGTTTGCTAGGTTCTCCGGGTCTAAAGAAGCTTTTTTCAGAAGGGAGATCACCAACCCCTCCTTCAGGGAGCTAGGGAACTCACCCATATCTAAAGAGCACCAGACAATCCAAGCTAAGACCAGGCCAATGATCTCACTACAACCTAAAATCAGGGAAGTAGGGCCAGCATCTAAACTACAGCATGTGGGACACATCTCCTGCATAATCCTCATAATGTTTATGAAATCTGGCAGGTCAAAGGTATTCCAGGAAACTCTGGGCTCTGTGACAGAGCACCGACCAACAGTAACCCCCTTAGAGTGAAGCTGGTGGCACCTCCTCCTAATGTCATTGACCTTGTTCGCAAAGTAGCGAGTGATCTCATCACAATCAGTTTGTGTAAAAACTTGACAGAGCTGCTGACAGGTTGGGTTGCACAGCCTATCAATAGTTCTGAAGAGTTGAGCCGGTCAATTCCATGAGACAGAAATTTCCCTGGACAGGAATTCTGCCTTCTTATGGGAAATTTCTGTTTGGTAGAGTTTATAATGCTCTATCAAAATAGGGTGGTCAGCATCAGAGGCGGTCTTCCTCCAACGATGCTCTAATCTATGCCCCAATTTCCACAACTCTCTCAGAGCCACTTTATTACTACTTTCAACACTGCCTGTGACACCTATGCACCAGTAGAAAAGCGCAAAATCAATGCACTCACAAATCCCTGGCTCACAGCAAAGCTATTGGCACAACTCAAAAGTAGGGATCACCTCTGGGCCACTGCAAGAGCTACTGGCACACTGGCAGACATTCAAAAGTATAAACAGGCTCGCAACCACTGTACTAAACAGATCCGCTTGATGAAGAGCTCCTACTCAAGAATGCCTCTCAACTCCTGGGGTGAAGGGAAATCCTTCTGGGACTACATAAAGAATATTATGGGTCAGCAGTCCAAATCCTTCCTACAATAATGAATGTGGATGGAACCACTACATTAGACCCAGAGATCATTGCAAACACCCTAAATGATACCTTCACGGACCTTAGTGGTGTCCTCTCATCTGATTTCTTTACTGATGCTGACCCTCCAATTTCTACTTCTACTACTGCCTCTCCAACCAAACCACCCTTCCATTTCAAATTAGTAAAGGCACATGAAGTCTATAAATATGTAAAGAAGGCATTTCTAAGTCCGAGCAAGCAGACACTATTGACCTTAAACTTGTCCCTCACTCTGGAGGAAGTACTGCTCCCCTCACAAAATTTTCAATCTCTCCTCTGCTACAGCCAATTCCCTAGGAATGGAAGGCTGCAGTTGTCACTCCAGTGCACAAAAGTGGTGATAAGTCACTGCCTGGTAACTATCGCCGATATCAATACTACCACCTCTCTCTAAGACCCTTGAACACTTGGTGGCAGACCAACTTTCAGACTACCTGGAAAAGCACAACATCCTATGCACTCAGCAGCATGGATTTAGGAAAGGGCACAGCACATCAAGTGCCCTACTTGAATTCTCAGGAGCAATCCACAACGCCATGGACAAAGAAAACCTAACTGGAGCAGTCTACATTGACTTAACCAAGGCATTTGATACAGTTAACCATGGCCTACTTATCAAACAACATCTATCCCTAGGGCTCTCGCAGGGTCCTGGTGACTGGGTAAAATTACCTTGCTCAGCGCCTCAATCTGTAAAGTAGCTGGAGTTCTCTCAGACTCAAACCGGTTCGCTCAGGAGTTCCCAGGGATCCATCCTGGGCCCCTCCTTTCAGCCTTTTCCTAAACTCCCTCCCAAATCCTGCCCTGAACAATTAATCCTCTGTGCTGATGATGCCGTGATTCTTGCCACTCATAAAGATCCGAACTCTTACGCCTCAACCTTCAGCATGCTTTTTCCAAAGTTGAGATGTGGTTCCTTGAACATAAGCTGGTTCTAAACCACAAAAACTAAATCCATGCTCTTCTAACCCGCAAAACAAGAAAACGGCAAGTCCCTCTCACCATTAATACATACCTGGGGAATACCCTTGAACAAGTGTCAATTTTAAATATCTTGGAATCAACTTTGATCAAGGCCTAACCTTTGCAACTCACATTGATAGTACAGCAAAAACTATTAATCAGTGAATTGGGATTCTGTATTGGAACCGATAGCTTCTTACCCATTCTGCACTGAGGATTGCCATCCAATCTTCTATCATCTCAGTCATTGACTATGGCTTAGTTATATACGGATCTGCCACTACTACAGCACTTAGTCGCATTACAACATCACTAAATAAGGCCTGTCAGCTACTCACTGGTGCACATCGACATACCCACACATGTGAACTCTATGCTGACTCAGGTTGGTTGCAAATCTCAAACCGGATAAAGTACCTTACCTGCCTGATGGCGAAAAAATCCACTCTGGGCCTCACTCCACCTTGTATCCAAGACCTGTTATGCCTGCGCTAGCACCTGTTTTACCAGACGATCAGAACACTAGCCTCTCCAAGTCCTCCGATGCCGACTTCCAGGGACAAAGATCATTTGCCTATCGTGCCCCAGCTGGCTAAATGCCCTCAGCACTCATATTACTGCCTCCACCTCTCTAGGCATTTTAAATCAAGGCTTTTCTCTCACCTTGCCACCTCCAGCTCCTGTGACTGCCCTGATTAAACCTTCTATTTTCTCACTACCCACCCTGTTCCGTTATTTGACAAAGACATGTTTGGGAAACCTTTTCTCCTGCTATTGTCTGCTCCCCACACCTTTCACTTAACCTCTCTGTTCTGGACTTTTTCCCTGTTTGTTTCTCCTAATCTGGCATGACCTCTTTCTTGTAATGATAATGTGATTATTGATATCTCATGTCCTTTTGCACAAGTGATTTCATATGTATTTGTATATGTTTTCTTGCTCTTGACAAAACACAAATTGTTGTGTTATCTATGTAACCTTTTGTACTGTACCTAATTGACATGGAACCTTTGTAAAAAGAGCCTCTGGCTCAAAGGTAGTAATTCCTAGAACAATAAACTAAACTAAATTAAACCATGGGGCTCCAGGGTGACGCAGAAAGGGGCCAACACAGACAGGGGCAATCTGATCGAGAGCTGAAGATATGCCCCCATTATAGGCCACTACCAACTGCTCAGGATCAGTGCAAGACTCGAACAACAACGAGAGGTCGATAACTGCCATCAGGTCTTCAGGGACCACGTCCCGCAAAGGGCGGTTCCTGACCAACTCCACAGGGGCCAACCTACCCGGGGTGCCTCAAAATTGAACCCAGCTGAGTAATGATTAGACCAACCGATTGGTTCCACCACTAAATTGGAGGCCTCGATCTCCAGGAGGAAGACCAGGTCAAGAGAGTGACCTCCCTTGTGTGTAGCTGAGGAAACAACCTGTGTAAAGCCCAGAGATGTCATCACCTGGAGGAAATGTTCACCAAAAAAGTGCGGATTCATCGTCAAACCAGGTATTGAAGTCACCCAGAACCATCAGTCTAGGAGACTTCAATGCCATGTCAGTGGCGAAGTCTGCTATTTCCTGCAGGAAAAGCTTCTCATCACCTGGTGAACGGTAGATGAGAGCAATCCTGCACCCTACACCAGCTACTACAGTACACTCAAATGACCTGGCCTCTTCAACTGGTATGCCAGTTAGGCCCAATTCGGTCTTGAAACAGACCACAACCTCACCCCCCATGGTCCAATCTCGGGTGATGTATAACAGAGTACCTGGTGGGAAAAGCAGCCTCTAAGAAAGGGGCTGCATTCCCATCCAACCAGGTCTCGGTAATGCAAACCAGATCTGCCCTAGCAACAAAGTCTGAGATAAGACCAGTCTTGTTGCAGACTGATCTGGCATTGCATAACAGCTCCCTAGTTGGACGAGGTTGGTGAGCTGACCCAACTACTTGCCCTCCCAGACTGGAGGTGCCCTTGGGTATGGGAACCAGAAGACTGGAGAAGGGCTCATGTGATCCCACTCCACAAGAGTGGTAGCAGGAAGGAGGTAGGGAACTACAGACCAGTCAGTCTTACCTCAGTAGTGGGCAAGATTATGAAGGCACTCTTAAGGAAAGGATAGTGCAACACCTGGAATCCATAGGAGCACAGGATCTAAGACAGCATGGGTTTACAAAAAGAAGGTCCTGTCAAACTAATCTCATAGATTTCTTTGACTGGGTAACCACAGTGGTGGACCAGGGGGGAGCATTTGATGTCACCTACCTTGACTTCAGCAAAGCTTTCGATACTGTTCCACATAGAAGATTGATTGATAAGCTGGGTAGGCTCAGGGTGGGTCAGAAATTGGTCAACTGTGGCAAACTGGTTGATGGGCAGAAGACAGAGAGTGGTGGTAAATGGTATACAGTCACTAGAGATGCAAGTCACAAGTGGTGTACCTCGAGGATCAGTCCAGGGACAGTCCTTCAATATCTTCATCAGTGACATTGCAAATGGATTGGAAGGTAGGTTTGTCTGTTTGCAGATGGCACCAAGATCTGCAACAGAGTAGATTATCCAGATGGGGTAGGCAGAATGATAAGAGATCTGATAAACTAGCAAAATGGTCAGAAGAGTGGCAACTGGGGTTTAATGCAAAGAAGTGCAAAATCATGCACTCAGGGAAGAGAAACCCTGAAGCCACCTACAGGCTGGGAGGGGAGTTGCTGGCAGTCACAAGGGAAGAAAGAGACTTAGGCATCATCATCACCGATGACCTGAAATCATCCAAGTAGACCACTAAAGCAGTAGGTAAGGCTAGGGGGATGTTGGAGTGTATTAGTAGGGGCATTACAAGTTGGAAGAGGGAGGTAATAATCTCTCTTTTCCAGACACTGGTTAGGCCCCATCTGGAGTACTGTGTGCAGTACTGGAGCCCACACCTTCACAAGGACATTAACCAAATTGAGGCAGTCTAGAGAAGGGCAACCAAAATGGTGCAGGGACTGCATCAGAAAACATATGAGGACAGATTAACAGAGCTTAATATGTATACCCTAGAGCAAAGGAGGGAGAGAGGTGTTATGATTGAAACATTCAAATACCTTAAGGGCATTAACAAGTTGAAAGATTCTAACATGTTTCAGTATAAGAAAAATAGCAGCACAAGAGGGCACAGCATGAGATTAGAGGGAGGCCGATTAAGGGGTAATGTGAGGAAGTTCTTTTTCACAGAAAGGGTGGTTGATGCATGAAACAGCCTACCTCAGGAAATGGTGGACATGAATACAGTGCAGGGCTTCAAACAGGCATGGGATAGGCATAAGGGAGCAATACAGATGAGCATGAATAGATAGGCCATTGACAGAGCAAAGGCCGAGGGCAAATTTATAAGGTAGAAAAAGAAATGGGTAGACTGGATGGGCCTTGTGGTCCTTGTCTGCCTTCAACTTCCATGTTTCTATGTTTCTATTATAGCATGGTCAAAATATATGTTTACCAAAAAGAAAAGGAGGGTTGGAATGTCTGGATATACTGATTTGCCATTATACATTAAACTACTTATAAATTGGGCATTTAAGAAAACAGACTTCCAGTGAGGAAAATTTAGTTGTAAATAGTCACTTTGTGGAAAAATTAAATATTAAAATGTGCTATTTCTAGCATCCTCTGAATAAAATCTAAATGTGTGTTATTGAAAATGTATGTACAATACTTCAGAAATTCCTCAAGGTAACAAACTGGCTAGTAACTAAATCATCATTAAACAATATTTGGGAAATCCTAATTTTATTCTACAAGTGGAAATGCTACAAATGATCAATGGTTACAGAAGGGTTCAAAATGGGACAATATATGTATCATAAAGGGACTAAACTTCCGGCAGTATATTTAAAAAAAATTCCAATTAAATCAATCTCACTTATTTTACTTCAACCAAATTAGTAGCATTTACAAAAAAGACTATCAAAGATGGGAAAGAGCTCCAAACAACACAATATTAGAAATTGACTTAAAAAAATATTTGATTCCAGTTCAAAAAAGAACACAACTTTATTCGTGGATAAGCTATCGTGTTTATAAAAACACAGTTAAAATATACAAAAACATGGTAACAAAATGGGAAGAAGAAATAAAAGAACCAATAACAGAACAACAATGGTTATCAGCATTATCACAACTTTATAACTATAAACTAACAAGATACAGATCTATTCAATTTAGAATTCTTAATAGAGCTTCATATACTCCACAGAGACTAAGTAAGATAGGTGTACCAGATTCAGGTCAATTTTGGTACTGTAAATCTCCAGATGTAGACTTATTCCACATGTTCTGGAATTGTAAATGCACAATGACTTGGTGGAGCAAGTCCTTCCAATTGCTTGTAAAAATAAAATTCCAGTTGTACAACTGGATGAATTATACATGTACAATATTGAAGATGTTAAATATTCAATTCTTGGAAAAAAACTACAAAATTATGTGCAAAGCAAATACAATGGCAGCGAAGTAGTTGATCCTAAAATACTGGAAATCAGCAGACTCTAGCATAATGTTACCTGAAATAGAATGGAAACAATTATTTCTTAGTGCATTGTACAATAACAAATATTTTTCTGATTGTGAGCCAGTATGGAAGCTGTACAATAAAGAAATGAAGAACTGGTCCAAAAAATATTTTTTCTGAATATTTAACCTTTTTTTTTCTTTTCCTTTTCTGATGAAATTTAGAAGGGGTATTGGGGCACAACACTTTACAAGGTTTATATTGTTGCCAAAATGGAATGCAAAGATGATTTATATTGTTGTACCAGGTCTCTCTCTCTCTCCATATATATATATATATATATATAGATGTATGAAACACAATTGCAAATACCCCAATAACCCAATAATGCACAGCATCATGGGAAACATATGCAAATCCCATGAGAGAATTTGGACTGGCTCTACTTTAGCAGAATTGCATGGTGCCATAAGGCCTCACAGTGCAATCAATAAAGGCTAGGAACAGCAGACACATATGTTTTATCCTCATTTGGACTCATCAGTGTGCCATATCTGTGTCTTAGCCCAGGGAGAGGGAGCCAGCCACCCCTTAAGGGGGATGCTACTTGTTTGGGTCATGAGAACCCCAAAATAGAGAAGGAAAAGAACTACAAAAAACCCTAGAGCAAATGCCCTGATGCATGGATTATCCTAGAGGATATTGGCTATATGGCCAAGTTTTAAAGGAAACACAGTTTCACATACCCCAATAATGCAAAGCATCATGGGAAACATATGCAAATCCCTGTGAGAGAATTTGTACTGTCTCTACTTTAAGCAGAATTGCATGGTAGCAGAAAGCCTCCAGAGTGCAGACAGCAAAGGCTAAGAACAGCAGACACATATACATGTTTCATCCTCATTTGGACTCATCAATGTGCCATATCTGTGTCCTAGCCAGGGAGAGGAGACAGATCACTGTCTCTTGGATTTATCTATCTTGATACTAGGAGGCAACTTCAGAAACACACAGGACAGGACATGGGTATTGAAATATATTAAACAATTTAAATCTAACATTTCTGGACTGAATCGGGACATCGATTTCATGAAACACTATGGAAAACTGGAATTCTTTTTTATTGTGTACTAAATCATGTCATTATTTATCACACTTTGGTTCCATATTTCTCTTATTATTATGTTTTTTCCCTGAGTTCTGCCTGGTCTGCATTTTTTACCTGTACCTCACATCATCCCTACCTCTTCTACTAATTCTTTAGCTCAGTCCCACCCACTCCCTCTTGTTTTCACTCCTCTGTTTATACTACCTCACCCTCTGTTTATCTAGGCCTTTGTTCTTTTGTTTTTCCTAATTTCTTGATTTCCTTGCATCTCTTAGGCATCTCCTGGCTATTCTACCTGAGCCTCTGATCTCAGATCCAATCTGCGTGCTTTTGTCTTCCCTTTAGCTTCTTTTCATCTCCTATTCACCTGTTCCTACTTAGCCGCCTCCTCATTTCTTCTCATATTTTTATTTTGCATCTTAGACTTTCATCTCTAGTCCCCTTTATCACCTTCCTACTTCATTTCCTGATTTTCAATTGCTCCACAGTGGATATAAATACTGCTTGTTGCTCAGTTTGCTATTCACCTGAAAAAGGGACCTATGTGGCCCTGAAAGCTTGTGGATAATTTCATCTTTGTACAAGACACTTGTTGATCAAATAAAATGTATCAAACTTTCCATCTTTTCCTTTATCAATTACAAATTTGTAAATAACTAAAACACAAACTCAGAAACAAACAAACAAATACATAATAAAAACTCTGCCTCATCTCTTAGAGCAATCCTGTCTGTGGGTGAGGTAGGCAGGGATGTCAATGACCAAGGAGGCAATACAGGGAGAAAGTCATGTTTCTTCTTGAATAAAAGAAGTCTAGGTTGTTCAGTGAGACCCATCTGCTTGTGGGAGGTGTTTGGCATTGGTATAAAGATTTTAAGGCCCTGTGTAATGGAATAGAGGCACCAGAAAGGTTGTAAAGTAGTCTGGGGTTGACTTCCCCATCCCTCCCTGTCTATGCAGAATGAAGATTAGGAGTTGCCAGCCCTGCTGTGTGGGTTTCTCATTTGAGTTTAGACTGGAAGGTACAGCACAGGGTTAAAAGGTATTTAGCCTCAATAATGCCTCTGGTATTTACCAGTCCTATGGCAGTATGACTGGATGAAGGATCGAGTAGTGATCATTAGGGCTGGACTTACAAGAGGTCAAGTAGTAGGCTGAGAGGCAACAGGGTGATGAATACAATCACCAGCATCTTATCACATAGTTTCTAGCATTATTAAGCAGATGGTAGGTTACCAGAAAGCCTAGGGGTGTTTTTGGGTGGCAGGTCTATTGACATCGGTGTGTTGCTGGATTAGTGAGCAACGCCTCCAGGGTGAGCTGCCACTAGAGCTTTGCAGAATGAGGCAATTCCAAATTCATGAAATTTCAATGAAATTTCATGCAGTTCCATGAAATTTTGTGAAATGTTATTGGAATTTCACTGAATTTTTAAACTGTATTAATTTGGTCATAACTCTGCAGTCTATTAAGGCAGAACTCTGACTTCTGTCATGCATACCTTCTTGGATAATTTCTAATGACACATCAACTATCATGAGATTAGATTGGATTATCTCAAAACTATAAGAGCTCTACATCTGTCATTTTATGTGTTTTTGTAAATTTCATGAAAATATTTATCTGCACATACCTCAGTCATCTTTTAGACCAGAGATCTTACATTTGGCATAATTATGTGATGATAGGTGTTCTAACTATGTGACAAATTGCATGACATTAGGATGGGGTGTCTCAAAAGTATGTGCTCAAAGTCTGTCATTTTATTTTTTGTGGAAATTTAATGGACGTTTACATCTACATACTGTATACGTAAGCTGTCTATTGGGCTAGAGATCTTAAAGTTGGCATGCTTTCTTGATGATAGGTGTTCTAAAATGTGACAAATGTCATAACATTAGGTTGTATTGTCTCAAAATTATATGTGCTCAAAGTCTGTCATTTTATTTTTGTGGGACATTTCGTGAAAAGTTTATCTGCATATAACTCAGGCACCTTTAGAGCTAGACATGTGTAAATTATCACACATAACCTTTGTAATGGTTATAGAATCTTCTTAATATGGAGAGAATTGATTAGAGATTTCTAAATTACAATGGTACAAAATTTTACTATGTAAACATTTGCAAAATTCTGTGAAAACTCTCAACAGTTTAGATGTTTGTAACTTCTCTGTTCTTGCAGGCATAGATTTAACATTTGACATACATATACACTGCCAGTGTTTCCTGGTGTCCTAATAGAACTGGATAAATTGGTTCTGCAGTTTTAAATTTACAGCGAAAGAAACAAAAAAATTATGGGTAACATTTTCTCAAATATTTATGTTAGCACATAGATGATGCATCCAGAATTCTTTTGTGGAATTTAAGATTCACAATGCACGATCACGACTTCATTTGATAAGCTGGGCTGAGCTTTTCTGCAGTCCTAATATTCCTCTCTGTGACTGTGTTGCCCTCCCCATTAGCATAGCCAGACTGACTCGGTAGAACTACTGATCCTACAGTAGCAAAATCCCTTAAAATGTGAGCCACCTACTCTTTTTCTTCTCCTGTTTGAATAGCCAAAATTCTTCCTTCCTGGTACCCAAGAACTTGTCTTTTCACACTACATCTTTTTGAGTACCTCTAAGTTCCAGATTTGCACATACATCAGACTCCCTGGATCATCAATATAGGTATACAGTGCCGACAGTGAAAAGTCGACAGCGACCATAACTACAGTGACTACAGCACCAGGACGTTGTAGTGTCAGTACCGGACCCCGGCACTGAATTCTGGGGGTCTTGCACCCCTCCCCTAATCAGCTCTGACTCAGAGTTGATTATGTTTAGTGGGGGGGTGCAGGGGCCACAGTCCACCACATGGGAGGTTTGGGGAGCAAAGACCCCAAAGAAAACGTGTTCCTCAATGAGAAACCATATGCCAACCACAAATGCAGTTGACATGATGGTTTCGCTGTACGGTTGTTCGATAATTTTGCCGATGACTGTTCATGGATCCATCAATTTACTGGGTGTCCTTATATATCCTGCATTCAGGTTGGAATTATTGATACTCTGTGCCTCCTTGCTCCAACTGGGGGGTTCTACCACTGGTGTGTTACCCAGCTCAGTTGTCCATTTCTTTGTGAAACTATGCATAACTCCTGAATCTGGTGACCCCTGCTCTATCTGCTTCTCATACAACTATCCTTTAATTTGAATCCCTCAGATAAGGTTGAGTGAAATTTGCAAATTCCAATTTCATGGAGTTTTCATAAAATTCCACAATTTTCACAGACTTATGGAATTTGACTTTAAGTGCACATGTTAATTAACAATTTCCTGCAGCAAGCAACTAATAAAATTGATACCTTAGAGTTTATAAGTATCTGTATATTGGCTCTATTGTTGTATGCTTCTGTATTTTTTCTCTTTTACTATTCTAGATTTATTTATTGAAAATGTTTCACCAGGAGAGGCACGCTGAGCAACAAGATGCTCATCTCACAGTGCAACTTGGGGAGAGGGAGTACAGAGAAGAACAGTGTACATGAAACAAGCAGTTGAGTTGTACATTGGAGTCATGAACTAAGGGTGCCATTTCAAGCTTTATTACATGGATAAGGGTGGCATTACATACTTATTTACATGAAGAGAGGGACACTACATACATGTTCCACAATGAGAGTGACATTACATATTTTGATTACATATCTACAACCATGCATACATGCATAAGTGTCTACTTCCTAGCCTTAGGATGTATTATGATACACAGAGTTGGCAGATAGTACTAGAAGCCTGGAAGCTTTGGAACAGGGAGCAATGACTAGGTCTGAATAGGTTACACAAAGCAAAGCTGACTGAAATTGACTAAGGGAAGGCATTTGTCATGGAGATAAGCAGAAGTGCAGGAAGTGGGCAAGTGCTTGGGTGGCAGGGTAATTATAAGCCAGTTTTAGTGCCCAAAGGCCAAGCTGCTGGTCAGGCCATGTCGGAAATGATGAGGTGGGGAAAGACGAGGTAAGTGGGATGGGGAGAGGAGACGGGCATGTACATTTTGGCACATAGAAGTTAGTGAGGGCAGAGGACAGAGAATGTTTGGTGAAAGAATCAAAGATTTCGGCTGGCAGGTCATTCCAGAGCTTAGGGAGGTGGTAAGAGAAGGCCAATTGGTCTGCAGAAGTCCTTCAGTGAGGAATTACCAATCGTCTGGAGTCAATAGACCTGTGGGCATGAGATGGGGTAGGTGGAGAAGATAAGGAGGTGGTGAGGTAGGGCGGAAGGGAACCGAGCCAGAAATTAGAAACAAATTTAGCACTGTGAAGTAATCGCCGGTTGCTCAGGGATGGTAGGGCCAGGGAATGGAAAAGCTCACAGTGATGGGTACAAGGGGGGGCATCGAGGGCAAAACATCAGAAAGCATTGAAGAGGGGTCCATTCTGGATAGGGTGGACTTGGGGGCAGAGCTGTAGACTATATTGCAGAGTAAGGAAGGTAGTATCATTTTCAGGAAATTTCACGTCTCACAGGTAGCGGGAGACAGGTGCAGTTTCCATAGAGAGCAGCAAGCTTAGGGCTAGTTTTGACAGGATGGCATCCACATGGGTGGAGAAGGAGAGGTGGTGGTCAAGCCAGACCCCCAGGTACCTAAAGGAAGACACGTCTTCTAGGTCTGAATTATCCAGGGTATGGAAGATCAGCTGGGATGTAAGTCTGGATAGTCTCTGTCTAGTGCTGAAAGTCATAGAGACTGTCTTCTTGGCATTGAGGGAGAGTTGGTGGGAGTTAAACCAGTGCTATACCTTGTTGAAGTCGGTCTGAGATTGGAGGCGACTTCTTCATGGGTCTGGCTGGAGGTAAAGAGGACTGTGTAATCTGCATACATATGTATTGAGGTGGTAGAGCAAGTTTTGGCAGATCATTTATTAGTAAGTAAGTAAGTAAAATTTATTTTTAAGCTTTTCAAAGTCAAAGCGCTGTACAGTAATTAAATACATAAGACATACATGTAACATAATAAACAACAATAAAATACAGTTCCAATTTCATGTCAGTGCAATAACTACTCCCCATAGGCCTTTTGGAATAAATATGTTTTTAACTCTGATTTAAAGCTTTCGACGGTCAGGCAGCTTCGTATCCGACGAGGTAGAGAATTCCACAGGGTCGGGGCAGCATAAGAAAACGCTCGTGCCCCAGATGTTTTTAAACGAACCCTGGGAACCTCTAGCAATCCCTCGTCGGTGGATCTGAGTGAGCGGGAGGGATGGTAGGGAACAAGTAGATCTTGCAGATATTGCGGTCCCTGTTCATGTAGGGCTTTATAGGTCAGTAAACCGACCTTAAAGGTGATCCACCACTGAACCGGCAGCCAGTGCAGTTTGTGCAGCACAGGCGTAATATGATTCCTAATTGATGTCCCCGTCAAAAGCCTGGCTGCAGCGTTCTGCACCAGCTGCAAGCGGTGGATATCAACCCTCGGCAACCCTAGGTACAGGGCATTGCAGTAATCAAGGCGAGAAGTAACAAAGGCGTGGACTAATGTTGGGAGGTCAGCCGGAGGAACAAGGTGTTTCACCCGAGCGATATTCCTCAGATGGTAAAAAGAGGATTTGACGGCAGATGACACCTGAAATTTTAGCGTCAAACTATCGTCAATGATAACACCCAGGTTACGCACCCGGTCTGAGGTCGAGAGCTGGGCTCCATCGATCCATATGCCCGAAGGAAGACCAGCCCTACAGCCCACCTCTTGATGACCTGGGTTCACCACCAACACCTCAGTCTTATCCGGGTTTCACCTTAGCCAGCTGGCACTCATCCAATCACTGATCTCAGATAGACAGTTGTTAAGTCTAGAGACCGCATCTACTTGCCCGGGACTAAAGGACAAATATAGCTGGGTGACATCTGCATAGCAGTGAAAACCAAGCCATAATACCTAATAATGTCTCTAATGGCAGCATATAGACAGCGAACAACATGGAATTTCAAATGGAACCCTGCGGGACCCCACAAGGCAGGGAGACGGCATCAGAGGAATAAATTCCAGTGATGACCCTATGTCTCCGCCCTGTGAGAAAAGATTGAAACCATTTTAGGACCGTACCAGACAGTCCACAATGGAGCCGCAGGTGTTCCAAAAGCACACCATGGTCCACAGTGTCGAAGGCAGTGGAGAGATCAAGAAGGACTAGAATAGTACAAGCCTTTTGATCCCTCACTATCAGGAGATCATTTAGAACCCGGACAAGAGCAGTCTCAGTACTATGTCTTTTCCTGAATCCTGATTGAAGAGTATCATAGACATTATGATTTGTAAGATGGTCATCCAGTTGCAGTGCAACTACCTTTTCAATAACCTTACCCAAGAATGGGAGGTTAGAGATAGGTCTGTAGTTAGCTGGGCAGTCCGGATTCAGTGAAGGTTTTTTTTTAGGAGTGGTCGAACGACCGCCTCCTTTAGGGGTTCAGGAAAGATCCCCTGCTTCAAGGACTTCCAGACGATTTCAGCAATGATCGGGCAGATAATATCTACGCAACCTAATAAAAGTGGCGTAGGGCCCGGATCCAAACTACAGCTAGTTGGATGTACAGTCTGGACAATCCTCATAATGTCCATGAATTCCAGCCTACCAAAGTCAGACCAGGTGACACAGGTGTTTGCTTCCCCTCGCCGATCACTGCAAGCCCTTATAGATTGAACATGGCTGAGATCCGCTCTAATGCCGGCAATCTTATCAGCAAAAAATCGAGCAAGCTCATCACACTTTATTTGTGAAAAATCTCTTCCGGACTGTAGACAGAGTGGATTGCACAATCTGTCAACAGTCCGAAAGAGTTGAGCCGGTCGATTTCTTGCAGCAGCAATCTCCCCTGGACAGGAATTCTGACTTCTTATGGGATATTGCTGATTGATAGATAACATAATGATCCATCAATCTAAGTTTGTCGGCATCCAGGCAGGATTTCCGCCATGCTCTCTCTAGCCTTCGCCCCACTCTCCTCAACTCCTTCAAAGACTCATTAAACCAGGGAGTCTTTGGGTGCTGAGTGAGTGGGTGAACCCGAACAGGAGCAATTCGATCCAGGGCCCTGGTCACCGCCTTGTTATAGGCAACAACCATGTCCCCTGGATCCATGCTCTATTAGGATGGAGAAGAGAATGGGTAAACTGAGCCCTGGGGAACACCAGTGGTAATAGGGAGTGGGGGAGAGGTGGAGTCAGCTATTTTTACAGATTGGGTTCTGTCTCGCAGGTAGGCCCTGAACCAGTTTGTGGCCATCGCAGATAATCCAGCACCTGATAGGCAGGATATTAAGAGGGGGTGGGATACCATATCAAAAGCTTTGGCTAAGTCGATGAAGATTGCAGATGTAATTTGGACTTTGTCCATCCCCAAGAGGATGGAATTCATGAGTCTTAATAGGGAGGTAGTGGTGGAGTAGCTTTTACTAAACCAGGACTGGAAGGGTGAGAAGAAGTTGGTTTCAGAGAGAACGTGGGTGAGTTGTGTGACAGCACAAGATGTTCCTGGAGTTTAGAGAGAGTGGAAGGAGGGAGATGGGTGGTAGTTTACAGTGGTAGTGGGGTCCACTCCATGGGGATTGATTTAGTGGTGAATGAGAGATTTAGTAGGGTGGTGAGGGAGCAGCTATGGCAGGGGCAGATAGGAAGAGGAGTTTGGTGTCTAGACCATTGGAAGATTTTCCTTTAGCGGGGTTCAGGGTGTGAAGGGCATCTAAGGTTTCCATGGGAGAGATGAGCCTGAAGGAGAAAGGGTTCTGGCCAGTCAGTGAAGGGGTAACTGTCCATAGACTGGGCAGAGTTACTGATGGAAGGGAGTCCAGGAGGGTCGTTGCACATGTAGCGAAGAAGAAGTTGAACTCAGAGGCAACCATCAGATGGTCGGAGAGGAGAGTCCCTTGGGAGAGTAGAAGAGGGGGGGATTTGTTGTTGGGGTGGGGAAAAAGGGAGTTGATGACTTTCCAGAATTTAGATGGCCTACCAAGATTGGCGTTTAGGGTGTTGTTAAAATATTCGGCCTTGGCTAATCGGGTGGCCTTGGTGCCCTTGTTTTGGAGCATGCGGTAGGTGATGTTGTCGCCTGGGAGGAGCATGGTTTTGTAATTTTGTCATGCCCTGTCATGGGCTTGTTGGCATGCTATTAGCTCAGGGGAAATCCAGGGAAGGTGAATCCCTCAGAACCTAGTGCGGCGCAAGGGGGCATGTTTATCCCAGGCGCTGAGGAAGGTGTTCCAGAAGTGTGTAAGGGCAACATCCATGTTAAGTGCTTCTAAGGATGAGTTCCCAATTAGAGTGAGCTAGTTCTTCCAGTAGGGAGGAGAGTTTAGAGTTTTATATGACCATTGGAATAGAAATTTGGGAGGGGATTTAACCCGGTGGATTTTGCGGACTAAGTAGGTTATATAATGGTCGCTTATGGAGTCAGGGAGAAGGCCGGAGCTGATGACGTGGTGGGGATGAGAGGTGAGTGTCCAGTCAAGTAGGCAGTGGTTGCCGGTCTTATGATTTGAGCATGTAGGTTCTGAGATGGTTTGGGTAAGGTTGAGGGCAGCTATACCGGTACAGGCTTTGTTAAAAGCAAGGGATGGCCAGTTGTGATTAAGGTCACCCATAACGTAAAGTTCTCTCGGCTAGGCTAGAGACATTAGTTGGCTTAGCAGGTCAGTGACTGTTGCGGTCGGGGTGCCAGGGCAGCAATAAATACCAGCCACAAAGATAGGGAGTGAGGAAGGAGGGGACAGTTTGGCATAAGCAGTTCGTAGGCTATGGACACAGATTTAGCAAGAATGACAGAAAAATGTAAGTCTGAGCTGGTGTAGATAGCCACTTCTCTGCCTCTGGTGGGTTGTTCTTGAGCGAGTGATAATAAAACCTGGGACAGTGATGGCTGTAACCAGAAGGTTTGGGTTTAGCCAGGTCTCAGATACGATGATTATGTCAGGGGCATGGTGAGAGGCTAGAACCTGGAGCAGATCGAGCTTGGGGGCTAGGCTTTGAATGTTTAGGTGGAGAAATCATAGTCCCCAGTGGAGGGAGCCAGACCGAGTGTTAGTGGTGGCCAGTGGGGGGGGTGTTAGTCATTGGTTCTGAATGGTGGGGGCTGGTGTTGGGTCTGTCCTTGGGTGTATGTGCCCTGCTGCCAAAAGTAGTAAGGCAAGGGTTAAGTGGTGATGAAGTACATAAAGGCACCATGATTTAAACGAGCGCCACTTGGGGGTGGCTTTAGAGCAGGCAGTGTGGGGAGCATGGGAGCTAATTTGGGGGAGGGCAACCAAAAGACAGTCTTAGGAATAGAGCGAGGGGCTGGGGCTCATGGGGAAGCAGGACCAAGTAGTGGCTGAAAGAGATGCTGTGGCCATTTGGGGGCATTTGTAGGATGGGTTATTACAGCGGGGGTGGGGGAGCAGGGGAGCAACTTATAGGAGGTGTTAAGGGGGGTAAGAAAAATAGGAAGGAGGAGATCAGGAAGAGGTTCCTTACTGGCTGTGCCATAATTGACTAATGCACAGGAGGCACAGATTATGCAGTGAAGCATATGTGAGAAGAGGAGTGGGGAAGGGGTGATACTTATCACCAATGGGATTGGAGCAGGTAGAAGAGGAGGGGCAAGTAGCGTATTTAATAGGTGGCCTGGGAGGGAGTGGTGGGGGCAGGAGAAAAAAGCAAGCTTTGCCGTAATAGTTTGTCCTCGGCTAATCGGCCACTCCTGGCAATCTGACTGAAGGGCTCCAAGTACTGTA
Source organism: Neoceratodus forsteri (assembly GCA_016271365.2). Taxonomy (NCBI): domain Eukaryota; kingdom Metazoa; phylum Chordata; order Ceratodontiformes; family Ceratodontidae; genus Neoceratodus; species Neoceratodus forsteri. The sequence continues at coordinate 81,469,788 of CM057455.1, forward strand.
TAGCAGCTTGGCTGGCTCGGTCAGGAAGGCACATCAATTGGATGCTTAGGGCTGCTAGCTGGTCCAATCAGGGTCTGACAAGTTGGTAGGTGCACCAATCAGGGAGGCGCTGAAAGCTGGGCGGCTGCAGGAGTTCGGCAGTAATTACCTAGTGGTTAGTCCGAGAAGCAGGACCAGGAGGTTGGCATAAAAAGTCTGTGTGCTTGGTAGTGGTGGGCGCTGAGTGCCACCAGGATCGGAGGTGCGCTTGGGGTGCAGGGTTATCTGGTTGTTAGTCCAGAAGCAGGACCAGGAGGGCAGCAGAAAAAGTCTGTGTGCTTGGCAGTGGCGGGCGCTGAGTGCCACCAGGATCCGGAGGTGCCGCTCGGGGTGCAGGAGTTATCTGGTTGTTAGTCCAAGAAGCAGGACCAGGAGGGTGGCAGAAAAAGTCTGTGTGCTTGGCGTTCCTGTCATATACACTGTTCCTGTTCTAAATACCATCACATTTTGTGAATATTGCTTTTACCTTTTCCTCTGTATTATCAAATTTTTGTACCACTGGACATTTGTGAAAATGGGCAGTTTTGATCACTTACCTTACAGTATAAAATTAAATTGAATTGAATTGATACACAGTCTCCTTGTAAGGTGTACAAACCTGCCAAATTTAATTGCATTGCACACTCTAGTTTTAAAGTTTCAGGGGTTAATACTGTACATTTGCAGTTTACATTCTTGAAAAATGTTATTTGGAAATGTTGTGAAAGTTTAACTACTTTTAATTCAGCAGCATTTAAAGCTGTAAAAATAAATGTTGTCAAAATTGATCATGTGATATCGTAGTTTGAAGGTTTCAACTCTGGTTAAATTTGGATATGTTGTTTTACAACTAGAGGGAAATAACTGAAATGCTAATTTGGCAACATTTGGCAGGTTATAACTCAGTCCATTTTGAAGTGAGAAGTCTGAAACTATGAGCATATATAAATGTAGTGATAATCTGTATACCTGTAGACTTTATAAAATTTCAGTGAATACTCTGAAAATTACACTAAAATAACAAGAATCTAAATTTTGGCAAAATGTTTGGCTACCTATAAGTGAGCCACCTTTTATGCTTGAGCTAAAAGCATTGTGCACCTACCCATGTTGTATGTTTCTCTGAGTCCTGAAATTGTGGAGAAATTTGGATAAGAAATTTTAAAATAAGATTGAATAACTGAAAATTAAATTTTGATTAAATGTGTGGTCACCCATAACTCCACCCCCTTTCAATCTACTACTCTGAGATGTTGTACACTTATGTCAGTCCTTAATGTATACATACCAAATTTGGTGTAACTTGGATGCAAACTTGTAAAATTAAAGCAAACGTATTGACATTAAAAATTTGGAGAAATTCTGCAGAATATTTGAGCAAATTCTGCAAAATTCCATGGAATCAGACTGGCAATTCCATGAGCACTCTCAGTGCAGAATTTTATATTCTGCACAGCTCTAGCTGCCACTTTTGTTCCAATACTCTGACAAACCTCAGCACATGGAGCTGCAGGGTAGCAGTGTACCTAATTACAAAAAAAATCTAAATATTAATTATCTGCATGGCATCAGAACTAGCTAGGAACAGACTCAGAAACATAGAAACATTAAAACTGATGGCAAAGGGGAACGCAAGATCCATCTAGTGTGCCAAAGACTTATGTAGCATTCCAATAACAAACTGAGCCCTTAGTACATGTTAGCAGGCCCCAGAGGGAGGTGTAGGGTAGGAGTGTGGTAGGCAGCACAATTAACTTCACAACAGCAATCGGCCCTGTTAGCAGACCCCAGATAGGGAGTTGTAGTGTCACAGGTTAGTAGGCAGCAAAACTCAGAAAAGACAGCACTTAAATCAGATTGTTACCAGAGGACTAGTTCTTCTTAGGATAGGTGACAACTAACCCCTTACCATATTTACAGACTCCAGATAGGGATTTGCAGTGTAACAGTTTAGCAGCAAGCAAAATGGTTGCAAGGCAGCAAACTGAGTAAATTGAACACTATTACTATGTTAGCAAGTACCCTAGTGTGGCTGTTAATTGCAACACCAATAGCAGTTTCAACCAGGGATTATTGATTAAAGAGCAAACAGTCTCAGAGATAGCAGCAGCAACAGAAGCAATAGGAACAGTTAGAGTGCAACAATACCCAAGCATGTATTAATATAGCATATTCAATATGGTGACAATTTATGGACACTTGTTCAAGACTGGCTTCCTACCTTGCTGCGTCTAGACCCTGGTTCCTTAGTGCCTAACATAAAATAATAAAAAAAAAAGCTTATAGGCTGTCAACAAAATGTACATTGCCTCTGGTGAACTTTCTGTGCATGATCATGCTGATTATTTAGGGTGTGTGAATGCCCTTTTCCAAATATTCAGCCAAATATTCAGTATATAGCAGCTAAATATTTTGGTATTCAGTATTTGGGAGCCTTGCAAAAAAAAGACAAAAACATTCCCCCATCCTTCTCCAAGTCCAAAGCCCAGTAAAATGTAACCCCCTTCCTCCCCAACCCTCTATCAGCAGTCAGGTCCCACCCTCTTCCCCCCAGCACCCACAGTTTTGTTAGACATCATTTATCATTTAAAATAAAATCCTCCAAGGGGCAACTGGCACAACCCATCCTGCCTCCACAGCAAGCCACTACCTTTTAAAGTGATATAGCACCTGTCTGCACTTCAATAAAATATTAAAATAAGTCCCTCCCAACCCCCCACCTTGGCAGCACCATACTCCCATCCTCCTTCCCCCTACAGAAGCAACCAATTCTCATTACAAGAAGATGACCACAACAACCTGCCCTCCTCCATGTCTGACTGCTTTATTATATATATATTTTTTTTATTTAGTTGTTTAACCAGGTATAGCACACTAAGCTGAAAGCTTTTTTACAGGAACGACCTATAAATGAAGGCATGCACACACTTGAACAGTAAAGCCAGCTGATCATGTGCAAATTGACAGAAGTGGGTGACAGGAAAAAAGCACACTCTACTTCCTTGAAATACAGTCAAACAACTGATTGAACATATCACTGCAATGAAATAAGAAGTAAAATTGGCCACTGAGTGGGGGGAAGAAGTGGTGAAGGGCCAGGAGCACAGACCAGGTCAGGTAGGGAGCAGACAGGAGAACGAGGGGAAGGGCAGGAGTTTAAGCTGATGCTTTAGGGAAGTTGCAGAGGATGAAAGACAAAGAGAAGACTGGAGGAGGTTCCAGATAGAGGAGAAACAATAAGAGAATGTTGACTACCCAGAGAAGGATGAAGGGTGAGGGAGGGTGAAGGTACCAGGATCCCTGGAGCGAAGGGAGTAAGAGGCAGATGGAATGGGACAGATGAGTGTGGATAGGTATGTGGGCAGGGCCTCAAGACAGAATTTTGAGAACAATGATTCACAATGCTGCAGGCAACAGGAGGGAAGAGGGAGCATGGAAATTGAGTAAGAGTGTCCAGTGATGGGTGTGAGGGGGTCAGTTAGTTGCCAAATGACAGAAGCATTACAGGGGGGTGTCCAATCTGATAAGGCAAGAGGAGGGAGTGGAACGGTAAACCAGATCTGCATAGTCAAAGACTGGCTGCACCATTTTGGGAACCTGCTCCCAGTGGACAGGCAGTCTTTATTATGGTATAGGGCACCAAGCTTGGGGTGGAGTTTGGAGAGAATGGCATCTATGTGGGCAGAGAAATCAAGCCTGCTGTCAAGCCACACACTGAGATACCTGAAAGAATGAACCACTTCAAGAGAAAACCCATCAATGGTGGAGAAGGATTGGAGGGAAGAAATGAGAGCCTGGCCAGTTTCTGGATGGATCAAAGGACAGTTGTCTTCACTATATGGCATCCAGGCCCATGTGAACAACACTGCAGTTTTCATTCCCTGGTTGGGCGTGTTGCATAATGGTGCCATCCCCCACCCTCAACCAATCCAGCTGCTTCTCCAGGCTCAGCCCCAAGCTCAGCTTACCAGAATGGGACCACAAAGCATATGCACTGGGATAAAGTGGCAAAACACAAATGGTTTCTAATAATTATAGCGCACAGTCGTGCCACTATAGTTAGGGTTGAGCGCCAGTTACATACTAAAGTCAAAAGTTTGGATGTTAATAACTTTGGACCCATTCAATGGATTTGCCTAAAATTTGGAACACGCTTTGGGGTGCACTAGATCTCTTGATCTGCCAAGTTACGTTTCTGTCAGCGCTGTTCTTTGTGTACAAAAGGGTGAAAATGCAAATGATCCACTTTTGAGGCACCTTTGGCATTCTAAATGTGGTCCTGCACGGCCATTGTGTGGTATGTCACTCTGTGAGATGACTCATTTGAAAGAGCTTTAGTGGCGAACATGCCACTTTTGTTTGGTGAAAATATTAAGGCATTCAAAAGTAAATGGCACTTTTAAGTTCCAATTATAAGTCAATGGGAAAATGTATATGTATATCTTGCAAAGGATCGAGGTTCTGGCCATCTCGTCCCGCCTGGCTGTCAAAGAATTTGCAGTCTTATGGTTCAAAAATCTTTGATCCTGAGGAATTTTAAAAATTCTTTGACTCGAGGTCCACCATCTTGTTTTCAGTTTTCCGATTGCACAAACACAAATTTCTCGACTCAAGGGTCACTTCTGAAATACAACTTCGATGGGTTTTACTCAGGGGACCCTGATCTATCGAGCCATGGCTTTAGTTCCACCAAAACCAGTCCAAAAATAGAGTTTTTAGCTTTTAAATTCTTTGTTCGTGGCTCACTAACGATTTTTGATCGCGAGCCGACAAATTCTTTGATCACAAGAATCTTTGATCGCGATCTTGCATTGTGACCTAAAAACACAAATATCTTAGCTCAGGGGTGGGCTAGGGACACAAATTAGGGTGGATTTTGCTCTGGAGGGCCTGTTCTATTGAACCATGGTGTTGGTTCGCTTCATATAAGTCAAAAAATCATGTTTTTCCATTTTTTCTGCTTTGATCGTGAGCGTGCAATTTCTTTGATTGCGAGAATCTTTGACCGCGATCGTGTATAGCGAGTGAGGGATGAGATGGCCACAATTATGAAGCAATTTTCTTAGCCCAGGGATGCCCCATGCTGCCAAATAAAGCTGGTTTCTGTCCAGGGGGCTTTGTTGTGCCCCATCTGCATGGCCAAAATAATGTAATAAGGATCCCTGGTAGTCTAGTGCCCCCCCAATAAAATATTTACATCCCTGGTAGTCTAGTGGCCCCCCAATAAAATATATATTTATGAAGTTATGCCCTGGTAGTCTAGTGGCCCTCACCCCTGTTTTTTCTAGATCTCTGGTAGACTAGCACCCCCCAGTGTAATGAAACAAATAGTGATTTAATCATATACCTGGTAGTCTAGTACACCCACCCCCACCCATTCATCAAGCCCACCGCAGCCCCCACCCTTGGCCAGCCAGCGACTGTCACAGCCCTCCTCTCACCTCCATGGCCATCCACTGACTGTCTGCATTACAAGCAGTAATAGCATGATAGGTGATAGCATTCAGGAAATATAAGGAAACACAGAAGAAGCAGGACAGGAACTTTATCAGATAAAGCAGAAGGAGGCAAGGAAGGCAGTCAGAATACCAAAGGCACAAACTGAGGAAAAGATAGCCAACTCTGTTAAGAAGGGGGATAAAACCTTTTATAGGTACATTAGGGAGCGAAGAAAGACCAAGGGAGGGATACAGAGACTTAATAAAGGGAAGGGAATGTGGGCAGAGGGTGACAGTGAAAAAGCAGGGATACTGAATGAATATTTTTGCTCAGTATTCACAACAGACAAGGAGGGGGAGGTGCCTAAACTAAACAAGGGAGAAACTCTAAATAGGGGGGTCAATACCAGTCCATTCACCAAAGAAAGGGTTTTGAAAGAACTCTTGAAACTGAGGGTGGGCAATGCAATGGGGTCTGATGGGATTCACCCAAGACTACTAAAAGAACTAAGGGTAGAACTAGTAACACCACTGACTACTCTCTTTAACAAATCATGGGAGGATGGAGTGGTACCTGAGGACTGGAGGAGGGCAAAATGTGATTCCACTTCTCAAAAGTGGGAGCAGGGCAGAGGCAGGAAACTACAGACAAGTTAGTCTGACTTCAGTGGTAGGAAAAATGATGAAATCACTTCTGAAAGAAAGAATTGTTGAGTACCTAGAGGCCAGTGGGGCACAGGATCCAAGGCAGCATGGTTTCACAGCAGGAAGGTCATGTCAGATGAACCTAATAGATTTCTTTGACTGGGTGACCAAAGTAGTAGACCAGGGAGGGGCTGTGGATATGGCCTACCTAGATTTTAGCAAGGTATTCAACACAGTCTCACACAAAAAGATTAATATACAAGTTAGCCAGCCTTGGAGTGGGTCCCAAGGTGGTAGCCTGGATAAAAAACTGGCAAGACAACAGGACGCAAAGGGTAATAGTAAACGGAGTCCACAGTGAAGAAAGGAGGGTAACTAGCGGGGTACTGCAGGGTTCGGAACTGGGACCGGTCCTCTTTAATATATTTATAAGTGACATTGGAGAGCACCTAGAAGGAAAGGTATGCCTCTTTGCAGATGACACAAAGACCTGCAACAGGGTTGATACACAAGGTGGGGTGGAAAGAATGAAAAGGGACTTGGCAAGGTTGGAGGAATGGTCAAATATGTGGCAGCTCAGATTCATTGCAAAGAAGTGCATGGTAATGCATCTGGGAAACAAAAATCCAGGGGCAGAGTACACAATGGGGGTGAGTTAATAACAACAACAAAAATCGAAAGAGACCTAGGAGTAACATCGCGTGAGGACAAGATGGATGGATGAAAAAAGCTATTTTCTCAGCCCAGGGGTGTCATAGGAAGTCAAACAAGGGTGTGTTTTACTCATGGGGCTTCATTCTGATGAATCACGGTGGTGATTTACTGCAATTATGCATATTTTTTAAATTGCAATCGTTTTAATTCTTTGATCGTGACCCTGCAATTTCTTTGATCGCGAGCCTGCAAATTCTTTGATCATGAGATTCTTTGATCGCGATCGTGCATCACGAGCGAGGGATGAGATGGCCCAATTAAAAAAACAATTATCTCAGCCCAGGGGTATCATAGGAAGTCAAATGAGGGTGGGATTTACTCAGGGGGCTTCGTTCTGTCGAACCATGGTGGTGGTTTACAATAATTCCTTTAATCTTTTGATTTATAAGGTTTTTAAATCTTTGTTTGTGAGCCTGCAAATTCTTTGATCATGAGATTCTTTGATTGCCATCTTTGATCACGAGGGAGGGACAAGATGGCCAGATTTTTATAATGGAATAGATAGGGAACTTTATAAAACTTTGATATTGAATATCTTGAGAACGGTTTGGTCTTTTGACTTGAAATTTGGAGGGAAGAAGGCTATATCCCACAGATGTGTCTTTAGTGGTTTGGTCAACAAATAGTACAGGGCAGCAAAGTTATGGCACTACAAGTTTGACATTTTTTTCCCATAGGATAACATTGCAGTGTTTGCAACATTACAGGAATTCTTTGCTGCAGTGCTGCAAAATAATGGTTTGGTCGTTTGAGCTGAAATTTTGAGGTAAGAAAGCCAACATCCCAGAGATGTGCCTTTTGCTGGTTTGGTGAAATAATTTTACAGGGCGGCAAAGTGACGGCACTCGGAAGTTGATACTTTTTGCCATAGAATAACATCATGGCATCCATTGCATCTTCCGGGGCTCGTATCTCGGAAATGGTAAAAGATACAGACTTTTCGTCAAAAAACTGCTTAGCCCCCTAACCAGGGGCTAAGCCTAAATCTAGCCAGGAAAGAATTAATTCATACAAAATTACATTTTTTTTTCTACATAGCACGGTTCCTGAGATATAAGCAATTTAGTATTCAAAGTTTTCTGCTCCGAAGCCAATTATACTGCATACAGTCTGTGTTTTTTCAATGCAGTTTTTGGGGGAAGGAAGGGTGTGCCAGCTTCGTTACTGTGTCAGTTAGTGTTTCCAGTTGCGCTTCTGTTACCATTCGCATCACTGTTCCCATCTATGCCACCGTGTCTGTCACAGTTTGCATTTTTGTTTGCACTTGCATTTCTGTTTTATTTCACATTATTGTTGCTGTTACCATTACCATTTGCATTTGCAATTGCGGTACAATGCCTGTGCATGTTACGGCTTGTGTTTTCATATGCATTTTCATTTCTGTTTCTGCTGGTTTTATTGTTGCTGTTACTGCTACCATTTACATTTACAGTTGTGGTACCATGACCTTGCATGTAACAGTTTGAGTTTCTGTATGCGCTTGTGTTTCTGTTTCAATTGGCTTTATTGTTGCTGTTATCATAACAATTTGCCTACTGTTGCCGCTTTCGTTTGCTTTGTGGTTCCTGTTGCTATGTAACAAGACATCAAGTTCGGGCTCCATGCTCCTGCCACTGTATTCCATTCACTATTTATCATCCTCATTTTCATAAAGAAGGGAAATTAGAGGCAAAACACTCTGTTTAATGCATCAGTTAGGGTTGTTCTACAGTGAAACAAGTGAGGAAATTTGGGGTTAGGGTTGAAAGCCACCTTTGGACCCCCCCCAGCCCAGCCCACCAACTGGCATCGGGGTGCGTGTTGGGGTCATCGGTCTAACTCTCCACTCCCATTCTCCTATGCCTCTGCTTCTTTACACATGTGATGGGGTGAGAGTTAGGGCTGACAACCCCACACGCAACCCGATGCTGGTTGGGGGCTGGGCTGGGCTGGGGGAGTCAAGGGGCTCAGCCCAACCCCAAATCTCCTCACTTTTTTCACGTAGAACAACCCTATCTGATGCATTAAACAAAGTTTTTGCTTCATATATATATATATATATTTAAATTTTGATCCCAAATGTTCGAGATAGTTGTTTTATGACACCCCTTATAAACATCAGATGTAGCATGTAGTATATTGGCCAAATGTCATTTCACACTAGAAGTGTGCACAAACACATCTTGTACAGGATCTAAAAAATGACACCAGTCATGTTTATGAGGTGGTGTAGAAAACGGCTATGTTGAAAGTTTGGAGTCAAAATATTGAAAATTAGAGAAGTTATGAGTGAACATTGAAATATTAAAATTTTCATTCATAACCTGCATATTTTATCGTATTTGTGCACCAAATTTGCAGCATAGCCTTCTTACTACCCCACCTCATGAACCTGGCAGGTGAAATTTTCAAATCCCCACTGAAACTTCGTTCTGTGCCACAGGTACATAAGCACATGTTGGTGAGGACTTGAAAAATGACAGCTGTCATGTTCGGTGAGGAGGTGTGAAAATGGCTACATTGAAAATTTGGGTCAAAATATTTAATATTACTAAAGTTATAAGCAAGCATAGAAATATTTCAACATATGCTCATAACGTTGTCATTGTTACATATTTTGACCCAAAATGTTCAACATAAGCTTTTGTAACCCCTCCTCATGAACAAGGGCAGTATAACTTTCAAATCCTGCCCAAAGGTGATTTTTCTAAGTGACTGCAAAATCATCTTTCTGATCACATTTGCATAGTTCCAGCACCACCGGTCATGAGGTGGGGTCACAAAGAGGCCAGGTTGAAAATCTGGGGTCAGGATATGTAAAATGACAATGTTTGGAATAAAAGTTCAAACCCCACTGACATGCATTAACCTGGACTTTCCTTATTTTCTCACATCGCAGTCACCAGTTCCAGCAGCAAGATGTGTCTTTGTTCAGAGAATGGAAGTATACCATGGGACATGTTCAGGTGAGTGAGTGTGTGTTGGAGGATGTAGGGGTGGTGGGTGCTGAGTGGGAGGTCTGGGTGAGTTGGGTGGATGGGTGTCAGAAAAGCAAGATACCATTTTGTTTTTTTGCAGGTAAAGTAAAAAACATTGGGGATGATTTTCTTTTTTTCATGGGTTAGCTGACACTGGGGATTGGGCACCCTAGGATCAGGTTACTGTTTGGTGGCACCAGGGATGGGCACACCAGTATCATCATATACATAGGTGAACAGGGGCAGCTGACATGATGAAACGGTGGGGTCAAGAGTAGTGGTACTGGCAGTGGGCACCCCATCCTCTTCTATAATATATTTAATATGTAAGCATTGGAAAGGCAGGCAGGCAGTCAACCTGAAAAGAAGATGTGGAGAAAGAAGTGGTATCAGGGGTGGGCACCCTGGTCTGCTTCATAATAAAAGCAGTACCAGGGGTAGACACCCTAGTCCACAAAATTGACAGACAGATGGATGGATGGATAGATAGATGGACAGATAATTAGGCTTCCTATCTAGGTATCTATCTACCTTTCAGCAATAGTTCAGAAGATGGGAACTTACTAGCCACTCCCCCAAAATCAAGGCATACTTAATCACAACATAGGTATAGCTTACTAGCCCCTCCCCCACAATCAAGGCATATTTAATCACAACACAGGTATAACCAGAAAAAGGTACTGAGGAACCATAAAAAAGTTCAGGGTAATGGGAAACAAAGCAATTCAGCAGGTGGAAGAAGCAACAGTTCAACCATAGGCTCCTGGACGGCAGTGTGCATTAACGCCAGAAGTCAGGATAACAAGATTAGTGACCTGCAGGCATGGATGGCAGAATCCTGTATAGAGCTTGTTGCAGTCACTGAGACGTAGGCATCTGACAGCAATGACTGGGATCTCACAGCCTCCAGGTACATACTCTTTAGGAAGGACACGAGGGGTGACAAGGGAGGGAGTTTGCACTATATGTTTAGGAGGGGATTAGAGCCAACATCCTGTGATATAAACCTTACAGAAGGAGTGGAATCCCTGTGGATTAAGCTTAGTTCATCAGTAGGAAAGAAAATTCAGGTCAGGGTGGTATTCATACCCCCAAAACAGGTGGAGGACAAGGATAGGGAGCTAACGGAGGAAATCAAAGAAATGTCACTAAAGGGAGAACTAGTAGTGGGGATCTTAACATTCCTTATGTGGACTGTGGCACCCCAGCAGCTAAATCATCAAGGAGTTAATCAGTGGGTGATGTCTTACAAGACTGCTTTCTTACCAAGTTAGTCACCTATCCTACTAGGAAGAACTACCTCTCTAACTCAGAAAAAACTGAATCAGAGTTGAGGAGCCGCTGGCAAACATCAATCACAACTCAGTTTGGTTTAAAATAACCCTTAAGGAGATCAAATCCCAGTCAATGGCAGAAGTCCTATATTTCGGAGGGGCAAACTTCAATAGAATGAGGGAACTAGCAAGAAAAAAAACTAGTTAAGATTCACCAGCACTTGGTAGTAGAAAACATTTGGGAAATGATTAAACAAACCATCACAGAGGCACAAAGGCAGATACAAGGACAGTGACCAAAAGAAACAGATACAAATGCCCCATTTGGTTCATGGGTTAAGTCAAAACAGCCATTACAACCAAGAGGAAGCATTCTGCAAATGCAAAAGGAAACCAGGTAATGATGTATGGGAGGAATGCATACTAAAGAGTAGGGAGGCAAAGTCAGCAGTTAGACAAGCAAAAGTTGGCCACAGAGCTTTGGATAGCTGAAGAAGTCAGAGAGGGGAACAAATAGGTTTTCAGATATCTACAAGAAAAGAGAAAGAAGAGAGGGGTAGTTCAAATCAGGGACGAGGAAATGATTGTTGAGGATGACAGGCATAAGGTCAGCATTCTGAACAAATACTTCTGTTCAGTGTTCACCAAAGAACAAAGTGGCACAATGCTTGGCTGCAGCATTACTACAAACAGCAGGGCAGTGCCAAAAATAGAAACACCTAGTATTACCACAGGCAGAGTAAGAGAGGTGCTTGGCCATTCAAAAGCCAACAAATCTCTGGGACCTGATGGATTACACCTGAGGATACTTAAGAATTAGCAAGTGAGTTAGCAGACCAGTTAACACACCTGTTTAACTGCAACTCCAGATGGGAGAAAGCAGACAGAAAACCAGGAGGAAGGAGCTACTGGTATAACTAAAACTTCTCTACTGGGGCTAAGAACTAGATCTCTTTTACTGGGACCTTCAATTTAGGGTAAAAAGGAGTTAGTGTGTTTGTCAAAAGGCAGTTGAAGTAAATTGTTATCTGTTATCTGTGTACTTATCTAGGTGCTTGACACAGGTGTCAGAAGGGAATTGTTATCTGTGAAATTAACTAGGTGAAGAAAGATTTGCAAAGTAGGGGGAGTGGCTTAGCTAGAAGGAGCCAGGTTAAGACCAGATATAAACATTGTCCTTGATAGCTTCTGCCACAAAGCAGACAGAAAACCAGGAGGAAGGAGCTACTGGTATAACTAAAACTTCTCTACTGGGGCTATATTGCCCTCCTTCCCTCACCTCCACCCCCACCCTAAACCAGTTCTACTTTTATAGGCACAGGATTTAACTGACAACAGGAACTTCCTGTTTGGGAGCAGGAAGTGAGAGATCACAAAGCCACAAAAGACTCACCATCCTAGAAGAGCAAGAGTAGCTCTCCGTCCCCCCTAGCTGCTGGAGGTCTAACTCTGAGCAAGTAAGGAGACTACTGAGAAATATAGGAACTTCTTGTCTCAGAACAGGAAGATCAGGAGCTAAAAGGGTGCAGAGACAGTAAGTAAGTAGGGAGAGAAGAGAAAGAGAAAAAAAAGAATAAAACAAACAGAGGAAAGAGTAAGTATTCCAAATAACAGTTAGGGGGCCAGAAAAAAGACATGTTGGGAGAGGTGCAGTGCAGTGGCTGTGGAGCAGCAGTCTTCCGGGAGATGTTCTGGAGGATGCAGTGTTGTCCCATCTGCAGGCACCTCTCTGGGCTGAGGAAGGAGGTTGCTCATCTCTAGGCTGAGTTGGCCAAGATTTGTGGGACCTCCTCTCCCACCCAGGGACCACCAGGGTTGCTGCCATTGCCTCAGAGGTTGCAGTAAGGACAGGGATGGGGCAAAAAGAGGTAAGGCCATCAAGAAATGGAGAGTAGTGAGTACCAATGCCCGTAGTCTGGGCAACAAGCTCCCTGAACTGGTGGCCCTGATGGAAGAGGGATGCCTGGATATTGTAGCAGTCGCAGAAACATGGTACACAGAGAACCATGTCTGGGATGTTAACATACCAGGGTACACAACCTACAGGAGAGACAGGGAGAGCAGAAGAGGGGGGAGTAGCTCTCTATGTGAGGGAAGGGATAAAAGCAACTGAACAAAAGAGTTAACAGGGAGGAGAGGAGGTGCTGTGGGTCACCTTAGAGACTGGAAATGGCACCACAATCGCACAGGGTTGTATATAGACCCCATGTCAGGGGAGGAATGGACAAAGATATGATAGAAGGCATACTTAGGGATGGCAGAGAAAGGGAGATACTGTTGATGGGGGACCTTAATATGCCAGATGTTAACTACAGCACCTTTGAGGCAGCCACATCCAAAAGCAGGGCCATTCTTGATACCCTTCAGGTGGCATGCCTCAGACAGCTAGTTTTGGAACCTATTCGTGAGGAAGCAATCTTAGACCTCGTACTCTCAAATGGGGACAGTGAGAGGATCTCAGATCTAGAAGTGGGTGGCCATTTGGGAACAAGTGACCACCAAACAGTGTGGTTCACAATAAACTTAGCTACAGAGTCAAGCCATACAAAAGTGAGAGTTCTGGACTTCAGGAGGGCTGACTTTGGCAAGATGGGAGAGTGTCTTATAAAAGCAATAGCAAACAGGCTAGAAGGAGGGGTGGAGCAGCAATGGGAAATATCAAAACTGCCATCACAGAGGCAACAAGCCTTTGTGTGAAGCAAATAGACAAATCAAAATGAAAGAAAAAGCCACTATGGTTCTCAAAAGAGGTGGCAGTGAAGGTTAGGAGAAAAGATAGCATTTAGGAAGTATAAGAAAACACAGAAGAAGTAGGACAGAGAACTGTACCAATTAAGGCAGAAGGAAGCAAGGATGGTAGTCAGAATAACAAAGGCACAAACTGAGGAAAAGATAGCTAACTCAGTTAAGAAGGGGATAAAACCTTTAATAGGTTTATTAGGAGCTTAGAAAGACAAAGGAAGGGATAGTGAGGCTGAATAGAATGGCTGGTGGGTGGGCAGAGAGTGACAGTGAAAAGCAGGGATACTGAATGAATACTTCTGTTCAGTATTCACAAAAGAACGGAGAGGTACCAAATCCAATTAACAGAAGCACTCTGGAGAGGGGTCGATCCCAGTCCTTTCACAGAAGAAAGGGTTCTGAAATAACTCCTAAAACTGAAGGTGGACAAAGCAATGGGGCCAGATGGAATTCACCCCAGAATTCTAAAAGAATTAAACAGAGAACTAGTGACACCACTGACTACCCTTTAACAAATCATGGAGGATGGTGGTACCGAGGAATGGAAGAAGGCGGATGTGATTCCCTTCACAAAAGTGGGACCAAGACAGAGGCAGGAAACTACAGACCTGTCAGTTTGACCTCTGTGGTAGGAAAAGTGATGGAATCACTTCTGAAGGAAAGAATTGTTGAGTACCTAGACGCCAGTGGGGCACAGGACACAAGGCAGCATGGGTTCACAGCGGGAAGGTCATGTCAGACAAATCTAATTGACTTCTTTGACTGGGTGACCAAAGTAGTAGACCAGGGAGGGACTGTGGACATGGGCTACCTAGACTTTAACAAGGCATTTGACACAGTCCCACACAGAAGATTAGTAGTCAAATTAACCAACCTGGGAGTGGGTCCCAGGGTGGTAGCCTGGGTAAAACATTGGCTGAACAACAGGAAACAGAAGGTAATTGTAAATAGAGTCCAATCTCAAGAAAGGGGGGTTACTAGTGGGGTACCGCAAGGTTCAGTACTGGGTCCTGTCCTTTTAATGTCTTTATAAGTGACATTGCAGAGGTACTGGAAGGAAAAGTATGCCTCTTTGCAGATGACACAAAGATCTGCAACAGGGTTGATACACAAGGAGGCGTGGAAAGGATGAGAAGGGACTTGGCAAGGTTGGGGGAATGGTCAGAAGTATGGCAGCTTGGATTCAATGCAAAGAAGTGCAAAGTAATGCACCTGGGAAACAAAAACCCAGGGAAAAATTACACAATGGGGGGGAGGTAGTAATGATGACAAAAATGGAAAGGGACCTGGGGGTAATCATAACAGATGAACTTAAGGTTGGCAAGCAATGTGAGAAGGCGGTAGCGAGGGCTCGGGGGATACTGGGATATATAGGGAGAGGCATAATTTGGGGCTTACCTTAATGCCTACCCTGTACTCCCATATGTTTTCTACTGTATGTTAACTCTTACTGTTATTCCCGGTCACCCTGAAAAGGAACCTTTGGGGCCCAGTGGGCTTACCCCATCATTAAAATTCAATGAATAAGTAATAAACAAATATCACCAGCAGAAAACAGAAAGTTATTATCCCCTGTACAGACAGTTGGTGAGACCCCATCTGGAGTACTGTGTCCAGTTCTGGAGACCCCATCTCTGCAAGGACATAGACAGGATGGAGGCAGTTCAGAGGAGGGCAACTAAAATGGTGCAGGATCTGCAAGAGAAGCCATATGAGGAGAGACTAAGGGAGCTTAATATGTATACCCTTGAGGAAAGGAGGGAGAAGGGGGACATGATAGAAACGTTTAAGTACCTCAGTGGAATCAACAAAGTCCAAGAGGGTAGCATCTTTCAGAAAAAGAGATGTGCAAGAACAAAGGGACACAATCTGAAGATAGAGAGGGAACGGCTCAGGGCAATGTGAGGAAGTATTTTTCACAGAGAGGGTGGTGGATGCATGGAACAGCCTTCCTGAGGAGGCCGTGGGGTCTAAAACTGTGGGAGAATTCAAGAATGCACAGAACAGACATAAGGCAATTTTTGTGGGGGGTAGGAAGAAATAGGTTGTTGGTTAAATAGGATCTGCAGCTTATCCTCTAGGTAGGAAAATGGGCAGACTAGGTGGGCTAAGTGGTCCTTATCTGCCGTCAAAGTCTATGTTTCTATGTACCGTACAACTGAAAAAGAGCAGATGTGGTGCCCTTTCACAAGGGTGGTATCAAGGAAGAGACTGGAAACCACAGGACTGTCAGCCTTACATCAGTGCTAAGTAAGCAAACGGAAGCCCAGATTAAACAGGACCTAGTGATCTACTTGGGAAGCAAGGCTTACAGGACAACAAACAACACAGTTTTGTTACAGGTAGGTCATAGAATGGTATTAGGGAGCAAAGAGGACCGGAAATAGTCCATTACTGCTCCCATCTAGAAACCCTTAATAGTATATATTTCAATTTCCATTATATAGTTATCCAAATGCTTTTGAATTGAGTCTTGGTCTCAGAGCATAAGAGCCACTGACAGCCTGTTCCAGGGGTCATCACTCTCCGTGTGAAGAAAGCCCTCCATTTGTGTTGTATTTTATATGTCTGAGCTGAAGTTGGTGCCCCTGGTTACTTTAGTGTCATTTTGAATTGGAGGTTTAGTTCATTGAGTAAATAATCATCCCTCATTACATCATAGCATAGTAGAAAATCCCCTGACTCTTCTTGCCTCAAGTGACATGAGCTTTAGATGTTTCGATCTCACTTCATAAGCCACATTTTAATGTCATATATCATTCTGATGGCTTGTCTTTGGACTTTTCTATTTTTGCTACTTCTTTTTTTGATATGGGACCCACACTGGGGCCCCATAATCCAGAATAGGTCTAACATACACCATATACAAGGAAATCATAAAGGACTAAATGGAGAACTAGTGGGACCACTGACTACTCTTTTTAACAAATCATGAGAGGATGGTGTGGTACCTGAGGACTGGAGGAGGGCAGATGTGATTCCGCTTCACAAAAGTGGGAACAGGGCAGAGGTAGGTAACTACAGGCTAGTTAGTTTGACCTCAGTTTATAGGTTCATAGGAGGAATACAGGTTTGGTAGGCTGGATGCCCCTTTATTGCACTCGCTACCCATAGGTGTCATGGGTGGAACTCATGCTTTTTTTTACCCATGTGTTTGTCTAGTTTACTCCTGAATACAGTTATGTTCTGGCTTTCAACAATGTGTTGTGGTAGTCTGTTCTACATTGTTACAACCCTTTGTGTAAAAAATGTACCTCATTTTGTTGTTTGGTTAACATCCCCTTTGATTTTAAGACTATTGCTCCTAGCTGTTTTTGTGCCTTCTTGTCTCTACAGTGTCCCATTATGTACAGCTTTATATGTTAGACAGATATCTCCTCTGACTTGTCTATATTTTGCTGAAAACAAATGTAATTTTCCGAATATCTCCATAACTCAAATTTTGTAATGATTTGATTTTTTGGTGACCCTCCTTTGCACTCCTCCATTAAATTTCGACCTCTTTTAGTATGTGACATACTGAACTGGGAGCAATACTCCAAATGTGGGTGCACCAGGATTGTTTAAAGTGGGACTAGTACCTTTGGTTCCCTACTTTGTATGCAGGCTAGTACAGCCCACAATTTTGTGACATTTTTTGTTTACCTTTACTATACTATTTCTATCAAAGGACAGATTCTCATTATTATTTTTCTGGTGTCCTTTGCTCAGTTGTTATTTGGAGTGTAGTATTGTTTAGTTTGTAACTAATAAGTGGATTGTTCTTCCCCAAGTGCATGACTTTACATTTTTGTATGTTAAACCTCATTTTAAGCGTCATAGCCCATTCAGTCAACTTGTCTATTTGCTTTTTGCAGTTGTTCCCCATCTGTAGTTGTAGTCACCAGTCTACCCAGTTTAACATCATCAGCATATTTACATATCCATGATTTTCCTGTAACTTTCATAGTGATTATGTTAACAGGGTGGGAATTCAACACAGAGCCTTGCGGTATACCACTTGTAACCCTTCCCCAGTCAGACAAATATCCCTTAACAGAGACCTTCTGTTGTCTTTCTCCCAACCAGGATTGTATCCATCTGATGATGTTTGGATTTAATTGTATCCTATCTAATTCCTTCAATAATATTTTATGAGATACTTTGTCAAAAGGTTTGGCAAAGTTTAAGTAAATAATATCACATGATATTCTTTTATCCAGAGCAGCACTCACCGGTTCAAAAAATCTGATCTGGTTAGTAGAACAAGATCTGCCTGTAATAAATTTGTATTATGTAGTGTCCATGGTTCCTATTTCATCAATATGTTCTAATACATGCATTTGCAATAATATTTCCATTATTTTTCCTATCACTGATGTTAGTCTTATAGGCCAATAATTTTGGGGTCCCCTTGTTTCTCCTCCCTTGTGAATAGGTATCACTATTGCTATCCTCCATTCCTGTATGGTTTTGCCTTCTTGAATGGACTTATTACATAACATAGTTAATGGTCCCACAATTTCAGCAATTAATTCCTGTAATAATCTTTGTGTAATACCATCTGGTCCAGCTGAGATATTAAATTTCAAGGATTTATTTTATTTCCCCCATCACTTGTTCTAAACCCTATTGTATTATTTATGGTTACTTCCACTGGTGTGAAATCAGTTTCATTTGTCTCAAAAATAGAAACATAGAAACATAGAAACATAGAATTTGATGGCAGATAAGGACCGCTTGGCCCACCCAGTCTGCCCATTTCCCTACCTGATGGATAAGCTGCAGATCCTAGTTAACCAGCAGCCTATTTCTTCCTTCCCCAACCCCCTAGAATTGCCTTATGACTGTCCCATGCATGCTTGAATTCCACCACTGTTTTTGACTCCACAACCTCCTCTGGAAGGCCATTCCATACATCCACAACCCTCTCTGTGAAAAAATACTTCCTTAAATTACCTCTGAGCCGCCCCTTCTATCTTCAAATTGTGCCCCTTGTTCTTGCACACCTCTTTTTTTGAAAGATGCTACCCTCTTGGACTTTGTTGATTCCCTTGAGGTACTTGAAAGTTTCTATCATGTCCCCCCTCTCCCTCCTTTCCTCGAGGCT
Source organism: Neoceratodus forsteri (assembly GCA_016271365.2). NCBI lineage: Eukaryota > Metazoa > Chordata > Ceratodontiformes > Ceratodontidae > Neoceratodus > Neoceratodus forsteri. The sequence goes on from CM057455.1 coordinate 81,488,665, forward strand.
ATACATATTAAGCTCCTTAAGTGTCTCTTCATATGTCTTCCTGTGCAGACCCTGCACCATTTTAGTTGCCCTCCTCTGGACAGCTTCCATCTTGTCTATGTCTTTGCGGAAATTGGGTATCCAGAACTGCACGCAGTACTCCCGATGTGGTCTCAATGCTTAGGAAATAATTACTTAGCTCCCAGGCTATCCCCTCTTCTTCTGAGATTATCCCATTTTCAGACATTAAGTGCCCGAATATGCTCTGTTTTCCTTTTAATGTCCCTATATAATTGTAGAATTGTTTTTTATTATTTCTGACCTTGTTCACTAAGTTAATTTCAAGTTTACGTTTGGCTTTTGCGATCAGATGTTTGCATTTTTTCTTACACTGTTTAAACGTATTCTATGCTAAGGTTGTCGGGTTTCTTTTTCATATTTTTGGTACAGTTTATTTTTTTTTAATTGTTTCCTAATACTGTTATTCCACACAGTGTTTTTTTCTTGTATTTTATTCTGAGTGGAACATATTTGTCTATACAATAATGTCATTGTTTAATTATTTGTTCCCATGTATTATCTAAGTTTGAATCTTTTAGTTCTTCATGCCACTTCCATTGTGCAAACTGTTTTTTCGTTTTACCATAATCAGCTCTTTTGTAATCTTTCATGATTGTATTGCCTTAAATAAATGCTATACCATTATTATATTCTAAGGGCACCATGTTATGATCAGAGTCTCCTGGGGAGGGGTAATATCTTGATATTTTCAATTCTACCCTCACTGTTTTTCAATACTAGGTCAAGTATATTCTCACCCCTTGTAGGAACAATTACCCTTCTGTTCTGAATTTTGCTGAATGGTTATATCAATGAATTTTAATTCCATCGGTGTTGTATTAAGTGTACACTCCAATTAATATTTGGCACATTAAACTCTCCCATTAATATGTAGTCACCTGTTATATCATTTATTTCTATATCAGAGAACAGTTTTTATTTTCTTCAGTTATCAGGTTGGGTGAGTGGTAAACTAGACCTACAGTAAGCTGATTTAATAAGGGTTCAATCTTGCCCAGATACCTTAGAGTGTTATTGTTGCTGCCCATTCAATTTCATGTGGCGTAGATCTTCACTAATATACAATGCTACCCCCATGTTCACTCGTATTTTCAAATAACCTATTACAACCTGGGAAGTCTGTATTCCATTCAGTATCTCTGTTCCAAGTTTCAGTTACTACACATGTTGCAATGCTCCTATCTTTCAGTATATGTGTTAGTTCATCCATCTTACTGCATAGGCTCCTGACATTTAGCAATAGTATACCTAGTTATTGTTTATCAGCTCTGCAGTTTACCAATGATCTCTTTTTATGAATGTGTGTGGGCATTATGGCGGCTGTGTATTTTCCTATCTCAAGAGGGGTATTTAGAAGGTACCCACCCACCCAAAATTCTAGTTTAAACATTTATCTATAGTATTTCCAATATGTTACCCTAGTCATCTGCTACCTCTTCTACTTAGATTTAATCCATCCCAGAAGTAAAGGTTTGCGTTCCCATAGAATTCCTCCCAGTGTGTAATGCACTGGATGTTTTGACTCAGACACCATTTCCTCAGCCAATTGTTAGTATTCCTTAATTTTATTTGCTGTTTTCTTGATGCCCTGGATATTGGGAGTATTTCTGTTATAATTACTACACACCCCTTTCAGTATTTTATTTATGAGAGTCACATAATCATCCTTAATTGCTTGTATACTGTCAGAGAAGGAATTGTCTGCCCCTACGTGTTTGATGACTAATGGGTTGCCACCAGTACCCTTAAGTATATTGCATGCCATATAGAGATATCCATCGTTGCCCACTGAAACTGGATACAGTCCTTGTGCATTTATCAGGGTTGCATATTGCCCTATCAAGGTGCTTTATGATGGGGTCCCGAGTACCACCTCCTTGGTACAACCTGGGACTCTATCTGCATTACCTTATTGGTCTGGGAGTCTCTTCTTCCAGGTTTATCAGGGCTCTGGGGCATCAGAGGAGCTGACTTTGATAAGATGACCAACAGAGTTAAACTAGCCCTGGCAAGAAGAAATACAAGTGAGGGGGTACAGACAAAGTGGGCAAGCATTAAGTATGCAATACTTGAAGCAGCATTCCATTGTGTTAGGGAGAAAAGCAAGAGCAAATGAAGGCGGAAACCACTTTGGTTCTCAAAATCCGTAGCAGAAAAGACCAAAGCCAAAAGGTTGGCTTTCAGGAAATATTAGGGAACTCAGTGGGAGTAAGATAGGGAGGTATACCAGACTTAAGTAAGTGAAGCAGGGAAGGCAGTAACGTAGGCAAAGGTCCAAATTAAGGAAACACTAGCACGAACAGTAAAATAAGGGGACAATGCTTTCTATAGATACATTAGTGAAAGAAGAACATCCAGAGGAAGTATTGCTAATGTCAAGAGATTCAGGGGAGTGTGTGGAGGAGGGCAAAGAAAGCATCTATCTTAAAAGATACCTCTGCTCAGTATTTACTGAGGAGAAGGTAGGGCAGGGGCCACAGCTCAGCACCATGGACCCAGGGTTGAGGAGGGCACAGTCCCTTTACAAAAGAAAGGGTCCCACAAGAGCTCGCTAAGCTCACAGTGAACAAGGCAATAGGACCTGGTTGCATACATCCCAGGGTACTAAAGGAGCTAATAGTGGAACTAGCAGAGCCATAATCAGAACAGTTAACTGAGTCTTTGAGCACAGAAGAGGTCCAAAAGACTGGAGAAGGGCTCTTGTTATCCCACTTCACAAGAGTGGCAGCAAGAAATAAGCAGGAAACTACAGACCAGTCAGTTTTACCTCTGTAGTGGCAAGATTATGGAGGCACTCCTTAAGGAAAGGATATTGCAACACCTGAAATCCATAGGAGCACAGGATCCAAGACAGCATAGGTTTACAACAGGAAGGTCATGTCAAACTAATCTAATAGATATCTTTGACTGGGTAATCAGAGTGGTGGACCAAAGGGTGTAGTTGATGTCACCTACCTTGACTTCAGCAAAGCTTTCATCACTGTTCCACAAAGAAGATTGATTAATACCTTTACCTTAACACCCTTCAACGCTCTTGCTCGGGAACATTCTATTGTACGCTGATGATGCAGTCATCTTTGCCTCAAGTTGTGACCCTATTGCCCTCAGGACTAGCTGAAGTCCTTCACTGAAGCCGAGGGCTGGTTCAAGGAACTATAGATTGGTGATAAATCTTAAAAACAAAACCATGTTCTTCACTCATCCCCAAAACAAGTCCTGCAACTTCAAACTCCTCATTCACTCTGGGTCCTCTTCCCACTCGAACAAGTTTGCTCCTATAAATATCTAGGGATCCATTTTGACCCCTCCTCTCCTTCCATGGACACATACGCTGCCTAGCCCTGCCACTAATATCCGATTGGGCATCTTACATTGGTATAAACACTGCCTCCCCCCGGAGGCTCTTCGACTCGTAGTCACCTCCTCTATCCTGTCCCTAGTGGACTATGGACTGCCGGTGTATGGTGCTGCTGATCAGACCGCACTACATAAAATTCACAGTACTCTGAATAAGGCCTGCAGGTTAATTACTGGAGCACCTAGGCTGACACACACCTGTCTACTGTACGCTAAAGTGCTGGTACTTGATCTTGATGAGCGCCTCAAATATCTGACCTGTACCCTTACAAAAAAGACCCTCCTTGGGCTATCCCCACCAGGATTGACCACCACCATACGCCACTCTGTCCCACTAGTTCATACTCGGACCTCTGGGAATCCTCTCTTGTTATCCCTACAGCTAGAACCTCTCACGGCCAAAGAGCCTTCAGCTTTAGGGCCCCATCCTGGTTCAACACACTGCCCCCCTCCATCTCCGAAGCTCCAACTATATCGTGCTTCAAAACTTCCTTACGTAACCACCTTATTAACACCCGATGCTGTAATTGCCACTAGTCAAAGCCGTACTCAATACTTATGACAAAGCTTATTACTAAGCTGCTAAGGACAACATAACTCTGGTATTGTTTGCATCCATCCTACCTGTACCAGCTTGTTTGTATCTATGTCTTAACTTACTGTTATACTTACGTGTTGTACTGTTATACTGTGTATTTTCGTTTGTCTTACTGTGACAAGGTACCTTTGTAAATGAGCCTATGGCTCAAAGGTTTTCCAAACTGCTGTTTAAATAAAATAAAAATAAAATAAAATAAAAAAATAATAAGCTGGGTAGGCTTGGGGTGGGTCATAGGTTGGTCAACTGGCTGGCAAACTGGTTGGCAGGCAGAAAACATAGAGTGATGGTATACAGACAGAAGAGATGCAAGTCACAAGTAGGGTACCTCAGTGATCAGTACTGGGGCCAGTCCTCTTCAATATCTTCATCAGTGACACTGCAGATGGACTGGAGGGTAAGGTTTGTCTGTTTGCAGATGGCACCAAGATATGGAACAAATTAGATTATCCAGATGGGGTTGGCAGAATGATAAGAGATCTGGATAAACTGGCAAAATAGTTGAAAGAGTGGAAACTGGGGTGTAATGTAAAGATGTGCAAGATCATGCACATAGGGAAGAGAAACCCTGAAGCTACCTATAGATTTGGAGGGGAGTTGCTGGCAATCACGAGGGAAGAAAAAGACTTGGGCATCATCATCACAGATGACCTGAAATCATTCAAGCAGACCACTAAAGCAGTAGATGAGGCTAGATGAATATGCAGAAGTAGTTTATGGGTCGGCACCCAGGTTGCCATGCCTGGCTAATCGCAACAATTAAACAATAAAGAAATTGCCGTCATTGGCTACTCACAGTGTGGAAACAGTCCTTCGATATGTGTGTGTGTCCCACCTGGCCCACAGAAGGAAGGCAAGCAACTTAATCCAAGGTGCATAAAGCAGTGCTATATTTTATTTTCAAAGTGCACAGAACACACAACACACTATGGCTTCCATGCAGGCCCCCCCCACTGCAAGGTACTAGGGCTTCCTGATGTGTTTCACACCCCTGGTGCTTAATCATAGGGTATCACAAGTCTTAAGAGGGAAGTCATAACCTCTTACAAGACACTGGTTAGGCCCATCTGGAGTACTGTGTGCAGTACTGGGGGCTGCACCTGCGCAAAGACATTAGTAAAATGGAGGCAGTCCAGAGAAGGGCAACCAAAACAGTGCAGGTACTGCATTAGAAAACATATGAGGACAGATTAACAGAGAGCTCAATACATATACCCTAGCGCAAAGGAGGGAAAGAGGTGATATGATCAAAACATTCAAACATCTTAAGATCATAAAGTAGTAAGGGAACCTTCCCCCAGGCCACACTGGATGGTAGGAAGGGAACCTCCCCCATACAGGGAGCACCAGAGCCACCACCACTACCTCAGAGGTTGCGAAGAAAGCTCAGCAGTTGGACCACAGTGGTCTCAGGGAGGGTGAGGATGGTGGAACAGAGGCACACCCAGTCAGTTGTTCCACTCCACAATCCCTATACCATTCTGGGGGAGCATAGCTCCCCTATGGATGCACCCACAGAGGAGACTAAGGAGGCTGAGGACAACTGTCACAAGGGAGGCCCACAGGAAGGAGGCAGAGGACACCACAAGGAAAGGAAGCAGCTCCTGGTGGGGGACTCAATTATTAGGGTGATAGAACTGGGGGGAGCAGGGAAAACTGAAGTAAGGTGCCTGCCTGCTGCCATGGCTTGGAGGGACAGGAAGCGCATCCTCAGGATCACGAGAACAGCTGCACGGGAGTCTGAGCTGGACATCATTGTCCACCTAGGGACAAATGACTGGCTCAACATGAGATAAGAGCAGTGCAGAAGGATTTGTAGAATTGAGGAGGGCCTAAGACAAGTAGCACACCCAGTATCCTTCTCAGAGGTGCTGCCTGTCAATGGCATGAGTGAGGGAGGTACTTTGCACCATGCAGTTTAATGAATGGTTGAAAAATGGTGTGGAGCACAGGGATTTGGCTTCATTGGGGACTGGGGTTCCACCTGGAGGGACACCAACTTATACTGGCAGGATGGTCTGCATCTGTCCAGGAAGGGAACAAGTCTTTTGAGCAATCGGTTTAAATGCTTCATTGGCAAGCTTTTAAACTAGTCAAGGGGGGAGGCACTCATAAGCAGCAGGAAAATCCCAGCCTCTCCCTACAAAACAGGGTACTAAATGAGAAAAAGACTGAGGTAGAAAGATCAGTGGGGGATGCTGCAAAAGAAGGTAAAGCCATCAAATAATGGAGAGCAATGAGTACCAATGCTCCTAGTCTGAGTAACAAGCTTCCTAAATTAGTGGCCTTGATGGAGGAGGAACATCTGGATATCGTGGCAGTCACAGAAACATGGTACACACAAAACCATGACTGGGACATAAACATTTCAGGATACACTATCTACAGGAGGGACAGGGAGGGTAAAAGAGGAGGAGGAGTAGCTCTTTACATAAGGGAAGGATTAAAAGCAACAGAACAAAAGGGAAATCAGGGAGGAGAAGAAGCACTGTGGGTAACTTTGGAGACCAGCAATAGCACCACAATCCACACAGGGGGTTGTATACAGAACCCCTTCTCTGGGGGAGGAAATGGACAAGGAAATGATAGAAAGTATACTTAGAATGGCAGAAAAAGGGGAGATATTGCTGATGGGTGATCTGAATATGCCAGATGTTAAAACTGGAGTGCAAGTTGCAGCAGCCACTTCGAAGAGTGGGGTTATTCTAGATGCCCTACAGGGGGCATGCCTTACACAACTAGTATTGGAGCTCACTCAAGAGGGAGCAATCTTAGACCTCGTTCTCTCAAATGGAGATGAAGAGAGAGATGTAGAAGTGGGTAGCCATCTGGGAACTAGTGACCATCGAACAGTATTGTTCACAATAAACACAGCAATAGAGTCAAGCCATACAAAGGCAAAAGTAATGGACTTTAGGAGGGCTGACTTTGCCAAAATGGGTGAGTGCCTAAGGAATGCACTAGCAAATGGGCAGGAAGGAAGGGTGGAAAGAACAATGGTGAATAATAAAAACTGCCATCTCAGAGGTAACAAGCCTTTGTGTGAAACAAATAAACAAAATGAAACAATGTAAGAAACCACTATTGTTCTCAAAGGAAGTGGCAGTGACGGTTCAAGAGAAAAAGAAAGCATTCAGGAAGTGCAAGGAATCACAGAAGGAGCAGGACAGAGAACAGTATCAGTTAAAGCAAAAGGAAGCTGGGAAGGCAGTCAGAACAGCAAAGGCCCAAACCGAGGAAAAGATTGCCAACTCAGTTAAGAAGGAGGATAAAACCTTTTATAGGTACATCAGGGAGCGAAGGAAGACCAAGGGAGGGATAGTGAGGCTTAATAAAGGGGAGAAAGGGTGGGCAGAGGGTGACTGTGAAAAGGCAGAGATACTAAACAAATATTTTGCTCGGCATTTACAAAGGAAAAGGGGCGTACTTTAAAACAAACAGTAGAAACACTCTGGATACAGAAGTTGATACCAGCCCATTTACAGAATAAAGGGTTCTGAAAGAACTCTTAAAACTGAAGGTGGACAAAGCAATGGGGCCTGATGGGATTCATCCCAGAATTCTAAAAGAACTAAGGGTAGAACTAGTGACACCACTGACTACCCTCTTTAACAAATCATGGGAGGATTGAGGGTACCGAGGACTGGAGGAGGGCAGATGTGATTCCCTTCACAAAAGTGGGAGCAAGGCAGAAGCAGGAAACTACAGACCTGTTAGTTTAACCTCAGTGATAGGGAAAATGATGGAATCACTCTGAAGGAAATAATTGTCAAGTATCTAGAGGCCAGAGGGCACAGGACCCAAAGCAGCATGGATTCACAGTGGAAGGTCATGCCAGACAAATCTGATAGATTTCTTTGACTGGGTGACAAAAGTAGTAGATCAGGAGGGGCTGTGGACATGGACTACCTAGACTTTAGCAAGGCATTTGACACAGTCCCACACAAAAGATTAATATACAAGTTAGCCAGCCTGGGAGTGGGTCCCAAGATGACAGCCTGGGTAAATAATTGGCTGGAGAATAGGACACAGAGAGTAATAGTAAATGGAGTCCACTCTGAAGAAAGGGGGTTATTGGCGGGGTACCACAGGGTTCAGTATTAGGACCAGTCCTCTTCAATGTCTTTATAAGCGACATTGCAGAGGGACTGGAAGGAAAAGTATGTCTCTTTGCAGATGACACAAAGATCTGCAACAGAGTTGATGCACAAGGTGGAGTGGAAAGGATGACAAGGGATTTGGCAAGGTTAGAGGAATGGTCAAATGTGTGGCAGCTTAGATTCAATCTAAGAAGTGCAAGGTAATGTACCTGGGAAACAAAAACCCAGGGAAAGAGTACACAATGGGGGGTGAGATACTAACAACAAAAATGGAAAGGGACCTGGGGGTAGAAATATCAGATGACCTAAAGGTGGGCAAGCAATGTGAGAGGGCAGCTAGGAGGGCTTGGGGGTTACTGGAATGCATAGGGAGAGGTATCACCAGTAGAAAACAGGAAGTTATTATCCCTCTGTACAGACAGCTGGTGAGACCCCATCTGGAGTACTGCATGCAGTTCTGGAGACACAATCTTCACAAAGACATAGACAGAATGGAAGCTGTCCAGAGGAGGGCAACTAAAATGTTGCAGGGTCTGCACCAGAAGGCATATGAAGAGAGACTTAAGGAGCTTAATATGTATAGCCTCGAGGAAAGGGATGAGAGGGGACGGATAGAAACTTTCAAGTACCTCAAGGAATCAACAAAGTCCAAGAGGGTAGCATCTTTCAAAAAAGAGGGCAAGAACAAGGGGGCACAATTTGAAGATAGAAGGGGGCAGCTCAGAGGTAATTTAAGGAAGTATTTTTCACAAAGAGGGTTGTGGATGCATGGGACTGCCTTCCAGAGGAGGTGGTGGAGTCAAAACATTGGTGGAATCAGCATGCATGAGACAGTCATAAGGCAATGGTGGGGGTAAGAAGAAGTAGGCTGCTGGTTAACTAGGATCTGCAGCTTATCCATTAGGGAGGGAAATGGGCAGACTGGGTGGGCCAAGCGGTCCTTATCTGCTGTCAAATTCTATGTTTCTATGTTTTTTTGTTAGGTGAAAGAGTCTAACATGTTTCGATATAAGAGAAATAGCAGGACAAGAGGACACATTATGAGCTTAGAGGGAGGCCGATTAAGGGGTAATGTGAGGAAGTTATTTTTCACAGAAAGGGTGGTGGATGCATGGAATGGCCTACCTTAGGAAGTGGTGGATATGAATACAGTGCAGGGCTTCAGACAGGCATGGGATAGGCATAAGGAAGAAATACAGATGAATATGAATAGATTGGCCATTGGCAGAGAGTAAAGGCCTATGGCACATTCATTAGGTAGAAAAAATGGACACACTGGATGGGCCTTGCGATCCTTGTCTGCCATCAACTTCTATGTTGGGAGGCAGTATAGTGCAGTGGTTTAAGGCTGTGAGCTGCAAATCTGGAGACCTGGGTTTGAATCCCATAGCCCCCACTTGCATGCTCTGTGACCCTGAGCAAGTCACTTAACTTCCTGTGCTCCCAGGTTGCACTAGTAAACAAGCTTTCAGCTTAGTGTGTCTCACCTGGTTAAACAATTGGGAAAAAGAAAAAATGTTTCTATATTTGTCATTTGCTAAACTTTGATTACCTTCTGATCTTTTATTGTTACAACTGCTAATTTTTTTCGGGTCTCAGCTCTCCTGATGCTACTTGTGGGGTTTGTTGTTGGTTACTTTCAGCCTCTATGGTTATATTATCTATGTGAGTGTCATTACACTGTAACAGTGGATCCAAGTTATTTAGTAAGGGAATACTGTGTTGTTCTACTCTTCTCCCTCTTTTAGCAATTTTTGTTTTTTACACACTATACCAGTCTTTGTTGGTTACCTCTGACAGTTCTTCCTTGTTCCTTTTTTTTGTTTTGTTTTTTTATTGTTACTTTTTGAAGTAGTTATACTAAAACTAGCTCACTCATTTTCCATATTTTCAATTGTTTTAAGAGTAGTTCTTTAATTTATTAACTCCATCCCATCTGTGTTATTTGTTGCTGTTACTTTTGTGCCTGCCTCATTATTTGCTGCACTTAGTTTCTTAGCCATTTATTTATTTGTGTTTATTTTCCAGGGCTTCGAGTCTCAATGTAACCATGTTAAGGTCAGTTCAGGTGTACCCCGCAAGCTGCCCTGTGCACCCACAGACAGTTGCATGCTGGAGGTATTCATGAGGGGCCACGGGTCCAGCCAGGCAGCCCATCAGCTGCCCAGACCGGAACTCACAGTGGATCACTTGCACAGCAGGCTGATATTGGCAGCATGCCCCGTGGATGGCAGATGGCCGGTGGCTGTGGCAGTTGAGGGATGGCAATGCTGCCTGCACCCATCAGCACCAATGATTGTGGTGGGTATGTCTACTGGCATTGGGGGGGGCCTGGTCGACACTACTGCCAGACAGGATGCTATGCGGTGCAGGGGGGACAAGTTCTGTACTGGTGCCAGTTCCCATGCACCTGTGTGGAACACGTGTGCTGGGGTGAGTGGGTGGCATCTGGTGACAAGGTCCTGTGTCCCTGGCAGATGGATGGGCTGTCCGCCTCTGTCCAGCGGGGTGTGCTCAGGGCACGTAGGGGTTTACGGCAGGGTCCCTCTGGCGTAACTCAGGCCACCCTATGCACCCCTCGTCCAGCATTAATGGGGTAGTGAATGCTGCGTAGTGCTGTTATGCCCTGGAATGCCCCCGCGTGAACTGTTCGCAGATGGAGGGGATTGGGTGCAATGGTCTGCAGGTACCCACTTCCTGAATGCTGTGCAGAGGGCTCAGTGGGTGCAGAGTGGCTTGCACCCCGGATACGATGCATGGCTGCTCTGCACCTTTCGTACATAGCGAGCATTGATAGTATTTGTCACCATGTACATTTTGCATGAGTGACACATTATCCCATTACTTCTATCCATATTTACTATTCCATTGCCCATTTTCTTTAGTATAAGAGTTGGACATACTATCCTTTTATTTATTAGTTTGTACAATGCAGTTCCTGTTTTGGAACAGTCTGTTCTTAGCTTGAGTTTGGTCCTTGAATAGGTATTTTACCTTTTCTAGGTGTTTGAAGCTTCTTGCGATGGATGATGCTGACCTCCATCCTCTATTCCGCTTAGACACACAAGACACGCATGACATGCATGTATTTGCACATGCCTTTGAGCATGGAAACTGAGTGCTCGCACCACTCATGCTCACCCCATTCACACCGGGTGAGATATGTAGGGCAAGAATGCATAAGTAAGGTTATGTGACTACTACTCTGCTCACCCATCAGAGTGTCCCTTTTAAAAGTATATGTCATCAATGAACCTAAAATCAGCTCCACTAGTTGGGCTTAAATGCCCTAGTTTATAGCACCAGTGGTAGGGAAATGATGAAATCACTTCTAAACGAAAGAATTTTGAGTACCTAGAGGCCAGTGGGCACAGAAACCAAGGCAGCATGGATTCACAGCAGGAAGGTCATGTTGGATGAATCTAATAGATTTCTTTGACTGAGGGACGGGCTGTGACATGGCCTACCTAGACTTTAGCAAGGCATTTGACAAAGTCCCACATGAAAGAGTAATAAACAAGCTAGTCAGCCTGGGAGTGGGTCACAGGATGCAGAGGGTAATAGTAAATGGAGTCCACTCTGAACAAAGGGGGCTTACTAGCAGATTACTGCAGGGTTCAGTATTGGGCCAGTCCTCTTCAATGTCTTTAAAAGTGACATTGCAGAGGGACTGGGAGGAAAAGTATGCCTTTTTGCAGAGGACACAAAGATCTGCAACTGGGTTGATTCACAAGGGGGGATAGACAGGATGAGAAGGGATTTGGCGAGGCTGGAGGAATGATCAAAAGTATGGCAGCTTACATTCAATGCAAAGAAGTGCAAAGTAATGCACCTGGGAAACAAAAACCCAGGAAGAAGAGTACACAATGGGGGTACTAATGACAACAAAAATGGAAAGGGAACTGGGGTATGTAGTCACATCAGATAACCAAAAGGTAGGCAAGCAATGTGAAAAGGCACAAGGAGGACTGGGGGGATACTAGGATGTATAGGGAGAGGAATCACCAATAGAAAACAAGAAGTTGTCATCCTTCTGTAGAGGCAGTTGGTGAGACCCATCTGGAGTATTGTGTGCAGTTCTGAGACCCCATCTCTACAAGGACATTGACAGAATGGAGTCAGTCCAGAGGAGGGCAACTAAATGGTGCAGGGTCTGCTCCAGAAATCATATGAAGAGAGACTAAAGGAGTTTAATATGTATTCCCTAGAGGAAAGGGGGACATGATAGAAACTTTCAAGTACCTCAAGGGAATCAACAAAGTCCAAGAGGGTAGCATCTTTCATGGTCGTGGGGTCACAAAAAGTGGGGGAATTCAAGAATGCATGTGACAGACAAAAGGCAGTTATAGTGGGGTGTTGCAGGAAGAAGGCTGTTGGCTAACTAGGATCTGCAACTTATCCAATAGGTTGGGAAATGGGCAGACTAAGTGGACCAAGCAGTCCTTATCTGCCTTCAAAGTCTATGTTTCTATGTTTCTGGAGACACCAGCAGGACAGGGCCGGGGAGGCAGATGAATGTAAGCTGGTCAGTATGGGGCAGGGGATCTCTGCTGGTGTAAGGACTGTAATGTACTCATATATGGTGAGAACTGGGATCATGTCCCCTCTCATCCTCATTTCTCCATCATGAACCTGTTAAGGGCTGCCAGTCTCACTTCATACCTTGTTCCTTACATACCCTGATTATTTTAGGGTTCTGTGTCACACCCTTTTAACTATCTAGAGATCCTTTTTGTACTGAGAAGCCAAGAACTGCAAACAGTGCTCCATAAGGCCGATTCAAGGCCCTGCAAAAGGCCAGTTTATTCCCCCCATCTTGCTGGTCACTGCTCCCTTATTACATGTCAGCATTCTGCCAGCTCTCCTGACAAAAGCTGGACACAACTTGTTGCTCTTCAGCTACATGTCAATTACAACCCAGATCCTCCTCCTCCATCTCCTCCTCATTTGCAACAAGAAGAGCATAACACAATGCGTAGGCCTTACCTCAGTTTCTTACCCAGAAGTGCATCTTGCATTCGGCTACACTGACTCTGAGACTCCAGGAGTCCAGACACTCACTCTGGTTGTTCAGGTACATCCTTAAGGGAGTCCACCACCCTGTCCAGCACTTACTTATCAGCAAATGTTAGCAACCTGCTTGTGAACCCAGCTTTCAGATCATTGATTAAAAGGTTGAATAGGCCTAATATGTTTCCTTCAGAGACAGCGCTGAGTGTCCCGCATTCCCATTCACCATATAACCCTCCAGTTCCTCTATCATATTATGCATTAATTTTAAAAATCAGTGATACTTACTTGCCATGGCAGAAAAAGATTCCTGTCTGCACATGTTCTGTTACTGAATGGTCCTTCTCCAGGTTTGCAAGACTGCAGGTCATGTAAAGCATGTGCCAGGGAGTATACTGCATTTACCATATTGTAGGTATATCTGAAATTGTCGACAGGATAAATGGTCTGCTCCAGTGTGTCCAGTTTCTCTTCCCCACTACAAAACTGCAAATCAGCAGTTTTGCCTTCTTTTTGTGCATTTTTAATGATTTCATTATCCATCCACTTACAGCTGAATACAGCCTCCCAGAATGGCTTCATATAGATATCACGTGGATATCTGGAAGGGTGAATACTGTAAAGGAAGTCTTTAAACCCTGGGATATTTCCACTGGGCTCTGTAAACCCTGTTGTGCCATTCAATGTTTTTGAGAGTTCCTTCTTTGAAAAAATAGACTCTGTTATCCAACTTGAAGATGCTATCCAGATTTTTCCTGTCATATTCTGTGCAGTTATCTCCTCCATGATTAAAGCTATCTGTGGTGCGTAGGCACAAATCACAACAACAACTGCAGATGAAGTCATAGTTATTTCCACAACAGAAAGAATTTCTTCCTTTCAGGTCTGTTGGAAGGATCTCATAAAACGCCACACAGACACCAGCCCCAAGTAATGTTTCCTCAGCTGCTGACTTTCCTGTAAACTGAAGTCAGTATCTGCATAGATAATCCCTACCCAGGTCCAACCAAAGTGCTTAACAAACTCTGTAAGGCCTGAAGGTAGAAAGTAGGAACTCCCCACGGTGCGAAGGAATGATGGAAACTGATGTTTATCACTCAGTAGTTGAAGTCCAGCAGAATGGCTGATCTATAAATCAACGGCACAGTTTAATTTACTAACAAAAATAATATTTTGTAATCAGGGTCCCCAAAAATTTCAGTATTTATACAGCAAAGCATTCACAAGCACTCCTTTGTGGTGCATTTCTAACATGCACCCTTTTGTGGCACATTTCTAACATTTGCAACTTTGTGTCACACTTCTAACACCCATCACTTTGTTGCACATTTCAAATATGCATTATTTGCTGCACATTTTAAAATGTATCACTTTTTGCATATTTAACATGCACCACTTTGTGCCGTATAGAAACATAGACTTTGATGGCAGATAAGGACCTCTTGACCCACCCATTCTTCCCATTGTCCTACCTATTGGATAAGCTGCAGATCCTACTTAACGAACAGCCTACTTCCTCCTACCCCCCCACTAGAATTGCCTTATGTCTGTCCCATGAATTATTAAATTCCTCCCACTGTTTTTGATCCCACTACCTCCTCATGAAGGTCATTCCATGCATCCACCATCTCTATGAAAAAAATACTTCCTCACATTGCTCCTGAGGCATCCCCCCCTCTATCTTCAGATTGTGCCCCCTTGTTCTTGCTTATCTCTTTTTCTGAAAGATGCTACCCTCTGGAACTTTGTTGATTCCCTTGAGGTACTTGAAAGTTTCTATCATGTCCCCCTCTTTCTCCTTTCTTCAAGGGTATACATATTACACTCCTTTAGTCTCTCTTCATATGGCTTCTGGTGCAGACCCTGCACCATTTTAGTTGCTGTCCTCTTGACTGCCTCCATTCTGTCTATATCCTTGCAGAAATGAGGTCTCCAGAACAGCATGCAGTATTCAGATGGTGTATAGCCAACTGTCTATACAGAGGATAACAACTTTGTTTTCTACTGGTGATGCTCTCCCAGCATCCCAGTATCCCTCAGCCCTATTTACTGATTTCTCACATTGCTTGCCTATGTTTAGGTCATCTGATATGACTACACCCAGGTCCATTTCCATTTTTGATGATGTTAGTACTCCCCATTATGTATGCTTCCTCTGTTTTTTTGTTTCCCAGATGCATTACTTTGCACTTCTTTGCATTAAATCTAAGCTGGTATACTATTGACCATTCCTCTCACCTTGCCAAGTCCCTTCTCATACTTTCCACCCCCCCTGTTTATCAACTCTACTGCAAATCTTTGTGTCATCTGCAAAGAGGCATACTTTTCCTTCCAGTCCTTCTACAATGTCACTTATAAAGACAGTAGAGGACTGGTCCTAGTACTGAACCCTGCATCACCCCACTAGTAACCCCCCTTTCTTCAAAGTGAGTTCCATATACTATTACCCTCCGCACCCCTTACTGGCACAGTTCTAACTTGCACCACTTTGTGGCACATGTCTAATGCATACCTCTTTGTGGCACATTTCTATCATTCACAACTTTGTGGCATATTTCTAACATGTACCCCATTGTGGGACATTTCTAACATTCATGTCTTTGTGGCACATTTCTAACATGCACCCCTTTGTGGCACATTCCTAACATGCACCACTTTGTGGCACCTTTCTAACATTCACAACTTTTTGGCTCATTCCTAACATGCACCACTTTGTGGCACATTTCTAACGTGCACCCCTTTGTGGCACATTTCTAATATGCATCACTTTGTGCACATTTCTAAAATTCACAACATTGTAGCATATTTCTAACACACACCACTCTGTGGCACATGTTTAAACACACCAGTTTGTGGCACATTTCTAATGTGCACCACTTTGTGCTGTACACAAATACAGAAACATGAAACATAGAATTTGATAGCAAACAGGACTGCTTGGCCCACCCAGTGTGCCCAATAGTTCCCCACCTACAGTATCACTCAGACCCTAATCAACCTTTATCTCTTTCTCTTTCATTTTCATTAAGATTCCAATATGCATATCCCCTGTTTTCTTGAACCCCACCACTGTTTTTACCTCCAAAACCACTACTGGAAAGCTGATCAAGGAATCCATCACGCTTTCTGTGAAGCAGTACTTCCTCACATCTCTACTGAATTTACCACCAACCAGCATCATAGCATGTCCCCTTTATCTTGAGTCACTTTTTTCTGAAAATTACTTACAAGTCTCTTTCCAGCTTGTGATCATCAATACCACTTGATCCATTTTTGTATTACTCCACTGGATTTCTGTGCCCTAACTCCATTATTTTGCACAAAGATGTCACAGATGTGCAGAAGATTTATAAATATTTGCATGCATTGTTGTAATGGTCAGTGCACCAGCACAGGTAAAGAGACAGAAGGAAGACAAAGTTACAGTAGTAGCACCGAATTTGTCAAGCGATGTTAAAGGACTTTTGAAAATCCCTCATGAGAGTTGTGAAACCTTTTGTTAGGGATTGTTGTTTTGTTTACTAGTGTTTTCACTGTTACCAGGAGAGGGCACTTACATCTGATATTCTAGTTAAAAACCTACTAGATCATGCTTGAGTACTGTAATAAGAAATATCCGCTTTTTTGTATGTATGACAAAAAGAATTTTAGAGGAATTTTTTCCCCAACTTTTTGAAGGATAAATAAGAAAACTCCTACGACATTGCATGACAAATTCACCACTGAGACTGTAATGAGGGTGCCAGAATCCATGGAGGCACTGTGCTATGCAGATGTTGTCTGGTGTACCCACTCCCAGGTCACAAGACAATGTGATACCAGGAGCAGAATGGGCAAAGTCCCTGCTTTATGAGCCAGAATGTTCAGTCAGGTGTTGGAGGGTAGAGGGTATACTGCACCACCAAAATCAGAACAGGAAGGTACCTGAGATAGATGGGTGGAATGTACTGAATACCAGAGATTTAGGACATGGTCTGAAGGAAAGTCTGGCCACTAGACCACCACAGAAAACAGGCAAGGGATACTAAAATTAAAATTTGCATTGCCAGCAAACAGCCAGCAAAGTATGAGATGAGAAGAGTGACACAGGTGGCAGTTCTGTGTGCCCAGGACACTGATATTGCATGGCACCATAAGCATGGTATCATGCCATGGGAAGACCCTTGGCAGTGAAAGTCCAGTATATCAGTAGTGGTGCAGCCTATGTGTGACCAGTAACATCTGCACATGTTATTTGCATAAATGTATACACCAAGTTGTCACAGAGTAGAAACCACCCTTACAGACAGCAGCACCTTTCTGTATATGCAGTGTTGATTGGTGTTTGTACCCCTGCACCCCTGAATATCACCACCTAGCACTGCAGTTCTGTATAATTCCACATGTATTGTCTGTTATCCTACAGCATTCACTCATCGCTCATAAGAATTGAGAGTAAGTATCCATAGCAGCTCTTTATCAGGACAGCACAGTAGGGAAGGAGCATTTGGGGTTGTGGACCCAGTGTTATGAAACACCTGGCAATTGTATATGTGAGTGAATTACTGAATAGAGGTATTCAAAGTTTTATTTAATACTTATGTATCTTGTTTTGTGTCTTTGGACATACACTGTACATCCTAAACTTGATTTTGATGTTTAATACTCATTTTGACACCTAATAAATACTGTATAGGTCTGACTAGGAAATGTTAATGTTACTATGATGATGTCCTGCCTTTGCTTCCCAGTATCACTGTACTTTTCTAATTTGATGCAAGGCCACTAGAACCTCAGGTGTTGGGTGCCTTACAAATAAAATTGCCTTTCCTTGCATTATTGGTGAATAGTCTGTATAATCTGTGTGTGATCTGTATACTGGTGAATGGAATATATGATTTGTGTAGTGGTGAATGGACAGTAGGACCTGTGTAATGAAGACTAGATTATATTAATGAAATACAAAACTATGCATACCTCAGCAATGCAAAGCATCATGGGAAATATATGAAAATCAAGAAAAGGCAGAGTCCGCAATACCTAGTCTCCGAGAGGAACAAACTGTAATGTGATAGCTGACCAGCTTCACCCAATGAAAGCAGCAGTCCGCAAAGGCTAGACTAGAGATTTCAGCTTCTTTATTTAATGTGTAGTTTACCCACACTCATCAGACATTTCCTGGGATACATTTCTCAATTCCCACCGAACCAACTGTCTTATAGTGGTATCTGCAATGCAATACTGTACATAATGTAACATATTTACTTCTTTTTCCACTTTACCACTTTCTCCCCCCCCAAAAAAAACAACACACAAAAGGTAAGGTCGCTGGGACTTAAAACAATATCAATATCATGTATTTTTCAGTTGTTAAAGTGTTGCAGCAAAAAGTGTGGAATTAGTTGCTGTTGAAAAATGTATAATATTTTTATTAAAAGGTACCCAATAAGTCTGTGACTGGTGATAACAGTTTCTGAGTTAAATATACTTTAGCTATAGATTCGGGTGTTATGTGAATAATAAGCACTGTGTGTGTGGAGGCCAGAAAGTATTAGTATTTATAGTAAATTGTGTGGGGGGGGGGAGTCATTAGAGTTTGTTGTGTTTAGTACCATCTCATATTAGTCACTCTGTGGTACTGTATAATCACATAATATGCAGGAGGTACGCTTTCAAGTATATTTCCTAACAGACTAGATCTTTGCAAACAGACTCCAAGGTTACACTTACATGTAACAGCAGATCACTGGTTTCCACCATAACATGTTCATACAATAGACAATCAGTTGTTTGCCATTTTACAGATTTATTTATTTCAAAAATTTTTCAGGAAAGTCATACTAAGGTGGCATTCACTCATTTCAGATGTGTCCTGGGGGAGGGAAGAGAAGAGAACAGAATAGATCCAAAGTGCAATGTACAAAATAATACAATATTACAGAAATAAAATATAGAAATTACAAGAAAAGGTTTCAAGAATCAAATTGCCCTACAGTTAATTACCAAACAATAAAATTAGAAAACAGACAAAGAACATTAAGCAGTAAGCAACAAAACAATAATAGGAGAGTGTGGAGTAGCGATTGATAAACCTGGGGAGAGAGGCTAAGCTAGTGTCAGTGTATGTGGAAGGCAGATGACAGAAATCCTTCCCATTATCAGTAACAAATGCAGGCGTGAATAGATAAATGATGGAGGAGAGATTCCAGAGCAGGAAGGGAAAGAGCATGGCAAATGGAAGGCAGGAGATAGCCCCATATTTTAGGAAAATGGAATGAGAGATCAGCATGGCCAGCAGCAGATTTCATTTGTAGGAGAGCAAGAAAGCAAAAGCAAGTGTACTGACGGAGAAGGACGTAAAAGGGGGAATAGACAGGAAAGAAGCAAAATATGAGGACATGGAGCCTAAACAAAATTTGGAGATAAAGGAGGCTCAGTGGGAAAGGTGCTTGGCATCAGGGACGTAGTTACAAGGGTGCAGGGGGTGCAGTGGCACCCAAGTCCACGAGGTTTGAGGGGCC
Organism: Neoceratodus forsteri; assembly: GCA_016271365.2. Lineage (NCBI taxonomy): Eukaryota > Metazoa > Chordata > Ceratodontiformes > Ceratodontidae > Neoceratodus > Neoceratodus forsteri. The sequence continues at coordinate 81,508,290 of CM057455.1, forward strand.
CAAATCATAATTTTGATGTTTATTCAAAACTGGGGAGGGGCCTTGTAACATCGCCTTGCACCCAGGCTCTCTGGGAATTTGCTACACTACTGCTTGGCATCAAGAGAGGAGAGGGAGAGGGAGGTATACCTAGAACAACGGTGAGTATGCAGAGGTTTATCAAGGGAAAATCAACAGAAGGAGTGAAACAGGGGGACCACTTTAGGTAAAGGGGACTTTGGAATATCACTGTAAACATTATTTCCATAGTCAAAAATGAGGAGAATCATCTTAGTGAGGATTTCTCTGTGAACAGAAAGCAGGATGTTTCTCTTATTACTGTAAAGTTCTCTATATTTTGGGTGGAACCTCTTGTGGATAGCATCGACATGAACAGAAAAATCAAGGTGGCAATCCAGCAAGACCCTGAGGTACTTGAAGGAGGAGAACTCTCCAATAGTTGCACCATCGAGTGTATAACAGGAAGAAAGGAGGAAAACTCTAGCAAGCCTCTGCCTGGAGAGTACTTTTGAGCACAATTGCTCATTTACAAAGCTCCCACATCAAAAACAGTACAAGTAAAATAAGCAGTTACAGAGAAACTACAGTCAAATCATGCTCTTAGCACTTAAAGGCAGAACAATTACACACAGTTTTGAAAAAATCATTACAGATCATTGTATAAAAAGTCACAGGTTACGTACAGTGAGAAACTGAGTAAAACTGTTTAATTGTTACAACTGCATTTTACTGGAAAGACAGACCACAACAATCTTTTAAACTGATTTAACATGGGGAGATTCAGTAGTGTATCAAGCAATTTGTTTAACCAGTTAGTGGTCTTGACAGCAAATGAGCGCTTCCCAGCTGATTGCACTAGAAAGGAGGCTTAAGGGCATTCTTGGCCATGTCCCTGGTGTACTGGTTGCAGAACGTGCAGAAGCAATTTGTTAAAGTGTGTGTTGGGGAGGAGGTCCAGGAGTACCTTTGGCTAGCAAAGAAATCTGGATCTTTATTTTGCTGGTAAAGGTAACCAGTTAGTGAGTGCTTAAAGGGTACAACTATGAGTATGGTTATCTGTATCAAGTACAAATGACCACAACTTATTACTGATCAACTTTACTCTGTTTAGCACCATGTTATAGGCGGCTAGACAGGAGCCAATAATATATAAATAAGACTCTATAAATCCACTTTCTAAACACTAGAGCCATGAAAAATGAGAACATTCTGAATTTGTGGAGTTCTGACAGAACTGTGTGAAATTTTGCTGAATTTCATAAGACATTCACAGAATTTTGAAATGTATGAATATGATCATAACTCAGTAGTCTACTGAACTGGAAAGCCAACTTTGGAATGATTACTAGCTACTACCTGTTCTAATGATATTCCAGATAGTATGACATTAGGATGCATTGTCTCAAAATTATAGACCCTTAAAATCTGTCATTTTAATTTTTGTGGGAAATTTCATGCAAATTCATAAATAACTCAGACACCTTTGGTCCTAGATATGTGTAAATTAGCATGCATAACCTTATTGTAACAGTTATAGAACTGACTAAATATTGAAAGAATAGGATTACAGATTTTTAGGTTAGAGGGGTTCACAATTTTACTATTTAAATATTTTCAATCTTTTGTGAACACTCTGAAAAATGTGGATGTTTATAACTTCTCTACTCTTTCAGGTACAGACGTACCATTTGACATGCATATCTAATGACAGTGTATCCTGGTATATAATACAACTGGATACATTGGTTTAGCAGTTTTAAATTTATAGTGAAAAAATAAAAATGGATTGGTAACATTTTCTTGAATATATAACAGCATATTTAATTTATTTTTTATTTATTTTTACTTATTCAATCTAGGGTATAGATAAAGGCTCCAGACTTCTTCTTGTTGAATTTAACATTCACAAAGCATTTATCACTACTTCATCCAATAAGCTGAACTGAGTTTTTGTAGTCCTGCAGTTCCTCAATGGGTGATTGTTTTGCCCCCTTCTCTTTTAGCTTATCCAGATAAACCTCAGTGGAACCACTCATCACCCTGATATCCTCTTTGTTCTTTACATTCAGAAAACCCTTTAAAAGAGAGTCACTCTACTCTTTTATGTTTGCTTGTGCTCATGCACAAGAAACATTATGTGGCAGCTTAGTGAGAGAAAAGGGTTGTGGAGGAGCAGCACTGTGGCAGCCAATGGTGGCACTGCATATGAGTTTGGCACTCGTGGACCAATGCAGGCACACTGTGCTGATGACATTGGTTTCAAAAGTGCCACCAAGTTTAAACAATTTTGCCGCTGCAATGAGGGCTTGCTTCATCATTGCAGCACCTGCCATTCTGCTGCAATGAGGAGTGACTCATCATTGTAGGGTCGTACCTTGCCTAGTATAACATTATTTGTAAACATGGTGATGACTTGCCACCACCTCACAGTCCCATGAAAGCTGATGGGGTGGCCAATCCTATTAGCATGCCCTGACCCAGTTCATTTGCCGTCGGGGAGCCCACTCCGCCGGCATAATGTAATCCCTCGCCAATTTGTTGTGTGCTGAGGGGTGCCCATCCCCTGGGAATCATGCCCCCAAATAGTCATTCTTACTGACGGAGGCCCAATCCCTATAGCTTAAGTCACACCACCCACAAAAATGCATGTGACACACTGGGAGCCCACCCCAGTGTGCTAAGCTAAGCCTGAAAAAAAAACCTTCCCGTGACATCTTTTGCTTTTTTCTCCCTAAAAAGAAAATGGTCCACACCAGTCGCCTCCCCTCCCCCAACCTGCACCCACCACTGTGCACCCTATCTTCCCTCAACCCCTCACCCCATAGTTACCTTGAGCCTGGACGCGATGATCTTCGATTATAAGGGAACCCGACTACGCTCTTCAAAGCCGACCATGAACTGAAGAAATGCCGGTTAGCTGTATAATGCCATAAATAGGGGTTTTCAACTTTGGTGCATATCTCAGGGAATTTTGGCACCAAATTTTCAACATAGGGTTATTGGGACCCCTCGTCATTAATTCAGCCACTGTCATGGCGTTATTCAGTCCCAAAAGGTGATTTCACGGTCACTGCATGGAATCACCTCTTTGGACTAATTAATGAAACAACAGTTCCAGTGTTCATGAGGTGGACTCTCAAAAAGCCTATTTTACAAATCTGGTGAAAAAAACGTCACAAATGCACTGTTTTACTAGCGTGCATTGCACACTTTCCAAGCACCCTCGTAACTTCACAAATTTGTAATATTTTCACCCCAGAGTTTCAACATTGGCATTTTTCTACACCTCCTTATGAACAGTATAGCTGTCATTTTTCACATCCTGACTGAAATGTGTTTTCGCACTTCCGGCGCAGAATATTGTGGTTGCTGTGGGAAATAAGTGTTCAGGACACATTAAGAAAATCACAGTGACACTGTTTATGAGCAGAGGTCCTAAAATGCCTATGTTGAAAATTTGGTGCTGAAAGTCCAAAAAAATGACTGAGTTACGAGCATCCATTGTGCAGTTTCCACGTACGCTCAAAACTTCGCAAATTTGTAATATTTTCAATTCAGATTTTCAACATTGTCATTTTTCTACACCTTCTTATGAACAGTACAGCTGCCATTTTTCACATCCCGGCCAAAATGTGTTTTCACACTTCCAGTGCAGAATAGCATGGTAGCTGTGGGAAGTCAGTGTTCAGGACAGATTATGAAAATCATAGTGACACTGTTCATGAGCAGAGGTCACAAAATGCCTATGTTGAAAATTTGGTGAAATAATTTCCACTAAATGACTGTGTTACATGCATGCATTGCAAAGTTTCCACGTAAGCCCGGAAGTTCGAGTATTTTAATATTTTCACTACAGATTTTCAACATTGCCATCTCCTCACACCTCTCTATGAATGGTACAGCAGTCATTCTTCACATTCTGTCCAATTTGTGTTTTCATACAGCTGGCACAAAATGGCACGGTCGCTGTGGGAACTCAAAGTTTGGGACACATTAACAAAATCACATTGCCACTGTTCATGAGAAGAGGCCCCAAATGATTTCATGAGGTGGGGTCACAAAAGGCCATGTTGATAATTTGTAGTGCAAATGCCAACAAATGCCAGTGCGTTAGGGTTTCTAACCATAACATCCCATCCTGTACAGACTGACAGGCATCAGGGGTGTGCCTTTGGATTGCCAACTGTAATGATCATGCCATGCACCCCATCCCACCAACCTGCAGCCAGTGACAGGCATTGAGGTGTGCCTTGGACTCTTTGGCCCCAGAGTTCACCCCATTCTCCTATACTGCACCCATTTCAGCATATGTCCTTATGGAATGGGGTGACTATAAAGCCGAACACCCTAAGGCACACCTCAACATGTGTCAGTGTCTGCAGGGTAGGGTGACGTGAAATGGCATGAACGTTATGGGCGACAACCCAAATGCATACCCCAATGCCTGCTGTCTCTGCAGGGTGGCCGTGGGGTTAGCATGAAGTTCAGTACTTCACTGCCTTTCCTATTCTGAATCTCACTAACTCCTGCATTTCCAATGCTAATACCAGCAAGCAAACATTCGGCATTGACAAATGCTTGTTCTATCAACCTATCCTATTGGAATAGCCAGAATGTTTCCTTCCTGCTGCCAAAGACATTTTCTTCCCCACTACATCTTTATGAGTATCTCTCAGTCCTAGACTTAAAAGTATGTCAGGCTCCCTGGATCATCAATTTACTGGGTGTGATTCTTATATATATTGCATTCAGGTTGGAATTGTTGACACTGTTTGCTTCCTTGCTCCCACTAGGGAGGTCTACTATTATTGTGCTGCCCAGTTCAGCTGTCCATTTCTTGCTGAAGCTATGCATCTAACTCCTGCTACTTGTAAACCCCACAAACTAGCTGCCTATCTACCCCATCCTTTAATTTTAATCTACTGATAGGGCTGGAAGAAATTAGCAAATTCAGAGTTGTGGACTTTTCATAAAATTCCATGAAATGTTGTGACAGTTTCTGAACTTCTGTAATTGTCCATAACTTTGTCAGTATTTTAGCAAAACATCAGCATTTTGGCATGCATACTGTTTGAAAAGGGCTCTAAATGGATTCCAGGTTTCATGACATGTGGATGAAGAGTGGGGAAGATATAGGGGGTCAAAATGGGAAATCGATTATTTGTGTGAAAATTTCTGAAAATATTTCTATGTTTACAAATTAGCTACCTTTGTAGCTAGATAATTGAAAATGTGTGTGCACACTGTACTTTCTTGAAAGAGTCCTAGAACTACAAAATAGAGAGATGTTGGTAATGTAAATTGTAAGTTGCAGGAGCTCAAAATTTATTAATTTATTTAGCTGATGAATTGTGTGAACATTTGCAAAACATTTGGATGTTTTAGCTCTACTGCTACTGCCAGTATACACTCAAGATTTGGCATAGCTACCAAAGTATTTATGTCCTGGAATCTAATTATGCTGGATAAATGTGGTTTAGTAGGTTCTGGCAGTATAGCCTAGAGGTTAGAGGAACCAGGTGTGAACAAGCTTGATACATCCAGCAGACCAGACCTGGGTCTGATTCTCACAACCTCCACTTGCATACTGTGTGACTCTGAGCAAGTCACTTAACCACCCAGTGCTCCCAGGTCACCCTTGAAAACAGGCACTTGTGCCTAGTGGCCTTACCAGTTACTAAAGACTAAAAATAAATTTATTTTATATACTTTAGAAATTATTAATTGACAAAAGGTTCTCAAAAATTCATGGATGCATAATAGGTAATGCCACTAGAATTCACACACGTGGAATTTAACTTTCACAAAGTACTTTCACCACTGAATCACCTTACCATCACTAGCAGCACAACCCTGCAGTACACCTGGAACACTCATGTAACAGTGATGCCCAGCATCGAGGTCCATCACGACAAAACATTTCTAGATACTTCTCACATATTGGCCTATGTTGCAATCAGTTGTAAGGCTTGAGACTTGGTATCACTTGGTGCCACTGTTTACAATTAGTAAAAATATACATTGTAATCTACAGGATTGTTAAAGAGTCAGCAGGTGGCAATGTACAGAATCAATGCCGTACATGCATGTGCTTCCACAAGTCATTTAGTCAGTTTGACCTCTGTGGTAGGGAAAGTGATGGAATCACTTCTGAAGGAAATAATTGTTGAGTACCTAGAGGCCAGTGGGGCAGAGGACCCAAGGCAGCATGGGTTCACAGTAAGAAGGTCATGTCAGACGAATCTAATTGATTTCTTTGACTGGGTGACCAAAGTATTAGACCAGGTAGGGGCTGTGGATATGGCCTACCTAGACTTTAGCAAGGCATTTGACACAGTCCCACACAACAGATTAATAGTCAAATTAACCAGCCTGGGAGTGGGTCCCAGGGTGGTAGCCTGGGTAAAACATTGGCTAGACAGCAGGACACAGAAAGTAATTGTAAATGGAGTCCACTCTGAAGAAAGAGGGGTTACTAGTAGGGTACCACAGGGTTCACTACTGGGTCCAGTCCTTTTTAATGTCTTTATAAGTGACATTGCAGAGGGACTGGAAGGAAAAGTATACCTCTTTGCAGATGACACAAATATCTGCAACAGGGTTAATACACAAGGAGGCGTGGAAAGGATGAGAAGGGACTTGGCAAGGTTGGAGGAATGGTCGGAAGTATGACAGCTTGGATTCAGTGCAAAGAAGTGCAAAATTATGCATCTGGGAAACAAAAACCCATAGAAACATAGAATCTGACGGCAGATGAGGACCGCTTGGCCCACCCAGTCTGCCCATTTCCCTACCTACTGGATAAGCTGCAGATCCTAGTTAACCAGCAGCCTACTTCTTCCTACCCCAACCCCCTACAATTGCCTTATGATTGTCCCATGCATGCTTGAATTCCACCACTGATTTTGACTCCACAACCTCCTCCGGAAGGCCGTTCCATGCATCCACAACCCTCTCTGTGAAAAAATACTTCCTTAAATTACCTCTGAGCCCCCCCCTCTATCTTCAAATTGTGCCCTCTTGTTCTTGCACACCTCTTTTTTTGAAAGATGCTACCCTCTTGGACTTTGTTGATTCCCTTGAGGTACTTGAACGTTTCTATCATGTCCCCCCTCTCCCTCCTTTCCTCGAGGCTATACATATTAAGCTCCTTTCGTCTCTCTTCATATGACTTCCGGTGCAGACCCTGCACCATTTTAGTTGCCCTCCTCTGGACAGCTTCCATCCTGTCTATGTCTTTGCAGAGATTGGGTCTCCAGAACTGCACACAGTACTCAGATGGGGTCTCACCAGCTGTCTGTACAGAGGGATAATAACTTCCTGTTTTCTACTGGTGATGCCTCTCCTATGCATCCCAGTATCCCCCAACCCTCCTTGCTGCCCTCTCACATTGCTTACCCACCTTTAGGCCATCTGATATGACTGCCCCAGGTCCCTTTCCATTTTGTTGTTGTTAGTATCTCACCCCATTGTGTACTCTTCCCTGGGTTTTGTTTCCCAGGTGCATTACCTGCACTTCTTAGCATTGAATCTAAGCTGCCATACATTTGACCATTCCTCTAACCTTGACAAGTCCCTTCTCATCCTTTCCACCCCACCCTGTGCATCAACTCTGTTGCAGATCTTTGTGTCATCTGCAAAGAGACATACTTTTCCTTCCAGTCCTTCTGCAATGTCGCTTATAAAGACATTGAAGAGGACTGGTCCTAATACTGAACCGTGCGGTACCCCACTAGTAACCTTCCTTTCTTCTGAATGGACTCCACTTACTATTACTCTCTGTGTCCTATTCTCCAGCCAATTCTTTACCCAGGCTGTCATCTTGGGACCCACTCCCAGGCTGGCTAACTTGTATATTAATCTTTTGTGTGGGACTGTGTCAAATGTCATGCTAAAGTCTAGGTAGGCCATGTCCACAGCCCCTCCCTGATCTACTACTTTGGTCACCCAGTCAAAGAAATCTATCAGATTCATCTGGCATGACCTTCCGCTGTGAATCCATGCTGCCTAGGGTCCTGTGCCCTGTGGCCTCTAGATACTCAACAATTCTTTCCTTCAGAAGTGATTCCATCATTTTCCCTATCACTGAGGTTAAACTAACAGGTCTGTAGTTTCCTGCTTCTGCCTTGCTCCCACTTTTGTGAAGGGGAATCACATCTGCCCTCCTCCAGTCCTCGGGAACCACCCCATCCTCCCATGATTTGTTAAAAGGGTAGTCAGTGGTGTCACTAGTTCTACCCTTAGTTCTTTTAGAATTCTGGGATGAATCCCATCAGGCCCCATTGCTTTGTCCACCTTCAGTTTTAAGAGTTCTTTCAGAACCCTTTCTTCTGTAAATGGGCTGGTATCAACTTCTCTCCATCCAGAGTGTTTCTAATGTTTGTTTTATGCACCTCCCCCTCTTCATTTGTAAATACTGAGCAAAAATATTTGTTTAGTATCTCTGCCTTTTCACAGTCTCCCTCTGCCCACCCTCCCTCCCTTTATTAAGCCTCACTATCCCTCCCTTGGTCTTCCTTCGCTCCCTGATGTACCTATAAAAGGTTTTATCCCCCTTCTTAACTGAGTTGGCTATCTTTTCCTCGGTTTGGGCCTTTGCTGTTCTCACTGCCTTCCCAGCCTCCTTTTGCTTTAACTGATACAGTTCTCTGTCCTGCTCCTTCTGCGATTCCTTGTACTTCCTGAATGCTTTCTTTTTCTCTTGAACCTTCACTGCCACTTCCTTTGAGAACCATAGTGGTTTCTTACATTGTTTTGATTTGTTTATTTGCTCCACACAAAAGCTCGTTACCTCTGTGATGGCAGTTTTTATTATTCCCCATTGTTCTTCCACCCCTCCTTCCTGCCCATTAGCTAGTGCATTCCTTAGGAACTCACCCATTTTGACAAAGTCAGCCCTCCTAAAGTCCAGTACTTTTGTCTTTGTATGGCTTGACTCTATTGCTGTGTTTATTGTGAACCATACTGTTCGATGGTCGCTAGTTCCCAGATGGCTACACTCTTCTACATCTGTGATCCTCTTTCCATCTCCATTTGAGAGAAGCAAGTCTAATATTGCTCCCTCTTGAGTGGGCTCCAATACTTGTTACCAGGGGAAGATTACACTATGGGGGGGGTAGTAACAACAACAAAAATGGAAAGGGACCTGGGGGTAATCATATCAGATGACCTTAAGGTTGGCAAGCAATGTGAGAAAGTGGTAGGAGGGGCTGGGGGGATACTGGGATGAATAGGAGAGGCATCACCAGCAGAAAACTGGAAGTTGTTATCCCCCTGTACAGACAATTGGTGAGACCCCATCTGGAGTACTGCGTCCAGTTCTGGAGACCCCATCTCCCCAAAGACATAGACAGGATGGAGGCAGTTCAGAGGAGGGCAACTAAAATGATGCAGGGTCTGCAAGAGAAGCCATACGAGGAGAGCCTAAAGGACCTTAATATGTATACCCTTGAGGAAAGGAGGGAGAGGGGGGATATGATAGAAACATTTAAGTATCTCAGTGGAATCAACAAAGTCCAAGAGTGTAGCATCTTTCAGAAAAAGAGATGTGCAAGAACTAGGGGACACAATTTGAAGATAGAGGGGGCGGCTCAGGGGCAATGTGAGGAAGTAATTTTTTACAGAGAGGGTGGTGGATGCATGGAACAGCCTTCCTGAGGAGGTTGTGGGGTCTAAAACTGTGGGAGAATTCAAGAATGCATGGGACAGACATAAAGCAATTTTGTGGGGGGTAGGAAGAAATAGGCTGTTGGTTAAATAGGATCTGCAGCTTATCCTATAGGTAGGGAAATGGGCAGACTAGGTGGGCCAAGCGGTCCTTATCTGCTGTCAAAGTCTATATTTCTAAGGAATTTAATCCAACTAAACCGGTAAAGAAATTACAGCCATCTTTTGGAAGGGGGTTCTAGGAAATCTACACTGCCAGGTAAAAAACATTTTCTGACAGCCTCCACAGGAAATCTCACTTGTAGCATTATTTGGACTATGTGAGGGCTCCACCATAATGAGCCAGCAACTTTTGGTCAGCTATAGCTCTGAATATTTGTCTCAAAAACTCCAAATGATGGCTAATTAGACTTGCAGACCAGCTCCCTCTCAAAAGGGAAGTCCTTCTTTAATGGCCAAAATGGGAGCCCCAAACCACTAAGGTGTTATACGGGAGATCTAAATCAGTGTTCATTTGCTGTCCAGATGCAAGATGTTTTATGGTCCTGTCCTGGTTTGCACTCAAATATCATTAATCTTCCTTGAAAGTTTTATCATACTTAATATTCAAGAAAAAGAATTGCTAAATTTAACCCTAAAGCCCTTTTCTGCTTGTGGCTAATACCCAAAAGGCCACTATTTTATGTTAATCATTCCTAGAAAATGGAGACATTTTTTTAATTAAATAAATAACATGTGAAGGTATGAGATCATCTCAAAGGAAACTTATAAACATGCAATTGATTGGCTGAGCTCCAGAGCCATCAGGTATCCATTTATAGATTATTAAAGTTTAAGTGAAATTTATTAGAAAAGGTTAAATCTTATCTTAGCAAGTAAATGCATGGCATTTGTCAAGCATGAGTTAATCTGTCGTTTCATGAAATGAGTGGTGAGACTAGAAAACGCAAAACATAGAACAACATTCAAGCACATTAAACAACTAAAATAAAAACATCTATTTGATCCTTCCATGATGAGTATTTAAACCCCTTTTTACAAAACATTAGTTTCCCAATTCTTTGATGTTGAGTCGCTGTCCGATTGTCATACAAAACAGCCCATTTAAAAATTACTATTCAAGTGCAGAGGACTCCATATCAGTAAAGAAGTTCACTTTGTCTGCAGTGCATTCATTTAGTACAATATCAAGGATGTATTAAAATTATTTTGTAGACATGATTCTTTTAGGATTTGTTAGCCATACCTGACTGCAGACCCACCGGACAAGCCTCAAACTGCTATAAAGATAAAGCCAAAGGAGGCCTTCAGACAGTTCAATTATCAAACCTTCAATTCACTATCAAGAATGGGCCCCACTCCATGATGAACTATTGGTCTACATCAGGGCCCCGATATTCAGATAGGCAATGTATAGTGCATATGTTTGTGCTGTGCTTTGCAATTTCCAGGGTTCCATGATGCAATATTCAGTCTGGCACTATCCGATTGAATATAGGGTACCGTTAGGGCAACACAAGTCAGGGAGCACTACCCCCAACATGATTTCTGAAGCTGGCCCCCAAGAGCTGATGGCGTCATAGTGCTATCTGTAGTTTTCAAAGGTACCCATGCAAATTAGCACATTAGGTATGCAAGGTGCTAAGGATCCATTTGCATGCCCCTTATGGGCCCATTTGCATGAATAGAGGACACAGGTAGTGCTGTACCACACCCACAGGCCAGGACAGTTATAGCTCTACCTGGTGCAAGTAGTCCCCCCTCTGGTTGCCTTACCCAAGTGTATAATTATAATCCCTGATGCTAGGAGTCTCCCTCACCCTCCAATTGCCATACCCAAAGTAGAACAAATCAACCCTGGTGGCAGTGGTGCGCCCCATCCAATCACCAGCTCTGAAGTTGAAATAATCACCCCTGGTGCTAGTGGTCCCCCTTCTGCTCTGCGCCCAGTAGAAAAATCATCCCTGGTGATAGTGGTGCCCCTTCTCTGATCACCAGCCCAATGTAGAAAATATCATCCCTGGTGCTAGTGGTGCCTCCCTTCCATCCAATTAGTCTGGATTTAAAAAAAAAAAACTCCTTCACATCCAGAGGCTCCAACATGCCCGGGGCACCACCCCACTCATTATAGCATTATCCACACTGCCAGGGGTGCATAGAGTGAACAGCGCAGCCCTTCTCACACATCCTCACCTAGCCATCATATGTTCAGGCAGTGAGCATGCCTCTTATTTATAGGATATGGTGATGTCACCCTGTCCTACAAATAAGAGGCACACTCTCTGCCTGGAGGTGTGAGGAGGGCTGTGCCAGTTGCCGTATGCACCTGCATCACTGTGGATAATGCTGCTGTGAGTGGGGGGTGTCCTGGTCTGCAGGTGGACCACTGGAAGTCAGGAAGGTTTTTTTTTTATCCTGGCTTGTGATCAGAGGGAATGAGAGGCACCACTAGTACAAGGGATGACATTTTATAGTTCAAGGCTGGTGATTGGAGTTAGGGGGCACCACTAGCACCAGGAATGTATTATTTCTACTTCAAGTTATAATGGGGGGTCACCACCAGCAAAGGAATGATTACTTCTACTTTGAGGCTGGCAATCAGAAAGGGGGCACCACTAGCACCAGGGAGGATTCTTCAACTTCAGGGCTGGTGATCAGAGGGAGGAGACCACCAACACCAGGGGTGATATTTTTGCTTCAGGGCTGGTGATTGGAGGAATGCAGGACCACTAGCACCAGGGATGATATTTTCTAGTTTGTGGCTGGTGATCAGAGAGAGGGGGCACCACTGTTTTATGGCAGGGGCTCACTGTGGGGGTGTCCAGACCATGGGGGTGGGTATTTTGCCCCAATGGTCAACTGGCTGGTTAGCTGTATTTATCTCTGGCAGCCACTAGTGTTGTGCAGAATAAAAGGAGTTTTCTTCCCAGTGGTATTTGCGTAGCACAAAAGGATCACGCAAACACTCTTGCACCATGCAGATCTGCTGAATATCAGCTTGCTCCAATATTTCTGTTCTCACCCCACTATTTGCAACCCTGTTTGGTTTGCATGGTGCTACCGTTTACCGGTAGAACAGAGCTCTTTCAGTTTGTCCAGTTTGTGTGGGCAAACACCAGTTAGCACCCATGCAAACTTCTGAATATCAATACCCAGACCTAATAACTGTTCTCCTTTCTCTGTGCCCTTCTCTCTTACCCTTTAAAATAAAAAAAAAACAACCTGGTCCACAGCACTTGCACAACAACAGCACTTAAATGTGCAATATTCTCCTCTGGTTAATGTGGTTCTGCTTCCCTGTTTGTCTCTTTACTTCAACTCTCTGAAAATCAATTATGTTGACCTTCATCAACCCATAATCAGCCACAGACCCATGCCTGACTGCCAGCATGACACATTCCATCTGTTCTTCTGGCCATCAGTGTCCCTGCCATCAGTCAGGGCTTGTGACATTAAAGAATACATTGGTTTTACATCACTCCGTAGTCCATGCCTAGCATTGATACACACCAGTTACCTCAGTTAGGCAACTGAGTATGTAAGTATTGTGTTAATACAAATAACTTTTTATGTACACATTGTTTGTGCCTGTAACTGAGTATGTAAGTATTGTGTTTATGCCAATAACTCTTTATGTACACATTGTTTGTGCCTGTAACTGAGTATGTAAGTATTGTGTTTATGCCAATAACTCTTTATGTACACATTTCCTGTTCCTGTAACTGAGAATGTAAGTATTGTGTTTATACAAATAACTCTTTATGTACACATTGTTTGTGCCTGTAACTGAGTATGTGAGTGTGGTGTTTGTGCCCTTAACTGGTATGTAAGTGTGGTGTTTGTGCATTTACTCGAGAATGTCTATTTTCCATGCCTGTAACTCAGTATGAGAGTGTAATGTTGTTACGCCTTCTGATTACGTATGTGCGGTGTTTGTGCATGTACTGTAACACAGTATGTGAATGTAATGTTTGTGCATGTCACTGTTTATGTACACGATATTTGTCCCTGTAACTGAGATTGTAAGTGTGGTGTTTGTGCAACTAACTGTTCATGTAAAGATGTTTTCTATGCCTGTATCTCAGTATGTAAATGTAATGTTTGTGCACAGCACTGATTACGCATGTGTGGTGTTTGTGCATGTACTGTAACTCAATATGTGAATGTATTACTTGTGCCTGTAACTGAGTATGTAAGTGTGGTGTTTGTGCATGTACTTGAGAATGTGCATATTTTCCATGCCTGAAACTCAGTATGTAAATGTAATGTTTGTGCACAGCACTGATTACATATGTGCGGTGTTTGTGCATGTACTGTAACTCAGAATGTCAATGTAATGTTTGTGCATGTAACTGTTTATGTACATGATATTTGTGCCTGTAACTGAGTATGTAAGTGTGGTGTTTGTGCATGTACTTGAGAATGTGCATATTTTCCATGCCTGTAACTAAGTATGTAAATGTAATTTATTTTTTATTTATTTATTTATCAAGTCTAGGATTATAAATACCTTTGAGCCATGGCTCTTTTACAAAGGTTCCACGTCAGAGAAATACAAATTATGGGGAACATCAAGACAGGCATTACAATAATGTGGACATTGCATATAGAGTACAGATTAATACAGTTCAAGGGCAGCATTGTAACAAGGCAGCCAGCGGCATTTGTCAGAAAATAGACAACAGATAAAGTGCCGAGTCATAGGGAGAGGGAAGAGGGTAGGGGGGGAGAAGGAATGTACGAAGGGTGGCAAGACGGTGAAAAGTGCAGCATTGGATATACCAAGATGTGAGGGTAGAATCCAGTGAGGAGGGGAGGAGAGGGGGACAACTAGAACAGAAAGGGAAGTGGAGAAACAAGGTTAAGTTGGGCAGTCACAGGAGCTGTTGGTAGTGAGTTGGTAGTTGGTAGTTGGTAGTGAGTAATGTTTGTGTATGGCACTGATTACGTATGTGCGGTGTTTGTGCATGTAATGTAACTCAGTAAGTGAATGTAGTGTTTGTGCATGTAAATGTTTATGTACACAATATTTGTCCCTGTAGCTGAGCATGTAAGTGAGGTGTTTGTGCAATTAACTGTTTATGTAAATATGCTTTCTGTGCCTGTAACTGAGTATGTAACTAGTGTGTTTGTGCAATTAACTGTTTAAGTAAATATTTTCTGTGCCTGTAACTGAGAATGTAAGTGTGGTGTTTCTACATATCACTGAGTATGTAAATGTTGAGTTTGTGCAATTAACTGTTTATGTAAACATGTTTTATGTGCCTGTATCTGAGTATGTAAGTGTGGTGTTTGTGCATGTAACTGTTTATGTAAAGAAGTTTTCTGTGCCTGTTACTGAATATGTAACTGTGGTATTTCTGCATATCACTGAGTATGTAAATGTGTTTTGTACATGTAACTATGTAAGTGTGGTGCTTGTGCATTTAACTGAGTGTAAATAGTGTGTTTGTGCAATTAATTGTTTATGTACACATTTTCTGTGGTGTTTCTGTACATCATGAAGTATGGCTATACTGCTGAAAAGTGATGCCCCTCCATATGTAAGTGTGATGTTTGTGCATTTAACTGGGTATGTAAATGTCATGTTTGTGCAATAACCATGTATGTCATTATGTTTTCTGTGCCTGTAGCGACTAATACCGCGTATGGTGTTTGTGCATATAAATCAGTAAGTGTGGTGTTTGTGCATATAACTGAGTATGTAAGTGTAGTGTTTGTGCATGTAACTGTTTATGTAAACATGTTTTCTCTGCCTATAACTGGTATGTAAGTGTGGTGTTTGTGCAATTAAATATTCATTTACATATGTTTTGTGCCTGTAACTCAGTATGTAAGTTTGATATTTGTGCAAATAACTGAGTCTATATAAGTATAAAAGTATATAAATGTGGTATTTATCCATGTCACTTTTTATGTTCACTTTTATGGGGGCCTGTAACTGATGCAGTACATTCAATGGTTCATTGTCATCAAGTCCAGTAGGCTTTCACCTGTTTGGAACTTGCCACCTTCAGTTTCACAAAGGTGGTATTCATATTTTATGGTCCTCAGATATGTATGCAGTCTGTTCTTCAATGATGTAATGTTATCCCTTTCAATTATATATTGTGGCAGAGTATTCCACTTGGTTATTATGCTCTGTGAGAACCATTTACCCCTTCTTATGGTATTTTTCTTATCTCCTAACAACTTATTGTCATGCGATCTTGTTTTCTTTTCTTTAGTATAATTGACTATACCAATAGGGCCCAGTTCCAAGATGGATTACACCTGGCACAAGGCGATTTATGCCAAACCCGAAGGTGCAAATTGCACCTTGCACCAGGCATAACACAAGTCACGATTCCAAATCGTGTCTGGCGCCATGCCCCATGCGGGTTGTGCCAAAGGTGGGCTATGCCATCCACTACACCTGCAACCCACTGTGGCATGGTGCAAGGATGGGTTATGACAGCAACTGTGCCCTGTTTCAAAAGGGTGGCTGCCATAATCCATTTACATGATTCCAAGAGATGCTATGGTATAGCAGAGTTAGACCAGCAGGGAGATGGTCTAAGGGGCATCTGCCCATGCCAATTGATGATTACCCACTCCACAGCACCATGGCACACAGGTAACCCATCTCCCCATACCCCCAGCACAGACATGCCCCCTAGCCTGAATGTCGGGGACCCCAGAGGTCCATTTCACATAGTGCCCCCCCAAACACCAGTGCCACCTGACCAGCTCCCCCAATGCTCCCAGATGTTTGTGGCGGTGTTCCAGGGCAGGGGGACTCCAGGGGAGCAGATATCTGTGGGCTGTGACTTGTAGCACCCAGGTCCATTATGCCATTTCTGTGACGCTAGCCTGTGGCTGCCACAAGTTGCAGGACATAGGTGCTGGGGACTCTGCCTGTCTTGGAATATGATGCAGGGTCCCCTGCATAGCACCGCATGGTGCAACCTGCATCACTACAGGTTGCACCATGCATCTTGAAATGGGCCCCAGTCTCTTTAAGAGCTGGATCATTACTAGCTTTATATACAAGACTGAGAGCTCCTCTACTTCTACTATATTTCATAAGTACAGACCAAGATTATGTAATCTATCCTGATAATCAAGGTTATACATGTTTTTTACTTTTTAAGTTATCTTTCTCTGAATTTTCTCTATGGTATTTTTGCCTCTTATTGTTTGTGATGAACAGAACTGGGAGCAGTATTCCAAGTGTGGTCTTCACCACACTGGTATACAGAGGAACAATAACTTTTGGTTCCATACTCTTAATACTACTCAATATGCATCCCAAAATGATAGGACTTTGTTTGACTTTGAGTCTAGTGTGCGTATCGAATGATAAATCGTCAGTTACATAAACACCCAAGTCCTTTTTGCTTGTTGCTGTCTGAAGCGGATTGTTATTCAGTGTATATGAGAACTTAAGGTTATTATGGCCCAGTTGCATGATCTTACTTTTTTCTTCATTACATTTCATATAATTTTGTTTGGCCTAGTTATCAAGATGATTAATATTTTCTTGAAAATACTCTAGATTTCAAATCTGTCACTATTGTGCCAATTTTACAATCATCTGCATGGATGAAATAAGTGTATTAAAGAGTGTAGGGCCCAGGAGTGAACCCTGTGGCATTCCACTTGGTACCGGTCCCGACTTGATACATACCATCTTATTACAACCTTTTGTGTTCTGTTGTCAAACCAAGAAATGACCAAATTTATTATGTTTGAGTTTAATTTGATTTTAATAAGCTCTTCAACCAGAACTCTATGCGAGACAGTGTTGAAGGCCTCTTCATAATCTAGGTAGATGACATCTACAGGCACTCCCTTGACAATTGCTGCACTTGTAGGTTCAAAAAACTGAAAAGGGTTTGTAAGGCAAGATCTCCCTTTACAGAATCTGTGCTGAGTTATGCTGTGTACTTATTGCCACCGACGTTATCCCACCGATCAATATCCTGTGCTTACATTCTCGATTTCTGTTCTTCCCATATGCTAAAATTCCCGCATAGTAATTTCCCGTATAGCTTGTTCCTGACTGTGCTTAACACAGCATACGTTTATATTCTCACTCACTCTGTAAGGATGGTGCAGAATCCTGTAACCTGTCACAAACTGTCACAATAATAAGTTAAATGTCTACTTGTACGAATGCTTGTTCCTGACAATGCTTCACACAGCATACGTTTAGATACTCACTTGCTCTGTAAGGATGGTGCTTCATTTTACCATAGTGTTACACTCACTCTCTCCTTTTTCTCACTGAAGCCTGCGATCTGTCTATCTGGACTCTCAATTGTCTGTCTGTCAGATGCTGCTAAGCACTGACGGCAGTACTGTGATTGCTGTCAGTCACTATACCAGGCCAGATATAAGGCACTCAGTGTAGTAGTACTGCTTGATGTCCATAGTAACAGTGATGGCTGAAGGTATAACCGATGTGTGTCCTGTTGTTCCCTCACAGAAGGGAAATGATAAGATCTGTGTCAATGGCTACCTTATTGTAAAAGAAAGAAATAGGGGTGAGGTGTTATACTGGTGCAGCCAGAGCCACAAGTCAATGCACTGTCTCGGTAGGGCTTCAACTAATCTTGTTGGTGGTCAACACCACCTAAGGAGCCAGAGGGAGCACAACCATGCTCCAGCAGCAACAGATGCCCCAATAGCATGTGTTATGGCTGCGATGAAATGCAGAGATGTGGACACACATGACACCCCTGCTCAAATCATCCAGGCAGAGATAGCAGGTCTGCCTGTGGAGGTACGGCACAGCCTTCCAAAAAAGAAGGCAATGCAGCAGGTTGTTAAACGAGCAAGACTTCTTGACCTGCCTGGAGAACCATGACCTCTAGAGGACATTGTAGTCCCAGGGGAGTTGTGAACAGTCAATGGCCACAACTGGTTCACAAGGGACTCCACATGTGGGGAGGATAACAGATAGAATAATAGATCGGTTGCAGTGAATTACAAGGCTGTAATTCCATCAAGAGGTTCTGGGGACATAGATAACCTCGAGAGCGAAGCTAGAGAGGTTTCTATGTCCCCAGAACCTCAAGATGGAATTTTAGCCGAGTAATTCACTGTAACCTATTTTTTATTTTTTGTAATATATGGATGTGAGAAGGTGGTGAGGTCTTACTTGTTGGAGTGTTGTGTAGGCTGAGGCGTGGCTTGAATGAGGAATCTGGAAGCTGTTTGAAGAGGTCATTTAGAAAGTGAAGGAAACAGTTCATAGTAAGAGTAACAGCTAAAGGCTGTTTTTGGTTTTTTTAAGGTATTTTGATTTTCTTGGTCAGAGATGAACTGAAGCCTGTTTTCGGTAACTGTTTGTGGCTTTCAAAGAGATATTATTGTTGCCAACGGAAAGTTTTGTGGTGTTTGTTTCCCACGGAGCAGTTTTTAAAATTCTTCATGCAGACTGCTGAAGAAGCTGACTCGTGGTGAGCGCGAGGTGGCAGGGTGCGCTTACGCTTTTCTGCAGGAGTGATAATACTATCATTCTAAAGCCTGAATGATAGTATTATTGGGAGTGGTTTATTGGGAGTGAATTATTGGGAGTGAAGTGTGCTATTATGGGGAAATGGTATCTATTACAAGGATTTTTTTGCACCGTTTTCGACAGTATTATTTTCATGATCCATATATTACATTTTAATGATTACTACAAAAGAAAACATATGGCATTTGCAGGGTGCAGCATACTAGTTGATGGATGGGACTTTCAGAACTGTACCACATATGTTTCTTCAGCTGTATTCCATTCATGCACCAGTTGGTACAACACAGAATTCACGCATTCTGCCACTCTTATATGCTGTAATGTCCTCTAAGTTGCAAGAGTGCTACATGAGTCTTTTCAAGACATGCAGGATCTTGCAGATGAGGACATTTATCTCCACCATTGATTATAAATGACTTTGAGCTAGCAGCAGTGAATGCATGCAAGTCTGAATTCTGGCTCAACTAACAAGGGCTGCCTATTCCATTTTGGGCAAATTGTATGGAGAAAATAGGCGTGCAACACTGTATGGCCAGGATGCTGAGTTCAGCTTGCTTATGAGACACTTGATAGCATTGTCTTTTTGCCAGCTGATGAAATAAAACACATTTTCAAGGAGCTGAGGACAGTGATGCCAGCAGTCCTCTACTTCAGTGGTTGGAGGACAATTATATTTTGGGGCGCATCCGAAGGCAGATGAGGAACAAAACTACTGTTCACTGCCCTCCAACTTTCCCACCTTCATTTTGGTCAGTTAGCGAACAGCTGGGACAAAGCCTGCCAAGGACACAGAACAGCATAGATGGATGGCACCGTAGACTCGTGGCTCTAATTGGAGGATCGCATGTTGGATTAAATAGATTCATTTTGGAGCTACGCAAGGAGCAGATCAACACTGAGACCTCTATTGAAAAAATGAAGTGTGGACTGCCTAAATATCCACCAAAAAATGCTATGTACTTTGAGAGGAATAAATTAGGATTGTGGTGAGCAAGCAGGAACAGATGCCACCATTGAGTACATTAGGTGTCGATACAATTTCATAATCTGAGACATTCATTTAAATATTCATTTTAACTAATTTTAAATGTTCAAATAAAGTTTTTTTTAATTGGCTGCACTACTACAAATCTGAAAGCAGGTAAAAGATTGTTTATATTTTTATGCACCTGATACACACAGCAATAGCACAGCGATTAAACACTAAAGCACTGCATCTCTTGTTTTCTGTTTTTTTTCCAAGTAGTGCAATGATTAAGGTGAAATTATATTTATTCACTCTGTTTCTCCATTTAATAAAACACTAAAGCACTGCATTTTATGTTCACTGTGTTCACTCTGTTTTCTCCGCTTAATGCACGGGCAGCAGGAAATTATGGTTTGGGAATTACTACTTCGATATTGTGAATTGTCAATATTTCGGTCTTGGGAATTTAGTTTGTGGGAAAATGGGCAGGGATTTAGTACGGACACCCTCCAGTTGTTTACTTTGGTCTTGTTACCACTTTTAAATATGGAAGTTACAACTGCCTTCCTCCATTCTTAGAATGTATTTCCTTCTTTAAGGGATGCATTAAAGAGTTGTGTTAAAGGTACAACCAAAACTACACATAGTTCCTTTAGGAACTTAAGGGGAACTCCATCAGGGCCTGTATGAGAGTTACAATTGCCTTCCTCCATCCTTATAATGTCTTCCCTTCTTTAAGGGATGCATTAAATAGTTTTGTTAAAGGTCCAACCAAAGCTACATATGGTTCCTTTAGGAACTTAGGGGGAACTCCATCAGGGCCTTCTGAACTGTTTTGCTTAATAGATCCAATAACCTCTGATACTTCTTCTGTTGTAAAATCACTAATATTATTTAGTATTTACTATATTAGCTTTTATTATAGATTCCTTAGGCTCAAATACAAAAACGAAGTAGTTAATGAATTCTGTCGCAGTTTAAGTTTCATTACTTATGACACCTCTTGGTGTCACCAAGTGTCCTACTTCCTTATGATCACCTTTCACTGAGCCATTGTAATTGTAAAATTGCTTTTTGTTATCCTTGGCTAGAGTAGCTAATTTATGCAAAAATTTTTTTAGCTTTTCTAATAGCATTTTGGCCCTATTTACGGTCTATTTTATATCCCAGCTGCTTTCTGTCATTTTATTCTTAGATTTATTATATAATTTCTTTTTTTATTAATCAGTTGTTTGCTTTTCTTATTCCACCATGATGGCATCCTTCTGTTATAAGTATTCTGCCCTTTCAGGCACCCAGTTAGATACACAGTGTTGTATATTTTCATTTAGTTTTCTCCAGGTATTCTCCAAGTTTGGAATCCATTGTACTTCCTCCCAGTTCCATGTTGTTAGCCACTCCCTAATACTGTTATAATCTGTCTTATAAAAATTGTTGACTTTAAGTTAAGCCTGTTTCTTTTAAGTCCATTTCGACCAATACCATTCTATGGTCGCTGTCACCATGAGGAAGTCATGTTGTTGGTTCCGATATACCTGTTTGTATATCTGTAAAATCGGGTCTAGGGCTAGATAGTCAAACTTTGCCCCTGGGCTAAATTAGCACTGCTCAGCATGCAAAAATTACCTGGACCAAATAGTTCGCCATATTCAAAAGGAATAGCCGGTGCTAATCCTGCTGAATATAGCATGCTAAGAAAGCTGGGCAAACTGGTCTGGGAGTGCAGGGCAAAAATATCCCAGAAATAAGACAGCACTGAATATGGCAACAGGGAAGTGCAAACTGCAACAGAAGCCCAGCAGACACTGGAGCAAGCCAGTGTTGCAGGTGGAGAACATTGTGTGGATTGCACAGAGATGTTTCACATCTACTGCAAACAACAATGCAAGCCACACACTGTAGAACTGTGCTATGCTGAAGTGAGGTTTTCCTGGGGCTAACCTGATTGCATAGTGCTAACACAATAGCCTGGAGCAAACAGATTAGCCCGAGGCAAATGGGAACTATATTCAAAGTTCCCATGCAAATGAGTCTACTTAGGTAATCTGTGGGCAAACAGGCCAATTTGCATCTCATTATGTGCTGCTTAGCATACATTACCATGCAGTTTGTCCAGTGCTACTGCATGGAGTACACAGCTCCACCTTTTGGTCAGAATGGAAGTACAGGCTGGATGCTGCAGTCCAAGGCGTGCTTACAGCATCCCCTGTTGGTCGGAATGGAAGTACAGGCTGGATGCTGCTGGATATGGGTGCTAGCAGGCACAAGCAGTGCATACACCTCACCCCAGCAGCACTGCAAGCAGTACAGAACTATATATATATATATATATATATATATATATATATATATTATAGGGGCGCAGTCGCACCCTATATTTAGGTTATGAAGCCACTTCTATGTTAAACTCAAAATTTTGCGCGTTAATAACTTTGGACTGATTCAACAGCTTTGCATGAAATTTGATATGTGTGGTGGGGCATGGCTGATCTCTTGATTTGCCAAATTTTGTTTCAGTCTGACCTATGGTCTTTGTGCAAAATGCTGAAAAATGCACTTTCGCAACTTATGTGAGCAGTTTTGGGATTTTGTCTATGGTGCTGCGCAGCCATCGTGTGGTTTGCTACTTTGTGAGTGGGCTTGACTGAAAGTGTTTTTCAATGAACATGCCACTTTTTGTTTCGTGAAAAATATTAATCCATTCAAAAGTTGTTGCAGTTTTAAGTTCCCATTATAAGTCAATGAGAAAATGAATATGGTTGTTTTATGAACAAATAATGGGTTTTGGACATCTGGTCCTCCTCACGATCAAATAATTTGCAGGCTTGTGTCAAAGAATCTTTGACCCTAAGAATTCTTTGATTGCAATGGCTGCCATCTTGTTTTAAGGTTCCTGTCAGGAAAAATCAAATATCTCGGCTCAGGGAGACTCCTGAAGTAAAACTTAGATGGGTTTTGCTCAGGGGCTTTGCTCTATCGAACCATGCCTTTGGTTGTGTTCAAAATGGTCAAAAAATAGAGTTACACAGATTTTTATTATTTGATCATGACTTGCTAACGATCTTTGTTAGTGAGCCTACAAATTCTTTGATTGCAAGATTCTTTGACAGAGATCTTTGATCGTGAGGGAGGGACAAGATGGAGAGTTGAAAAAAGCAACATTTTCAGCTCAGAGGTGGGTTATGAACACAAATGAGGGTGGGTTTTGCTCAGGGGGCTTCATTTTATTGAACCATGCTGGTGGTTTCCTGTATTTATGTCTAAAATTTGAATTTCAGCATTTTTTATTCTTTGATCATGAGCCTGCAAATTCTTTGATTGCAAGATTCTTTGACTGCAATCTTTGATCGTGAGGGAGGGACAAGATGGCCAGTTGAAGAAAGCAAGTTTCTCAGCTCAGGGGTGGGTTATGAACGCAAATGAGGGTGGGTTTTGCTCAGGGGGCTTTGTTTTATCGAACCATGCCAGTGGTTTCATGCATTTATGTCTAAAGTTTGAATTTCAGTATTTTTTATTCTTTGATCGTGATCCTGCAAATTCTTTGATCATGAGATTCTTGATCGTGATCTTTGATCGCGAGGGAAGGACTAGATGGCCAGATTTTAATACAACAGATAGGCCAATTTTAACAATCTTTCATTTTAAATATCTCAGAAACGGTTTAGTCTTTTTACTTGAAATTTTGGAGGGTGTTGACGGCATGTCCTGTAGATGTGAATTGCAGTGTTTACATGTTGGACAACACATTTTCTGCAGACATATTTCGTGGCGCAGTTTACGTTTAGCGGACAGTGTTTTCCATTCTCGTACTGGCTTGAAATTTATACAGTAGCTAGCCTTACTGCCATGGATCTACTTTTCAGTCATTAGGTGTCTAAAATCTTAACAGGTGCACAAGTCTGGCACTCCAATGAATGAATATCTCAAACTTTCTCATGTTGTATCTCGGAAAAGGTTTTGTCTTTTATATTGAAATTTGGAGGGTCTTTAGGAGATGTCCTGTTCATGTCAATTACGGTGTTTATGTGATGGAAAATGTATTTGCTGCAGACATATTGCATGACGTACTCTATGTTTTGCACATGGCATTTTGCATTGTGGTACTGGGTTCACATTTATAGGGTGCCTAGCGTTACTGCCATGGAGGTAATTTCCAGTGGTTATGTGTCTGACAGGTAAACAGGTGTTGAATTATGCCACTGTGATGACTGACACTTTGCTTTCTTTCAATGTGGTGGGAGCTTTCAGGCCCTGTGCTCCCACCCATATGGGCTCCCAGCAATACATATGATATTCAGTACTTGTAGTCTTATCTTACGCAGAAATGTATAAGTTGGTGGGAGTGCGGGGCTCGAAGGGCCTGCACTCCCACCAGCTTCCGCAACTTTTTACTTTTATATTCTTTCTCAAAAGTAATGATTTATGCAAATTTTATAATGCATCATTGGGTTAAGACACAAAGAATGAAACTTTAGGGTTGACTCCTTCCTTTGATTGCTTCTATCTCGAGATTGACAGTTGATGGGGTGTGTCCTTGTGGAGGCCTAAATCTCACCCCATTCTTCTTTTCTGTGGCTTGTGAATATGATTACACATGGAATAGGGTGAGATTTAGGCCTGAGAACCCCAAGGACACACCTCATCAGCTGTCAATCTCGGATGATGGGCAGGTCCAAGGAGGAGAGGGTAAACCCTAAAAGTTCTATTTCCTTACTTTTTGTGTTTTAACCCTAAATGATGCATTAACAAAGTTTTTGCATAGTGTGTATATATATATATATATATATATATATATATATATATATATATATATATATCCATCAACATATATTTATGCATGGGTGGAGATAAACAGAGTGTGATAAATCTGTTTATCTGAGTAACTGAGTACATAAATTTCATTTATGTATACAGTGCTTATGTCATCAGCCATTTATCTATACAGCACTGATGTAATTTAAAATGTTTGGCCTCAGTAGCAGTATCAAACATATTCAAATGTGAATAACTTTAAAATGAAAATGATAGCATGGTACTGTGAGCACAAAAGTTGTTCAGCACGGAAATATCTACAAAATAAGTGGTGTTTTATCTATTGATGCCTTTTTGATTGTTTGATAATTAGCAAAACACAGCAGAAAATTCATATTTTTTCATTTTGTCCACAAAAATGTAAATAACTTTAGCATGGTACTGTGAGCACAACGTTTATTCAGCACAGTAACATCTACAAAAGGAGTGGTGTTTCATTTATAGATACTTTTTAGTTTTTTCAGAATTAGCAAAACAGCAGAAAATTCCATTTTGTGCACTTTTCATTAAACAAATGCAAATAACTTAAAAATAAGCAATGATAGTATGGTACTTTGCTGAAATGTTCAGCATAAAAATATCTACAAAATGAGATGTGTTTCATTAATAGATTCCTTTAGATTTTTCTATAATCAGCAAGAAATGGTAGAAAATTTAATTTTATTCACTTTTTGACTAACAAATGCCCCTACAAAAGCAAAACAAAAGAATTGCATAAATGGAATATGCAATGGAAAACTCATGTAATAAATGATTTATCTGCACTGGAGCAGTTTGACCTCAGACACCTCACTCGAGTTCAGACTGCTTTTGTGAAGATAAATCATTTATTACACGTAGCTTCCATTGCATATCTCTATATATATATATATAATGTATGTACATAATATATATATATATATATATATATATATATATGTGTGTGTGTGTGTGTTTGTCCTGCCTGAGTCCAAACATGCACTGGAAGACAGCCCCCATAACAACAGTGGCACCCCACAGCAGTCATGGGTGCAATAACAGTGGAGTGACCTGACTGCATGGAACAGGCATGAGGTGGGGGGAGTAGGCCGTAGGCATACTAGGATTCACAACATCACAATAATGTAGGGGACTGGGAAGGCTGGGTTGGCCAAGCAGTCCGTCTGAGTCATCAAGGCTCTGTTCCTATAGGTGCAAACTTCCTGGTAGTCCCGTGGCCCCCATCACGGTTTCCAACCCCCCCAGCAGCGCTACATAAACAGTTTAAATAATTCCACAAAACTGCTGCCATCCAACCCAAGAAAGCCGGTGCTTCAACAATAGGCAGCCAGCCCAATACTTTAACAAATGTCACAGTAGAGGCACTCAGGCATGAAATAAAGCTCACTACATAGTGTGAAATAGCTGCAAACTAACATACTAATTGCCATCAGATTAGGCCTTACGGACTATTGAGTCTGCTCGAACCTCAGATCCGTAGTTGGGTACCGAGGCCCTCCTCCCCCTTGTGTTCCAGAAACCCCTATGATCCATCCCCCACCCCTTGGGCCAGATCATCATCTGATACATCCGCTTTCTGTGTCTATCCCACCCTCTCTTGAAGCCCTCCACTGTGGATCTCTGAACCAGCTCACCAGGCAGTGTGTTCCAAGGATCCACCCACACCTCAGTGAAAACCTCCTCCTCCTTTTTCCCTCACCCTTCCACCTTCCAACTTCAAACCATGCCCTCTGGTGATACCTCCCTGCTTTAGTCTAAAGATCCCCTCCATGTTTACCCTATTTATTCCCTTGAGGTACTTGAAGACCTCAATCATGTCCCCCAATCTCTCCTCTCCTCCAATGAAAACAGGCAGAGCTCCTCAAGTCTGTCCTCATACAACAAATCCCCTAGTCCTCGTATCATCTTAGTTGCCCTCCTCTGTACCCTCTCCAGGAGCTGTATGTCCCTCTTCAAGTGTGGTCTCTAGTACTGTACATAGTACTCAAGGTGTGGTCTAACCAGTCCATTGTACAGTGGCAGAATCACTTACCTGCTCCTAGAGATGATCCCCCTTACGATGCATCCCAACATCCTGTTTGCTTTGCTAGTCGATCTCCTGCACTGCTCAGAGTTATTCATACATGCATCCACCATGATCCCTAGGTCTTTTTCCCTGTTGAGGCCTCCAGCGCCTCTCCTCCCTGGGTGTACCTGTGTTGGGGTTTCCCGCCAAAGATGTAGCACCTTGCACTTGGTGATATTGAAATTTAATTTCCATGTGTGAGCCCACTTTCCAGGGTGTCCAGGTCCTTGCAGGGCCCACCTCCACTCTCCTCTTCCCCTCAACTACTGCTCCCATCTTGGAGTCATCAGCAAGAGACTCATTTCACACCCTATACCCTCCCTGATGTCCATTATGTATGCGTTAAACAGGATCGGACCCAGGACCGAGTCCTGCGGTACCCCACTACCGACCTCTCTAGGGTTCGAGAGCTCCCCACCGACCACTACTCTCTGAGTGCGTCCAGCTAGCCAGTTTTCAATCCATCTGACCATCAAAGGGCCTACTCCCAACCCTGTCACTTTCTCCACCAGACCATTGTGGGGGACAGAGTCAAACGCCTGGCTGAAGTCCAAGAATAATACATCCACAGGCTTTCCCCTGTCCAGTTCTGATGTTACCCATTCGTAGAACTCCACAAGATTGGTTTGACACAATCTACCTGGCACAAACCCATGTTGCCGACTATCCAGACCTCCCACCTCCTCCAAGTACACCCCCAATCATTCCTTCAGTATACTCTCTCATTAAATTTCCCACCACTGAGGTCAAACTGATGGGTGTATAATTACCTGGTACTTCCCTCAACCCCCCTTTATGGATTGGCACCACATGTGCCTCTCGCCAATCCCAAGGTACCCTCCCTGTCTCAAGCGACCTGTTGAAGAGCTCCACCAGGGGTGCAGCCAGTATGTCTGCCAATTCCCATAGTACTCTCGGATGAATGCCATCCAGACCAGGAGATTTATCTTTCTTTAGGACCTTAAGGGCTAACCACACCCTTTTGGTGAAGATAGCATCATCTGTCCCCTCCACCTTACTGGCCTTTTTATCCTTATCCTGATGTGATACCCCTGGGGTACCTTTCCCTCCCTCTTGCTCCATTTCTGTTGCTCCCCTGATCCCACTCACTACCGCTTCTATCCCCATTGTGTCTTGCTTTGTAGATATCCCATTCCTCCCTAGTGAACACAGAGGCTAAGTACTCATTCCTAGTGAACACAGAGGCAAAGTACTCATTTGCCACAGTTATTAACTTAATTGCTAGGCTAAAAGAACCAAGGTTCCTCACCCCCAACATGATTCCCGACCCCATAGGCAGTGCTACAGAAACAGTATCCCTGGTAGTCTCGTGGTCCCCCACCCCCTGCACAATTCCCAGCCCCATAGCAGCACTACATAAATAGTAACCCTTGTAGTCTAGTGCCCCCATTGCAATTCCAGACCTCTGTAGCAGCGCTACAGAAACAGTAACCCTGGTAGTTTAGTGGTCCCCACCCCCAGCATGATTCCTGACCCCATGCAGTGCCACAAAATAGTATCCCTGGTGTGCCCAGTGCCCCCCACTGCGATTCCTCACCCCAGTAGCCACTGAACAATGAGTTTACCGATAAGCCCAGTTGTCCCTCACTTCAGCACAGTTCTCGACTCCCACCGCTTAGGCCACTCCCGGTAAGTCCAGTGTCCCCCACCCGCAGTGACGGCTCCGGCCTCCCCATTAACCACCCATGAACAGAGCCAGCAACTGGCTCAGCCCTTCTTATCACCACGGTAGGCTGCCAACTGAGGAATGAATGAGCTGTACTGCATTCATTACAGTACAGCTCATTTGTACCTCAGTCGGTCGCTGGCTGTGGTGGTGAGAGGAGGGCTGAGCTGGTCACCGGCTCCATTCATGGGTGGTTATTGGGAGGAGCTGGAGCCATCACTGCCGGGTGGGGGGGATACTAGACTACCAGGGTATTTCATGATTTGGGGTTGAGACTTGTGCTGGGGTGGGGGACCACTAGACTACCAGGGATATTGTTTCTGTAGTGCTACAGGGTTGGGAATCGAATGGGTGTACCAAACCACCAGGGATACTATTTATGTAGTGCTGCTACCGTGGTCATAAATCATGTTGGGGGGGGGGACTGCTAGACTACCAGGGAATACATTTATTCAAGTGGCTACCAGGGTTGGGGATCACGGGGGGCACCACCGCATTGCAGCCAACTTTTTGTCTGTGGTATTTAGCGCTGCATTACAGGTTGCGCTAATGCCTGTAGCGTGGCACTGTATGTTTGAATATGCCGCACTGCCGGCATTCCTAGGCGCTCCTCTAACCCCATCCCTGCATACTATTATCTTTTAGCGTCGGTGCTACCACACAACTCTGGCACTAATAGGGCTTTTGAATATTGCAGCCTGGTCCAAATCCAGTGCTATTCCAGTGCTACAGATTTGTGCCAGCACAAAGCTTTGAATATTTGGCCCTTAGAGTCTTATTATCTCTTATTTCAACCTTAACTGATTGCTCCAGATTGTTTGAAATAGAAGTGTCTATGAATCTATTTCCACTTGGGCCTATACCCTCAAGCAAGTCCCAGTTTATTGAGGGAAAATTAAAGTCACCCATCAAGATATAGTCTCCTTCTACTACCATATTTTCTTATCAGTTAAGAATTTGTTAGTTTCCTCTGAGTTCAAGCTTGGTGAATCATAGCCCAGTACAACTGTTATTATTTTATTATAAGTATTAATTTTGCACAAGTAGCTCAGATTGATCATGAGCAGGACTTATTTCATGCACCCTATTTCTTTCATCGGTATAAAGCTATTCCACCCTCTCTTATCATTCCTATTTTTACATATTTTCATATATCCTGGTATTTCTGTGTTCCATTCATCATTCCGGAACCATGTTTCTGTGACACCACTATTTCCTATTTGTTTTCAGATCAAAATATCTTTTAACTCATTGATTTTATTTCTTAACCTTCTTGCATGAAGTAGAAGGATCTTAACTACAAACATACAAACATATGAAATTTGCCAGTAGATAAAGGCCTAGAGGTTTATCAAGTCTGCTCAAATATGCAGCTAGCAACCCTTATTTTGCAACTGCCCCTCTCTCCCACCCTTCCCATCCATTCACCTCCCCTTGCCCTGTCCCAGCCCCTTTTGAAGCAGTCCACTGTTCTACTGGATACCACTTCTGCCGGTAACACAATCCACCCAGCTACCACCCTCTCTGTAAAAAAGTGTCTCCTCCTCATCTTCCTCTTGAACCTTCCTCCTCTAGTCTCATATCATGGCCCTGGGTGTCCCCTCCTCCCTTACTTTGAACAGCCCTCTGTACCTGTCTTGTTTGTTCTTTCATAAACTTAAAGATTTCAATCACGTCCCCTGTCCCTCATCTCCTCTAGTGAGTACATGTTCAGCTCCCTGAGCCTCCTCTTTTATGGCAAGTCCCCTAGCCCCTTGATCATCCTTGTCACCCTGCGCTGCACCCCCTCCAGTAACTTAATGTTCCTCTTCAAATACGGGCGATAGTACTGCACACCGTACTCCAGATGCGGTCTAACTAACGACCTATACAGTGGCAGAATCACCTCCCCCCTCCTCGAGGAGATACCCTTTGCAATGCAACTTAGTATTTTGTTGGCCTTTGCAGCTGCCTTCCTACATTGTGCAGAGTTGTTCATTGACCCTGTAATAAGCACCCCTAGATCCTTCTCCTCCTCTTTCTTGGCTAGCTGCACTCCCCTGCTGGTAACTCCTTCTTAGGTTCTTCACCCCAAAATGCAGCACCTTGCACTTTTTGGCATTAAACCCCAGTTGCCAGGTGTCTGACCAGGTTTTCAGGTTTTCCAGATCATTCTGCAATCCCTGCCATCCCCCTAGGTCATCCACCTCCACTCCCATCTTGGTGTCTTCAGCAAACAGAATGATCTTGCTCTTGATGTCCAATGATATATCTGCAATGAATATCCCAAACAACACTGGTCCCAACACCAAGTCCTGTGGAACACCGCTCATCAATACCCTTGGGGATGAGAAAGCCCCACCCACCACCACCACCCTCTATTGCCTTCCCTGAAGCCAGTTCCCTACCCATTTCACCAGTTTTGCACCTGCCCCTGTGCCTTCTAACTTACTTCCCAGCCTCCCATGTGGCACTGAGTCGAATGCCTTACTGAAGTCCAGATACAGAACATCCACTGTATGACCCCTGTCCAACTGCCTAGTTACCCGGTCATAGAACTCCACCAGGTTGGTTTGGCAGGATCTGCCACGTTTGAAACCATGCTGTCTGCTGTCCTGTAGTCCTTTGGCCTTCAGGAGGGCCACTAGCCTCTCCTTCAGGATAGCCTCCATCAACTTACCCATGATGGATGTCAGGCTCACTGGTCTGTAGTTACATGGTTCATCCTTGGGGCCACTCTTGGGGAGGGGCACCACGTGAGCCATCCTCAAATCCTGAGGTATACACCCTAAGTGTAGTGAGGCATTAAATAGGTCTGCCAAAGGTCCCAGGACCTCTCTGCCAGCTTCTTCTGTACCCTGGGATGGATGCCATCTGGGCCTGGCGCTTTGTCCACCCTCAGTGACCTCAAACCTCCAGAACTCTTTCCTCTATGATTTCCCTTTCTCTCACCCCCTGTTCTGCTCTTCCTCCTCCTTGGGTATCACCCCTCTTCTCCTTAGTAAATACTGAGCAGAAGTAATCATTCAGTGCTTTTGCCTTATCGCCCCTGCTTCCACCCAGCCCCCCTCCTTCCTAATCCTTACTATGTGGTCCTTACAGTTCCTTTTCTCCCTGATGTACCTAAAGAAGTCCTTCACCCTTCTTAATGCCTTGTGCCAGCTGGAGCTCCATAGATGCCTTGGCCCTCTACTGCTCAAGTCACCTCCTTCGATTCCGTCAAGTACCCCACCCTGTCCTCCCTCCTCCCTGTTTTCTTGTACCTTCTAAAGGCAGCTATTTTCCTCCTTACCTTTTCCATGACCTCCTTGCTCACACAGCTCAGTTTATTAGCCCTAGCCTTCCTGTTCTGGGCCTTGCTGCAGGTTCTGTTTGCTTCCACTGTCCCCAGCTTTATGAGTTCCCACCTCTGGTTAGTGTTCATGCTAGGTTGAATTTTGGCCAGTTACCCTTTTACCGCTTCCCCCATCTTCTCAAAGTTGGCCCTCCTGAAGTCCAGCACCCTTGTGCCAGATTCCACTCCTTCCTTGCCCATATCCAATGTGAGCCATACTGAGCGGTGGTCATTCCCTACCAGTGGTTCTTCCACCCTAAGTTCCCTCACAAACTCCTCATTTGCCAGCACAAGGTCAAGGGTATTCTCTAACCTAGTTGGTTCATTGGCCATTTGCATCAGGAAGCTGTCCTGGAAGGTATCCAGCAGTACCTGCTCCCTTCTATTGCTGGTTGTTGGGGTACTCCAGTCCACTCCTGGCATGTTGAAATCCCCCACAATCACCACACTATCCCTCACACAGGTATGGGTGTTAATGTTCAGGTTCTTTGTACGGCTCTTTTTAATATCATTCGTACTTGGAATGTTCCCATTAGCTGTACTCTGGGTTGGTTTTAGAAAGGTAGAAATGTTATGTCTCTCCCCCTGTTATTTAGTTTAAATAATCACTTATAAAAAGCCAAAATGTTCTTTCCTAATAAGTTGCAACCCCTCCTACTTAAGTGAAGACCACTCCAACAATAATATTCTCATCTATCTGTAATTGCTGCCGCCTTTAACAGTTACTTCACCAACCTGGTTGGGCACAAGACAGACCTTACATCTTCTTCATCTTTGCCCTCCTGTTCTGAGGCATCTTGCCCTGCATGGCCTCTCTTCCACCTGTGATTAGTTAAAGTCAGAGAGGTCTTCACACTCTTAAAGTCCAACAAAGTCAAAGACTCTTGTGGTCCTGATGGCATCTGCCCAAAATTACTAAAGGCGGCTGTACCAGCCATAGCTCGGCCTATGACACAGCTAATTAACAGATCCCTGCTTGATGGCACAGTACCCAATACCTGGAAATGGGCTGTTGTTACTCCTATCCCTAAAGAGGGTTCTAGGGATTCCCTTGGTAACTACAGGCTGATATCACTTCTCTGCGCCCTGGCTAAAATTCAGGAAAGGCTAGTGTACTGTCAACTCTGTGACAACCTTGAGGCCAACCAATTACTAGCCCCCACCCAACATGGCATTAGGCAAACCATGGTACTGATACAGCTCTTATAAAATTCACAGTTGAGGTACTAGGGACATGGACAAAGGACTGCCTACAGGTGCAGTCTTTATTGATCTTACAACGGCCTTTGACATAGTCAACCACAAACTCCTGCTATTCAAACTTACTTCCTTTGGCCTGGATTAGCATTCCATCTCTTGGTTTACCTGCTACTTGTCTGGTCACTCCCAGCAGGTCAGGTGGAGGCGAGCAACCTCAGATCCACTCCCCTTAAATGAGGGTGTCCCTCAGGGTTCGATCCTTTGCCCTCTCCTCTTCTTGCTATTCGTTAACGACCTTAAATTTCACTGTGGTGGCAGCTCGGTCATTCAATACGCAGATGATGTGGTAATCTACCGGTCCTCGAGTAATCCATCTGATCTAGGACCCCTTCTGCAAGCTGACTTTGCCAACTTAGAGTCCTGGCTTACAGAAAATAAGCTGGTCTTAAACACCACAAAAACCAAGGCAATGCTGCTGGGACACAGAATCCTTGGCCCAGAAAGAAGTGCCTTACTCCCACTGACCTCTACTTCAGGCTGCCGCATTGAGGTAGTGAATTCCATCAAATACTTGGGTTTAACCCTGGGTCAGGGGCTCACCTCAAGTCCCATATTGACCAAGTAACCAAAAACGCTGCACTGCAAACTGGGTCTCCTATACCGCTTGAATGACTCAGCTCATCCCTGACTCTAGAATCACCATTGCCAACAGTCTCCTCCTTCCTACACTTACCTTTGCTGCCCCTGTACTCCAGGGGCTGGCTAAACAGGAGATAAACAGGCTGCAAGTTCTCTACAACAAAGTAGCTCAGTTTGCATCTCAGTCTCACAAAAGATGGCACCACTGCGATTAGCTCGCCTCCCTACAATGGCCCTCCCTTGACGGTCGCCTCCAGTACCCCTTGCTTTGCCATGCCTACAAACTCCTACACTGCAAATCTCCAGACAGCCTGTCCAGTACCCTGGTTTCCAAGTGCTCAGTGCGTACTCTAAGAACCTCTGAGCATAACCTCCTAGACAAGCCTAAGGTCCGAACCACAGCTGGCAGCAAGTCCTTTGCCATTTCTGTCCCTGCCCTTTGGAATAAGCCTTCCCCTTCTTCAAGAAGCCCCCTCCATTGGAATTTTCCACAAGGGACTCCTTGCTCACCTACTAGATGTTAGCCTCTGCTCCTGTCAATGAATTGGCATAACCAATCTCAAATACTGACATATCTTATCAGAGCTACTCACTGTTGTATTACCATCTCACCTGCACTGTTACCAATGACTCTAAGGCAATTCATTCTCTCCTGAGTGTAGGACTGCTGCCTCTGACTTGATTGTAATTGTCATCACCTGTAACTAACTTTGGCACTATGTTAGCACTGTTTTGAACTCTCCCGATTGTTATGATGTATTGTCTCCTTGCTCCACAATCATACTTGTATCCCTCGGATGTACTGTGCCCTTGCTCCATTATTTGTACTTGTCTCCTTTTGTAACTAATTCCAGGTCGCCCCTGAAAAAGGGACCTTCGGGGCTCAGTGGGCCTACCCGGTTACCAAAACTGAATAAATAAAATAAATAAGTCTTCCCAATGAGTTATACATTTGATGTCCTGCCTCAGACACCATTTTCTGAGCCATTTGTTGATATATTTTATTTATTGGTCTGATATTCAGTTGCTTTTGGCATTGGAAGAATCTCAGATATAGCAATATTGGAGCCCATTTCTACTAATTTATTAGTTATCAACACATAGTCTTGTTTTATTTTATAAGGTGGCTCAGTGAAGATATTATTTACCCCAGTATGTAGTATCACTAAGAGACTTTCACCTGCATTAACTAAAATATTATTTAGCATAATGGAACTTTCAGAAATTCTTACCTCTCTGTAGCTTGATAGCACTCTATTACTATTATTCGGGTTACATACAGCTCTAAGTGTTTACTAATGGAATCTCCCTAAACATAAATTTGCTTGGGATTATTACTTCCCTGTCTCTATTGGGGTTTCAATATCAAGTTCAAGTTCAAGTTTATTGCAGGAAAACTCCATTGAGCAAGCTCATTCACAAGGAGGTCCTGTGACATAAACATTTAAAGTACAAACATAGATAGGTAATAACAGTATAATCATGAAATGCACGTTACATGATACAGGCTGGATATACATACAAGGGTACCACATATCAATTAAGGCTATTACTTTGATTGGCAGTGGGTACATTAGATATAATTGTGGAAGGTTCTGTGACTTTGGTAGTTTCCTGGGGATATTAGTTCCATTTCTAGCCTGATTGACAGTTTGTATCTCAGTTTGACTTTGGGATAAATATGTTAACTCTTCTGGACATCCAGAGATTAATAGTTCAGTCCCATTGTCATTGGTAGTCAGCATTCTCTTTGAGTTTCCTAAGAGGGTTGACGTTGTTGCTATGGATACTAGTCGATGGCTCTACCCTTATTTGGGTCTGAATCAAATGTACTTGCTCTTCCTGGGGTCCTCACGTATTAGAGACAGGGTCATCATCTTAAGGGAAGAACACAAAGGATCAATTAGTCTGAGATAGGAAAATACTATAAAAGCCTTTTGTCCCCTTTTGGGAACTTTGGAGCTCTGAACCAGAAATCAGTCCTCATCTGAACCTGTCACACAGTCTTCCTCCTGAGGCACTGGTGAAAAGCAGGTCTCATCAACAACAGAGCAGACCAGATAGGCCAAGTGGTCTCCTTCTGCTGGCAACTTTCTTATGTTTTTATGTTCTTAACTTTTTCCTCTTCTGTATTTCTCTCTTTATAGGTGTTTCAGCGGCTATTGCTTAAGTTGTAGGTGCTATGGTAGAGACAGTTTCAGTTGGAGTAACAGAAGAGGCATCCTTTACAGTGTTCAGATCTAATACTTCAGTAGGCACCCTTTTAACAGACGTAGTTTCAACTGTTCTGGCCTGTAGTCTTAACCTCATTTCCTTCTGACTGGTTTCTATGGTAGTCAATCTCTCATTAAATAGGCTGATTTCTTTTGTCAGCTCTTCATTTTATTTACATTTGTAACATAACAAACACATGGTGTTTCTGTTGATTCATTGAGTTGATGCATAGCACAGGAGATAAACTTTACTCCCACATGTCGCTCCACCTCTTTATTGTGTTCATCTAATCTATATATAGCCTTTAATGGTGTACTGGTGCACACAATACAAGTTTCACAGTCGGTACGTCAGGATATTTTAATTAACAGCCTTATTATTAGCTCTGTAGGATTAGTGTTTTGTATGTGCATGAAACTGTTTCTGTACACATGGTTTTGTTTCTGTAACTGAGTATGTAAGTGTGGTGTTAGTCCATTTAACTGAGTATGTAGCTATTGTGTTTGTGCAATTAACTGTTTATGTAAACATGTTTTCTGTGCCTGTAACCAGAGATGCAGCAAATTTTAAATCCACTAGCGAAGTGGACACAAAGTGACGACTTCGAGTTGGCAGAGCACAACACGAAGTGGGCACCACAAAGTGCTCACTTCGCATTCTCATTATGACTTCGTTTTGTCATTATGCCTTAACTCAAAGTAAGGTGAAGTGACAACTAAATAGGCAGCCCCCCACACATCACATGGCTTTCAGTACTGTAAGTCACATGCTTTAGCCAGGCTGGAAGGAAGTGAGTCAGAGAAGCAGTTACTTTCACTTTCTCCTTTGCAGCTGTAGAGGAAGAAGGCTTTTTGGTGAGAGAGGAGAGCAGTTTGTGTCTCAATGCTTTTGTGCCAGAAAAAAACAGCTTTTTTAAAAGCTACATCTTTATTTAGTTTTTGTATTGTGTTTGTGGTTTTTTTTTGATACTGAATTTTTTTTTATAAGTTTTGTTTTGTTTTGTGTGTGTGTGTGTCAGTGTGTGTCTGTCTGAGAGTGTGAGAGAGAGTGCAGCCGCCAGGTGAAGGTTAGGCATCGACCTGGGATTCGTTGATAGTCGGGACTTGTGTGCGATGGACCCTGGACAAGGAGAGTCCCTGGCCTGTGGGCACGGGCAGAGGAGAGGTGTGCACATGTAGGGGTGGTCGTGTGTTGCTGGACCGCTCCCGACTCTTGGGTGTTGCTCCCCATGGAAGCAGCAGCAGCACCAGTGCCACCAGTGGCTACTGCATCCACCTACTCTGCCACTACCACCACCATCAATAGCAGCTGCAGGACTCCAGCAGCACCCTCTCCACCACCTCCACAGCCACAGGTGGAGCCCCAGGAAAATGTAGGTGGTCCAAGGATTGTATCTGGTCCCCGCGCAGCTCCCCAGTGTGGGATTTTTTTAACTGTGGGGGAAGACAGCACAATTGTGGTGTGCCATCTGTGTGGTGTGCTGGTGTGCTGGTGTGCCGTGGCCTCCGGGGGACACATTTAGGGACCGGTGGCCAGCGCACACACATGACAAATCACCACAAGGCAAAGTGGCAGGCTGCCATGGAAGGGGCCAGGTGTCAACCTGCTGGCCCTTCTCTGGCAGTGGCTGAGGGTGCTGGGGTTGAAGTTGTGCCTCGCTGCTGCTGCAGGAGGAGAGCAACTGCAGCAGCTGCTCCTCCACCACCACCACAGCCACCAGCACCACCATCTCCACCACCACCACTACCTGGATTTCCACCTTCAGTGGACCCTGCCACAGTGCCTGCAACACAGGCCGACATTGCTCTGGTGTGGTCAGCCCTTGAGGAGAACAATGAAAGGGTAGGTGCTGTGCAGCAGCAGGTAAGACAAATTCATCAACAGCAGCTGCAAATAGTCACAGTGCTCCACCTGTTGCTCGAACACCACGGCATCCCACCCTTCTGTAGTTGCAGTGCCTCAGTAATGCTGACTTTTATTTGGCGTGCTTGTGGACAAGCTGTTGTGAGCAGTCCAAGTATGATGTGTAAAATTGCATGTGTGCAGTCAGTGTTGTTTCCTGTGTGTGTGTGTGTGTGTGTGTGTGTGTGTGTGTGTGTGTGTGTGAAATCAGACATTGTGCAGCATGTTGTAAACATATATTGCTGTTGCTGACTTGCTGCAGTGTTTATGCTATAAAGAATAGCGAACAGAATACGGTATATTTAATTGTCACCATCATCATCAGTGCACTAAGTGATACAATACTTTTTCAGAGGTGTCTGGCCAGAGTGCACCTTAGTCACATTATATACTATACTGCAAACATAACTTTTAGGAGAGCATGTGTTTTTTGTGCTATGATCTCCACAAAGTCATGTGTGCACTGTGAGTGACTGAGGTGCACAGTGATCCAATACCTGTGAAAAAATATCATATCACTTAGTCCGCTGGTGCTAAAGGTACCAAGAAAATATTTATCAGGTATTCTTTGTTATCTTTATTCTTGATAATGCAACAAGTCTTACCATATATACTGTATGTTTGCATGAAGCTATACACTGTATGCACACACAGGAAAGAACAGTGACAGCACACATGCAGTTTAACACAACATACTCACATTGCTCAGTCTTCATGCTGTTTGCAAAACACTTGAAATCTGATTCATGAGTCCAGACACAAAGTAAACATTACTGAGGTTCTTTAACTATTTTGCTTGTGAAATAGACATGAAAGAGATTCACCAAGTTACAGCATTGCACCCAATATATGGGTGCCTTACTCCCAGGGGAATCTTTCTTGCTCCACATAGTGCAATACATTTCTGTGAAAACCGCTCATAATTTCATTACAGTGTGTCATGTCACGGAGGAATTCCCGTTCATAAAAGCCGCCCAAATTCTGCCCCCCTTTCTCAGCAACATTAAGATGTGATGCCAGAGAGAGCGCAGGTGCGTGTTCCATTACAGTGAATGTCCAATTGTCTGGCAGCTTTCTAAATGTTTCTTTATGTTATAATGGTCAGTTTGTGGTGAAACGTGTGGGCAGGTTTACAGTAAGAAGAGTCTTGTTGATGGAAATGTGCCCACATTTCACCACAAAGTGAACCTTATAACATAAGGAAACATTCAGATAGCTGCCAGACATTCACTAAAGTGGAGCACGCACTTGCACTTCCCCTGGCATCACGTCCTAATGTTGCTGAGAGAGTGGGGCAGAATGTGGGCGGCTTTTCTGAACGGGAATTCTACATGACGCGACACACTGTAATGAAATTACGGGTGTATCACAGAAATGTATTGCACTATGTGGAGCAAGAAAGATTCCCCTGAAGTAAGGTGCTACATATTAGGCTACTGCAACAGCATAACTATGTAACGTGGTAAATCTCTGTAAAGCAGCAGCGCAACAATCTTTTGAGAACTCTGACTTATATTTTTAATGTTATGTTACAACTTCCTTTACTTACATCCTGACTGGAATGATACGAGAATTTCCAGTAGCTGAGTCTGCTGTAC
Source organism: Neoceratodus forsteri (assembly GCA_016271365.2). NCBI lineage: Eukaryota > Metazoa > Chordata > Ceratodontiformes > Ceratodontidae > Neoceratodus > Neoceratodus forsteri. The sequence goes on from CM057455.1 coordinate 81,547,837, forward strand.
TATCTTTTTTCATGTGTGACATAATGAAAGGAGCATTCCTTTTAAACTGGTGCTGACCAGGGCTTTGTCATTGTTTTCCTCTGCTTGTCTCCATCACATCAGTTAGTTGTTATATATCACTCTGTTGTTAATTAACAGTTATGCAGCAGGCAGTGTTTTATGACACCACAGAACAATATTTATTGAAAAGCAGCTGCAAATAAATACAAACCTGGTCAGAATAATATTTAAAGATGTGCTCATTTTGTTTTTTATACATGAAAAAATAGTCAACTAAGTAAAGCAGACAGAAATTATGAAAAGAAGTGTATCATTCAAATCACGACTCAGAGGTGACTAGTGGCTGTGGCAATATAAGTTGCATAAAAGTACAGTTCAAAATTGTCACAACATTCTTTCAATCCTGCTTTAATTGATAATGTCAGTAGGACATCATGAGCTCACAACCACACAACACACAAAATGCATCCTCCTGTGTGCAGAAAATTGACAAGTGGTAACAAAGTGAAATGGGATTGTTTCAGCACATACAAAGTCCCCAGAATTAATGCACTCAATCATGCTCAGTGGTGGCACAGAGTCCCCAGATTTTTCTGCATGCCCACAATGTATCCTCCTTGTGTGCAGAAAATTGACAAGTGGTAACAAAGTGAAATGGGATTGTTTCAGCACATACAAAATCCCAGAATAAAATGATGACCGTGGAGCTATCTTGCTGGTCCAATGTGTGCTGCGATTCGAGCAAATGCATTGTGATCATCTCAGCTGGATGGAAGGGTGCCCTTTGTCTGTACACTAATAGCAGCTTTGGTGAATTGATATATATACATACATATTTGTGTATTTTGTAGGTAAGGGGGGTTGACATGGACATGTACTCATGGTATTGTTCTGTATCACAGGTCACAGATACTGTTGGTGTGCACATTCCAGTGCTCGATGAGAACTTTTTGCATTGAAATTTGAAATGGATAACTCTCAAGCACATGAAGGTAAGTATTTTTTGTGGGGGGTGGGGGCAGCATATTTGCAGGTTTGTCTGTAATGGTTTCTTATTTTGTTACTTCTTCACAGATTTCATCTGCATCCTTCTGGAGTCCAGTTGTTAATGATGCTCATGGCCATCTAATGAAATGACTTCTGTGTGCTGCATGTGCCCCAGCCCGGGGAGGGGGACTGATGTTGAAGAAGTTGTTTGGATAAGGCCACTTTGACAGAACAACAAAGCATCTGGACGTTTCCTAAAAATCAAATGAATGACTTCTACAACTTAAGTTGTAATTTGTCCTCCCTGGTTCTAGTCTCAAGTCAAGTTACATTTCAAAACCCCATCTTGTCAAGTAACACAACCAGTGTGCATTTGTTTTCAACACTGTCATGGTCAGGCTGCACAGCTGCAAGTTCAGAATACAGTGCTGAATGATATCTTACAGAAATAGTTTTGGTGGCATGCATATTACCTAGTTTATGAATCGTACTCAGTCGATTTGCTGCAGTCTTTCCAAAACAAAGAAATGGATTAACAAAAATCTTCTACTTACCAGAACGGATTTCAAATGGATATTCCATAGGTTCCTCTATACGGTAATGTTGCAGTACCATTCTCAGCGAGTTTCAGCACCTGTAAAAAACAAAATAAGCATACTTATGTGTTTGACCATTGCAGCTATGAAAAACTACAGAAAACAAAACATACAACTAAAGGAAGTGAAACAGCATAAGAAACATGAGTACACATACTCACTTTATGGTTTAAATATTAAAACTTTCGTGTCTGTGGCTGATGGTTGTGGTGATCCGGATATACTCATGATCAGTGGTGGCAGTGGCTAACATCAGTCCTGGTGGTGGTGTTTCGGTGGACAGACTCATGCTCAGTGGTGGCAGTGGCTAACATCAGTCCTGGTGATGGTGTTTCGGTGGACAGACTCATGATCAGTGGTGGCAGTGGCTAACATCAGTCCTGGTGATGGTGGTCTGGGGGGCAGACAGACTCATGCTCAGTGGTGGCAGTGGCTAACATCAGTCCTGGTTGTGGTGTTTCGGTGGACAGACTCATGCTCAGTGGTGGCAGTGGCTAACATCAGTCTTGGTTGTGGTGTTTCGGTGGACAGACTCATGCTCAGTGGTGGCAGTGGCTAACATCAGTCCTGGTGGTGGTGTTTTGGTGGACAGACTCATGCTCAGTGGTGATAGTGACTAAAATCAGTCCCGGTGGTGGTGGTGGTGGTCTGGGGAGCAAACAGACTCATGCACAGTGGTGGCAGTTGCTAACATCAGTCCCGGTAGGGGTGGTGGTCTTGGGGGTGGACAGACTCATGCTCAGTGGTGGGAGGGGCTAACATCAGTCCCAGTGGTGGTGGTCCAGGGGGTGGACAGACTCATACTCAGTGGTGGCAGTGGCTAACATCAGTTCCAGTGGTGGTGGTGGTCCAGGGGGCAGACAGGTTCATGCTTAGTGGTGGCAGTGGCTAACATCAGTCCCGATGGCTGTGGTCCAGGGAGTGAACAGACTCATGCTCAGTGGTGACAGCAGCTAACATCAGTCCCGGTGGTGGTGGTGGTGGTCAGGGTTGGCACACTGCCTTTTAACAACTTCAGTTAAAACCTGCCAACATTAACCACATCATCATCCTCATAAAGAAAGCTGCCCTCACAGTCATCTATGTCTGAAGTCTGACCACTGGGGAATTTTTTCTCCATTGTGTTATCATCTATGTCAGTGGTGGGCTGTTTCAGGCAGCCACTGCCAGTGCCACCGGGATGGTCCATTTCCACATCACCAAAACCACCATGACTAGGCTGGGGTACGAATACTGAGGTCGCAGTATGTGCTGGTATGTGCCTCTCATTCATTTTAATGAATGTTAGCAAACTAACATTTGCAGGAGACAGGTTTGTCTGACGATCCCTGACTATTGCACCTGCTGAGCTGAATACCCTTTCAACACTTACACTGGAGGGTGGGCATGTGAGGTACTTCAGTGCCACTGCAGTCAGCTCTGGCCATTCACTGATCTTTCCACTCCAGTGCAAAAAGATCCTTCAGTTATTGTCAGATGCCTGTTTTCAGACAAATATGACTCAACCATTCTCTGTGCCACACTAAGTCCAGTTGTTGATGCATCATCCTGTTCTCCTGAATCATTTATTTCACAAATACCCACTTGGGAAAAAGCCTCCCAATGTGGGTTGATGCCAGCCACTTTGTTTTTTTTGTATTACTTTTTCTCCCACGGGGTCCCAGCTGGCCTCATCATCCTTGCATCCCCTGTGATCCGGCCGCTGTCTGACCTGTGCCGTCTCCTTCTGAGGGCAACCACTGATTACCCCATGGCTTACCCCCCATGGTGGGGTGGTGGGTGTCGATCTACTCCCCACCACACAATGGATCCACTCATGGTAGTCCCTCAGAGCGCACAGGACATCGCAGATTGCCAGCAAGCTGCAACAGCTGGGTGCTCCCCTTTTTCCATGTTCTGTTGGAGGCAGGGCATGCAATGCCAACAAGGGCTCCCTGTGCATGCGTCCGCATGCAGTGTGCCCACCAGCTGCCCCGCCTACCACCCCATTCTACCAGGCCAGATGTGCTGACACCCAGCCTCCGCTAGGTGTCAGACTTACGCTGGACACTGTACCCAGACCCACCCCAGGATGGGAGAGCAGTCCATAGGATGCTTGATCCACTCCCTCCCCTGCAGACCCTCAGCAGCCCGAGCTCACTTCCAAACCTGGGTCACTGACGTGGTGCGAGGAAAGGCATCCAGTGCCTCAGCTCTCAGCGCCACCGGGCTGGCCTAATGCCAGCCACTTTGGATGACAGACCACCTGAAACTGCAGTCCCTTCCCTGCAGGATATGCTTGATGGTCCTCCAGGTACACCTTCAGCTGGATTATGCTGCTGAGGTTTGCTAACCTTGGCAGGAGACTTCTGTGCCCCATGAACCAAGTGCACCAGTTGACCACTGATATTTTTACCCGTTCAGGCCCTCCCTCCAGTACTGATGTAATTCCATGTTTGTATTGTGGGTCCAGCATTGTTGCTATGGCAAAGTTGTCACCACGCTGAATGCTCACAATGTAATGATTCTGGTCGAATACTATCAGCATGTGTTGCAGCAACATACTGCTACCACTGTCTCCGGCAACATCAAGGCCATGCTGTACATTCACCAATGTCTGCCTCAGCATCCACAACAGTGGAATTGATTAGCTAATGGAGGCAGACTCGCAACTCGCTGCCTGTGTGGCATGTTAAAAGGCTGCAAAATTGTTATTACAGAGTCCATGAAGTGCCACTGTTCAGTCTTCATAGACATGGAGACCCCGGAACTGTCACGCTAATGTGCATCACAAGATATTCTGAGATGGCTCGTATTGTTCATACAACCCTCTGCCATGTATAAAGTGGAGTTCCATTGGGTGACAACTTCCAGCTTCAAGCGATGCGAGCAGGCTGTTTTGTATCTGCAACTGCTGCAGTTAGTCACAGGCCTTCCAGATCATGAAAGTGAGAGAAGACACATCATGCAATGGTCAGCATTTCCTTTACATCAGGGTGCTGCAGAAACTCCTGCACCACAAGATTTAAACAATGGGCCATGCATGGAACACGAAAAAAAACACCATCCGTGATGCATTTCACCACATTTGACCCATTGTCACTTGATATGAACCCAGCTCTCAGGGCCAGGGTGTTTAGCCACTTGTCAATTTCAGTCAGTACCACGTCCAACGTGTTCTCACCAGTCTGTGAACAGGTCACATTAGCATAGCAATCGGTGCATGCTGTCGAATTTCTGGAAGATTGCTACTGCGACAATCCACCTTACTGCTCTGATTATTCACACTACCAACATCACAAACAACCCCCGCACCTGCTCCAGTGTGCAGTTATACACAGATATGAACTCCCGCTGTTTTGCCACTTGTCCACATATCCATACTTAAATGGATGAATGGAGAGGAGGAATGTTGAAGGGCATGTCTTACTGAGTCGGACACAGTACGGAACAACTCGGGGACAGCACGGGTAGAAAAGTATCTCCTGGATGGGATTTTCCATTTTGGACAGGCACATGCAGCAAACCGCCAGAACCCAGAATTTTCCACAAAGGAGAAGGGCAAATGATCAATTGCCAGCATTTCCGCTACAGCAGCATTACGTTCATGTGACACTGTATGATTGGGGGGTTACTTCAGCTTATGCACAAAAACACTCTGTAGCATGGGCTAACTTAAATGTTTTGCACGGGATGTGATCACAACTGGTTGTGCTCTGTGATGAATGGCATTGGCAGGGGGTGGAATGTGGATGTTTGATAAAGACTGTTGCACAGGTGATGATGACAAACCAAGAAATGCAGTTATTTTGCCAGATTTGCCAACTGGGGTTGATGTACCACTTGCACTAGACATACTGCATTCACCACCACCACCAAAACTGCTACTCCCACCAGCACTGGACAACATTTCAAAGTCATTATACTCCTCCACCTCATCACGCCTGTAGTAATCCTTTGCTCTTATTACCTGACTACTGCACACATTTAATTTACTACTGGACTTAACAGTCATGGAAGGGGATAACATGCTTGTTATGGTTGCTGGTGATGAGGGTGAATGCCCCACTGTGGTATTAGCTGCTAGCTTGTGCTGGGTCCACAGTGCCATGTGCCTATTCTTAAGATGCGTATGCTGTCCTCCTGTACCCAGATGGCTCCCCTTTTTACCTCGACTCACATGCACGTGGCAAACCTGGCCAATTTCAACTGATTCATCATTTGCATCTTGAACAAAAAAATCCCAAACAAGGGATGGTGATGCTCTACTTTTAACATGTCCATGATGCTGCTTTTTAATTCCGTTCTTTTAAGCACTGAAGTGGGGGGGGCACATGATGTTTCGGGCACTGGACACCTGGACTGCAACTGACCACCACGACTACCTAGCATTATTACTGGGTCATCATCATCAACTAAAACTAGTAAATCACAAGCTTTTACAGGGGGGAGATTCCTGCAAACAGACTCAGACACAGCCACTTTGAATTTCTTTTTCTCTGGTTCCCAACTGGGATCAATTACATCATCATCATAATCATCAATGTCACACACATCCACATCTTCTGCTTGGATGCTAGCATGTGGACTGCATGTAGCAACAACAGCAACATCATCGTCATCATCACATTCATCATTATCATCTACACCACCATCACCTGATAATTTTTCACCACACTGTGAATCACTGCATGGAAAATGCGTGACATAAACTGACACGGTGGACAGAATATCACATTGTATGCTATCGTTGACATGATCATCAGAATCCTCAAGTTCAGTTACTGGGATGTTACTGGAAAGTATGACATCATCTACGCTGCCACTCACTTGCACTGCTTCACACTCAGCTATATTTTTGGTTACGGTACACTGGTCAGAATTCGAACTTGAGGCACCAATACTAATACTACCACCACCACTAACACCACCGGCTGGGAAAACATGATCTCTCCAACTATGAGTGAAGCTACTGATTGGGCTGTAAAAACATTGCAGGAGAAATACCTTTCCTCACATCAGCAATGCACTTCAGTGTCTGCGTACTACCACGCCCACAGACTATCTTACTGGCAGCAGTGCCATGGCGAGAACCAGCTTTGCTTGCACGTCTCTTTGCAGGCATTTTGGGGGATCAACAACAATATTATAAACAAATTTAGATTTTGGTACGTTCACTCTCTGATTGGGGGGATGATGGATGTGAAGCCAAAAAAACAACTGTGGCTTTAACAACAGATAGAGACTGTCATGCAATGAAAACAACTTCAGTAACCAGTGGTGCTGATGAGGTCACAAAAACAATCCAATCTGGTAAAAAATTCCTTTTGCCAGTGGGGTGAGGGGGAGCACTGACAGCAGATTTTTACAGCAGTACAAGCAGCAAAACAAAGAACAGATACCTCGATCACAGTACAAAATCAGGCAGCTGCAGTGGATAGCAGTTTCACACTGCTGCACCTGCAATTATACTAGTCTGTGGCACAATAACAGATGTATTATTTGATGTAACGCAACACCACTCACACACAAAGAACAGTTTGTCTACAATGGTGAGCAAGTAATGCGTAGCAAATTGAAAAGTTCAGTAATATGCCATATATTGTAAAGCAAACAACGGGAAATTATGAACTGCTGCACCAGATTTACACAACACACAATCAGCAAGAAAATTTGAACAATTACTGACAATGTTACTGTGTGTACATTAACACAGTCAGTCACATAAAAAATATAACCAAAATACAAAGAAATCACTATTTCTCCAACTTAAATCTACCTACACCACAGATATGCACCTCCCCAAAGCACACATTCATTGTCTTTCACCACACACTCAATGTTGTACATTAACATTCAAAATCCACACAAAAACAAAACGCTCAATAATATGAGCACAGGAGGGTTCCTGCAATCGATGAACTAAAGATGGAGCCCCTCAAAAAATGCAAAAATGCTTTTTTAACAGCTTTTAGAAGGTTTCAATCACAGACAGCTCTCAGAGCACACTGTCTCCTACTGCTTCCTTCGCACACTATCCCAAACTGAGGTTGTGCAGAGCAATATAGAGCCCATGTGACCTGAAATCCCATGAATCATTGCAAAATTCGCCTTTGGAGCTCAAAAACAAGGTGAAGTGAGGTGAAGTGCGTTGTTGTCAATGCACTTCGCTTAAGATTTTGGTGGAATAGTGGTCTGAGAAGGCGGAGTAACATGAAGTCATTGTTTTCAATGGACTTCACGTTACTTATTACAACGTTAATTACTCCGCTTCACATTGCGGAGCACTTCGCAAATCCACCTTTACTCCGTGAATCACTTCGCGGAGCGAATTGAGCCCACTTCGCTCACCACTACCTTTAACAGAACATGTAAGTGTGGTATTTGTGAATGTAATTGAGAATGTAAGTGTGGTGTTTTTACAATTAATCGTTTATGTAAACATGTTTTCTGTGCCTGTAACTAATAATATAAGTGTGGTGTTTCTACATATCACTGAGTATGTAAATGTTGAGTTTGTGCAATTAACTGTTTATGAAAACATGTTTGCTGTGCCTGTAATTGAGTATGGAAGTGTGGTGTTTGTGCATGTAACTGTTGATGTAAACATGTTTTCTGTGCCTGTAACTGACTATATAAGTGTGGTGCTTGTGCATTAATCTGAGTATGTAAATGTTGTGTTTGTGCAATTAACTGTTTATGCAAATATGTTTCCTGTGCCTGTAACTGAGAATGTAAGTGTGTTTCTACATATCACTGTGTACGTAAATGTTAAGTTTGTGCAATTAACTGTTTATGTAAACATTTTTCTGTGCCTGTAACTGAGTATGTAGTGTGGTATTTGTGCATGTAACTGTTTATGCAAACATGTTTTCTGTACCTGTAACTGAATATGTAACTGTTGTGTTTCTGCATATCACTGAGTATGTAAATGTGTTTTGTGCATGTAACTATATATGTGTGGTGTTTGTCCATATAACTCTGTATGTAAGTGTGGTGTTTTTGCATTTAACTGAGTATCTAAATGTTGTGCTTGTACAATTAACTGTTTACGTACACGTTTTCTGTGCCTGTAACTGAGTATGTAAAGTGTGGGTGTTTGTGCCTGTAACTGGGTATGTAAGTGTGGTGTTTCTGCACATCACTAAGTATGACTATACTGCTGGTTAGCAGTGTCCCCATATGTAAGTGTGGTGTTTGTGCATTTAACTGGGTATATAAATGTCATGTTTGTGCAATTAACTGTTTACATAAATATATTTTCTGTGTCTGTAACTGAGTATGTAAATATAGTGTTTGTGCATGTAACTGTTTATGTAAAGATGTTTTCTCGGCCTATGACTGAGTGTGTAAGTGTGGTGTTTGTGCAATTAAATGTTCATGTACATATGTCTTTGTGCCTGTTACTCAGTATGTAAGTGTAATATCTGTGCATAGAACCAGGTATGTAAGTGTGGTGTATATGTATGTAACTTGTCATGTACACTTTGTGTGCCGGTAACTGAGTATGTAAGTGTTTTCTATAGAAACATAGAATTTGATGGCAGATAAGGACAGCTTGGCCCACCCAGTCTGCCCATTTCCCTACCTAATGGATAAGCTGCAGATCCTAGTTAACCAGCAGCCTACTTCTTCCTACCCTCACCCCTAGAATTGCCTTATGACTGTCCCATGCATGCTGAATTCGCCACTGTTTTGACTCACAACCTCCTCTGGAAGGCCGTTCCAGGCATCCACAACCTCTCTGTGAAAAATACTTCCTTAAATTACCTCTGAGCCACCCCTCTTCAAATTGTGCCCCTTGTTCTTGCACACCTCTTTTTTTGAAAGATGCTACCCTCTTGGACTTTGTTGATTCCCTTGAGGTACTTGAAAGTTTCTATCATGTTCCCTCTCCCTCCTTTCCTCAAGGCTATACATATTAAGCTCCTTTAGTCTCTCTTCATATGTCTTCCAGTGCAGACCCTGCTCCATTTTAGTTGCCCTCCTCTGGACAGCTTCCATTCTGTCTATGTCTTTGCGGAGATTGGGTCTCCAGAACTGCAAGCAGTACTCCAGATGGGGTCTCACCAGCTGTCTGTACAGAGGGATAATAACTTCTTGTTTTCTACTGGTGATGCCTCTCCCTATGCATCCCAGTATGTGCATGAAACTGTTTCTGCACATATGTATTATATAATGTATAACTTCTTACTGTAGATTCCAAACTGCCTTGAAGAAGTACCTGCTCCATACCTGCATTTGTTTTAAAGAATAATGTTTAAAAGTGACATTGAACTGTATGAAACTGAAGATTTTATGTCCAATGTTTATACATGTTTTTATCTGTTTTGTACAGGAAATTGTTGTAAATAGGGTTTTTCCCCTAACAATGTATTTAACCTGTATAAAAATAAAATTGTATTCCTTCATTCACATGGTTTGGTTTCTGTAACTGAGTATATATGTGTGGTGTTTGTCCATTTAACTGAGTATGTAAATATTGAGTTTGTGCATTTAACTGCAACATGTTTTCTGTTCCTGTAACTGAGCATGTAAGTTTGGTGTTTGACCTCCTATCAATTTCCTAGACCTCGTTGCAAGCCAAGGATGATAAGGAAGAATGGAGCACCATTATCCCTATTGACATCCCTTTTTCCAATTCTCTGGATCCCACTGGAAGGCAGGAATGATGTGGGAGCATGGAGCACCACTACCCTACCTGCAGCCTCCTTTCTAATTCTCTGGACCTTGCTTCAAGATGTGGAAAATGGGGGAGCATGGCACCCCATTATACCAACCTGCAGGCTTGCTTCCAATTCTGTGAGCCTTGTCAAATGGCAGGGATGGATTGCCATTACCCTACCTGCACCCCTCTGTCCCTTTCCTTGGACCCAGTTGTAAGGAAGGTATGATGGGGTGGCCACAGAGCACCATTATATTTTCCTGCAGTCCTCTGTACAATTGCTTAGATCTTGCTGCAATACATAGATGATGGTTGAACACAGAGAAGTATTAACCCTACCTGCAGCTCTCTGTCCAATTACCTGAACCCCACTGCAAGTCAGGGATTGTGAGATTCATAAGTACCATTACCCATGCCTGCTTCCCCCATTCCAGTTCCCAGGATACTGCTGCAAGGTGCAGATGATGTGGGAGCATGGAGCACAATTATCCTTACCTGCAGCCCTCTTTCCAATTGTTTAGACCCCCCCTCGCAAGATATGGAGGATGGGGGAGCACAGAGCCCCATTATCCCTACCTGTGGCACTCCTTCCAATTTCATAGTGCTTCTTGCAAGGCAGGTGTGACATTCCACCTCTCTCTCTGCACGGGAACAGCTTTTAGAGAGGTGTCTGTCCTCAGGTATTCGCTGCCACCAGCTGGAGTTGTCCAGCGCCAACCTTCAAGTTTACAAACTTGGGTAATGAAATGTGCAATTGCACAAATCAGTCTGGTAGTGTGTCTCTCTCACAGGTGGCAGATGCTAAACAGAGTTTACGTTAGCCAATGGAAACCATATATTACCTTAGAAAAATGACATCACAGTCACTACTGTTGAGTAAATAAATAGCTTTTACTTAACAGAAAGTGAAAAGAACATTACAGGATATCTATTTACAACACGAGAATATAGTTGGTCACTGATAGGTGCTCAGTCTGATTGGGACAATTAAATACATACATGGTAGATGGTTGGTGCATTCTAAGGGGGAACAGGAATCACCTATTCTTAAGAAAGTATATAAGATGCTGAAAGACAGTGAAGCGGTATTGTAGTTATTTACTCTTGAAGCTGGAGGGAGAAACATAAGCTTGCAGCCTACCCTTCTAGCTATGTCCGTGGGAGCTGGCAGTTAGAATAGGGTCCATTGTTCTCTTGAAAGGACAGAGAAGGGTAAGTTTAATACTAGCATATTGCAGTAAAAGCATTTTTCTTTCATCATCTGTTATTTAAAAAACATTTGTTTACTTTTTCTGTATCAGTGTTATTCTCTTGTGTTGTAAAAGGATATCCTGTACTGCTCTGTTCACTTTCTGTTAAGTAAAAAGCTATTTATTTTTTCTCAACAGTTGTGACTATGATGTCATTTTTTCTAAGGTAATACATGTTTTCCACTGGCTGAGGTAAACTCTGTTTAGCGTCCGCCACCCGAGGGAGACACACTACCAGACTTTGATTTGTGCAATTGCACATTTAATTACCCAAGTTGGTGAACTTAAAGGTTGGCACTGGATGACTCCAGCTGGTGGCAACAAATACTCGAGGACAGACACCTCTCTAAAAGTTGTTCCATCCCAGAGAGAGAGGTGGGTTGTCACAATTGGTTGGCAGTGGTGGGGTGAGGACAGCGGACTGATTAGTACAATGAGATATAGAGTTTGCCAGTGGAACATTTACCTTAGCAGTTGCAAAACAGGATATATACAAGAATACACTTGTACAACTGTTTTATTTTATTTTCTAGTTAGCACAGTATAGTGTAGCAGTAGATAATGAGCTCCACGGAGTATGACTCACCTATTGTGCAACAGTTTTGCAAAAAGTGCCAGGAAATGGGGGTTCAGCTCGATGGTCTAAAACAGAAGAAAAAGGCAGACCTCATTGCTGCCCTTGTGGCACATGACCAGAAGCAGACAGTCTCTGGGGGTGAGTCAGGAACTGACGTAGCAGATCCCCCAAACCAGCTTGATGCACTGCAACTGCAGCTGTTGCTGCAAGACAAGGCACTGGAGGTGAAAAGACTGGATGCTGAAGAAAAAACCTGAAGGTAGGATGCGGAAACAAAAAGATGGGAAGCACAGACAAGAAGACAGGAAGCAGAGAAAGAACTGGAAGAAAAGAGACTGGCAGACAGAGAAAGAGCATGAAGAAAGAGAAAGAGAATGACAGCATGAACTTCAGAGACAACAGCACAAGAAGGAGATGATGACCCTGCACAGCCAGCAAACCATGAGTAATGGTGGAGTGAGTTCTCCTCATGAAGCCAAAATTAATTCTAAATTGTTCCCTCAGTTTATAGAGGGAGATGACCTTAATCTATTTTTAAGGTCATTTGAGAGAGTATGTAAGCAATTCCAATTGACTAAGGCTTCGTGGTCAACTTATTTTACACCTTTACTTACGGATAGGGCTTTGCATGCATTTTCTAAAATGAGTAATGAAGACTATGCTGATTATGATAATGTTAAAACAGTGTTGTTGAAATGTTTTGAATTAACTTCTGAGGCTTATAGAAGGAAATTTAGGGAGTTAAAGAAAAGCCCAGAAGACAGTTATGTAGAACTGCAGGTTCAACTGTGTACTTACCTTGATAGATGGGGGAAGGGGGCTAAAGCAGACAATGTGAGAACAATTTCTTAAAATATTACCTGAGGATATGCCTGCATGGCTCCTAGGGCAGGGTATGCACCTCCTCAAAAGAGGTGGCATAAGCACTGACATGTACATGTCTAGCCGGCCATATGCACAGCATAAGTCTCATGGTGGGGGGCAGCACATGGTTATAAGGGAACCCATAGGGCAGCCCAAAGGAAACCAGCCTGCACCTGAGCCCAAGGCAGAACACTCTTGTTCTAAAGGGACTCAAAAGACAGGATCCAGGAAATGTCATATTTGCAATCAAGTGGGGCACTTGAGGTATAACCTCCCTCAGAAAATGGTTAAGGTGCAGAGGCATGGGGAAGGGGGTGATCAAAATAGCACTGGTGTGTTTGTGAGGTGTGTCCAGCCTGAAGAACCACTCTCATCTGATGAAAATATGCATCCCATTGCAGTAAATGGAACAGTAACACAGGGACTGAGGGACAGAAGTGCTTACATCTCCCTGGCGAGGCAGGATCTAATCAGGGCAGAGAAGACGTTGCCTGGGAAATACTCCAGGATCCAGCCAGCCACAGGACCAGCAGTCTAAATGCCTATGGCTAGAGTCTTCCTGAGCTGGGAGGGTTGCCATGGAGAAAAGGAGATGGGGGGTCGTAAAGGACATCCCTGTAAATGTGATCATGGGGAATGATTTTGACCACAGGAGAAAAATGGTGTGTGTTGCAACTCATACTCAAGCAAAAAGGCAAGCTTCTGAGGGTGAAGAGGGGGTGACTCAAGGTAGTCTAGCCCCTCCCTCAGCAGCTGAGGAAGTGGCTACCACCACGAACGGGCTGGCTAGAAGCAGCAGTCCGGAACCCCAGTCACAAATAGAGAAGCCCACAGGACTTCCCTCTGAAGGGATGCTGGGAAGGGTCAGACTAGGGCAGCTAGGCGCTGCACTGTGAACTGACCCTACCTTGAAAAAATTGAGGGAAATAGCTAATAGGGCTGAGGGTTCTCAGGGGGTAAAGATTCAATTTACTGGGACAATGGGCTGCTGTACAGAGAATGTACAACTGAGGAAGGGCTAGATGGTGAGGTGCTCCAGCAGCTGGTAGTCTCCGGTTCACCATCAGCAGCTTTTGGCCCTTACCCATGATATCCCATTTTCACGCCACTTGTGGGTGAGATGCATGAAAATGTGGCTGACCAACAATTTTTCTGGCCTGGTATTGGCAAGGATGTGGCAAATTATTGCAGGACTTGTCCACAGTGCCAGCAGGTGGGGAAAATGGGGGACAAGGTCAAGGCATCTTTGGTGCCCCTGCCCATTATTGATGAACCTTTCAAGAGGATAGCTGTGAACATAGTGGGGCCATTGAGCACCCCAAGTTGCACTAGCAAGTGGTACATCCTGGTGGTAGTTGACTATGCCACAAGATACCCAGAGGTAGTGATCCTATCATCCTCTGAGGCAGAACCAGTGGCAGATACACTGTTGGGAGTATTTAACCGGGTGGTCTTTCCCCAGGCGATACTGTTGGATCAGGGTGCCAGTTTCATGTCATGGTTAATGAGTAGTTTGTGGGAGAAGTGTGGGATAAAGCAGCTCAAAACCTCCCCATACCATCCCCAAGCTAATGGTCTGGTGGAGCATTTTAATTCAACCCTTAAGACCATGCTAAGGACTTTTGCAGACCAGCATAGGACTGGGACAAATATTTGCCTCATCTCCTATTTGCAAACAGAGAGGTCCCACAGGAGTTCACAGGGTTCTCACCTTTTGAGCTTCTGTTTGGTCATAGGGTGCGGGGGCTCCTAGATTTGATTCAGGATGAATGGGAGGCCGGCCGTGCCTCCCAAGGGGAGTCTGTCATGGAGTATGTCCTGAACTTCAGGACCCACCTTAAGGAGCTCATGGGGCTTGCTCAGGAGCACTTGGTCACTGCACAACAGCAGCAGAAAGTCTGGTATGACCGCGGGGCCTAAGCCAGAGAATATATGGTGGAACAGAGAGTGATGGCACTCATCCTTGTCCAACAAAATAAATTACAGCCAGCATGGGAGGGGCCAATCTCCATTGTCCAAAAGGTTAGTAATGTCAATTACATGATAGAGCTACCAGACAGGAGATGCAGGCGAAAGGTGTATCATGTTAACATGCTGAAGCCCTACCATGACAGGAAGGAATTGGTCCTCACCGTGTGCAGTGCCTCAGAGGAAGAAACTGAGATGGATCCACTGGTGGACCTGCTTGGGGAGGCCTGGGTTGCATCCTCTGTGGACAACCTTACCATCTCTGAACAGCTGACACCAGCCCAGGTGCAAGACATTCGGGGTGTGCTGAGAGAATTTGAGGACATGTTCACATGGAAACCAGGGTACACTATGATGGCAGAGCACCATGTGGATACAGGGACCCAGGATCTCTGAAACAGTCTCCTACAGGGATCCTGAGCACGTTAAGCAGACTGTAAAAGAGGAGCTCGAGAAGATGCTGGAGCTTGGAGTAATCCAGGAATCTAGTAGCCCCTGGGCATCACCCATGGTATTAATCCCCAAAAGGGACAGCACCACATGATTCTGTGTTGACCACCAGAGGCTTAATACTGTAGATGCACGGAGTCTGAAGCCTATCCCATGCCCAGAACTGATGAGACCCTGGAACAACTGGGGAGAGCCAAGAATCTGACCACACTAGAACTAACAAAGGGCTACTGGCAGGTACCTCTGACCCCTGCAGCCAGGGAGAGGTCAGCTTTTCACTCCATTTGGTTTATATGAATTCAAGGTAATGCATTTGGAATGAAGAATGCACCTGCAACCTTTCAACAGCTTGTGGATCTCATTCTGTCTGGGGTAGGTGAGTTTGCATTGGATAATATAGCCATGTACAGCCAGACCTGGGATGAGCACATCAAGAATGTACATCCCATACATAGGCTGAAGCATGCAGGTCTGACAGTCAAGGTGGAAAAGTGCCAGATAGGTATGGCAGAAGTGTCCTACCTTGGGCACCAGGTGGGTAGCAAACACATCTGCCCACCAAGGTTGATGCCATCCTGGCCTGGCCTACTCCTAGCACCAAGAAACAGCTAAGGGTGTTTCTGGGGAAAGCAGGGTACTACAAGGGGGGTTTTCCTCACTATAGTGATTTGGCTAAGCCCCAGACAGACCTAACCAAGAAGGGAAGCCAGATAAGGTGCAGCGGTCAGAAGGCTGTGCGGTCACTTTTCAGGAGCTAAAGAAGGCCTTAAGTGGCCCAGCTGTATTGGCCAGTCCCAGTTACAGTCTAAAGTTTATGGTCCATGTGGATGCCTCTGATCATGGGCTGGGTGCTGTGCTGAGCCAGATTACCCAGCAGGGAGGAGCACCAGTTGTGTACTTGAGCTGGAGGCTTTTGCCCAGAGAGGAGGCATACACCACAATCGAGAAGGAATGCTTGGGAATAGTGTGGGCCCTTCAGAAGCTGCAGCCTTACCTATATGGGAAAGAATTTACTGTGGTCACAGATCATAATCCCCTGATATGGCTTCATAGGTCAAGAAGGCAAAATGGAAAACTACTATGCTGGAGTTTGGTACTGCAGGCATACTACATGGCATTCCAGCATCACAGTGGCAAACTAAATGAAAATGTGGAAGGGCTATTTAGACAGGGCTAATGGCATGGCTGGATACTTGGAACTTCCCAGCAGTTGCATGAATGGCTGTGTCACTTGGGGTGGCCCAAGGGACACACCTTCATCATCTGGGGAGGGAGATGTGACAGAAATGGGAAGGAAGGTTAATGGTGGATTCTGTAGGTGGCTTCTTTTTAGCAGTCTGAAAAGAAAATCACAAGCTGAAATTCCACAAGCTAGAATTCTCACTGTCCTCCCTAGCTGCTAGATAAGACCTGGGTCATAAATCTCGAGTGGACCTGTCCACACACAGATTCACAGTTTAAAGGAATTGGTTCACTCAGATATAAACTTAAGGTTAAAAGAGAATATAATTGGTCATTGATAGGTGTTCAGTCTCATTGGGACAATTAAATACATGCATGGTAGATAGTTGGGGCATTCAAAGGGGCAATAGGAATCACCTATTCTCAAGAGAGTATATAAGATGCTGAAAGACAGTGAAGTGGTTTTGTAGTTAGTTACTCTTGAAGCTGGAGGGAGAAACATAAGCTGGGAGCCTACCCTTCTAGCTATGTCCATGGGGGCTGGCAGTTAGGATAGGGTCCAGTGTTCTCTTGAAAGGACAGAGAAGGGTAAGTTTAACACTAGCATATTGCAGTAATAGCCTTTTTCTTTCATCATCTGTTATTTAAAACATTTGTTTACTTTTCCTGTATCAGTGTTATTAAACGTATGTTGTAAATAGATATCCTGTACTGCTCTGTTCACTTTATGTTAAGTAAAAGCTATTTATTTTTCTCAACAGTTGTGACTGTGATGTCATTTTTCTAAGTAATACACTGGCTGAGCTAAACTCTGTTTAGCATCCGCCACCCGAGGGAGACACACTACCAGACTTTGATTTGTGCAATTACACATTTAATTATCCAAGTTGGTAAACTTAAAGGTTGGCACTGGATGACTCCAGCTGGTGGCAGTGAATACACGAGGACAGACACCTCTCTAAAAGCTGTTCCATCCCAGAGATAGAGGTGGGTTGTCACAGCAGGAATGATGACAGAGCAAGGATTCCTGTTTCCAAGACCTGTAGCTCTCCTTCCAATTCTCTGGACCACATTGCAAGGTGAGTATGATAGGGGAGAATAGAACACAATTACCACTACCTCCATCCCTCTATCCAATTCTTTAGATCTCACTGCAAGTCATGGATGATTGGGGAGCATGGAGCATCATTAATCCTACCTGCATCCTTCTGTCCAATTTCATGGACCCCATTGCAAGGTGGAGATGTTAGGAAGACATGGAGCAATATTACCGCTATCTGCAGCCCTCCTTCCAGTTCCTTGGACACTGCTGCAAAGAAGTGCAAAATCATGCATTTGGGGCACAGAAATCCTAGGAAGGAGAATGGGGCGGGGTGAGGTACTGATGGCCCCCAATCAAGAAAAGGACTTGGGGTAATCATATCTGATGAACTAAAGGTAACCAAACAATGAGAGAAGGTAGAGCCAGTAGGATGCTATGGTGCATAGGGAGAGAGGTATCACCTGCAGAAAAAAGGAGATGTTTATGATACTGTACATATCACTAGTGAGACCTCATCTGGAGTACTTTGTTCGGTTGTGGATGCCACATCTCCAGAAGAACATAGACAAAATAGAGGCAGTACAAAGAAGGGCAACAAAAATGGTGCAAAGACTGCACCAAAAGTCTTATGAGGAAAGACTAGAGGACCTCAATATGTATTCCCTGGAGCACAGGAGATGGGGGGCATATGATAAAGACATTCAAGTACCTCAGGGGTATAAACAAGGCACTGGAGGGTAGCATCTTTCAGAAAAGAAGGTATACAAGAACAACAGGGCATGATATGAGGCTGGGAGTAGGCTCAGGGGCAATGTGAGGAAGCCTTTTTCACATAAAGAGTAGTGGATGCTTAGAACAGACTCCCTGTGGAGGTAGTAGGGGCAAAAATAGTAGGGGAATTTAAACATAGGGAACAACCTCAGGTTGTTGGGGTGCTGGCACAGGGGGAAGGCAGCTGAGCAGGATTGCGTGCCTAATGGCAGCTCTCCTCTCCTCTCCTGAGGTGTTTGTTATCCCCCCCATAGTTCCACTGCCACTGGGTGGAGGTCCGGTGGCAGTGCAGACAGGAGGGGGTGGCAAGTCAGGAGGGTGTCACAAAATATGACACATGCGTGTGCCTCCAGGACTGGGA
The DNA here is from genome assembly GCA_016271365.2 of Neoceratodus forsteri. Classification (NCBI taxonomy): domain Eukaryota; kingdom Metazoa; phylum Chordata; order Ceratodontiformes; family Ceratodontidae; genus Neoceratodus; species Neoceratodus forsteri. The sequence continues at coordinate 81,566,529 of CM057455.1, forward strand.
GTGGGCGAAAACAGGGAAAAAACATATAAAATACATAATAAAAAAAAAAAAGAAGACTGCATGGGGTAGACATAAGAGTGCTGTTGCAATAGAGAAGAGAGGGTGAGTCACAGATCAAATATGGTCTGCGTTATTGCATTAGGTAGGGGAAAAGGGAAGACTAGGTTGGCCACATGGACCTTATCTGCCAGCGTCCTCTATGTTTCTATGTTAAGACATGGATGATGGGGAGCATGGAGGATTATTAATCCCACTTGTGGCCCCTCCGTCCAATTCCCTAGACCCTGTGGCACAAGGAGGATGATGGGAGCATGGATTACCATTACCCTTACCTAGAGCCTTACTTCTAATTCCCTGGACCTCATTGCAAGGCAGGTATGTTGGTGGAGCATGGAGCACCTTTACCCCTATCTGCAGCCCTCCTAATTCCATGGACTCTGCTGCAAGACCTGGATGATGGGGAAGCATGGAGCACTATTATCCATACTTGCTGCCCTCCTTCCTGTTCTCTGGAGCCTGTTGCAATACAGGGATGATGAGGTACCATTAGTACCATTACCCTTACCTGCAGACTTCCTTCAAATTCCCTGGATCCTGCAGAAAGACATGGATGATGGGGAAGCACAGAGTATAATTACCTCTACCTATAGCCCTCTGCAAAATTCTCTGGGCCCTGCTGCAAGGTGGGGATGATGGAGGATACAGAGCACCTTTACCAGTTCCTGCACCCTCTTCCAATTCAATGGATACAGCTGCAAGTTGGGGATGATGAGGGAGAAAAAAATTCCATTGCCCCTACCTGCTTCCCCACCTATAATTCCATGGACCTCATTGCAAGGGGTGGGGAGCATGGAGCATTATTAACCCTACCTTTAGCCCTCTGTCCAGTTCCTTGGATCCTGTTACAAGAAATGGGTGATGGGGGAGTACAGAGCACCATTACATTAACCCTACCTGCAATACTCTGACCAAATCCATGCACACTGCTGCAAGGCAGGGATGATGGGAGTGCTGGAGCATCATTACTCCTACTTGTGGCACTCATTCCAAATCCATGGACCCTGCCAAAGGGGGGTGGGGATGATGGGGGAGCATGGAGCCCCATTACCCCTACCAGCAGCCATTTTCTATTTCAATGGACCCTGTTGCAAGGTGGGGATGATGGGAGCTAATAGAGTGCTGTTACTACCTGCAGCTCCCCATCTAATTCCCTAGACTACACTGCAAAAGATGAATGATAAGGGATCATGGAGATAACTTTCCAATTCCATGGACTCCGGTGCAAACCAAGGAAGATGGGTGGGCATGGAGCACAATTACCATTTCCTGCAGCTTTCATTCCAATTCCATGGACCCCACTTCATGGTGGGGATGATAGGGGTAGTATTCAGCACTGTTACCCCTACCTGCAACACTCCTTCCAATTACATGGACCCCTTTCCAAGGCAGAGATGATGGGGAGGCACACAGCACCATTACCTCTATGTGCGGCCCTCCTTCCAGTTCCCAGGTGGTGCTGCTGCAGGCAGGGAGGATGGTGAAGCAAAGAGAACCATTACCCTACCTGAGCCCTAATTCCAGTTTCATGGACCCTGTTGCAAGGCAGGAATGATGAGGGACTACAGAGCACTATTATCTCTACCTGCCACCCTTTTGTCAGGTCCTTGGACCTCGGTGCAAGATGATGGCGGAGCACAAAGCTCCAGCACCCATACTTGCAGCCTTTTTTCTAATTCCATGGATGCCATGAAAGGTGGGGATGATGTGTGGAGCACAGAAAATGATTACTTTTACCTACCGTCCTCTTTTCAACTCCTTGGTGCCTGCTGGAAGGCCTCTGTGATGGATCAGCACAAAACCCTATCACCGTACCCCACTACAATGTGAGGTAAATGGGTGAGCAATGATTTCCATTACCCCTTCCTGCAGCCTTTTTGCAATTCTCTAGACCCTGCTGCAAAGTAGGGTTGATGGGGAAGCATGGAACACCATTACCCCCACCTGAAGCCTTCCTTCCAGATTCCTGGTTCTTTGCAAGAGACACAAGTCACAAGTGGGGTACCTCAGGGATCAGTCCTGGGGTCGGTCCTCTTCAATGTCTTCATCAGTGGCATTGCAGATGGACTGTAAGGTAAGGTTTGTCTGTTTGCAGATGACACCAAGATCTGCAACAGAGTAGATGTTCCAGATGGGGTGGGCAGAATGAGAAGAGATCTGGATAAACTGGCAAAATGGTCAGAAGAGTGGCAACTGGGGGTTAACACAAAGAAGTGCAAGATCATGCAGATAGGGAAGAGAAACCCTGAAGCCACCCATAAGCTGGGAGGGGAGTTGCTGGAAATCACAAGGGAAGAAAGAGACTTGGGCATCATCATCACAGATGACCTGAAATCATCCAAGCAGACCACTAAAGCAGTAGATAAGGCTAGAGGAATGTTGGGGTGTATTAGTAGGGGTATCACAAGTCATAGAGGGAGATAATCACTTTACAAGACAATGGTTAGGCCCATCTGGAGTACTGTGTGTAGTACTGGAGGCTCACCTGCACAAGGGACATTAACAAAATGGAGGTAATCCAGAGAAGGGAAACCAAAATGGTGCAGGGACTCCATCAGAAAACATATGAGGACAGATTAATGGAGCTCAACATGTATAGCCTAAAGCAAAGGAGGAGAGAGGTGATATGCTTGAAACATTCAAACATCTTAAGGGCATTAACAAGGTGAAAGAGTCTAACATGTTTTGATATATGAAAAATAGCAGGACAAGAGAACACAGCATGAGATTAGAGGAGGCTGATTAAGGGGAATGCGAGGAAGTTTTTTACAGAAAGGGTGGTGGATGCATGGGACAATCTACCTCAGGAAATGGTTGATATGAATACAGTGCAGGGCTTCAAACAGGGATGGCTCAGGCACAAGGGAGCAATAAAGATGAGTATGAATAGATAGGCCATCGACAGAAAACAGGCCTATGGAACATTCATAGAATAGAAAAAATTGGCAGACTGGATGGGCTTGCAGTCCTTATCTGCCGTCAACTTCTATGTTTCTATGTTTTAAAAGATGGCAAGGAACAGATGAATCCAGCACCCTTACCCCTACCTGCAGTCCTGCTTCCATTTCCTAGGCCCCCCCTACAAGAAGGGAGCGATGGTGTAGCAGTACCCCTTGGAGCACAAATGAGTAGTGGGGTATAGGACGTTTATCAAGGCACAGCTGTACTGGGCATCACCATCAGAAAACAGAAAATTTTTACACTGCATTTCTTTCCTCCATATATCAGCAGCAAGGCCTCCAGTGAATGTGTCTGCACACAGTTACGTGTCACATTACAGACCCATTAGACATCCTTCCCTCCCTGGCCACTCCCTGCTATCCAGCTATGTGTGGTCAGAAAGGTGGCAGTGCTGCAGTGGTGACTGGCATTAATCCTCCCTGGCCACTCCCAGCTACATGTCTATGTGTGGTCAGTAAGATAGCAGTGCTGCAATGGTGGCTTGAATTAATCCTTCCTAGCCATTTTCAGCTACACATCTGCATTTACTGTAGTCAGCAAAGTGACAGTGCTGCAGTGGTGGCTGGCGTTAAACCTCCCCAGACACTCCCAGCTACATGTCTATGTGTGGTCAGCAAGATGGCAGTGCTGCAGTGATGACTGGCATTAATCCTCCTTGGCCACTCCCAGCTACATGTCTATGTGTGGTCAGCAAGGTGACAGTACTGTAGTGGTGGTTGGTATTAATCTTCCCCGCTCACCCCCAGCTACACATCTACATTTAGTCAGAAGGTTGCAGTGCTGCAGTGGTGGCTGGCGTTAATCCGCCCCCAACCACTCACGGCTATATATCTGCATGTGGTCAGCAAGGTGGAATTGCTGCAGTAGTGGTTGGTATTAGTCCTCCCTAGACACTCACAGCTACATGTTTATGTTTGGTGAGCAAGGTGGCAGTGCTGCAATGGTGACTGATAATAATCCTTCCCAGCCACTCTCAGCTACATATCTATGTGCTTTCAGCAAGAGGGCAGTGCTGCAGTGGTGACTGGCATTAATCTCCACTGACACTCCCAGCTGCATGTCTATGTGTGGTCAGCAAGGTGGCTATGCTGCAGTGGTGGCTAGCATTAATCCTCCCTGGCCACTCCCAGCTACATGGTTATGTGTGGTCAGCAAGGTGGCAATACTGCAGTGGTGACTGGCATTACTCTTCTCCGGCCACTCCTGGCTAGGTGTCTATGTGTGGTCAGCAAGGTGGCAGCGTTGCAGGGGTGACTGGCATTAATCCGCCCCAGCCAGTCCCAATTACATGTCTATGTGTGGTCAGCAAGTTGGCTGTGCTGCAGTGGTGGCTGGTATTAAATCTTCCCAGCCACTCCCAGCTACATGTCTATGTGTCATCGGCAAAGTGGCAGTGCTGCAGTGGTGACTGGAATGAATCCTCCCTGGCCACTCCAAGGTACATGTCTATGTGTGGTCAGCAAGTGGGTAGTGCTGCAGTGGTGACTGGCATTAATCATTTCCACAGCAGGAGACCATCTGATCAAGCCGAAGTCACAATCTTGGTCTTCCGCAAAGCAGCAAGCTTGTTACAATGCTGAAAGGCAAGCTTGTTTCAGGACAATTCAGGACAATTAGTGCAACATTAACACAAAAACTATATTCTCTCACCTGTGGAAATCTATAGATGCTCAGTAGTCTAGCAATTGGCAGAGTTGTTGATGAGTAGACATCTCCTATGATGCCAGACACCTTAATTTGTTTTTACAATTATAATTGGGCACTAACTTTTGTCCCCAGACAACAATGCAAGGCACTCTCAACAGCAAAAGCTTCTGAATAGCAGGAGTCCAGGATCTTGAAATGGCGTGACATTTGGTAGTAAAGACTGGTCATCATTAATTTGCGCAGTGGCATAAACTATGGTCAGTACATCCTGATATGGAACCACATCAAATCTATATTTGTAGACAGTATTGAAAAATAATAGAAACAAAATGGAATGATCATTTTATAGTCCATTCACTAAATACTATAGAAATTAATGATAGATGGTTTACTGCATCACATTAGAAGGATATTGTAGCTTACTTTCTGAAAGTGCATACTTTATTTTTGGAATAATGACCATTGCCAAGGGACAGAGGTTTCACACCTTGGCATCCAGCCACAACTCTCCATGGTATTGTAGGGATCACGGGTGGTTGAATTAGGAAAGGAGGTTTCACCCTTGTCATCCTGCCACAGCAGCCAATGGTACTGTGAGGAGCTGCAGTGGCTGAACCAATGGATAAAGGTTTACCCTGGCATTCTGACACATTGCCAGATGGTACTGTGGGAAGTTGCTGTGGCTGAACAATGAGACAGAGGTTTCATCCCTTGTCATCATGCCACAGTTTGCCGTGGTATTGTGAGGATCTGTAATGGCTGAGCTATGGAACAGAGGTTTCACCCCTGGGCATTGTGCCACAGCTCCCATAGTACCATGAGGAGCTGAGGTAGTTGAACCCCAGTAATAAATGTGAAAGAAACTCCAGAGTCCAGTAGAAACATTGCCTACACCGAGGATAAGATGGAGGTAGAAGACACAGCATCTACAACAAACCAGCTATCTGAGCAGATATTTATTTTGGAAGACTCAATAACTAAGTATATGGATAGGGCTTCGTTAAGGGGTAACAAAGAAAATGTTACTACGAGTGCAGCTGGGGCTATACTTAAGGACATTACTTCAATGATATCAAAAATAATTAAATGAATCAGCAGCCTTAAAACAGTATTATTGCATGCTGGTACAAACGATTAAGGCAGACATACAGTAGCTTGTAAAATGCTATTAAAGACCTAAAGAATGCCTGTACTATTATTAAAAAACTAAACACCAAAATCATCCTGTCAGAAATTCTCCCTGTACCTAGGGCAGGCAGTGCAAGGACAAATAGAAATAAGGACTTTAACTAGTGAGGCCAATGGACATCCTCTTTCTGAACTTTAGCAAGGCGTTTGATTCGGTACCCCACAGTGGCCTGCTGGCTAAGCTGAAAAGAAATGGGGTTAGGAGACAGTTGTTAAGATGGATAGGAAATTGGCTCTCTGAGCATACTCAGAAGGTGGTGGTTGGAGAGTTAGCCTCATCCCCAAGGTGGGTTACTAGTGGGGTTCCCCAGGGGTCGGTGCCGGGGTCACTCTTGTTCAATGCCTATATCTCAGACATCAGGAGGGGGATCAGAAATGAGATGAGTCTCTTTACAGATGCCTCAAAGCTGGGTGCAGTGGTGGATGGGGAGAACAGACTCGAGAGACCATTAGGCCTAGTCTGCTGGCATTTTAGTATGTTAGTATAACAATTGGTTAAGAAAACTCTGTCTTACTAATGAAATTACATATGTCAGATCTTAGGAAGAGTTTGTGAATAGACATGAATTGTATAGTAAGTATGGTCTTCATTTAAATAAAAAAGGGGCAAGATTACTGGGGAATATGTTCTATAATGCAATCTGTGGAACAACACATAATCCAAAAAACTGAGTGCGAAGGGGAGTATGGGGAACTATAGAGCAGGTCAACCAGCTAATGTCATGTCCAATAAACCTGAGTATAGAAATAGGAGAGAACTAACAGTGCTACATACCAATGCTAAGTGCTTAAATGTCATTAAAAGATCTGAACTCGAAATAATCATGCAGGCGAAACAGGTTGATGTTGCGATGATAACCGAAACTTGGTGGTTTTATACCACTATATGGAATGAAAATATTCCAGATTACCAAGTTTTCCATAAGGATAGAACTAAAAGGAAAGGTGCTGGAGTTGCTTTGTACATCAAAGATAACATACAGTGGGAACATGTCAATAGAAGAAAGTACAGGGAAGGAAATGGTGGTAGGGTTCATGGGGTAGGGTAATTAAATCATACACGGTACTCCAAGATTTTGTTCAACACACAAAAACTGTGTGATGTTTATTTTTGTAAACTAATAAAGTACAATATCATGCTATATAAAAATAAAAACAAATCAATAATAAAGTAATAATGTCTTAAATGTCAGACTATAAACAAAAAAATAAAGAAAATGATCTCTCCTTGAGCTCCAGAATCACTTCCCTCCAGTGATTCTGCCATAGTGTAGAATACTCTTAAATTAAGAGTACAATCTCTACCAAATGCTGTGCTCTTAGACCAACCTCTTAGGACACTTTTCCAGGATGATATGCCTAACCTTAGCACAGTGGCAGCTTTTGTAGTGCAAGCCTCCTATGACACTGTGTCAGCTGATCTGCCCCGTCTTTAAAACCAATCATTCCTCCTCTAATACAAGCAAATGGGAGGATCAGCTTGACTGTTTCTACAGATTACACATCAGGGTTTCAGGTACAGCACCCCTATCATACAAGAACAATAAAGCAGAAGAAATAATAAAAAAAGATTGACTAACTAGATGTGTACAGAAACTCTGCCACTTAACTCATCCTGAGTGACAGCTGTCCTTCACTATAAAACAACCTCTGCTTGGGGCTGCTGGCTCCTAAGAAACCATTTTAAATGAATCTGCACTCAGGTAAGGGCTACACTCAATGTCTGTATTAATGCAACTATTTAGGAGGACTCCATACCATTTGCTGTAGTATTTCATTTCTAACAACCTGACACAGGATGTAAAGGCTTCCTACTCATTCTAGGTACAGTACAAACAATTACACACCTGACGGCTGAAATTGCAAGCCGTCGGAAAATATTTCAGTATTTGATTTCATTGTTTTTATTGCTATAATAATTTCTATATCAGTCCTCCCCCATACTGTGGGGATCTGCTTTGCTGACATACAACAGTTCCTCCCCTTTTTAACATCAACATGGAGGTGCGAGTCAAGGAAGTAGCAACTTTCCCTTTTTAAACCGAGCTGTACCGTGAAGTGCCCCCAACTGATGAAACAGTCCTTGCTTGCTTATTTCTAAGAAGCGCATACACAGTGCTCACTGTTGCAGCTTTTAGTGGCTCAGGGAGAGCGAAAAACTACTCGGCTGCAATTCTAGTAATTTTGAAGCTGAGAGCAGCTTTTCTCTGTGGCAGATGCGGTAAGCATTTCACTGCTCCACCCGGTTTTCAAAACATTGGCATCTTAGTGCTGACGCACACTATGGGACACAGCTATTTCCTAATAGGCAGACATGTAGCACAACAGTGCTAAAATACCTTGCCCTGTCTATTACTGAGATTTTACTCCTTTCCCCAGTATGAATGCAGGATCATTATAAACAGAAAGCAAGTGTTTTTTTTTTCTGTTCACAAATCTTTATTTAGAATTACTGTACAGGCATAAAGCAAGGGATGGGAAAAGAACATAAAGGGGGTTTAGACAAGAGAGAAGCGATGCTATAATGGGTGGCCTACCCATGATAGTAGAAAATAGATTTAATTAGAGACAGAAATAAAGACAAGTGTGCTACTGCAGTAGACTTTGGGGGAGAAGAATAGAAGCTTGAGCCTGTTTCTAAGGGGGGTCGGGCATTCTATCACAGAAATATTATGAGTTGAAATATTACAAGGTACAGTAGTAGCCACAGACATTGCCAGCTATTTCCAGATATTTCATGAAATTTCTAAAGTGTTTCTCTGTGCTGCCCCTACTGTGGAAATGCAGAAAGCAGGAGATTTCTCTAGAAATATCACAGAGATTTCGGAAATAGCTGGCAATGTCTGTGGCTAATACTGTAACTACAAGAAGCTTAGAGTGGAAGTCTGCTACAGGGCACCAGATATAGATATATATGACCATATTGATCGGATTGACTGTATAAACAATGATATTGCTGAAAACGAGGTCCTGTTGCTTGGTGACTTCAATGCTCCTGGTATTGATTGGGATAAGGGAACCATATCTTCTAGGCAAAAACAACTATTACTTGAAAGGTGCACTGAGCATGGGTTGCAGCAAATGGTGAAAGTACCCACAAGGAACCACAACATACTTGACCTAGCCTTAACCAACAACCCAGAGGGAGGAAGGGAGGTCAAAATACAGCAAGACTCCATTAGAAGAAACATAATTACTAAAGTGAGTCATTTTTTCTTCAAACGACATGAAATCTTGCTGTATTCTGACTATTGCAGACTACCAAGCAGTACCTCCATGGAGGAGGGAATCAAACCTACCTTGGGAATAGGCTCTGCAGTACTGCTGTACCAAATTGAGCATCACTCCTAGCCTGGATGTCCAGGGAGTAATGCTTGCTAAATGCATGGTCTGTTTTCCAGGTGGCTGTTTTACATATCTCTAGCAAAGAAATATCCTGGCTGCAGCCAGGAAGCAGCTGTATCTCTAGTTGAATGAGCCCTCAGGCCTGAGGGAGGTATTTTGCCTAGCTTCTCATAGCAGAATTGAATACAAGAGACAATCCACCTGGCAATAGTTCTGTTAGTGGCAGGTTTTCCCTTCCTCACTTCCCCATAAGTGAGAAACAACTGTAGGGAGTCAAACCTGTGAGCCTTATTACGCTCAATGTAGTAACTAAGGGCTCTTTTAACATCCAAACTGTGTAAACTTCTTTCTCCCGAAGAAGAATGATCAGTGAAGAACACAGGGAGAGACATAGATTGGTTCAGATGAAAATCTGAAACCACTTCAGGTAAAAACCTTCTATTAGTTCTAAGGACCACCTTATCTCTACGGAATGAGATAAAATCAGGCTCCACTGGCAGAGCTTGCAATTCACTGATACACCTGGCAGAGGTAATAGCTACCAGGAACACAGTTTTCCAAGTCAAGTTCTTAAGCTCTGCTGAAGACAAAGGCTCAAAAGGGGGCTGCATAAGCTGAGCAATGCAAACATTAAGATCCCAAGCAGGGGTGGGGTCCCTAAAGGGGGGATTGATATGAAGCAATCCCTTGAAAAATTTGCAGAATACAGGGTGAGATGACAGTGAGGAAGGCTTTCCCACTGACAGAACAGCAGAAGCAGCTGACAAATGTACTTTAAGAGTAGCTGGTCTGAGTCCAAGGCCATTAAGATGAACCATATAATCCAGAACTGTAGACAATTCAGCAGCGTCTGGGGATATGTGCTTCTTGGAACACCAAATGTTGAATGTTTTCCATTTGGAGTTATACGTATTTCTGGTGGAAGGCTTTCGAGAGGCTTTAAGACTATCCAGAACCCCTATGGACAGATGCAAATCTGCATACTTTAACTCTTCAAGAGCCATGCCTTGAGATTGAAAGACAATGATTGGGGAACCAAATCCTCCCCTGAGAGGAGGTCAACAGGTTGTAATTCCTAGGAAGAGATGGGGAAGATGGACTGTTAGGGACAGCAACAGGGGGTACCAAGGCTGCCTGGACCAGTCTGGAGCAATCAGAATCACTTAGCAGGGTTGTGATCATATCTTGACCAGATCCTTGAACAGTAAAGGAAAAGGAGGGAAGGCATATAGAAATTTCCCTTCCCAGTTCAAAATCAGAGCATCCAGAGGGACTGAGCCCAAGACTGGGGGTCTGCAACAAAACAGGTGAAGTTGGTGATTGTCTGGAACTGCAAAGAGATCGATCTCTGGAGTGCCCCACCTTGAAAAAATCACTTTCAACACCAGAGGGTCCAGGGACCATTCGTGATGGCCCTGGGAGATCCTGCTAAATGCATCTGCTAGCACATTGTCCTTCCCCGGAAGGTGGACTGCTATTAGACAGGTCTGCAGAGAATAAGCTAAGGACCACAATTTCATGGCTTCCGTGGACAAGGCCATGGACTGAGTGCCTCTCTACTTGTTGATGTACCACATGGTGGTGGTGGAGTTGTCTGTCCTGACCTGAACCACCTTGTTCTGCATTGACTGAAAGAAAGCTTGCAGGGCCAGAAAGACCACCCTGAGTTCCAAGAGATTGATATGAAGAAGGGATTCCTGAGGGGACCACAGTCCCTGGGCTGTGAGAGCCCCCAGATGGGCTCCCCACCCAAATAGAAAAGCATCCGTGGTTAGGACCACAGAGTGAGACTGAGTGACGAATGGGACTCCTTGCCTAAGGTTGCCCTGATCCTGCCACTATTGGAGAGCCTGGATCAGATTCTGAATCACTGGAACTAGTTTGGTTAGAGAACCCTTCTTCTGAGACCAAAAAGGCCCTCAGGTGACACTGAATGTCCCTCATCTGTAATCTGGCCCCTTGGACCACTGCTGTAGAAGCTGCCATGTGGCCCAGAAGCTGAAGGAAGTGCCTTGCTGGCCGAGAGATTGGAAGGTGGAATGAAGAAGCCAGCTCTACAATAGCCCTTGCCCTTTCCAGGGGAAGAAAAACTCTTGCTTTGACTGTATCCAACTCTGCCCATATGAAGGTGAGGAACTGTACAGGCTTGAGAACTGACTTGGGAAGATTGAGAAGGAATCCTAGGGAAGTGAGCACTTGCTGAGTCACTTGCAGGTCTGACTTGACTTGGTCTGGGGACTGACCCACAATGAGCCAGTCGTCCAGGTATGGAAATATGGAAATATTTTTCCTTCTTAAAAAAAGGCCACTACTACTGCTAGGCATTTTGTGAATACCCTTGGAGCTGATGTCAGGCCGAAGGGCATAGCTTTGAACTGATAATGGCCTGAAGGCAATTCAAACCTGAGGTACTTTCTGTGGGAGCACCTGATGGGAATGTGAAAGTAGGCATCTTTTAAGTCCAGGGAGGCTAGCCAGTCCCCTGGCCTTAGAGAGGGAAGGATTATTCCCAGAGTCACCATTTTGAATTTTTGTTTTAAGATGTTTGTTCAGGTATCTTAAGTCTAGGATGGGTTACCACTCCCCTGTCTTATTTGGGTAAGGAAGTACCTGGAGTACAGACCTTTGCCCCTGTGCAATGCAGCAACTCTCTCTACAGCCTTTAGAGCCAGTAGAGATGAAACATCTGACTCTAGGGCAATGGGTTTGGAGATGCTTGCAGGTGGGAAAGATCTGGCCCTCAGCTTTGGAAATTTCTTGAAGCTGAGAACCAGCCCCCTGGCTTACCATCTCCAAGACCCACTTGTCTGAGGTAACAGACATCCAGTCCTGGACGAAGTAAGCCAGCCTGCCTCCTACAGGAATGGAGGAGTCGACCCGTGCTGACACATCAGGGTGTCTGCTTGGCAGGAGCTTTAGGTTGAGGGGTGGATGCAGTCCTGCTCATCCCCCTTCTACCTCTCCCTCTGAAGAACCCTCTGAGGAAAGGGAGAAGAGGCCTGTGCTTGGAAGAAAGGCCTATGAAAAGGTCGGCCCCTGCCCCTAGCTTGCTGCTTTTGAGGAGTTGCCTGCCTTTCCTTGGCCTGTGCATTCCTATAAGTGGTCCTATACTCATCCATATTTTTCATGTAATTCTCTGTCTGCTCCCCAAACAGAGAATTACCCACCCAGGGAAATTCATAGCTTTAGCCTGGGTGTCCTGTGAGAGGCTAGTACATCTGAGCCAAGCCATTCTCCGAAGAGCCACAGATATAGCCATGACTCTAGATGACACATCATTGGAGTCCACAGCAGCATGGAACTGTACCTAGGTGCCTCATCCCATCAGCAGCCACCCCTCCAGCTTCAAGGCTAGCTGGGGGAGGTCTTTTAGCCAGTGCCAGTACAGTGTCCCACCTGGACTTCTGGTACCTGGCTGCATAGGCCATATAATTAGCCTGCCTGAGTCCCAAGGCGGATGCCATGTACTGTTTCTTTGCCATGGCATCCAGCTTCCTAGAATCTTTATCTGGGGGTGTGTGAAGCCAAGGGTATATTAGTCTTATCACAGGCTGCAGCCTGCACAACTAACACGGCTGCATTGTTGATACAAGTACTCTGTACCTGAACCTGATAAGGTGAATTTTGTCCAACCTTCTGTCGACAGGAGGTACAGAATTTGAGTTTTTAAATCTTTTACGTCAGTAACCCAAAGACTTATGAAGGGAATAGACAGTCTAGTGGACTCTGGGATGTCTATCATCTCTACATAATCAGGTTCCTCTTGTTCCTCTACAGCTTCTTCCACAGGGAGCTGGAAGGTTTCTGCCACTTTCCTGTAAAACATGAAGTGGGAGGGACTCAGAAAGCCTTGGAGGAAACACCAGAAGGCCTGTCTGAGGAGATGTCCGGTTGAATGGGCTCATCCAGACCTTCCACACCATCATCATCATCATCATCTTCATCCCCTCCAAATCTGGTTCATAGAAATCTTAGGGGCATAATCTTGAACCAGAGAACAGACCAAACAGTGCCTGCGGAAGGCATAGATCAAAGCGGAACTTGGTGAAAGCGATTCTACCAATCCTTATCACTTTGGCAATCTCTTTGGTGGTCAGAAAATGGGTCTCTGGATCCGAACGGACGATTTTTCTTTTCTTTTCTTTTTGTAGGAACCGATCCCTCAGGATCGTCTCTCCTCTTGCCCGAAGAAGTATCGCCCTGGTCAGAGGGCACTCCCTCAGGTTTGGCCAGAACCGAACCGGGCTGGCCATATGGGTCAGCGGACTTCTCAGCCTCCTTATTCCTTAGTGTTGGGTCTTGCAGGGAGGGAGGTTGTGTTCAGGGCTGAGGAGGGAGGGGGTACTGTCAGGGAAGGGAGCTGTCAGGGGCACCCCCTTTCCAATGGAGGGCCTTGCACCCTTCTTGCCCGCCAGTAAAAAAGAAATTGTGCAGCAGGCGACAGTCAAACTGTGATAACAACATGGACACCTAATGCTGCACACCATCCCTGGATCACTCCACAGCATACTACCCAGATAATTGCAGCTAGATCCACACAGCACACACCTTTTGCTCACTGACCAACTGGCTGTCCCTACCAACCATTCTCTCTGCAGCTGGAACACCTTTACACCCTGCTATCCACTGACATGTCTTGTTAGGGTGTTTGGGGACCTCTTGCAGGGGCCTTCAACCCCCTATCTTTTCCATGCAATGGCCTGAAACCCACCTCCCTAGTCAATGGGCTGTGCCTCCCTACCTGTGCAGAGCATTGCAACCCATAACTAGTCAGGACCTAATCCCATGCATGGACCTCCACCCCACACCCTTCCATGGTGGTGTTGCACCCCCTTTCCATTTCATAGTAAAAGGGAAATCCCACAGTGGCACGCCCATGAGGGAGAGAAGAGCAAACCTCCAAACATGCATACCCTAAATGATAACCCTCTTACAGATGGGCCCTCATGCCTAATGACCAGTATCCCCACCATCTATTCTCTCACAGCTAGTACTACCACCACCCCAGGGTACATCAGTGTGTTTGAGGATGCCATTTAACAGTGGCCCGTGGGAACAGTGTTGAGGGGGAAATCAGTTTGGGCAGTCCAGTCACTCCCCTGAAACATGTCCAACAAAAGTGCCCCCCAACACACACAAACACACACACACACACACACACACACACACACATGCAGCACACACACACACACGGACACACAACACACACACAATGCACTCACACACACACACACACACACACACACAACAAACACAACACACACACAACACACATGCACACACAGTACAGATCCTCCTGAGCCTGTTCAGCGCAGCCCCAAGCCTGCATATTGTTTTCAGCATAGCCCATGCAGAAGCTCTCATCAGGTAGCCCATGCAGACGCTCTCACCAGGCAGTACTGCCTATCCTCTGAAAGCAGCAGTATTCACTGGATATGAACAGCTCTGACCTTCTGTTTTTATTGTTGTGGAATGAAGAGTGGATATTTCAATTGCAGATTATCGTTGCCTCCATTTGTTCCATGATTTGTTTAACTTGGTTTTTAACTTTTTTAAGTTAGTGACCGAGTCACAGCTGCCATTTTAGTGCACTGTGCTGGATATGTGCGTGTTGCATGTAAGCCTGACCCACTCGTCCCTGAAGGAGTGACTGACATGCTGCCAGCACGATCTTCTCTCCTACTTCCTTGTGCTCTACGACTGAAAGGTATGCCCTCTCTAAGCATTGTCAATGCTTGGAATGTGTGTCTGCAAATATAGTAATGACTCTGGTTTTTATTCATTTATTTACTTATCATAGTTACTGAATATGCAAGAAAGGAATGAGTTGTTGGAGTTCTTTTACTGATTTGTGACATGAAGGAAGCTGTACTGAAGTCAGTACAGGCTGCACTACGGACACTGATTTAAGCCATAAAGCTTTTACTTCATTGTCATTCCTGATGGCCAATATTTCCGGTTTTACCTCTAGTTTAAGAATACCATCACAAATTAAGTGTAATTTAGAAATGACAGTGTTATCACCTGTAAACTGTTCTGTCTGTGATTATGTGCTAGGAAAAGGGTGGCAGGAATTTGTTATCAACTTGATTGTGTGTAGTTTATGAAGTTATCAACTACTTTTGGGTGTCCTGGGCTGTGACCACAAACACACAGGTTCAGACTGGAGACCTACTCATATATTTTAAATGCTATGATCAGTACAGTGATGACAGGTACACAGAGCTTCTGAGGAACTACTGGAAAATGAGGCACCTGTCTCCCTTTTGAACTGACAGCAGTCTCCTGCCGCAAACTGTGAATGAGCTGAAGAAGTGATTGGTACTTCAGGGGGAAGAGCATGAGTTGCATCATATTCAAATGAGCCACCTCTAGAGGCACTGCCAGCAGGAGACATCGCTACCAATTGGCAGTACAGATGGCGGACCTGGCAAGATTGTATGAGCCTTGTACGCATTACATTACTTGAGAAATACAAAATATATGTGGAATATAGCTATTTAGAATACTCATACTGCAGTTGAGTGAGTTTACAGAGTTTTTAAATAACACACACTGCTGCTTTAACTTTCCTTCACTATCTGGCTGATTCCACCTTCTGCTGTTGACATCAAGATGTCCTAATGACATCAGTGCAAGACAGAAGGCTAACATGGCTTGCCTTGCTTTTCCTGGAGAAATGTAGGTTGCATCCCCATCCAGGTAACCAGTTATTAATATATTTTTATTAATTAATTAATGTACTAATTTATTTATTTATGCTTCTTGACTTTTGTTCAGGCCCTCATGCGGCTGTCTGTGGGATGACTCTCATCCCCGTAGATGCACTCTGGCCCCCCATCTCCTTTTCAGCCTCTTCTTGGGCTTGCACACAGCTGTGGGTGACTTGTCTGTTACTTCCCTTGAGAAGCACTTAGTCCTGCATGCTTCCCTAAGGCTTTTACACTTTAAATTAAGCCTACTGGGCATTGCCAAAAGCCATATTGTGGCTTACAGTGTGCAGCACTTCTGCTGCTACTGTCGCTGGCCTCTCCGCTAGCTCTCTGTCTCTCTCTCATCAATCCCCCCCCCACTACTGCTGGGGGAGTGACTCTCTTTACTGTTCCAGTCCCTTTCTGCATCTCAAGCCCTTTAGAGCAAAAACAAGTTTGCCGCTGGATCAGTGGTTTGAGAAGGTGGGGAGGCATTTCACCCATTGTATCTTCCATCTCACATGAGCTCCTTTTTCTCCCTCTCTCAGCAGCATGGAACAGGCCACAGCCTGAGCTCCGTATGGGCTGGGAGTTGTAAGTGCCTGCAGGCTCTTTTGTTTCTAGTGCAATCGTGGTATGGGGCTGGCTGCAGCTGCAGCCCTGCTTATCCTCCTACTTGCAGCATCCACACTACCACTAGGCTCCAGGAGCCCCATTACACCCAGGAAGGGTACTCATTTATTTAAAAACTGCTGGCCTCACCCACTAGAGAGCTATCCCCCAGGGCTAAATGTACATAGTGCCCCCAGCATATCAAGCCCACAGAACCACCATTTTATTTTCATTTTACCAAATGGGCTATTAGCCCAAAACAGCCCATACTAGTCCACCTGGGCTACCAAATAAACTACTGGCAATCGGTCACCAATGTGAACCAAGGGTTTTGCTGAGCCCACCTCCAAAATCACCATTCATTTTCTCTCTCTGCTTCTGCTACTGCTGTGTTTTCCCCCCGCTAACCGATCATTTATTTTACACTCAGGCTGGATATGGACTTCTTCACCTTCAGATAAGTATACTGTTTTTACCTCATCCATTCTTCACACCCTATTTACTCCCCAAGTGCTACAGATCCTTTGTAACCCCCTTTCTATTCTTGTTTTTACAGGTGCGGCAGATGACATTCCTTTGAGACTTCTTCCTCTGGCTCCCTAGTGCTCAGGTAAGGTCTTCTACCTCGACCTATATTGGGTGGGTTGACTGTAACAGGGTGTCCATGTCTGTTACAGGATATTAGGAGTCACTGGACAGCAGTGACTGCTTTTTTAAATATGGGATAAGGAGAGTAAAGGGATGCTACTGGAACACCAGGGACTTAATTTACTTGGAATTGGATGAGAGAGGTGTTTGCCAGTGGTTGCTAGGGCCTTTTTCCCAGCAGTAAGGTTTGACGAAATTTTATTTTTGATCCCCCCCACCCCAAATGGCCAGATGCAGTTTCTGGGCAAAACACATCCTCCGCTGCCATAACAGCCTTCCATTCAGCGTTGGATTTCTGTGTTGTCAGCTGTCTGGTATAGGGGTGATTGACAACCTTTCCCTCCCAGAAGCAGCCAATGAAGAGCAGGAAGAAGTAGTTGGAATGTCCTCCAGGAAGCTTACAAAATGTCAGGCTTATTGTTTGAGCACGAGTGTTAACAGTGACTATCATTATCAATGTTATTTTGTAAGGTCATTTTGCATATGGAGAATGGAATGGTGATGCAAGGTCAGCAGCACAAAGGTTGGTGGACTTGAGGCATTTGGTTTGTTTGGTAGACTGATGGATAGGAGGGTAGCCAGCTTGGAAAGCAGGCCAGTCATTCTCTGTTCTTAAGTGGGATAAGAAGCATAGGTCGGGAGAGGGAGCCAAGCTCAGGAGTGCAGCTCCTGTGTGGGTGGGGGTGATGAATAGCTTCTGTGTGTGCGTGGGTGGGTGGAAGCTCAGCTTCTGCATGTGTGCGTGGTTGCAGAGGAAGCACAGATTCTGTGTGTATGTTTGGGTGGAGAGGAAACACAGCTTCTGTGTGTGTAGGTAGGGGGATGCCCATGCTCGTGTGTGTGTGTGTGTGTAACAACTTGTTTGTGGCTGGGCAAAAGCACATCTTCTGTGTATTGGAGAGAAAGCACAGCGTGTATGTGTGTGTGTTGGAGGGAGCACAGCTCCTGTGTGTTGGAGAGAAAGCACAGCGTGTGTGTGTGTGTTGGAGGGAGCACAACTCCTGTCTTGGTGTTGGGGGCCAGAGACCACCGCTCCTGGCGGGACCAGAAGCACAGCTCCTGTGTTAGGAAGGTGGAGGCAGAATGCAGCTCCTGTATTGAGGCCTCGGGTGTCTGTGTTGGGAGAATGAGGGAGCACAGCTGCTATCTTGGGGCATGAGAAAATCATCTCCTTGTTTTGTTTTATTTTGTCCTCTGTCACTATATCTGTGTTTTCCTTACGTTGGCATTAAAGAGCAATTCTGCAGTTCAGTAGGTGCTTTCATAAATAAGAGGTTTCAGCTGCTACACTTTACTAGAGAATACATTTTTGTTCCTTTCCATGATTTACAGTATGTCTTGGTAGTCCATCTCAAAAGGCTGTATAGAAAACATTGGAAAACATTTGCCTCTCCCTGTTAACCTCACAATGCACTTTTTGATTACATCATACAAACATATGAACATACGAAATGCCAGCAGAAACAGGCTACATGTCAGTCGAGTCTGCTCAATTGTGCAGCTAGCCCTTCAACTTGCAGCTGCCCCACCCACCCTTCCATTCCCTCCTTACAGTTATCCCCCCCACTCTGTCCCATCCCCTCTTGAATCAGTCCACCATCCTACAGGAGACCACCTCCTCAGGTTGAGTGTTCAACTTGTCTACCACCCTCTCCGTGAAATAATGTCTCCTGATTTCCCTCCTGTATTTTCACCCCTCCAACTTTCAGTTGATGCCCTTTAGTGTCCCTCCTCCTTCTTCTTCTGATCCAGAATATCTCTCCTGTATTAGCCTTGTTTATCCCTTCAGGTACTTAATGGTCTCGATCATATCTCCCTATCTCCTCTCCTCCAGGGAATACATGTTAGAATGTTCAGCCTTTCTTCATAGGATTCCCTCAAACCCTGGATTATCTTAATTGCTGTGCACTGCACACCTCCAACAGTCTGATATCCTTCTTCAGGAATGGCGCCAGTACTGCATGCAATATTCAAGTGCAGCCTAACCAGTGACCTGTAGAAGGAAAAATCACCTCACTGCTTCTATAGGAGATTTCCCTCACTACACAACCCAGCATCTTGTGACTTCGCTGCTGCTTTTCTACACTGAGCCAAGTTGTTTATACTCGATGTTATAATCACCCCCAGGTCCTTTTCCTCCTCTATGCTCCCAACTGTAACCCTCCCAGCTGAAAGCTCCTCCTCTGGTTCTTAGCTCCAAAGTGCAGTACCTAACACTTCTTAGCATTGAACCCCAGCTGTCATGTTTCTGACCACTCCTGCAGTTTATTCAGCTCTCCCTGCAGTCTTCTCCACCCCTCAATGTCATCCACCACAGCTCCCATCTTGGTATCATCTGTGAACAGACTGATCTTACTCTGGGTCCTTGTGAGATAGAAACATAGAAACATAGAATTTGATGGCAGATAAGGACTGCTTGGCCCATCTAGTCTGCCCATTTCCTACCTAACAGATAAGCTGCAGATCCTAGTTAACCAACAGCTTACTTCCTCCTACCCCACTAGGACTGCCTTATGCCTGTCCCATGCATTCTTGAAGTCCCCCACTGTTCTTGACTCCACAACCTCCTCAGGGAGGCTGTTCCATGCATCCACAACCCTCTCAGTGAAAAAATACTTCCTCACATTACCTCTGAGCCGCCCCCCTCTATCTTCAAATTGTGCCCCCTTGTTCTTGCACATCTCTTATTCTGGATAGATATCCGCTATGAACATCCCAAACAGCACTGGTTCCGGTACCAATTCCTGTGGCACCCTGCTTGTTATCGCTTTTGGCGATGAGAGTTTCCCCTCCACTATCACCCTTTGCTGCCTGTCCTTCAGCCAGTTAGTGATCCATTTGACCATCTTAGTACCCACCCTACATATTCAAGGTTCCCCCATGCCTCTCATGTAGCACAGAACCGAGCCTTGCTAAAGTCAAGTAGAGGACATCCACTGCATGACCCTTGTCCAATTCCCAGGTCACCCAATCATAGTACTCAATCAGGTTTGTCTGACAGGACCTGCCCAAGACAAACCCATGCTGCTGCCTGTCCTGGAGACCATTGTCCTCCAAAAAATGTTACCAGCCTCTCTTTAAGGAATGTCTCCATGAGCTTTCCAACAATTGATTTGAGGCTCACTAGACTGTAGTTACCTGGATCATCCTTTGGGCCACCTTAGTGAATGGGCACCACATGGGCCAACCTCCAGTCCTGTGGTACGCGTCCTGTGTCCAGAGAGGTATTGAAAAGGTCAGCCAGTGGTCCTGCCAGGCACCATGCCAGTTCTTTGAGTATCCTAGGGTGAATGCCAGATCAGGCCCCGGTGCCTTTGTTCTCCTGCAGTTCCCCCAGTCCTTCCAGTACTCTGCCCTCTGTAATTTCTCCTTCTTTCACCCCCTCCCCTCCCTTGCCCACTCACCACTCCCAGAAGGAATCTGTCCCCCCTCTCTTCTGTGGAAACAGAGCAGAGGTACTCATTCAGTGCCTCTGCCTGCTCCTCCTTCTTCACTTCCCACTCATAGTACTAACTGTGAGACTGTTATGTCACAAACAGCATTTTTTTTCCATCTTCATTTTCTCCCCAGTTTTTTCAATGCCCCATTTACCACGCCCTATACCATGGCTGTGTACACAAATGTCGAGGCACGCACATGCCATGGTCCCATTGCACTCTCCCTCTCCATGCTGCCCACCCATCTACCCTCAGGCCTCTACCTAGGGGCAGTGGAACTATTGGGGGGATGACATAATCCCTTCCCAGCATAGGAAAGCTTGTTTTGCAGCTGCTCAATCCCCCTCCCTCCCTCCTCCCCCCCACTGGCTCCCAACAACCCTGGCCCATTCCCGAACCCAGGACACCAGCATGGCAGGAGATAAAGCATCTGGCCTCATTAGGCCAGCCTCAGGTAGCAGTTGTGTGGTTAGCAGGGGTGAGTCAAATACATTTGAACGACTTGGTGAAATAAGTGCTGCATTTATATTTAGTAGATCAACAGCATGGGAAAGTAAAAAAAATAAATAGCTAGAAAACATTAAAGTTAAAACTCAGTTGGTATAAATGTAATGTTTTTACGCTTTTTATTATTATACAGAGTTGCTCAAGTTTAACTCTGTCTTTTCCGCTAAAACTGTACTTTCTTTACTCCTGTGTTGTATAGTACCCTTTGTATCTCTCTGCTACTTGTCTCTACTCACAGTACCATAAGTTCTCCATTCTTCCTAGTTTTACCTTTATTTAAAGATATTTGGTCAGTTTTTATTTGCCCTCACCAAAGTCAAATACTAAATTTAGTATTAAAGCTGATCCATACCACGGGTAAACCCTCCCCCTATTTACCTTCGCCACATCCTGACTCCTGCTGATACCAAACCTTACCTAAATAAAGCCCTTAGCCACTTTACAAACCTCAGTGGCCCAATGAACCTGAAGCTTCCCCGCCTTCTTCTCCAGGAAGTTCTCATCCCTCTCATTCATATCCTAAAGCACTCCTTCTGTCAAGGGAAATTCCCCTCCCAGTGGAAACTGGCCAACATCACCCCTATCTTTAAGAATGGGAACCGCATCTTCACTAACAACTACCGTCCAATCTCCATTCCCCCCCCCAAAGCCCTAGAATGAATTGTCGCCTACCAAATCACTAACCACTTGACTAAATACAAACTCCTCTGTGACCAACAACATGGCTTCCGTAAGGGTCACAGTACCACCACTGCCCTCCTCACCTTCACCTCGCATGTCCACTCCACCTTGGATAGCGGTCACCTCACAGGTGCCATCTTCATGGATCTCTCTAAAGCCTTTGACACCGTCAACCACGCTCTTCTCCTAAACACTCTCGTCTCCAGTGGTTTCTCCAGCGATACCTTAAAATGGTTCACCAGCTACCTGTTGGATAGAACACAACAGGTAAAGGTAGGCACTTCATGTCCCCTTGCCTCCCTGTCCGGTCTGGTGTACCGCAAGGGTCAATTCTTGGCCCCTTACTTTTCAGCCTATTCCTAAACTCCCTCCCGGCGGCCTTCCCCGGTAATTTGCTCCTCTATGCGGATGACACAGTACTTTTCACCTCTGACTCCGACCCACGTGATCTCCACCATACACTCCAAAATTGCTTCCATGAAGCAGAACAATGGTTCTCCACCCAGCGGCTTATTATCAACTTTAAGAAAACTAAAGTCATGATCTTCTCCCACCCGCAGAACCCTCGTAAGCATCACTGTCCCCCTTTCTCACCATCAACCACACCCTCGAACAAGTTACCTACTTTAAATACTTAGGGATCACTCTGGACCCAGCCCTCAACTATAAGCAACACATTCCTCCTTGCCTCGGCCTAAACTCAAGATTAGATGTGCTTTACAGACACAAACATTGCCTCACCCGGGAAGCCCTACAGCTGACCGTCAACTCCTCCGTCCTCGTTCTCCTTGACTATGGTATTACCATATACTGTGCAGCCCCTAACTCGGCTCTAACCAGTCTCCGCCTTGTTCTCAACAAAGCCTGCTGCCTCATATTTGGCTGTGATTGAAACACCCACACCTGCACACTTTACAACTCCTCTAATTGGCTAAACCTTGATAACAGAATCCGATATCATTCATGCCTTATAACTAAGAAGATCCTCCTTGGACTTGCCCCTCCCTCTCTCTCCTCTATTATCCACCCAGCTGAGCCAACTAGATCCAAGAGAAACTCAAACAGGCAGATGCTATGGGTTCCACATCCACATATCTCCCAACTTCAAAGGACTTTCAGCTACCAAGCCCCTGCTCTGACTAACTCCCTCCCTATCCAAATAATTAATGAAATAAGGATAAGCCCTTTCAAATCTAGACTGAGGGAATTCCTCCAAAATGCTAATGTATGTGTCTGCACCTGACCACGCCCTACAATTATCTCTGCTCCTGGTGCTAACTTGTCCAAACCCGCTAATCGACAAACAGCCAGGTACAGACCGTTCTGCACCTATTTCGGCTGGGCTTAACCGGGACCCCTCTACTTTTCTGATCTACTCTGTATCTCATGTCCTGAACTGTAATGTAATTCCTAGTTATCTACTAATCCTGTAATGCCACCTTAAGTTTTTAATTTTTTATTTCAACTGCCTGGGCTGTGCCCTGTTTGTTTGTATTGTACCTGATGTACAACGTGGAACCTTTGTAAATGAGTCTCTGACTCAAAGGTCTTTCTGAATATTTCTCTATAAACAAACAATAAACAATTTATGTGTCTTTAAAGACTAATTACAATCATTTCTAATAATCTTTCATCATCAACAGAATAATACAGCCTCTAAGAATACTAAAGTCTAAAAGTATTCAATAAACTATTGAACTGCAAATTACTAAGTGAAGATCAGAAATAGATTTGTGTTGCACTTGAAAGTACATTTTATTTTGAATACTCACAAAATCATAACTGAAGACTACTACTGTCTCTTCTAGCTTCCACTGTGAGAAACTGAAAATGCCTCAGTTTGACTATCATGGATAAAGAAATGGTTAAAAAGTGTTCTTTTTGGAAAGGGCGCTCCTATATTAATCATTTGTCTCCCCCTGTTTTATATATTCTGTAATGTGTTGTGCAATCTTAAAAACTAACCTGTTAATATGTTTCTATTACTTTAAAGATCTGCTTATAGAAAACTACAACATACAAAATCCATGGGGGGTTGGGGGTCTGGAGTACCTCCCAAGAGACATGTGAGCTCCCGAAAGCTTTTAGGGGTATTTTTCAAGATGTTGAACTTCCTCTGTGTTTTGAATTCTGAGGGCTAGGAAATTACATAGAACATAGAACATAGAATTTGATGGCAGATAAGGAACGCTTGGCCCACCTAGTCTGACCATTTTCCTACCTAACAGATAAGCTGCAGATCCTAGTTAACCAACAGCTTACTTCCTCCTACCCCCCACTAGGATTGCCTTAGATGACATGGATTAGCTTCACAAGTTGTAAGTATGTTAACAAAGAAACATTGTTTTAAACTGAGTCTGTTATGTAGAGTCTCTCATCTTGAATGCTTAAAGTTTGTTTACACTGTGTATTTCCTAACTGCTGGAGTGGTTGAAGATGTGTGTGTGAGGGCCTGGGTGTGAGGCTGTGCTGCATGTGTAACATTAGTTTAAACAGTATCAAAAGCTAGGATCTATGTACTTTTTAATTCTTTTGTTGATTATGAAAATATCCCTTTTGTTTATACCTGTGGAGTTTCTGTTTGCTTAGCGTAATTTTAGGATGTGTCCACACTATGGAGCTTAAAATGGTTTAACTGCCTTAAACCATTGTTTTGTTTTTTTGCAAATAACTTTATTTTATTAACATGTCAACAATATCATAACAAACTAAACATAATTAATCAAAGAAAAAGATCAGCCTTGTCAATGCATGAAATAGTGAATCTGGGACTTGCATTATTCTATACAAAACATAACCAAAATGACTACAACGCCTCCACCTACCCATTACCACTGTTGGTGTGGCATGAAGATCCATCAATATGCTAAATACATATTAAAAGTTACAATTTTTTTTCCATTTAAAATAGTCTGTACAAACCGTAGGATATCGGGATATACTACGGACATACAATCACAATGTCAACAAACATAGATTACAGTATAGAAACAGGAGAAGGAGGGAAAGGAAGGGGGAGGAGAAGGAGAACATACTAAACAAATAACATACAAACCTCAACCCACCACCACCCCCATCCCCCAACCTAACATGGTATCAAACTACTTAAGGTGGCAGGCAATG
Organism: Neoceratodus forsteri; assembly: GCA_016271365.2. Lineage (NCBI taxonomy): Eukaryota > Metazoa > Chordata > Ceratodontiformes > Ceratodontidae > Neoceratodus > Neoceratodus forsteri. The sequence continues at coordinate 81,591,427 of CM057455.1, forward strand.
GATATACCAGCATAAGAAATGGGGCAATTCCTGGGAATTGAGGTTATGAGCACTAGTGCTAAAAATGATTAAAAAAACCCATCAAATAGAAGTAGATGGGGGAGAGAGAAAGAAAGGTTGGGGAGTTGGAAAGTTGTTTTAGTATCCAAATTTGTCCCATAGAATTGTGAAAAAAGGACTCCAATATTTCTTGAACGTCTTCCATGAATGGGTGGCACGAGCTACGCACCTTTCGGCATTCAGAGCAGTGAGGAACTCTGCCTACCACTCACTGAAGGTCAATTTCCATTCCTCCTTCCAGTGCCTAAGAATTAGTAACTTAGTGACCAGGAAACCATAGCCATCTGCACTTTATGAGGATATGTGGGGACAGAAGCATAATAACCTAAGAGGCAGGTATCCTTCAAAAGAAAGGAGTTATTTTTAAAAAGGGTGCAATATTGCTTTTAACTAAGTCCAGAATTGAAGAATTTTAGGGCATGACCATAGCTTATGATGCAATGTAGCAATGGCAGTCCCACAGTCTCTGCAACTTGGGGAGGACACCCACCCATCCTGAACAGTTTTCTGGGAGTGTAGTAGATGTTATGGAGAATATTGAACTGAACATTCCTGAGTCTGTCCTGTTTTATTAAAGTGTAAATGCCTACCAAATTGACTTCCAGGCTATATCAGGGTGATTTTTCGGAAGAGCATGTTTCCATTAGTAGGCCAACGAAGACATGCTAGTCCAAGGGTGACTAATAATTTCATGATATAACTTAGAAACTGGTCTGTGTTCTTTAGCGAAAGTCAACAATGATGTCAAGAAAGAACCTGCTCTATCAGACCAAGGTGGATTGCCCAGGAAACCTCTGAAACAATGAATAATTTGAACTAGCCTAAAAAGGTGCTTAGGAGGAGTACTAAATTTTGCTTGCACCACAGCTAGGGAGAAAAGTGACTGTCCTTGTACAAAATCATTTAAACTCGGGTGCGGAAGGGGCCACCAGTTCCCCGGATCGATCATTTTGTTATCTATTTTCAGGTTGAAGTTGGTAGTTTGAAGCTGGGCTAAATGGCAAAATTGCTGAAAAACCTTCCTGTCCCACCCTATTGGGGAATCCCGCAGTTGTAGTGAAACCATTGAACAGGGGTTGTATAGAATTGCAGGGAGGTAAAGTTTGAAACATTTCACTTGGCTGTGGTGCAACTACGTCCAACCAGGGAGAGAAGAAAGGCCAGGATTAGGGTCCAACCAGAACAGGAATCTGGCTATGTGGATGACTAAGTAGTAGATATAAAAGTCAAGGAGTTGTAGACATCCTAAAGTCTTAGGTAAAGTAAGTTTCCATATGCCCACCTAGGGGCATTCCTATTCAAGGAAGTTTGAACAAATTCGTTGGAGTACTAGAAAATAAGATTTAGGGAGATACGGGTTGAGGTTATAAAGGGGTTAAAAAAATTAGGTAAAATAACCATTTTTAAAATATTAGCTCTCCCCCAAAGGAAAGGGACAGTTTATGCCATCTAGCCAGATCCTCTTTGGTTGACTTTAAAAGGGGGTCAAAATTGAGTTCCTTAAGCTTACTTGTGTCTTTAGAGATTTGGATGCCTAAGTAAGTTATAGCTATTGTCTCCCATAGTAGGCCCAGTCCAATTATTGCCTCTTTTTTCACTAAAGGTGATAGATAATATACTGTGGTTTTACTTTTATTGAGTTTATAACCCGAGATTCCCCAAATTGAGATATAATTTGAAATGCTCTGGGGAGAGATAAATTATAATTAGAAAGGTGTAAAAGAAGTCATCCGCAAAAAGCAATAGCTTAAAGTCCTGCTCACCTACACATATCCCTTTAGATCTTTCTCCTGGTTAATTACCCTTGCTAGAGATTCCATATACAAGTTAAACAAATACAGGGAGGGGGATGACCCTGTTGGGTGTTGCTACATAATGGGAAGGGGTCCAATAAACAATTGTTGCACATAATCCAAGCTGAAGGACACTGATAAAGCATGCAAATGTGATTAACAAAGCTGTCAGGTAGACCATAGTTAGCAAGGGCCTTAAACAAATAAGGCCAGGCAACTCTGTCAAACACCTTCTCTGTATCCAGGGACACCAAGACTGCTGTGAGGTTGGGGTCCCTGGATGCAGAGAGAGATGAAAAGCTTGCAAAAGTGGTCAGCAGAGGAGCAGTTTGCTACAAAGCCAACCTGCTCTGGTCCCAATAAGCCCGACCAGACCTTTGCCAATCTGTTAGCTAGAATTTTTGTATATAATTTAACATCCACATTAAGTAGCGATATCAATCTATAATTGTCAGTTATAGCGTAGACCTTCCCGGGTTTAGGCAGAAAAATTATCCTTGCCTCAAATAAGGAAGGGTCTGTAACCGGAGAGGTCTCCCAGTAGTGGAATAGCTGCAGAAGCAGCGGTCAGAGCTAATCCTTAAAAACTTTATAGAAAATGGTACAGAACCTATCTGGGCCAGGCGCCTTGACAGGTTTTAGTGAATCAATGGTCAGGGAGATTTGCTCTATGGTGATAGGGTCAGATAAAAGCGACTGATATTCCTGTGAGAGACAGGGAAGGTTTGCTCTTGCCAGGAAATCTTGCAGCATTTGGTTCTGGCTGGCCAAAAGGGGAGCAGATGAATAAAGAGATTGGTAAAATTCTCGGAAGGACTGTAACATCTCCTTAGGGTCAGTGAGAGGGTTTGCCGAATGGGGTTTTGAATAGAAGAGATCCATTTTGCTGCTGCCTGCTGCTTCAGCTGCCAAGACAGTAATTTACCTACTTCATTACCTTATCCTATGTAGGTAGCTTTGATAAGGGCGCTGTTTTTCTGCTTTCTCTAGTAACACCCCTGAATAGTGGGACCTCAAATGAGCCAATTCTTGTTGCTCAGAATTTGTTAACTTAGCCTGTCCCTTCTTTTCTAGAGCCCTAATCCTTTCTAAACATAAATTCAAATGGAATAACTTTTTGGGATGCGGATAAGCTCCCTCTCCAGGTAGATTTTAAGGCTGCCCACACCTTATCAGTCAAGGGAATAGAATTTATATTTTGTAGCATGGAATTCTGGAGAAAAGTTTAAATCATGAAATGACTTGAGGGTCTCTAAGCAGAGTCATTAAGAGACCAGGTACGCAACCTTAGAGGGGTAGTTGGGAGATCTAAAGTGTCCGCTATCAGAGAATGGTCAAATACAACCCGTGCATAAATGTGGAGTCTACTATTGAAGAACTGAGGTATTGACTTACCAAAAGAAATCTAAGTGGAAAAACATTTGTGCACTGGAGAAAAAAAGTGAAATCTTTAGTCGTAGGGTTTGTAAGTCACCAGGAGTCAATCAATCCTGAGGATGAGATAAGCTCACACAAGGCTCTCTGCCCTGGTGAGACCTCTGCACCAATGTGGTATGTATGATCCAGACTACTTGATTGTACTGAGTTCCAGTCACCCCCTAATATAATAGGGTATTGCGAGAAGGGAGCCACAACCACAGCCAGATAGGTGAAAAAGGATTGGGTTTCTACGTTCGGGCCATAAATAGTACCCAAAACCACATCTAGGTTGCCCAGTTTACCATGAACAATAATAAACCTTCCCTCCAGGTCATTAATTGTAGAGGAGGCAATAAATGGTGGGCTCTTAGCTACCAAAATAGCTACTCCTCCTCCTCTGCATTGGCTAAGGCCATCTCCAAAAATCTGGCCAACCCAGCGTTTTTGGAGGAAGCCCAGTTGATCAGAGGAGATGTGGGTTTCCTGGAGAAATGCTATTTGGGGGTCATATCTTGCTAAGTGGTTAAGCATTATAAATTCTTTATTATTATCCCTCCTGCCTTTTATGTTCCATGAAGTAAAAGTAACTTTATGTATCATATTTAGGATAAGCTATAAACATATTTTGCCCACACTCTAAAGAAAACCGTGTTAAGTTCCTCCCCCCTTCCTTACCCTAACTCCTCGGAAACATCCCCAAAACCCCCCTTACTGAAACAAAATATAGTGTCCCCAAACAACTATTTATAAAACACAGACCCCAGGCCCTGGGCCTACTCCCAGCCTATAGTCCATAACACTCCTTTCGGTGAGGAAGGGAGAAGACTATTGTTGGTCCAATGAGTTACCTATAAAAGTAAATGAAATACACCAATAGAGCTGTTTTCCTATAAGGTTAGCAAGCTTAAGTAAAGGTACAATAACCCTGAATAGGGGATCCTGCCATGACACTCATTAAAGTGGAGTTCTCTCATTCCCCAGCAATACCCATGCTGCCAAACCAGGTTAAATCTTAAAAATTATACTACCAACCGTGGGTGTATTAAACTGCACGTTTTCTGAAATGGTTAACTAACGTTTAACCATGACATAATATTAACTTCCTGGGGATGGTAATAAAAGAATACAATGAGCAAGGAAATAACCGATAAAAGGTTAATGGAACTGTATGCCAGGACTAACAGTTCACTAATGAAGATAATCGTGGAGCAAATTCTGCAGCAGTGTCCTTTAGTGGAGTTTGTAACTCAAGGCATCTATGCACTTAGAACAGTCAACAAATAAGTGTAGACCAACCTAAAATACATATATAAAGAAAGGGAAAAGGAAATACACATAGGCTTCATGTTAGGCCCGACTTAAGCTCAAAGGTCCCAGTTTCAGCAGTCATCCATCGTCTAACCATAACCCCCAGTTCAACAGCTATTGATCACTTATAGTCACTGATTTAACCAGTCAAGCAATAAAACAATAAAGTGATGGGAACTCCAACCAGACTAAACTGCATATCTCACAGTCACCCCGTGGAGAGATTTGGACTGTGCAGTACAGAACAGTCTCTGCCGCCCATTGGCCCACTGTGGACCAATGTGCGTGCAGCCTAATTGTAAGAAGTCAGTCGGCAGGTGGCCAGGTGGCTTGAGGGTGGGGAGCTGCCACCCGCTGATGACCGGGGAACAGGGTGGTGGGGCTCAGTGGGCGGGTGGGAGGGTACCGCTGGACCATCAGGGATGGTTTGGAATATTATATTTTCATACTAATGCCCGCGATGGGCTGGAAGCAGTCCACTGGGCCACCAGAGATATAGGACTGTTTGGTTTAATACTTATGCCCGTGATTGGGCTTGGGCGGTCCACTGGACCACCAGAGATATAGGACTGTTTATTTTAATATTTATGCCATGATCGGGCTGGGAGAGTTCAGTGGACCACCAGGGATATAGGACTGTTTAGTTTGATACTTATGCCATAATCGGGCTGGGGGTCCACTGGACCACCAGGGATATAGGACTGTATATTGTAATACTTATGCCTGTGATGGGGCATGGGGTGCTACCACGATGGACGGTGCCACGAGCTCAGGTGGCCACCCACAACTGGAAGCTGCTGTTGCACCCTTCAACATGGCAGCTCACCTGTAGTGCCGCTGTTGATCCTTCTTTCTAGCTCAACTGTGTGCGGGCGCAAGTAGGGGTTGCACCTGCATGGGCTCAGCACATCCCAGGCTGAATATCGGGATGTGCGGAGTATGCATGGGCATGCCCCCCCACTTGCACTGCATACTTTACTGATGCACTCTGGTGCATCGGGATTTGTGCCATGCACCTTCCCCTTTCGAATATCGTGCCAGGGCGCATCAGTGGGTTGCGCATGGTGCAACTGTATTGTGCCATGTGCAACCCTTCTGAATATCCCACCCCGTATGTTTAGTTTATGCATTTTTGGTTGGTGTCTGGTTTTATTAGTATTAATTGGTTCATAACTTGTGTCCTGTTCATTTTAAAGAGTGGCTCTGCACTTCAACATGTGCTTTAATAAAGAAGATACGTCAGATGTTACAGTTTACTAGACAATACCATTTCACTGTTCGCTGATGACACAAAGCTCTGTAACAGAGTAGACACACCAGAGGGTGTAGACAGAATGAGAAGGGACCTGCAGAAACTTGAAGAATGGTCAAGGGTTTGGCAGTTGAAATTCAATGCAAAGAAGTGCAAGATAATGCATATGGGGCACAAAACCCTGGCACAATATATCAGTTGGGGGTGAGGATATAGCATGCACCAAGCAGGAAAGGGATCTTGGGGTTGTCATCTCTGATGACCTCAAGGAGAGAAACAGTGTGACAAGGCATCAGGTAAAGCAAATAGGATGCTGGGATGTATAGGCAGGGGCATCACCAGCAGGAAAGGAGGTCATAATTCCGCTATACAAGACACTAGTGAGGCCCCACCTGGAGTACAGTGTACAGTTCTGGAGACCATACCTATGTAAGGACATAGACAGGGTAGAGAAGGTTCAGAGGATGGCAACAAAGATGGTGCATGGGTTGCATCACAAGTCCTATGAAGACAGGTTGAAGGAACTGAACATGTACTCCCTGGAGGAGAGGAGGGAGAGGGGATATGATAGAGACATACAAGTATCTTACAGGGAGGAACAGGGTGCAGGAAAACACTATTTTTAAGCGAAAAAGATGTTTCAGGACTAGGGGCATGGGATGATTTTGGAGGAGGACGATTCAGAGAAACATGAGAAGAATTTCTTCACAGAACGAATTGGTGGACAAGTGGAACACACTGCCAGAGAAGTGGTGGGGCTGAAACAATCTACAGGATTTAAGAATGCATGGGATAGACATAAAGGAATTCTAGAGGGCAGGGGTAAGGGGAAACAGACTTCTAGGAAAACAAACTGAACTTACAAGCTCAAATGGGCAGACTAGGTGGGCCATAGGCCCTTATCTGCCGACACTGTCTATGTATCTATGTATCTATGTATCTATGTATCTATGTAATACATTTATTTTCATTTTCAGTGTTCCTTTCCAAGATTAAATACTTTTGCAGTCTGCTTCAAAGTGCCCTAGGGCACACAGTCATGGATGGCCTCCACAGATAAACAGCTTGTGCGTTGCAACATTATTTTCTGCTCTTATGTTCTTCTCCCCACAGTTATCCTGACTTGAATCCTTGCTGGTCTCCCACATGGCACTGCAATGTGCTACCCTCTGCACCACCAGACCTTCTGCTGTCATTTCTAAAGTTGAGTTTCCCCAGAAAGTTTTATTTAATATATGGTAGTGTCTGTAGTTTATGCTGCATCATGGCGGATAGGAAACAATATGGCCTACACCGAGGATAAGATGGAGGAATATGACACAGCGTCTACAACAAACCTGCTAGTTGAGCAGATATTTATTTTGGAAGACTCAATAACTAAGTATACGGATAGGGCTTTGATAAGGGGTAACAAAGAAAATGTTATGAGTTGCAGCTGGGGCTACAATTAAAGACATTACTTCAATAATATCAAAAATAATTGAATGAATCAGCAACCTCAAAACAGTATTATTGCACGCTGGTACAAATGATTTCGAAGCCATAGCTTGGAAAACACTATTAGAGACCTAAAGAATGCATGTACTATTATTAAAAAACTAGACACCAAAATCATCCTGTCAGAAATTCTCCCTATACCTAAGGCGGGCAGTGCAAGGACAAATAGAAATAAGGAGTTTAACAATTGGTTAATTAAATTCTGTCTTACTAATGAAATTACATGTTAAGATCTTGGGAAGAGTATGTGAATAGACATGAATTGTATAGTAAGGATGGTCTTCATTTAAATAAAAGAGGCAAGATTACTGGGGAATATGTTCCATAATGCAACCTATGAAACAACACATAATCCAAAAACTGAGTGTGAAGGTGAGTATGGGAACTATATGGCAGGTCTACTAGGTAATGTCATGTCCAATAAACCTAGGTATAGAAAAGAGAGAACTAACAGTGCTACATACCAATGTTAGGTGCTTAAATGCCATTAAAAGATCTCAATTCAAATTAATGATCGAGGTGAAACAGGAGATGTTGCAATAATAACTGAAACTTGGTGGTCTTATACCACTATATGGAATGAAAATATTCCAGGTTACCAAGTTTTCCATAAGGATATAATTAAAAGCAAAGGTGGTGGAGTTGCTTTGTACGTCAAAGGTATCATACAGTGTAGGAATATGTCAATAGAAGTAAGTACAGGAAAGGAAATATTATGGGTTGAAATATTACAAGGTAATTACAAGATGCTTAGGGTGGGATTCTGCTACAGGGCACCAGATATAGATATCCATGACCATACTGAGCGGATTGACTGCCTTAACCAACAACCCAGAAGGAATAAAAGAAATAAGACTCCTAGCACCACTCATAAACTGTGACCACAATATTATTACACTCAAAATAAACACAACAATACAAAAAATAATTGGTATCACAAAAACAATAAAAAAACGACGGGGGAGAGTATAATAAAATTAGGCAATAACTGAGCGACTGGAAATGGGATGAGGGACCATCTTCAACTGAGTGTCTACGTAACAAAATCAAAACAAAAAATATTAAAGTTGGAAAACAAATTCATCCCAGAGAGGATCCTTTACAATACGAAAGGTAAGGTCTTCTTATGGTATACCAACAAGGTTAAGCTCCTGATTCAAAAGAAAAAAGGGCATATAGGGGTCTAAAAAGGGACAATAACCCATATAACACAAATAGATACAAACAGCTGACAAAGGATTGCAAGTACTCTATCAGAATGGGAAAAAAAGATTGAGTTTAAACTAGCCCATACTGAGGATGGTGGCAAATATTTCTTTGCCTATGTCAATAATAAGGCAGTTGACACGACATAGGCCCTCAATTAATGGTGATGCTGTGACAATGGACCCAGTAAAACAAGCACACGTGATTTAATAGTATTTCTGTGCAGTCTATAATGAGGGAGATTAGTATACAATAACTGGGGGTGCCTTAGACTCAACTGGTTCAACAGTCACTGCTGTTAGAATAACAAAATATGAAATAATCAACAATTTAAAAGCCATTAATACTTCTAAATCAGCAGGACCAGATGGAGTTCATCTGAGACTTTTGAAAGAAATTGCACGTGGCTGATTGACCCACTATATAAATTATTCAATATGTCCTTGGTTACTGGGGAGGTCCCACAGGATTGGGAGAAGGGCTATGGTTGTGTCAATTTACAAGAAGGAGATAAGGAGGTGAGTAATTATAGGCCCATAAGCCTAACCTCTGTTGTGGGAAAGTTGCTGGAGACATTAATCAAAAATAGAATTCAGAATAAATATATATGAGTGGGCACGAGGATAAAACACAACATGGCTTCAAACAGCACAGATCATGTCTAACAACGAAAGTAATCAGGCTAACAGATATTAAAATTCCTGTTGATGTACTCTACCGGGATCTGAAAAAGGCCTTTGATAAAGTTCCACATTCTAAACTCATAAATAAAATGGACACCGTGGAAATAGATAAAGCACTAGTAAAATGGGTCTGTTCTTGGTTAACTGAAGAGAACTCAGCAGGTACGGGTCAGAGGCCACCTGTCATGCATGGGGTTGGGACGAGTGGGGTGCCCCAGGGCTCAGTGTTGGGCCCTGTGTTGATTACTCTATTTATTTCAGACATAGCAATAAATACAAATAATTTTTGTGTTAAATTTGCAGATGTCACAAAATAGGTGCTAACGTAGAGACAATGTTGCAAGTACTCACATGAAGAAAGGATCTGAAACAGATTACGGACTGGGCCAGCAAAAATGGCATGTCGCTCAATTTGGACAAGTGTGTCGTTATGCACTTTGAGATTAATCAGAGATATACCTATACACTAAATGATATGCAACTCAAAACAGTGGAGAATGAGAAGGACATCGGGTAATCATTACCAGTGACCTTAACTTCAGTAAGCAATGCAGCAAAGTTATTAAAAGACAAATAAAATTATTGGTTGTATCATTAAGGCATTTTCTAGTAGAAATAGAGCTGTATTATCCCTGTATAGATTGATCATTAGGCCACATCTGGACAACGCCACTCCATTGTGGAGCTCATTTCTTAGAGAGACATTAATGGACTTGAGAGAGTGTAGAGACGGGTGACTAAGTTAATTGACGGTCTGGGAAATTTGACTTATGATTACAGGTTAAGGGAACTGAAGATGTAGCCACTTGAACTAAAGCATATCGGGGAGATCTTCTCCAGATGTATCAAATCAGTAGGATATTGAATTAATGAATAATCTCGAAATTAAAATAAACAGTAGGGCAATTGCACTTAGAAGCCATTGTTACCAGCTGATGCTGACATATCTAAAACGGAACCTAAGGAGATATTTTTTTGCCCAGTGAATAATTCCTGTATGGAATGGCCTTCGAGACATGTAGTAGAAGATAATACCTTTCAAGTTTCAAAAGCAGGGTGGATCAACATCTCCTTACCAAATATGGGATTACATGACCTGCTAGTGCAGGTGATGGACACTATGGGCCTCTGTTCATCTTATTACTCCAAGTATAGCTCCAGGTAACTAAGGGAGAGAGGGTTTGCCCCTTGGCATCCTACCATAGCTCCCATGGTACTGTGAGGAGCTGTGGTGATTGAACTAAGGGACAGAGGTTTCACCACTTGGCATCCTGTCACAGCTCTCATGGTACTGTGAGGAGCTGTTGTGGTTGAACTAAGAGACAGAGGTTTTGCCACTTGGCAATGCGCCACAGCTCCCCTACTCATTTTGATGAGCTGATGCAGTTGAAATAAGAGATGGCAGCTGGAGCATCCCTGGTGGAGATCACACTTCCTGGAGAAGAAATTTGGTGCTTAAAAGTCACTACCTTAAGTATCAGCAAGGAACAACTGTGAAAGACAATTTCTGTTATTTTATTTATTTATTTATTAAACATATTGGCATTACAACCCTTTGAGTCAAGGAATCCTTTCCAAAGGCTCCATGTCAAATCCAACAGATTCAACACATAGAACAAGGGTGCAATAAGATAACAGGAAGTTACGGAAGTTTTGGTACATATCAAACAGAGAACAGCAAACAATATCCATACATTTGCAGGTGGCAGTACAAACAACATAGAGCACAGAGCAATCCAGTGCCCCATTAAATTACATTATACAATGGCAAGAAAGAATCCTGGGCTTTGATTGGTCAGTTGGCCATCACAGTAGGGATGTTATCCTGGCATAACATCCCTGCTGTTCTGAATCTACAGGCATCATTATGGCAGATTATTCTTTTTGCATCTCTTCTTAAGAAACAAAAATATTTTCCCACTAATAAAACATTCTTTAAAATTATTTTTTATTTTATATATAACAGCAAGCCATTGTATAATAAGAATAATGCCCTCCAGGGTGGGTGTTATGCTGGGATAACATCCCTTCTCGGGTGTTGGACGCCTCGTCGGTGGCCTCGGGCCCAACCACCCGAGGTGGGATGTTATCCCAGCATAACACCCACCCTGTCAGGCACTATTCCTTTATTATACAATGGCAAGGGAATTACTTGTATCCTGATTGGTCAGTGTGTGTGCCTTGGACAGTGATGTTATTGAACTACAACATCACTATATTAAGTCCAGGCACACAACTGACCAGATAACAGTTGAAGAAATCCCTCCCTCATGACACAAGTCACAGCAAAGCCGACAATGCCCAGAAACTCGCACGGCTTAGCACCCCCCCCCCGCTTTACTGTACAAAAGCCTCCCAGATTCCCTGCCTGTCAAAATAAATCCATCGCCCCTACACAAATCTATGTAACGAGGGAAAAACAATACATTTTTAGTTAAACACAGGCTGCCTGCTATTGTGTAAAACCACAACTTCTTCAGTACCTGCAACTGCCGCTCCATGCAGCTCGATTGTTCACATAACCGACTTCAGACAGGGACATTCTGATCAGCCGCCCAGTCGCCCGAAGATCATTTGCCAGTTAAAAAATCCAAACAAAAACAAAGCCAACATTGTAAAAATAAAATGCTCCTCCTTCTCCAGTGGTGCACTGAGATGATTCAGCATGTGCACGCATTTTAGAGCCACGCTGTACGCTTGGCACAAGATGCCAGCAGCCACTTAAACATGCTGACTTAATTTCAAAAAAGAAAATGTGAAGCACTGTCCCCTCAACAACCATCCAGTATTATATGGAATACAACTGCTGAGAAGGGCGGAGGGGAGACTTGTGGCACCAAAATGAAGACAAAGCTTGGGGACTCAGCAGATACGATCATGTTGGCAACAGCTCCACCTTCTGGTGGAAGATATATTCCGCACTTTTTTTTTGAGACACACACCTACACCCACAGAAATAAAAGAAAATATGCATGTAAAAGTATTTTTTCTTTGTTCTTTTTAAAAATAAACAAACAAGCCATTGTATAGTAGCAATAAGGAACTCCAGGGATGTGTGTTTTGTGTAATAACATCACTCCTGGGGGAGAGTAGCCCTGTGCTTCAACCCACCCCAGGGTGGCGTTATTACACAACAACACCCTGTTATGCATATTGCAAGTTTCTAATACAGTGTGATAGCTAGGCTCAAAAACATGTACAGTGATTCAGAAATGTAGCCTGAGATAAGGCGTTTGTCATCATGAGTCTAGTTAAGGGCCCAGAGAGGGAGAGGGGCACCTTTGTGCTAGGATCCCACCTATTGAGTGCACTTGCAGCTGCGGGTGGAAAAAATTAGGCTCTTGAGAGCTGCCTTAAAAGGACCTATTTTAGTGAGTGAGGAGATTGAGGAGGAGAGGGCATTGAACCAGTGTGGTGCCCTGTAACAAAAGGATCTCTGGGCGAATGAAGTTCGCACCCTTGGGACTCTGAGAGTGGCCTTAGTGGAGCTGCGAGTAGAGGCAGAGGGGAAGCAGGGTGGAGGGAGGTGGACACTCCTGGGGGGCAGAGACCTAGAAGTATTTTTTTAGCCTGGGGGCAGGTCTGATATTGTGACCGCTCTTCTTGATTGAGTATGTTGGCCAGGGAATATAGAGTGCATGCATGAGTCCATTTGGCTGCACCAGTGTGGAGTCTACAGGCCTTATTTAGGGATAGTTGGATTCTCCTGAGAGCGGTGGCATCAGCAGCAGCAGTGTAGACAGGGAGGCCTTAGTCCTCAAGCGACAGGACAGAGATGCTGACAGCCAATCTGAGGGCCTCTGGAGGAAGGCAGTCCTTATTTATTTAGTTTTTTTATTTAGTTTTTGTTGACCAGGTAACTGCACTAGACAAATCATGCCTATTTTCAGGCACGACCCGGGGGAGGGGGATACAGATAAATGCCAACTGACCTTGAACCAGATTAAGCTGTTGGTGGTATTTTTAGTGAATGAGGGAAATTTGGCCAGGACACCAGGGAAATTCCCCTGCTCTTTTCGATAAGTGCCATGGGATCTTTAACATCCACCTGAACTACCACCAATCCAGGCAGATGGTAGAAAAGGCCTATGAGTATGTTAGTTGCTGAGGTGAGCAGGTTGATATGCAAGTTAAAAGTGAGGGCAGAATTGAAGGTATTTCCCAGGTATTTGTAGCAACTAACTTGTTCTAGGGGGTGGAGTGAGCTGGATAGTATATGGAGGGGTGAGTTTTTTGCCTTGTTTTGATGGTGAGCAAACAACATGACTTTTGTTTTTTTAATGTTAATGACCAGCCTACGGTCATTGAACCCGTTTCCAATTTGGCTGAAAGAGAACTGGAGGGAGGCCTGAAGAGAGAAGGGGTCAGGGTGGGAGGAGAGGAGAACAGCATTATCTGCATATAGCAGGACCTTGCTGGAGCAGGAGTTGGGTAGAGCATTTACATAGAGACTAAAAAGAAGAGGGCCCAAGTTGGAGTCCTGCGGGACCCTGGAGCCAACAGGGTGGGTGCTGGAGAGGGTGTTATTTTAACACACTGGAACCTTGAAGAGAGAGATAGCTAGAGAACCAGTCCAGCAGGCCTTGGGAAAAGCCTAGTTGAAACAGAGTGTCAAATAGGGTGGGTAACAGACCATATCAAAGGCCTTGGAGAGGTTAATGTAGACAGCCCTACGAGGTGGCCTTTGTCAAAGGTTTCGTGAAGGAAGTTTGAAAACTCCACAAGAGTAGTGGTCGTACTATGACCTGGACAGAAGCCATGCTGCTCTCTGCATAGTAGATTGTGGGAGGCAAGATATTCAGACAATTGGACTGCCACTATTTTTTCATGGCTTTAGAGAGAGGGGGAAGAATACAGAGTGGCCAGTAGTTGCCAGGGGAGGAGGTTTCATCACTTTTGAAGATGGGGGTGATCACAGCCTTTTTCCAAGCTAGGGGGAACTGGCCCAGGCAAAGAAGCAGTTGAGTAATCAGTCAGGGTGTTAAGTACTACATCAAGGACCTGTCGTAGGATCCTAGCATCCAGGGTGTCAGAAGTGGGGCTGGCCCCACTGAGGGCTTGTGTTAGATAGTGCCAGGCATTTTGTGGTGAGATGGTCCTCAGGTAGAAAGGTGGGTGAGGGAGGGGCTGTGGCAGGGGGGAGGTAGGGTCAAAGAAGTTACTAGGGATAACTGCGCTGAGCTCTGAGAAGGTGGTGTTAAGGCAGTCAGCAATATTAGCGGGGTCAGTGATAGCGGTTCCATTAAAGTTGAGTAGGGATGGAGGGGTGGGGAGCAGGACTTCCCATTTAGCTCCTTTATGTTGTCCCAGAAGTTCTGGGTGGACCCCCAGGAGGAGGCTAGTGAGGATCTGTAGTACTCCACTTTAGCCTTTCGAATGGCTCACGTACATCTGCTGCACTCCTCATTGTAGGCCTGCGTGTCTCCAGGCTTGCCTGAGGAAATGGCTCAATGCCAGAGACTGTCTCTGTGGTGAAGCTGTTTGAGCAGTGATGGTGTGATCCATGGTGCACTAAGTTGCTTATTATGGGTTTTGACCAGCGGGGTAAAGATGTTGCAGGCCTTGTTGAAGGAGTGGGTAAAGTAATCGAGTGCTTCGTCAATACTAGGGGAATGGTTGATTGGTGACCAGTCCCAGTGGGTGAGGTACTGCTTAAGTCTATTGAGGTTACTTGGTCAGATTAGTCGGTGGGAGACCATGTTGGGCACACGTTTTGGTAGCTGATAAGACCATGTGAAAGTTACTGGCGAGTGATCGCTCAGGGAGTTAGGATGAACAGTGATGTCCACAATTCTGTGTGGGTGGTTGGTAAGGATGATGTCCAGTTATGTGTGAGAGCCATTGGATAGGTTCAGACTGGTAGGCTGGTTTACGAGCTGTGTTAAGTCCAGGGCTGCAAAAGTATCCTTGGCATGGGCTGATGAACTGGCAAGTCAGTTGGTGTTGAGGTCACCCACTAGTATCTGCTTGACCTTATGCGGGAGGCTGGAGAGGTAGTCAGTAAGGGATTGGATTGCTTGGGCTTGTTTCTGTGGGGGAATGGAGGCTACTGAGATAATCAGAGGGGCCCTGGAGGGGTCAGGGGTTATCTTAAAGGGGACAGGAAATGTGTGCTGATTGGCAGCCTTTTATAAAGTTCATATTGTCAGAACTGACATGCATCCCCTTAAATTATCCATATTAACTGTAACTGAATAAAAAGTGATACAAAAAAACTGTGTTCTGTATTGTTGGTTTTTTTACAGGCAGCATTCTGTTACAGTTCTCTTCATGGAACCGGTCATTTGGAGGTTTTACTACGTCACAGTTTGTGTACAGAATGTTAATATGAGTTGTTGACCTTTAAGAACTATGCTTACAGTTCTGCGCACAAACTGTGACATAGTTAAAACTCCAAATAAGTGGTTCCATGAAGAGAATTGCAGCAGAATGCTGCCATAAAAACAAAACAATGCCAAAATTCAGTTCTTTGTATCACTTTTTAATCAGGTACAGTTACATATGGATAATTTAGGGAATGCATATCATTTCTGTGAATACAAACTTTATAAACAGCTGCCAGTTAGAAATGATTTCTGTCCTCTTTAAATGAAATGGCTTGGGTACCATAGTCGAGCTTGGGATTGATGAAGAGAGCAGCCATTAAGCGTGATCACACATAGATGATGAAGCATCCTGTAACGCAACTCTATGTTCCTGAAAGGGAGTAGCCAGGGAGTGAGATGGCAGAGTCGGGGTAGACTTAGACAGATAGGTTTCCACGATTGCCAGTATGTCATGCTGATGTTGCGCCATCCAGCACTGGAGGGCAGTGTCTTTTTTCCAAAAGGCTTCAGATGTTCATAAAGGCTATGTGTAACCCCGATGTAGGGGGGGGTCTAAGTTTGGCAGTGAGGAGATGGGCCCAGGTTGGGATGGATGTTGCTGGATAGAAGTAGAAGCAGGGAGACAAACCTGAGAAGAGAGGACATACATTGTTTGTGTGAGCCGTGGTGGTAATAAGCTGAGCTAACAAGAAGAGAACATGGGATGGACAGAGCATGAATGGTGGGGACTGCAAAGTAAAGCATTGGCAATGGTGGGTTGTGAGAGATCAGATGCAAATGAAGTTGAACAGGATGGGGCGGGGGGAGGGTGATGGTGGTGGACAGGGTGAGGGGTGGGAGAGTGGATAGAGGGATGTGGAGAACCTCAGGGTTATTAGTAGTTGACGTTGGTGTTGGACATAAGTGGGGAATAAAGACTGCTAGGACCAGTAGAGGGACTGATAAATTTGATCTTAGGGAGAGGCCCATGGTTGTCAGTGGGTGATGTGACTTTGTAAGGTATAAGGTTGCAGAAAGCCAACAGATACTCCCCTACTTGCAAAGAAGCAAGAAAGAAGAGCAGGGCAGAGCCACAGAATATTTAATAAAGGAAGAGGTGGGGATGGGTAGGTGGGTGCAAATAAATCAAGCAGGCAGGAGCTTAAACAAGAAACTCCCTGACTTAAATTAAAGCAGTGCCTGAAAAAGGTGCCAAGATTTAAAATGAGAATGTCTTGTTTGCAGTCTGATGCTCCGAGTCCCATATCTTTCCATGTGGCTGTTTTCGGCAGCTTGCAGCTAGGGGATGGGGAGGGCTTTCTCAGATCAAGCCCTCAGACCCTGTAATGTAAAAGAAACAACAGGATCAGCATTAAAGTAAGAGGGGAAAGCAATCTAGAAGCAGGGCACTGCATTCCTGCCATGTGTGATTGTTGAGGAGAAGAACCAACCAGTTTAACTTTTTTGCACTGTTGGCAGTCTGCCTTTTTTGAAAATAGTAAACTTTATTGAAGTATAGTTCAAATACATACCTACATTGTGTACATTTTATAATATCCTTACCACCATTATACCAGTAGACCTATTCAGTTCTGAATGGGCCTATTAACTGCCCGGCTACACACATGTCATGATGTCGAGACAATCATGTACCTGCGGTCTATTCTTGTAGCCAAAAAATCATTGCATGGATGCAATCACTTTCACCAGTCCTCATCTTACTACTTACGCCTATGCCACTAACAAAAGGGTCTGGAGTGAGTCCCATTTTTTGTGGTATTGTAATAGAATGTTGTTTAGGGAGCTAATCATCTTTTCCATTCTTAATAATAATAATAATAATAATAAATGTTATTTCTAGAGTGCAGTTCAACAGGTATCAAAGCACTGTACATTGACCTCAGTCTCTAAAACAATCAAATCACAGATAAAGTTAAAAACAAACAAAATATTCCTAAAATATAAGGTAGATACCCATAATTAAAAATCAGGAAAAGCGCATGAATATAAATACGTTTTTAGAGCAGATTTAAAGCTCTCTTCTGTCTAGCACTCTCTTACCCAACGAGGTAGAGAATTCCACAGGGAGGGAGCAGCAAAAACAAAAGCCTGAGCTCCCGAGGTCTTCAGACGCACCCTGGAAATCTCCAGCAATCCCTCGCTGGTTGAGCAGAGTGGTCTGAGGGGGCAGTAGGGACTCAGAAGCTCTTGTAGATAACTCGAATCCAGACCATATAGGGCACTGAAAGTCAGTAAACCAACTTTTAAGGTGATCCACCACTGAACTGACAGCCAGTGCAGAGCTCGCAGCACAGGTGAAATATGGCTGGATCGGGTTGACCCAGACAGTAACCTGGCCGCAGCATTCTGCACTAGCTGCAAGTGGTAGATATCAACCCCTGGAAGCCCTAGGTACAGGGAGTTACAGTAGTCAAGGCACAAGGTCACAAAGCATGGACCAGAGTTGGAAGATCACCAGATGGAACAAGGTGCTTAATCCAGGTGATATTCCTCAGATAGTAAAAGATGACTTGACCACAGCTGACACCTGTAAACAAAGCATCAGCCCATCATCAAATATCACCTCAGATTTCAGCACCCATTCAGAGGTCGAGCCCCAAGTCAAAGCCCGGAAGACCACCCAGCAATTGACCCCATATCCAGCAACTCGGTTCCACAACTAACACTTCTGTCTTGTCAGAGTTTAATCTTAACCAACTGGAATTCATCCAGTCTTGAATTTCTACGAGATAGTTGGAAAAGACTGAGAGTGCACTATCCTGTTTGGGCACAAAAGACAGGTACAGCTGAGTATCATCTGCATAACAGTGAAAACTCAGCTAGTGCCATTCTACAATGTCCTCTAATAGGAGCATGTACACTGCGAACAACATGGGGGACAACACTGAACCCTGCGGGACCCCACATGGCAGGGAGAAGGAGTCAGAGGAAAAAATCCCTGATACAACCTTCTGCAACCTGCCAGTGAGAAAAGAATGAAATCATCTGAGGACTGTACCAGACAGGCCACATATGACCTGCAGGCAATCAAGAAGCACCCTATGGTCCACCGTGTCAAAAGCTGACAAGAGATCCAGAAGGACCAAGATGGAATGGCACTTCTGATCTCTAGCCATCAGGAGATCATTGAATACCCAACCCAGAGCAGTCTCAGTGCTGTGTCTCTTATGGAAACCAGATTGGTGAGAAACATACATAGAAACATAGAATTTGACGGCAGAAAAAGGACCACTAGCCCACCCAGTCTGCTCATTTCCCTACCTAAAGGATAAGCTGCAGATCCTTGCTAACCAACAGCCTACTACTTCCAACTCCACCCCCTAGAATTGCCTTATGCCTGTCCCATGCATTCTTGAATTCCACCACTGTTTTTGACTCCACATCCTCCTCAGGAAGACTGCTCCATGCATCATAACCTTCTCCATGAAAAAATACTTCCTCACATTACCTCTGAGCTGTTCCCCCTCTAGCTTCAAATTGTGCCCTCTTGTTCTTGCACACCTCTTTTTTGAAAGATGCTACCCTCTTGGACTTTGTTTATTCCCTTGAGGTACTTGAAAGTTTCTATCATGTCCCCCCTCTCCCTCTGCTCCTCGAGGCTATACATATTAAGATCCTTAAGCCTCTCTTGATATGTCTTCTGGTGCAGACCCTGCACCATTTTAGTTGCCCTCCTCTGGACTGCCTCCATCCTGTCTATATCTTTGCGGAGATTGGGTCTCCAGAACTGCACGCAGTACTCCAAATGCGGTCTCACCAGCTGTCTGTACAGAGGGATAACAACTTCCTGTTTTCTACTGGTGATGCATCTCCCTAAGCATCCCAGTATCCCACCACCACTGCTTACTGCCCTCTCACATTGCTTGCTCACCTTTAGGTCATCTGATATGACTACCCCCAGGTCCCTTTTCATTTTTGTTGTTGTTAGTATCTCACCCCCCACTGTGTACTCTTCCCCTGGGTTTTTGTTTCCCAGGTGCATTATTGTACTTTGCACTTCTTAGCATTGAATCTAAGCTGCCATACATTTGACCATTCCTCCAACCTTGCCAAGTCCCTTCTCATCCTTTCCACCCTACCTTGTGTATCAACTCTGTTGCAGATCAGGATGGTAAGATGGTTCTCCAACTGTTGTGTGACAACTTTCTCAATAGCCTTCCCTTCATGGAGCTGGGGAATACCTCCAACTCCCGTGAACACCAGATTAACTCCGCTAGGACTGGGCTGATCACATCCACACACCCTGTTAAAGGGCAGGTAAGGCCCAGGTCTAAACTGCAGCAAATTGGCCCCATATCCTGGAGAAGCCACATGATATCATCATTCACCAGTTGATCCAACTTACACCAACAAAACAGAGGTGTCGCAACCTTGTTCCGACCACCAGTATCCCCCATAGGGCACGATAAGCGGATCTTCGACCTGATGTCGGCAACCTTATCAGTAAAGAAGCGAGCAAACTTATCGCACTCTACTTGCGACAAGGCTTTCCGAACTTGTAGACGGGCTGGATTGTACAGTCTGTCCACCGTTCAGAACAACTGAGCTGGTCGGTTCTGTGCTGAAGCAATCTTCCTGGACAGGAACTTTGCCTTCTTATGAGAGATTGATGACTGATAGGCCCTATAATGTTCCATCAGTCTAAGCCTGTTGGCATCTAAGCTGGATCTGTGCCAAGCATGCTCTAAACTTCGACCCCTCCTGCTTCATCCTCCTCAGAATCCCATCAAACCAGGGGGACTGAGGGTGGAGAGTAAGTGGGCGAACATGGAAAGGAGCAAGGATATCCAGAGCTCCAACCACCATTTAGTTAAAAGCCTGAAGTAGATCCTCCAGACCCTCACTTGCCTCAGGCATTCCCGATAGATCCAACACCGCCAAAAGGCCATCAGGGGTCAAGCCCCGTAATGGGTGGAATCAGACAATTTCCACTGGGACTAACCTATAACGGGGGAGCCAGCAAATTGAACATGATGATGTGATGGTCAGACCATCCAACTGGTTCCACCACCAAGTTGGAGGCCTCCAACCCCAGGAGAAAGACCAGGTCCAATGAGTGGCCATGATTATGTGTCACAGAGGAAACTACCTGTGAGAAGCCCAAAGAACTCATAAGTCATAGGAAGCCTTGTCCAAACTGCGAGAGTTCATCGTTGATCCAGGTATTGAAATCCCCCAGCACCATCAACCTGGTGGATTCCAACACCATATCAACGATGAAGTCCGCGACTTCCTGCAAAAACTGACTCTTGCCTCCTGGTGGACAGTAAATGAGAAAGATTTTGCACCCCACACCTGCAGCTACAGTACAGTCAAAGGACCTGGTATCCTCAACTGGCACATCAACAAGGCCCAATTCTCATTTAAAACAAATTGCTACACCCCCACCCCTGCCACCCAACCTCGCATGGTGTATCACCGAGAAAATGGCTGGAATCGTTGACTCCAAAATGGGACCAGCATTTTCATCCAGCCAGGTCTTGGTGATGCAGGCCAGATCAGATGACCCAACAAGATCAGCTATAATGGCTGACTTGTTTTCAATAGATGTGGCATTGCACAACACCATGTGGGTCGGGTGAAAAACTAGAGCAGTTTGAGATACCGACCCACTAAACATGGAGCCATTGGGTATGGGCACTAAACAAGGCGGCCATCATTCGGTGCTCCATTTCACCCTAGGACGCCTTCTGGTTCCCACTACCCCAATCAGGCCACTCGTCTCACCCCCCCGGTCCCCCCACCTTCTCCTCCTCCTCCTCCCCACTATTCCAACATCCCTACAGCGGACATAAACTGCCACAGATGGGGGTGCAGGTAAAGGGGCGGAGATCCCGATGCTCATAGGGGGAACAGCGCCTCACAGGGAGAGCTTCCATCAGTCACATCCTGATAAACAATGTGACACTAATTAAGCAAAACCAGCTAGCTCAAAAAATAAACAAAACTCCCACTAAATAAATCTACCCAAACATAACCTCCACACTCTCACAAACCCCAAAAAATAAAACCCACCCCTTAAAGAGTAGTAAAAGTTACAAATAAATTCAAATAAACTAAAAATTCAAAATGTAGAAACACAATGTACTGTAGAAACAGACTACGTCTCTCATTACCAGTCAGTAACAAAAAGTATGTCTAAAGCAGTTTTAACAGTTAAACAAAATCCAAACAAAGTAAGAAGTCAGTATTTGGGAGGTTTTCTCAAAGCTTCCCACCTCAGACAAAATCCAGAACAATTAAAAGTCGGTGTTGGGAGGTTCTCTCACAGCCTCCCGCCAAAAGAATACACTTTATGCACAAAAAGGCATAAAGAAAGAAGGGGAGGGAGCCTCAAACAACAGGCCAAGCCGTAGTTCGCACTCACCAAGCAAAACCAAACTTTCCAGCTAGTAATCCAAAGTGGGACAAGTTTTATCAAGATTCCAAGAGAGGAGGCAAAGTCCAGCTGACACAGCTCAAAGATAGCCAGTCAATGAAGTACATGCATCTTTATCCTCAATTGGGGAGGGGGGGTAAACCACACAGCCCCCAGAGTGCCCCCAAACAACAAAGACAGTCCTGCCATCCACCGACCACAAGGCAATCTATACACCACACCACCTTACCCCTATCCTCTGGCAGGGGACTGGGAGCAGGGTCCAGGAAAATTCGAGGTCCGCGAAGCAGTTCCCCCATCAACACCCCAATCACAAATTCAACAAGCACTTCTGTCACAGTGCTCACAACCTTTGATCTGTATTCATTGGCAGTCACAGAGTGGGAGAAACCATGATCTTCTTCAAACCTCTAAATTCGGATTCACCCACTTGGAGAATCCCAGAACTAAAATCCAGGTGAAGCAAATATTATAGCTGGAAATCCGGGTAGAACAGACTGTATCCACAAATGCTGATGTAGCCGCACCTGCTACATCAAGAGCGGGAGCAGGCACTAAGATAATAAACCTAAAATCAGACTCCGACCTACAAAGGCAAGTCAGTGACTTGAGATGGAATACACAACACAGCAGAAGGTGTAATCTGCCACAAAACACCAGATCGGTAGAAAAGCCAATCAGAGCTTGAGAGAGAAGTAAGAAATAATGCACAAACAATAACTCGACCAGAAAAAAGACTTAGTGTCACTAGCTACCTCAACTTCTTCAACCCTATCTCGCTATATGCACAATTTTAACTAAAAAACGACACAAACTATGAAAAAAATTGAAAAAATAATAAAAACAAGCAGAGCTAAAACACTGGCTGGCTCATAGCAGCCGCCATCTTAAAAAAATGGTCTTAAGCTGCTAATATTGAGCTGTGCCACTCCCTATAGGTTGAGAGGCTGTTGTCTAGCTAATGTTTCATGATTATATTTTTAGCAATGGCCGCTATAAGGGAAATATGGAATTTACCCTCTCCAGATACCTTGCCCATGTCCAATCCCAGGTTACAAGTTTGAGGTGTGAATACTGCTTCCAGCCCTAATAGGAGATCTAGTTTGGTCCATTTCTTCTCCCAGTGTGTTTGAGCCTTGGGACAATCCCACAGAATGTGTTTTAATGTCCTCATATACTCGTAGCATCTTGTGCAATTGACAGTCTCTAGACACCCAAATCTATGGAGTTTCACTGGTGTGCAATATAAGTTGTGTGCTGTCTTGTATTGTATGAGTCTGAGCTCATTGAATTTAATATATTTTTGGATGTTGTTCCACATGGAGGTGTGCATGCTAATGCCTGAGTTCAAGGAATTCTGCTTTCCAATAGGGACATGTGTCTTGTTCTACAAGCATGATCTCTGTCAATAGTTGTTTGTAGAGTAGTGATGTGGACTGCCACAGGGAAGCTAGGTGTCTAACCTCTGCCCACTGGGGTGATTTAGGCTAGAACCATGGCCTTGGTCTTAGCGTTGATGCTATAGCATGTTGGAGCTGCATGAAGGCATAGGGAGATATTTTATCATTGGGGTGGGCCTCTGTGAAAGCCGCAAAGGAGAAGTATGAGTTATTTGAATGACGAGCCCCAAGTTTGAGAGGGATAGGGTGCCTAAGAAGTGTTCTGGGATGGGTTGATTTTGGATTTTAAGGATGGGATTATATGGGTTGGTGTAGAGTGAATAAGGGTTTGCTTTTCAAACATCTGTGAAGCTGCTTGCTCACTAGCAGGGATTTCTATTGAGTATTCTAAGGGTTTTCAGGAGTTTGGCTAGAGGTACATGCAGTAGGAATCTTTTCAATTTTAGTTTGTGACACAGGTCTTTTCAATTTGTAGCCACTGAGGGGTGTATGAGTGCTGGGAATTGTGTTCCCCTGTGCCATCCATCTGAGGAGTTTCCCAGGATGGAGTGCCAAGTAATAGAGGTAGAAGCTGGGCAGTTGTAATACTCCTGGACTCTTAAGGGGAGTGAGTTTGTGGTAGGCTCTACAGGGTGCCTTATAATTCCAAAGGAAAGATGATAAGGTGGATTTTAATTTTGTGAGCTGGGTTGCAGGAATATGTAGGGTGATCATACTCAGGGAGTATAGGAGCCTGGGAAGGATGTTCATCTTAATGATGTTTATCCTTGCCAATAAGGTTAAAGGTAGGGCTGACCATCGTTCGAGTTCCTGTCTAATGGTCGAGCATACGGTATCAAGATTCCGAGTGAAAATTTTCTTGCGATCGGGGGTTAGGTAGATTCCTAGTTATTTTAGTGAGGTAGAAGTCAAGGTTCCTCTCCTCTGTGTTATCCGGTCCCTCATTTCTCCAGTGTCGAGGAGCATGATGTAAGTTTTGGAGAGACTGAGCCTATACCTGGATACATGCCTGAATTTCTGTAGGAGGTCAATGGCTGCTTTTATGGACTGGAAGGATCTTTTAAGTGCAGGAGTGTATCATCCGAGCATGTTGATATCTTGTATCATTGTTGACCTGCCAGGATTCCTTTAATCTCATCAGACTGTAGAACTTGCCTAGAAACATAGAAGCATAGAATTTGATGGCAGATAAGGACCGCTTGGCCCACCTAGTCTGCCCATTTCCCTACCTAACGGATAAGCAGCAGATCCTAGTTAACCAACAGCCTACTTTCTTCTACCCCCCACTACAATTGCCTTATGTCTGTCCCATGCATTCTTGAATTCCCCCACTGTTTTTGAATCTATGACTTCCTCAGGAAGGCTGTTCCATGTATCCACAACCCTCTCTGTGAAGAAATACTTCTTCACATTATCTCTGAGCCGTCCCCCCTCTATCTTCAAATTGTGCCCCCTTGTTTTTGCACATCACTTTTTCTGAAATATGCTACCCTCTTGGACTTTGTTGATTCCCTTGAGGTATTTGTAAGTTTCTATCATGTCCCCCGTCTCCCTCCTTTCCTTGAGGCTATACATCTTTAGTTCCTTTAGTCTTTCTTCATATGTCTTCTGATGCAGACCCTGCATCATTTTGGTTGCCCTCCACTGAACAGCCTCCACCCTGTCTCTGTCTTTGCGGAGATGGGGTCTCCAGAACTGTACACAGTACTCCAGATGTGGTCTTACCAACTGTCTGCACAGAGGGCCAACAACTTCCTGTTTTCTACTGGTGATGCCTCTCCCTATGCATCCCAGTATCCACCCAGCCATACATACTGCCTTCTTACATTGCTGGTCCAGCTTTAGGTCATCTGATATGATTACCCCCAGGTCCCTTTCCTGTTTTGTTGTTATCAGTATCTTACCCCCATTGTGTACTCTTCCCCTGGGTTTTTGTTTCCTGGGTGCATTACTTTGCACTTTTTTGCATTGAATCTAAGCTGCCATACATTTGACCATTCCTCCAACCTTGCCAAGTCCCTTTCCATCCTTTCCACCCCACCCTGTGCATCAACTCTGTTACAGATCTTTGTGTCATCTGCAAAAGACATACTTTCCTTCAGTCCTCTGCAATGTCACTTATAAAGACATTAAAAGGACCGACCCGAGTACTGAACCCTGTGGTACCCCACTAGTAACCCACCTTTCTTCACTGTGGACTCCATTTACTATTACCCACTGTGTCCTGTTGTCCAACTAGTGTTTTACCCAGGCTACCACCCTAGGACCCACTCCCAGGCTGGCTAATTTGTTTATTAATCTTTTGTGCGGGACTGTGTCAAATGCCTTGCTAAAGTCTAGGTAGGCCATGTCCACAGCCCCTCCCTGGTCTACTGCTTTGGTCACCCAGTCAAAGAAATCAATTAGATTTGTCTGACACGACCTTCCCACTGTGAATCCATGCTGCCTTGGGTCCTGTGCCCCACTGGCCTCTAGGTACTCAACAATTCTTTCCTTCAAGTGATTCCATCATTTTCCCTACAGAGGTCAAACTGACAGGTCTGTAGTTTCCTGCCTCTGTCTTGCTCCCACTTTGTGAGCGGAATCACATCTGCCCTCCTCCAGTCCTCAGGTACCACCCCATCCTCCCATGATTTATTAAAAGTGTAGTCATTGGTGTTACTAGTTCTTCCCTTAGTTCTTTTAAAATCCTGGGGTGAATCCCATCAGGCCCCATTGCTTTATCCACCTTCAGTTTTAAGAGTTCTTTCAGAACCCTTTCTTCTGTGAAAGGACTAATATCAACCCCCCTATCAAGAGTGCTTCTATTGACCGGATTAGGTATTTCCCACTGCTTTTCCATTGTGAATACTGAGCAGAAGTATTATTTCAGTATCCCTGCTTTTTCACTGTCGCTCTCTGCCCAACCACCTTTCTCTTTGTTCAGCCTCAGTATCCCTGCCTTAGTCTTTCTTTACTCCCTAATGTACATATAAAAGGTTTTATCCCCCTTCTTAGCCGAGTTGGCTATCTTTTCCTCAGTTTGGGCCTTTGCTATTCTGACTGCCTTACCACTTCATTCTGCTTTAACTGATACAGTTCTCTGTCCTGCTCCTTCTGTGTTTCCTTATACTTCCTGAATGCTATCTTTTTTCCCTTACCTTCCCGCCACTTCTTTTGAGAACCATAGTGTTTTCTTTCGTTTGATTTGTTTATTGCTACACAAAGACTTGTTGCCTCTGTGATGGCGGTTTGATGTTTTCCATTGTTGCTCCACCCACCTTCTTGCCTGTTTGCTAGTGCTTTTCTGAGGCACTCTCCATTTGACAAAATCAGCCCTCCTGAAGTCCAGTACCTTCACTTTTGTGTGGCTTGACTCTACTGCTAAGTTTATTGTGAACCACACTGTTTGGTGGTCACTTGTTCCCAGATGGCTACCACTTCAAGATCAGAGATCCTCTGTCCATCCCCATTTGAGAGTACCAGGTCTAAGATTGCTCTCTCTCGAGTGGGTTCCAAAACTAGCTGTCTGAGGCATGCCCCCTGTATGGCATGGAGAATGGCCCTGCTCTTGGATGTGGCTGCAGCAAAGGTGCTCCAGTCAACATCTGGCATATTTAGGTCCCCCATCAGCAATATCTCCCCTTTCTCTGCTATCCCAAGGATGCCTTCTATCATTTCAGTGTCAGTGGCTCAGTAGGTAGCACACTCGCCTCTGAGGCCGGGAGGTCAGAGGGCTGTGGGTTCAGTTCCCACATCTGGCACTTGGGTTAATATCCCAGTACTGACACTGCAGTGCAGCATGAGAGGGGTGCTGCACTTCTGAGGTGCCATCTTTCGGATGAGATGTTAAACCGAGGTCCCATCTGCCTGGATTGGTGGTAGTTCAGGTGGATGTTAAAGATCCCATGGCACTTCTCGAAAACAGTAGGGGAATTTCCCCGGTGTCCTGGCCAAATTTCCCTCATTCACTAAAAATACCACCAACAGCTTAATCTGGTTCAAGGTCAGTTGGCATTCATCTGTATTCAACCCCCCCATCCCCCGGGTCGTGCCTGAAAATAGGCAGGATTTGTCTAGTGCACTTACTCAGTCAACAGAAGCTAAATAAATAATAAATAAATTTCCAGTCAAAGGTTCTAGATACAAATTATAAAGGAGGGGGGAGAGGTTGCAGCCTTGATGCATTCACCTGCGTAGGCTGAAGGATTCAGAATCTATACCATTGCCTCTGACATAAGCTGTTGGGCATGAGTTTATTAACTTCACCAGTCTAAGAACTCGTTGGAGAACACAAATTGTAGTAATGGCACCCACCTTTAAATACCTAGGCATCACCCTTGACTCCTCTCTAACTTTCCACGAACACATCAATCTCCTATGCTCCACTGTCAATGCTAGAATAGGGCTTTTGTATAGGCATAGGGGTTGCCTGCCCCCACATTCCCTAAACCTTGCTGTGACATCTTCGTGTTCTCACTAATTGACTCTGGTATTGTCATCTATGGCTCCGCTGACCCTACCACCCTATTGTTGTATTAAGGTCACCCTAAATAAAGCCCTCAGACTTGTCACAGCATGTGACCAGTGGACCCATACCTGTGAGCTTTACCATCACACACACTGGCTTAATTTCGATGGACCGCACAGATACCAGACCTGTCTCCTTGCCGAAAGCTCTCACTCTGCTCCTCCCCCCAGGACTTTGTCATCTTGTGCAGCACTCCACCCAACCATGGACAACTCAGAAACTCTCAGTGCCCTCTTTTGGTACCCAGTTGCAGGACTTCCCTGGGCCAATGCTCCTTTTTCCACAGGACCCACCTCTGGTTGAATAAACTACCTCCTGCTGTCTCTCTGGAGCAGCATCTAGGCCCATTTAAATCCAGACTCTGCTTGGAAATTCTCTCCCACTCCTGCTGCAACTGCACCTAGTCCCTATCTGCAATGTGGATGCAAGTCACCCACCACTTTCCCTTTGACCTGGGGTCTGCCCCTACCACTTGACCCTGCAGACATTTGTAACTAGACTGCAGTTTATTGATCATTGTCTTTTGATACTATAACTATTGTTATTTACTGCTTGCTGTCTGACTCAGGTTGGATCTCTCCGCCCTTGATTTTGTTACTTGTCCTCTTTTCTACATTGTAATATTGCTCTGTTCTTGTCTTTCTTGTACCTTATGTTATTTCATTTTTTATGTAGAGCCTTTGCAAAGGAGTCATTGACTCAAAGGTTGTAATTCCAATTCTTTCAATAAATAAATAAATAAAAATAAATAAATAAAAAACAATGTTTTGTATAAAAAATGGTCAGGAGACCCTGTTGTATGCCTTCTCTGCATCTAGAGAGATCAGAACAGCCAGTTGTTTAGAGTTCCTGGCTATAGCGGTTAGATGTCACAATTTACACATGTGATCCATGGATAGTAAGCCCTCCATGAACGCCACCTATTCATGTCCAATAAGGGATTCCCAGACTACCAGCACTCTCTGTGCTAAGATTTTGGATCGTATTTTTGTGTCAGTGTTTAGGAATGAGATGGGACAGTAGTTTTTGGCACTAGGTTTGAACAACGCTGTCAATAACAGCACCATCCTGGTGGAAGCTGGGAGGCAACACTGCCAATGCTGCAGTAGCTAGGGAAGGGAAGAGGCTGACGCTGGGAGGAGAGCATATGGTAGTGTGAGCGCTCCATCCCTTGGTGTCATTGCATGCCTCCTCCAGCAGGAGAATAGTGCCAGAAAAATCTTCTGTGGCATGAAAGCTGCTCACTAGCATCGCGTGGTCCCACATGAGAGCTCCTCCTGGATCCACCCTCCTGGTCTCCACAGTGGTGGGGTATGTACCTGCCACGATGCAATCAGGAAGGGTTGTGATCAGGAGGTCAAACTCTGTCCAGGATGGAGGGCGGCAGGCAGCCTAATTGGCTGGATGGAGGGAAGAAACCAAAGGCACAACCTCCCCTGCTGTAGAACTACAAAGAAATTAAGAAAATTAAAAAAGAATATTGAGAGAGCTTTGAGAGGAATTAACCACACCATTAGCAGAATTATATAATGAATCTCTAGAAAGTGGTAGGGTGACACAAGATTGGAAGAGGGCAACAGTGGTGCCCTTTCACAAGAGTGGCAGCAGGGAGGAGGCAGGTAACTACCATCCAGTTAGCTTGTCCTCAGTAGTGGGTAAAATCCTGGAGACACTCCTTAAAGAGAGGATAGTAAACTTCCTAAAGAGGACAGGAAACCTCGACCCCAAATAACAAGGGTTCAGTGCAGGTAGATCATGCCAGACTAACCTGATCAAGTTCTTCTACCGGCTGACCAGGACAGTGGACCAGGGTGGGGCAGTGGACGTGGTATACCTGGACTTAGGCAAAGTCTTTGACACTGTCCCACACAGGAGGCTAATCAAAAAACTTGAACACACAGGTGTCGGTCATAAGATAGTAAGCTGGATTGCACGCTGGCTGCAATATAGGACTAAGAAGGTCACTGTAAATGGTGCCATGTCCAAAGAGGGTTATATGACCAGCATGGTATACAGTCAGAAGAGATGCAAGTCTCAAGTGGGGTACCTCAGGGATCAGTCCTGGGGCCAGTCCTATTCAACATCTTCATTAGTGACCTCGCAGATGGACTAGAGGGTAAGGCTTGTCTGTTTGCAGATGACACCAAGATCTGCAACAGAGTAGATGATCCAGATGGGGTGGGCAGAATGAGAAGAGATCTGGATAAACTAGCAAAATGGTCAGAAGAGTGGCAACTGGGATTTAATGCAAAGAAGTGCAAAATCATGCACATAGGGGAAGAAAACCCTGAAGCCACTTATAGGCTGGGAGGAGAGTTGCTAGCAGTCACAAGGAAGAAAGAGACTTAGGCATCATCATCACTGATGACCTAAAAATCATCCAAGCAGACCTCTAAAGCAGTAGGTAAGGCTAGGGGTGTTAGGGTGTATTAGTAGGGGTATCCTAAGTCGTGAGGAGGTAATAATCCTCTGTACAAGACATTGTTAGGCCCCATCTGGAGTACTGCATGCAGTATTGGAGGCCACACCTTCACAAGGACATTAACCAAATTGAGGCAGTCAGAGAAGGGCAACCAAAATGGTGCAGGGACTGCATCAGAAGACATATGAGGACAGATTAGCAGGGCTCAATATGTATACCCTTGAGCAAAGGAGGAAGAGAGGTGATATGATCGAGACATTTAAACACCTTAAGGGCATAAACAAGGTGAAAGAGTCTAACATGTTTAAATATAAGAAAAATAGCAGGACAAGAGGACACAGCATGAAGGATTAGAGGAGGCCGATTAAGGGGGAATGTGAGAAATTCTTTTAGAAAGGGTGGTAGATGCATGGAATGACACCACAAGAAGTGGTGGCTATGAATACAGTGCAGGGCTTCAAACAGGCATGGGATAGGCATAAGGGAGCAATACAAATGACTATGAATAGATGGGTCACTGACAGAGCAAGGCCGATGGCACATTTATAAGGTAGAAAAAAAAAATGGGCAGACTGGATGGGCCTTGCGGTCCTTATCTGCCGTCAACTTCTATGTTTCTATGTTTCTATAGTGCCTCAGGGGTCAGTGCTGGGTCCAATCCTCTTGAACATATTCATCAGCAACATTGTTAATGGTCTAGAGGCTAAGGTCTGCCTGCTCATAGATGGTACAAAACTTTGTAATAGGGTGGATACTCTAAAGGGATCCTCTAGTATGACAGAAAATCTTAAAAGACTTGAACAGTGGTCCAGAGACTGGCAATTTAGATTCAGTGCTAAAAAATGCAAAGTGATGCACCGGTACACAGAACCCAGGAATACAGTAAATTCTAGATGGGCATACACTAGAGGTGACCAAAACTGAAGGGACTTATAGTGGCGTAATCATATCAGAGGACCTTAAAGTAGGAAACAATGTGAAAAAAGCAGCACGAACGGCAAGCAGTAATCCTCAGATACATAAGCGGGGAATTACAAGCAGGAAACAAGTAATCATCCCACTCTATAGATCCTTGGTGAGGCCACATCTGGAATACTGTGTCCAGTTCTTGAGGCCCCACCTAAAGAAGGACAAAGAACACGTGGAGACTGTTCAGTGATGGTCCACTAAGATGGTGCAGGGCTTCCATCACAAGCCATATGAATCTAGACTCAGGGACTTGAATTTGTAGTCCCTGGAACAGAGAAGGGACAGGGAGGACATGATAGAAACATTAAAATTCATCAAAGACACAGTTCAGGCAATCTCTTCCAGACTAACAAAGAGGCGCATACTAGAGGGCACAACCTACGCCTGAGAGGGGAAAGGCTAAGACATAATGTCAGGAAGTACTTTTTAATGGAGATGGTGATAGACCCATGGAACAGTCTTCCCCCAGAGATAGTTGCAGCAAAGACAGTGAATGAATTTAAACATGCATGTAACCGACACTACGGTAAAAGCAAAACAAGCAACCTATATGGTTGGGGGTAGGATTCATGGGAAGACTATATGGATTACAAGGTCCCCAACTGCCATCATCTTCTTATGTTCTTATATTCTTATGTGGCTGCAATATGTATAAGTTCATCTCTGATGGTACATTTAAATGACTCCCACATACGGACTAAATTGGTTTCCGTACCTCAGTCTTCTTTAAAGAAATTCTCCATTATGAGTTTTAGATTTTCTACTATCCTGGAGTCTTTGAGAATGTTGTTATTAATTCTCCATGTACGGTCTTTGTCTTTCAAATTTGGGACGAGAAGTAGAGAAGTACTGGGGCGTGATCTGAGAGTATCTTAACTAGAATCTCACATATGGTCTTAGTATTAAAGATATTAAGTGTAATTAGGAAATCATCTAACCTAGAGAAAGAGTTGTACACCAGTGAATGAAAGACATTACTACTGTCACCTGGGTGGTGTATTCTTTATGCCACAATGAGGCCTAGAGAGTCCTGCAATTAATGCCCTTTGGGTTGGGGAGAGATCTGTCCTGTGGGGAGAAGATCTGTCCATGTTAGTGTCTGGTACTGCATTTCAGTTGCCTGCCAGAATCATTGGTAGATCGTGATGATTCACTAGTTCAGAGAGGAAAGGTGTAAAGATGTGTGGTTCATCTCTATTGGGTGCATATATGGATGCAAGTATGAGTTCTGTATCATCTAATGTCCCATGCAGTATAAGGAATTGTCCATTCAGATCTGTGACTTAATTATGTAAGAGGAGCAGGGTGTTGTGATGTATTAATATCACTGTGCCCCATTTCCATTGTCCTGACTTGCTGCATATGCATGGCCCACCCATGCTGTGTGCCATAGCTTTACCTTTGTTCTTTGGGTATGGGTTTCTTGTAAGAAGGCAGTGGTAGTGCCTTCCTGTTTTAAGTGTCTTAATATCTGGGTTCTTTTCTCCTAGGTCTGTGTACCCTTGACTTATAGGATAAGATTTTAATGCTAGGGCTAGTCATGATTAGTGTGATGAAGTTGGAAATGGTTGAGCTGGTAGTGTTTCCTGTGAGACTGTGACCTTTGGCTTCCTAGGTCTCCTCCCCCTTCCAATTTCCTGGGACTAGACTGGCATGTGTGAAGCAGAGGATAGAGTCCCCTGCCTGTGGCATAGATACAGGTAGGTGCAGTCTGACGATGTGTTACATAATATCAGCTGCTGGGATAAGGACTTGTTATGACAAGGAGATCCTGCTACTCTTGATGACCGACCTTTCCGTAAATCTGTTGCAACAGTTCTTCTATTTCTTAGCCTAATATATCCTTTACAATTTCTAGTCCATAAGGTTGGCCACCTATGGGCACCCCTCCCTTTCTTGACTATGTTATAGTGTCCTCTTTAATATTCCTTTTCCTCTCAGATCCTCATACAGAGAGGCTATTGCTGTGACCTCCAGCTGATGTAAAACAACAGGCTGTGTTCCTCATTGCTGGATTTAGTATGCAATGGTACTATGTCATAAAATATCTTGATGTATATAACTTACAGTAGGTGTATGAAACCTGTAAATGTTGAAAATACCATGGCACTAAGTGTTTTTGATAAAGGTAAAACGTACCAGGTGACTGTATTATAGAAATTAAGTTACCAGGATAGAGATATCAGAAACCCCCCCTGTTGTGTTGTTAAGTACATGTAAATTGCAGATTGCTTGAGAGCCATCTTGGTACCATGCAGTCCTGCTATAAACTGAGCCAGTCTGAAATTGCATGATGATTTGCATATACATCCTGTGATGCTTTGCATTATTGGGGTATGTGTGATGTTGTGTTTCTTTGAAACTTGGCTTTACTGCCAATGCCCTTTGGGGTAACCCTTTCTTCAGTGCTTCTGCACTGAGGTTCTTTGTCTTCAACTTTCTTTTTTTTTTTTTTTATTTGAGCTCCCCACCCACCAAAGCACACAAGACAAACATAGGGATGAAGTGGTTTTCTCTAAAAAGTTAGATCAGTAGATCAGTGGATGCTGACTAAGTGCAGAGGAAGGACATTTAGTGTCTAATGCTGCAAACTGATGTATCAAAGAAGGGATATGCCATTGCTGAAAGTTAACTCATCTATTTTAAATAAACAACACACAGAGATTGCTTGTTGAATCAGAAGTTCGCGACTGGTCCATCTGTAATCCAACAACCCCATCACACTTGTGAACTTGCATTTTAACAGTTTAGCAGACAAATGCTAGTCTAGCAACAATACTACATCTAGAACAACAAACTATAACAAGCATTTGTTAATGCCGAATGTTTGCTTGCTGATATTAGCATTGGACATGCAGGAGTAAGACAGATGCAGAATAGGAGTGGCAGTGAAGTACTGAACTCATGCCAATCCCACCTCCACCCTGCAGAGATGGACAGGCATTTGGGTGTGCCTGTGGGTCGTTGCCCATAATGCTCAAGGCATTTCACCTCACCCTATCCTGTAGACACCAAGTGTTGAGGTGTGAATTGGGGTGTTTGGCTTCACAGTCAGACTATTTCATAAGGACATACGCTGACATGGGTGCAGTGCAGAAGAATGGGGTGAAGTCTTGGGCTGAAGAGTGCAAGGTACACCTCGATGCCTGTCGCTGGCTTCAGGAAGGGGAGGTGGGATGGCTTGAGCATTACAGTCGGTGATCCAGAGTTACACCTCTGATGCCTGTCAGTCTGTACAGGGTGGTATTATGGTTAGAAACCCTAATGCCCTGGGAGTGTGTTGGTATTCGCATTACAAATTTTCAGCATCGCCTTTTTGTGACCACCACCTCATGAAAGCATTTGGGACCTCTTATCATGAACAGTGGCAGTGTGATTTTGTTAATGTGTCCTGAACTTCGAGTTCCCACAGCGACCGTGCCATTCTGAGCCAGATGTGCGAAAACACAGATCAGGCAGGATGTGAAGAATGACAGCTGTGCCATCCATAGTTAATCTTCTTCTCCTGCCTCCCCAATGATGCTCTTGTCTGCCAGGGTCGCCCAGCCCTGTCTTCTGCTCGCAGCTTACCTCTCCACTTTCCTCCATGGCTTGCTCCCCAAGGTGGGGTGGTGGGGATCCCTCAATCCGCCAGAATGGATCCGGTGCGGGGGTTACTGCCAACTGCGGGAGTGGAGCCTGTGGCAACCGGCATTCATCATGCCGAGGAGCCATTTTTCTGATTTTCTCCCCTTCCCCGAGTGCGGCACGGCGACGTGCAATGACGCCAATGGCCGAGCCGCGCACACTCCTGTACGTGACACACCGGACATCTGCCCCATAACTGCCCCCTATGTGCGAGCCAGTGGAGCTGGTCACCAGCCTCCGCTGGGGTCAGGCATGCAGCGGACTCCATCCCACCCCCTCCCTGGGAGAGGAGAGCTGTCCTCAAGATGCTCGATCCTCTCCCTCATCTGCTGACTCCTGGTGGCCCACTCGCACCACGAACACGTTGCCGGTGTGGCAGGAGGTAAGGCATGATGCCTCAGCCCTCCACGTCACTGGGCTGGCAAGAGATGGCAATGTTGAAAATCTGCAGTGAAAATATTAATATTGCTCGAAGTTCTGAGCATACATGGAAATTATGCAACACATGCTTGTACTGCAGTCATTCAGTGGAATTATTTCACCAAATTTTCAACATAGGCATTTTGTGACCTCTGCTCATGAACACTGTCACTATGATTTTCTTAATCTGTCCGAAACATTAATTTCCCACAGCGACCGCGCCATTGTGTGCCAGATGTGCAAATGCATATTTCGGGCAGGATATGAAAAATGACAGCTGTACTGTTCATAAGGAAATGTGGCAAAATGCCAATGTTGAAAATCTGGACTGAAAAATATTACAAGTTTGCGCACTTCAGAGCATACATGGAAACTGCGCAGCACAAGCTAGTAGCACAGTCATTTTGTGCACTTTTGTCACCAAATTTTCAACATAGACATTTTAGGTCTTCTGCTCATGAACAGTGTCACTATGATTTTCTTAATGTGTCGAACACTGATTTCCCACAGTGACGCCTATTCTCGTCGGAGCGCAAAAATACATTTGGCCAGGATGTGAAAAATGACAGCTGTACTGTTCATAAGAAGGTGTGGAAAAATGCCAATGTTGAAAATCTGAGAGAAAATATGACAAATTGGCGAGTTATGAGCATGTGAGAAACTGCACAATGCATGCTCGTAAAACAGTCATTTTGGGATTTTTCCACCAAATTTGAAACATAGGCTTTTGAGAGCCCACCTCATGAACACTGGCACTGTCATTTCATTAATCAGTCCCAAAGGTGATTCTGCACAGTGACCATGAAATCACCTTTCAGGACCGAATAACGCATGACAGTGGCTGAATTCATGAGGAGGGTCCCAATAACCCCATGTTGAAAATTTAGTGCAAAAATTCCTAAAAATGCCCGAGATATGCACCAAAGTTGAAAAAAAACTATTTATGCCATTATACAGCTTACCGGCATTTCTTCAGTTCGTGACCGGCTTTGAAGAATGCAGACATGTTCGGTCCACCGAAGATCGTCGCGCTGGGCTCTGGAGGTAAGTATGGGGTGGGGGTGTGTGGGGAGGTAGGGTGCACAGAGGGTGGGTGTGGGTTGGGGCCATCAAACTCAACAGGGACTGTTTTCTGATTTACAGGTAAAACAAAAAAAAAAAAAATTGCGGGACAGTTTTCTTTTACAGGGACATTTGGCACACTGGGTGGGCTCCCAGTGTGCCAACTGAGTGTTTTGGTGGGGGCTGTAGCCAACAGAGGATTGGGCAGCCCCATCAGCACATACTGGGGAGGAGAGAGCCAAGGGGATTGAGCACCCACCTTGGCACACAACAATGGGGAGGGACATTATGCCGATGGGGACTGGGCTCCACCATCGGCAAATTGAACTGGGAAGGGGGGAAGTGAAGCCAATGGGGATTTGGCCTACATCGGCAAAGAAAGACTGTTGGGGGGTACATGATGCAGAGGGGGACTGGGCACCCCCTCGGCACACAACAAATGTGGGAGAGGGTTACAGTATGCAGATAGGGAGTGGGCTCCCCAATCGGCAACTGAACTAGGTCAGCATGCAGACGGCAAGGTACCGCCCTGCAATGACAGGTCACTCCCTCATTGCGGTGGTGGATTCCTTTCAAGGAGGTAGCATGCTGGCTGACCAAGTGTCAGCAGCAGCGTGCCACCAGATTGCGGAAAGCGGGCCAAGGCTCAAAAGACACTGGGGGCATTGGCCTCCACAATGCCGCACCTCCAAAACCCCGCTTCTTTCCTAAGCTGTGCCAAAATGTTTCTTGCACATGCACACAATCAACATAAAAATTACTAACTTACTTATCAAAATCAAACTTACCCTATCATAGAAAGACTCGCTGGGGTAGCTCTGTCCCCATACAGGTACGGAGCATGTGTGATGGTGGTGAGCCCTGTTCTCTTCCTGACCATGAAAAGCTCTCGTGATTGTTAATCTCTGAACTCTAATTAGAACAATAGAATTAAACCATCCTTATAAGTCATTTTAGGCTGTCATCAGCTGATTGTCATCATGCCCCTCCCTCCTCTTATGCCCTAACTGTGCGGTAGCCCAGTGATCCGAGTCCTTGTTTTAAGCTATCAAGACTCCTAACATGTTGAGCCCCCACTCTCCCTGTATTGAGGTCCCGTTTGACTAATGTTAATCACGCCCCATTCAGTGAGGTCAAGGTGAGTAGTCTGTTAAATGATCTACCTAGCTGTTTCCCTGCCAACCTA
Organism: Neoceratodus forsteri; assembly: GCA_016271365.2. Lineage (NCBI taxonomy): Eukaryota > Metazoa > Chordata > Ceratodontiformes > Ceratodontidae > Neoceratodus > Neoceratodus forsteri. The sequence continues at coordinate 81,628,946 of CM057455.1, forward strand.
GTTCACTAACCAGGGTTTCTGTGACACTAACCCTGTCCCACCAGTCCACCTTTTCTTATGGCTCCATTTAAACAATTAAACAACCCTGAATTGAGGGTGCACCAAATGTAAAATGCTGCTATATACTAGTAGAATCAGGCTTTTATTTACCTTTTGGCACTGTGAGCTGTAATTTTCCTTGTTTTCATACCTTACGCTGTTTAAAATAATCTCGAAATGAAACAAAAGCTGATTAGCTCCGAGGACAAGCAGCTGCTGGGCTCACAAATAGCCTGGCAATAAGGACATGATGATGTCATCTGGAGCGAGTCAACTCCAATGCTTACATTGAAACATATGGGCATTGCTTTATAATGGTTTATACTGGTAATATAGGGGGTAGCAGTATATGTATTGATAATTATCTTGTGTATCAGACTCTTATACACAAGATAATTATCGATACACTATACGATACGCTTTATATTAACATTATAAAACAGTGTCCATATGTTTCAATGTAAGCATCGGAGCAGACTGCGCCAGATGAATCATCACGCCCTTATGTTGTATTATTTTGTGAGCTTAGTGGCTGCTCATCCTTGGAGCTAATCGGGGCTTTGTTTACATTTTTGGAGATTTTTTTAAATAGCGACTGCATGAAAACAAGGAAGATTACAGCTCACAGTGCCATAAGGTAAATAAAAAAGCCTGATTCAACCAGTATATAGCAACATTTTACATTTGGCACCCAATCTGAGCTTGTTTAATTGTCCTTTAAGTTGAGGGATGTTGGTGGGGTTTAATTACTTTAGGTCTGGGGGGGAGCAATACCCTGCCCAAGTGACTGCCACAGTTCCTGTAGCCTGAAGCAACATCAACGAGAAGGATTGGTATTGCCCTTTGAGATCTAAGGTGATGAACCTCCTGGCAGTTGTTAGCTCAACTACCGCTCGTACACCATGTAGTCTGCCGCCACTGACCTGCTTGGTGGTTGCTACACCTTGGGTGTGGTTCCTATTTCCCCTGATCCCATAATTCTGACCTTTGTTCAGAATCACTGCCCTAACATGGAGCATTTGAAGCATCTGTGGCTGCACAGAGGCTAGCGAGTTTCCCCTTGGCCACTGGCTGACTGTACTATTCCCTGCCCCTGAAACCCCCATATGGTTATTGTCTGGGTCAGCTGCAGGGGAAGGGGAGTTCCTGAGGATTACTCTTGTATTAGTCTGTGTTGGCAAACTTTAAACGTGACCCTAGGGCTGGCATACTGGTGAGATGTCTCACCATCAGCGTCCTCCTCCCGACACTCACCTATGCAGCCCCAGTGGTGCATGGAGCGGCAAGGGTTGAGATGAACTGACTGCAAGTCCTGTACAATAAAGTTGCTCGGATCGCCGCCCAGTCAAACCCCAAGAACCACCACTGTGACACCGTATCCCAACTAAATTGGCCCTCATGGGAAGCTCGCCTCCAGTACCCTCTGCTATGCCAAGCCTTCAAACTAATTAGTCCAACTCCCCTTTCCAGCCTCTCTGGACTCCCTGTGATAGACTACTCCTCGACTCCTCCACACAACGGAACGTAGTCTCCTAGCAGTCACCAGTGTAAGAACCAAGGCGGGGGCAAGTCATTCACTCACACTGCACCCACCCTGTGGAACTACCTCCTTCCAGGGGTGCAGGAAGCACCTTTTATTAAAAGTTTCCATACTAGGCTCAAGGCTCACATGATGGCAACTACCAAATGCCATTGCTAGGGGCTCCTGGGACCCTCACATGGACATCTGAATCTCACAGTCCTATACTACCTCAGAGTGTTACTTGTATCAGTAATGTGGCTAACACCCTCCTCACTCATTTCCTTGTCTAGTCACAAGTTCTGATACTCTCCTGTACAACACTACGATTGTATGTTCTTCTCATCAAATGTAACCAGCTAACTGTATCATACTGTAGTATTTCAATACCATACTGTGTTATTTATCAATGCTATGTAATCCCGGTCGCCCCTGAAAAGGGACCTCCGGGGCTCAGTGGGCTTACCCGGTCACCAAAATTTAATAAATAAATAAAATGTCTATGAGCATATGGAAATCTATTGTCCTCTTTCCCCTTGTTCAAACAAGAGCAGGGCTGGATTAGGATCCTCGATAAATGATTCACTGTACCTTGCACTCCTCTTCCCCTGCCGGGGGGGTGGTGATAGCAGGAGAATGTGAGCTCTGGGTGACCAAGTATCTGCTGTGTGCTCCTGAAGGAGTCCCCCATCATCTGTAAAAGCTCTGCTCCCCGATCACACAAACAGTCCTGATCCATCATGCATAATCCTCTGTTGTGCGGTAAATGTTTCCCCTTTGTTTGGATTTATGTAGGGCTGTTCCTCCCCTCCTCCTGGCTTACCTCAATCTTGCCATATCATGCCTGTGCTTCATGGCCTGCATTGGCTAATGATTTAGTGGTGGATCACCTTCGAGATCGGTTTGCTGACCTATAAGGCCCTACGCAGATTGGGACCACACTATCTGCAAGATCTTTTCACCCTACTGCTCCTCCGCTCACTCTGCTCCACTGATGAGGGATTTCTAGAGGTTCCCAGGGTCCATTTAAAAACCTCGGGAGGCCGGGCTTTTGTGTTTGAGCCCAATCCTGTGTAACTCTCTACCTCATTGGATACGAGAGTGCCTGACTGTGGAGAAGATTTAAATCTGCATTAAAGATGCACCTGTTTAATCTTGCCTTTGCTGAGTACTGACTAACCATTTAGATGTAGTTGATACGTGTTTTAATACTTTGATATGTTATTGCGATTTTATGGCTGTTGTACAAGAGCTCTGATTTTTTGTGAATAGCTTTTTACAAATTAAAGTTGATTGACTGAGGATCTCCTTAAGCAGCCTGTGATTGGTGAGCAGTACAATTATGGAGAATTGCTTAGGAAATTGGCAATATTTGGTGGATCTTTGCCTTGTTGCATTTGAGGAGGTGTTGGGGTTTTCAGGACTGTGTACCACTACTGTTTGGTGTACCCAGGGCCCAACCATTTGATAATTGGGGGGACCTGGGCCCTATTATTTAAAAATATTCAGCTCTTCTCTTGGTGAGGTTTAATTTTCCTGCAACTCTAAAAGGGCAGTTGTGAAACCCTTCCTTTAGAAGCCTTCTTTGGATCCTGACAATCTTCTGATATACAGGCCTGCCTTGAACCTTCCCATTTTGGAGAAGGAAATTGAGATGGTGGTGGCAACCTAATTGGAGGGTCATCTAGAAAGGTATGAAATCTAGGTTTGAAATTGATGAGGCTCTGTTTAAATAAAATAAAGGAATTGGAGGTTATAGGGAGGGTCGAGATCAAAGGGTCAAGAGCAGCAGTTATGTACTTTAAGAACATGGTATTATAACACAATGAGCGAGAAAGTGGTAGAGTCTTCTAGAATGAAAGCCGTGTATTTAGGTCAGGGCAGCAAAGCTGGAAATTGCTAGCCTGGCAATTAAAACAAAAACGGATGCTAAATGGATAGCAGCTTAAGACACCCTACCTCTAAGGAGTTAGTTACAGATCCGAAGGTATTTTAGAGATCTTTGTTGGCTATTTTAAAGCCTTTACTCAAGTCAACCACTCTCCCCCCAAAATAAAGTTAGAATGCAGGATTTTTTGATTAATCTTTCTCTCCCTCAATTGTCAGAGAAGTCTATACAGAGGTTGGTAACCCCAATATCAAGCGAAGAAATAGGGATGGCCATTGACTCACTCAAGACGGATAAAGCACCGGGGCCGGATGGTTTTACACCCCTTTTTTTTAAACTATTTAAATCCAATATAGTACCATTATTGAGCCAGCTCTTCGCCTTTTGGCTTGAGCAGGGAATAGTTGATAAAACACTTTTCGAGGCCAAAATAATTTTGTTGCCTAAACCAGGCAAATCCCCAGAGTTTGTGGAAAACTTTAGACCTATATCTTTACTAAATCTTGATGTAAAAATTTTTGCCAAAATTTTGGCCTCTAGGTTGAAGCAAGTATGGTTGGAACTTGTCAGTCCGGAACAGGCGGTTTTGTTGAGGCAGCTCCTCAGCTGATCACTTCGGAAGTTGTTTTACCTAATTTCTGCATCTGGTGACCCAGGCATGGAGGCTTCCTGGTGTCACTAGGCAGAAAAACATTGACCGGGTTGAATGGTCTTTTATGTTTGCAACTCTTACTAAATTTGGGGTACGGACAGCTTTTTGCACTGGGTTAAGATTCTCTATTCGTTTCCAACTGCAAGAATTCAGTGCAATAATTTAATCTCGGCTGCTTTTCCTTTATCAAGGGAACTCTGCAAGGCTGCGTTTATCCCCTTCTTATTTAATTTATATATTGAACCCCTAATCCAGACTATCAAAAAGACCATTTGACCCTAGGTATAACTATAAGAGATGAAGAGTATGAAGTGTCGCATTTGCAGGCGATTTATTATTGCATATTCGGAACCTAGCGCTCATAGCTTCCGTGTCTTAGACTTAATTTCTAGGTTTAGTGAGTTTTCTGGCTATAAGTTAAATGCGTCTAAAACTACGGTATACCCTCTTTCTCCTCTTCTGCATAGTAGCTGGTGTCTATCTCTGGGCCTACAGTGGCAAACAAATCCTTACATACTTAGGGATACAAATTTCTAAAGACCTAGAGGAATTAGCAACTTAAATCTTAAGCCCTACTAAAATCTGCAAAGGAGCATTTGGAAGGATGGTCCAAGCTTCGTTATCATTTTCAGGGAGAATCAATACGATTAAAATGGTGATCCTACCTAGGATTTTTTACCCTCTCTCGAATCTAAATATTTATCTCCCTAAGTCTTTCTTTAAACCAATTTACAAATTCTGTTCGGCTTTTATCTGGAAAGGGAAACCCCCACGTAGGGCCTATTCTAAACTTTGCCGGCAACGTAAGTCAGGTGGCCTACAGTTGCCCGACTTTTTCATTTATTATTTAGCGATTCATGCGTCCAGAGCAGTTCAATGGATATCCGGTATTGGGGGAGCTTCTCCTGGACTTGCATTGGATCGTGTTTTCTCAAAAGATTTGAAATTAGATCTGGAATCCCTCCTATATACTTCACGGAAAAAATTCCCTAAGAAGGTTAGGAATACCCCACTGGGCTGGGACATTAAAGCTCTGTACCAGCTTTATTCAAGCCTCAAAATAATTCCATTTTATGACTTATCCCAACCTTTGTTAAGGAATCCCAATTTTACGATTGGGAACCAACTGATTTCTAGATTTTTCCCAATACCTTTATATAAGATCCGTGTCTCAGAGTTTTTTTCTGGCAAGTCTATACTACCATTATCAACCCTCTCTGCTAAATTTGGGGTCAAACCTCAATCCCTGCTGTGGCTAACAACTCCAAAGCAGTATCAGGTCTCATCTGAGTAAGGGTAAGTGGTCTGAAAAGGCAGGAGGGCTGTGGCTAAGTTGGTGAACTTGCTTTATCAGGCAAGGTTATCTCTAAAATTTACAAGTATATTTCGGTAGGTCTGGAATCAGCTGCATCCCAGTACCTTGGCACTGGAAAATTAATTTGTCCTTGGATTGGCCTGTGACGACTTGGGAGAAGATATGGAGGGACATTTATTGCTATATCAAACAGGATAGATTAAGGGAGATCCAGTTTAAATTGCTCCACAATCTCTACCTCTCTCCAGAAAAACTGAATCGTTTAAATGGCTCATGCTCCCCGGTATGCAGAGAATGTCAAGACCCTTTAGCATCTACTTTGCACAAAATGTGGTCCTGTCCCAAAATATCCAAATTCTGGAATTTGGTAAAACGTTGGGTAAGCCTATATTGGGATCTAGAATCATTCTTTAGTATCGAGGTCTGCATATTCGGGTTGTATAGCCACATCCCTCAGAGGACTCAAAGGTATCAAATGGCATTGATTACATCAGTCACCAAATTATTAATTCTAAGGCATTGGAGGGAGGATTGGTCTCCCTCTTTTCGAGAATGGTGGGAGGAACTTTTAAATACTTTATCCAGAGAGGTCTGTGTATTCACTTGTAAGCATACAGCTAAATTTTATAAGTGTTGGGGTGGGTTTTTCAGTTTCTTAAGAATAAGTATCATTTCTGAAATTTGATTCCTCCTGCCCCACTACAATCTTAGTAGCTTTCCCCGACAGCCTTTGCACTTCATTGTTTTCTTTAGAATTCAGCTTTCCCCATGTTCTTTACTTTCTCTATTCTTTCCTCTCTCTCTTTCTCTTTTTGGGTTACTCCTTGGAGCTGGATATCCCATACTGCAGGATGATGGCTAATTCTGGATCTCCTCCTTCTGCCTACTCTCATCTACTTCTGCTTACTTTCTGATCTGATTTTTTTTTATGTCTCTTTCCCTTTTCCTTGTATAGACAGGTGTTAATAATAGTATATTATATGTCTGCTTGGATGTTATGCTAAGGCATTCTATTTGGATAGCTGTGGGGGAGGGTAGGGGTGGGGAGAGGTGTAGGGGCTTTCTCCTTTCTTTCTTCCCCCTTTTTCTTTTTTTTTTTTTTGTTGTTTGTTTGCCGTTCCCATTTAAATAATTGATTGTTATGATTTTCCTTTGGGTATTTGGGGGGTATTATGGATTCTATACCTGTTTGGATTTCCCATCATGTATTTTGTGTGCTTATTGTTAACAATCATTAATAAAGTGCAGTTATTTGCAAAAAAAAGAAATTGATGAGGCTCTCCAGTGGGGACCCCCCCCCCCTCCATAATGGAGACTGCACTCATGAAGGTGTTCAGTGATACCCTCATTGTAAGAGATGGGTCATCATTCCATTCTTGTCCTTTTTGACATCTCATCTGCATTTGAATGCTGATAAGACTCCTTTTGAAAAAACTGACATTGGGCTCAGATGTCCTAGCAAATTTCTAACAAGTCTCTAACCTACCATTTTAAGGTAAAGTTAGCAAGAGCGTGGTGGCATTGCAGCGTGAGCCTCACATTGAGACCCTTGATACCTATGAGCCTCTCTAGTCAGGGTTTTGTCTGGGATTCAGCACTGAAATTGTCCTGGTCTGGGTGCAAAATGATCTGTTCATGGTGAAAGATAGAGGGGGAGAGAGATCAATTCTTGTACTCCTGGATCTCTATTCTGCATTTGACACCATATGTGGGACTCACTGACCCAGATCTGTGCAAGTTTGAGTCCTGCCCTCAGGGCAGGTCTCAAAGGGTGGTGATGGGTAAGTTCTTGTGACACCCAAGGGATTTAAACTGTAGGGTTCTGCAGGGATCAGTTGTTTCCCCCATGTTGTTTTCAGTGTATATGCTACCCTTGGGCAAGATCATTCTTCAAACTTTGATCCACCCAGACTCTTAGACATAAATATTTAGAGGCCTGGGTAAGTTGGACATCATCAATGGTCTTTATGGTCAACTTTGGATGGCACTCCTCCCTTCCCCAACTCACATTGTACACAACTCCCTCTCTTCCCCATTGCCCTGGTAATAATTTAATACCCCTTCCTCCAGGCCACATAGTGTGCAACTTCCCTCTTCCTCGTCATTTTGGTAATGATCCCCTTTTGCCAGCAGACATAGTATCTATCACCCCTTCCTCCACATGTACCTAGTAATGATTAAAAATACCCTTTCATCAACACACACATGGCACCCCAGTCCCTCTCCTTTCTCATCATTTTGGTAATGATTAAATATCCCTTTTCATCAGCGCACATAGTAGCCCACTCCCTCTCATAAAATAAAAAGAGGATATCTCCAGAATAAACATACTCAAACATTCAACATAAACCACTAGAAGGTATTAGGGTCTTGATAGGGTCAGCTCCCTACTGAGCCCTACAGCGAACTAACAAGTATCAGCATTAGTCCTACATTTATAGTGCTAGGGAATCAGATGATGAGGATGCCTCCCCTTTCTGTAACTTTTGTTACCAAAATCTTTATTTTACATTTCCTTCTTTGTTTACCTGTATTCTTATACATTTAGTATACTAAGAAAACATAACTAAAAACACCCATTCTTGTTTAACACGAAAATTACAGTAATTGCTGAATACTGTGCAGTTTCCATGCAATAGACTCCTCCTCCAGTCCTCTGTCTATAAAAATTACAATGAATTGGCTGACTGGCTCTGTAGAGAATGAGGCAGAGGCTGAAGGGGTCTTGCAGGTGAGAGAAAAGTGCGACAGAGCTTTGTACAGCATACATTCCTCAGGTAAGCCATTAATATGGCTTAAACGTAACTTCTTTTGATCATAAAGCAACAAGGAGCAATATACAGATTCCTGTTTATCGAGAGAAACACTTGTACCAGCACTTTAACAAAACAAAAACACTTGCACTGGCACTTTATGCTAATGCGGGTTTTGTGTAAGGCTGCAGCACTGAACAGCTAAGCTACAAAACACCCACTGCAAATTCATAGGAAAACACTTTCATTGTACTGTTCATCTGATGCTTTGGAAACATTAATACACTGTGCAACAACCTATTTGTCAGACCAGCATATTGCAGAGCTGCAGGAATACTGAATTGTAGCAAACCCAAGACAGCATTTCATTCTCTTTCATTTCATTCAAACTGCCTGTTAAAACTGCACCGCACCTTACAAAACTGACAGGCGGCTTTTCTCTACATTTTCCTAACACGTCTTAACTGAACAGGAGCACCGTAACAGGACAGGAGTGACTTGCTGACAGAACAACCTGTCTACCTTTTACAGGGGTTTTCATTTATTTTGCAGCAGCCACAGACTCGCTAACATGGTGTTCGCATGACCAGGTAGAGCCTTGTGAGAATGTCCTTGGAGCGAGTGTGCGCACCCTTGGAAGGGGATTTTAATTGTACAAGTAGAGCTGACATGAGGGGTCAGTGGAACTCACATAGGCTGAATTCAGGGAAATTAAAGACAAAAGATAATAAGGACATCAGACAGGTGGCCTACCTGTTGATGGGGAGATAAAGGGGACAGTAGCTAGACAAAGGAAAAAAGACTTTGCTGTTGCAGCAGACTTAAAGGAAGCCTCCTGAGTCCTGTAACCCTTTTACAACTCCTCCCACCTAAGTGGAAACCCAAAGGGTTTTCAAAATACTACAGACTCCGTCCCATAATCAGGTAGAACTGATCAGATCTCTCCAGAGGAGAGATGGAGCTTCAGCCCTCCCACTCTCCAAAGCTCCACCTGAGGGTCCCTAAACACAGCAATACATGGGTAATAAACTGGTACCAGAGGCCGTCCTCTGATGCACTATCTTACATTACCCCGAGGTCTGCTTTTACCTGATTATGAGATTCAGATGGTCCTGCCCATAACGGGACATGAAATCAGCATTTTTGTTGACAGGACCGGATCTGTGTTTAATGATGAACCTGTATGGCTGTAGGGCCAGGTACCACAGCATAATGTGGGGATTCTTTTCCTTCATAGCCTGTAACCAACATAGGTGATTATGGTCAGTCCAGATCTCCAGATCTACTCCCTACTGATAGAGGGCTGTGGGTTCAGTTCCCACATCTGGCACTTGGGTTAATATCCCAATACTGACACTGTAGAGCAACATGAGAGGGGTGCTGCACTTCTAAGGAGTCATCTTTTGGATGAGACATTAAACTGAGGTCCCATCTGCCTGGATTGGTGGTAGTTCAGGTGGATGCTAAAGATCCCATGGCACTTATCGAAAAAGAGTGAGAGATTTTTTATTATAACTTCAAAATCAAAGAAATACAAAACAGTGTTAACTCACACAAAATTATACAAATCATAAAATAAATCAAATAAGTATTACAGTCATACCTTTTCTAGTTTACTATTAAATAAGTGAATAGGACCCAAATGAAATCATAACACTGCCCCCCACACACACACTAAAGGGTAGGGGAATATGTTCTTCAAAACTCAGAAAAACATTCAAAAAAATATGTATTACTTCATACAAAATCATAAGAAATGGTAAAGAAAAACATGCACTATCAGTACAACATTGAAAAAATTACCTCCTCCGCCTCCCTATCAAAAGAATAGGGGAAGTACAGATACAGAATCACAAAAACCATATGAACAAAGCAATAATCCATCCGACTAAATAAAAAAAAAGGAAAAAGGAACCAAAAAACAGAAACACAAAAGATAGCACTGCATACCTGGACCCCAGGAACAGAAATTTTACATAATTACAATAATGAGTTGCATAGCAGACATAATAAACAGAAACCATAAGCTGAAACAGCAGTAATGCATACTGGATACAAAAGGCCAGGAGCAAAATGGAAAAAAGGGGGACCCCCCCACACTTATTAATAGAAACCCCCAGCAATCAGAATAGGCCACAGGTTTCACAGCCATGATGTTGATAGCCACTATCTATCAAAGACTTGGGCTGACATAGTACAACATTCTTGGGCTTTTAATTTCGATATATTTGAAGAGATCAACTCAAATAACTGGACTTCTGATGTAAGTTGCTGTTGCAAAGACAAAGAACAACATTATGATCCAAATATAATATTTAAAAAGGTTGAAAACAGCCATAACGTCGTCTTATCATGCTTAGTGCACTGGTAAGGGAGAATACCCAATAATAAAATATCAGGGGTCATGGGGAAAAAGGGAAAATCAGGTCAACGCATATGAAGTAGTCACCAAAACCTCTGTATATAAGGGCAATTGAAAAATAAATGGAAGATCGTCTCGATCTGGGCAATACAGTCTGAACATAGGCAAAACCTCTCATCCACAGGCTTGTGTTTAACATTGCCTTTCACATTGAGTTTATAATGAAGGGACAACCAGTTCACATTCCATATGTGAACCGGAGTACGTGGGGATAGTAACATAGTAGAGATTTGTCGGATCTCGAGGGGTAAGCGCAACACATAATGAGGTTTATCAAGGAAAAACGTGTTCAAAAGCAGGACATACAGCATCCTCCTTGGGACAGTCGAAACTTGATGTTTAGCAAGTGCCCACAATTTTAATTTACTAACACAAGGCCCATAAGAAAAAGGTAAATCCAGTATCCTTTTTTGCCGTGGAATAACCCCATCAGCCTGCCAAGCCTGTAAAAAAGGACCAAAATGATCCAAAACCCAGGGCACCCACACCTTAGATGCATGCAAAAGCGCAGGGCCGAGGCTATGTGAAACAAGCATAGAAAAGAAAAACAAAATAGGTTGCACCATATATATACCCCCCTCAGCCACTGGGAGATATAAAATCCACCTCTTAACAGGATTTAAAAGGCTCCCCCAAATACAAGAAAAAAAACAACCATATACTTTTATTTCCAATGCGACTGGGAGAGAATATATCATACTAAGATGTAAAAAAACATATAATAAAAAAGTCTTAACCATATAAATGCATTTTCTCTTTGCCATTCTCCATTTATTCCAAGCAGATACCTTGGCCTGTGCAATAGCTAAACAGTGCTCCCAATTAAACATAGCCAAGTCACAGGGACCAAAAAATAAACCCAAAATTTTACAAAGGGACCGGACTATAGAAACACCCATAATCTCAGTACCTGGAGGTGAAATATTCCCAACTAACAAATATTTGCTTTTCTGAAAATTGATACTGGAATGGGATACCAGGGCATAGAAAGCAATTCCTGTCTAGCTATGGTACAGGAGTCAGTATTTGCCAAAAATAAAACCAAATCATCGGCATAAGCTAATACGTAATTCAAAGGACATACTGGAAAAGGAAAACCCAAGAAAAGACTGGGAATTATTAAGCTGATATAAAAGGGGATCAATGGACAAAATATACAAGGCCGGACTAAGGGGTCACCCTTGTCGGAACCCCTGAGTTACCAAATGCCTGACCCCCATCCTGCCATTCACCAAAGGAACAGTCTCTGCCTGAGCACAACAGGCTTTTAAAATCTGAATAAAAGCACTCAGAAACCCATAAACAGCCAAACAAAACCAAAGGAAATCATGTGGAACCCTATCAAAGGCCTTGGCCTGGTCCAGAGACATCAAAAATCCCAAAACGTCACCCTCCCGACCACGGTCTAAAACTTCCCAAATCATTATTAAATTATCTGTTATGGACCTCCCTGGGATAGTACATGTCTGTGAGGGATGTATAATATGGGTAAGAATTGGAGCCAATCTCAAGCTCAGAAGTTTAGTAAAATCTTATAATCAGCATTCAACAGAGTGATAGGTCCCAATTGGAGAGGAGTCCTCATCACCAGATTTATATAACAAAACCATAAGACGGTAGACATATGGGAAGGTATAAAGGGCAGAAGAAGACAATTGAAAACTACCACCAACTCTGGTAAAAGAGTTGGGGTAAGCAATTTATATATTTCATAAGAGCCAGAAACAAATGATTTGATAACTTTTATTGGACCAACATGGATGTTACAGAAAAGAACAAAGTGCTTTAGCTTTCGAACCAACCAGGTCCTTCTTCAGAAGCTTTGTGGCAGTTTTTTCAAATATCCCATACTATCAACACCAGGTTATATAGAAAAAGCAGAAATAATTCTCATTGGTTTAACATATACATTTAAAACATAATAGAAGATTACGTCAGAGAAGCTAATTAACACCAGTATGCCTTTATCCGAGGAGCCTCAGAAGGGCAAAGGTTATCAAAAATTCTCTACAGCCAAAGAGTTCTTGTCACATAAATTTTAAAATGTCTCAGTATGCCAAGAAAGCATTCTAGTGATAAAAAAAACTTGAGTGGCATTCTCTAATACATGTAAGATGAGCTTACAACTTACATTCCAATTGTCCTGGTATATTAAAGGACAGATAATGAGAGACAAAATCCTGAAATTAGGTATAACTGCAAGTTGAAATCAAACCTCAAATTAACCTACACATATAAACATGATGCATGAAAGTATCCTTGTAAGTGTAAGTGCAAAAAAAAAATTGTCAATGACCCCTAAGAAACGAGACCATAAGCCTGATAAATGCAGATTTCAACAGAGTCTGTGTATAACAAAATGCACAGAATCAGTCTAAGCAATCTAAATGAAAACCCAAAGGAATTACACCTTTAATGAACCCCAAGTAAATGAGATATGCATCTTAATATGAGCAGTTAAAGATGTGACAGTGTGAAATCAACCACTGACAACTAATAGAAGAAATAAATGCACACTATGTGAAAATTAAGTGTTCTAGCCACATAACAACTGCCCATGCCAGCTCCACCCACACATATGTGTGTACATACACCACACCACACACCCCCACACACACACATCTGCACACCCCACACAACAAATATAGCAAACACATTCCACACACACCACACCACACCACGCACAACAAACAACACACATGCACACCATACCCACAACACAAAAAACACACACCAAACACACACAAAACACACACATACATACATACATACATACATACATACATACATACATCAGTATACACACACACACACTCAAACGCACTCACCACAGTGTTAAGGTGAAAAGTCAACAATGTAGATAACCATAAACTTACAAAATCAAAGGCCTGTTGAAGAACTAAACTGTTCATGTCCATCTTTTAAAGTAAAGGTCTGTGTAAGTTTAAGTGGAATAATGTGTCATGTACCCAACATCAATGTTCAATCCATCTGCCACCATTTTGAGAAGTAAAATGTCTAATTTCAGAAGCCCGTCTCTGTTGTGTACTGTTGAAATGTCCTTTTAAGACCATCACAGACATATCTGAGATTGAGTGGTCATCCTGGGAGAAGTGCTGGGCTACTGGTTTCTCAAAAAGTAACTTTACCGACCTTTACTTTAAAAGATGGACATGAACAGTTTAGTTCTTCAACAGGCCTTTGATTTTGTAAGTTTATGGTTATCTACATTGTTGACTTTTCACCTTAACACTGTGGTGAGTGCATTTGAGTGTGTGTGTGTGTATACTGATGTATGTATGTATGTATGTGTGTGTTTTGTGTGTGTTTGGTGTGTGTTTTTTGTGTTGTGGGTATGGTGTGTATGTGTGTTGTTTGTTGTGCGTGGTGTGGTGTGGTGTGTGTGGAATGTGTTTGCTATATTTGTTGTGTGGGGTGTGCAGGTGTGTGTGTTTGTGGGGGGGGTGTGGTGTGGTGTATGTACACACATATGTGTGGGTGGAGCGTGGCATGGGGCAGTTGTTATGTGGCTAGAACACTTAATTTTCACATAATGTGCATTTATTTCCTTCTATTAGTTGTCAGTGGTTGGATTTCACACTGTCACATCTTTAACTGCTCATATTAAGATGCATATCTCATTTACTTGGGGGTTCATTAAAGGTGTAATTCCTTTGGGTTTTCATTTAGATTGCTTAGACTGATTCTGTGCACTTTTGTTATACACAGACTCTGTGTTGAAATCTGCATTTATCAGGCTTATGGTCTCGTTTTCTTGGGGGTCATTGACAATTTTTTTTTTTTTGCACTTACACTTACAAGTGATACTTTCATGCATCATGTTTATATGTGTAGTTAATTTGAGGCTTTGATTTCAACTTGCAGTTATACCTAATTTCAGGATTTTGTCTCTCATTATCTGTCCTTTAATATACCAGGACAATTGGAATGTAGTTGTAGCTCATCTTACATGTATTAGAGAGAATGCCACTCCAAGGTTTTTTTATCACTAGAATGCTTTCTTGGCATACTGAGACATTTTAAAATTTATGTGACAAGAACTCTTTGGCTGTAGAGAATTCTTGATAACCTTTGCCCTTCTGAGGCTCCTCGGATAAAGGCATACTGGTGTTAATTAGCTTCTCTGACGTAATCTTCTATTATGTTTTAAATGTATATGTTAAACCAATGAGAATTATTTCTGCTTTTTCTATATAATCTGTGTTAATAGTATGGGATATTTGAAAAAACTGCCACAAAGCTACTGAAGAAGGACCTGGTTGGTTCGAAAGCTAAAGCACTTTGTTCTTTTCTGTAACATCCATGTTGGTCCAATAAAAGGTATCAAATCATTTGTTTCTGGCTCTGTTTTTAAAAGGACCAATACGGCACCTACAACATTTTTTTTATATTTCATAAGGTAAGCCATCAATACCTGGGGAGGAACCGGACTTTAGCTGTGCAATAACAGCAAGAAGCTCACCCTGACAAATAGGGGCAACAAGAGACAATCCGTCCACATCTGACAGCTGTGGGAGGGCACTTTTGGTTAACCATAATGAGACTTCCAAGACCAAGGTCGGAGAAGAAGGTGGGTATAAGGAAGCAGACACATAAACATCTATTGCAGCAAGAACATCCTTTTTGTTAGTGACCATGTGACCGGGAGCTCCTGCCACTCTTGAGGACTGACCTTTTCTAAACTCTGTTGCAACAGTTCTTCTATTTCTAAGCCTAATCTATCCTTTACAATTTCTAGTCCATAAGGTTGGCCACCTGTGGGCACCCCCTTCTCCATCTCTTCACTATGCTACAGTGTCCTCTTTAATTTTCCTTTTCCCTCTCAGGTCCTCGTACAGGTAGGTTATTGTGGCGGCTTCTGAGTGTATGTAAAAAATGTTGTGTTTATTGTTGTTGGATTTAGTATGTAATAGCATTTTGTTATAAAATACCTTAATGTATATACCTTATGTTTATGAAACCTGTAAATGTTTTGGTTTTTTTAACTTTCTTATTTATCCCTCCTTCCTACCTCGGTGTCCACTCCTTCAGACTGCTCATACCCTTCCGGACCACTGCTCCAGGATCTGCCCCTAGAGTGCTTCTCTTTCTCCTCCCTTCCTATCTGCACAGCGGGGTCTGTCCCGGAATTGGTGGTCCTGGGTGGAGCGGTCGTCATCTAGGACCACTGAGGGGCTTATCCGTTTTCTGTGTTCCCTCAACCCTGCCCTGGGGCCTTGGCGCAGGAGCGTACATCCAGAGAGGCGACATGCTAATGCACGTCTCTCTCAAGCACCCTACAGCGTCCCCCTTCCCCGACTCCGTGAACGGAGCCGCCACTCCCCCTCTAGAGTCCGTGTTCCCACCAGCTCTCTCAGGGTGTCGGGTGCATATTGCACCCTTGGTTTCCCACCCCTGAGGGAGGAGAGCATCCATTGGGACGCTCAATCCCCCCTCTCCCAGCTGACCCCCGCCGACCTGAGTCCGTTCCTGAACCCGGGTCGCCAGCGTGGCGTGAGGTGTGGCGTCCAGCACCTCAACCCTCAGCACCACCGGGCTGGCTAAACCTGCAAATGTTTAAAATACCATGGCACTTAGTGTTTTGATAATGGTAAAAAGTACTAGGTGTCTATTATAGAAATTAAGCTATTTGTGCTGTTTAAAATGGATGGAAATTGATGTAAACTGAAAAAGTCTAAATGTCATGATGATTTGCGTATATCCCATGATGCATTGCATTATGGACGTATGTATGATGTTGTATTTCTTTGAAACTTGATTTGTTACCAATACCCTTTGGTGTAACTGTTCTTTCAGTGATTCTGCATTGAGGTTCTTTGTTATAGCTTGTTTTTCTTCTTTTTGGGCCCCCACTACGTAAGCAAACAAGGCCTGCATAGAAGAGGCTAAATCTTAATGGTCAAGTGGAATCAGAGATTAGTGTTAGTAGGTGCTGGTTAAGTTCAGAGAAAGGATATTCATAGTTTGTTGCTACAAACTGATGTATTGAAGAAGGAATATAGCATGGCAGAAGCTTATTTCTTGTATTTTGAATAAACATTACACAGAGATTGTGTGTTGAACTTGAAGTTTGGTGTCTGGCCCATCTGTTATCCCACAACCGCTCCACAGACCACAGAACCATCCTGCAGCTGGACACTACTGATCTGCTTCAATAAGGATTGCTTCTGGCAAAATTCAAATGGGCTCACAAAAGCCTATTTGCCTTGAGTGCCGAAGTGTTGTTCAGCCTCCAGGGCAGGGATTTCAATCTGTTATATTGTAGGGAGGCAAGTTGGGCTGTCAATATTCGTATGTCATCGGAATAATCCCCCACTGAGGCCTCATGCAGGGAAGAAAGTTCAAGAAGACAGGACCTATAGTAAGCATATTGGTCTGACTTCAACTTCCCTGATAGCCGCCCCATTTTGTGAAAAAAAGCCTGTACATCAGATTTAGTAGCAAACCATCAGTCTAAAGGGGAAACATACAAGAAAAAACTGATTTCCTGGCAACCAAAACTGCCTGTAAACCCTGAAAAATGGCTGCATTCCGTATCACGGTCATATTCATCCTCCAATACCCTGGTCCTTTACCCATACGAACAAAATTAGAGATCTGTAAACTAAGCAAAGCAAGGTCTGAAGATATCACCTGGGTAATGAGGGCCGTTGAACAGCCAAGGCAGCTGAAATAAAAATGTAATCTATCCTGGTGCTTAAGGACCCTCGGAAATACTTTCACTGTGGCAATCTCCCCCCAGTAGTAAAAGCATCAACCAGGGAGGCCTGATTAACCAGAGTCCAAATGAGAGGCATCACTAAAAATTTTTGTGGACGGACCCCCTTGTCTGTAAGATGGTGACTACAATTAAAATCCCCCACAAATATAATATGCCTGGTGGAAAAAAAGGTAGGTCCGGAGTTTCTGGAGCAAAGAAACCCTAGAAGATTTCATTTGGGGCACATATATATTAATCAAACAGAGGGACAAAACCCCAATATCAAGGTCCAACAAGAGAGCCCTCCCAGGGTCCACATCAACCTGATGGATTAATTTAGCTGCTGGGTTAGAAACTGCAGTACCCACTCCAGAACAAACATCCTGCCCTGGAGACCAATACACCTTCCCCACAACCATGCAACACTGGCCTCCTCCATCTCTGCCAGAGTGTGCAATCTTGTGTCCTGAAAAAAAATAATGTCAAACAAATGAGTAGAAAAATAAGTGAATGATAGCATCTGGCAGAGCACCAGGAAGAAGGAGCTGCTGGTATAACTAAACCTCTCTACTAGGACTAAGAACTGGAACTCTTGTACTGGGACCTTCAATTTAGGGTAAAACAAACAAACAAAAAAAAGTTAGTGTGTTTGTCATAGTTGAAGTGAATTGTTATCTGTGTATCTGCTATCTGTGTAGTTATCTAGGTGCTTGTCACAAGTGGCTGAAGGGAATTGTTATCTGTGAAATTAACTAAGTGTAGAAAGATTTGCAAAGTAGGGGGAGTGGCTTAGCTAGAAGGAGCCAGGTTAAAACCAGATTTAAACACTGCCCTAGATAGCTTCTGGCAGAGCACCAGGAGGAAGGAGCTGCTGGTATAACTAAACTTCTCTGCTGGGACTATATTGCCATCCTTCCTTCCCCTCCACCCAAAGGCAGTTTTACTTTTATAGGCACAGGATTTGACTGACAACAGGAACTTCCTCTTTGGGAGCAGGAAGTGAGTGATCACAGAGCCACCAAAGACTCACCATCCTAGAAGGGCAAGAGTAGCTCTCCATCCCCCTAACTGCTGGAGGTCTGACTCTGAGCAAGAAAGGAGACTACTGAGAATTATAGGAACGTCTTGTCTCAGAACAGGAAGATCAGGAGCTAAAAGGGCACAGAGGCAGTAAGTAAGTAGGGAGAGAAAAAAAGAAATAAACAAGCAGAGGAACAAGTAAGTATTCCAAACAACAGTTAGGGGACAGAAATAAGACATGATGGGAGTGGTGCAATGCAGTGACTGTGGAGCAGCAGTCTTCCAGGAGACGTTCTGGAGGATGCGGTGTTGTCCCATCTGCAGGCACCTTTCTGGGCTGAGGGAGGAGGTTGCTCATCTCCAGGCTGAGTTGGCCAGGATTTGTGGGACCTCCTTTCCCACCCAGGGACCACCAGGGTCACTGCTGTTGCCTCAGAGGTTGCCAAGAAAGAGGAGCAGTTGGACACAGTAGGCTCAAGGAGGGTGAGGGTGGTGGAACAGAGGCGCATCCCTCCAGTTGTACCTCTCCACAATTTCTATGCCGTTCTGGAAAAGTGTAGTTCCTCTATGGAGGCACCTACTGTGGAGACCAAGGAGGATGCTGGGAACCTCCACAAAGGAGGCCCACAGGAGGGTGGCATTGGACCCCACAGGGGAAGGAAACAACTCCTGGTGGGGGACTCCATTGTTTGGAAGGTAGAACTGGAGGAGGAAGGGGAGAGGGAGGTAAGGTGCCTGACTGGTGCCATAGCTTGGAGGGGCAGGGACCGAATCCTCAGGATTGCAGGAGCAGCTGCACAGATGAGGGAACTGGATGTCATTGTCCACCTAGGAACAAATGACCTGGCTAAGAAAGGGATCAGAGCAGTGCAAGAAGTGTTTGTGGAGAAGGGAAGGGGCCTTAGATAAATAGCACACATGGTAACCTTCTCTGAGGTGCTGCCTGTCTATGGCACGGGTGAGGTTAGGGTGCTCCACACCATGGGATTCAATCAGTGGTTGAAAAACTGGTGCAGAGCTCAGGGATTTGGCTTCATTGGGGACTGGGGGTCCACCTGAAGGGATGCAGGTCTATACTGGCGTGATGGTCTGCATCTGTCCAGAAGGGGAACCAGGATCCTAGGTGAAAAGTTTAAATGCTTCATTGGCAAGCATTTAAACTAGCCAGGAGGGGAGGCACTGGAGAGGAGCAGGGAAATCCTAGCCTCCCCCCAAAAATCATGGTACTAAGTGAGGCAGACACCAACATAGAGGTGTCAAATAGGGAGAAGCGCAGGGGTAAATGGAGAAAGTGACAAACGCAATAAGGACAGGGATGGGGCAAAAAGGGGTAAGGTCATCAGGAAATGGAGGGTAATGAGTACCAATGCCCGTAGTCTGGGCAACAAGCTCCATGAACTGGTGGCCTTGATGGAAGAGGGATGCCTGGATATCATAGCAGTCACAGAAACATGGAGTGACTTGCTGACAGAACAACCTGTCTACCTTTTACACGGGTTTTCATTTATTTTGCAACACCGGACTCACTACTGGCGTTAACACGATCAGGTAGAGCCTTGTGAGCGATCCGAGCAGTGTGCACACCCTCGGGAGGGGATTTTAATTGTACAAGTAGAGCTGATATGAAGGGGTCAGTGGAGCTCACAGAGGCTGAATTCAGGGAAATTAAAGACAAGAGATAGTAAGGACATCTGACAGGTGGCCTACCTGTCGATGGAGAAATAAAGGAGACAGTAGTGAAACAAAAGAAAAAAGACTTTGCTGTTGCAACAGACTTAAAGGAAGCCTCCGGAGTCCCATAACCCTTTTACACTCCATATAGTCCTGGTAATGATTAAATACCCCATTTCACCAACACAAATAATTTCACACACACCCTTCCACCAACCCACATAGAACGGAACTCCCCCTCCTCCCTCATCATCCTGGTGATGACTAAATATCCCCTTTTGCAACTGACATGATACCCAACTCCCTCTCCTCCCCACTGTTTCTGGTAATGACTAAATACCCTCTTCCTCCATCTCACATTGTACCCAACCCCTCTCCTCCTCCCATGGTCCTGATAATAATTACATATCCCTTTTCCACCAACCCACATAGTATGTGAACATCCACACTCATCCCAACAGAGTGTGCTGAGTATCAAAAGGAATTTACCCCAATGTGGTGATGGGTGCAGCTCTTCTAAACTTCGGCTGTCTGCTATATCAATGAATGAGAGCAAAAGCTGCTTAAATACCATAATTGCCCTGTTACTCCCCTTCCTTCAGATGGCAGCAGGCCGAGGTGGTGCAAGGATTGTTACACCAGTCACCATCTGAATAAATGAGAGTGAAAGCATGCTAGAATGCCACGACTGCACTGTTACTGTCTTTTGTTCAGATGGTGGCAGGGTGAGGTGGTGTAAGGATGGCTACACCAGTTGCCATCTAAATGACTGAGAGCAAAAGCTGTTCAAATATCATGTTGCACTGTTATACCCTTTCATTCAGATGGCAGCAGGTTGAGGTGGTGTGTGGATGCTTTGATAAATACTGTTAATGCAAGGAGTGTATAGAATAGAATTTGAACTTGTATAGCACTTTTCATACACACTGTATCCCAAAGTACTTTACAAACACAATGAGTTAAATATTGGCCATGCAGGGACTGTAGAGAAGAACAGAATTTGGATTTATATAGTGCCTGTCATTCACACTGTATAGCAAAGTACTTCAGAAAGAACAGGAGTTGGGTATTGGTGGTGCAGGGATTGTAGCATGGAATATCACTTGGATTTATATAGTGCCTTTTATACACACTGCATCCCAAAGTACTTTACAATGCAAAGCGCTAGATACTAGTAGTGCAGGAACTGTTGACCAGAACAGAATCTGGATTTATACATTGTCTTTCACATACACTATACTTCAAAATACTTTACAAAGCAAAAAGCTAGATACTAGTAGAGCAGGGACGGTAAACTAGAAAAGAATCTGAATTTATATAGTGCTTTCATATGACACTGTATCCCAAAGTACTTTATAAAGCAAGAGCTAGATACTAGTAGTGCAGTGACTGTAGAAAGGAATTTAGATTTACAGTATATAGCACCCCTTCATACACATTACATAAAAAATTTATATTGTCAGCAGAAGGAGACCCCTGGGCTAGCATGTCTGCCCTATTAGGGTTCCCTACCTCCCCCTGCGACCTACTATCCCGGCAGGTTTTCACTAGGGTTGCTTGGATATCCATTTAAAAAAGGATACCTCAGATAACAGCAAAGATAATTCTGATTTTAGGTTTTGAAAAAATACTGCTGAAAAACAGAATTCTAAATCTGATATTTAAAAGCTCCCTCCATCCTGTGTAAACCTCCTGACCTCTCCCTGTTATTAAACCCCCCACCCAAACCACCCAGTAACCCACAATCTACCTCCTTTGGCAAAGCCCACTGAAAATGGGCCCTATGCAAAACACAGGATTGCCTACATGCTGCATATCTGAGACATGTAGACAGTCATAAGTAGGAATGCCTTGAAGCCAGCAGCATTCTTAGAGTGCACGAAAGCCAGTTACGTGGTGGATCCCCCAGTCACATGGGCAGCTATGCACCAGGGCAGGTCGCGGGGAGGGCTGGGGGCATGATCACACTATGCACCATTCATACAGGCGCATAGTACTGCACACAGGTGGCATAGGCTGGGTTGGATATGGCAGGGGGTAATGCTGCCATAATTGCTGTACATGCTGCGCAGCACATGGAACCCCCACCCTGTACAAGCAACCAGTTTCAACCCCCAACAGACCACCACCCTGGTCCCATATGCCAGCCCACGCACCCCAGCACACATCTGTGCCCATCCCCATATCAGCAATACCCCTGGATAAATCCGTGCCCCATCCCCATAAATGCAGACCTCCCTGACACATCAGAGCCCCGTCCTTGTATCAGCAGAACCCCCCAGAACACATCCTTGCTCTGTACCTATATGTGTGCACACCCACACCCCTAACAGAGAAACATAGAAACATAGAATTTGACAGCAGATAAGGTCCGCTAGGCCCACCTAGTCTGCCCATTTCCCTACCTAATGGATAAGCTGCAGATCGTAGTTAACCATCAGCCTACTTCCTCCTATCCCCACTAGAATAGCCTTATGTCTGTCCCATGCATTCTTGAATTCCCCCATTGTTTTTGACTCTATGACTTCCTCAGGAAGGCTGTTCCATGCATCTACAACCCTCTCTGTGAAGAAATACTTCCTCACATTACCTCTGAGCCGTCCCCTCGCTATCTTCAAATTATGTCCCCTTATTCTTGCACATCTCTTTTTTTGAAAGATGCAACCCACTTGGACTTTGTTGATTCCTTTGAGGTATTTGAAAGTTTCAGTCATGTCCCCCCTCTCCCTCCTTCTCTCGAGGCTATACATATTAAGCTCCTTTAGTCTTTCTTCATATGTCTTCAGGTGCAGACCCTGCACCATTTTGGTTGCCCTCCTCTGGGCAGCCTCCACCCTGTCTATGTCTTTGCAGAGATGGGGTCTCCAGAACTGTACACAGTACTCCAGATGTGGTCTTACCAACTTTCTGTACAGAGGGCCAACAGCTTCCTGTTTTCTACTGGTGGAGCCCCTCATACAGGACCCAGCCCAGTACAGCATGGCCAGACCACCCCCAACCTCCAATCCCGGCTCCTCTGACCATCATTGGTGGTCAGTGCCCCCCCCACAGCACCGACAACACCACCCCCCATCCCCAGTATTTGCACGTTGGTGCCGCAACTATGGATGGCCAGTGGCACATCCCTCCACACACCTCCTCGGCTGCCAGCCATCCAGCTGACGATGGGAGCACACTGCCTTGGCACATCCCTCCACACACCTCCTCCGCTGCCAGCCATCCAGCTGACGATGGGAGCACACTGCCTTGGCACATCCCTCCACACACCTCCTCGGCTGCCAGCCATCCAGCTGACGATGGGAGCACACTGCCTTGGCACATCCCTCCACACACCTCCTCCGCTGCCAGTCATCCAGCTGACGATGGGCGCACACTGCCTTGGCACATCCCTCCACAGACCTCCTCGGCTGCCAGCCATCCAGCTGACGATGGGAGCACACTGCCTTGGCACATCCCTCCACACACCTCCTTGGCTGCCAGCCATCCAGCTGACGATGGGAGCACACTGCCTTGGCACATCCCTCCACACACCTCCTCCGCTGCCAGCCATCCAGCTGACGATGGGAGCACACTGCCTATGTAAAGCAGCATGCTCCCAGCATCAGCTGCACAGCCGGCAGTGAGGAGGTGTGTGCAGGTTTGTGCCACTGGCCATCCATAGCCATGGCACCGCCGTGCAGGTATGGGAGACGGGGAGAGGTGTTGTATGTGACATGGGGGGGCCCCTGCCCTCCAATGACAGGCAGGAAGCCAGGATTGGGGGTCAGGGGTGATTGGGCCATGATGTACTGGGTTGAGTCCGGTATGAGGGGGCTCTGGTTGGGTTGTACGTACGTGTGTGTGTGTGTGTGTGTGTGTGTGTGTATGTGTGTGTGCACATACAGTACATGGTGATGGGGCATGGATGTGTCTGGGGGGTACTGCTGATATGGTGATGGGGCTCTGATGTGTAGGGGGGTTCTTCATTTACAGGGATGGGGCTTGGATGTGTGGGAGGTATTATCACACAGACGGGGATGGGGCACATATGTGTGACAGGGTGGGAGGGATAGCATAGGGGACCAGAGCGGGTGTGCAGTTGTGTTGGGGGGGTGTTGCACATTGGCGCCAGGACCAGGGCAGGTGTACCATTTGGGGGTGGGCATCTGCACACCGAGCATGGCGTGGTGCCACAGGGGTGGGTAACAGGCAGTGGGGACCACTAAACAATGCGGTCCATTCTCGCATTGCCTGGGAGTCTGCTTTAGCGATTCATTTATTTATTTATTTGTTTGTTTGTTTATTTATTTATTTATTTATTTTTATTTCAGATTCAAATTAATACCTTTCAGCCAAGACAGCTCTGTTACAAAGGTTCCAAGTCAGTAGATGCAAACACAACAGTACAATACATAAACTGAGCAAAAAATTACACACATTTAAGATACGTAACAAGAACTGGTCTAAGATTAGGTAATTACATAAGTGCAAGTAGATGATCAACTCTATAACATGATAGGAGTTTAACAGTGGTAAGCTTAATCAAGCAGTAATTTGCTAAATGCAAGGTAGTATAGAGTTAGCAGCCAAAGAGTATTTTTTCCAGAGAGGGTGCCTAGGAAGGGGTAGGAGGGTAGGGTGAAGGGTTGGGATAAAAGGGAGGGGGTAGACATCCATGGCAGGGGTAGGGATTCCATATGTTAGGAAGGGCAGTCACATCAATTAGCTTGAGCCAGGAGGATTCAGAGATCTCTTTTGAAAGGGCCATCCAGAGGATCCACTCTGGTACCCAGGGCAGGCATCTGATTAGCTGCCCGCCTGGGTCTACTGCTCCACCTCATCTGCCTTCCATGCACCTGCATGCCAGGTGGTGCTGGGTCACAGCCAGGTGCCCTGCAGGTGCATCCGGTAGTGAATACCAAGCATTCTGTGCCTGTCCATGGTCAAGGAGCTACGTGGGTGGGGTACGCGCCTCTGGTGCTTACTTTCCATCCATTAGTGCATAGGCACCAATGTTATTAAACTGTAGTCTAAGAGGTCTGTCTGCTCCTTATATTAACAAACTCTGGCCAGAGCCAATAGGGTTGTGAAGCGCTGCCAAGTAACAAAAAGTTAGACATGCGCGTAGAAAGTATTCAATGCCCGGGTGTAACTTGGCCATATGTTGTAGGTGTTGCACTAAATTTTCAACATGGCCTATTTTGGACCCCTCCTCATGAACAGTGCCAGTGCCATTTTGTTCAATTGTCCTGAAAGGTGATTGCGCAGACCAAACGCTCTTTTCTGTACCACAGGTGTGAAAATACAGTTTGGGCAGGTTGTGGAAAATGACAGCTATACTGTTGTGAAGGAGGTGTACAAAAATGGCAATGTTTAAAATGTGAAGTAAGAACATTAAAAATTAGTGACGTTAGGAGCGTGCATAGAAACTGCACAATGCACACTCATAACACAGTCATTTTGTGGAATTTTTCACCAAATTTGCAACATGGGCTTTTTGGGATCCCAACTCATGAACAGTTGCACTGTCATTTTGCGACTCAGTCCCGAAAGGTTATTCCATGCAGTGACCACAAAATCACCTTTCCAGGCTGAGTAACAAAATGACAGTGACAGTTTTCACGTGGTGGGGTCCCAAGACCCCCATGTTGAAAATTTTGGGCAAAAATTCCAAAAAATGGCTGAGATATGAGCATAAGTTAAAAATCCCATTGAATGGCTGTATAGCACGCATACCTTGAATTCTTCAGTTCGTGGCTGGGCTTTACAGAGTGCAGACGTGTCCCGGTCCAGAGAGGATGACAGTGCCGAGCTCCAGAGGTAAGTAAGGTGTAAGGGGGGGTGGGAGGTGGGTACTCAGTGGGAGGGTGGGGAGGGACCACAGTGATGATGAGGGACCGTTTTCAGTTTTGCAGGGAAACAAACCAATGAGGGACTGTTTTCTAATTTACAGGACAATTTTTTAACATTTAGGTACACTGGGGTGGGCTCCCAGTGTGCCACATGGGGGAAACAAACTGATGAAGGACCATTTTCTAATTTACAGGACAATTTTTAATCATTTAGGTACACTGGGGTAGGCTCCCAGTGTGCCATATGAAAACCGATATGGGGGACGGGCACCCTGATGTCGGGCATCTGTAGGCAGGAGGCACCAGTACAACAACACAATGAGGGACAGCAGAAATAGTGTGGCTGTTATTCCATAAGCCGATCATGGCAGAGGGCTTTCAGCTACATTAGGCTTTTGGAAGGATACTTCCAAAAGTCCAATGGACGAGGTTGTGAGATTGGCCATTTTCAGAGCTAAAAAGCTCCCACAAAACGGCTGTAGGCTCCTCCCACAGCCCTAAAAATATAGGAAGTGCAGCGATAAAGGTTAAGAAACCGTACTTTCCCCAGGTAAGTGCAGCTGTATCTCAAAAAGCACTAGTTGAAGTGGCAAACCCATGCTCATGATTCAATTAAAGAGCCTCCTACCTAACACACACACTAGCTCCAACCCGACTTCCATCACAACACCCAAAGTACTAGCAGCAGTAAAAGGAATTACATTATTATTAAAAGCAGTCCCACGTCAGAGTGACTGGTGCTCATCTTCATTCTGGTAGGTATATATGAAAATAAGTACTTCTATGAAACATCTGATTCTCCATCAGTTGGCCAATCAGGCATTACTACCACAGGAAGAAGTCACATTTATACACACTGTGAGCTCGATTTTGGAAAAGGCTCTAGATCACCGCAATCTGCAGGGATCTAGGGCTGTGGCAAACTCCAGGTGCATCAGGGACCCTGTGCTGAATTCCGGAAAAAACAAGACTCCCCGTGACAAAATCCCTGCTAGAAACAGAAATATAGAATTTGATGGCAGATAAGCACTGCGTGGCCCACCGAGTCTGACCATTTCCTACCTGATGGATAAGCTGCAGATTCTAGTTAACCAACAGCTTACATCCTCCTACCCCACCCCACTAGAATTGTCTTATGTCTGTCCCATGCATTCTTGAATTCTCCCACTGTTCTTGACTCCACAACCTCCTCAGGAAGGCTGTTCCATGCATCCATAACCCTCTCTGTGAAAAAATACTTTCTAACATTACCTCTGAGCCATCCCCCCTCTATCTTCAGATTGTGCCCCCTTGTTCTTGCACATCTCTTTTTCTGAAAGATACTACCCTCTTGCACTTTGTTAATTCCCTTGAGATGCTTGAAAGTTTCTATCATGTCCCCCTCTCCCTCCTTTCCTCAAGGGTATACATATAAAGCTGCTTTAGTCTGTCCTTTTTTGCCTTCAGGGGCAGACCCTGCACCATTTTGGTTGCCCTCCTCTGAACATCCTCCACTCTGTCTATGTCTTTGCAGGGATGGGGTCTCCAGAATTGCATGCAGTACTCCAGATGGGGTCTCACCAACTGTCTGTACAGAGGGATAACAACTTCCTGTTTTCTACTGTTGATGCCTCTCCCTATGCATCCTAGTATCCCCCAGCCCTCCTTACTGCCTTCTCACATTGCTTGCCCACTTTTAGGTCATCTGGTTTAATTACTCCTAGGTCTCTTTCGATTTTAGTTGTTATTATCTCACCCCCCATTGTGTACTCTGCCCCGACGTTTTTGTTTGCCAGATGCATTACCTTGCACTTCTTTGCATTGAATCTGAGCTGCCATATAGTTGACTATTCCTCCAACCTTGCCAAGTCCCTTTTCTTCCTTTCCACCCCACCTTGTGTATCAATCCTGCTGCAGATCTTTGTGTCATCTGCAAAGAGACATACTTTCCTTCCAGGTGCTCTCCAATGTCACTTATAAAGACATTAAAGAGAACCAGTCCCAGTACCGAACCCTGTGGTACCCAGCTAGTTACCCTCCTTTCTTCACTGTGGACTCTGTTTACTATTACCCTTTGCGTTCTGTTGTCCAGCCAATTTTTTATCCAGGCTACCACCTTGGGACCCACTCCAAGGCTGGCTAACTTGTATATTAATTGTTTGTGTGAGTATGTCAGATGTATTGCTAAAATCTAGGTAGGCCATATCCGCAGTCCCTCCCTGGTCTACTACTTTGGTCACCAAGTCAAAGAAATCTATTAGGTTCATCTGACATGACCTTCCTGCTGTGAAACCATGCTGCCTTGGGTCCTGTGCCCTACTGGCCTCTAGGTACTCATCAATTCTTTCCTTTCCTTCTTTCCATCATTTTCCCTACCACTGAGGTAAAACTAACTGGTCAGTAGTTTCCTGATTCTGCCCTGCTCCCACTTTTGTGAAGTGGAATCACATCCGCCCTCCTCCAGTCCTCAGGTACTATCCCACTCCCATGGGCTAGTGCCAAAAATTTGGCAGACCTATGGGACCTGTCACAGGGATCTGGTCCCCCCAACCTGGCACAATAGTAGAGGGGACTGGATGATGGGGGGAGGGTAAATCATGCTTGTCAGGATGTATCTGGGGGCAGAAGGGCATGGAGATGTCATAGGGTGGTTGGGGAGAAGGTGGACATGCCAGGAAGTGAAGTGGCAACAGCACAGTTTCCATTAATATAACTATACATCCAATAGGCTGGTACTGGGAAGAGGTTAATCCAGTGGCAAACAGTGCCCAGAGCTGGTGCTGCTGCAAGGTCTTTCACCACCTAGAGCCATGGCACTGGTTGTCCCTGGACCCCCCGGTACCAGCCCATTGGGTTTATAGTTATAATAATGGCACAACCGTGGGGTGCCACATTACTCCCTGGAAGGCCCAAATTCTACTGAACATCACTCTGGCAACACATGTCCCGTCTGCCCCTAGACCCCACTTTCAGGCCCCCCCCCAATTTACCACCTTGTGTAGCAGTGGAGCAAGGGCTTAAACCACCTCCTGGCTGGTCTTTCTTGAACCACTTGCTGTGCCCATGGCAGGCCTTACAAAATCCCTATAATGGGGATGTTGCAGCCCAACTGTGGCACATGCCCCCTTGCAATCTGGCACACCACCATATTGTGTGCAAGGATGGTGCACAGCCACTTTGGCACAAGGGGTCCCAGGTGGGACACAGCCAATGATAGAAAATTGGGAATGGCACAAAATGTGACACAGGGAGTCACTTGCATCAATTCTGATTAATGCAAGCTCTTTGCATCACTCTGGGGCTTTGCAAAATTGAGCCCCATATCTCAAAGTGCTTTACAACGCAAATAGTTAGATGCTGGCAGTACAGGGATTGTAGAACAGAATTTGGTTCTATACAGCACATTTAGACACACTGTATCTCAAAGTGCTTTACAGGGCATATTGTTAGATACTGGTAGTGCAGGGACTGTAGAATAGAATTTGGTTCTATATAGCACATTTATTCACATTGTATCTCAAAATGCTTTACAAAGCCAATAGTTAGATACTGGCAATGCAGAGGCTGTAGAATGGAATTTGGTTCTATATAGCACACTTGTATACACTTCGTATTAAAGTGCTTTACAAAGATTTGATCAAATGCAGCTGAAGCAGTCAGTTGCACTGAACTGAGCTCCTCAGCCACCACCCCCCCAGCAAAGGAGGATTTTCTAACTGGTTAAAAATAGCAATTTTTTTATTTAATTTAATTTTGATTTATTTGAATAAAACAAATTTCATATGAGTCTGAATAAAATCTAACCACTTTCAGCAAATTTATTTTAAGCACAATCACCAGTTCCTGACATCGCAGTTGTGACATCATCTCATTTCAAGTTCATGGTCTCTCAGTCCAGCTCAACAAACTCCACAATGATGGCTGAAAACAGAGAAATGGAAATAGAAATCTTCAGAGCTGAACAAAAAAAATTGGAAGAGGGTGAAAGCAATCCATAAAACAAGCTGGACTTCCAGAAATAAGTAAGCAATAAGACAATGGGGTGTGCAACAAACAGTTCTAATGCATGGCTAGGAGGCACAGTGAGGCACAATGCCGCAGGCTGAGTGCCTCCAGCTCCCTAGCCATGCATTAGAACTGTCCAATGCACACCTTGAAGTGTCTTATTGCACTTATAAAATAGGTTTCTGTAATTTACATAACTGTAAAAATCTAAAGTTTTATGTTTAAATAGTAAAATGTTCAAATGTTTAAATTATTTTGATGTAAACAGTTCCTCTGCCTGAAAGTGACTGTATTTTTTTTTTTTGCCCCTTTGGACTTTTGTCCCACTGTGGCCACCGTAGTTGAAGATGATAGTTAAAGCAGGCTGGTGTATAGTTATAACATGATCTTGAATCTCTCGCCACATGCATATCTTGAACCCCCAAAACAGACCAGCATGTTCTTTATTGTTTTTTTGAAATTAGTATGTCTGTATTTTTTGCCTTTACCCCAGTTGCACCGTAAGCGCTGGTGAGGAGCCAATAAGGAGTGAGCAAGTGTGTGTGAACCAGTGAAACAGGAAACACAAGTGCAGCACAGCAGCAGCTACAGGTATGTCATTTGAAAAGAAAGCACACAGAAATAAAAAAAAAATTTAAACCAGGTTCCATTTGGTGCAGCAAAGGACTGCAACGTCACTCCTTCCAGTGAGTGTAAAGGCTAGGTGAGCAGGAGCAAGCGGACAACTTCCCAAGGTGTTGAGTGAAAGTGAGCGAGTGAACTGTCAGTCTGTTTTAAACAAACAAAAAAAGCAAGATGAGAAAAAGATGTGATTGCCTGAAATACTACAGAGGAATGTGGTATTTTTCAGAAATAATTTTTCACAAGTAAGTTGCTCTGTTTTTGTGTTTGTGTGCAATGTAGTTGTTCTGGGTAAGAATGAGGAAAAAATGGTGACTATTTCATTTTTGAAAATTCTGAGGCTTGAGTATTTTGAATAGGGACTGCATCTTGCTTAGCTGCACTAGATTTGAGCCATATGTTAGACATTTCTAACGCACAGTTACCAACCAGTCACATTTTTTAAAAACCTTTGTCCATTTTATAAATACAGTTGAAACTGAGGTAGTCTGCACAGTCCTTCACTCACAAATGGACAAACGTACATTACAAATGGATTCCCTTCACAGCATGATGGCAGACCTAATTTCTTCATATAAAAAGATTCTTAAAAATAAACAAAAAATATGGATTTCTGATTCTGAGACATGAATTTCTAGTATCAAGAACACAATTGCCAGGGACTCTAAAGAAATCATCAGTAATAGCCGTCAGATTGCCAAGCTGGAAGACTGACAGGAACAGAAGAAATTATCTTCATATTATTGTTGTTCTGGAGGGCTGGGAAGGCACTGACACTATGGGCTGGATTCAGAAAATGAAATGGGACTAAGTCCCACTCGTCAACTCTAGTTGTGGACCGAAATCTCCTCAACTGCAGAAATTTGTGTTCACTACTGCACAGCTGCAGAGATGTTATGCCTGGTCCCACTGGTTATAATATTTTTCAGCAGCTGTGCGAAAAAACACCAGCACAAATCATGGAGCTAGTCATAAACTGACTCCACCTTTGTGAATACCACAGCTGTGAGGAAAAATTGCGGCGCTACAAGTAGCAACCCACTTGTACCAGTTTTATCCTGCAGCTGCGGGATTTGAGGGGGGGGGGATTCTGAATCTGGCCCAGTATTGCTGATCAATGAAATCCTGCTTCATCTAGCTGGTCCAGCCACTGATCATAACGCCTACATTCTGGGAGGACATATAATTCATGAAAGCCAATCCAGAGCAAAGAGACCTGTATTGTGAGGTATTTGAATTTCCAGCAGAAAAACTTCTTTCAAGGAGCTATGCAAGAATTGACATTTCTTGAGTATCAATGACCTTCCATACAACTTCTTAAAAAAGAAGGAGGCTTTCTACACCATGAAGAAAAGACTTAGAGAATTATGTTTAAAATATCCATCTTCATCCCACAACTTAGAAAGTTTGGACACGGGATGATATTAAGTCACAGTCTTGTCTGCAAGCAGTGAAAGAAGGTCTGAGAAAACACCGACCAACTTGACTTTACAAAATTATGAAAACCACAGCTGTCTAATTTTTGGGACAACATGTATGCAGCCTTTGTCTTCCAATTAATCTACAGTTAAAGCTCTTAAGTACTGTAGGTAAGTTTAGTGTAATAATTATTGTAGCCACCACTATTCTCGACATCTCAAGGGTTAAACTGGCTCGTTAGTGTCACTGCACTCCCTTCTATTGGTAAAGCAAACTGATAAGGAATGCATATTTCAATGGATCATGAATTCCAGCAGGTGCAGATGGGATCCATTTCGGGGACCTTACCTGCTGGATTGGAGGGTAACACTTGCTCGGCCTTTCAAGCCAGAGGGGATTCCATTTTACCAACCTTTCACAAGAATGAGCTATTTCACTGGGCAAAATATACTGATCAGGAATGAACAGTTTATGAGAAGTAATTAGAAGGGATTTAAGCAGTATTTCTGGCATGTCAATCTAAAATCATACGAGATGGTGGTAAAGACTCGATTACAAGTTCTGTGCTAGTTTTTGTCATGAATATGCTGATTCACTTTCTATTTTATGGACAGAATAGTTTGCTGCTGATAATCATTAGTGATATTGTTACTGTTTTGTTGCAATGACTGGGGTGCAGAGTCACCGATGGGCACAATTTTCTGGGTTTCTGAGTTTAACATTACAGTTAGGTTTCCAGTCTTGTATTTCAACTGATATTGACATTGCAGTCACAGGGTGCTGTTTGTATTGAGTTCTTTCATATAGGTTCGTATGGAATTTTTTAATTTTCCACCACAGTTTCTTTTAGCAATTTATTTTAGCCAAGGGGGGAGGCACTGAAAAGGAACAGGGAATTCCCAGCCTCCCCCCACAAAACAGGGTAGTTAGCAAGGTTAACACCAAGGTAAAGAGGTCAATAGTAGGCAGGGTATGGTGTAAATGGAGAAAAAGGCAAAGGCACTAAGTACAGTGATGGGGCTAAAAGGGGTAAGGCCATCAAAAAATGGAGAGCGATGAGTAACAAGCTTCCTGAACTAAAGACCTTGATGGAAGTGGGACATCAGGATATCGCATCAGTCACAGAAACCTGGTACACAGAGAATCATGACTGGAATGTCAACATACCAGGGCACACAATCAACAGGAGGGTCAGGAAGGGTAAAAGAGGAGGAGGAGTAGCTCTCTGCATAAGGGAAGGGATTAAAGCAATGGAACTAAAGTGTAAACATGGAGGAAAGTAGGCACTGTGGGTCGCCATAGTAACAAGAAATGGCACCACAATCCACATAGGGGTTGTATACAGACCCACATCTCAGGGGGAGGAAATGGATAAGGAAATGTAGGAGGCGTCCTTAGAATGTCAGAAAAAGGGGAGACATTGTTGATTCAAGACCTGAATATGCCAGATGTTAACTGAAGCACATTTGCTTCAGCCACTTCCAAGAGCAGAGTCATTCTTGATGCCCTACAGGGGGCATGTCTCAGCCAGCAAGTGTTGGAACCTACTTGGACCTGGTACTCTCAAACGGAGATGGTGAAATTATCTCAGATTTAGAAGTGGGTAGCCATCTGGGAACAAGTGACCAGCAGACAGTGTGGTTCATAATAAACACGGCCATAGAATCAAGCCAAACAAAAGCAAGGGTATTGGACATTCAGAGGATTGACTTTGGCAGAATGGGAGAGTGCCTCAGAAAAGCACTAGGAAAAGGGAAGGAAGGAGGGGTGGAGGAACAATGGGACAGAATCAAAACTGCCATCACAGAGGCAACAAGCCTTAGTGTGATGCAAAATAAAACAAAACAAAGGAAAAAAAATAACACTACGGTTCTCAAAAGAGGTGGCAGGGAAGTTTAGGGAGAAAATGATAGCATTCAAAAAGTATAACAAATCACAGAAGGAGCAGGACAGAGAACTCTATCAGTTAAAGCAGAAGGAAGTGGGGAAGGCAGTCAGAATAGCAAAGGCCCAAACCGAGGAAAATGATAGCAAACTCAGTTAAGAAGGATAGAACCTTTTATAGGTACATAAGTGAGCAAAGAAGACCAAGGGAACTATAGTGAGGGCTAATAAAGGGGAGAGGGTGGGCAGAGGGTGACAGTGAAAAGGCAGAGATACTGAACAAATACTTTTGTTCAGTATTTACTAAAGAAGAGGTGGGGACCTACCTAAACCAAACAATAGAAGCACTCTGGATAGGGAGGTTGATATTAGTCCATTCACAGAAGAAAGGTTCCTGAAAGAACTCTTAAAACTCAAGGTGGACAAGGCAATGGGGCCTGATGGGATTCACCCCAGAATTCTAAAAGAACTAAGGGGAGAACTGGTGACACCACTTACTACGCATTTTAACAAATCATGGGAGGATGGTGTGGTACCTGAGGACTTGAGGAAGGCAGATGTGATTCCCCTTCACATAAGTGGGAGCAAGGCAGAGGCAGGAAACTACAGACCTGTTTGTTTGACCTCAGTGGAAGGGAAAATGATTGAATCACCTCTGAAAGAAAGAATTGTTGAGTACCTAGAGGCCAGCAGTACACAGGACTCAAGGCAGCGTGGATTCACAGTGGGAAGGTCAAGTCAGCTGAATCTAATATATTTCTTTGACTGGGTGACCAAAGTAGTAGACCAGGGAAGGGCTGTGGACATGGTCTACAGTATCTAGACTTTAGCAAGGCATTTGACACAGTCCCACACAAAAGAGTTATAAACATGTTAGCTAGCCTGGGAGTGGGTCCCAGGGTGGTAGCCTGGGTAAAAAATTGGCTGGACAACAGGACGTAGAGGATAATAGTAACGGAGTCCTCCAAAGATAGGGTGGTTACTAGTGGGGTACCACAGAAGGGTTCAGTACTGGGGTCAGTCCTCTTTAATGTCTTTACAACTGACATTGCAGAGGGACTGGAAAGAAAAGTATGCATCTTTGCAGATGACACAAAGATCCGCAACAGGGTTGATACACAAGGGGGGGTGGAAAGTATGAGAAGGGACTTGGCAAGGTTGGAGGAATGGTCAAAAGTATGGCAGTTTAGACTCAGTGCAAAGAAGTGCCAAATAATGCACCTGGGAAACAAAACCAAGGGAAGAGTACACAATGGGGGACCTAACAACAACAAAACGGAAAATGACCTGGGGTAGTCATATCAGATGACCTAAAAGTAGGTAGGCAATGTGAGAAGGCAGTAAAGAGGGCTGGGGATACTGCGATGCATAGGAAGGCATCACCAGTAGAAATAGGAAGTTGTCATCTCTCTGTACAGACAGTTGGTGAGACCCCATCTGGAGTATGTGAAGTTCTGGAAAACCCATCTATGCAAGGACATAGTCAGGATGGAGGCAGTTCAGAGGAGGGTAACTAAACTGGTGCAGGAGCTGTACCAGAAACCATACCCAGAGAGAGACTAAAGACGCTTAATATGTATACCCTCGAAGAAAGGGGGTGGAGGACATGATAGAAACTTTCAAGTATCTCAAGGAATCAACAAAGTGCAAGTGGGTATCATCTTTCAGAAAAGAGCTGTGAAAGAACAAGGGGCACAATTTTAAAATAGAGGGGTTTGCTCAGGGGGCAATGTGAAGAAGTATATTTTCATGGAGATGGTGGTGGACACATGAAATAGCCTTCCTGAGGATGTCATGGGGTCAAAAACAGTGGGAAATTCAAAAATGCATAGGACAGACATAAGGCAGTTACAGTGGGGGTAGTAAGAAGTATGCCGTTGGTGAACTAGGATCAAGCAGATAATCCAATAGGTGGGGAAATGGGAGGACTGGGTTGGTCAAGCGGTCCTTATCTGCCATCAAAGTCTATGCTTCTATGTTTCTTTTACCTGGGTCACACCTGGAAATGAGTCTCTGCCCAGTGTGCCTTTCCCGGTCACCAATTTTAAATAAACAAATACATTTAATTTTACTTGTACTGTAATGTTTAATCCTCTGTTCTTGCTATTTATATCCACATTATTGTAAATGAACATTTCCGTGATGCCATTTATTTCTTGTCTTTTCATAGTTATATTCAATAATGTTGTGTTGTGGTCACTGTTGTATAATGGTCTCAATATGCATTCTGCTATGTTTGTTTTCTGAAGTGAGTAGGATGTTTTATATTTTGTCTGCTCTTGTTTGTCATTTGGTTTATGGTTCCACACTCAGAATGCGTCAACATTAGGATGCCGAGTCATTAGGGGGCCAATCTGCAATGTCGCCTACCACTGTTTTTGCAGGGGGATTCCAACTCCGGGGGGGGGGCGGGTGGACCTCAGGGAGGGGGCAGCGAATTCTGATTTTGGTGCCCTAATAACTCCATGCCCTAATGCTGGTGTCCTGAAGCACTGCAGTGGTATACATGTTGTTTAACTGAAGTCGCTCCATAGTATTTTGTAGTTTTTCACAGCCATGTGCTTCACTGTATTGTTTTCCCAATTTATGTCTCTAGTCCCCCGTGAAGTCAGTTTCTTTACTTTCAAGTGAGATTTCTATTTCTGCAAGAGTTTCTGTTATAATATTTTAAGCTTGGAGCCAGGTGGTCTGTAACATAACCCTATGGCCACTGCTACTGTTGTATTCTCTGTGACATTACTCATATAGGACCCAATTTCAAGTCACATGGCGCAAGTCATGGGCGTATGAGAGTTTTGCCTTTGCGGCGCTATGCCAAGGACCCTGTGCCTCATTCCAAACAGGCAGGGACCCGGCATCTACAACCCATTACTTGCAGCAGCTGCAGTCTTGCACCATGGGAATGGCACAATGGACCTGGGAGCCACAAGTCACAGCCCTAATGTAGCAGCCCCCACAGAGCCTTCTGCCCGTACCCTCCACGCCATCTCCTGGGGCCTTGGGGCCAGGTGGCACTAGCACATGGGGGCACAACACAAATCAGACCCTGGGCCCCCCCTGAAAATTGGGGGTTGAGGAGCAGCACTGTGTTGGGGGGCTGTGTGGAGCACTGCAATGTGTCCTCCACAGAGCTGCAGGGGGCATCCATCAGTTTGCCAGGACAGATGCCCCTTAGACCACCTCCATGCTGGTCTAACCTGCAGTGCCATTGAGCATCTTGGAATAGTGTAAGTTGGTTACAGCAGCTTCCCTTTTGGAATAGGGCGCAGGTGCTGTCGTAACCCACCCTTGTGTCATGCTGCAGTGGGTTGCGGGCATAGTGGGTGGTGGAGCCCACCTTTGGTGCAACCCGCATGTGCTACGGTGCAAGCCACCTCCTGGAATCGTGACTTGCGGAACGCATAGCTAGGTGCACTCATGCCATAGAGTCTTTTCCGAATCACCTTGTGCCATAATGCAGGTGTTTTGGGATCAGGCTCATGGTTTCCATTTGGGCATCATGAAATGTATGTTGTTATCTATGGAGTTGTTAAAGTGTCAGCAGGTGGCATTGAACAGAGACAATGCTTTAGGTACATGTGTTTCCACAAGTCAGTAAGTCAGTGCACTCTAGTGGTTAGCTGGGATATTGCAAGAGACAAGCTAATGTACAGTGATGTCCGTGACTATTCTTCATGGTTTGCACCTTGAGATAGTGATATGACACTTGACATCACAACACTTTTACTACAGAGACTCCATGGATGGTTTCTTATTGCCACTTTACCCAGCTTTTACATTCCTCTATAATGGCAATTTAAATGTATGACTGTGCAAAATGTACGGACATGGCTTCAACCAAACGATCACAGCATTCCAGAATTTCACAAAGGTCATGAAATTCAACTTTAATTACTGATGTTAATTCAGAATCTTTAGCTGGTTATAATTTGATCAGCATTTGAGCAAGAGAGTGCAGAGCTGGCAGAGAGCTTCTTTTTTTTCCATATTGTTTTTTCTCTCTCGGTTGGCAGCTTGTCTTTGAGGGAAACATAGAAACATAGAAGTTGACGGCAGATAAGCACCGCAAGGCCCATCCAGTCTGCCCATTTTTTCTACTGTATGAATGTGCCATAGGTCTTTACTCTGTCAATGGAGTATCTACTGTATTCATACTCATCTGTATTGATCCCTTATTCCTATCCCATTCCTGTCTGAAGTCCAGCACTGTATTCATATCCACCACTTCCTGAGGTAGGCCATTACATACATCCAACACCCTTTCTGTGAAAAGAACTTCCTCATGTTACCCTTAATTGGCTTCCATCTAATCTCATGCTGTGGTCCTCTTGTCCTGCTGTTTTCTTATAAAGAAACATGCTAGACCCTTTCACCTTGTTAATGCCCTTAAGGTGTTTGAATGTTTCAATCATATCACCTCTCTCCCTCCTTTTGCTCTAGGGTATACATATTGAGTTTATACACCTGTTTACAGAGGTAATCATTGATCATATCCCTCACTCCTCCTTTGCGCTGGGGTATACATATTGAGTTGATACACCCTGAGCTGCAGTTGTCTCAGCCATTGCCTGCCTCTGGCGTGACTTCCAGAATTACTTCCAACATGCAGGTCTTCAGCATGGCAGTGTGATTCTCCACTGCTGGCCATGGAGTTCGCTGCAAAGCCCAATATTTAGATTCCATGAACCGAACAAAACTGATGATATTCCTTTCCTAGTTTTAAAGTTATAGTTGTAAAATTCTGCAGATTCCATAATTACGAAATGTAATTTTAAAATGTCTGAATGTTTAGGGGCTTATGTCTCAGTCAACATCAAAGAGAGAAATTTGGCACACCTCTGTATGAACCTTTGTGGAGTTACCATACCAAATTTGACACAATGTGGATAAACACTTTTACATTAGATGGAGATAACTGAAATCACAATTCTGGTGAAATTGCATAAAACTGGCATGGGAATTTCACAGAATTTCACAGATATGAAATCATAATTCACCAGAATTTTGCCAGCAGAAGACAAATCTCACCCAGTCCTACTTGGCTAAGTTGAAAGAAAGAGTTAAATAGTATCATTCCTGTGGATATATAGCTATATGGAACAAGATTTGAGACATTTATTTGGTTACTATATTGAAATACAATATGAACTAGTACAGTTCAAAATTATTCACTATCCCAACAGTGTTAAGTGATTAGGGTTAGAGTTTGTATTAAAAGCACATTATTAAGCCAGCCTGGTGGTGCTGAGGTGGAGGTGCTGGATGCCACACCTCCCACCATGCTGGCAACCCGGGTTCAGGAATGGACTCAGGCCACCGGGGGTTGGAGGAGGGAGAAGGATCGGGTGTCCCAACGTATGCTCTTCTCCTTCTGGGGTGGGTTCCTGGGGTGCCTTCGAGCACCCAATGCACCTATGCCTGTGGAGGGGAGGATGTCATGGGCACTTGACAAGGCCATCTGTCTGGACTCTCGTCCTGCATGCTGACACCCTCAGGGGAAGGAGGGACCAAGGGAGAAAAATGGAAAAAAAAAACCTCTCGTTCTAAGATGACGACCGATCCAAACCTCCGATCTCCTACCCAAGGGCAGACCCCGTTGTGCAGGCACTCCTAAGAGAGGAGTAAGAAAGTGGATAGTGGAGTAAGCCTGGCTCTCTAGGGGCAGACTCCATGGGGAACGATCTAAGGGGGGGTTGATCAGGCCTGAAGGAGTGGAAAAAGAGGGCAGGCAGGGATAAAAAGAATGTAAAAAAAAAAAAAAGCACACCATAATGAGAAACAAATTGTGCTTATCCTCATCTCCAGATTGTAAAGTGTTTTGGATTACATTTTGTATGAAAGTTACTACATAAAAGAGAAATAATGTCCCATCTCTCATTGGATAGAAACATAGAAACATAGAATTTGATGGCAGATAAGGCCGCTTGGCCTACCTACTCTGCCCATTTCTCTACCTAATGGATAAGCTGCAGATCCTAATTAACCAACAGCCTACTTCCTCCTACCCCCCACTAGAATTGCCTTATGTCTGTCCCATGCGTTCTTGAATTTCCCCACTGTTTTGGACTCCACTACCTCCTCAGGAAGGCCGTTCCATGTATCCACAACCATCTCCATGAAAATATACTTACTCACATTACCTCTGAGCCGTACCCCATCTAACTTCAAATTGTGCCCCCTTGTTCCTGCACATCTCTTTTTCTGAAAGATGCTACCCTCTTGCTTTGTTGATTCCCTTGAGGTACTTGAAAGTTTCTATCATGCCTCCCCCCTTTCCTCGAGGGTATACATATTAAGCTCCTTTAGTATCTCTTCGTATGGCTTCTAGTGCAGACCCAGCACCATTTTAGTTGTCCTCCTCTGGACAGCCTCCATCCTGTCTATGTCCTTGTGGAGATGGGGTTTCTAGAACTGCACGCAGTACTCCAGATGGGGTCTCGCCAACTATCTGTACATAGGGATAACAACTTCCTGTTTTCTACTGGTGATGCCTCTCCCTATGCATCCCACTATCAAGCCAGCCCTCCTTACTGTTTTCTCACATTGCCTACCTACTTGTAGGTCATCTGATATGACTACCCCAGGTCCTTTTCCATTTTTGTTGTTGTTAGTATCTCACCCCCCTCCCCATTGTGTACTCTTCCCCTGGGTTTTGTTTCCCAGGTGCATTACTTTGCACTTCTTAGCATTGAATCTAAGCTGCCATATATTTGACCATTCCTCCAACCTTGCCAAGTCCCTTCTCATCCTTTTCACCCCACCTTCTGTAACAACCCTGTTGCAGATCTTTGTGTCATCTGCAAAGAGACATACTTTTCCTTTAAGTCCCTTCACAATGTCACTTATAAAGACATTAAAGAGGACCAGTCCCAGTACTGAACCCTGCAGTACTCTGCTTTCTTCAGAGTGAACTTGTATACTATTACTCTCTGTGTCCTGTCATCCAACCAACATTTTACACAGGGTACTACCCTGGGACCCAATTTCAGACTAGCTAACTTGTTTATTAATCTTTTGTGGGGGACTGTGTCAATTACCTTGCTAAAGTCTAGGTAGGTCTTGTCCACAGCCCCTCCTAGGTCTACTGGTTTGTCACCCAGTCATAGAATCTATTAGCTCATGACATGACCTTCCCGCTGTGAATCTATGCTGCCCCACTGGCTTCTAGGTACCCAACAATTCTTTCTTTCAGGAGTGATTCCATCATTTCGTAAGTAGCTGCAAAAACCAGCTCAACCCAGGCACAGGTACAAGAAAGTACACCAGCCCCTGACAGCATTGTGAAAAGCTTGAAAAAAGTAATGTACATTCAACTCCATCCCATTTTCATTACTACTTCCTATATTTTCAGTAACTTATTCCAAATGTTCTTTATTACTGAAAACAGTTGCATGAAAACAAGATCCCTGTCACCTAGTCTATATCTACTGCTCGCTTCTCTACATGACATCATAATTCACTGATTATGACATCATAATTATCTCCACAGCAACATATTTTGATGTCATAAACAGAATTCTGATATCAAGTGTAGGCAGGCAGCCCGAGCTAAATGGCAGAGATACTGTATTCATGCAAATACCATTAATAATAAGGAAATAAGGCTGAGATTTACAGAACAAAATACAAAATATAAGCTACAGTTATGCCCGATTGTTAAATATTTTTCAAAGTTGTCTCAGCTGTGTCAGGAGCTCTTTAATCACAAAGCAAGCAATAATACCAGACAGGGTGGGTGGTATTGGGCAATACTGGACTGCCCACTGGGGTAATGAGGCCCATCACCACAGGCGGAGGGCCTTTTAGCCCCTGGAAGGTCCAGTATCGCCCATACAGTCCACCCTGGATGTAATTATTGCACTTAGAAAATGGGCAATTATGTATGTTAAAAAAACAACGTGACTGTCTAAATGCTAAAAGTTGCTTATTTAGTGACAAAATAATTCCTCC
Source organism: Neoceratodus forsteri (assembly GCA_016271365.2). Classification (NCBI taxonomy): domain Eukaryota; kingdom Metazoa; phylum Chordata; order Ceratodontiformes; family Ceratodontidae; genus Neoceratodus; species Neoceratodus forsteri. The sequence continues at coordinate 81,670,635 of CM057455.1, forward strand.
TCAGTATTAGAATGCTGTTTTTTTACTAGGCCGTTCTGAGGACTAGGGAGCTCACTGTCATGGTTACCCCTCCCCATATACAGAGACACAGACAGACAGACACACACACACACACACACACACACACGCTGTAGCCGATTACAGTACCTGTATGAGTGGCATAAAATTCACTGGGATTTAGAAACTGCAGTCTCCATGAAGTGCAGGCTGTACAGTTCTGAGCCCTCATGTCTGAGTGAGAGACACATCCCAAGAGAACAGATGAGCAGCTTTTAATATTCTGTTAGGGAAGAGCAGCAGGGTTGAGTTGGGGAACCTTTACTCAGCCAAGTGTTTTCAGCTCCAAGCCAAAAAAAAACAAAACAGAAGTGAGGGTAGCCGTGTGACAGAGATGGGGAATTCTCTTGAGTCTTTTTCCAGCCATTAAAATTGAAAGACACCGGTAGGCAGGACAAAAAAAAAAAAAAAACAAGTGATGGGAACCATTTAATTGTGCACCTCTCCCCTCTTTCAAGTGCTTGTTGACACCCTTTGCCAGCTGTAACCTAGGGAGGATGGACATTTTGAGACAGATTTATTGGTAGACACGGGAGAGAATAAACAAAATGCTTGCAGTGCACTACAGGTTTAACTGCTTCCAGAAAGCCAATCTGTGCTCACGAGTCACTACAGACGCGCTGCTGGTTAGTGCGTTTTACTACATCAAGCGGCTTTTGGCGAAGTGGGGGATGGAAGTAGGTTTGTCCCATTAAAGTAAAGCATTACCAGCCTGCAGTTTGGATGAAGAGCAGAAAATATATCTGCCAGAATGGTTAGAGGACAGCGGGAGGAATGTTTTTTACAAGGGCAGAGATTATGACACAGCGCGAGAGAGGGGTCAGGAAAGTGTTTGCTTTCGAAATGGTTGCAGCTTTGAGGAATGAAAGATTATCTCTCTTCCCCTGGCTGTAAAACTAAATAGTGGATTGTGTTCTTTCTTTTTTTTTTTACATAAATGCAACAGGCATCAAACTAAGGAGCTTTGGGGAAGGGGGAAGGAACAGTATGTCTAGCTAAGCAAGACAAAAAAATGGCAGCTATTTCAAATTCAAATGAGGGGGTTTTAGCCAATTGGAACTTAGGGTGGGCACTTGAATATTTCAGTGGTGAAGGGGCACTGGGACAGGCACTTTTTATTTCTTGGGCATCTATTAAAAATTGATGTACTCCCCTGGCAATGGTACTAGCCAGTCAGTTGCCAGGAAATAAAATACTCATTTTCTAATAAGTAGTAAAGAACACCAAAAGATACATCCACCGTGCAGGCAAACAAACCTCTACCTTTATTCTTTACTCTTTGTTTGCCTGCACTTGTGGATATATCGTTAGCTCTTTACTATTTATCTGTGAATAAAGCTGATGTATTTTTCATACCTGTGCCTGGTTTGTGGTGGGTTTTGCAGCTACTTCCTGTTCAGTTCATTCTGAGCACACCCTTTTCTGGTGGAGCTGTTTTGCCTCTCTTGTTATTGCATCATTTCCTACCACTGAGGTCAAGCTAAGAGGTCTGTAGTTTCCGCCTCTGCTTTGCTCCACATTTGTGAAGGGAATCACATGTGCCCTCCTCCAGTGCTCAGGTACCACACCATCTTCCCATGATTTGTTAAAAGGGTAGTCATAGGTGTCACTAATTCTCCTCTAAGTTCTTTTAGTATTCTAAGGTGAATCCCGTCAGGCCCATTGCTTTGTCCACCTTCAGTTTTAGGAGTTCTTTCAGGACCCTTTCTTGAGTGAATGGACTGGTATTGACTCCTCTATCTGGAGTATTTCTACTGCTTGATTTAGGTACCTCCCTTCTCTTTTTGTGAATACTATATAAGTATTCATTCAGTATCCTGCTTTTCACTGTTACCTCTGCCCACCCACTGTCCACTTTATTAAGCTTCACTATCCCTCCCTTGGTCTTTCTCTGCTCCCTAATGTACCTGTAAAGGTTTATTCCTCTTCTTAACCGAGATGGCAATCTTTTCTTCAGTTTGGGACTTTGTTATTCTGACAGCCTTCGCTGCTTCCTTCTGCTTTAACTGGTACAGTTCCTGTCCTGCTCCTTCTGTGTTTCCTTATACTGCCTGAATGCTATATTTTTCCCTTAGCTTCCCTGCCACTTCTTTTGAGAACCATAGTGTTTTATACCTTCTTTCTGATTTGTTTACTTGCTTCACCAAAGGCTTGTTGCCTCTGTGTGCAGTTTTGATTTTCCCTATTGTTCCTCCACCCCTCCTTCTTGCCCATTTGATAGTGCTTTTCTGAGGCATGCTCTCATTTTGCCAAAGTCAGCCCTCCTAAAGTCCAGTTCCCTCACTTTCATATGGCTGACTCTATGGCTATGTTTATTGTGAACCACACTGTTTGGTGGCCACTTGTTCCCAGATGGCTACCACTTCTAGATCTGAGATCCTCTCTCTGACCCCGTTTGAGATTACCAGGTCTAAGATTGCTCCCTCCTGAGTGGGTTCCAACACTAGCTGTCTGAGGCCTGGACCAAGTTTATATGAGAATGTTTGGCCAGCAGTTTCCCAGGCAGTTCCCAGCTGGCCATTTGGTGTTGAGGTATGAGAGATCTCTCTGGTGTGGGAGACCTTGGTTCAGAGTTAGGTGGGTGGGAGCAATTGTTTTTAAATGAGTTATTGTACATAAACTTTTTCATTTTTCCTATTGTGCCGCTTGATATTTTTGCTGTAGGGTCCATAGCCCTCCTGAATGTTGTCCCCCATTACTGGTGATCGCTCCCTCCTGAATAACCCTCCCAAATGTTCCATTGTACCCTGCATCAAGCCCACCTGCAGTTGATTATAATTATAATAGGGAAGTGGGGGGCAAGTCCCACATAGGTGGTACCTATAAATATTACTACATATCATGCCTGTAAGGGATTCTTTTGGTCCTTCGCTGTTAATATATGCATTGAAATGCATGTCACCATTATTGAAATCAGCGATGTGCACTCACTGTTTTGCAATCACTGATATGAAACGGAACAATTTTTTTAATTCTGTGTGTTAACCTGTAACTGTCTTATCCGCAAGGTTAACATCACTAAACAAACAACAAGCTCTCTCCTTTTTTGTAACTTTTTCTACTTCTCCTATGGGCTTGTGCTTGTTCTCAGTACAGGGGTGATCGGCCAGGAACATTGCGGCTCTACCACACTTCAGCACTGTTTGAGCTGAGGGATGCTTTCACTTCTGGCTTTGGAAATGAGCAAGATACAGTTATAATGTCTTGAACAGATGAGTCTTTTAAACACTGATATATTCATACTGTTATAATTTTGTTATCCTACTTACTTTTACTAGTTTAAGTGCCCATGCCAAGTGTGAAACAAGTGTGCTAGGAGGGGGTGAACAAGCGGGGGAGAAAGAAGGGACAGTGAGTGATCAAAATTGTTGATATGGGGAGGGATGCCAGCAAAAGTTACCAAAGTAAATGGAAGAAATCAATCTGTTGGATTCCATATTAAAAATGGACAGCCTAGGACTGCATGGGGGAAGGCAGATCATGTAGGTATGTTAAGTTCCATTTTATGTACAGCTGCTGCATGGAGAATAAAAATATGACTGATATTTAAAAGATGAAAATTCCATATGCCCATAGTTATGAAATGTGCTGTGTCCAGGTTGGCCAGGACTTGTTTTAAGACATTGGCAGTACTATCTTAATGCCACGGCTAAAACTAAGTCTCAGCAAATTAGAAGGCAGGGATTTTCTCACTCATTTTATATTCATCAGCATAACATCCTGCTTAGTATTTTGATGGTTTCCACTTCCTCCTGAGTCAGTCTATTAACCACAACTAGTGCACTTACTACATTGCATTAAGTAACTGTAAATTTGATATAATGTATGAATATTTAATTGTGTGAGACTGTTTTGGAATAATGTTGTATGTGTAAAGACTTTCTGATGATTGTGCTTTTACATTTTTGTAATGACTATAATACAGTAGTCCAAAAATAAAATGTTCTACTACTATTACTTACTAAGGTAAAAACAAATTTACCCAAGGGGAGATGTTGGATTCTGCAGATCAGAATTAGTGTGATAGGAGCTTCTTGGCAGTTCTGACTAGAGTTGAAATCAGAAACAGCTTTTAGAAAGAGACCCCATTCTTGTTAGCTAAAGAGTGATTGAGGAGATGAGACATGCTATCTCATTGTAAAATGAAAATGTCCCTCTGCCCCCTGTTCTGAGCTGTTTACAGTTGATCAGGAGGTGGACAACAGTATCCTTTCCTAATGCACAAAATAAGGCACACCAGTTAGATTACTTAAAACAATTCACTGCTATCAGTAACCTAACTTAACATACAAACCTCTGCATAGTATTTTTATATAGTACCTAATCCACCTTCCTACCTCTTGTTATGTAGCACTACGACACTGGTGATATCCCTATATTCTGTAGAAGACATTATTCTATATTACCTATTATGAGTGTCTATAATTTACTGTTTCTACTCCAGACTATGAAAAGTGCACAGTAGAAAGAATATACCACAGTATTTGTAGACAGCACCCTGTGAAGAACAGGTAGTATGATCCGGCTCTAGTTTCTAATAGCAAAATGATCTTAATTTTTGTAGCTGCACAACATACTGTATGAGAATTAATTCATATGTGACTTAAAATAATATAATGTGACAGTGACAGTGAGTTAAGGAAAGTGCCCTGTCCAACAAGTAACATGTAACATGTCCAACCTCAGAAAGGAAATTAACCCTGCAGAAGGTCCATAAGAGGGCTACAAAGATGATAGCGAGGTCAGCAGGGTGAGGCATATGAGGATCGGTTGAGGGCACTGAACATGTACTCCCTGGAAGACGGGAGAGAGAGAGGGGACATAATTGGGACCTTCAAGTACTTGAAAGGGATAAATACGGTTGCTAAGGAGAGTCTTTTTAAGCTAAGTGGCAACCATAACATGAGGGGGCACAGTTTTAAGCTAGAGGACTTGTGGTTTAGGAGGGATGTCAGGAAGCATTTCTTCACAGAGAGGGTGGTGGACACTTGGAATGCATTGCCAGAAGAGGTCATCTCATTAAAGACAGTGGGCAACTTTAAGTGAGGCTGCAATAAACATAGGGTAAAGGTAAGGATCAAGGGTAGGAAGGATGGGAGGAGTGGGGAGGGAGGGCAGGGACATTAGCTCATGCTATGGGCCCTGCAATACAAGCAGACTTGAGAGACCAAATGGCCTTCCTCCGCTAGCTTCTTTGTATGTTTGTATGTAAAATGACTTACATTACACATTGTCTGTGTTCTTCTGGCTTTGTGAAGCTGATCGATGGGTTCCCTCCTGGCATATATACAGGCGCAGTCGCACCAATAATAAAATCACCATCTATGAAGTATGCATCAACACTAGGAAGGGACAGCTTACATCCAGGTGAAATGATCTCACAGGCAGAAGAGGACAGCAGTAACAGGGTGAAGACAGCACAGGTGTCATACCTGATGGAGAGACTGCACAACCACAAGTGAGAGGATCAGTGTGAGGAACAGAAATTGACACCATCGGGACCATTAACAAGACAATGATGGCACATGGTACCATACCTGATGGAGACACACTGTGTAACCACGAGAGAGGGTGAGTGTGAAAAAAGGAGACTGACATGGGAAAAGCAGTAGCAGGACTGTGACAGCACATCCTACCACCTGTTTGGGTCACTGCACAACCACAAGAGAGCGCGAAAGTGAGGAACATAGATTAACACAGCAGGATCAGTAACAGAACAGCGACAGCACATGGTAACATACTTGATGGAGACACTGCATACCCACAAAAGAAAGGGTGAGTGTGCAGAAAGATGACTGACACAGCAGGAACAGTAACAGAGCAATGACAGCGCATGGTACCATACTTGATGGTGACACTGCACAACCACAAGAGAGACAGTGAGTGTGAGAAAAGGAGATTAGCACAGCAGGAGCAGTAACAGGACAATGAAAACACATGGTACCATACCTGATGGAGATACTGTACAACTACAAGAGAGAGAGTGAGTGTGAAGGGGTTTAGTATGAATTCACATCTTTATTCTTCCCGATGCTAAACTACCCAACTCCAAACTCCCATTTCACAACTGCCCGCTTAGTTCATAGTACTGCCTCAGCGTGTCCCTGACTGATTAATTTCCCATCAGTACAGAACTTACATTTTTTTTACTGATAATACTAGAAATATAGTTTTAATTCACTAAATAAAGTTTATATTGCACTGTATTGTCTTTTATGTGTTTATCTGTTGAGAGAACAAAGTGCTCCTCGCTTTAATGAATGGTAGACTTTAGCAAATATGGGAAATGGCTCTGACTTTGTTCATTATAATGAAGGAGCACAATATGTCTAGGGAAACTGTCAAGTACATCTGCAGCTATCGCTACTGGGCAAGCAATTTTTCAATTAATTTGTAATTACAGTATGTGCCCAGATCAAGGAGTGTTTCCAATTAGGCAATTACCCAGCTACATATGCACAGCCATTGCATTCGCATTTTCTTGGTAACTTACTTTTTGACAAGCAATGGCGACACCAGCAACACCAACTCAGGAATTACTTCCCCATGTTTGCGAAGTTGTAAAATTGCAGCATGTGCATTGCAGGCTCAGCATTAGTGGCTATCTCTATGTAAAAGAGCAGAATTGCAAAGATTTATTTTATCGGTGCTGTCAGCATAGAAAGTCTACAGGCAATCATGGCCGAGCATCCACGGTGCTTGTCGGTGGGCAACATCACTTGCGGGGTACCACAGACCATAATCATTCCCCAGATGCCAATGATGCTCCTGTGGAAATTGCCATAGCCTCTTTGAAACACTGTGCATTGACCACTCATGACACACCAGCAGAACTCATTCAAAATGAACTAGATAAAAGGTTCACCCTGAAGTTCAGCACAACAAGCCAGGAAAACATTCCCTGTTGCAGGTTGTTAAACATGCTAGAAGGCAAAATAGCATGCCCAAATCTAAAACATTAGAGGAAGTGTGCATACCACAAGAGTTCAGACTAGTAAATGGCCAGTCTTTCCTTGCATAAGATTCTATTTGTGGTAATGAAAAAATATTTTTGTTCACCACCAAAACTAACATTGAGAAGCTAAGTACTGCATCATTCTGGATCATGGACGAACATTCGTACTGTTCCAAATCTATTTCAGCAGTTGTATTCAGTATATGCCCCGGTGGGAACAGGTGAGACATGTAGAATCCTCCTCTTGGTATATGCAATGATGTCTAGCAAATCACATGAATGTTATCTACGAATGCTACAGGTGTAGTGCACAACATGGTGACTTATAACCACTAGCTCTTCCGCTTATTAAATTTTACACATTAAATAAAGTTTGCTTTTAAAATGACAAATTCTTAGAAGGAGAGATGAATTTTACAAACTTGGTCAATTGTTGATGTGGATTTCTTATTGGATTTAAAAGTGAACAAGAGCATCTACTAGTCTGCCATTCTGCGATACAGGTACATTTATATTATATTTTTTACATTCAGTGTATATTGCTGATATTTTTGCTGGTGGGGTATGGATTTAGAGTGTTGTGTGGGTTTTCTTTCCTTGCTGCTATTTGTTGTTGCTTGAGGGTATTGAGTAGTTAGGGATTGTGTAGTCAGTATGAGGGGCAGGATGGGGAAATGCACGTTGGCATAAAAGTTGCCAGGAAATCAATTAGGTTGGGAACTCGGTTACAGGACATTTGAAGTTGGGCACTGTAGAGTCAGGCAGTCGTAAGACTTCCATGTGAAGAAAGGAGACTGACATGGCAGGACCAGAAGCAGAACACTACAGCACATTGTACCACATGTTGGGATCACTGCACAACCACAAGAGAGTGTGAATGTGAGGAAAGGAGATTAACACAGCAGGAGCAGTAACAGGACAGTGACAGTACATGGTACCATATCTGATGGAGACATTGCATAACCACAAAACAGAGGGTGAGTGTGCAGAAAGGTGATTTACATGACAGAAACAGTAACAGAGCAATGACAGCACATGGAACCATACCTGATGGTGACACTGGCCAACCAAGAGAGAGAGATGGTGAGTGTGAGGAAAGGAGGAGGACACAGCAGGACCAGTAGCAGGGCAATGACACCACATGGTACCTTATCTGATAAAGATACTGTACAACCACAAGAGAGAGGGTGAGTGTGAGGAAAGGAGGCTGACACAGCAGGAGCAGTAACAGGACATTGACAGTACATGGTACCACACCTGATGGAGACACAGCACAACCACAAGAGAGAGAGAGTGAGTGTGAGGAAAGGAGAGTGACTTGGCAGGAGAAATAACAGGACAATGACAGCACATGGTACCATACCTTATGGGGACACTGCGCAACCACAAGAGAGAGAGTGAGTGTGGGAAAAGGAGATAGACACACCAGGAGCAGTAACAGAACAATGACAACACATGGTGCCGTACCTTATGGGGACACTGCACAACCACGAGAGAGAGAGAGAGAGAGAGAGAGGTGTGAGTGTGAGGAAAGGAGGGATGGCATAATGTCATGATGCAGTTAAAGTATTAATATAATCAAAAGACTAAAACAGATAACATTCTAAACAGCAACAGCAACATGTCTAACACCCTGGAAAGTGTGTGTGTGTGTGTGTGTGTGAGACAGAGTACTTTGCACACAGAGATTGCTATCCTCTAATACTAATTCTAAACAGCAACTGCAAAATGTCTAACACTGCTGGATAATATGTGTGTGTGTGTGTGTGTGTGTGTGTGTAGGAGAGAAGAGTACTTAGCCTATAGATTGATATCCTTTTAATGCTAGTAAAGTACATTACACCTACCTATGATAACCTTACTGTTGCTCATCTTTGCTGCTTATTTCTGGCTGTTCACGACATTTATTTATTGGGTTTTGGGAGCCAGTGACCTCGCTAGGACTTTTGACCAATGGCAGCATTCTTAATTTGGCTGCTGAGTAGTTTCCCAAGAGAATCAAACAACTAAATATAAAGTATATGCACATGATTTTCCCAAATAGTCTGAAAAATATTAAACTATACTTGTTGTTAATATAATTAAAACTTTAAAGTGAAATAACAGTTTTACAATTCCATGATGGTTAGTGTCCCAAAATCCCATTATTTAATTATCTCTTAATCCCAATGCTACAATTTCCCAATAACCCTGAGATAATAAACAAGACAGGTCATGCACTATGAGATTTGCTGGCACATTCTGCAAATTACAGTAATTGCAACACACAATGTCTATTTATATCCCACAACAGCAATAGAAATATTGATTTTAGTCATAAAGTACTATGCTAGTAAACTGTAACTAATGAAATGAAACTCAGACGTAACTGTCTCTGGGAACTTTTTACAGATTGTTTTTGCCCTGGTTATGTTGTTCAGATTTCACAGAAACCTTGAAACATAGAAGTTTGCAGCAGAAAAAGGATTGCTTGGCCCACCTACTCTGCCCAGATTTCAGATTGTATTTCTTCATTTTATACTGTCTAGTTATGTCCCTATTTTCTCCTTGTCTGCCACTAGATCTTTGTTCTGTCTACCCAAGCCCTTCTACCTCTTGCCAACTGTGTCAGTAATGTAGCTGGTTGCACACTTGCCTCTTAGGCTGGAAGATTGGAAGGTTGTGAGTTCTAGCCCCACACCAGGAACTTGGGTTACAATCCCAGTACTTGAATCTGTTGTGCATCATGAGGGGTGCTGCACTTTGAGGTGCTGTCTTTTAGATGAGATGTTAAACTGAGGTCATGTCTGCCTGTTCTGCTGGTTATGCAGGTGGAGGTAAGGATACCATGGCATGTCTCTAAACAGTAGAGAATTGCTCCAGTGTCCTGGGCACATTTCCTCAATTCACTGAAAATACCAGCAACAGCATAACCTGATTCAATGTGTCAGGACTGGGCTGGTTGAACTCACTCCCCAAAACAATCCTCACAGAACCCAAGCTTGGCCATTTCAAATTCCTCATTTAGAATCATATCACTCAGGATGCTATCTGTGATTGCTACTGATCCCACAATACACTAATAGCCACGCTATGACAATGGACCCTACTTGGTCCAGCCTATATTGTATTTGTCTCATGCTACGGTATAGCTACAATCACAAAGGGCCAAGGCCCTATGGTCCCCAATCTGTAACCTGTTTATACGGCTCTGATCTTGATTGTGCCAATTTAATGTTATATATTTTGAACGGTCTTGCACCTGACTGTTGTAACATCAATTACAATGTATGTTTGCCTGTATCCTTCTCTTGTAACTACTGTACACCGTGAAATTTACTTCCGCAACAGTGGTTGTGCTTTGTAATTCACACTATGTCTTTGCTATTGTATTCTCTGATGTGGAGCCTTTGTAAAGGAGTCTCTAAATCAAAGTATTAATTCCAATATATTTCAATAAATAAATAAAATAGGCAGAACTGGTTAGCCCTGCTTTCCATGTCAACAAAAACAAAATATTGTAGGGGTCCTCTGAGTGTCCAGTCACTGCCAGCCTCTACTAGAATCCCACTTTCGAGTCTCTGTCTGAAAACCAAAGCTTATTCCCAAATGTGTGGGACATCACAAGTGCTTGGTGGAATCTGTGAATTTGTAGAAATTTTACAAAGATTTACAAATGTCACAAAATATTCCATAATTCTGACTTTGGTGAAATGTGAATCCTCTGAATGTAGTTGCTGAATTTTTGCTTTGTTCCATGAAATTTTCTGACTGAATTGTGGAAAGATACATAAGAACAGTGGAATGATAGTGAATAAATCACTCCACAATACATGTAACTATTCTGCAGTTTGGTAATCTGGTTTTTGAATTTCTTTCTGCAGTTCAAAACATGAATCCACAATTCATACATTAACATGCGTTGTGCCATTCTAAGCTGGAATTTACCAGAAGTTGCCAAAGTGTATTCTGATATTCTGCAGAAGCTAAATTTCTATTTGTGATAATTCTGCTGGTGGAATTTTATTTTCCCACATCACTAGGCACCATAGTTCTTTAAACTGGTTGACATTTGGCTTCAATTTTAGAAATGTAGATAGTGATGGCAGTAAAAGAGCAGAGATCCATCCAGTCTGCCCAAGTTCCCTATATACCTGGATCATTAACATAGAAACATAGACTTTGGTGGCAGACAAGGACCGCCTGACCCACCCAGTCTGCCCATTTCCCTACCTATTTGATAAGCTGCAGATCCTAGTTAACCAACAGCCTACTTTCTCCTGCCTACCAGAATTGCCTTATGTCTGTCACATGCATTCTTGAATTCCCTTATTGTTTTTGACTCCACAACCTCCTCAGGAAGGCTGTTCCATGCTATCTACCACCCTCTCGTGAAAACATATTTCCTCGTTGCACCTGAGCTCTTCCCTTTCTTTAAATTGAGTCTCCTTGTTCTCGCACATCTCTTTTTCTGAAATATACTACCCTCTTGGATGTTATTGATTCCCTTCCCTTGAGGTACCTGAAAGTCTCTATCATGTCCCCCATCTTCCTTCTTTCCTCTAGGGCATTGGCATTCCTTGGAGTCTATTCTTCCTCCGGGTTACTAACCCTCCCAGTTCCGCTCCCCATTCTGATTCCTTTCATTCTATCCCAGGCCTTCTTGAATCCCTAACTGCCCACTCCCACCACATTGGCCAACAGACTATTTCAAGTTTCCACCACCATTTTTTACAAAGAAGTACTGTACTTCCCCACATTCCTCTCAATCTTTTTCAGTTGCTGCTCCCCTCTTCTAGAATTCATTACCTGTTAATTTATGTTCTTCCTCCTTATTGCAACATTTCAAACTAAATTTTAAAATATATTTACAGTCCTTGAAGTTTGTAGTGCTTTTTCTAATTTGTTCTTGTAATTTGTTATAATTGTAAATTTTGTGTTGTGTTTAAGTGTCTGGTCAGACCTGAAAATGGAATTGTTCTGAGTGTCTTTACTGTGTTAACAAAATATAAATAAAATAAATAAAATCAACATTTTCCACCTGCTAATCTCAATTCATGTCCATGTGACTGTGAGTCAATATTCAGGCTAAATAATTCCCCCCGGTTCTCTTTATTAAGTCCTTTGAGGAATTTGAAGGTATCAGTCATATCTCCCCTCTCCTTTCTTGCTTCTGTTGTCTACAGATGCTGTCAGGCCTTGAGGATTGCTAGAAGGGGAAAGGAGGGAGGGCTGGTCCTGGTGGTGGAGTGGAGGGAAGTGGGCAGACTAGGGTTGTGGTGACAAGGTGACTCCCTGGGGCAAAATGGGATTAAGATAGGGGAAATCCCTGCCTGGTTCCCATACCCAAGGGCTCTACTTTAGGTAAGCAAGTATTGCGGTCTTCTTTGGCTACCCATCCTACTCGGGCAGTGTTGTGCAATGCCATGTCTGCAAAAAACAAGACCACTGTGATAGCAGATCTGTTAGAACAACTGACCTGGCTTGCATCACCATAACCTGGCTGGATGAAAATGCTGGACCTATATTGGCATCAGTAGTTCTGGCCAGGTACTCAGTGATACACTGCCTGAGGATGGATAGTAGGGGCAATGGGTGTAGCCATTTGTTTTAAAATGGAACTGGGTCTTGTGGATGTTCCAGTGGGGATGACTAGATCCTTTGAGCATATCATGGGTGCAGGTGTAGGGTGCAAGATACTTCTCATCTACCATCCACTTGGTGGTGAGAAGGATTTCCTGCAAGAAGTCGCGAACTTCATTGTTGACATGGTGTTTGAATCCCCCAGATGGTTAATTCTAGGAGGTTTCAATGCCTGGGTTGAGGATAAACTCTGGCAATTTGGTCAGGACTTCCTCCAATTGATGATATCATTGAGCCTCACACAGGTAATGACCCTCAGACCCACAACCAGGATCACTCATTGGACCTGGTCTTCCTCAGGGATGGAGATCTACAACCTGGTGTTGGAGCTGGTTGGGTGGTCTGATCATCACACATAGGTTCAATTTCAAGGCTCCACCCAATAGATCTGCCTTCAGAAATGGTCTGGTACCGCCTTTAAGGACATGATCCCAGATAATCTAATGGTGGTACCTGACCTATCAGGAATGCTGAATGGCAGCATGGACCCTGGGTTGTAATGCTTATAATAAGATGGTGCAGTGGCTCTGGATTCCATTGCTCCTGTCCATGTTCACCACCTCACTCTTCGCCCCAAGGTCCTCATGGTTTGATGGGGAACTTGAAGGAGTTGAGGAGAGGGGACGAAGGCTGGAGAGATGCTGATGGAAATCAGGCCTGATTGGTGACAAACTTAGGTTGATGGCTCATTATATGGACAATCAATTGACAGTCTTCTGTAAGAATGCAGAGTTCCTGCCCAGGGAGATTACAGCTGAGCAAAATCAACCAGCTCAGCTCTTCTGGACTGTTGACAGATTGTGCAATCCAATCTGTCTTCAGACAGGGTGAGTGTTTTCACAAAGTAAATGTGATGAGTTTGCTTGTTTTTGCAGATAAGGTTGCCACCATCAGATCTGGAATCTGTCCAGCCCTCTCTGCTAGGTATTGTGGAGGTCGGCAGGAGGTTGAGAACTCATGGTTCACCTGGCCTGACAGGCCAGCTGGTGATCATGGACATCATGAGTATTATCTAGACTCTGTGACCAACCTGTTGTATTTTGGACCCAGGCCCAAAGCCTCCCTTGTGGTATGTGTTGAGGTAATTGGCCCAGTCCTAGCTGAGATATTCTGGAGGTCACTGGAGACAGGTGTATTTCCTGATCCCCTGAAGGAGGCAGTTGTAAGACCCTCCTTAAAAATCCTCCCTTGCCCCGACTTTCTGGTGAACTACAGACTCATCTCTAACCTTCCCATTGTGGGTACGGTTATTAAGAAGGTGGTTGCATTGCAGTTGTATGATCATTTGATCATCCATTATGTCTATGATCCTCTTCAGTCCAGATTTAGAAGAGGCACAGTACCAGGATGGTACTTGTTCAGGTGCTAAATGATCTCCTAATAGCGAGGGATAGGAGGACCTGCTCAGTTTTGGTCCTCCTTGATCTTTCTGCAGCATTTGACACTGTGGACCATGTGTGTTGTTGGAGCTCCTGTGTTAATCTGTGGACTGTCTGGCACAGTCCTCAGTTGGTTTCGATCATTTCTTTGCAGGTAGGACTCAGAGACTGGTGTTGGGGATTTATTCTTCGGCCTCTCTCCCCCTAGCCTGTGGAGTGCTGCAGGGCTCCATCCTGTCACCCATGTTGTTCACAATGCATATGCTGCCATTGGGAGGCATTATTAGACAGTATGACCTGTGTTTTTACTGCTATGCAGATGATACTCAGCTATACATGTTCTTTGTGCCTGAGTGGGGTGGAGCCATCTCAGTATTTTATTTATTTATTTAAGGTCTAGGAATTACAACCCTTTGAGTCAGGGACTCATTTGCAAAGCTCCCGTCCTATACAAAAAAATGGATTAGAACAAAGTACAATATGATTTATCAATTGAGACATCAGCTTTGTGAACAAAGAAAGACAGTAACATACAGAGATGAGCGAGAAAATATAATGGACAGTCATGGAACAACAGCAGTTTGTGAAGTACTAGTGCAATGGAGATTTATTGAGACTCATCTGCAGTCACAGGGAGATAGACATAATGTGGTTTCGTAACTCAGGTTTGAAGGGACCAAGCTTGGGGATTAATAAAATGCAGTCAGGGATAGTATTCATCCAGAGTGGGGTTCAGCAAAAAGACCCTTTGGCCAGCACTGGTCTTTATGTAAAGGGATACTTGGAATGTGTCAGTGTCAGAGTGTCTAGTAGAGCAAGCAAGAAGGTTCTTTGGAGGAGTTGTAGACATCCAGGGGGCTAGGCCCATCTGGATTTTTTTTGCCAGCAGACAGGTCTGATAAACTAGCCGCCCCTGAAAATTGGAGCCAGGATATGTGCGCAGATAGAGTGTCAGGTGTACGCCAGACGCATCAGCATCAATGGCCAGTCTGCAGGCTTTGTTTAGGGCATGTTTAATACTGGACAGTACTGTGTCAGAGGTGGCCCATATATGATTATGCCGTAATTACCAGTGAAAGGATGGAGCTGAGATAGCTAAGCGAGAGCCTCCGGAGGTAGACATGCTCTAAGTCTGTAGAGGAGACCATTCTTTTGTTAATTTCTGTGCTAGTTGATGCAATGTGCTCATGATAGGTAAGGGCAGAGTCTAGGGCAACCCCAAGATATTTGAAGTTGGAAACCGGTTCCAGCGTGGTGCCTGTCAGATTATGTATGGATAATTTTAGTGCTGTGCTTATGCTGTGGATGGCGTAACAGCATGACTTTCGTCTTTTTTTGTGTTGAGTACGAGCTTAGGAGGAAACCAGGCTTCAATTTGAGAGAAAGATTCTCCCAAGGATTTTTTGAAGCATCATGGGGTCAGGGTGACGACTGAAAACAGCATCATCTGCATAGAGGAGAAGACACCCAGAGGAGGCCAGAGGTAACAAGTTCAGGAAAGAGAAGAGGAGCGGACCGAGGATAGATCCTTGTGGGACACCCAATCGGACTGGAAGGTTTGCAGAGAGGGTTTCTTATCATCACCTGTTGCGTGTGGCCAGAGATAATTAGAGAACCAGCTAGTAGTTTCATTGGAGACTGCAGAGAGAGAGAGAGTTAATGAGCATGATGTGATTGACGGTATCGAATGCCTTGGAGAGATCTATAAAGACTGAGCTAGCCAGGTCTCCATGGTCCAGAGCATCATGTACAAAGGAGGTGAGTTCTAGTAGGGCAGTGGTGGTACTATGACCTTTCGTGAAACCGTGTTGTTGTTGGCAGATTAGGTGTCGAGCGCCTAGATAGTTGGAAAGTTGATCAGCCACAATTTTCTCCAGCTTTAGAGAGTGGGGTTAGAGGACTGTCAAAGCAATTCTAAATATGTTCCTGCAGAGTATACCAGAGATTTCAAAATGCAGATGTAACTATGTTCTGTCAGGGTACATCAGAGGTCTCACAAAGAAATTCTAACTATTTTTCTACAGTTGAAACCAGAGGTCTTTCAAGCAATACTGTGTTCCTGCAGTGTACACCAGGGTATCACAAAGCGGTTTTAACTTTGTTTCAACAGTGTACACCAGAGGTCTAAAAGAGGAGTTCTGTGATTCAGCAGTTCACAACAGAGGTCTCAAAAAGCAATTCTAACTTTGTCCCTGCCCTGTACACCAGTGGTATCAAAAATCCATTCAAGCTATGTCCTTGCAGTGTACACCAGAGGTCTATCAAATCAATTCTAACTATGTTCCTGCAGTGTACACCAGAGGTATGTCAAAGAAATTCTCTGTTCTTACAGCGCATACTGGATATCTCACAAAGCAGTTCTAACTATGTTCCTTCAGTGTACACCAGACTATCTCACAAAGCAGTTCTGACCGTGTTCCTGCAGTGTGCACCAGAGGTCTCACAAAGCATTTCTATCTTTGTTCCTGCAGTGTACACTACAGGTCTGTCGAAGAAATTCTGTGGACCTGTAGTGTTCACCAGAGGTCTCACAAAACAATTCTAACTATGTTCCTGAAGTTTACTCCAGAGGTCTCAAAAAACAATTGTAACTGTGTTCCTGTAAAGGGCACAAGAGGTCTCACAAAGCAGTTATCAGTGTGTTCCTGAAGTGCACACCAGAGGTTTGTCAAAACAATTTTATGTTCCTTCAGAGCACACCAGAGGTTTCACAAAGCAATTCTGTGTTCCTGAAGTGTACAACAGATGTCTTAAAAAGCAGTTCTAACAGTGTTCCTGCAGTGTACATCAGAGGTATCACAAAACATTCCTGTGTTCCTGCAGTGTACACCTGAGGTCTCGAACAGCAGTTCTAACTATGTTCATACAGTGTACACCAGATGTCTCACAAAGCAATTCCAACTGTAGTTATGCAGTGTACACCACAGGAATCACAAAGCAATTCTGTGTTCCTGCAGTGTACACCAGGAGTATCATAAAGCAGTTATGTGTATCTACTGTGTATCCCAGAGGTCTCACAAAGCAGTTCATATTATGTTCCTGTATTAAACACCAGTCATCTCACAAAGCAATTTTAACTGTATTCCTACAGTGTACACCAGATGTATCACAAAGCAGTTCAGTGTTCCAGCAGTTTACACCAGAGGTCACAGAAAGCAGTTCTGGGTTCCTGCAGTTTACACCTAGGGTATCACAAAGCAGTTCTAACTGTGCACCAGCAGTGTACACCAGAGGTCTCGAAAAGCAGTTCTAACTGTCTTCCTGGAGTGTACAGCAGAACTCTCAGAAAGCAATTCTGTGTTCCTGCAGAGAACACCTGGGGTTTCACAAAGCAGTTTTGTGTTCCTGCAGTCTACCCCAGAGTTCTCACAAAGCAATTCTCTGTTCCTGCAGTGTACAGCAGGGGTATCACAAAACAGTTCTAACTGTGTTCCCGGCAGTGTGCAACGGAGGACTCACAAAGCAATTCTGTTTTCCTGCAGTGCACACCAAGGTCTCAAAAAGCAATTCTAGCTATGGTTCTGCAGTGTACACCAAACGTCTATCAAGGCAATTCTGTTTTCCTGAAGTGTACACTGGAGTTCTTACAAAGCAGTTGTAACTACGTTCTTATATTGTATACCAGAGATTTCACAAAGCAATTCTAACTGTGTTCCTGCAGTGTACTTCAGAGGCTTGTCTAAGCAATTCCAAATATGTTACTGCAGAGTTCACCACAGATCTCACAAAGCAGTTCTATGTTCTTGCAGTGTACACCAGGGTCTCAAAAAGCAATTCTAACTTTGTTCCTGCGGTGTACACCAGAAGTCTCAAAAAACAATTCTAACTATGTTCTTGCAGAGTACACCAACGGTCTCAAAAAGTAGTTCTAACAAAGTTCCTTCAGTGTGCACCAGACTATCTCACTGAGCAGTTCTAACTGAGTTCCTGCAGTGTACACCAGAGGCCTCACAAAGCAGTTCTAACTTTCTTCGTGAAGTGTACACAAGAGGTCTGTCAAAGAAATGTTGTGATCCTGCAGTGTACACCAGAAGTCTCACAAAACAGTTCTATGTTCCTGCAGATTATTCCTGAGGTTTCATAAAGCAGTTCTACCAGTGTTCCTGCTGTGTAATCCAGAGGTCTCAAAAGCAGTTGTAACTGTGTACCTTCAGTGTGTGCCAAGAGATCTCACAAAGCAATTATAATTGTGTTCCTGAAGTGTACACCAGAGGTCTGTCAAAACAATTCTACGTTTTTGCAGAGTACATCAGAGGTTTCACAAAGCAATTCTAACTGTGTTCCTGCAGTGTACACCAGAGGTCTCAAAAAGTAATTCTATGTTCCTGCAGTGTACACAAGATGTCTATCAAAAAAATTCTTTATTCCTGAAGTGTACACTAGAGCTCTCACGACGCTATTCTATCTGTATTCCTGCACTGTACATTAGAGGTCTGTCAAAGCAATTCTGAATATGTTCCTGCAGAGTATACCAGAGATCTCAAATGCAGATGTAACTATGTTCTGGCAGGGTACATCAGTGGTCTCACAAAGAAATTCTAACTATTTTTCTGCAGTTAAAACCAGAGGTCTTTCAAAGCAACACTGTGATCCTGCAGCGTACACCATGGGTATCACTAAGCAGTTTTATCTGTGTTTCAACAGTGTACACCTGAGGTCTAGAAGGGAGTTCTGTGATTCAGCAGTGCACAACAGAAGTCTCAAAAAGCAATTCTAACTCTGTCCCTGCCCTGTACACCAGTGGTATCAGAATGCCGTTCTATTTATGTTCTTGCAGTGTACACCAGAGGTCTAACTAATCAATTCTAACTATGTTCCTGCAGTGTACACCAGAGGTCTGTCAAAGAAATTCTGTGTTCTTGCAGCATATGCCAGGTATCTCATAAAGCAGTACTAACTATGTTCCTTCAATGTACTCCAGACTATCTCACAAAGCAGTTCTGACCGTGTTCCTTGAGAGTCCACCAGAGGTCTCATAAAGCATTTCTAACTTAGTTCCTGCAGTGTACTCTACAGGTCTGTCAAAGAAATTCTATGGACCTGTAGTGTTCACCGGAGTTCTCACGAAACAATTCTAACTATGTTCCTGCAGTTTACTCCAGAGGTCTCAAAAAGCAATTGTAACAGTGTTCCTGTAAAGGGCACAAGAGGTCTCACAAAGCAATTATCAGTGTATTCCTGAAGTGCACACCAGAGGTCTGTCAAAACAATGTTATGTTCCTTCAGAGTACACCAGAGGTTTCACAAAGCAATTCTGTGTTCCTGAAGTGAGCAACAGATGTCTTAAAAGCAGTTCTAACAGTGTTCCTGCAAGTGTACATCAGGTATCATAAAACACTATGTGTTCCTGCAGTGTACACTAGATGTCTCACAAAACAATTCTGTGTTCCTGCAGACTACACCAGGAATTGTAAAGCAGTTGTAACTATGTTCTTATATTGTACAATTAGAGACTTACAGTAATTCTAACTGTGTTCCTGCAGTGTACTTCAGAGGCTTGTCAAAGCAATTCTAAATATGTTCCTGCAGAGTACACCACAGATCTCACAAAGCAGTTCTATGTTCTTGCAGTGTACACTGGATCTTCAAAAAGCAATTCTAACATTGTTCCCAGTGTACACCAGAAGTCTCTAAAAACAATTTAACTATGTCTTTTGCAGAGTACACTACTTGGTCTCAAAAAGTAGTTAAAACAATGTTCCTTCAGTGTTGCCAGACTATCTCACTGACGAGTACTAACTGAGTTCCTGCAGTGTACACCAGAGGGTCCTCACAGCAGTTCTAACTTTGTTCCTGAAGAGCATACAAGAGGTCTGTCAAAGAAATTTTCTGATCCTGCAGTGTACACAAGAGGTCTCACAAAACAGTTCTATGTTCCTGCAGAGTACCCTGGGGTTTCACAAAGCAGTTCTACCAGTGTACCTGCAGTGTACTCCAGAGGTCTCAAAGCAGTTGTAACTGTGTTCTTCAGTGTGCCAAGAGGTCTCACAAAGTAATTATTGTGTTCTGAAGTGTACCCGAGGTCTGTCAAACAATTCTACATTTTTGCAGAGCATCAGAGGTTTCAAAAGCAATTTTAACTGTGTTCCTGCAGTATACACCAGAGGTCTCAAAAAGTAATTCTATGTTCCTGCAGTGTACAAGATGTCTATCAAAAATTCTTAGTTCATGAAGTGTACACTAGTGCTCTGCCAACACTATTCTAACTGTATTCATGCACTGTACATTAGTGGTCTGTCAAAGCAATTCTAAATATGTTCCTGCAGAGTACACGAGAGATGTCAAAAGCAGATGAAACTATCTTCTGGCAGGGGACATCAGAGGTCTCACAAAAATTCTAACTATTTTTCTGCAGTTAAAACCAGAGGTCTTTCAAAGCAATATTGTGTTCCTGCAGCGACATCAGAAGGTATCACAAAGCCATTTTAACTGTGTTTCAACAGTGTACACCAGAGATCTAGAAGAGGAGTTCTGTGATTCAGCAGTGCACAACAGAGGTCTCAAAAAAGCAATTCTAACTTTGTCCCTGCCCTGTTCACCAGTGGTATCAAAAAGCCATTCTAGCTATGTCCTTGCAGTGTACACCAGAGGTCTATCAAATCAATTCTAACTATGTTCCTACAGTGTACACCAGAGGTCTGTCAAAGAAATTCTCTATTCTTGCAGCGTATACAGGATATCTCACAAAGCAGTTCTAACTATGTTCTTTCAGTGTACACCAGACTATCTCACAAAGCAGTTCTGACCCTGTTCCTGCAGTGTCCACCAGAGGTCTCTAAGCATTTCTAACTTTGTTCCTGTAGTGTACACTACAGGTCTGTCAAAGAAATTCTATGGACCTGTAGTGTTCACCGGGTTCTCACGAACAATTCTAACTATGTTCCTGCAGTTTACTCCAGAGGTCTCAAAAAAAAAATTGTAACTGTGTTCCTGTAAAGGCACAAGAGGTCCTACATAGCAATTATCAGTGTATTCCTGAAGTGCACACCAGAGGTCTGTCAAAACAATGTTATGTTCCTTCAGAGTACACCAGAGGTTTCACAAAGCAATTCTGTGTTCCTGAATTGTGCAACAGATGTCTTAAAAACGCAGTTCTAATAGTGTTCCTGCAGTGTACATCAGAGGTATCACAAAACAGTTATGTGTTCCTGCAGTGTACACTAGATGTCTCACACAACAATTCTGTGTTCTGTAAGACTACACTCAGGGAATTACAAAGCAGTTCTGTGTATCTGCAGTAGTATCACAGGTCTCACAAAGTGGTTATATTTTACTGCTGTGCTCACAAGTGGAACTCACAAAGCAATTCTATCTGTGTTCCAGCAGTGCACACCCTAGGTCTCTTACAATGAAATTCTGATTTCGGCAGTGAGCACCAGAAATATCACAAGCATTTCTGTGTTCCTGCAAAGTACACCTGAGGTCTCGAACAGCAGTTCTAACTATGTTCATACAGTGCACACTGGATGTCTCACAAAGTAATTCCAACTGTGTTTATGCAGTGTTCACCACAGTCATTACATGAGCAATTCTTGTGTTACTGCAGTGTGCACCAGAGTATCGTCAGTAGTTCTGTTTATCTGCTGTGTATACCAGAGGTCCCATAAAGTAGTAAGTCATATTGTGTTCCTGCATTAAACACCAGTCATCTCACAAAGCAATTTTAACTGTATTCCTGAAGACTACACCAGATGTATCACAAAGCAGTTCAGTGTTCAGCACACCACAGAGGTACCAGAAAGCACCGTTCCTGCAGTTTACACTTGGGGTATCACAAAGTGTGTCTTTAACTATGCGCCCAGCAGTGTGCACCAGGAGTCTCAAAGCGCAGTTCTAACTGTCTTCTGGAGTGTACAGCAGAAGTCACAGAAAGCAATTCTGTGTTCCTGCAGAGTACACCAGAGCAATCACAAAGCAGTTCTATATTCCTTCACTCTACCCCAGGGTTCTCACAAAACAATTCTCTGGTCTTGAGTGTACAGCAGGGTATCACAAACAGTTCTAACTGTGTGACTGCAGGTACACCAGAGGACTCCAAAGCAATTCTGTTTTCCTGCAGTGCACACTGAGGTCTCAAAGCAATTTAGCAATGTCCCTGCAGTGCACCAGACATCTATTAAGCTTTTCTGTTTTTCTGATGTGTACACTGGAGTTCTTACAAAGCAGTTGGTAACTATGTTCTATATTGTACACCAGAGATTTCCGTGGCAATTCTAACTGTGTTCCTGCAGTGTACTTCAGAGGCTTGTCAAAGCAATTTAAATATGTTCCTGCAGAGTACACCACAGATCTCACAAAGCAGTTCTATGTTCTTGCAGTGTATACCGGGATCTCAAAAAGCAATTCTAACATTGTTCCTGCAGTGTACACCAGAAGTCTCTAAAAACAATTCTATGTTCTTGCAGAGTACACTAACAGTCTCAAAAAGTAGTTAAAACAGTGTTCCTTCAGTGTACCAGACTATCTCACTGAGCAGTACTAACTGGGTTCCTGCAGTGTACCAGAGGCCTCACAAAGCAGTTCTAACTTTGTTCCTGAAGAGTACACAAGAGGTCTGTCAAAGAAATTTTCTAATCCTGCAGGTACACAAGAGGTCTTACAAAACAGTTCTATGTTCCTGCAGAGTACCTTGGGTTTCACACAGCAGTTCTACCAGTGTACCTGCAGTTTACTCCAGAGGTCTCAAAGCAGTTGAAACTGTGTTCTTTCAGTGTGTGCCAAGAGATCTCTCAAAGTAATTATAATTGTGTTCCTGGCGTGTATACCAGAGGTCTGTCAAACAATTCACGTTTTGGAGAGTACATCAGAGGTTTTTAAAAGTATTTTAACTGTGTTCCTGCATACACCAGAGTTTCCCAAAAGTAATTCTATGTTCCTGCAGGTACACAAGATGTCTATTAAAGAAATTCTGAGTTCATGAAGTGTACACTAGTGCTCTGCAACACTATTCTAACTGTATTCATGCACTGTACATTAGTGGTCTGTCAAAGCAATTCTAAATATGTTCCTAGCAGAGTACACGAGATGTCAAAAGCAGATGAAACTATCTTCTGGCAGGGGACATCAGAGGTCTCACAAAAATTCTAACTATTTTTCTGCAGTTAAAACCAGAGGTCTTTCAAAGCAATATTGTGTTCCTGCAGCGTACACCAGGGTATTCACAAAGCCATTTTAACTGTGTTTCAACAGTGTACACCAGAGATCTAGAAGAGGAGTTCTGTGATTCAGCAGTGCACAACAGAGGTCTCAAAAAGCAATTCTAACTTTGTCCCTGCCCTGTACACCAGTGGTATCAAAAAAGCCATTCTAGCTATGTCATTGCAGTGTACACCAGAGGTCTAACAAATCAATTCTAACTATGTTCCTGCAGTGTACACTAGAGGTCTGTCAAAGAAATTCTCTGTTCTTGCAGCATATACCGGATATCTCACAAAGCAGTTCTAACTATGTTCCTTCAGTGTACACCAGACTATCTCACAAAGCAGTTCTGGACCGTGTTCCTGCAGTGTACACCAGAGGTCTCAAAAACAGTTCTATGTTCCTAGAATCCTCCTGAGGTTTCACAAAGTAGTAGTTCAATAGTGTTTCTGCAGTGTACTCAGAGGTCTCAAAAGCAGTTGTAACTGTGTTCCTTCAGTGTGTGCCAAGAGATCTCACAAAGCAATTATAATTGTGTTCCTGAAGTGTACACATAGCGGTCTGTCAAAACACTTCTAATGCTTTGAAGTACATCAGAGGAGTTTCACAAGCAATTCTAACTGTGTTCTACAGTGTACACAGAGGTCTCAAAAAGTAATTCTATATGTTCCTGCAGTGTACACAAGATGTCTATCAAGAAATTCCGTGTTCCTGATGTGTACACTCAGAGCTCTCACAATGCTATTCTAACTGCATTCCTGCACTGTACATTAGAGGTCTGTCAAAGCAATTCTAAATATGTTCCTGTAGAGTATACAGAGATCTCTAAATGCAGATGTAACTATGTTCTGTCAGGGTACATCAGAGGTCTCACAAAGAAATTCTAACTATTTTCTAAAGTTAAAACCAGAGTTCTCTTCAAAGCAATACTGTGTTCCTGCAGGTACAATTAGGGGTATAACAAAGCAGTTTTAACTGTGTTTCAACAGTGTACACGCAGAGGTCTAGAAGAGGAGTTCTAGTGATTCAGCAGCACTAAATAGAGATCTCAAAAAGCAATTTAACTTTGTCCCTGCCCTTTTCACTCAGTGGTATCAAAAAGCCATTCTAGCTATGTCCTTGCAGTGTACACCAGAGGTCTATCTAATCAATTCTAACTATGTTCCTACAGTGTACACCAGAGGTCTGTCAAAGAAATTCTCTTTTCTTGCAGCCGTATACAGGATATCTCACAAAGCAGTTCTAACTATGTTCTTCAGTGTACACCAGACTATCTCACAAAGCAGTTCTGACCCTGTTCCTGCAGTGTCCACCAGAGGTCTCATGCCAAAGCATTTCTATCCTTTGTTCCTTGCGAGGTACACTACAGGTCTGTAAAAGAAATTTATGGACCTGTAGTGTGTCTACTTGGAGTTCTTGCACGTAAAACAATTCTAACTATGTTCCTGCTTTTACTCCAGAGGTCTCAAAAGAAATTGTAACTGTGTTCCTGTAAGGCACAAGAGGTCTCAAGCAATTATCAGTGTATTCCTGAAGTGCACACCAGAGGTCTGTCAAAATAATGTTATGTTCCTTCCAGAGAGTGCCAGAGGTTTACAAAGCAATTCTGTGTTCTAAGTGTGCAACAGATGTCTTAAAGGCAGTTCTTAATAGTGTTCCTGCAGTGTACATCAGGGTATCACAAACAGTTATGTGTCCTGCATTTTTTGATGTCTCTAACAATACCTCTGTGTTCCCGCAGACTACACCAGGGGAATTACAGTGCTGGTGTTCTGTGTATCTGCATATATACTACAGGTCTCTGGCTGTAAAGTGGTTTTATTTTACTGCTGTGCTCACAAGTGAACCCACAAAGCAATCTCTATCTGTGTTCCAGCAGTGCACACCCTAGGTCTCACAAAGAAATTTGATTTCCTGCAGTGAGCACCAGAAATATCACAAGCATTTCTGTGTTCCTGCAAAGTACACACTTTGAGGTCCTCGAACAGCAGTTCTAACTATGTTCATACAGTGTACACAAGATGTCTCTACAAAGTAATTCCAACTGTGTTTATGCAGTGTTCACCACAGTATTACATTAAAGCAATTTGTGTTACTGCAGTGTACACCAAGAGTATCGTAAAAGCAGTTCTTGTTTATCTGTTGTGTATACCAGAGGTCAGTCCCATGGAAGTAGTTCATATTGTGCTCCTGCATTAAACACCAGTCATCCTCACAGCAATTTTAACTGTATTCCTAGAGACCACCAGATGTATCGCCAAAAGCAGTTCAGTGTCCCGCAGTGCACACCAGAGGTACTAGAAAAATTTAACCCTGCAGTTTACACTTGGGGGTATGGGCAAAGCAGTTCTAACTATGCACCAGCAGTGTGTACACCAGAGTCTCAAAGCTGTTCTAACTGTCTTCCTGGAGTGTACAGCAGAAGTCAGAAAGCAATTCTGTGTTCCTGCAGAGTACACCAGGCAATCACAAAGCAGTTCTATATTCCTTCACTCTACCCCAGAGTTCTCACAAAACACTCTGGTCCTTCAGTGTACAGCAGGGGTATCACAAAACAGTTCTAATCGTGTTCTGCAGTGTACACCAGAGGACTCACAAAGCAATTCTGTTTTCCTGCAGTACACTGAGGTCGCAAAAAGCAATTCTTAGTATGTCCCTGCAGTGTACAAGGGCACTATTCAGAAGCTATTCCTGTTTTCTGATGTGTACACTGGAGTTCTTCCAAAGCAGTTGTAACTATGTTTTTATATTGTACACCAGAGATTCTGCAAAGCAATTCTAACTGTGTTCTTGCAGTGCACTTCAGAGGCCTGTCAAATCAATTCTAAATATGTTCCTGCAGAGTACACCACAGGTCTCTCAAAGCAGTTCTATGTTCTTGCAGTGTACACCGGGGTCTCAAAAAGCAATTCTAACATTGTTCCTGCAGTGTACACCAGAAGTCTCTGAAAACAATTCTAAATATGTTCTTGCAGAGTACACTAACAGACTCAAAAAGTAGTTCTAACAATGTTCCTTCAGTGTGCACCAGACAATCTCACTGAGCAGTACTAACTGAGTTCCTGCAGTGTACACCTGAGGCCTCACAAAGCGGTTCCAACTTTGTTCATGAAGAGTACACAAGAGTTCGTTTCAAAGACATTTTTCTGATCCTGCGAGTGCTTACCACAGGTCTCTCAAAACAGTTTTATGTTCCTGCAGAGAACTCCTGGGGTTTCACAAAGCAGTTCTACTAGTGTTCCTGCAGTGTACCTAGAGGTCTCAAAAGCAGTTGTAACTGTGTTCCTTCAGGTGTGCCAAGAGATCTCACAAAGCAATTATAATTGTGTTCCTGAAGTGTTACAATAGCGGTCTGTCAAAACAATTCCTACGTTTTTGCAGAGTATGCACAGAGGTTTCACAAAGCAATTCTAACTGTGTTCCTCGCAGTGTACACTAGAGGTCTCAAAAGTAATTCTATGTTCCTGCAGTGTACACAAGATGTCTATCAAAGAAATTCTGTGTTCTTGATGTGTACACTAGAGCTCTCACAATGTTATTCTAACTGTATTCCTGCACTGTACATTAGAGGTCTGTCAAAGCAATTCTAAATATGTTCCTGCAGAGTATACCAGAGATCTCTAAATGCAGATGTAACTATGTTCTGTCAGGGTACATCAGAGGTCTCAAGAAAAATTCTAACTATTTTCTGCAGTTAAAACCAGAGTTCGTTCAAAGCAATATTGTGTTCCTGCAGCATACCAGGGGTATAACTAAAGCAGTTTTAACTGTGTTTCAACAGTGTACACCAGAGGTCTAGAAGAGGAGTTCTGTGATTCAGCAGTGCACAACAGAGATCTCAAAAAGCAATTCTAACTTTGTCCCTGCCCTACACACCAGTGATATCAAAAGCCATTCTAGCTATGTCCTTGCAGTGTACACCAGAGGTTTATCAAATCAATTCTAACTATGTTCCTGCAGTGTACACAGAGGTCTTTCAAAGAAATTCTTCTTCTTTGCAGCATACACGGATATCTCACAAAGCAGTTCTAACTATGTTCTTTCAGTGTACACCAGACTATCTTACAAAGCAGTTCTGACCGTGTTCCTGCAGTGTCCACCAGAGGTCTCACAAAGCATTTCTAACTTTGTTCCTGCAGTGTACACTACAGGTCTGTCAAAGAAATTCTATGGACCTGTAGTGTTCACCGGAGTTCTCACGAAACAATTCTAACTATGTTCCTGCAGTTTACTCCAGAGGTCTCAAAAAGCAATTGTAACTGTGTTCCTGTAAAGGGCACAAGAGGTCTCACAAAGCAATTATCAGTGTATTCCTGAAGTGCACACCAGAGGTCTGTCAAAACAATGTTATGTTCCTTCAGAGTACACCAGAGGTTTCACAAAGCAATTCTGTGTTCCTGAAGTGTGCAACAGATGTCTTAAAAAGCAGTTCTAACAGTGTTCCTGCAGTGTACATCAGAGGTATCACAAAACAGTTATGTGTTCCTGCAGTGTACACTAGATGTCTCACAAAACAATTCTGTGTTCCTGCAGACTACACCAGGGGAATTACAAAGCAGTTCTGTGTATCTGCAGTATATACCACAGGTCTCACAAAGTGGTTATATTTTACTGCTGTGCTCACAAGTGAACTCACAAAGCAATTCTATCTGTGTTCCAGCAGTGCACACCCTAGGTCTCACAATGAAATTCTGATTTCCGGCAGTGAGCACCAGAAATATCACAAAGCATTTCTGTGTTCCTGCAAAGTACACCTGAGGTCTCGAACAGCAGTTCTAACTATGTTCATACAGTGTACACCAGATGTCTACAAAGTAATTCCAACTGTGTTTATGCAGTGTTCACCACAGTATTACACAAAGCATACTCTGTGTTACTGCAGTGTACACCAAGAGTATCGTAAAGCAGTTCTGTTTATCTGCTGTGTATACCAGAGGTCCCATAAAGCAGTTCATATTGTGTTCCTGCATTAAACACCAGTCATCTCACAAGCAATTTTAACTGTATTCCTGAAGACTACACCAGATGTATCACAAAGCAGTTCAGTGTTCGGCAGTGCACACCAGAGGTACCAGAAAGCAATTCTGGGTTCCTGCAGTTTACACTTGGGGTATCACAAAGCAGTTCTAACTATGCGCCAGCAGTGTACACCAGGAGTCTCAAAACGCAGTTCTAACTGTCTTCCTGGAGTGTACAGCAGAAGTCACAGAAAGCAATTCTGTGTTCCTGCAGAGTACACCAGAGCAATCACAAAGCAGTTCTATATTCCTTCACTCTACCCCAGAGTTCTCACAAAACAATTCTCTGGTCCTGTAGTGTACAGCAGGGGTATCACAAAACAGTTCTAACTGTGTGACTGCAGTGTACACCAGAGGACTCACAAAGCAATTCTGTTTTCCTGCAGTGCACACTGAGGTCTCAAAAAGCAATTCTAGCAATGTCCCTGCAGTGTACACCAGACATCTATTAAGCTATTCTGTT
Source organism: Neoceratodus forsteri (assembly GCA_016271365.2). Taxonomy (NCBI): domain Eukaryota; kingdom Metazoa; phylum Chordata; order Ceratodontiformes; family Ceratodontidae; genus Neoceratodus; species Neoceratodus forsteri. The sequence continues at coordinate 81,699,267 of CM057455.1, forward strand.
TTTCTGATGTGTACACTGGAGTTCTTACAAAGCAGTTGTAACTATGTTCTTATATTGTACACCAGAGATTTCACGAAGCAATTCTAACTGTGTTCCTGCAGTGTACTTCAGAGGCTTGTCAAAGCAATTCTAAATATGTTCCTGCAGAGTACACCACAGATCTCACAAAGCAGTTCTATGTTCTTGCAGTGTACACCGGGATCTCAAAAAGCAATTCTAACATTGTTCCTGCAGTGTACACCAGAAGTCTCTAAAAACAATTCTATGTTCTTGCAGAGTACACTAACAGTCTCAAAAAGTAGTTAAAACAATGTTCCTTCAGTGTGCACCAGACTATCTCACTGAGCAGTACTAACTGAGTTCCTGCAGTGTACACCAGAGGCCTCACAAAGCAGTTCTAACTTTGTTCCTGAAGAGTACACAAGAGGTCTGTCAAAGAAATTTTCTAATCCTGCAGTGTACACAAGAGGTCTCACAAAACAGTTCTATGTTCCTGCAGAGTACTCCTGGGGTTTCACAAGCAGTTCTACCAGTGTACCTGCAGTGTACTCCAGAGGTCTCAAAAGCAGTTGAAACTGTGTTCTTTCAGTGTGTGCCAAGAGATCTCACAAAGTAATTATAATTGTGTTCCTGAAGTGTACACCAGAGGTCTGTCAAAACAATTCTACGTTTTTGCAGAGTACATCAGAGGTTTCAAAAAGCAATTTTAACTGTGTTCCTGCAGTATACACCAGAGCTCTCAAAAAGTAATTCTATGTTCCTGCAGTGTACACAAGATGTCTATCAAAGAAATTCTGAGTTCATGAAGTGTACACTAGTGCTCTCACAACACTATTCTAACTGTATTCATGCACTGTACATTAGTGGTCTGTCAAAGCAATTCTAAATATGTTCCTGCAGAGTACACGAGAGATGTCAAAAAGCAGATGAAACTATCTTCTGGCAGGGGACATCAGAGGTCTCACAAAAAAATTCTAACTATTTTTCTGCAGTTAAAACCAGAGGTCTTTCAAAGCAATATTGTGTTCCTGCAGCGTACACCAGGGGTATCACAAAGCCATTTTAACTGTGTTTCAACAGTGTACACCAGAGATCTAGAAGAGGAGTTCTGTGATTCAGCAGTGCACAACAGAGGTCTCAAAAAGCAATTCTAACTTTGTCCCTGCCCTGTACACCAGTGGTATCAAAAAGCCATTCTAGATATGTCATTGCAGTGTACACCAGAGGTCTAACAAATCAATTCTAACTATGTTCCTGCAGTGTACACTAGAGGTCTGTCAAAGAAATTCTCTGTTCTTGCAGCATATACCGGATATCTCACAAAGCAGTTCTAACTATGTTCCTTCAGTGTACACCAGACTATCTCACAAAGCAGTTCTGACCGTGTTCCTGCAGTGTACACCAGAGGTCTCAAAAAACAGTTCTATGTTCCTGCAGAGTACTCCTGAGGTTTCACAAAGCAGTTCTAATAGTGTTCCTGCAGTGTACTCCAGAGGTCTCAAAAGCAGTTGTAACTGTGTTCCTTCAGTGTGTGCCAAGAGATCTCACAAAGCAATTATAATTGTGTTCCTGAAGTGTACAATAGCGGTCTGTCAAAACAATTCTACGTTTTTGCAGAGTACATCAGAGGTTTCACAAAGCAATTCTAACTGTGTTCCTGCAGTGTACACCAGAGGTCTCAAAAGTAATTCTATGTTCCTGCAGTGTACAAGATGTCTATCAAAGAAATTCCGTGTTCCTGATGTGTACACTAGAGCTCTCACAATGCTATTCTAACTGCATTCCAGCACTGTACATTAGAGGTCTGTCAAAGCAATTCTAAATATGTTCCTGTAGAGTATACCAGAGATCTCTAAATGCAGATGTAACTATGTTCTGTCAGGGTACATCAGAGGTCTCACAAAGAAATTCTAACTATTTTTCTAAAGTTAAAACCAGAGTTCTTTCAAAGCAATACTGTGTTCCTGCAGCGTTCACCAGGGGTATAACAAAGCAGTTTTAACTGTGTTTCAACAGTGTACACCAGAGGTCTAGAAGAGGAGTTCTGTGATTCAGCAGTGCACAACAGAGATCTCAAAAAGCAATTCTAACTTTGTCCCTGCCCTTTTCACCAGTGGTATCAAAAAAGCCATTCTAGCTATGTCCTTGCAGTGTACACCAGAGGTCTATCTAATCAATTCTAACTATGTTCCTACAGTGTACACCAGAGGTCTGTCAAAGAAATTCTCTTTTCTTGCAGCGTATACAGGATATCTCACAAAGCAGTTCTAACTATGTTCTTTCAGTGTACACCAGACTATCTCACAAAGCAGTTCTGACCCTGTTCCTGCAGTGTCCACCAGAGGTCTCACAAAGCATTTCTAACTTTGTTCCTGCAGTGTACACTACAGGTCTGTCAAAGAAATTATATGGACCTGTAGTGTTCACCGGAGTTCTCACGAAACAATTCTAACTATGTTCCTGCTTTTTACTCCAGAGGTCTCAAAAAGAAATTGTAACTGTGTTCCTGTAAAGGGCACAAGAGGTCTCACAAAGCAATTATCAGTGTATTCCTGAAGTGCACACCAGAGGTCTGTCAAAACAATGTTATGTTCCTTCAGAGTACACCAGAGGTTTCACAAAGCAATTCTGTGTTCCTGAAGTGTGCAACAGATGTCTTAAAAAGCAGTTCTAACAGTGTTCCTGCAGTGTACATCAGAGGTATCACAAAACAGTTATGTGTTCCTGCAGTGTACACTAGATGTCTCACAAAACAATTCTGTGTTCCTGCAGACTACACCAGGGGAATTACAAAGCAGTTCTGTGTATCTGCAGTATATACCACAGGTCTCACAAAGTGGTTTTATTTTACTGCTGTGCTCACAAGTGAACTCACAAAGCAATTCTATCTGTGTTCCAGCAGTGCACACCCTAGGTCTCACAAAGAAATTCTGATTTCCAAAAAGTGAGCACCAGAAATATCACAAAGCATTTCTGTGTTCCTGCAAAGTACACCTGAGGTCTGGAACAGCAGTTCTAACTATGTTCATACAGTGTACACAAGATGTCTCACAAAGTAATTCCAACTGTGTTTATGCAGTGTTCACCACAGTATTACACAAAGCAATTCTGTGTTACTGCAGTGTACACCAAGAGTATCGTAAAAGCAGTTCTGTTTATCTGCTGTGTATACCAGAGGTCCCATAAAGCAGTTCATATTGTGCTCCTGCATTAAACACCAGTCATCTCACAAAGCAATTTTAACTGTATTCCTGAAGACTACACCAGATGTATCACAAAGCAGTTCAGTGTTCCGCAGTGCACACCAGAGGTACCAGAAAGCAATTTGGGTTCCTGCAGTTTACACTTGGGGTATCACAAAGCAGTTCTAACTATGCGCCACAGTGTACACCAGGAGTCTCAAACGCAGTTCTAACTGTCTTCCTGGAGTGTACAGCAGAAGTCACAGAAAGCAATTCTGTGTTCCTGCAGAGTACACCAGGGCAATCACAAAGCAGTTCTATATTCCTTCACTCTACCCCAGAGTTCTCACAAAACAATTCTCTGGTCCTGTAGTGTACAGCAGGGGTATCACAAAACAGTTCTAACTGTGTTCCTGCAGTGTACACCAGAGGACTCACAAAGCAATTCTGTTTTCCTGCAGTGCACACTGAGGTCTCAAAAAGCAATTCTAGCAATGTCCCTGCAGTGTACACCAGACATCTATTAAGCTATTCTGTTTTTCTGATGTGTACACTGGAGTTCTTACAAAGCAGTTGTAACTATGTTCTTATATTGTACACCAGAGATTTCACAAAGCAATTCTAACTGTGTTCTTGCAGTGCACTTCAGAGGCCTGTCAAATCAATTCTAAATATGTTCCTGCAGAGTACACCACAGGTCTCTCAAAGCAGTTCTATGTTCTTGCAGTGTACACCGGGGTCTCAAAAAGCAATTCTAACATTGTTCCTGCAGTGTACACCATAAGTCTCTGAAAACAATTCTAAATATGTTCTTGCAGAGTACACTAACAGACTCAAAAAGTAGTTCTAACAATGTTCCTTCAGTGTGCACCAGACAATCTCACTGAGCAGTACTAACTGAGTTCCTGCAGTGTACACCAGAGGCCTCACAAAGCAGTTCCAACTTTGTTCATGAAGAGTACACAAGAGGTCTGTCAAAGACATTTTCTGATCCTGCAGTGTACACCACAGGTCTCACAAAACAGTTTTATGTTCCTGCAGAGAACTCCTGGGGTTTCACAAAGCAGTTCTACCAGTGTACCTGCAGTGTACTCCAGAGGTCTCAAAAGCAGTTGTAACTGTGTTCCTTCAGTGTGTGCCAAGAGGTCTCACAAAGCAATTATAATTGTGTTCCTGAAGAGTACTCCAGAGGTCTGTCAAAACAATTCTACGTTTTTGCAGAGTACATCAGAGGTTTCATAAAGCAATTCTAACTGTGTTCCTGCAGTATACACCAGAGGTCTCAAAAATAATTCTATGTTCCTGCAGTGTACACAAGATGTCTATCAAAGAAATTCTGTGTTCCTGAAGTGTGCACTAGTGCTCTCACAACACTATTCTAACTGTATTCATGCACTGTACATTAGAGGTCTGTCAAAGCAATTCTAAATATGTTCCTGCAGAGTACACCAGAGATGTCAAAAAGCAGATGTAACTATGTTCTGTCAGGGGACATCAGAGGTCTCACAAAAAAATTCTAACTATTTTTCTGCAGTTAAAACCAGAGGTCGTTCAAAGCAATATTGTGTTCCTGCAGCATACACCAGGGGTATCACAAAGATATTTTAATTTTGTTTCAACAGTGTACACCAGAGATCTAGAAGAGCAGTTCTGTGATTCAGCAGTGCACAACAGAGATCTCAAAAAGCAATTCTAACTTTGTCCCTGCCCTACACACCAGTGATATCAAAAAGCCATTCCAGCTATGTCATTGCAGTGTACACCAGAGGTTTAACAAATCAATTCTAACTATGTTCCTGCAGTGTACACCAGAGGTCTTTCAAAGAAATTCTCTTTTCTTGCAGCATATACCGGATATCTCACAAAGCAGTTCTAACTATGTTCTTTCAGTGTACACCAGACTATCTCACAAAGCAGTTCTGACCGTGTTCATGCAGTGTCCACCAGAGGTCTCACAAAGCATTTCTAACTTTGTTCCTGCAGTGTACACTACGGGTCTGTCAAAGAAATTCTATGGACCTGTAGTGTTCACCGGAGTTCTCACGAAACAGTTCTAACTATGTTCCTGCAGTTTACTCCAGAGGTCTCAAAAAGAAATTGTAACTGTGTTCCTGTAAAGGCACAAGAGGTCTCAAAGCAATTATCGTGTATTCCTGAAGTGCACACCAGAGGTCTGTCAAAACAATGTTATGTTCCTTCAGAGTACACCAGAGGTTTCACAAAGCAATTCTGTGTTCCTGAAGTGTGCAACAGATGTCTTAAAAGCAGTTCTAAAAGTGTTCCTGCAGTGTACATCAGAGGAATCACAAAGAATTATGTGTTCCTGCAGTGTACACTAGATGTCTCACAAAACAATTCTGTGTTCCTGCAGACTACACCAGGGGAATTACAAAGCAGTTCTGTGTATCTGCAGTATATACCACAGGTCTCACAAAGTGGTTTTATTTTACTGCTGTGTCCACAAGTGAACTCTCAAAGCAATTCTATCTGTTTTCCAGCAGTGCACACCCTAGGTCTCACAAAGAAATTCTGATTTCCGGCAGTGAGGACCAGCCATATCACAAAGCATTTCTGTGTTCCTGCAATGTACACCCCGAGGTCTCGAACAGCAGTTCTAACTATGTTCATACAGTGTACACCAGATGTCTCACAAAGTAATTCCAACTGTGTTTATGCAGTGTACACCACAGTATTATACAAAGCAATTCTGTGTTACTGCAGTGTACACCAAGAGTATCATAAAGCAGTTCTGTTTATCTGCTGTGTATACCAGAGGTCCCATAAAGCAGTTCATATTGTGTTCCTGCATTAAACACCAGTCATCTCACAAAGCAATTGTAACTGTATTCCTGAAGTCTACACCAGATGTATCACAAAGCAGTTCAGTGTTCCGGCAGTGCACACTAGAGGTACCAGAAAGCAATTCTGGGTTCCTGCAGTTTACACTTGGGGTATCACAAAGCAGTTCTAACTATGTGCCAGCAGTGTACACCAGGAGTCTCAAAAAGTAGTTCTAACTGTCTTCCTGGAGTGTACAGCAGAAGTCTCAGAAAGCAATTCTGTGTTCCTGCAGAGTACACCAGGGCAATCACAAAGCAGTTCTATATTCCTTCACTCTACCCCAGAGTTCTCACAAAACAATTCTCTGGTCCTGTAGTGTACAGCAGGGGTATCACAAAACAGTTCTAACTGTGTTCCTGCAGTGTACACCAGAGGACTCACAAAGCAATTCTGTTTTCCTGCAGTGCACACTGAGGTCTCAAAAAGCAATTCTAGCAATGTCCCTGCAGTGTACACCAGACATCTATTAAGCTATTCTGTTTTTCTGAAGTGTACACTGGAGTTCTTACAAAGCAGTTGTAACTATGTTCTTATATTGTACACCAGAGATTTCACGAAGCAATTCTAACTGTGTTCCTGCAGTGCACTTCAGAGGCTTGTCAAATCAATTCTAAATATGTTCCTGCAGAGTACACCACAGGTCTCTCAAAGCAGTTCTATGTTCTTGCAGTGTACACCGGGGACTCAAAAAGTAATTCTAACATTGTTCCTGCAGTGTACACCAGAAGTCTCTAAAAACTATTCTAACTATGTTTTTGCAGAGTACACTAACAGTCTCAAAAAGTAGTTCTAACAATGTTCCTTCAGTGTGCACCAGACTATCTCACTGAGCAGTACTAACTGAGTTCCTGCAGTGTACACCAGAGGCCTCACAAAGCAGTTCTAACTTTGTTCCTGAACAGTACACAAGAGGTCTGTCAAAGACATTTTCTGATCCTGCAGTGTACACCAGAGGTCTCACAAAACTGTTCTATTTTCCTGCAGAGTTCTCCTGGGGCTTCACAAAGCAGTTCTACCAGTGTACCTGCAGTGTACTCCAGAGGTCTCAAAAGCAGTTGTAACTGTGTTCCTTCAGTGTGTGCCAAGAGGTCTCACAAAGCAATTATAATTGTGTTCCTGAAGTGTACACCAGAGGTCTGTCAAAACAATTCTACATTTTTGCGGAGTGCATCAGAGGTTTCACAAAGCAATTCTAACTGTGTTCCTGCAGTGTACACCAGAGGTCTCAAAAAGTAATTCTATGTTCCAGCAGAGTACTCTGGAGGTTTCACAAAGCAGTTCTAATAATGTTCCTGCAGTGTACTCCAGAGGTCTCAAACGCAGTTGTAACTGTGTTCCTTCAGTGTGTGCCAAGAGATCTCACAAAGCAATTATAATTGTGTTCCTGAAGTGTTCATTTGAGGTCTGTCAAAACAATTCTATGTTTTTGGGGAGTACATCAGAGGTTTCACAAAGCAATTCTATCTGTATTCCTGCAGTGTACACCAGAGGTCTCAAAAAGTAATTCTATGTTCCTGCAGTGTACACAACATGTCTATCAAAGAAATTCTGTGTTCCTGATGTGTACACTAGTGCTCTCCCAATGCTATTCTAACTGCATTCCTGCTCTGTACATTAGAGGACTGTCAAAGCAATTCTAAATATGTTCCTGCAGAGTATACCAGAGATTTCAAAATGCAGATGTAACTATGTTCTGTCAGGGTACATCAGAGGTCTCACAAAGAAATTCTAACTATTTTTCTACAGTTGAAACCAGAGGTCTTTCAAAGCAATACTGTGTTCCTGCAGTGTACACTAGGGTATCACAAAGCGGTTTTAACTTTGTTTCAACAGTGTACACCAGAGGTCTAAAAGAGGAGTTCTGTGATTCAGCAGTTCACAACAGAGGTCTCAAAAGCAATTTAACTTTGTCCCTGCCCTGTACACCAGTGGTATCAAAAATCCATTCAAGCTATGTCCTTGCAGTGTACACCAGAGGTCTATCAAATCAATTCTAACTATGTTCCTGCAGTGTACACCAGAGGTATGTCAAAGAAATTCTCTGTTCTTACAGCGCATACTGGATATCTCACAAAGCAGTTCTAACTATGTTCCTTCAGTGTACACCAGACTATCTCACAAAGCAGTTCTGACCGTGTTCCTACAGTGTGCACCAGAGGTCTCACAAAGCATTTCTATCTTTGTTCCTGCAGTGTACACTACAGGTCTGTCGAAGAAATTCTGTGGACCTGTAGTGTTCACCAGAGGTCTCACAAAACAATTCTAACTATGTTCCTGAAGTTTACTCCAGAGGTCTCAAAACAATTGTAACTGTGTTCCTGTAAAGGGCACAAGAGGTCTACAAAGCAGTTATCAGTGTGTTCTGAAGTGCACACCAGAGGTTTGTCAAACAATTTTATGTTCCTTCAGAGCACACCAGAGGTTTCACAAAGCAATTCTGTGTTCCTGAAGTGTACAACAGATGTCTTAAAAGCAGTTCTAACAGTGTTCCTGCAGTGTACATCAGAGGTATCACAAAACAATTCTGTGTTCCTGCAGTGTACACCCGAGGTCTCGAACAGCAGTTCTAACTATGTTCATACAGTGTACACCAGATGTCTCACAAAGCAATTCCAACTGTGTTTATGCAGTGTACACCACAGGAATCACAAAGCAATTCTGTGTTCCTGCAGTGTACACCAGGAGTATCATAAAGCAGTTATGTGTATCTACTGTGTATCCCAGAGGTCTCACAAAGCAGTTCATATTATGTTCCTGTATTAAACACCAGTCATCTCACAAAGCAATTTTAACTGTATTCCTACAGTGTACACCAGATGTATCACAAAGCAGTTCAGTGTTCCAGCAGTTTACACCAGAGGTCACAGAAAGCAGTTCTGGGTTCCTGCAGTTTACACCTAGGGTATCACAAAGCAGTTCTAACTGTGCACCAGCAGTGTACACCAGAGGTCTCGAAAAGCAGTTCTAACTGTCTTCCTGGAGTGTACAGCAGAACTCTCAGAAAGCAATTCTGTGTTCCTGCAGAGAACACCTGGGGTTTCACAAAGCAGTTTTGTGTTCCTGCAGTCTACCCCAGAGTTCTCACAAAGCAATTCTCTGTTCCTGCAGTGTACAGCAGGGGTATCACAAAACAGTTCTAACTGTGTTCCGGCAGTGTGCAACGGAGGACTCACAAAGCAATTCTGTTTTCCTGCAGTGCACACCAAGGTCTCAAAAAGCAATTCTAGCTATGGTTCTGCAGTGTACACCAAACGTCTATCAAGGCAATTCTGTTTTCCTGAAGTGTACACTGGAGTTCTTACAAAGCAGTTGTAACTACGTTCTTATATTGTATACCAGAGATTTCACAAAGCAATTCTAACTGTGTTCCTGCAGTGTACTTCAGAGGCTTGTCTAAGCAATTCCAAATATGTTACTGCAGAGTTCACCACAGATCTCACAAAGCAGTTCTATGTTCTTGCAGTGTACACTAGGGTCTCAAAGCATTTAACTTTGTTCCTGATGTGTACACCAGAAGTCTCAAAAAACAATTCTAACTATGTTCTTGCAGAGTACACCAACGGTCTCAAAAAGTAGTTCTAACAAAGTTCCTTCAGTGTGCACCAGACTATCTCACTGAGCAGTTCTAACTGAGTTCCTGCAGTGTACACCAGAGGCCTCACAAAGCAGTTCTAACTTTCTTCGTGAAGTGTACACAAGAGGTCTGTCAAAGAAATGTTGTGATCCTGCAGTGTACACCAGAAGTCTCACAAAACAGTTCTATGTTCCTGCAGATTATTCCTGAGGTTTCATAAAGCAGTTCTACCAGTGTTCCTGCTGTGTAATCCAGAGGTCTCAAAAGCAGTTGTAACTGTGTACCTTCAGTGTGTGCCAAGAGATCTCACAAAGCAATTATAATTGTGTTCCTGAAGTGTACACCAGAGGTCTGTCAAAACACCCCATGCTTTTGCAGAGTACATCAGAGGTTTCACAAAGCAATTCTAACTGTGTTCCTGCAGTGTACACCAGAGGTCTCAAAAGTAATTCTATGTTCCTGCAGTGTACACAAGATGTCTATCAAAAATTCTTTATTCCTGAAGTGTACACTAGAGCTCTCACGACGCTATTCTATCTGTATTCCTGCACTGTACATTAGAGGTCTGTCAAAGCAATTTGAATATGTTCCTGCAGAGTATACCAGAGATCTCAAAATGCAGATGTAACTATGTTCTGGCAGGGTACATCAGTGGTCTCACAAAGAAATTCTAACTATTTTTCTGCAGTTAAAACCAGAGGTCTTTCAAAGCAACACTGTGATCCTGCAGCGTACACCATGGGTATCACAAAGCAGTTTTATCTGTGTTTCAACAGTGTACACCTGAGGTCTAGAAGAGGAGTTCTGTGATTCAGCAGTGCACAACAGAAGTCTCAAAAAGCAATTCTAACTCTGTCCCTGCCCTGTACACCAGTGGTATCAGAATGCCGTTCTATTTATGTTCTTGCAGTGTACACCAGAGGTCTAACTAATCAATTCTAACTATGTTCCTGCAGTGTACACCAGAGGTCTGTCAAAGAAATTCTGTGTTCTTGCAGCATATGCCAGGTATCTCATAAAGCAGTACTAACTATGTTCCTTCAATGTACTCCAGACTATCTTACAAAGCAGTTCTGACCGTGTTCCTGCAGTGTGCACCAGTGGTCTCACGAAGCATTTCTAACTTTGAAGAGGATGATTTTGCTGAGCAGACCCAAATAATGCATAGTTTTTTTTATCAACAGGGGATACCCTAAAAGCATAGTGGACAGAGCACTCTCCCAGTTCAGTAACATGCCCCGTAACCTTGACCCCCTCAGGAGGGATGCTGTCATGCAAGAACAACGGCGAATTCCACTAGTTCTTAATTTCCATCAGAGCACACCTTCTCTTCACAGGATCATCACCAGTAACTTTCCCATTTTGCAAACTGACCCTAACATTGGTGCTTCCTTTACAGAACCACCTATTGCCTCCTACCGCTGGCAACCTAACCTGCGCAATCTTCTGGTAAAAAGCAGCCTAACCACTCCTAACAGTTCCTCGCCCCCCAGGTACCAAACCTTGTAACAGGGCTCGCTGCTACACCTGCAAATTTATTTCCAGTGTAACTGAGATTCGGGGCCTACAGGTGTTTTTCACATCACCAAGGAGTTCTCATGCACCTCCACTAATGTAGTGTACTGTATTCTTTGCAGGAGGTGTTCAGCTATTTACATCGGAGAAACTGGTAGGCGTCTTGTTGACCGTTTCAGGGAACATTACAGAGCAGTCAGGAATGGTGAAACTGCTAAACCCATTGTATCCCACTTTATCTCCAGGGACCACAATGTCAATGACCTTTCTGTTTGTGTCCTTCAGCAGGGCTTCCGGATCCTAACCATAGAAAACATGGAAGCTAAGCTGATCATCCGCTTTGGCTCCCAGCAGCCCTCTGGTTTAAATGATAGACTTATTTTCCACTAACATCTTTCAGCCATCCCTTTTTTTCCCTAAAGACAATTTGTTTCTGTACTGATTTATTTTCATTTTCACCATATGTCTCCATTTCTGTCTCCTTCTCACACATTTGTCACCTTTCAGCCTTCTTACAAGGCCTTAATCAGTCTCTACCTGGCAACTCCCCAGCTCTTTCTTCCCATTATGTTTTATCTTTCCCATCATCACCTTTTTGTTTCACAGATTCTCTCTTAATCTTACCATTTATCACTTATTCTCCATTAGCCTCCCCCTTCTTCTTTCTCCACATATATATCTCTCTCATTTTACCTCTACTCTACACTAACTTGTTTTTTTTCTCTTTTAGATATTTTCTGAAGAAGACCTAAGGTCGAAACGTAGATTTTTAACTCTATTTTCTATTTTCAGCGTGCATTTAATATAACTATTTTGTTTTGATTTCTAACTTTGTTCCTGCAGTGTGCAGTAGAGGTCTGTCAAAGAAATTCTGTGAACCTGTAGTGTTCACCAGAGGTCTCACAAACAATCCAAACTATGTTCCTGCAGTTTATTACAGAGGTCTCAAAAAGCAATTGTAACTGTGTTCCTGTAAAGGGCACATGAGGTCTCACAAAGAAATTATCAGTGTGTTCCAGAAGTGCACACCAGAGGTCTGTCAAAACAATTTTATGTTCCTTCAGAGAACACCAGAGGATTCTAAAGCAATTCTGTGTTCCTATAGTGTACAACAGATGTCTTAAAAAGCAGTTCTATCAGTGTTCCTGTAGTGTACATCAGAGGTATCACAAAACAATTCTGTGTTCCTGCAGTGTACCCTAGATGTCTCACAAAACAACTCTGTGTTCCAGCAGAGTACACCAGGGGAATCACAAAGCAGTTCTGTGTATCTGCAGTATGTACCACAGGTCTCACAAAGCAGTTCTGTTTTACTGCTGTTTCCACAAGAGAACTCACAAAGCAATTCTATCTGTGTTCCTGCAGTGCACATCTTTGGTCTCACAAAGAAATTCTGATTTCCGGCAGTGAACACCAGCGGTATCACAAAACATTTCTGTGTTCCTGCAATGTACACCCTAGGTCTCGAACAGCAGTTCTAACTATGTTCATACAGTGTACACCAGATGTCTCACAAAGTAATTCCAACTGTGTTTATGCAGTGTACACCACAGTATTACACAAAGCAATTCTTTGTTCCTGCAGTGTACACCAAGAGTATCATAAAGCAGTTCTGTTTATCGGCTGTTTATACCAGAGGTCCCATAAAGCAGTTCATATTGTGTTCCTGCATTAAACACCAGTCATCTCACAAAGCAATTTTAACTGTATTCCTGCAGTGTACACCAGATGTATCACAAAGAAGTTCAGTGTTCCTGCAGACCAGAGGTACCAGAAAGCAATTCTGGGTTCCTGCAGTTTGCACCTGGAGTATCACAGAGCAGTTCTAACTATGCGCCAGCAGTGTACACCAGAGGTCTCGAAAAGCAGTTCTAACTGTCTTCCTGGAGTGTACAGCAGAAGTCTCAGAAAGCAATTCTGTATTCCTGCAGAGTACACCAGGGGAATCACAAAACAGTTCTATGTTCCTTCACTCTACTCCAGAGTTCTCACAAAGCAATTCTCTGTTCCTGTAGTGTACAGCAGGGGTATCACAAAACAGTTCTAACTGTGTTCCTGCAGTGTACACCAGAGGATTCACAAAGCAATTCTGTTTTCCTGCAGTGCACACCGAGGTCTCAAAATGCAATTCTAGCTATGTTCCTGCAGTGTACACCAGACATCTATCAAGCAATTCTGTTTTCCTGAAGTGTACACTGGAGTTCTTACAAAGCAGTTGTAACTATGTTCTTATATTGTACACCAGAGATTTCACGAAGCAATTCTAACTGTGTTCCTGCAGTGTACTTCAGAGGTTTGTCAAAGCAATTCTAAATATGTTCCAGCAGAGTACACCACAGATCTCACAAAGCAGTTCTATGTTCTTGCAGTGTACACAGGGGTCTCAAAAAGCAATTCTAACATTGTTCCTGCAGTGTACACCAGAAGTCTCTAAAAACAATTCTATGTTCTTGCAGAGTACACTAACAGACTCAAAAAGTAGTTCTAACAATGTTCCTTCAGTGTGCACCAGACTATCTCACTGACTAGAACTAACTGAGTTCCTGCAGTGTACTCCAGAGGCCTCACAAAGCAGTTCTAACTTTGTTCCTGAAGAGTACACAAGAGGTCTGTCAAAGACATTTTGTGATACTGCAGTATACACCAGAGGTATCACAAAACAGTTCTATGTTCCTGCAGAATACCCTGAGGTTTCACAAAGCAGTTCTACCAGTGTACCTGCAGTGTACTCCAGAGGTCTCAAAAGCAGTTGTAACTGTGTTCCTTCAGTGTGTGCCAAGAGGTCTCACAAAGCAATTATAATTGTGTTACTGAAGAGTACACCAGAGGTCTGTCAAAACAATTCTACGTTTTTGCAGAGTACATCAGAGGTTTCATAAAGGAATTCTAACTGTGTTCCTGCAGTATACACCAGAGGTCTCAAAAAGTAATTCTATGTTCCTGCAGTGTACACAAGATGTCTATCAAAGAAATTCTGTGTTCCTGAAGTGTACACTAGTGCTCTCACAACACAATTCTAACTGTATTCAGGCACTGTACATTAGAGGTCTGTCAAAGCAATTCTAAATATGTTCCTGCAGAGTACACCAGAGATGTCAAAAGCAGATGTAACTATGTTCTGGCAGGGTACATCAGAGGACTCACAAAATTCTAACTCTTTTCTGCAGTTAAAACCAGAGGTCTTTCAAAGCAATATTGTGTTCCTGCTGAGTACACCAGGGGTATCACAAAGCCGTTTTAACTGTGTTTCAACAGTGTACTCCCGAGGTCTAGAAGAGGAGTTCTGTGAATCAGCAGAGCACAACAGAGATCTCAAAAAGCAATTCTAACTTTGTCCCTGCCCTGTACACCAGTGGTATCAAAAAGCCATTCTATCTATGTCATTGCAGTTTACACCAGAGGTCTAACAAATCAATTCTAACTATGTTCCTGCAGTGTACACCAGAGGTCTGTCAAAGAAATTCTCTGTTCTTGTAGCGTATACCGGATATCTCACAAAGCAGTTCTAACTATGTTCCTTTAGTGTACACCAGACTATCTCACAAAGCAGTTCTGACCGTATTCCTGCAGTGTGCGCCAGAGGTCTCACAAAGCATTTCTAACTTTGTTCCTGCAGTGTACACTAGAGGTCTGTCAAAGAAATTCGGTGGACCTGTAGTGTTCACCAGAGGTCTCACAAAACAATTCTAACTATGTTCCTGAAGTTTACTCCAGAGGTCTCAAAAAGCAATTGTAACTGTGTTCCTGTAAAGGGCACACGAGGTCTCACAAAGCAATTATCAGTGTGTTCCAGAAGTGCACACCAGAGGTCTGTCAATACAATTGTATGTCCCTTCAGAGCACACCAGAGGATTCACAAAGCAATTCTGTGTTCCTGAAGTGTACAACAGATCTCTTAAAAAGCAGTTCTGACAGTGTTCCTGCAGTGTACATCAGAGGTATCACAAAACAATTCTGTGTTCCTGCAGTGCACCCTAGATGTCTCACAAAACAATTCTATGTTCTTGCAGAGTACACCAGGGGAATCACAAAGCAGTTCTGTGTATCTGCAGTAATGTACCACAGGTCTCACAAAGCAGTTCTGTTTTACTGCTGTTTCCACAGGAGAACTCACAAAGTAATTCTATCTGTGTTCCTGCAGTGCACATCCTAGGTCTCACAAAGAAATTCTGATTTCCGGCACTGAACACCTGCGGTATCACAAAGCATTTCTGTGTTCCTGCAATGTACACCCCGAGGTCTTGAACAGCAGTTCTAACTATGTTCATACAGTGTACACCAGATGTCTCACAAAGTAATTCCAACTGTGTTTATGCAGTGTACACCACAGGAATCACAAAGCATTTCTGTGTTCCTGCAGTGTACACCAGGAGTATCATAAAGCAGTTATGTGTATCTGCTGTGTATACCAGAGGTCTCTCAAAACAGTTCATATTGTGTTCCTGCATTAAACACCTGTCATCTCACAAAGCAATTTTAACTCTCTTCCTACAGTGTACACCAGATGTATCACAAAAGCAGTTCAGTGTTCCTGCAGTGCACAAGAGGTCCTAGAAAACAGTTCTGGGTTCCTGCAGTTTACAACTCGGGTATCACAAAGCAGTTCTAATTTTGCACCAGCTGTGTAAACCAGAAGTCTCGAAATCAGTTCTAACTGTCTTCTTGGCGTGTACAGCAGAGTCTCATAAACAATTCTGTGTTCCTGCAGAGAACACCTGGGGTTTCACTAAGCAGTTCTGTGTTCCTGCAGTCTACCCCAGGGTTCTCACAAAGCAATTCTCTGTTCCTGCAGTGTACAGCAGGGGTATCACAAAACAGTTCTAACTGTGTTCCTGCAGTGTGCACCAGAGGACTCACAAAGCAATTCTGTTTTCCTGCAGTGCACACCAAGGTCTCAAAAAGCAATTCTAGCTATGGTCCTGTAGTGTACACCAAACGTCTATCAAGGCAATTCTGTTTTCCTGAAGTGTACACATGAGTTCTTACAAAGCAGTTGTAACTACGTTCTTATATTGTATACCAGAGATTTCACAAAGCAATTCTAAACTGTATTCCTGCAGTGTACTTCAGAGGCTTGTCAAAGCAATTCTAAATATGTTACTGCAGAGTTCACCACAGATCTCACAAAGCAGTTCTATGTTCTTGCAGATTACACTGGGGTCTCAAAAAGCAATTCTAACTTTGTTCCTGCGGTGTACACCAGAAGTCTCAAAAAACAATTCTAACTATGTTCTTGCAGAGTACACCAATGGTCCCAAAAAAGTAGTTCTACCAATGCTCCTTCAGTGTGCACCAGACTATCTCACTGAGCAGTTCTAACTGAGTTCCTGCAGTGTACAGCAGAGGCCTCACAAAGCAGTTCTAACTTTCTTCGTGAAGTGTACACAAGAGGTCTGTCAAAGAAATTTTGTGATCCTGCAGTGTACACCAGAGGTCTCACAAAACAGTTCTATATTCCCGCAGAGTATTCCTGAGGTTTCACAAAGCAGTTCTGCCAGTGTTCCAGTAGTGTACTCCACAGGTCTCAAAAGCAGTTGTAACTGTGTACCTTCAGTGTGTGCCAAGAGATCTCACAAAGCAATTCTAACAGTGTTCCTGCAGTGTACACCAGAGGTCTCAAAAAAGTAATTCTATGTTCCTGCAGTGTACACAAGATGTCTAACAAAGAAATTCTGTATTCCTGAAGTGTACACTAGAGCTCTCACAATGCTATTCTGTCTGTATTCCTGCACTGTACATTAGAGGTCTGTCAAAGCAATTCTAAATATGTTCCTGCAGAGCATACCAGAGATGTCAAAATGCTGATGTAACTATGTTCTGGCAGGGTACATCAGTGGTCTCACAAAGAAATTCTAACTATTTTTATGCAGTTAAAACCAGAGGTCTTTCAAAGCAAAACTGGGGTCCTGCAGCGTACACCAGGGGGTATCACAAAGCAGTTTTATCTGTATTTCAACAGTGTACACCTGAGGTCTAGAAGAGGAGTTCTGTGATTCAGCAGTGCACAACAGAAGTCTCAAAAAGCAGTTCTAACTCTGTCCCTGCCGTGTACATCAGTGGTATCAGAAAGCCGTTGTAGCTATGTTCTTGCAGTGTACAACAGAGGTCTAACTAATCAATTCTAACTATGTTCCTGCAGTGTACACCAGAGGTCTGTCAAAGAAATTATTTGTTCTTGCAGCATATGCCATGTATCTCACAAAGCAGAACTAACTATGTTCCTTCAGTGTACTCCAGACTATCTCACAAAGCAGTTCTGACCATGTTCCTGCAGTGTGCACTAGAGGTCTCACGAAGCATTTCTAACTTTGTTCCTGCAGAGTACAGTAGAGGTCTTTCAAAGAAATTCTGTGGACCTGTAGTGTTCACCAGAGGTCTCATATAACAATCCTAACTATGTTCCTGCAGTTTACTACAGAGGTCTCAAAAAAAGCAATTGTAACTGTGTTCCTGTAAAGGGCACACGAGGACTCACAAAGAAATTATCAGTGTGTTCCAGAAGTGCACACCAGAGGTCTGTCAAAACAATTTTATGTTCCTTCAGAGAACACCAGAGGATTCACAAAGCAATTCTGTGTTCCTGAAGTGTACAACAGATGTCTTAAAAAGCAGTTCTATCAGTGTTCCTGTAGTGTACATCAGAGGTATCACAAAACAATTCTGTGTTCCTGCAGTGTACCCTAGATGTCTCACAAAACAATTCTGTGTTCCTGCAGAGTACACCAGGGGAATCACAAAGCAGTTCTGTGTATCTGCAGTAAGTACCACAGGTCTCACAAAGCAGTTCTGTTTTACTGCTGTTTCCACAAGAGAACTCACAAAGCAATTCTATCTGTGTTCCTGCAGTGCACATCTTTGGTCTCACAAAGAAATTCTGATTTCCGGGCAGTGAACACCAGCGGTATCACAAAACATTTCTGTGTTCCTGCAATGTACACCCTAGGTCTCGAACAGCAGTTCTAACTATGTTCATACAGTGTACACCAGATGTCTCACAAAGTAATTCCAACTGTGTTTATGCAGAGTATACCACAGTATTACACAAAGCAATTCTTTGTTCCTGCAGTGTTCACTATGAGTATCATAAAGCAGTTCTGTTTATCAGCTGTTTATACCAGAGGTCCCATAAAGCAGTTCATATTGCGTTCCTGCATTAAACACCAGTCATCTCACAAAGCAATTTTAACTGTATTCCTGCAGTGTACACCAGATGTATCACAAAGCAGTTCAGTGTTCCTGCAGTGCACACCAGAGGTACCAGAAAGCAGTTCTGGGTTCCTGCAGAGTACACCAGGGGAATCACAAAACAGTTCTATGTTCCTTCACTCTAGCCAGGAGTTCTCACAAAGCAATTCTCTGTTCCTGTAGAGTACAGCAGGGGTATCACAAAACAGTTCTAACTGTGTTCCTGCAGTGTACACCAGAGGATTCACAAAGCAATTATGTTTTCCTGCAGTGCACACCGAGGTCTCAAAATGCAATTCTAGCTATGTTCCTGCAGTGTACACCAGACTTCTATCAAGCAATTCTGTTTTCCTGAAGTGTACACTGGAGTTCTTACAAAGCAGTTGTAACTATGTTCTTATATTGTACACCAGAGATTTCACGAAGCAATTCTAACTATGTTCCTGCAGTGTACTTCAGAGGTTTGTCAAAGCAATTCTAAATATGTTCCAGCAGAGTACACCACAGATCTCACAAAGCAGTTCTATGTTCTTGCAGTGTACACAGGGGTCTCAAAAAGCAATTCTAACACTGTTCCTGCAGTGTGCACCAGAAGTCTCTAAAAACTATTCTATGTTCTTGCAGAGTACACTAACAGTCTCAAAAAGTAGTTCTAACAATGTTCCTTCAGTGTGCACCAGACTATCTCACTGACTAGTACTAACTGAGTTCCTGCAGTGTACTCCAGAGGCCTCAAAAAGCAATTCTAACTTTGTTCCTGCGGTGTACACCAGATGTCTCAAAAAACAATTCTAAATATTTTCTTGCAGAGTACACCAATGGTCTCAAAAAGTAGTTCTAACAATGTTGCTTCAGTGTGCACCAGACTATCTCACTGAGCAGTACTAACTGAGTTCCTGCAGTGTACACCAGAGGCCTCACAAAGCAGTTCTAACTATCATCCTGAAGTGTACACAAGAGGTCTGTCAAAGAAATTTTGTGATTCTGCAGTGTACACGAGAGGTCTCACAAAACAGTTCTATGTTCCTGCAGAGTACTCCTGAGGTTTCACAAAGCAGTTCTACCAGTGTTCCTGCAGTGTGCTCCAGAGTTCTCAAAAGCAGTCGTAACTGTGTTCCTTCAGTGTGTGCCAAGAGATCTTGCAAAGCAATTATAATTGTGTTCCTGAAGTATACACCAGAGGTCTGTCAAAACAATTCTACATTTCTGCAGAGTACATCAGAGGTTTCACAAAGCAATTCTAACTGTGTTCCTGAAGTGTACAACAGAGGTCTCAAAAAGTAATTCTATGTTCCTGCAGTGTACACAAGATGTCTATCTAAGAAATTCTGTATTTCTGAAGTGTACACTTGAGCTCTCACAACGCTATTCTATCTGTATTCCTGCACTGTACATTAGAGGTCTGTCAAAGCAATTCTAAATATGTTCCTGCAGAGTATACCAGAGATGTCAAAATGCTGATGTAACTATGTTCTGTCAGGGTACCTCAGTGGTCTCACAAAGAAATTCTAACTATTTTACTACAGTTAAAACCAGCGGCCTTTCAAAGCAATGCTGTGGTCCTGCAGCGTACACCAGGGATATCACAAAGCAGTTTTATCTGTGTTTCAACAGTGTACACCTGAGGTCTAGAAGAGGAGTTCTGTGATTCTGCAGTGCACAACAGAAGTCTCAAAAAGCAGTTCTAACTCTGTCCCTGCCCTGTACACCAGTGGTATCACAAAGTCGTTCTAGCTATGTTCTTGCAGTGTACACCAGAGGTCTAACAAATCAATTCTAACTATGTTCCTGCAGTGTACACCAGAGGTCTGTCAAAGAAATTTTGTGTTCTTGCAGCATATGCCAGGTGTCTCACAAAGCAGTACTAACAATGTTCCTTCAGTGTACTCTAGACTATCTCACAAAGCAGTTCTGACCATGTTCCTGCAGTGTGCACTACAGGTCTCACAAAGCATTTCTAACTTTGTTCCTGCAGTGTACACTAGAGGTCTGTCAAAGAAATTCTGTGGACCTGTAGTGTTCACCAGAGGTCTCACAAAACAATTCTAACTAGGTTCCTGCAGTTTACTCCTGAGGCCTCAAAAAGCAATTGTAACTGTGTTCCTGAAAAGGGCACACAAGGTCTCACAAAGCAATTATCAGAGTGTTCTAGAAGTGAACACCAGAGGTCAGTCCAAACAATTTTATGTTCCTTCAGAGTACACCAGAGGATTCACAAAGCAATTCTGTGTTCCTGAAGTGTACAAGAGATGTCGTAAAAAGCAGTTCTATCAGTGTTGCTGCAGTGTACATCAGAGGTAGCACAAATCAATTCTGTGTTCCTGCAGTGTACCCTAGATGTCTTACAAAACAATTCTGTGTTCCTTCAGAATACACCATGAATCACAAAGCAGTTCTGTGTATCTGCAGTATGTACCACAGGTCTCACAAAGCAGTTCTGTTTTACTGCTGTTTCCACAAGAGAACTCAAAAAGCAATTCTATCTGGGTTCCTGCAGTGCACATCCTAGGTCTCACAAAGAAATTCTGATTTCTGGCATTGAACACCAGCGGTATCACAAAGCATTTCAGTGTTCCTGCAATGTACACCAGAGGTCTCGAACAGCAGTTCTAACTATGTACATACAGTGTACAGCAGATGTCTCACAATGCAATTCCAACTGTGTTTTTGCAGAGTACACCACAGGAATCACAATGCAATTCTGTGTTCCTGCAGTGTACACCAGGAGTATCATAAAGTAGTTATGTGTATCTGCTGTGTATACCAGAGGTCTCACAAAGCAGTTCACAATGTGTTCCTGCATTAAACAGCAGTCATCTCACAAAGCAATTTTAACTGTATTCCTACTGTGTACACCAGATGTATCACAAAGCAGTTCAGTGTCCCTGCAGTGCACACCAGAAGTCCCAGAAAGCAATTCTGGGTTCCTACAGTTTACACCTGGCTTATCACAAAGCAGTTCTAACTATGCACCAGCAGTGTACACCAGAGGTCTTGAAAAGCAGTTCTATCTGTCTTTCTGGAGATTACAGCAGAAGTCTCAGAAAGCAATTATGAGTTTCTGCAGAGTTCACCAGGGGAATCACAAAGCAGTTCTATGTTCCTTCACTCTACCCTAGTGTTCTCACAAAGCAATTCTCTGTTCCTGCAGTGTACAGCAGGGGTATCACAAAACAGTTCTAACTGTGTTCCTGCAGTGTACACCAGAGGACTCACAAAGCAATTCTGTTTTCTTGCAGTGCACACTGAGGTCTCAAAAAGCAATTCTAGCTATGATCCTGCAGTGTACACCAGACATCTATCAAGCTATTCTGCTTTTCTGAAGCGTACACTGGAGTTCTTACAAAGCAGTTGTAACTATGTTCTTATATTGTACACCAGAGATTTCACGAAGCAATTCTAACTTTGTTCCTGCAGTGTACTTCAGAGGCTTGTCAAAGCAATTCTAAATAAGTTCCTGCAGAGTTCACCACAGATATCACAAAGCAGTTCTACGTTCTTGCAGTGTACACCGGGGTCTCAAAAAGCAATTCTAACTTTGTTCCTGCAGTGTACACAAGAAGTCTCTAAAAACAATTCTAACTATGTTCTTGCAGAGTACACTAACAGTCGAAAAAAGTAGTTCTAACAATCTTCCTTTAGTGTGCACCAGACTGTCTCACTGAGCAGTTCTAATTGAGTTCCTGCAGTGTACACCAGAGGTCTCACAAAGCAGTTCTAACTTTGTTCTAAGAGTACACAAGAGGTCTGCCAAATAAATTTTCTGATCCTGCAGTGTACACCAGAGGTCTCACAAAACAGTTCTATGTTCCTGCAGAGTACTCCTGGGGTTTCACATAGCAGTTCTACCAGTGTACCTGCAGGGTACTCCAGAGGTCTCAAAAGCATTTGTAACTGTGTTCCTTCATTGTGTGCCAAGAGGTCTCACAAAGCAAATATAATTTTGTTCTTGAAGTGTACACCAGAGGTCTGTCAAAACAATTCTACGTTTTTGCAGAGTACATCAGAGGTTTCATAAAGCAATTCTAACTGCGTTCCTGCAGTGTACACCAGAGGTCTCAAAAAGTAATTCTATGTTCCTGCAGTGTTCACAATATGTCTGTCAAAGAAATTCTGTGTTCCTGAAGTGTACACTAGTGCTCTCACAACACTATTCTAACTGTATTCCTGCACTGTACATTAGAGGTCTGTCAAAGCAATTCTAAATATGTTCCTTGAGAGTACACCAGAGATGTCCAAAAGCAGATGTAACTATGTTCTGGCAGGGTACATCAGAGGTCTCAAAACATTCTAACTGTTTTTCTGCTGTTAAAACCAGAAGTCTTTCAATGCAATACTGTGTTCCTGCAGCGTACACCAGGGGTATCACAAAGCAGTTTTAACCATGTTTCAACAGTGTACACCAGAGGTCTAGAAGAGGAGTTCTGTAATTCAGCAGTGCACAACAGAGGTCTCAAAAAGCAATTCTAACTTTGTCCCTGCCCTGTTCACCAGTGGTATCAAAAAGCCATTCTTGCTATGTTCTTGCAGTGTACAACAGAGTTCTAACAAATCAATTCCAACAATGTCCCTGCAGTGTACACCAGAGGTCTGTCAAAGGAATTCTGTGTTCTTGCAGCGTATACCGGATATCTCACAAAACCGTTCTAACTATGTTCCTTCAGTGCACACAAGAGGTCTGTCAGAACAAATTTATGTTCCTTCAGAGTACACCAGAGGTTTCACAGAGCAATTCAGTGTTCCTGAAGTGTACAACAGATGTCTTAAAAAGCAGTTCTAACAGTGTTCCTGCAGTGTACATCAGAGGTATCACAAAACAATTCTGTGTTCCTGCAGTGTACGCTAGATGTCTCAAAAAACAATTTTGTGTTCCTGCAGAGTACACCAGGGGAATCACAAAGCAGTTCTGTGTATCTGTAGTATATACCACAGGTCTCACAAAGCAGTTCTGTTTTACTGCTGTGTCCACAAGAGAACTCACAAAGCAATTCTATCTGTGTTCCTGCAGTGCACACCCAAGGTCTCACAAAGAAATTCTGATATCTGGCAGTGAACACCAGTGGTATCACAAAGCATTTCTGTGTTCCTGCAATGTACACCTGAGGTCTCGAACAGCAGTTCTAACTATGTTCATACAGTGTACACCAGATGTCTCACAATGCAATTCCAACTGTGTTTATGCAGTGTACACCACAGTATTACACAAAGCAATTCTGTGTTCCTGCAGTGTACACCAACAGTATCATAAAGCAGTACTGTGTATCTGCTGTGTATACCTGAGGTCTCACAAAGCAGATCATATTGTGTTCCTGCATTAAACACCAGTCATCTCATAGCAATTTTAACTGCATTCCTACAGTGTACACCAGATGTATCAAAAGGCAGTTCAGTGTTCCTCCAGTGCACACCAGAGGTACCAGAAAGCAAATCGGGGTTCCTGCAGTTTACACCTGGAGTATCACAAAGCAGTTCTAACTATGCACCAGCAGTGTAAATCAGAGGTCTCGAAAAGAAATTCTATGTTCCTGCAGTGTACACAAGATGTCTATCAAAGAAATTCTGTGTTCCTGAAGTGTACACTAGAGCTCACACAATGCTATTCTAACTGTATTCCTGCACTGTACATTAGAGGTCTGTCAAAGCAATTCTAAATATATTCCTTCATAGTATACCAGAGATGTCAAAAAGCAGATGTAACCATGTTATGACAGGGTACATTAGAGGTCTCTCAAAAAAATTCTAAATATTTTTCTGCAGATAAAACCAGAGGTCTTTCAAAGCAATACTGTGATCCTGCAGCGTACACCAGGGGTATCACAAAGCAGTTTTATCTGTGTTTCAACAGTGTACACCAGAGGTCTAGAAGAGGAGTTCTGTGATTCAGCAGTGCACAACAGAGGTCTCTAAAAGCAGTTCTAACTTGATCCCTACTCTGTAAACCAGTAGTATCAAAAAAAAACATTCTAGCTATGTTCTTGTAGTGTACACCAGAGGTCTAACAAATCAATTCTAACTATGTTCCTGCAGTGTACAACAGAGGTCTGTCAAAGAAATTCTGTGTTCTTGCAGCGTATACCGGATATCTCACAAAGCAGTACTAACTATGTTCCTTCAGTGTACACCAGACTATCTCACAAAGCAGTTCTGACCGTGTTCCTGCAGAGTGCACCAGAGGTCTCACAAGGCATTTCTAACTTTGTTTCTGCAGTGTACACTAGAGTTCTGTCAAATAAATTCTGTGAACCTGTAGTGTTCACCAGAGGTCTCACAAAACAATTCTAACTATGTTCCTGCAGTTTACTCCAGAGGTCTCAAAAAGCAATTGTTACTGTGTTCCTGTAAAGGGCACACAAGGTCTCACTAAGCAATTATTAGTGTGTTCCTGAAGTGCTCACCAGAGGTCTGTCAAAACAATTTTTTGTTCCTTCAAAGTACACCAGAGGTTTCACAAAGCAATTCTGTGTTCCAGATGTGTACAACAGATGTCATAAAAAGCAGTTCTAACAGTGTTCCTGCAGTGCACATCAGGAGTATCACAAAGCAGTTCTGTGTTCCTGCAGTGTACCCTAGATTTCTCACAAAACAAATCTGTTTTCCCTGCAGAGTACACTAGGGGAATCCCAAAGCAGTTCTGGGTATCTGCAGTATGTACCACAGGTCTCACAAAGCAGTTCTGTTATACTGCTGTGTCCACAAGAGAACTCACAAAGCAATTCTATCTGTGTTCCTGCAGTGCACATCCTGGGTCTCACAAAGAAATTCTGATTTCTGGCAGTGAACACCAGCGGTATCACAAAGCATTCCTGTGTTCCTGCAGTGTATACCAGGAGTATCATAAAGCAGTTATGTGTATCTGCTGTGTATACCAGAGGTCTCATAAAGCAGTTCATATTGTGTTCCTGCATTAAACACCAGTCATCTAACAAAGCAATTTTAACTGTATTCCTACAGTGTACACCAGATGTACCACAAAGCAGTTCATTGTTCCTGCAGTGCACACCAGAGGTCCCAGAAAGCAATTCTGTTTTCTTGCAGTTTACACCTGGGGTATCACAAAGCAGTTCTAACTATGCACCAGCAGTGTACACCAGAGGTCTCGAAAAGCAGTTCTTACTGTCTTCCTGGAGTGTACAGCAGAAGTCTCAGAAAGCAATTCTGTGTTCCTGCAGAGTACACCAGGGGAATCACAAGGCAGTTCTATGTTCCTTCACTCTACCCCAGAGTTCTCACAAAGCAATTCTCTGTTCCTGCAGTGTACAGCAGGGGTATCACAAAACAGTTCTAACTGTGTTCTCCAGTGTACACCAGAGGACTCACAAAGCAATTCTGTTTTCCTGCAATGCACACCGAGGTCTCAAAAAGCAATTCTAGCTATGTTCCTGCAGTGTACACCAGACATATATCAAGGCAATTCTGTTTTCCTGAAGTGTACACTGGAGTTCTTACAAAGCAGTTGTAACTATGTTCTTATATTGTACAAAAGAGATTTCATGAAGTGATTCTAACTGTGTTCCTGCAGTGTACTTCAGAGGCTTGTCAAAGCAATTCTAAGTATGTTCCTGCAGAGTATACCACAGATCTCACAAAGCAGTTCTATGTTCTTGCAGTGTACATTGGGTTCTCAAAAAGCAATTCTAACTTTGTTCCTGCAGTGTACACCAGAAGTCTGTAAAAACCATTCTAACTATGTTCTTGCAGAGTACACCAACGGTCTCAAAAAGTTGTTCTAACAATGTTCCTTCAGTGTGCACCAGACCATCTCACTGAACAGTTCTAGCTGAGTTCCTGCAGTGTAAACCAGAGGCCTCACAAAGCAGTTCTAACTTTGTTCCTGAAGTCTACACAAGAAGTCTGTCAAAGAAATTTTGTGATCCTGCAGTGTACACCAGAGGTCTCCAAAAACAGTTCTATGTTCCTGCAGAGTACTCCTGAGTTTTCACAAAGCAGTTCTACCAGTGTTCCTGCTGTGTACTCCAGAGGTCTCAAAAACAGTTGTAACTGTGTTCCTTCAGTGTGTGCCAAGAGGTCTCACAAAGCAATTATAATTGTGTTCCTGAAGTGTACACTAGAAGTCTGTCAAAACAATTCTACTTTTTTTTCAGAGTACATCAGAGGTTTCAAAAAGCAATTCTAACTGTGTTCCTGCAGTGTACACCAGAGGTCTCAAAAACTAATTCTATGTTCCTGCAGTGTACACAAGATGTTTATCAAAGCAATATTGTGTTCCTGCAGCGTACACCAGGGGTATCACAAAGCACTTTTAACTGTGTTTCAACAGTGTACACCAGAGGTCAAGAAAAGGAGTTCTGTGATTCAGCAGTGCACAACAGAGGTCTCAAAAAGCAATTCTAACTTTGTCCCTGCCCTGTACACCAGTGGTATCAAAAAGCCATTCTAGCTATGTTCTTGCTGTGTACACCAGAGGTCTAACAAATCAATTCTAACTATGTTCCTGCAGTGTACACTAGAGGTCTGTCGAAGAAATTCTGTGTTCTTGCAGTGTATACCGGACATCTTTACAAAGCAGTTCTAACTATGTTCCTTCAGTGTACACCAAACTATCTCACAAAACAGTTCTGACAGTGTTCCTGCAGTGTGCACCAGTGGTCTCACAAAGCATTTCTAACTTTGTTCTTGCAGTGTACACTAGAGGACTGTCAAAGAAATTCTGTGGACCTGTAGTGTTCACCAGAGGTCTCACAAAACAATTCTATGTTCCTGCAGTTTACTCCAGAGGTATCAAAAAGCAATTGTAACAGTGTTCCTGTAAAGGGCACACGAGGTCTCACAAAGCAATTATTAGTGTGTTCCTGAAGTGCACACCAGAGGTCTGTCAAAACAATTTTTTACTCCTTCAGAGTACACCAGAAGTTTCACAAAGCAATTCTGTGTTCCTGAAGTGTACAACAGATGTCATAAAAAGCAGTTCTAGCAGTGTTCCTGCAGTGTACATCAGGGGTATCACAAAACAATTCTGTGTTCCTGCAGTGTACCCTAGATGTCTCATAAAACAATTCTGTTTTCCTGCAGAGTACACCAGGGGAATCACAAAGCAGTTCTGTGTATCTGCAGTATGTACCAAAGGTCTCACAAAGCAGTTCTGTTTTACTGCTGTGTCCACAAAAGAACTCACAAAGCAATTCTATCGTGTTCCTGCAGTGCACATCCTAGGTCTCACAAAGAAATACTGATTTCCGGCAGTGAACACCAGTGGTATCACAAAGCAGTTCTAAATTTGTTCCTGAAGAGTACACAATAGGTCTGTCAAAGAAATTTTCTGATCCTGCAGTGTACACCCAGAGGTTTCACAAAACAGTTCTATGTTCCTGGAGATTACTCCTGGGGATTCACAAAGCAGTTCTACCAGTGTACCTGCAGTGTACTCCAGAGGTCTCAAAAGCAGTTGTATCTGTGTTCCTTCATTGTGTGCCAAGAGGTCTCACACAAAGCAATTATAATGGTGTTCCTGAAGTGTACACCAGAGGTCTGTCAAAACAATTCTACATTTTTGCAGAGTACATCAGAGGTTTCATAAAGCAATTCTAGCTGTGTTCCTGCAGTGTACACCAGAGGTCTCAAAATGTAATTCTATGTTTCTGCAGTGGACACAAGATGTCTATGAAAGAAATTCTGTGTTCCTGAAGTGAACACTAGTGCTCTCACAACACTATTCTAAATGGATTACTGCACTGTACATTAGAGGTCTATCAAAGCAATTCTAAATATGTTCCTGTGGAGTACACAAGAAATGTCAAAAAGCTGATGTAACTATGTTCTGGAAGGGTACATCAGAGGTCTCATAAAAAAATTCTAACTATTTTTCTGCAGTTAAAAGCAGAGGTCTTTCAAAGCATTACTGTGTTCCTGCAGCGTACACCAGGGGTATCACAAAGCAGTTTTAACTGTGTTTCAAAAGTGTACACCAGAGATCTAGAAGAGGAGTTCTGTGATTCAGCAGTGCACAACCGAGTTCTCAAAAAGCAATTCTAACTTTGTCCCTGCCCTGTACACCAGTGGTATAAAAAAGCCATTCTATATATGTCCTTGCAGTGTACACTAGAGGTCTAACAAATCAATTCTAACTATGTTCCTGCAGTGTACACCTGAAGTCTGTCAAAGAAATTCTCTGTTCTTGCAGTGTATACTGCATATCTCACAAAGCAGTTCTAACTATGTTCCTTCAGAGTACACCAGACTATCTCACAAAGCAGTTCTGACAGCATTCCTGAAGTGTACACCAGAGGTCTCAAAAAACAGTTCTATGTTCCTGCAGAGTACTCCTGAGGTTTCACAAAGCAGTTCTAATAGTGTTCCTGCAGTGTACTCCAGAGGTCTCAAAAGCAGTTGTAACTGTGTTCCTTCAGTGTGTGCCAAGAGATCTCACAAAGCAATTATAATTGTGTTCCTGAAGTGTACAATAGCGGTCTGTCAAAACAATTCTACGTTTTTGCAGAGTATATCAGAGGTTTACAAAGCAATTCTTAACTGTTCCCTGCAGTGTACACCAGAGGTCTCAAAAAGTAATTCTATGTTCCTGCAGTGTACACAAGATGTCTATCAAAGAAATTCCGTGTTCTTGATGTGTACACTAGAGCTCTCACAATGCTATTCTAACTGCATTCCTGCACTGTACATTAGAGGTCTGTCAAAGCAATTCTAAATATGTTCCTGCAGAGTATACCAGAGATCTCTAAATGCAGATGTAACTATGTTCTGTCAGGGTACATCAGAGGTCTCACAAAGAAATTCTAACTATTTTTCTAAAGTTAAAACCAGAGTTCTTTCAAAGCAATACTGTGTTCCTGCAGCGTACACCAGGGGTATAACAAAGCAGTTTTAACTGTGTTTCAACAGTGTACACCAGAGGTCTAGAAGAGGAGTTCTGTGATTCAGCAGTGCACAACAGAGATCTCAAAAAGCAATTCTAACTTTGTCCCTGCCCTTTTCACCAGTGGTATCAAAAAGCCATTCTAGCTATGTCCTTGCAGTGTACACCAGAGGTCTATCAAATCAATTCTAACTATGTTCCTACAGTGTACACCAGAGGTCTGTCAAAGAAATTCTCTATTCTTGCAGCGTATACAGGATATCTCACAAAGCAGTTCTAACTATGTTCTTTCAGTGTACACCAGACTATCTCACAAAGCAGTTCTGACCGTGTTCCTGCAGTGTCCACCAGAGGTCTCACAAAGCATTTCAAACTTTGTTCCTGCAGTGTACACTACAGGTCTGTCAAAGAAATTCTATGGACCTGTAGTGTTCACCGGAGTTCTCACGAAACAATTCTAACTATGTTCCTGCAGTTTACTCCAGAGGTCTCAAAAAGCAATTGTAACTGTGTTCCTGTAAAGGGCACAAGAGGTCTCACAAAGCAATTATCAGTGTATTCCTGAAGTGCACACAGAGGTCTGTCAAAAAAATGTTATGTTCCTTCAGAGTACACCAGAGGTTTCACAAAGCAATTCTGTGTTCCTGAAGTATGCAACAGATGTCTTAAAAAGCAGTTCTAACAGTGTTCCTGCAGTGTACATCAGAGGTATCACAAAACAGTTATGTGTTCCTGCAGTGTACACTAGATGTCTCACAAAACAATTCTGTGTTCCTGCAGACTACACCAGGGGAATTACAAAGCAGTTCTGTGTATCTGCAGTATATACCACAGGTCTCACAAAGTGGTTATATTTTACTGCTGTGCTCACAAGTGAACTCACAAAGCAATTCTATCTGTGTTCCAGCAGTGCACACCCTAGGTCTCACAATGAAATTCTGATTTCCGGCAGTGAGCACCAGAAATATCACAAAGCATTTCTGTGTTCCTGCAAAGTACACCTGAGGTCTCGAACAGCAGTTCTAACTATGTTCATACAGTGTACACCAGATGTCTCACAAAGTAATTCCAACTGTGTTTATGCAGTGTTCACCACAGTATTACACAAAGCAATTCTGTGTTACTGCAGTGTACACCAAGAGTATCGTAAAGCAGTTCTGTTTATCTGCTGTGTATACCAGAGGTCCCATAAAGCAGTTCATATTGTGTTCCTGCATTAAACACCAGTCATCTCACAAAGCAATTTTAACTGTATTCCTGAAGACTACACCAGATGTATCACAAAGCAGTTCAGTGTTCCGGCAGTGCACACCAGAGGTACCAGAAAGCAATTCTGGGTTCCTGCAGTTTACACTTGGGGTATCACAAAGCAGTTCTAACTATGCGCCAGCAGTGTACACCAGGAGTCTCAAAACGCAGTTCTAACTGTCTTCCTGGAGTGTACAGCAGAAGTCACAGAAAGCAATTCTGTGTTCCTGCAGAGTACACCAGGGCAATCACAAAGCAGTTCTATATTCCTTCACTCTACCCCAGAGTTCTCACAAAACAATTCTCTGGTCCTGTAGTGTACAGCAGGGGTATCACAAAACAGTTCTAACTGTGTGACTGCAGTGTACACCAGAGGACTCACAAAGCAATTCTGTTTTCCTGCAGTGCACACTGAGGTCTCAAAAAGCAATTCTAGCAATGTCCCTGCAGTGTACACCAGACATCTATTAAGCTATTCTGTTTTTCTGATGTGTACACTGGAGTTCTTACAAAGCAGTTGTAACTATGTTCTTATATTGTACACCAGAGATTTCACGAAGCAATTCTAACTGTGTTCCTGCAGTGTACTTCAGAGGCTTGTCAAAGCAATTCTAAATATGTTCCTGCAGAGTACACCACAGATCTCACAAAGCAGTTCTATGTTCTTGCAGTGTACACCGGGATCTCAAAAAGCAATTCTAACATTGTTCCTGCAGTGTACACCAGAAGTCTCTAAAACAATTCTATGTTCTTGCAGAGTACACTAACAGTCTCAAAAAGTAGTTAAAACAATGTTCCTTCAGTGTGCACCAGACTATCTCACTGAGCAGTACTAACTGAGTTCCTGCAGTGTACACCAGAGGCCTCACAAAGCAGTTCTAACTTTGTTCCTGAAGAGTACACAAGAGGTCTGTCAAAGAAATTTTCTAATCCTGCAGTGTACACAAGAGGTCTCACAAAACAGTTCTATGTTCCTGCAGAGTACTCCTGGGGTTTCACAAAGCAGTTCTACCAGTGTACCTGCAGTGTACTCCAGAGGTCTCAAAAGCAGTTGAAACTGTGTTCTTTCAGTGTGTGCCAAGAGATCTCACAAAGTAATTATAATTGTGTTCCTGAAGTGTACACCAGAGGTCTGTCAAAACAATTCTACGTTTTTGCAGAGTACATCAGAGGTTCAAAAGCAATTTTAACTGTGTTCCTGCAGTATACACCAGAGCTCTCAAAAGTAATTCTATGTTCCTGCAGTGTACACAGATGTCTATCAAAGAAATTTGAGTTCATGAAGTGTACACTAGTGCTCTCACAACACTATTCTAACTGTATTCATGCACTGTACATTAGTGGTCTGTCAAAGCAATTCTAAATATGTTCCTGCAGAGTACACGAGAGATGTCAAAAGCAGATGAAACTATCTTCTGGCAGGGGACATCAGAGGTCTCACAAAAAATTCTAACTATTTTTCTGCAGTTAAAACCAGAGGTCTTTCAAAGCAATATTGTGTTCCTGCAGCATACACATTAGGGTATCACAAAGCCATTTTAACTGTGTTTCAACAGTGTACACCAGAGATCTAGAAGAGGAGTTCTGTGATTCAGCAGTGCACAACAGAGGTCTCAAAAAGCAATTCTAACTTTGTCCCTGCCCTGTACACCAGTGGTATCAAAAAGCCATTCTAGCTATGTCATTGCAGTGTACACCAGAGGTCTAACAAATCAATTCTAACTATGTTCCTGCAGTGTACACCAGAGGTCTGTCAAAGAAATTCTCTGTTCTTGCAGCATATACCGGATATCTCACAAAGCAGTTCTAACTATGTTCCTTCAGTGTACACCAGACTATCTCACAAAGCAGTTCTGACCGTGTTCCTGCAGTGTACACCAGAGGTCTCAAAAACAGTTCTATGTTCCTGCAGAGTACTCCTGAGGTTTCACAAAGCAGTTCTAATAGTGTTCTGCAGTGTACTCCAGAGGTCTCAAAAGCAGTTGTAACTGTGTTCCTTCAGTGTGTGCCAAGAGATCTCACAAAGCAATTATAATTGTGTTCCTGAAGTGTACAATAGCGGTCTGTCAAAACAATTCTACGTTTTTGCAGAGTACATCAGAGGTTTCACAAAGCAATTCTAACTGTGTTCCTGCAGTGTACACCAGAGGTCTCAAAAAGTAATTCTATGTTCCTGCAGTGTACACAAGATGTCTATCAAAGAAATTCCGTGTTCCTGATGTGTACACTAGAGCTCTCACAATGCTATTCTAACTGCATTCCTGCACTGTACATTAGAGGTCTGTCAAAGCAATTCTAAATATGTTCCTGTAGAGTATACCAGAGATCTCTAAATGCAGATGTAACTATGTTCTGTCAGGGTACATCAGAGGTCTCACAAAGAAATTCTAACTATTTTTCTAAAGTTAAAACCAGAGTTCTTTCAAAGCAATACTGTGTTCCTGCAGCGTACACCAGGGGTATAACAAAGCAGTTTTAACTGTGTTTCAACAGTGTACACCAGAGGTCTAGAAGAGGAGTTCTGTGATTCAGCAGTGCACAACAGAGATCTCAAAAAGCAATTCTAACTTTGTCCCTGCCCTTTTCACCAGTGGTATCAAAAAGCCATTCTAGCTATGTCCTTGCAGTGTACACCAGAGGTCTATCTAATCAATTCTAACTATGTTCCTACAGTGTACACCAGAGGTCTGTCAAAGAAATTCTTTTCTTGCAGCGTATACAGGATATCTCTACAAAGCAGTTCTAACTATGTTCTTTCAGTGTACACCAGACTATCTCACAAAGCAGTTCTGACCCTGTTCCTGCAGTGTCCACCAGAGGTCTCACAAAGCATTTCTAACTTTGTTCCTGCAGTGTACACTACAGGTCTGTCAAAGAAATTCTATGGACCTGTAGTGTTCACCGGAGTTCTCACGAAACAATTCTAACTATGTTCCTGCTTTTTACTCCAGAGGTCTTAAAAAGAAATTGTAACTGTGTTCCTGTAAAGGGCACAAGAGGTCTCACAAAGCAATTATCAGTGTATTCCTGAAGTGCACACCAGAGGTCTTTCAAAACAATGTTATGTTCCTTCAGAGTACACCAGAGGTTTCACAAAGCAATTCTGTGTTCCTGAAGTGTGCAACAGATGTCTTAAAAGGCAGTTCTAACAGTGTTCCTGCAGTGTACATCAGAGGTATCACAAAACAGTTATGTGTTCCTGCAGTGTACACTAGATGTCTCACAAAACAATTCTGTGTTCCTGCAGACTACACCAGGGGAATTACAAAGCAGTTCTGTGTATCTGCAGTATATACTACAGGTCTCACAAAGTGGTTTTATTTTACTGCTGTGCTCACAAGTGAACTCACAAAGCAATTCTATCTGTGTTCCAGCAGTGCACACCCTAGGTCTCACAAAGAAATTCTGATTTCCAAAAGTGAGCACCAGAAATATCACAAAGCATTTCTGTGTTCCTGCAAAGTACACCTGAGGTCTGGAACAGCAGTTCTAACTATGTTCATACAGTGTACACAAGATGTCTCACAAAGTAATTCCAACTGTGTTTATGCAGTGTTCACCACAGTATTACACAAGCAATTCTGTGTTACTGCAGTGTACACCAAGAGTATCAGTAAGCAGTTCTGTTTATCTGCTGTGTATACCAGAGGTCCCATAAAGCAGTTCATATTGTGCTCCTGCATTAAACACCAGTCATCTCACAAAGCAATTTTAACTGTATTCCTGAAGACTACACCAGATGTATCACAAAGCAGTTCAGTGTTCCGCAGTGCACACCAGAGGTACCAGAAAGCAATTGGGTTCCTGCAGTTTACACTTGGGGTATCACAAAGCAGTTCTAACTATGCGCCAGCAGTGTACACCAGGAGTCTCAAACGCAGTTCTAACTGTCTTCCTGGAGGTACAGCAGAAGTCACAGAAAGTACTCTGTGTTCCTGCAGAGTACACCAGGGCAATCACAAAGCAGTTCTATATTCCTTCACTCTACCCCAGAGTTCTCACAAAACAATTCTCTGGTCCTGTAGTGTACAGCAGGGGTATCACAAAACAGTTCTAACTGTGTTCATGCAGTGTACACCAGAGGACTCACAAAGCAATTCTGTTTTCCTGCAGTGCACTGAGGTCTCAAAAGCAATTCTAGCAATGTCCCTGCAGTGTACACTAGACATCTATTAAGCTATTCTGTTTTTCTGATGTGTACACTGGAGTTCTTACAAAGCAGTTGTAACTATGTTCTTATATTGTACACCAGAGATTTCACAAAGCAATTCTAACTGTGTTCTTGCAGTGCACTTAGAGGCCTGTCAAATCAATTCTAAATATGTTCCTGCAGAGTACACCACAGGTCTCTCAAAGCAGTTCTATGTTCTTGCAGTGTACACTGGGTCTCAAAAGCAATTCTAACATTGTTCCTGCAGTGTACACCATAAGTCTCGAAAACAATTCTAAATATGTTCTTGCAGAGTACACTAACAGACTCAAAAGTAGTTCTAACAATGTTCCTTCAGTGTGCACCAGACAATCTCACTGAGCAGTACTAACTGAGTTCCTGCAGTGTACACTCAGAGGCCTCACAAAGCAGTTCCAACTTTGTTCATGAAGAGTACACAAGAGGTCTGTCAAAGACATTTTCTGATCCTGCAGTGTACACCACAGGTCTCACAAAACAGTTTTATGTTCCTGCAGAGAACTCCTGGGGTTTCACAAAGCAGTTCTACCAGTGTACCTGCAGTGTACTCCAGAGGTCTCAAAAGCAGTTGTAACTGTGTTCCTTCAGTGTGTGCCAAGAGGTCTCACAAAGCAATTATAATTGTGTTCCTGAAGAGTACACCAGAGGTCTGTCAAAACAATTCTACGTTTTTGCAGAGTACATCAGAGGTTTCATAAAGCAATTCTAACTGTGTTCCTGCAGTATACACCAGAGGTCTCAAAAAGTAATTCTATGTTCCTGCAGTGTACACAAGATGTCTATCAAAGAAATTCTGTGTTCTTGAAGGTGCACTAGTGCTCTCACAACATTATTCTAACTGTATTCATGCACTGTACATTAGAGGTCTGTCAAGCAATTCTAAATATGTTCCTGCAGAGTACACCAGAGATGTCAAAAAGCAGATGTAACTATGTTCTGTCAGGGGACATCAGAGGTCTCACAAAAAAATTCTAACTATTTTTCTGCAGTTAAAACCAGAGGTCGTTCAAAGCAATATTGTGTTCCTGCAGCATACACCAGGGGTATCACAAAGATATTTTAATTTTGTTTCAACAGTGTACACCAGAGATCTAGAAGAGCAGTTCTGTGATTCAGCAGTGCACAACAGAGATCTCAAAAAGCAATTCTAACTTTGTCCCTGCCCTACACACCAGTGATATCAAAAAGCCATTCCAGCTATGTCATTGCAGTGTACACCAGAGGTTTAACAAATCAATTCTAACTATGTTCCTGCAGTGTACACCAGAGGTCTTTCAAAGAAATTCTCTTTCTTGCAGCATATACCGGATATCTCACAAAGCAGTTCTAACTATGTTCTTTCAGTGTACACCAGACTATCTCACAAAGCAGTTCTGACCGTGTTCATGCAGTGTCCACCAGAGGTCTCACAAAGCATTTCTAACTTTGTTCCTGCAGTGTACACTACAGGTCTGTCAAAGAAATTCTATGGACCTGTAGTGTTCACTGGAGTTCTCACGAAACAGTTCTAACTATGTTCCTGCAGTTTACTCCAGAGGTCTCAAAAAGAAATTGTAACTGTGTTCCTGTAAAGGGCACAAGAGGTCTCTCAAAGCAATTATCGGTGTATTCCTGAAGTGCACACCAGAGGTCTGTCAAAACAATGTTATGTTCCTTCAGAGTACACCAGAGGTTTCACAAAGCAATTCTGTGTTCCTGAAGTGTGCAACAGATGTCTTAAAAAAGCAGTTCTAAAAGTGTTCCTGCAGTGTACATCAGAGGAATCACAAAAGAATTATGTGTTCCTGCAGTGTACACTAGATGTCTCACAAAACAATTCTGTGTTCCTGCAGACTACACCAGGGGAATTACAAAGCAGTTCTGTGTATCTGCAGTATATACCACAGGTCTCACAAAGTGGTTTTATTTTACTGCTGTGTCCACAAGTGAACTCTCAAAGCAATTCTATCTGTTTTCCAGCAGTGCACACCCTAGGTCTCACAAAGAAATTCTGATTTCCGGCAGTGAACACCAGCCGTATCACAAAGCATTTCTGTGTTCCTGCAATGTACACCCCGAGGTCTCGAACAGCAGTTCTAACTATGTTCATACAGTGTACACCAGATGTCTCACAAAGTAATTCCAACTGTGTTTATGCAGTGTACACCACAGTATTATACAAAGCAATTCTGTGTTACTGCAGTGTACACCAAGAGTATCATAAAGCAGTTCTGTTTATCTGCTGTGTATACCAGAGGTCCCATAAAGCAGTTCATATTGTGTTCCTGCATTAAACACCAGTCATCTCACAAAGCAATTTTAACTGTATTCCTGAAGTCTACACCAGATGTATCACAAAGCAGTTCAGTGTTCCGGCAGTGCACACCAGAGGTACCAGAAAGCAATTCTGGGTTCCTGCAGTTTACACTTGGGGTATCACAAAGCAGTTCTAACTATGCGCCCAGTAGTGTACACCAGGAGTCTCAAACGCTGTTCTAACTGTCTTCCTGGAGTGTACAGCAGAAGTCTCAGAAAGCAATTCTGTGTTCCTGCAGAGTACACCAGGGCAATCACAAAGCAGTTCTATATTCCTTCACTCTACCCCAGAGTTCTCACAAAACAATTCTCTGGTCCTGTAGTGTACAGCAGGGTATCACAAAACAGTTCTAACTGTGTTCCTGCAGTGTACACCAGAGGACTCACAAAGCAATTCTGTTTTCCTGCAGTGCACACTGAGGTCTCAAAAGCAATTCTAGCAATGTCCCTGCAGTGTACACCAGACATCTATTAAGCTATTCTGTTTTCTGAAGTGTACACTGGAGTTCTTACAAAGCAGTTGTAACTATGTTCTTATATTGTACACCAGAGATTCTCTACGCAATTCTAACTGTGTTCCTGCAGTGCACTTCAGAGGCTTGTCAAATCAATTCTAAATATGTTCCTGCAGAGTACACCACAGGTCTCTCAAAGCAGTTCTATGTTCTTGCAGTGTACACCGGGGACTCAAAAAGTAATTCTAACATTGTTCCTGCAGTGTACACCAGAAGTCTCTAAAAACTATTCTAACTATGTTTTTGCAGAGTACACTAACAGTCTCAAAAAGTAGTTCTAACAATGTTCCTTCAGTGTGCACCAGACTATCTCACTGAGCAGTACTAACTGAGTTCCTGCAGTGTACACCAGAGGCCTCACAAAGCAGTTCTAACTTTGTTCCTGAACAGTACACAAGAGGTCTGTCAAAGACATTTTCTGATCCTGCAGTGTACACCAGAGGTCTCACAAAACTGTTCTATTTTCCTGCAGAGTTCTCCTGGGGCTTCACAAAGCAGTTCTACCAGTGTACCTGCAGTGTACTCAGAGGTCTCAAAGCAGTTGTAACTGTGTTCCTTCAGTGTGTGCCAAGAGGTCTCACAAAGCAATTATAATTGTGTTCCTGAAGTGTACACCAGAGGTCTGTCAAAACAATTCTACATTTTTGCGGAGTGCATCAGAGGTTTCACAAAGCAATTCTAACTGTGTTCCTGCAGTGTACACCAGAGGTCTCAAAAAGTAATTCTATGTTCCAGCAGAGTACTCTGGAGGTTTCACAAAGCAGTTCTAATAATGTTCCTGCAGTGTACTCCAGAGGTCTCAAACGCAGTTGTAACTGTGTTCCTTCAGTGTGTGCCAAGAGATCTCACAAAGCAATTATAATTGTGTTCCTGAAGTGTTCAATTGAGGTCTGTCAAAACAATTCTATGTTTTTGCGGAGTACATCAGAGGTTTCACAAAGCAATTCTATCTGTATTCCTGCAGTGTACACCAGAGGTCTCAAAAAGTAATTCTATGTTCCTGCAGTGTACACAACATGTCTATCAAAGAAATTCTGTGTTCCTGATGTGTACACTAGTGCTCTCCCCAATGCTATTCTAACTGCATTCCTGCTCTGTACATTAGAGGACTGTCAAAGCAATTCTAAATATGTTCCTGCAGAGTATACCAGAGATTTCAAAATGCAGATGTAACTATGTTCTGTCAGGGTACATCAGAGGTCTCACAAAGAAATTCTAACTATTTTTCTACAGTTGAAACCAGAGGTCTTTCAAAGCAATACTGTGTTCCTGCAGTGTACACCAGGGGTATCACAAAGCGGTTTTAACTTTGTTTCAACAGTGTACACCAGAGGTCTAAAAGAGGAGTTCTGTGATTCAGCAGTTCACAACAGAGGTCTCAAAAAGCAATTCTAACTTTGTCCCTGCCCTGTACACCAGTGGTATCAAAAATCCATTCAAGCTATGTCCTTGCAGTGTACACCAGAGGTCTATCAAATCAATTCTAACTATGTTCCTGCAGTGTACACCAGAGGTATGTCAAAGAAATTCTCTGTTCTTACAGCGCATACTGGATATCTCACAAAAGCAGTTCTACTATGTTCCTTCAGTGTACACAGACTATCTCACAAAGCAGTTCTGACCGTGTTCCTACAGTGTGCACCAGAGGTCTCACAAAGCATTTCTATCTTTGTTCCTGCAGTGTACACTACAGGTCTGTCGAAGAAATTCTGTGGACCTGTAGTGTTCACCAGAGGTCTCACAAAACAATTCTAACTATGTTCCTGAAGTTTACTCCAGAGGTCTCAAAAAACAATTGTAACTGTGTTCCTGTAAAGGGCACAAGAGGTCTCACAAAGCAGTTATCAGTGTGTTCCTGAAGTGCACACCAGAGGTTTGTCAAAACAATTTTATGTTCCTTCAGAGCACACCAGAGGTTTCACAAAGCAATTCTGTGTTCCTGAAGTGTACAACAGATGTCTTAAAAAGCAGTTCTAACAGTGTTCCTGCAGTGTACATCAGAGGTATCACAAAACAATTCTGTGTTCCTGCAGTGTACACCCGAGGTCTCGAACAGCAGTTCTAACTATGTTCATACAGTGTACACCAGATGTCTCACAAAGCAATTCCAACTGTGTTTATGCAGTGTACACCACAGGAATCACAAAGCAATTCTGTGTTCCTGCAGTGTACACCAGGAGTATCATAAAGCAGTTATGTGTATCTACTGTGTATCCCAGAGGTCTCACAAAGCAGTTCATATTATGTTCCTGTATTAAACACCAGTCATCTCACAAAGCAATTTTAACTGTATTCCTACAGTGTACACCAGATGTATCACAAAGCAGTTCAGTGTTCCAGCAGTTTACACCAGAGGTCACAGAAAGCAGTTCTGGGTTCCTGCAGTTTACACCTAGGGTATCACAAAGCAGTTCTAACTGTGCACCAGCAGTGTACACCAGAGGTCTCGAAAAGCAGTTCTAACTGTCTTCCTGGAGTGTACAGCAGAACTCTCAGAAAGCAATTCTGTGTTCCTGCAGAGAACACCTGGGGTTTCACAAAGCAGTTTTGTGTTCCTCAGTCTACCCCAGAGTTCACAAAGCATTCTCTGTTCCTGCAGTGTAGCAGGGTATCACAAAACAGTTCTAACTGTGTTCCGCAGTGTGCAACGGAGGACTCACAAAGCAATTCTGTTTTCCTGCAGTGCACACCAAGGTCTCAAAAGCAATTTAGCTATGGTTCTGCAGTGTACACCAAACGTCTATCAAGGCAATTCTGTTTTCCTGAAGTGTACACTGGAGTTCTTACAAAGCAGTTGTAACTACGTTCTTATATTGTATACCAGAGATTTCACAAAGCAATTCTAACTGTGTTCCTGCAGTGTACTTCAGAGGCTTGTCTAAGCAATTCCAAATATGTTACTGCAGAGTTCACCACAGATCTCACAAAGCAGTTCTATGTTCTTGCAGTGTACACCAGGGTCTCAAAAAGCAATTCTAACTTTGTTCCTGAGGTGTACACCAGAAGTCTCAAAAAACAATTCTAACTATGTTCTTGCAGAGTACACCAACGGTCTCAAAAAGTAGTTCTAACAAAGTTCCTTCAGTGTGCACCAGACTATCTCACTGGAGCAGTTCTAACTGAGTTCCTGCAGTGTACACCAGAGGCCTCACAAAGCAGTTCTAACTTTCTTCGTGAAGTGTACACAAGAGGTCTGTCAAAGAAATTTTGTGATCCTGCAGTGTACACCAGAAGTCTCACAAAACAGTTCTATGTTCCTGCAGATTATTCCTGAGGTTTCATAAAGCAGTTCTACCAGTGTTCCTGCTGTGTAATCCAGAGGTCTCAAAAGCAGTTGTAACTGTGTACCTTCAGTGTGTGCCAAGAGATCTCACAAAGCAATTATAATTGTGTTCCTGAAGTGTACACCAGAGGTCTGTCAAAACACCCTCATGCTTTTGCAGAGTACATCAGAGGTTTCACAAAGCAATTCTAACTGTGTTCCTGCAGTGTACACCAGAGGTCTCAAAAAGTAATTCTATGTTCCTGCAGTGTACACAAGATGTCTATCAAAAAAATTCTTTATTCCTGAAGTGTACACTAGAGCTCTCACGACGCTATTCTATCTGTATTCCTGCACTGTACATTAGAGGTCTGTCAAAGCAATTCTGAATATGTTCCTGCAGAGTATACCAGAGATCTCAAAATGCAGATGTAACTATGTTCTGGCAGGGTACATCAGTGGTCTCACAAAGAAATTCTAACTATTTTTCTGCAGTTAAAACCAGAGGTCTTTCAAAGCAACACTGTGATCCTGCAGCGTACACCATGGGTATCACAAAGCAGTTTTATCTGTGTTTCAACAGTGTACACCTGAGGTCTAGAAGAGGAGTTCTGTGATTCAGCAGTGCACAACAGAAGTCTCAAAAAGCAATTCTAACTCTGTCCCCTGCCCTGTACACCAGTGGTATCAGAATGCCGTTCTATTTATGTTCTTGCAGTGTACACCAGAGGTCTAACTAATCAATTCTAACTATGTTCCTGCAGTGTACACCAGAGGTCTGTCAAAGAAATTCTGTGTTCTTGCAGCATATGCCAGGTATCTCATAAAGCAGTACTAACTATGTTCCTTCAATGTACTCCAGACTATCTTACAAAGCAGTTCTGACCGTGTTCCTGCAGTGTGCACCAGTGGTCTCACGAAGCATTTCTAACTTTGAAGAGGATGATTTTGCTGAGCAGACCCAAATAATGCATAGTTTTTTTTATCAACAGGGGATACCCTAAAAGCATAGTGGACAGAGCACTCTCCCAGTTCAGTAACATGCCCCGTAACCTTGACCCCCTCAGGAGGGATGCTGTCATGCAAGAACAACGGCGAATTCCACTAGTTCTTAATTTCCATCAGAGCACACCTTCTCTTCACAGGATCATCACCAGTAACTTTCCCATTTTGCAAACTGACCCTAACATTGGTGCTTCCTTTACAGAACCATCTATTGCCTCCTACCGCTGGCAACCTAACCTGCGCAATCTTCTGGTAAAAAGCAGCCTAACCACTCCTAACAGTTCCTCGCCCCCAGGTACCAAACCTTGCAACAGGGCTCGCTGCTACACCTGCAAATTTATTTCCAGTGTAACTGAGATTCGGGGGCCTACAGGTGTTTTTCACATCACCAAGGAGTTCTCATGCACCTCCACTAATGTAGTGTACTGTATTCTTTGCAGGAGGTGTTCAGCTATTTACATCGGAGAAACTGGTAGGCGTCTTGCTGACCGTTTCAGGGAACATTACAGAGCAGTCAGGAATGGTGAAACTGCTAAACCCATTGTATCTCACTTTATCTCCAGGGACCACAATGTCAATGACCTTTCTGTTTGTGTCCTTCAGCAGGGCTTCCAGGATCCTAACCATAGAAAAAACATGGAAGCCAAGCTGATCATCCGCCTTGGCTCCCAGCAGCCCTCTGGTTTAAATGATAGACTTATTTTCCACTAACATCTTTCAGCCATCCCTTTTTTTCCCTAAAGACAATTTGTTTCTGTACTGATTTATTTTTCATTTTCACCATATGTCTCCATTTCTGTCTCCTTCTCACACATTTGTCACCTTTCAGCCTTCTTACAAGGCCCTGTTAATCAGTCTCTACCTGGCAACTTCCCCAGCTCTTTCTCTCCCATTATGTTTTATCTTTCCCATCATCACCTTTTTGTTTCACAGATTCTCTCTTAATCTTACCATTTATCACTTATTCTCCATTAGCCTCCCCCTTCTTCTTTCTCCACATATATATCTCTCTCATTTTACCTCTACTCTACACTAACTTGTTTTTTTTCTCTTTTAGATATTTCCTGAAGAAGACCTAAGGTCGAAACGTAGATTTTTAACTCTATTTTCTATTTTCAGCGTGCATTTAATATAACTATTTTGTTTTGATTTCTAACTTTGTTCCTGCAGTGTGCAGTAGAGGTCTGTCAAAGAAATTCTGTGAACCTGTAGTGTTCACCAGAGGTCTCACAAAACAATCCAAACTATGTTCCTGCAGTTTATTACAGAGGTCTCAAAAAGCAATTGTAACTGTGTTCCTGTAAAGGGCACATGAGGTCTCACAAAGAAATTATCAGTGTGTTCCAGAAGTGCACACCAGAGGTCTGTCAAAACAATTTTATGTTCCTTCAGAGAACACCAGAGGATTCACAAAGCAATTCTGTGTTCCTATAGTGTACAACAGATGTCTTAAAAAGCAGTTCTATCAGTGTTCCTGCAGTGTACATCAGAGGTATCACAAAACAATTCTGTGTTCCTGCAGTGTACCCTAGATGTCTCACAAAACAACTCTGTGTTCCAGCAGAGTACACCAGGGGAATCACAAAGCAGTTCTGTGTATCTGCAGTATGTACCACAGGTCTCACAAAGCAGTTCTGTTTTACTGCTGTTTCCACAAGAGAACTCACAAAGCAATTCTATCTGTGTTCCTGCAGTGCACATCTTTGGTCTCACAAAGAAATTCTGATTTCGGCAGTGAACACCAGCGGTATCACAAAACATTTCTGTGTTCCTGCAATGTACACCCTAGGTCTCGAACAGCAGTTCTAACTATGTTCATACAGTGTACACCAGATGTCTCACAAAGTAATTCCAACTGTGTTTATGCAGTGTACACCACAGTATTACACAAAGCAATTCTTTGTTCCTGCAGTGTACACCAAGAGTATCATAAAGCAGTTCTGTTTATCGGCTGTTTATACCAGAGGTCCCATAAAGCAGTTCATATTGTGTTCCTGCATTAAACACCAGTCATCTCACAAAGCAATTTTAACTGTATTCCTGCAGTGTACACCAGATGTATCACAAAGAAGTTCAGTGTTCCTGCAGTGCACACCAGAGGTACCAGAAAGCAATTCTGGGTTCCTGCAGTTTGCACCTGGAGTATCACAGAGCAGTTCTAACTATGCGCCAGCAGTGTACACCAGAGGTCTCGAAAAGCAGTTCTAACTGTCTTCCTGGAGTGTACAGCAGAAGTCTCAGAAAGCAATTCTGTATTCCTGCAGAGTACACCAGGGGAATCACAAAACAGTTCTATGTTCCTTAACTCTACTCCAGAGTTCTCACAAAGCAATTCTCTGTTCCTGTAGTGTACAGCAGGGGTATCACAAAACAGTTCTAACTGTGTTCCTGCAGTGTACACCAGAGGATTCACAAAGCAATTCTGTTTTCCTGCAGTGCACACCGAGGTCTCAAAATGCAATTCTAGCTATGTTCCTGCAGTGTACACCAGACATCTATCAAGCAATTCTGTTTTCCTGAAGTGTACACTGGAGTTCTTACAAAGCAGTTGTAACTATGTTCTTATATTGTACACCAGAGATTTCACGAAGCAATTCTAACTGTGTTCCTGCAGTGTACTTCAGAGGTTTGTCAAAGCAATTCTAAATATGTTCCAGCAGAGTACACCACAGATCTCACAAAGCAGTTCTATGTTCTTGCAGTATACACCAGGGTCTCAAAAGCAATTCTAACATTGTTCCTGCAGTGTACACCAGAAGTCTCTAAAACAATTCTATGTTCTTGCAGAGTACACTAACAGACTCAAAAAGTAGTTCTAACAATGTTCCTTCAGTGTGCACCAGACTATCTCACTGACTAGAACTAACTGAG
Source organism: Neoceratodus forsteri (assembly GCA_016271365.2). Taxonomy (NCBI): domain Eukaryota; kingdom Metazoa; phylum Chordata; order Ceratodontiformes; family Ceratodontidae; genus Neoceratodus; species Neoceratodus forsteri. Next base: position 81,743,777 of record CM057455.1, read on the forward strand.
TTCCTGCAGTGTACTCCAGAGGCCTCACAAAGCAGTTCTAACTTTGTTCCTGAAGAGTACACAAGAGGTCTGTCAAAGACATTTTGTGATACTGCAGTATACACCAGAGGTATCACAAAACAGTTCTATGTTCCTGCAGAATACTCCTGAGGTTTCACAAAGCAGTTCTACCAGTGTACCTGCAGTGTACTCCCAGAGGTCTCAAAAGCAGTTGTAACTGTGTTCCTTCAGTGTGTGCCAAGAGGTCTCACAAAGCAATTATAATTGTGTTACTGAAGAGTACACCAGAGGTCTGTCAAAACAATTCTACGTTTTTGCAGAGTACATCAGAGGTTTCATAAAGCAATTCTAACTGTGTTCCTGCAGTATACACCAGAGGTCTCAAAAAAGTAATTCTATGTTCCTGCAGTGTACACAAGATGTCTATCAAAGAAATTCTGTGTTCCTGAAGTGTACACTAGTGCTCTCACAACACAATTCTAACTGTATTCAGGCACTGTACATTAGAGGTCTGTCAAAGCAATTCTAAATATGTTCCTGCAGAGTACACCAGAGATGTCAAAAAGCAGATGTAACTATGTTCTGGCAGGGTACATCAGAGGACTCACAAAAAAATTCTAACTCTTTTTCTGCAGTTAAAACCAGAGGTCTTTCAAAGCAATATTGTGTTCCTGCTGCATACACCAGGGGTATCACAAAGCCGTTTTAACTGTGTTTCAACAGTGTACTCCCGAGGTCTAGAAGAGGAGTTCTGTGAATCAGCAGAGCACAACAGAGATCTCAAAAGCAATTCTAACTTTGTCCCTGCCCTGTACACCAGTGGTATCAAAAGCCATTCTATCTATGTCATTGCAGTTTACACCAGAGGTCTAACAAATCAATTCTAACTATGTTCCTGCAGTGTACACCAGAGGTCTGTCAAAGAAATTCTCTGTTCTTGTAGCGACATGATATCTCACAAAGCAGTTCTAACTATGTTCCTTTAGTGTACACCAGACTATCTCACAAAGCAGTTCTGACCGTATTCCTGCAGTGTGCGCCAGAGGTCTCAAAGCATTTCTAACTTTGTTCCTGCAGTGTACACTAGAGGTCTGTCAAAGAAATTGTGGACCTGTAGTGTTCACCAGAGGTCTCACAAAACAATTCTAACTATGTTCCTGAAGTTTACTCCAGAGGTCTCAAAAAGCAATTGTAACTGTGTTCCTGTAAAGGGCACACGAGGTCTCACAAAGCAATTATCAGTGTGTCCAGAAGTGCACACCAGAGGTCTGTCAATACAATTGTATGTCCCTTCAGAGCACACCAGAGGATTCACAAAGCAATTCTGTGTTTCTGAAGTGTACAACAGATCTCTTAAAAAGCAGTTCTGACAGTGTTCCTGCAGTGTACATCAGAGGTATCACAAAACAATTCTGTGTTCCTGCAGTGCACCCTAGATGTCTCACAAAACAATTCTATGTTCTTGCAGAGTACACCAGGGGAATCACAAAGCAGTTCTGTGTATCTGCAGTAATGTACCACAGGTCTCACAAAGCAGTTCTGTTTTACTGCTGTTTCCACAGGAGAACTCACAAAGTAATTCTATCTGTGTTCCTGCAGTGCACATCCTAGGTCTCACAAAGAAATTCTGATTTCCGGCACTGAACACCTCCGGTATCACAAAGCATTTCTGTGTTCCTGCAATGTACACCCGAGGTCTTGAACAGCAGTTCTAACTATGTTCATACAGTGTACACCAGATGTCTCACAAAGTAATTCCAACTGTGTTTATGCAGTGTACACCACAGGAATCACAAAGCATTTCTGTGTTCCTGCAGTGTACACCAGGAGTATCATAAAGCAGTTATGTGTATCTGCTGTGTATACCAGAGGTCTCTCAAAACAGTTCATATTGTGTTCCTGCATTAAACACCTGTCATCTCACAAAGCAATTTTAACTCTCTTCCTACAGTGTACACCAGATGTATCACAAAGCAGTTCAGTGTTCCTGCAGTGCACACCAGAGGTCCTAGAAAACAGTTCTGGGTTCCTGCAGTTTACAACTCGGGTATCACAAAGCAGTTCTAATTTTGCACCAGCTGTGTAAACCAGAAGTCTCGAAAATCAGTTCTAACTGTCTTCTTGGCGTGTACAGCAGAAGTCTCATAAACAATTCTGTGTTCCTGCAGAGAACACCTGGGGTTTCACTAAGCAGTTCTGTGTTCCTGCAGTCTACCCCAGGGTTCTCACAAAGCAATTCTCTGTTCCTGCAGTGTACAGCAGGGGTATCACAAAACAGTTCTAACTGTGTTCCTGCAGTGTGCACCAGAGGACTCACAAAGCAATTCTGTTTTCCTGCAGTGCACACCAAGGTCTCAAAAAGCAATTCTAGCTATGGTCCTGTAGTGTACACCAAACGTCTATCAAGGCAATTCTGTTTTCCTGAAGTGTACACATGAGTTCTTACAAAGCAGTTGTAACTACGTTCTTATATTGTATACCAGAGATTTCACAAAGCAATTCTAACTGTATTCCTGCAGTGTACTTCAGAGGCTTGTCAAAGCAATTCTAAATATGTTACTGCAGAGTTCACCACAGATCTCACAAAGCAGTTCTATGTTCTTGCAGATACACTGGGTCTCAAAAGCAATTCTAACTTTGTTCCCATGTGTACACCAGAAGTCTCAAAAACAATTCTAACTATGTTCTTGCAGAGTACACCAATGGTCCCAAAAGTAGTTCTACCAATGCTCCTTCAGTGTGCACCAGACTATCTCACTGAGCAGTTCTAACTGAGTTCCTGCAGTGTACAGCAGAGGCCTCACAAAGCAGTTCTAACTTTCTTATGAAGTGTACACAAGAGGTCTGTCAAAGAAATTTTGTGATCCTGCAGTGTACACCAGAGGTCTCACAAAACAGTTCTATATTCCCGCAGAGTATTCCTGAGGTTTCACAAAGCAGTTCTGCCAGTGTTCCAGTAGTGTACTCCACAGGTCTCAAAAGCAGTTGTAACTGTGTACCTTCAGTGTGTGCCAAGAGATCTCACAAAGCAATTCTAACAGTGTTCTGCAGTGTACACCAGAGGTCTCAAAAGTAATTCTATGTTCCTGCAGTGTACACAAGATGTCTAACAAAGAAATTCTGTATTCCTGAAGTGTACACTAGAGCTCTCACAATGCTATTCTGTCTGTATTCCTGCACTGTACATTAGAGGTCTGTCAAAGCAATTCTAAATATGTTCCTGCAGAGCATACCAGAGATGTCAAAATGCTGATGTAACTATGTTCTGGCAGGGTACATCAGTGGTCTCACAAAGAAATTCTAACTATTTTTATGCAGTTAAAACCAGAGGTCTTTCAAAGCAAAACTGGGGTCCTGCAGCGTACACCAGGGGTATCACAAAGCAGTTTTATCTGTATTTCAACAGTGTACACCTGAGGTCTAGAAGAGGAGTTCTGTGATTCAGCAGTGCAAAACAGAAGTCTCAAAAAGCAGTTCTAACTCTGTCCCTGCCGTGTACATCAGTGGTATCAGAAAGCCGTGTAGCTATGTTCTTGCAGTGTACAACAGAGGTCTAACTAATCAATTCTAACTATGTTCCTGCAGTGTACACCAGAGGTCTGTCAAAGAAATTCTTTGTTCTTGCAGCATATGCCATGTATCTCACAAAGCAGAACTAACTATGTTCCTTCAGTGTACTCCAGACTATCTCACAAAGCAGTTCTGACCATGTTCCTGCAGTGTGCACTAGAGGTCTCACGAAGCATTTCTAACTTTGTTCCTGCAGAGTACAGTAGAGGTCTGTCAAAGAAATTCTGTGGACCTGTAGTGTTCACCAGAGGTCTCATATAACAATCCTAACTATGTTCCTGCAGTTTACTACAGAGGTCTCAAAAAGCAATTGTAACTGTGTTCCTGTAAAGGGCACACGAGGACTCACAAAGAAATTATCAGTGTGTTCAGAAGTGCACACCAGAGGTCTGTCAAACAATTTTATGTTCCTTCAGAGAACACCAGAGGATTCACAAAGCAATTCTGTGTTCCTGAAGTGTACAACAGATGTCTTAAAAAGCAGTTCTATCAGTGTTCCTGTAGTGTACATCAGAGGTATCACAAAACAATTCTGTGTTCCTGCAGTGTACCTAGATGTCTCACAAAACAATTCTGTGTTCCTGCAGAGTACACCAGGGAATCACAAAGCAGTTCTGTGTATCTGCAGTAAGTACCACAGGTCTCACAAAGCAGTTCTGTTTTACTGCTGTTTCCACAAGAGAACTCACAAAGCAATTCTATCTGTGTTCCTGCAGTGCACATCTTTGGTCTCACAAAGAAATTCTGATTTCCGGCAGTGAACACCAGCGGTATCACAAAACATTTCTGTGTTCCTGCAATGTACACCCTAGGTCTCGAACAGCAGTTCTAACTATGTTCATACAGTGTACACCAGATGTCTCACAAAGTAATTCCAACTGTGTTTATGCAGAGTATACCACAGTATTACACAAAGCAATTCTTTGTTCCTGCAGTGTTCACTATGAGTATCATAAAGCAGTTCTGTTTATCAGCTGTTTATACCAGAGGTCCCATAAAGCAGTTCATATTGCGTTCCTGCATTAAACACCAGTCATCTCACAAAGCAATTTTAACTGTATTCCTGCAGTGTACACCAGATGTATCACAAAGCAGTTCAGTGTTCCTGCAGTGCACACCAGAGGTACCAGAAAGCAGTTCTGGGTTCCTGCAGAGTACACCAGGGGAATCACAAAACAGTTCTATGTTCCTTCACTCTACCCAGGAGTTCTCACAAAGCAATTCTCTGTTCCTGTAGAGTACAGCAGGGGTATCACAAAACAGTTCTAACTGTGTTCCTGCAGTGTACACCAGAGGATTCACAAAGCAATTATGTTTTCCTGCAGTGCACACCGAGGTCTCAAAATGCAATTCTAGCTATGTTCCTGCAGTGTACACCAGACTTCTATCAAGCAATTCTGTTTTCCTGAAGTGTACACTGGAGTTCTTACAAAGCAGTTGTAACTATGTTCTTATATTGTACACCAGAGATTTCACGAAGCAATTCTAACTATGTTCCTGCAGTGTACTTCAGAGGTTTGTCAAAGCAATTCTAAATATGTTCCAGCAGAGTACACCACAGATCTCACAAAGCAGTTCTATGTTCTTGCAGTGTACACAGGGGTCTCAAAAAGCAATTCTAACACTGTTCCTGCAGTGTGCACCAGAAGTCTCTAAAAAACTATTCTATGTTCTTGCAGAGTACACTAACAGTCTCAAAAAGTAGTTCTAACAATGTTCCTTCAGTGTGCACCAGACTATCTCACTGACTAGTACTAACTGAGTTCCTGCAGTGTACTCCAGAGGCCTCAAAAAGCAATTCTAACTTTGTTCCTGCGGTGTACACCAGATGTCTCAAAAAACAATTCTAAATATTTTCTTGCAGAGTACACCAATGGTCTCAAAAAGTAGTTCTAACAATGTTGCTTCAGTGTGCACCAGACTATCTCACTGAGCAGTACTAACTGAGTTCCTGCAGTGTACACCAGAGGCCTCACAAAGCAGTTCTAACTATCATCCTGAAGTGTACACAAGAGGTCTGTCAAAGAAATTTTGTGATTCTGCAGTGTACACGAGAGGTCTCACAAAACAGTTCTATGTTCCTGCAGAGTACTCCTGAGGTTTCACAAAGCAGTTCTACCAGTGTTCCTGCAGTGTGCTCCAGAGTTCTCAAAAGCAGTCGTAACTGTGTTCCTTCAGTGTGTGCCAAGAGATCTTGCAAAGCAATTATAATTGTGTTCCTGAAGTATACACCAGAGGTCTGTCAAAACAATTCTACGTTTCTGCAGAGTACATCAGAGGTTTCACAAAGCAATTCTAACTGTGTTCCTGAAGTGTACAACAGATGTCTCAAAAAGTAATTCTATGTTCCTGCAGTGTACACAAGATGTCTATCTAAGAAATTCTGTATTTCTGAAGTGTACACTTGAGCTCTCACAAGCTTATTCTATCTGTATTCCTGCACTGTACATTAGAGGTCTGTCAAAGCAATTCTAAATATGTTCCTGCAGAGTATACCAGAGATGTCAAAATGCTGATGTAACTATGTTCTGTCAGGGTACCTCAGTGGTCTCACAAAGAAATTCTAACTATTTTACTACAGTTAAAACCAGAGGTCTTTCAAAGCTAAACTGTGATCCTGCAACATACACCAGGGGTATCACAAAGCAGTTTTATCTGTGTTTCAACAGTGTACACCTGAGGTCTAGAAGAGGAGTTCTGTGATTCAGCAGTGCACAACAGAAGTCTCAAAAAGCAGTTCTAACTCTGTCCCTGCCCTGTACACCAGTGGTATTACAAAGCCGTTCTAGCTATGTTCTTGCAGTGTACAACAGAGGTCTAACTAATCAATTCTAACTATGTTCCTGCAGTGTACACCAGAGGTCTGTCAAAGAAATTCTGTGTTCTTGCAGCATATGCCATGTATCTCACAAAGCAAAACTAACTATGTTCCTTCAGTGTACTCCAGACTATCTCACAAAGTAGTTCTGACCGTGTTCCTGCAGTGTGCACCAGAGGTCTCACGAAGCATTTCTAACTTTGTTCCTGCAGAGTACAGTAGAGGTCTGTCAAAGAAATTCTGTGGACCTGTAGTGTTCACCAGAGGTCTCACAAAACAATCCTAACTATTTTCCTGCAGTTTACTACAGAGGTCTCAAAAAGCAATTGTAACTGTGTTCCTGTAAAGGGCACACGAGGTCTCACAAAGAAATTATCAGTGTGTTCCAGAAGTGCACACCAGAGGTCTGTCAAAACAATTGTATGTTCCTTCAGAGAACACCAGAGGATTCACAAAGCAATTCTGTGTTCCTGAAGTGTACAACAGATGTCTTAAAAAGCAGTTCTATCAGTGTTCCTGCAGTGTACATCAGAGGTATCATAAAACAATTCTGTTTTCCTGCAGTGTACCCTAGATGTCTCACAAAACAATTCTGTGTTCCTGCAAAGTACACCAGGGGAATCACAAAGCAGTTCTGTGTATCTGCAGTATGTACCACAGGTCTCACAAAGCAGTTCTGTTTTACTGCTGTTTCCACAAGAGAACTCACAAAGCAATTCTATCTGTGTTCCTGCAGTGCACATCTTTGGTCTCACATAGAAATTCTGATTTCCGGCAGTGAACACCAGCGGTATCACAAAACATTTCTGTGTTCCAGCAATGTACACCCTAGGTCTCGAACAGCAGTTCTAACTATGTTCAAACAGTGTACACCAGATGTCTCACAAAGTAATTCCAACTGTGTTTATGCAGTGTACACCACAGTATTACACAAAGCAATTCTTTGTTCCTGCAGTGTACACCAAGAGTATCATAAAGCAGTTCTGTTTATCGGCTGTTTATACCAGAGGTCCCATAAAGCAGTTTATATTGTGTTCCTGCATTAAACACCAGTCATCTCACAAAGCAATTTTAACTGTATTCCTGCAGTGTACACCAGATGTATCACAAAGCAGTTCAGTGTTCCTGCAGTGCACACCAGAGGTACCAGAAAGCAATTCTGGGTTCCTGCAGTTTGCACCTGGGGTATCACAGAGCAGTTCTAACTATGCGCCAGCAGTGTACACCAGAGGTCTCGAAAAGCAGTTCTAACTGTCTTCCTGGAGTGTACAGTAGAAGTCTCAGAAAGCAATTCTGTATTCCTGCAGAGTACACCAGGGGAATCTCAAAACAGTTCTATGTTCCTTCACTCTACCCCAGAGTTCTCACAAAGCAATTCTCTGTTCCTGTAGTGTACAGCAGGGGTATCACAAAACAGTTCTAACTGTGTTCCTGCAGTGTACACCAGAGGATTCACAAAGCAATTCTGTTTTCCTGCAGTGCACACCGAGGTATCAAAATGCAATTCTAGCTATGTTCCTGCAGTGTACACCAGACATCTATCAAGCAATTCTGTTTTCCTGAAGTGTACACTGGAGTTCTTACAAAGCAGTTGTAACTATGTTCTTATACTGTACACCAGAGATTTCATGAAGCAATTCTAACTGTGTTCCTGCAGTGTACTTCAGAGGTTTGTCAAAGCAATTCTAAATATGTTCCAGCAGAGTACACCACAGATCTCACAAAGCAGTTCTATGTTCTTGCAGTGTACACAGGGGTCTTAAAAAGCAATTCTAACATTGTTCCTGCAGTGTACACCAGAAGTCTCTAAAAACAATTCTAACTATGTTCTTGCAGAGTACACTAACAGTCTCAAAAAGTAGTTCTAACAATGTTCCTTCAGTGTGCACCAGACTATCTCACTGACTAGTACTAACTGAGTTCTTGCAGTGTACTCCAGAGGCCTCACAAAGCAGTTCTAACTTTGTTCCCGAAGATTACACAAGAGGTCTGTCAAAGACATTTTCTGATACTGCAGTATACACCAGAGGTCTCACAAAACAGTTCTATGTTCCTGCAGAATACTCCTGAGGTTTCACAAAGCCGTTCTACCAGTGTACCTGCAGTGTAATCCAGAGGTCTAAAAAGCAGTTGTAACTGTGTTCCTTCAGTGTGTGCCAAGAGGTCTCACAAAGCAATTATAATTGTGTTACTGAAGAGTACACCAGAGGTCTGTCAAAACAATTCTACGTTTTTGCAGAGCACATCAGAGGTTTCATAAAGCAATTCTAACTGTGTTCCTGCAGTATTAACCAGAGGTCTCAAAAAGTAATTCTATGTTCCTGCAGTGTACACAAGATGTCTATCAAAGAAATTCTGTGTTCCTGAAGTGTACACTAGTGCTCTCACAACACAATTCTAACTGTATTCAGGCACTGTACATTAGAGGTCTGTCAAAGCAATTCTAAATATGTTCCTGCAGAGTACACCAGAGATGTCAAAATGCAGATGTAACTATGTTCTGGCAGGGTACATCAGAGGACTCACAAAAAAATTCTAACTCTTTTTCTGCAGTTAAAACCAGAGGTCTTTCAAAGCAATATTGTGTTCCTGCAGCGTACAATTCATGGGTATCACAAAGCAGTTTTAACTGTGTTTCAACAGATGTACACCAGAGGTCTAGAAGAGGAGTTCTGTGATTCAGCAGAGCACAACAGAGGTCTCAAAAAGCAATTCTAACTTTGTCCCTGCCCTGTACACCAGTGGTATCAAATAGCCATTCTATCTATGTCATTGCAGTTTACATCTGAGGTCTAACAAATCAATTCTAACTATGTTCCTGCAGTGTACACCAGAGGTCTGTCAAAGAAATTCTCTATTCTTGTAGCATATACCAGATATCTCACAAAGCAGTTCTAACTGTGTTCCTTCAGTGTACACCACACTATCTCACTAAGCAGTTCTGACCGTGTTCCTGCAGTGTGCGCCAGAGGTATCTCAAAGCTTTTCTGACTTTGTTCCTGCAGTGTACACTAGAGGTCTGTCAAAGAAATTCTGTGGACCTGTAGTGTTCACCAGAGGTCTCATAAACAATTCTAACTATGTTCCTGCAGTTTACTCCAGAGGTCTCAAAAAGCAATTGTAACTGTGTTCCTGTAAAGGGCACACAAGGTCTCACAAAGCAATTATCAGTGTGTTCCAGAAGTGCACACCAGAGGTCTGTCAAAACAATTTTATGTCACCTCAGAGCACACCAGAGGATTCTCAAAGCAATTCTGTGTTCCTGAAGTGTACAACAGATCTCTTAAAAAGCAGTTCTGACAGTGTTCCTGCAGTGTACATCAGAGGTATCACAAAACAATTCTGTGTTCCTGCAGTGCACCCTAGATGTCTAGCAAAACAATTCTATGTTCTTGCAGAGTACACCAGTCAAATCACAAAGCAGTTCTGTGTATCTGCAGTATGTACCACAGGACTCACAAAGCAGTTCTGTTTTACTGCTGTTTCCACAAGAGAACTCACAAAGCAATTCTATCTGTGTTCCTGCAGTGCACATCTTTGGTCTCACATAGAAATTCTGATTTCCGGCAGTGAACACCAGCGGTATCACAAAACATTTCTGTGTTCCAGCAATGTACACCCTAGGTCCTCGAACAGCAGTTCTAACTATGTTCAAACAGTGTACACCAGATGTCTCACAAAGTAATTCCAACTGGTTGCGAGTGCAGTGTACACCACAGTATTACACAAGCAATTCTTTGTTCCTGCAGTGTACACCAAGAGTATCATAAAGCAGTTCTGTTTATCGGTTGTTTATACCAGAGGTCCCATAAAGCAGTTTATATTGTGTTCTGCATTAAACACCAGTCATCTCACAAAGCAATTTTAACTGTATTCCTGCAGTGTACACCAGATGTATCACAAAGCAGTTCAGTGTTCCTGCAGTGCACACCAGAGGTACCAGAAAGCAATTCTGGGTTCCTGCAGTTTGCACCTGGGGTATCACAGAGCAGTTCTAACTATGCGCCAGCAGTGTACACCAGAGGTCTCGAAAAGCAGTTCTAACTGTCTTCCTGGAGTGTACAGTAGAAGTCTCAGAAAGCAATTCTGTATTCCTGCAGAGTACACCAGGGGAATCTCAAAACAGTTCTATGTTCCTTCACTCTACCCCAGAGTTCTCACAAAGCAATTCTCTGTTCCTGTAGTGTACAGCAGGGGTATCACAAAACAGTTCTAACTGTGTTCCTGCAGTGTACACCAGAGGATTCACAAAGCAATTCTGTTTTCCTGCAGTGCACACGGAGGTATCAAAATGCAATTCTAGCTATGTTCCTGCAGTGTACACCAGACATCTATCAAGCAATTCTGTTTTCCTGAAGTGTACACTGGAGTTCTTACAAAGCAGTTGTAACTATGTTCTTATACTGTACACCAGAGATTTCATGAAGCAATTCTAACTGTGTTCCTGCAGTGTACTTCAGAGGTTTGTCAAAGCAATTCTAAATATGTTCCAGCAGAGTACACCACAGATCTCACAAAGCAGTTCTATGTTCTTGCAGTGTACACAGGGGTCTTAAAAAGCAATTCTAACATTGTTCCTGCAGTGTACACCAGAAGTCTCTAAAAACAATTCTAACTATGTTCTTGCAGAGTACACTAACAGTCTCAAAAAGTAGTTCTAACAATGTTCCTTCAGTGTGCACCAGACTATCTCACTGACTAGTACTAACTGAGTTCTTGCAGTGTACTCAGAGGCCTCACAAAGCAGTTCTAACTTTGTTCCCGAAGATTACACAAGAGGTCTGTCAAAGACATTTTCTGATACTGCCAGTATACACCAGAGGTCTCACAAAACAGTTCTATGTTCCTGCAGAATACTCCTGAGGTTTCACAAAGCCGTTCTACCAGTGTACCTGCAGTGTAATCCAGAGGTCTAAAAAGCAGTTGTAACTGTGTTCCTTCAGTGTGTGCCAAGAGGTCTCACAAAGCAATTATAATTGTGTTACTGAAGAGTACACCAGAGGTCTGTCAAAACAATTCTACGTTTTTGCAGAGCACATCAGAGGTTTCATAAAGCAATTCTAACTGTGTTCCTGCAGTATTAACCAGAGGTCTCAAAAAGTAATTCTATGTTCCTGCAGTGTACACAAGATGTCTATCAAAGAAATTCTGTGTTCCTGAAGTGTACACTAGTGCTCTCACAACACAATTCTAACTGTATTCAGGCACTGTACATTAGAGGTCTGTCAAAGCAATTCTAAATATGTTCCTGCAGAGTACACCAGAGATGTCAAAATGCAGATGTAACTATGTTCTGGCAGGGTACATCAGAGGACTCACAAAAAAATTCTAACTCTTTTTCTGCAGTTAAAACCAGAGGTCTTTCAAAGCAATATTGTGTTCCTGCAGCGTACACCATGGGTATCACAAAGCCGTTTTAACTGTGTTTCAACAGTGTACACCAGAGGTCTAGAAGAGGAGTTCTGTGATTCAGCAGAGCACAACAGAGGTCTCAAAAAGCAATTCTAACTTTGTCCCTGCCCTGTACACCAGTGGTATCAAATAGCCATTCTATCTATGTCATTGCAGTTTACATCTGAGGTCTAACAAATCAATTCTAACTATGTTCCTGCAGTGTACACCAGAGGTCTGTCAAAGAAATTCTCTATTCTTGTAGCATATACCAGATATCTCACAAAGCAGTTCTAACTGTGTTCCTTCAGTGTACACCACTACTATCTCACTAAGCAGTTCTGACCGTGTTCCTGCAGTGTGCGCCAGAGGTATCTCAAAGCTTTTCTGACTTTGTTCCTGCAGTGTACACTAGAGGTCTGTCAAAGAAATTCTGTGGACCTGTAGTGTTCACCAGAGGTCTCACAAACAATTCTAACTATGTTCCTGCAGTTTACTCCAGAGGTCTCAAAAAGCAATTGTAACTGTGTTCCTGTAAAGGGCACACAAGGTCTCACAAAGCAATTATCAGTGTGTTCCAGAAGTGCACACCAGAGGTCTGTCAAAACAATTTTATGTCACCTCAGAGCACACCAGAGGATTCTCAAAGCAATTCTGTGTTCCTGAAGTGTACAACAGATCTCTTAAAAAGCAGTTCTGACAGTGTTCCTGCAGTGTACATCAGAGGTATCACAAAACAATTCTGTGTTCCTGCAGTGCTCCCTAGATGTCTAGCAAAACAATTCTATGTTCTTGCAGAGTACACCAGTCAAATCACAAAGCAGTTCAGTGTTCCTGCAGTGCACACCAGAAGTCCCAGAAAGCAATTCTGGGTTCCTGCAGTTTACACCTGGGGTATCACATAGCAGTTTTAACTGTGCGTCAGCAGTGTACACCAGAGGACTCGAAAAGCAGTTCTAACTGTCTTCCTGGAGTGTACAGCAGAAGTCTCAGAAAGCAATTCTGTTTTCCTGCAGAGAACACCAGGGGTATCACAAAGCAGTTCTATGTTCCTGCAGTCTACCGCAGAGTTCTCACAAAGCAATTCTCTGTTCCTGCAGTGTACAGCAGGGGTATCACAAAACAGTTCTAACAGTGTTCCGGTAGTGTGCACCAGAGGACTCACAAAGCAATTCTGTTTTCCTGCAGTGCACACCAAGGTCTCAGAAAGCAATTCTAGCTAAGGTCCTGCAGTGTACACCAGATGTCTATCAATGCAATTCTGTTTTCCTGAAGTGTACACTGGAGTTCTTACAAAGCAGTTGTAACTATGTTCTTATATTGCACACCAGAGACTTCACGAAGCAATTCTAACTGTGTTCCTGCAGTGTACTTCAGAGGCTTGTCAAAGCAATTCTAAATACGTTTCTGCAGAGTACACCACAGATCTCACAAAACAGTACTATGTTCTTGCAGTGTACACCGGGGTCTCAAAAAGCAATTCTAACTTTGTTCCTGCAGTGTACACCAGAAGTCTCAAAAAAGAATTCTATGTTCTTGCAGAGTACACCAACAGTCTCATAAAGTAGTTCTAACAATGTTCATTTAGTGTGCACCAGACTAGCTCACTGAGCAGTTCTAACTGAGTTCTTGCAGTGTACACCAGAGGCCTCACAAAGCAGTTCTAACTTTCTTCCTGAAGAGTACACAAGAGGTTTTTCAAAGAAATTCTGTGATCCTGCAGTGTACACCAGAGGTCTCACAAAACAGTTCTATGTTCCTGCAGATACTTCTGAGGTTTCACAAAGCAGTTCTACCAGTGTTCCTGCAGTGTACTCCAGAGGTCTCAAAAGCAGTTGTAACTGTGTTCCTTCAGTGTGTGCCAAGAGATTTCACAAAGCAATTATAATTGTGCTACTGAAGTGTACATCAGAGGTCTGTCAAAACAATTCTACATTTTTGAAGAGTACATCAGAGGTTTCACAAAGCAATTCTAACTGTGATCCTGCAGTGTACACCAGAGGTCACAAAACGTAATTCTATGTACCTGCAGTGTACACAATATGTCTATCAAAGAAATTCGGTGTTCCTGACGTGTACACTAGAGCTCTCACAATGCTATACTAACTGCATTCCTGCACTGTACATTAAAGGTCTGTCAAAGCAATTCTAAATATGTTCCTGCAGACAAGAGATGTCAAAACACAGATGTAACTATTTTCTGTCAGGGTACATCAGAGGTCTCACAAAGAAATTCTCACTATTTTTCTGCAGTTAAAACCAGAGGTCTTTCAAAGCAATACTGTGATCCTGCAGCGTACACCAGGAGTATCACAAAGCTGTTTTAACTGTGTTTCAACAGTGTACACCTGAGGTCTAGAAAACGAGTTCTGTGATTCAGCAGTGCACAACAGAGGTCTCAAAAAGCAATTCTAACTTTGTCCCTGCCCTGTACACCAGTGGTATCAAAAACCATTCTAGCTATGTTCTTGCAGTGTACACCAGAGGTCCAACAAATCAATTCTAACTATGTTCCTGCAGTGTGCACCAGAGGTCTGTCAAAGAAATTCTGTGTTCTTGCAGTGTATACTGGATATCTCACAAAGCAGTACTAACTATGTTCCTTCAGTGTACACCAGACTATCTCACAAAGCAGTTCTGACCGTGTTCCTGCAGCGTGCACCAGAGGTCTCACAAAGTGTTTCTAACTTTGTTCCTGCAGTGTACACTAGAGGTCTGTCAAAGATATTCTGTGGACCTGTAGTGTTCACCAGAGGTCTCACAAAACAATTCTAACTATGTTCCTGCAGTTTACTCCAGAGGTCTCAAAAAGCAATTGTAACTGTTTTCCTGTAAAAGGCACACGAGGTCTCACAAAGCAATTATCAGAGTGTTCCTGAGTTGCATACCTGAGGTCTGTCAAAACAATTTTATGTTCCTTCAGAGTACACCAGAGGATTCACAAAGCAATTCTGTGTTCCTGAAGTGTACAACAGATGTCTTAAAAAGCAGTTCTATCAGTGTTCCTGCAGTGTACATCAGAGGTATCACAAAACAATTCTGTGTTCCTGCAGTGTACCCTAGATGTCTCACAAAACAATTATGTGTTCCTGCAGAGTACACAAGGAGAATCACAAAGCAGTTCTGTGTATCTGCAATATGTACCACAGGTCTCACAAAGCAGTTCTGTTTTACTGCTGATTCCACAAGAGAACTCACAAAGCAATTCTATCTGTGTTCCTGCAGTGCACATCCTAGGTCTCACAAAAAAATTCTGATTTCCGGCAGTGAACACCAGCGGTATCACAAAGCAATTCTGTGTTCCTGCAATGAACACCCGATGTCTCGAACAGCAGTTCTAACTATGTTCATACAGTGTACACCAGATGTCTCACAAAGCAATTCCAACTGTGTTTACGCAGTGTACACCACAGGAATCACAAAGCAATTCTGTGTTCCTGCAGTCTTCCCCAGAGTTCTCACAAAGCAATTCTCTGTTCCTGCAGTGTACAGCAGGTGTATCACGAAACAGTTCTAACTGTGTTCCGGCAGTGTGCACCAGAGGACTGACAAAGCAATTCTGTTTTCCTGCAGTGCACACCAAGGTCTCAAAAAGCAATTCTAACTATGTTCCTGCAGTGTACACCAGACGTCTATCAAGGCAATTCTGTTTTCCTGAAGTGTACACTGGAGTTCTTACAAAGCAGTTGTAACTATGTTCTTATATTGTACACCAGAGATTTCATGAAGCAATTCTAACTGTCTTCCTGCAGTGTACTTCAGAGGCTTCTCAAAGCAATTCTAAATATGTTACTGCAGAGTACACCACATTTCTCACAGAGCAGTTCTATATTCTTGCAGTGTACACCGGGGTCTCAAAAAGCAATTCTAACTTTGTTCCTGCAGTGTACACCAGAAGTCTCAAAAAACAATTCTAACTATGTTCTTGCAGAGTACACCAATGGTCTCAAAAAGTAGTTCTAACAATGTTCCTTCAGTGTGCACCAGACTATCTCACTGAGCAGTTCTAACTGAGTTCCTGCAGTGCACATCAAAGGCCTCACAAAGCAGTTCTAACTTTCTTCCTGAAGTGTACACATGAGGTCTGTCAAAGAAATTTTGTGATCCTGCAGTGTACTCCAGAGGTCTCACAAAACAGATCTATGTTCCTGCAGAGTACTCCTGAGGTTTCACAAAGAAGTTCTACATGTGTTCCTGCAGTGTACTCCAGAGGTCTCAAAAGCAGTTGTAACAGTGTCCCTTCAGTGTGTTCCAAGAGATCTCACAAAGCAATTATAATTGTGTTCCTGAAGTGTACACCAGAGGTCTGTCAAAACAATTCTACATTTTTGCAGAGTACATCAGAGGTTTCACACAGCAATTCTAACTGTGTTCCTGCAGTGTACACCAGAGGTCTCAAAAAGTAATTCTATGTTCCTGCATTGTACACAAGATGTCTATCAAAGAAATTCAGTGTTCCTGAAGTGTACACTAGAACTCTCACAACACTATTCTAACTGCATTCCTGCACTGTACATTAGAGGTCTGTCAAAGCAATTCTAAATATGTTCCTGCAGAGTATACCAGAGATGTCAAAAAGCAGATGTAACTATGTTCTGGCAGGGTGCATCAGAGGTCTCACAAAGAAATTCTAACTATTTTTCTACAGTTAAAACCAGAGGTCTTTCAAAGCAATCCTGTGATCCTGCAGCGTACACCAGGGGTATCACAAAGCAGTTTTAACTGTGTTTCAACAGTGTACACCAGAGGTCTAGAAGAGGAGTTCTGTGATTCAGCAGTGCACAACCGAGGTCTCTAAAAGCAATTCTAACTTTGTCCCTGTCCTGTACACCAGCGGTATCAAAAAGCCATTCTAGCTATGTTCATGCAGTGTACACCAGAGGTCTAACAAATCAATTCTAACTACGTCCCTGCAGTGTACACCAGAGGTCTGTCAAAGAAATTCTGTGTTCTTGCAGCGTATACCGGATATCTCACAAAGCAGTTCTAACTATGTTCCTTCAGTGCACACCAGAGGTCTGTCAAAACAATTTTATGTTCCTTCAGAGTACACCAGAGGTTTCACAAAGCAATTCTGTGTTCCTGAAGTGTACAACAGATGTCTTAAAAAGCAGTTCTAACTGTGTTCCTGCAGTGTACATCAGAGGTATCACAAAACAATTCCGTGTTCCTGCAGTGTATGCTAGATGTCTCACAAAACAATTCTGTGTTCCTGCAGAGTACACCAGGGGATCCATAAAGCAGTTCTGTGTATCTGCAGTATATACCACAGGTCTCACAAAGCAGTTCTGTTTACTGCTGTGTCCACAAGAGAACTCACAAAGCAATTCTATCTGTGTTCCTGCAGTGCACATCCTAGGTCTCACAAAGAAATTCTGATTTCCGGCAGTGAACAACAGTGGTATCAGAAAGCATTTCTGTGTTCCTGCAATGTACACCCGAGGTCTCGAACAGCAGTTCTAACTATGTTCATACAGTGTACACCAGATGTCTCACAAAGCAATTCCAACTGTGTTTATGCAGTGTACACCACAGTATAACACAAAGCAATTCTGTGTTACTGCAGTGTACACCAAGAGTATCATAAAGTATTTCTGTGTATCTGCTGTGTATACCAGAGGTCTCACAATGCAGTTCATATTGTGTTCCTGCATTAAACACCAGTCATCTCACAAAGCAATTTTAACTGCATTGGGGGGTGAGATACTAACAACAACAAAAATGGAAAGGGACCTGAGGGTAGTCATATCAGATGACCTAAATGGGGGTAAGCAATGTGAGAGTGCAGCAAGGAGGGCTGGTGGAATTCTGGGATGCAAAGGTAGAGGCATCACCAGTAGAAAACAAGAAGTTATTATCCCTCTGTATAGACAGCTGGTGAGACCACATCTGGAGTACTGCATGCAGTTCTGCAGACCCAATCTCCGCAAAGACATAGAAAGGATGGAAGCTGTCCAGAGGATGGCAACTAAAATGGTGCAGGGTCTGCACCGGAAGACATATAAAGAGAGACTTAAGGAGCTTAATATGTATAGCCTTGAGGAAAGGAGGAGATGGGGACATGATAGAAACTTTCAAGTACCTCAAAGGAATCAACAAAGTCCAAGAGGGTAGTATCTTTCAAAAAAAGAGGCAAGAACAAGGGGGCACAATTTGAAGATAGAAGGGGGGGCGGCTCAGAGGTAATTTAAGGAAGTATTTTTTCACAGAGAGGGTTGTGGATGTATGGAACGGCCTTCCAGAGGAGGTTGTGGAGTCAAAAACAGTGGTGGAATTCAAGCAAGCATGGGACAGTCATAAGGGAATTCAACGGGGTGGGGATAGGAAGAAGTAGGCTGCTGGTTAACCAGGATCTGCAGCTTATCCATCAGGTAGGGAAATGGGCAGACTGGGTGGGCCAAGTGGTCCTTATCTGCCGTCAAATTCTATGTTTCTATGTTTCTATTCCTACACTGTACACCAGATGTATCATAAAGCAGTTCAGTGTTTCTGCAGTGCACACCAGAGGTATCAGAAAGCAATTCTGGGTTCCTTCAGTTTACACCTGGGGTATCACAAAGCAGTTCTAACTATGCACCAGCAGTGTACATCAGAGGTCTCTAAAAGTATTTCTATGTTCCTGCAGTGTACACAAGATGTCTATCAAAGAAAATCTGTGTTCCTGAAGTGTACACTAGAGCTCTCACAATGCTATTCTAACTGTATTCCTGCACTGTACATTAGAGGTCTGTCAAAGCAATTCTAAATATGTTCCTGCAGAGTATACCAGAGATGTCAAAAAGCAGATGTAACTATGTTCTGGCAGGGTACATCAGCGGTATCACAAAAAAATTCTAACTATTTTTCTGCAGTTAAAACCAGAGGTCTCTCAAAGCAATACTGTGTTCCTGCAGCGTATACCAGGGGTATCACAAAGCAGTTTTAACTGTGTTTCAACAGTGTACACCAGAGGTCTAGAAGAGGAGTTCTGTGATTCAGCAGTGCACAAGAGAGGTCCCAAAAAGGAGTTCTAACTTCATCCCTGCTCTGTACACCAGTGGTATCAAAAATACGTACTAGCTATCTTCTTGTAGTCTACACCAGAGGTGTAACAAATCAATTCTAACTATGTTCCTGCAGTGTACACCAGAGGTCTGTCAAAGAAATTCTGTGTTCTTGCAGCGTATACTGGATATCTCACAGTGCAGTACTAACTATGTTCCTTCAGTGTACATCAGACTATCTCACAAAGCAGTTCTGACCATGTTCCTGCTGAGTGCACCAGAGGTCTCACAAAGCATTTCTAACTTTGTTCCTGCAGTGTACACTAGAGGTCTGTCAAAGAAATTCTGTGGACCTGTAGTGTTCACCAGAGGTCACACAAAACAATTCTAACTATGTTCCTGCAGTTTACTCCAGAGGTCTCAAAAAGCAATTGTAACTATGTTCCTGTAAAGGGCACATGAGGTCTCACTAAGCAATTATCAGAGTGTTCCTGAAGTGCACACCAGAGGTCTGTCAAAACAATTTTATGTTTCTTCAGAGTACACTAGAGGAATCACAAAGCAATTCTGTGTTCCTGAAGTGTACAACAGATGTCTTTAAAAGCAGTTCTATAAGTGTTCTTGCAGTGTACATCAGAGGTATCACAAAACAGTTCTGTGTTCCTGCAGTGTACCCTAGATGTCTCACAAAGCAATTCTGTGTTCCTGTAGAGTACACTAGGGGAATCACAAAGCAGTTCTGTGTGTCTACAGTATATACCACTGGTCTCACAAAGCAGTTCTGTTTTACTGCTGTGTTCACAAGAGAACTCACAAAGCAATTCTATCTGTGTTCCTGCAGTGCACATACTAGGTCTCACAAAGAAATTCTGATTTCTGGCAGTGAAAACCAGTGGCATCACAAAGCATTTCTGTGTTCCTGCAATGTACACCCAAGGTCTCAAACAGCAGTTCTAACTAGGTTCATACACTGTACACCAGATGTCTCACAAAGCAATTCCAACTGTGTTTATGCAGTGTACACCACATGAATTACAAAGCAATTCTAGGTTCCTGCTGTGTACACCAGGAGTATCATAAAGCAGTTCTGTGAATCTGCTGTGCATACCAGTAGTCTCATAAAGCAGTTCATATTGTGTTCCTGCATTAAGCACAAGTCATCTAACTAAGCAATTTTAACTGTATTCCTACAGTGTACACCAGATGTACCACATAGCAGTTCAGTGTTCCTGCAGTGCACACCAGAGGTCCCAAAAAGCAATTCAGGGTTCCTACAGTTTACACCTGGGGTATCACAAAGCAGTTCTAACTATGCACCAGCAGTGTACACCAGACGTCTCGAAAAGCAGTTCTAACTGTCTTCCTGGAGTGTACAGCAGAAGTCTCAGAAAACAATTCTTTGTTCCTGCAGAGTACACCAGGGGAATCACAATGCAGTTCTATGTTCCTTCACTCTACCCCAGAGTTCTCACAAAGCAATTCTCTGTTCCTGCAGTGTACAGCAGGGGTATCGCAAAACAGTTCTAACTGTGTTCCTGCAGTGTACACCAGAGGACTTAGAAAGCAATTCTGTTTTCTTGCAGTGTACACCGGGGTCTCAAAAAGCAATTCTAACTTTGTTCCTGCAGTGTACACCAGAAGTCTCTAAAAACAACTCTAACTATATTCTTGCAGAGTACACTAACAGTCTCAAAAAGTAGTTCTAACAATGTTCCTTAAGTGAGCACCAGACTATCTCACTGAGCAGTTCTAACTGAGTTCCTGCAGTGTACACCAGAGGCCTCACACAGCAGTTCTAACTTTGTTCCTGAAAAGTACACAAGAGGTCTGTCAAAGAAATTTTGTGATCCTGCATTGTTCACCAGAGGTCTCACAAAACAGTTCTATGTTCCTGCAGAGTACTCCTGAGGTTTCACAAAGCAGTTCTAATAGTGTTCCTGCAGTGTACTCCAAAGGTCTCAAAAGCAGTTGTAACTGTGTTCCTTCAGTGTGTGCCAAGAGATCTCACAAAGCAATTATAATTCTGTTCCTGACATGTACACCAGAGGCGTGTCAAAACAATTCTATGTTTTTGCAGAGTACATCAGAGGTTTCACAAATCAATTCTAACTGTGTTCCTGCAGTGTACACCAGAGGTCTCAAAAAGTAATTCTATGTTCCTGCAGTGTACACAAGATGTCTATCAAATAAATTCTGTGTTCCTGATGTGTACACTAGAGCTCTCACAATGCTATTCTAACTGTATTCCTGTACTGTACATTAGAGGTCTGTCAAAGCAATTCTAAATATGTTCCCGCAGAATATACCAGAGATGTCAAAATGTTGATGTAACTATGTTCTGTCAGGGTACATCAGTGGTCTCACAAAGAAATTCAAACTATTTTTTTGCAGTTAAAACCAGAGGCCTTTCAAAGCAATGCTGTGGTCCTGCAGCGTACACCAGGGGTATCACAAAGCAGTTTTATCTGTGTTTCAACAGTGTACTCCTGAGGTCTAGAAGAGGAGTTCTGTGATTCTGCAGTGCACAACAGAGGTCTCAAAAAGCAATTCTAACTTTGTCCTTGCCCTGTACACCAGTGGTATCAAAAAGTCGTTCTAGCTATGTTCTTGCAGTGTACACCAGAGGTCTAACAAATCAATTCTAACTATGTTCCTGCAGTGTACACCAGAGGTCTGTCAAAGAAATTCTGTGTTCTTGCAGCATATACTGGATATCTCACAAAGCAGTACTAACTATGTTCCTTCAGTGTACACCAGACTATCTCACAAAGCAGTTCTGACCGTGTTCCTGCAGTGTGCACCAGAAGTCTCACAAAGCATTTCTAACTTTGTTCCTGCAGTGTACACTAGAGGTCTGTCAAAGAAATTCTGTGGACCTGTAGTGTTCACCAGAGGTCTCACAAAACAATTCTAACTAGGTTCCTGCAGTTTACTCCTGAGGCCTCAAAAAGCAATTGTAACTGTGTTCCTGAAAAGGGCACACAAGGTCTCACAAAGCAATTATCAGAGTGTTCTAGAAGTGAACACCAGAGGTCAGTCCAAACAATTTTATGTTCCTTCAGAGTACACCAGAGGATTCACAAAGCAATTCTGTGTTCCTGAAGTGTACAAGAGATGTCGTAAAAAGCAGTTCTATCAGTGTTGCTGCAGTGTACATCAGAGGTAGCACAAATCAATTCTGTGTTCCTGCAGTGTACCCTAGATGTCTTACAAAACAATTCTGTGTTCCTTCAGAATACACCATGAATCACAAAGCAGTTCTGTGTATCTGCAGTATGTACCACAGGTCTCACAAAGCAGTTCTGTTTTACTGCTGTTTCCACAAGAGAACTCAAAAAGCAATTCTGTCTGGGTTCCTGCAGTGCACATCCTAGGTCTCACAAAGAAATTCTGATTTCTGGCATTGAACACCAGCGGTATCACAAAGCATTTCAGTGCTCCTGCAATGTACACCAGAGGTCTCGAACAGCAGTTCTAACTATGTACATACAGTGTACAGCAGATGTCTCACAATGCAATTCCAACTGTGTTTTTGCAGAGTACACCACAGGAATCACAATGCAATTCTGTGTTCCTGCAGTGTACACCAGGAGTATCATAAAGTAGTTATGTGTATCTGCTGTGTATACCAGAGGTCTCACAAAGCAGTTCACAATGTGTTCCTGCATTAAACAGCAGTCATCTCACAAAGCAATTTTAACTGTATTCCTACTGTGTACACCAGATGTATCACAAAGCAGTTCAGTGTCCCTCAGTGCACACTAGAAGTCCCAGAAAGCAATTTGGGTTCCTACAGTTTACACCTGGCTTATCACAAAGCAGTTCTAACTATGCACCAGCAGTGTACACCAGAGGTCTTGAAAAGCAGTTCTATCTGTCTTTCTGGAGATTACAGCAGAAGTCTCAGAAAGCAATTATGAGTTTCTGCAGAGTTCACCAGGGAATCACAAAGCAGTTCTATGTTCCTTCACTCTACCCTAGTGTTCTCACAAAGCAATTCTCTGTTCCTGCAGTGTACAGCAGGGTATCACAAAAACAGTTCTAACTGTGTTCCTGCAGTGTACACCAGAGGACCCACAAGCAATTCTTGTTTTCTTGCAGTGCACACTGAGGTCTCAAAAGCAATTTAGCTATGATCCTGCAGTGTACACCAGACATCTATCAAGCTATTCTGCTTTTCTGGCGTACACTGGAGTTCTTACAAAGCAGTTGTAACTATGTTCTTATATTGTACACCAGAGATTTCAACGAAGCAATTCTAACTTTGTTCCTGCAGTGTACTTCAGAGGCTTGTCAAAGCAATTCTAAATAAGTTCCTGCAGAGTTCACCACAGATATCACAAAGCAGTTCTACGTTCTTGCAGTGTACACCGGGGTCTCAAAAAGCAATTCTAACTTTGTTCCTGCAGTGTACACAAGAAGTCTCTAAAAACAATTCTAACTATGTTCTTGCAGAGTACACTAACAGTCGCAAAAAGTAGTTCTAACAATCTTCCTTTAGTGTGCACCAGACTGTCTCACTGAGCAGTTCTAATTGAGTTCCTGCAGTGTACACCAGAGGTCTCACAAAGCAGTTCTAACTTTGTTCCTGAAGAGTACACAAGAGGTCTGCCAAATAAATTTTCTGATCCTGCAGTGTACACCAGAGGTCTCACAAAACAGTTCTATGTTCCTGCAGAGTACTCCTGGGGTTTCACATAGCAGTTCTACCAGTGTACCTGCAGGGTACTCCAGAGGTCTCAAAAGCATTTGTAACTGTGTTCCTTCATTGTGTGCCAAGAGGTCTCACAAAGCAAATATAATTTTGTTCTTGAAGTGTACACCAGAGGTCTGTCAAAACAATTCTACGTTTTTGCAGAGTACATCAGAGGTTTCATAAAGCAATTCTAATCAGTCCTGCAGTGTACACCAGAGGTCTCAAAAAGTAATTCTATGTTCCTGCAGTGTTCACAATATGTCTGTCAAAGAAATTCTGTGTTCCTGAAGTGTACACTAGTGCTCTCACAACACTATTCTAACTGTATTCCTGCACTGTACATTAGAGGTCTGTCAAAGCAATTCTAAATATGTTCCTTGTGAGTACACCAGAGATGTCCAAAAGCAGATGTAACTATGTTCTGGCAGGGTACATCAGAGGTCTCAAAAACATTCTAACTGTTTTTCTGCTGTTAAAACCAGAAGTCTTTCAATGCAATACTGTGTTCCTGCAGCGTACACCAGGGGTATCACAAAGCAGTTTTAACCATGTTTCAACAGTGTACACCAGAGGTCTAGAAGAGGAGTTCTGTAATTCAGCAGTGCACAACAGAGGTCTCAAAAAGCAATTCTAACTTTGTCCCTGCCCTGTTCACCAGTGGTATCAAAAAGCCATTCTTGCTATGTTCTTGCAGTGTACAACAGAGGTCTAACAAATCAATTCCAACAATGTCCCTGCAGTGTACACCAGAGGTCTGTCAAAGGAATTCTGTGTTCTTGCAGCGTATACGGATATCTCACAAAACCGTTCTAACTATGTTCCTTCAGTGCACACAAGAGGTCTGTCAGAACAAATTTATGTTCCTTCAGAGTACACAGAGGTTTCACAGAGCAATTCAGTGTTCCTGAAGTGTACAACAGATGTCTTAAGCAGTTCTAACAGTGTTCCTGCAGTGTACATCAGAGGTATCACAAAACAATTCTGTGTTCCTGCAGTGTCGCTAGATGTCTCAAAAACAATTTTGTGTTCCTGCAGAGTACACCAGGGAATCACAAAGCAGTTCTGTGTATCTGTAGTATATACCACAGGTCTCACAAAGCAGTTCTGTTTTACTGCTGTGTCCACAAGAGAACTCACAAAGCAATTCTATCTGTGTTCCTGCAGTGCACACCCAAGGTCTCACAAAGAAATTCTGATATCTGGCAGTGAACACCAGTGGTATCACAAAGCATTTCTGTGTTCCTGCAATGTACACCTGAGGTCTCGAACAGCAGTTCTAACTATGTTCATACAGTGTACACCAGATGTCTCACAATGCAATTCCAACTGTGTTTATGCAGTGTACACCACAGTATTACACAAAGCAATTCTGTGTTCCTGCAGTGTACACCAACAGTATCATAAAGCAGTACTGTGTATCTGCTGTGTATACCTGAGGTCTCACAAAGCAGATCATATTGTGTTCCTGCATTAAACACCAGTCATCTCACATAGCAATTTTAACTGCATTCCTACAGTGTACACCAGATGTATCAAAAGGCAGTTCAGTGTTCCTCCAGTGCACACCAGAGGTACCAGAAAGCAATTCGGGGTTCCTGCAGTTTACACCTGGAGTATCACAAAGCAGTTCTAACTATGCACCAGCAGTGTAAATCAGAGGTCTCGAAAAGAAATTCTATGTTCCTGCAGTGTACACAAGATGTCTATCAAAGAAATTCTGTGTTCCTGAAGTGTACACTAGAGCTCACACAATGCTATTCTAACTGTATTCCTGCACTGTACATTAGAGGTCTGTCAAAGCAATTCTAAATATATTCCTTCATAGTATACCAGAGATGTCAAAAAGCAGATGTAACCATGTTATGACAGGGTACATCAGAGGCTCTCAAAAATTCTAAATATTTTTCTGCAGATAAAACCAGAGGTCTTTCAAAGCAATACTGTGATCCTGCAGCGTACACCAGGGGTATCACAAAGCAGTTTTATCTGTGTTTCAACAGTGTACACCAGAGGTCTAGAAGAGGAGTTCTGTGATTCAGCAGTGCACAACAGAGGTCTCTAAAAGCAGTTCTAACTTGATCCCTACTCTGTAAACCAGTAGTATCAAAAAAACATTCTAGCTATGTTCTTGTAGTGTACACCAGAGGTCTAACAAATCAATTCTAACTATGTTCCTGCAGTGTACAACAGAGGTCTGTCAAAGAAATTCTGTGTTCTTGCAGCGTATACCGGATATCTCACAAAGCAGTACTAACTATGTTCCTTCAGTGTACACCAGACTATCTCACAAAGCAGTTCTGACCGTGTTCCTGCAGAGTGCACAGAGGTCTCACAAGGCATTTCTAACTTTGTTTCTGCAGTGTACACTAGAGTTCTGTCAAATAAATTCTGTGAACCTGTAGTGTTCACCAGAGGTCTCACAAAACAATTCTAACTATGTTCCTGCAGTTTACTCCAGAGGTCTCAAAAGCAATTGTTACTGTGTTCCTGTAAAGGGCACACAAGGTCTCACTAAGCAATTATTAGTGTGTTCTTGAAGTGCTCACCAGAGGTCTGTCAAAACAATTTTTGTTCCTTCAAAAGTACACCAGAGGTTTCACAAAGCAATTCTGTGTTCCAGATGTGTACAACAGATGTCATAAAAAGCAGTTCTAACAGTGTTCCTGCAGTGCACATCAGGGTATCACAAAGCAGTTCTGTGTTCCTGCAGTGTACCTAGATTTCTCACAAAACAAATCTGTTTTCCTGCAGAGTACACTAGGGGAATCCCAAAGCAGTTCTGGGTATCTGCAGTATGTACCACAGGTCTCACAAAACAGTTCTGTTATACTGCTGTGTCCTAAGGAACTCACAAAGCAATTCTATCTGTGTTCCTGCAGTCACATCCTGGGTCTCACAAAGAAATTCTGATTTCTGGCAGTGAACACCAGCGGTATCACAAAGCATTCCTGTGTTCCTGCAGTGTATACCAGGGTATCATAAAGCAGTTATGTGTATCTGCTGTGTATACCAGAGGTCTCATAAAGCAGTTCATATTGTGTTCCTGCATTAAACACCAGTCATCTAACAAAGCAATTTTAACTGTATTCCTACAGTGTACACCAGATGTACCACAAAGCAGTTCATTGTTCCTGCAGTGCACACCAGAGGTCCCAGAAAGCAATTCTGTTTTCTTGCAGTTTACACCTGGGGTATCACAAAACAGTTCTAACTATGCACCAGCAGTGTACACCAGAGGTCTCGAAAAGCAGTTCTTACTGTCTTCCTGGAGTGTACAGCAGAAGTCTCAGAAAGCAATTCTGTGTTCCTGCAGAGTACACCAGGGGAATCACAAGGCAGTTCTATGTTCCTTCACTCTACCCCAGAGTTCTCACAAAGCAATTCTCTGTTCCTGCAGTGTACAGCAGGGGTATCACAAAACAGTTCTAACTGTGTTCTCCAGTGTACACCAGAGGACTCACAAAGCAATTCTGTTTTCCTGCAATGCACACCGAGGTCTCAAAAAGCAATTCTAGCTATGTTCCTGCAGTGTACACCAGACATATGTCAAGGCAATTCTGTTTTCCTGAAGTGTACACTGGAGTTCTTACAAAGCAGTTGTAACTATGTTCTTATATTGTACAAAAGAGATTTCATGAAGTGATTCTAATTGTGTTCCTGCAGTGTACTTCAGAGGCTTGTCAAAGCAATTCTAAGTATGTTCCTGCAGAGTATACCACAGATCTCACAAAGCAGTTCTATGTTCTTGCAGTGTACATTGGGTTCTCAAAAAGCAATTCTAACTTTGTTCCTGCAGTGTACACCAGAAGTCTGTAAAAACAATTCTAACTATGTTCTTGCAGAGTACACCAATGGTCTCAAAAAGTAGTTCTAACAATGTTCCTTAAGTGTGCACCAGACTATCTCACTGAGGAGTTCTAACTGAGTTCCTGCAGAGTAAACCAGAGGCCTCATAAAGCAGTTCTAACTTCGTTCCTGAAGAGTACGCAAGAGGTCCGTCAAATAAATTTTCTGATCCTGCAGTGTACACCAGAGGTCTCACAAAACAGTTCTAAGATCCTGCAGAGTACTCTCGGGGTTTCACAAAACAGTTCTACCAGTGTACCTGCAGTGTAATCCAGAGGTCTCAAAAGCAGTTGTAACTGTGTTTCTTCAGAGTGTGCCAAGAGGTCTCACAAAGCAATTATAATTGTGTTCCTGAAGTGTACACCAGAGGTCTGTCAAAACAATTCTACATTTTTGGAGAGTGCATCAGAGGTTTCACAAAGCAGTTCTAACTGTGTTCCTGCAGTGTACACCAGAGGTCTCAAAAAGTAATTCTATGTTCCTGCATTGTACAAAATATGTCTATCAAAGAAATTATGTGTTCCTGAACTGTACACTGGAGCTCTCACAACACTATTCTAACTATTTCCTGCACTGCACTGTACATTAGAAGTCTGTCAAAGCAATGCTAAATATGTTCCTGCAGAGTATACCTGAGATGTCAAAAAGCAGATGTAGCTATGTTCTGGAAGGGTACATCAGAAATCTCACAAAGAAATTCAAACTATTTTTCTGCAATTAAAACCAGAGGTCTTTCAAAGCAATACTGTGTTCCTGCAGCGTACACCAGGGCTATCACAAAGCAGTTTTAACTGTGTTTCAATAGTGTACACCTGAGGTCTAGATGAAGTGTTCTCTGATTCAGCAGTGCACAACAGAGGTCTCAAAAAGCAATTCTAACCTTGTCCCAGCCCTGTACACCAGTGGTATCCAAAAGCCATTCTAGCTATGTTCTTGCAGTGTACACCAGAGGTCTAACAAATCAATTCTAACTATGTCCCTGCAGTGTACACCAGAGGTCTGTCAAAGAAATTCTGTGTTCTTGCAGCGTATACCGGATATCTCACAAAGCAGTACTAACTATGTTCCTTCAGTGTACACCAGACTATCTCACAAAGCAGTTCTGACCGTGTTCCTGCAGTGTGCACCAGAGGTCTCACAAAGCATATCTAACTTTGTTCCTGCAGTGTACACTAGAGGTCTGTCAAAGAAATTCTGTGGACCTGTAGTGTTCACCAGAGGTCTCACAAAACAATTCTAACTATGTTCCTGCAGTTTACTCCAGAGGTCTCAAAAAGCAATTGTAACTGTGTTCCTGTAAAGGGCACACGAGGTCTCATAAAGCAATTTTAAGTTTGTTCCTGAAGTGCACACCAGAGGTCTGTCAAAACAATTTTTTGTTCCTTCAAAGTACACCAGAGGTTTCACAAAGCAATTCTGTGTTCCTGAAGTGTACAACAGATGTCATAAAAAGCAGTTCTAACAGTGTTCCTGCAGTGTACATCAGGAGTATCACAAAACAATTCTGAGTTCCTGCAGTGTACCCTAGATGTCTCACAAAACAATTCTGTTTTCCTGCAGAGTACACCAGGGGAATCACAAAGCAGTTCTGGGTATCTGCAGTATGTACCACAGGTCTCACAAAGCAGTTTTGTTTTACTGCTGTGTCCACAAGAGAACTCACAAAGCAATTCTATCAGTGTTCCTGCAGTGCACATCCTAGGTCTCACAAAGAAATTTTGATTTCCGCAGTGAACACCAGCGATATCACAAAGCATTTCTGTGTTCCTGCAGTGTATACCAGGAGTATCATAAAACAGTTCTGTGTATCTGCTGTGTATACCAGAGGTCTCATAAAGCAGTTCATATTGTGTTCCTGCATTAAACACCAGTCATCTAACAAAGCAATTTTAACTGTATTCCTACAGTGTACACCAGATGTACCACAAAGCAGTTCAGTGTTCCTGCAGTGCACACCAGAGGTCCCAGAAAGCAATTCTGGGTTCTTGCAGTTTACACCTGGGGTATCACAAAGCAGTTCTAACTATGCACCAGCAGTGTACACCAGAGGTCTCGAAAAGCAGTTCTAACTGTCTTCCTGGAGTGTACAGCAGAAGTCTCAGAAAGCAATTCTGTGTTCCTGCAGAGTACACCAGGGGAATCACATGGCAGTTCTATGTTCCTTCACTCTACCCCAGAGTTCTAAAAGAGCAATTCTCTGTTCCTGCAGTGTACAGCAGGGTATCACAAAACAGTTCTAACTGTGTTCCTCCAGTGTACACCAGAGGACTCACAAAGCAATTCTGTTTTCCTGCAGTGCACACTGAGGTCTCAAAAAGCAATTCTAGCTATGTTCCTGTAGTGTACACCAGACGTCTATCAAGGCAATTCTGTTTTCCTGAAGTGTACACTGGAGTTCTTACAAAGCAGTTGTAACTATGTTCTTATATTGTACAAAAAGAGATTTCATGAAGCTATTCTAACTGTGTTCCTGCAGTCTACTTCAGAGGCTTGTCAAAGCAATTCTAAATATCTTCCTGCAGAGTACACCACAGATCTCACAAAGCAGTTCTATGTTCTTGCAGTGTACATTGGGTTCTCAAAAAGCAATTCTAACTTTGTTCCTGCAGTGTACACCAGAAGTCCCAAAAACAATTCTATCTATGTTCTTGCAGAGTACACCAACGGTCTCAAAAAGTTGTTCTAACAATGTTCCTTCAGTGTGCACCAGACCATCTCACTGAACAGTTCTAGCTGAGTTCCTGCAGTGTAAACCAGAGGCCTCACAAAGCAGTTCTAACTTTGTTCCTGAAGTCTACACAAGGAAGTCTGTCAAAGAAATTTTGTGATCCTGCAGTGTACACCAGAGGTTTTCAAAAACAGTTCTATGTTCCTGCAGAGTACTCCTGAGTTTTCACAAAGCAGTTCTACCAGTGTTCCTGCTGTGTACTCCAGAGGTCTCAAAAACAGTTGTAACTGTGTTCTTTCAGTGTGTGCCAAGAGGTCTCACAAAGCAATTATAATTGTGTTCCTGAAGTGTACACTAGAAGTCTGTCAAAACAATTCTACTTTTTTTTCAGAGTACATCAGAGGTTTCAAAAAGCAATTCTAACTGTGTTCCTGCAGTGTACACCAGAGGTCTCAAAAACTAATTCTATGTTCCTGCAGTGTACGCAAGATGTTTATCAAAGCAATATTGTGTTCCTGCAGCGTACACCAGGGGTATCACAAAGCACTTTTAACTGTGTTTCAACAGTGTACACCAGAGGTCAAGAAAAGGAGTTCTGTGATTCAGCAGTGCACAACAGAGGTCTCAAAAAGCAATTCTAACTTTGTCCCTGCCCTGTACACCAGTGGTATCAAAAAGCCATTCTAGCTATGTTCTTGCTGTGTACACCAGAGGTCTAACAAATCAATTCTAACTATGTTCCTGCAGTGTACACTAGAGGTCTGTCGAAGAAATTCTGTGTTCTTGCAGTGTATACCAGACATCTTTACAAAGCAGTTCTAACTATGTTCCTTCAGTGTACACCAAACTATCTCACAAAACAGTTCTGACAGTGTTCCTGCAGTGTGCACCAGAGGTCTCACAAAGCATTTCTAACTTTGTTCTTGCAGTGTACACTAGAGGACTGTCAAAGAAATTCTGTTGGCCTGTAGTGTTCACCAGAGGTCTCACAAAACAATTCTATGTTCCTGCAGTTTACTCCAGAGGTATCAAAAAGCAATTGTAACAGTGTTCCTGTAAAGGGCACACGAGGTCTCACAAAGCAATTATTAGTGTGTTCCTGAAGTGCACACCAGAGGTCTGTCAAAACAATTTTTTACTCCTTCAGAGTACACCAGAAGTTTCACAAAGCAATTCTGTGTTCCTGAATTGTACAATAGATGTCATAAAAAGCAGTTCTAGCAGTGTTCCTGCAGTGTACATCAGGGGTATCACAAAACAATTCTGTGTTCCTGCAGTGTACCCTAGATGTCTCACAAAACAATTCTGTTTTCCTGCAGAGTACACCAGGGGAATCACAAAGCAGTTCTGTGTATCTGCAGTATGTACCAAAGGTCTCACAAAGCAGTTCTGTTTTACTGCTGTGTCCACAAAAGAACTCACAAAAATTCTATCGTGTTCCTGCAGTGCACATCCTAGGTCTCAAAGAAATACTGATTTCCGGCAGTGAACACCAGTGGTATCACAAAGCAGTTCTAAATTTGTTCCTGAAGAGTACACAATAGGTCTGTCAAAGAAATTTTCTGATCCTGCAGTGTACACCAGAGGTTTCACAAAAGAGTTCTATGTTCCTGGAGATTACTCCTGGGGTTTCACAAAGCAGTTCTACCAGTGTACCTGCAGTGTACTCCAGAGGTCTCAAAAGCAGTTGTATCTGTGTTCCTTCATTGTGTGCCAAGAGGTCTCACAAAGCAATTATAATGGTGTTCCTGAAGTGTACACCAGAGGTCTGTCAAAACAATTCTACATTTTGCAGAGTACATCAGAGGTTTCATAAAGCAATTCTAGCTGTGTTCCTGCAGTGTACACAAGAGGTCTCAAAATGTAATTCTATGTTTCTGCAGTGGACACAAGATGTCTATGAAAGAAATTCTGTGTTCCTGAAGTGAACACTAGTGCTCTCACAACACTATTCTAAATGGATTACTGCACTGTACATTAGAGGTCTATCAAAGCAATTCTAAATATGTTCCTGTGGGTACACAAGAAATGTCAAAAAGCTGATGTAACTATGTTCTGGAAGGGTACATCAGAGGTCTCTAAAAAATTCTAACTATTTTCTGCAGTTAAAAGCAGAGGTCTTTCAAAGCATTACTGTGTTCCTGCAAGCGTACACCAGGGTATCACAAGCAGTTTTAACTGTGTTTCAAAAGTGTACACCAGAGATCTAGAAGAGGAGTTCTGTGATTCAGCAGTGCACAACCGAGTTCTCAAAAAGCAATTCTAACTTTGTCCCTGCCCTGTACACCAGTGGTATAAAAAAGCCATTCTATATATGTCCTTGCAGTGTACACTAGAGGTCTAACAAATCAATTCTAACTATGTTCCTGCAGTGTACACCTGAAGTCTGTCAAAGAAATTCTCTGTTCTTGCAGTGTATACTGCATATCTCACAAAGCAGTTCTAACTATGTTCCTTCAGAGTACACCAGACTATCTCACAAAGCAGTTCTGACCGCATTCCTGAAGTGTGCACCAGAGGTCTCACAAAGCATTTCTAACTTTGTTCCTGCAGTGTCCACTACAGGTCTGTCAAAGAAATTCTGTGGACCTGTAGTGTTCACCAGAGGTCTCACAAAACAATTCTAACTATGTTCCTGAAGTTTACTCAAGGGGTCTCAAAAAGCAATTGTAACTGTGTTCCTGTAAAGGGCACAAGAGGTCTCATAAAGCAGTTATCAGTGTATTCCTGAAGTGCACACCAGAGGTCTGTCAAAACAATTTTATGTTCCTTCAGAGTACACCAGAGGTTTCACAAAGCAATTCTGTGTTCCTGAAGTGAACAACAGATGTCTTGAAAAGCAGTTCTAACAGTGTTCCTGCAGTGTACATCAGAGGTATCACAAAACAATTCTGTGTTCCTGCAGTGTAAACCCGAGGTCTCGAACAGCAGTTCTAACTATGTTCATACAGTGTACACCAGATGTCTCACAAAGCAATTCCAACTGTGTTTATGCAGTGTACACCACAGGAATCACAAAGCAATTCTGTGTTCCTGCAGTGTACACCAGGAGTATCATAAAGCAGTTATGTGTATCTGCTGTGTATACCAGAGGTCTCACAAAGCAGTTCACATTGTGTTCCTGCATTAAACACCAGTCATCTCACAAAGCAGTTTTAACTGTATTCCTACAGTGTATACCAGACATATCACAAAGCAGTTTAGTGTTCCTGCTGTTTACACCTAGGGTATCACAAAGCAGTTCTAACTATGCGCCAGCAGTGTACACTAGAGGTCTCGAAAAGCAGTTCTAACTGTCTTCCTGGAGTGTACAGCAGAACTCTCAGAAAGCAATTCTGTGTTCCTACAGAGAACACCTGGGGTTTCACAAAGCAGTTCTGTGTTCCTGCAGTCTACCCCAGAGTTCTCACAATGCAATTCTCTGTTCCTGCAGTGTACAGCAGGGTTATCACAAAACAGTTCTAGCTGTGTTCCGGCAGTGTGCACCAGAGGACTCACAAAGCAATTCTGTTTTCCTGCAGTGCACACCAAGGTCTCAAAAAGCAATTCTAGCGATGGTCCTGCAGTGTACACCAGATGTCTATAAAGGCAATTCTGTTTTCCTGAAGTGTACACTAGAGTTCTTACAATGCAGTTGTAACTATGATCTTATATTGTAGACCAGAGATTTCACGAAGCAATTCTAACTGTGTTCCTGCTGTGTACTTCAGAGCCTTGTCATAGCAATTCTAAATATGTTACTGCAGAGTACACCACAGATCTCTCAATGCAGTTCTACGTTATGGCAGTGTACACCGGGGTCTCAAAAAGCAATTCTAACTTTGTTCCTGCGGTGTACACCAGAAGTCTCAAAAAACAAGTCTAACTATTTTCTTGCAGAGTACACCAAAGGTCTCAAAAAGTAGTTCTAACAATGTTCCTTCAGTGTTCAGCAGACTATCTCACTGAGCAGTTCTAACTGAGTTCCTGCAGTGTACACCAGAGGCCTCAAAAAGCAGTTCTAACTTTCTTCCTGAAGTGTACACAAGAGGTCTGTCAAAGAAATTTTGTGATCCTGCAGTGTACACCAGAGGTCTCCAAAAACAGTTCTATGTTCCTGCAGAGTACTCCTGAGGTTTCACAAAGCAGTTCTACCAGTGTTCCTGCAGTGTACTCCAGAGGTCTCAAAAGCAGTTGTAACTGTGTTCTTTCAGTGTGTGCCAAGAGATCTTACAAAGCAATTATAATTGTGTTCCTGAAGTATACACCAGAGGTCTGTCAAAACAATTCTTCATTTCTGCAGAGATCATCAGAGGTTTCATAACGCAATTCTAACTGTGTTCCTGCAGTGTACACCAGAGGTCTCAAAAAGTAATTCTATGTTCCTGCAGTATACACAAGATGTCTATCGAAGAAATTATGTGTTCCTGAAGTGTACACTAGAGCTGTCACAATGCTATTCTAACTGTATTCCTGCACTATACATTAGAGGTCTGTCAAAGCAATTCAGAATATGTTCCTGCAGAGTATACCAGAGATGTCAAAACGTAGATGTAACTGTGTTCTGTCGGGGTACATCAGAGGTCTCACAAAGAAATTCTAACTATTTTTCTGCAGGTAAAACCAGAGGTCTTTCAAAGGAATACTGTGATCCTGCAGCGTACACCAGGGGTATCACAAAGCAGTTTCATCTATGTTTCAACAGTGTACACCTGATTTCTAGAAGAGGAGTTCTGTGATTCAGCAGTGCACAACAGAGGTCTCAAAAAGCACTTCTAACTTTGTCCCTGCCCTGTGGTATCAAAAACCCGTTCTAGCTATGTTCTAGCAGTGTACACCAGAGGTCTAACAAATCAATTCTAACTATGAACCTGCAGTGTATACCAGAGGTCTGTCAAAGAAATTCTGTGTTCTTGCAGCGTATGCTGGATATCTCACAAAGCACTACTAACTATGTTCCTTCAGTGTACACCAGACTATTTCACAAAGCAGTTCTGACCGTGTTCCTGCAGTGTTCACCAGAGGTCTCACTAAGCATTTCTAACTTTGTTCCTGCAGTGTACACTAGAGGTCTGTCAAAGAAATTCTGTGGACCTGTAGTGTTCACCAGAGGTCTCACAAAACAATTCTAACTATGTTCCTGCAGTTTACTCCAGAGGTCTCAAAAAGCAATTGTAACTGTGTTCCAGTAAAGGGCACACGAGGTCTCACAAAGCAATTATAAGTGTGTTCCTGAAGTGCACACCAGAGGTCTGTCAAAACAATTTTATGTTCCTTCAGAGTACACCAGAGGATTCACAAAGCAATTCTGTGTTCCTGCAGTGTACCCTAGATGTCTCACAAAACAATTCTGTGTTCCTGCAGAGTACACAAGGGGAATCACAAAGCAGTTCTGTGTATCTGCAGTATGTTCCACAGGTCTCACAAAGCAGTTCTGTTTTACTGCTATTTCCACAAGAGAACTCACAAAGCAATTCTATCTGTGTTCCTGCAGTGCACATCCTAGGTCTCACAAAGAAATTCTGATTTCCGGCAGTGAACACCAGTGGTATCACAAAGCATTTTTGTGTTCCTGCAATGTACACACGAGGTCTCGAACCGCAGTTCTAACTATGTACATACAGAGTACACCAGATGTCTCACAAAGCAATTCCAACTGTGTTTATGCAGTGTACACCACAGGAATCACAAAGCATTTCTGTGTTCCTGCAGTGTACACCTGGAGTATCATAAAGTAGTTATGTGTATCTGCTGTGTATACCAGAGGTCTCACAAAGCAGTTCATAATGTGTTCCTGCATTAAACACCAGTCATCTCACAAAGCAATTTTATCTGTATTCCAACAGTGTATACCAGATGTATCACAAAGCAGTTCAGTTTTCCTGCAGTGCACACCAGAGGTCCCAAAAAGCAATTCTGGGTTCCTGCAGTTTACACCTGGGGTATCATAAAGCGGTTCTAACTATGCGCCAGCAGTGTACACCAGAGGTCTCGAAAAGCAGTTCTAACTGTCTTCCTGGAGTGTACAGCAGAAGTCTCAGAAAGCAATTCTGTGTTCCTGCAGAGAACACCAGGGGTATCAGAAAGCAGTTCTATGTTCCTGCAGTCTACTCCAGAGTTCTCACAAAGCAATTCTCTGTTCCTGCAGTGTACAGCAGGGGTATC
This sequence comes from Neoceratodus forsteri, assembly GCA_016271365.2. NCBI lineage: Eukaryota > Metazoa > Chordata > Ceratodontiformes > Ceratodontidae > Neoceratodus > Neoceratodus forsteri. The sequence goes on from CM057455.1 coordinate 81,779,893, forward strand.
AGAAAACAGTTCTAACTCTGTTCTGGCAGTGTGCACCAGAGGACTCACAAAGCAATTCTGTTTTCCTGCAGTGCACACCAAGGTCTCAAAAAGCAATTCTAGCTTAGGTCCTGCAGTGTACACCAGATGTCTATCAATGCAATTCTGTTTTCCTGAAGTGTACACTGGAGTTCTTACAAAGCAGTTGTAACTATGTTCTTATATTGTACACCTGAGATTTCACGAAGCAATTCTAACTGTGTTCCTGCAGTGTACTTCAGAGGCTTGTCAAAGCAATTCCAAATACGTTACTGCAGAGTACACCACAGATCTCACAAAGCTGTTCATTGTTCTTGCAGTGTACACCAGGGTCTCAAAAAGCAATTCTAACTTTGTTCCTGCAGTGTACACCAGAAGTCTCTAAAAACAATTCTATGTTCTTGCAGAGTACACCAACGGTCTCATAAAGTAGTTCTAACAATGTTCCTTTAGTGTGCACCAGACTATCTCACTGAGCAGTTCTAACTGAGTTCCTGCAGTGTACACCAGAGGCCTCACAAAGCAGTTCTAACTTTCTTCCTGAAGTCTACACAAGAGGTCTGTCAAAGAAATTTTGTGATCCTGCAGTGTACACCAGAGGTCGCACAAAACAGTTCTATGTTCCTGCAGAGTACTCCTGAAGTTTCACAAAGCAGTTCTACCAGTGTTCCTGCAGTGTACTTCAGAGGTCTCAAAAGCAGTTGTAACTGTGTTCCTTCAGTGTGTGCCAAGAGATCTCACAGAGCAATTATAATTGTTACTGAAGTGTACATCAGAGGTCTGTCAAAATAATTCTACGTTTTTGCAGAGTACATCAGAGGTTTCACAAAGCAATTCTAACTGTGTTCCTGCAGTGTACACCAGAGGTCTCAAAAAGTAATTATATGTACCTGCAGTGTACACAATGTGTCTATTAAAGAAATTCTGTGCTTATGAACTGTACACTAGAGCTCTCACAATGATATTCTAACTGCATTCCTGCACTGAACATTAGAGGTATGTCAAAGCAATTCTAAATATGTTCCTGCTGAGTATACCAGAGATGTCAAAACACAGATGTAACTATTTTCTGTAAGGGTACATCAGAGGTCTCACAAAGAAATTCTAACAATTTTTCTGCAGTTAAAACCAGAGGTCTTTCAAAGCAATACTGTGATCCTGCAGCGTACACCAGGGGTATCACAAAGCAGTTTTATCTGTGTTTCAACAGTGTACACCTCAGATAAAGAAGAGGAGTTCTGTGATACAGCAGTGCACAACAGAGGTCTCAAAAAGCAATTCTAACTTTGTCCCTGCCCTGTACACCAGTGATATCAAAATCCCGTTCTAGCTATGTTCTTGCAGTGTACTCCAGAGGTCCAACAAATCAATTCTAACTATGTTCCTGCAGTGTGCACCAGAGGTCTGTCAAAGAAATTCTGTGTTCTTGCAGCGTATACCAGATATCTCACAAAGCAGTACTAACTATGTTCCTTCAGTGTACACCAGACAATCTCACAAAGCAGTTCTGATCGTGTTCCTGCAGTGTTCACCCGAGGTCTCACTAAGCATTTCTAACTTTGTTCCTGCAGTATACACTAGAGGTCTGTCAAATAAATTCTGTGGACCTGTAGTGTTCACCAGAGGTCTAACAAATCAATTCTAACTATGTCCCTGCAGTGTACACCAGAGGACTGTCAAAGAAATTCTGTGTTCTTGCAGCATATACCGGATATCTCACAAAGCAGTTCTAACTATGTTCCTTCACTACACACAAGAGGTCTGTCAAAAAAATTGTATGTTCCTTCAGAGTACACCAGAGGTTTCACAAAGCAATTCTGTGTTCCTGAAGTGTACAACAGATGTCTTAAAAAACAGTTCTAACAGTGTTCCTGCAGTGAACATCAGAGGTATCACAAAACAATTCTGTGTTCCTGCAGTGTTCACTTGATGTCTCACAAAACAATTCTGTGTTCCTGCAGAGTACACCAGGGGAACCACAAAGCAGTTCTGTGTATCTGCAGCATATACCACAGGTCTCACAAAGCAGTTCTGTTTTACTGCTGTGTCCACAAGAGAACTCACAAAGCAATTCTATCTGTGCTCCTGCAGTGCAAACCCAAGGTCTCACAAAGAAATTCTGATTTCTGGCAGTGAACACCAGTGGTATCACAAAGCATTTCTGTGTTCTTGCAATGTACACCCGAGGTCTCGAACAGCAGTTCTAACTATGTTCATACAGTGTACACCAGATGTCTCACAAAGCACTTCCAACTGTGTTTATGCAGTGTACACCACAGTATAACACAAAGCAATTCTGTGTTCCTGCAGTATACAACAAGAGTATCATAAAGCAGTACTGTGTATCGGCTGTGTATACCAGAGGTCACACAAAGCAGTTCATATTGTGTTCCTGCATTAAACACCAGTCATCTCACAAAGCAATTTTAACTGCATTCCTACAGTGTACACCAGATGTATCACAAGGCAGTTCAGTATTCCTCCAGTGCACACCAGAGGTACCAGAAAGCAATTCTGGGTTCCTGCAGTTTACACCTGGGGTATCACAAAGCAGTTCTAACTATGCACCAGTAGTGTACATCAGAGGTCTCGAAAAGTAATTCTAAGTTCCTGCAGTGTACACAAGATGTCTATCAAAGAAATTCTGTGTTCCTGAAGTGTACACTAGAGCTCTCACAACGCTATTCTAACTGTATTCCTGCACTGTACATTAGAGGTCTGTCAAAGCAATTCTAAATATGTTCCAGCAGAGTATACCAGAGATGTCAAAAAGCAGATGTAACCATGTTCTGGCAGGGTACATCAGAGGTCTCTCAAAAAAATTCTAACTATTTTTCTGCAGATAAAACAAGAGGTCTTTCAAAGCAATACTGTGTTCCTGCAGCGTACACCAGGGGTATCACAAAGCAGTTTTATCTGTGTTTCAACAGTGTACACCAGAGGTCTAGAAGAGGAGTTCTGTGATTCAGCAGTGCACAACAGAGGTCTCTTAAAGCAGTTCTAACTTTATCCCTGCTCTGTAAACCAGTGGTATCAAAAAATCATTCTTGCTATGTTCTTGTAGTGTACACCAGAGGTCTAACAAATCAATTCTAACTATGTTCCTGCAGTGTACAACAGAGGTCTGTCAAAGAAATTCTGTGTTCTTGCAGCGTATACCGGATATCTCACAAAGCAGTACTAACTATGTTCCTTAAGTGTACACCAGACTATCTCACAAAGCAGTTCTGACCGTGTTCCTGCAGTGTGCACCAGAGGTCTCACAAAGCATTTCTAACTTTGTTCCTGCAGTGTACACTAGAGGTCTGTCAAAGAAATTCTGTGGACCTGTAGTGTTCACCAGAGGTCTCACAATACAATTCTAACTATGTTCCTGCAGTTTACTCCAGAGGTCTCAAAAAGCAATTGTAACAGTGTTCCAGTAAAGGGCACACGAGGTCTCACAAAGCAATTATAAGTGTGTTCCTGATGTGCACACCAGAGGTCTGTTAAAACAATTTTTTGTTCCTTCAAAGTACACCAGAGGTTTCACAAAGCAATTCTGTGTTCCTGAAGTGTACAACAGATGTCATCAAAAGCAGTTCTAACAGTGTTCCTGCAGTGTACATCAGGAGTATCACAAAACAATTCAGTGTTCCTGTAGTGTACCCTAGATGTCTCACAAAACAATTCTGTTTTCCTGCAGAGTACACAAGGGGAATCACAAAGCAGTTCTGTGTATCTGCAGTATGTACCACAGGTCTCACAAAGCAGTTCTGTTTTACTGCTGTGTCCACAAGAGAACTCACAAAGCAATTCTATCTGTGTTCCTGCTGAGCACATCCTAGGTCTCACAAATAAATTCTGATTTCCGGCTGTGAACACCAGCGGTATCACAAAGCATTTCTGTGTTCCTGCAGTGTATTCCAGGAGTATCATAAAGCAGTTCTTTGTATCTGCTGTGTATACCAGAGGTCTCATAAAGCTGTTCATATTGTGTTCCTGCTTTAAACACCAGTCATCTAACAAAGCAGTTTTAACTGTATTCCTACAGTGTACACCAGATGTACCACAAAGCAGTTCAGAGTTCCTGCAGTGCTCACCAGAGGTCCCAGAAAGCAATTCTGGGTTCCTGCAGTTTACACCTGGGGTATCACAAAGCAGTTCTAACTATGCACCAGCAGTGTACACCAGAGGTCTCGAAAAGCAGTTCTATCTGTCTTCCTGGAGTGTACAGCAGAAGTCTCAGAAAGCAATTCTGTGTTCCTGCAGAGTACACCAGGGGAATCACAAAGCAGTTCTATGTTCCTTCACTCTATCCGAGAGTTCTCACAAAGCAATTCTCTGTTCCTGCAGTGTACAGCAGGGGTATCACAAAACAGTTCTAACTGTGTTCCTCCAGTGTACACCAGAGGACTCACAATGCAATTCTGTTTTCCTGCTGTGCACACCGAGGTCTCAAAATGCAATTAAAGCTATGTTCCTGCAGTGTACACTAGACGTCTATCAAGGCAATTCTGTTTTCCTGAAGTGTACACTGGAGTTCTTACAAAGCAGTTGTAACTATGTTCTTATATTGTACACCAGAGATTTCATGAAGCAATTCTAACTGTGTTCCTGCAGTGTACTTCAGAGGCTTGTCAAAGCAATCTCACAAAGCAGTTCTATGTTCATGTAGTGTACGCCGGGGTCTCAAAAAGCAATTCTAACTTTGTTCCTCCAGTGTACACCAGAAGTCTCTAGAAACAATTCTAAGTATGTTTTTGCAGAGTACACCAACGGTCTCAAAAAGTAGTTCTAACAGTGTTCCTTCAGTGTGCACCAGACTATCTCACTGAGGAGTTCTAAGTGAGCTCCTGCAGTGTACACCAGAGGCCTCACAAAGCAGTTCTAACTTTGTTCCTGAAGAGTACACAAGAGGTCCGTCAAAGAAATTTTCTGATCCTACAGTGTACACCAGAGGTCTCACAGAACAGTATTATGATCCAGCAGAGTACTCTTGGGGGTTCACAAAGCAGTTCTGCCAGTGTACCTGCAGTGTACTCCAGAGGTCTCAAAAGCAGTTGCAACTGTGTTCCTTCAGTGTGTGCCAAGAGGTCTCACAAAGCAATTATAATTGTGTTCCTGAAGTGTTCACCAGAGGTCTGTCAAAACAATTCTACGTTTTTGCAGAGTACATCAGAGGTTTCACAAAGCAGTTCTAACTGGGTTCCTGCAATGTACACCCGAGGTCTCAAACAGCAGTTCTAACTATGTTCATACAGTGTACACCAGATGTCTCACAAAGCAATTCCAACTGTGTTTATGCAGTGTACACCACAGTATTACAGAAAGCAAATCTGTGTTCCTAAAGTGTACACCAAGAGTATCATAAAGCAGTTCTGTGTATCTGCTATGTATACCAGAGGTCTCACAATGCAGTTCATATTGTGTTCCTGCATTAAACACCAGTCATCTCACAAAGCAAATTTAACTGAACTAAACCTGGGTTTGAATCCCAAAGCTTCCTCTTGCATACTGCATGACCCTGAGCAAGTTACTTAACCCCCTTGTGCTCCCAGGTTGTTCCTGTAAAAAAAGCTTCCAGCTTAGTGTGCTTCACCTGGTTAAACAACTAAATTAAAAAAAAAAAAACTGTATTCCTACAGTGTACACCAGATGTATCACAAAGCAGTTCAGTGTTCCTGCAGTGCACACCAGAGGTCCCAGAAAGCAATTCTGGGTTCCTGCAGTTTACAACTGGGGTATAACAAAGCAGTTCTAACTATGTACCAGCAGTGTACACCAGAGGTCTTGAAAAGCAGTTCTAACTGTCTTCTTGGAGTGTACTGCAGAAGTCTCAGAAAGCAATTCTGTGTTCCTGCAGAGTACACCAGAGGTATCACAAAGCAGTTTTGTGTTCCTGCACTCTACCCCAGAGTTCTCAAAAAGCAATTCTCTGTACATTCAGTGTACAGCAGGGGTATCACAAAGCAGTTCTAACTGTGTTCATGCAGTGTACACCAGAGGACTCACAAAGCAATTCTGTTTTCCTGCAGTGCACATTGAGGTCTCAAAAAGCAATTCTTGCTATGTTCTTGCAGTGTACCCCAGACGTCTATCAAGGCAATTCTCTTTTCCTGAAGTGTACACTGGAGTTCTAACAAAGCAATTGTAACTATGTTCTTATATTGTACACCAGAGATTTCATGAAGCAATTCTAACTGTGTTCCTGCAGTGTACTTCAGAGGCTTGTCAAAGCAATTCTAAATATGTTCCTGCAGAGTACACCACAGATCTCACAAAGCAGTTCTATGTTCTTGCAGTGCACACCAGGGTCTCAAAAAGCAATTCTAACTTTGTTCCTGCAGTGTACACCAGAAGTCCCAAAAACAATTCTAACTATGTTCTTGCAGAGTACACCAACGGTCTCAAAAAGAAGTTCTAACAATGTTCCTTCAGTGTGCACCAGACCATCTCACTGAACAGTTCTAACTGAGTTCCTGCAGTGAACACCAGAGGCCTCACAGAGCAGTTCTAACTTTGTTCCTGAAGTCTACAGAAGAGGTCTGTCAAAGAAAGTTTGTGATCCTGCAGTGTACACCAGAGGTCTCAAAAAACAGTTCTATGTTCCTGCAGAGTACTCCTGAGTTTTCACAAAGCAGTTCTACCAGTGTTCCTGCAGTGTACTCCAGAGGTCTCAAAAGCAGTTGCAACTGTGTTCCTTCAGTGTGTGCCAAGAGGTCTCACAAAGCAATTATAATTGTGTTCCTGAAGTGTTCACCAGAGGTCTGTCAAAACAATTCTACGTTTTTACAGAGTACATCAGAGGTTTCACAAAGCAATTCTAACTGTGTTCCTACAGTGTACACCAGAGGTCTCAAAAAGTAATTCTATGTTCCTGCAGTGTACACAAGATGTCTATCAAAGCAATACTGTGTTCCTGCAGCGTACACCAGAGGTATCACAAAGCACTTTTAACTGTGTTTCAACAGTGTACACCAGAGGTCTAGAAAAGGAGTTCTGTGATTCAGCAGTGCTCAACAGAGGTCTCAAAAAGCAATTCTAACTTTGTCCCTGCCCTGTACACCAGTTTTATCAAAAAGCCATTCTAGCTATGTTCTTGCAATGAACACCAGAGGTCCAAAAAATCAATTCTAACTAAGTTCCTGCAGTGTGCACCAGAGGTCTGTCAAAGAAATTCTGTGTTCTTGCAGCATATACCAGATATCTCACAAAGTAGTACTAACTATGTTCCTTCAGTGTACACCAGACTATCTCACAAAGCAGTTCTGACTGTGTTCCTGCAGTGTGCACCAAAGGTCTCACGAAGCGTTTCTAACTTTGTTCCTGCAGAGCACACTAGAGGTCTGTCAAAGAAATTCTGAGGACCTGTAGTGTTCACCAGAGGTCTCACAAAACAATTCTAACTATGTTCCTGCAGTTTACTCCTGAGGTCACAAAAAGCAATTGTAACTGTGTTCCTGTAAAGGGCATACGAGGTCTCACAAAGCAATTATCAGAGTGTTCCTGCACTGCACACCAGAGGTCCCAGAAAGCAATTCCGGGTTCTTGCAGTTTACACCTGGGGTATCACAAGGCAGTTCTAACTATGTGCCAGCAGTGTACACTAGAGGTCTCGAAAAGCAGTTCTAACTGTCTTCCTGGAGTGTACAGCAGAAGTCTCAGAAAGCAATTCTGTGTTCTTGCAGAGAACACCTGGGGTATCATAAAGCAGTTCTTTGCTCCTGCAGTCTACCCCGGAGTTATAACAAAGCAATTCTCTGTTCCTGCAGTGTACAGCAGGTGTATCACAAAACAGTTCTAACTGTGTTCCAGCAGAGTGCACCAGAGGACTGACAAAGCAATTCTGTTTTCCTGCAGTGCACACCAAGGTCTCAAAAAGCAATTCTAACTATGTTCCTGCAGTGTACACCAGACGTCTATCAAGGCAATTCTGTTTTCCTGTAGTGTACACTGGAGTTCTTACAAAGCAGTTGTAACTATGTTCTTATATTGTACACCAGAGATTTCACAAAGCAATTCTAACTGTGTTCCTGCAGTGTACTTCAGAGGCTTGTCAAAGCAATTCTAAATATGTTACTGCAGAGTACACCACAGATCTCACAAAGCAGTTATATATTCTTGCAGTGTACACCGGGGTCTCAAAAAGCAATTCTAACTTTGTTCGTGCAGTGTACACCAGAAGTCTCAAAAAACAATTCTATGTTCTTGCAGAGTACACCAATGGTCTCAAAAAGTAGTTCAAACAATGTTCCTTCAGTGTGCACCAGAATATCTTACTGAGCAGTTCTAACTGAGTTCCTGCATTGCACACCAGAGGCCTCACAAAGCAGTTCCAGCTTTCTTCCTGAAGTGTACACAAGAGGTCTGTCAATGAAATTTTGTGATCCTGCAGTGTACACCAGAGGTCTCACAAAACAGATCTATGTTCCAGCAGAGTACTCCTGAGGTTTCAAAAAGTAGTTCTACCAGTGTTCCTGCAGTGTACTCCAGAGGTCTCAAAAGCAGTTGTAACTGTGTTCCTTCAGTGTGTGCCAATAGATCTCACAAAGCAATTATAATTGTGTTCCTGCAGTGTACAGCAGAGGTCTCACAAAACAGTTCTAACTTTGATCCTGAAGAGTACACAAGAGGTCTGTCAAAGAAATTTTGTGATCCTGCAGTGTACACCAGAGGTCTCACAAAACAGTTCTATGTTCCTGCAGAGTACTCCTGGGGTTTCACAAAGCAGTTCTATCAGTGTACCTGCAGAGTACTCCAGAGGTCTCAAAAGCAGTTGTAACTGTGTTCCTTCATTGTGTGCCAAGAGGTTTCACAAAGCAATTATAATTGTGTTCCTGAAGTGTACACCAGAGGTCTGTCAAAACAATTCTCCATTTTAGCAGAGTACATCAGAGGTTTCATAAAGCAATTCTAACTGTGTTCCTGCAGTGTACATAAGATGTCTATCAAAGAAATTCTGTGTTCCTGAAGTGTACACTAGTGCTCTCACAACACTATTCTAACTGTATTCCTGCACTGTACATTAGAGGTCTGTCAAAGCAATTCTAAATATGTTCCTGCACAGTACACCAGAGAAGTCAAAAAGCAGATGTAACTATGTTCTGGCAGGGTACATCAGAGGTCTCAAAAAAATTCTAACTATTTTTCTGCAGTTAAAACCAGAAGTCTTTCAATGCAATACTGTGTTCCTGCAGCATACACCAGGGGTATCACAAAGCAGTTTTAACCGTGTTTCAACATTGTACACCAGAGGTCTAGAAGAGGAGTTCTGTGATTCAGCAGTGCACAACAGAGGTCTCAAAAAGCAATTCTAACTTTGTCCCTGCACTGAACACCAGTGGTATCAAAAAGCCATTCTAGCTATGTTCTTGCAGTGTACACCAGAGGTCTAACAAATCAATTCTAACTATGTCCCTGCAGTGTACACCAGAGGTCTGACAAAGAAATTCTGTGTTCTTGCAGCATATACTGGATATCTCACAGAGCAGTTCTAACTATGTTACTTCAGTGCACACAAGAGGTCTGTCAAAACAATTTCATGTTCCTTCAGAGTACTCCAGAGGTTTCACAAAGCAATTCTGTGTTCCTGAAGTGTACAACAGATGTCTTAAAAAGCAGTTCTAACAGTGTTCCTGCAGTGTACATCAGAGGTATCACAAAACAATTCTGTGTTTATGCAGTGTACGCTAGATGTCTCACAAAACAATTCTGTGTTCCTGCAGAGTACACCAGGGGAACCACAAAGCAGTTCTGTGTATCTGCAGTATATACCAAAGGTCTCACAAAGCAGTTCTGTTTTACTGCTGTGTCCACAAGAGAACTCACAAAGCAATTCTATCTGTGATCCTGCAGTGCACACCCAAGGTCTCACAAAGAAATTCTGATTTCTGGCAGTGAACACCAGTGGTATCACAAAGCATTTCTCTGTTCCTGCAATGTGCACCTGAGGTCTCGAATAGCAGTTCTAACTATGTTCATATAGTGGACACCAGATGTCTCACAAAGCAATTCCAACTGTGTTTATGCAGTGTACACCACAGTATTACACATAGCAATTCTGTGTTCCTGCAGTGTACACCAAGAGTATCATAAAACAGTACTGTGTATCTGCTGTGTATACCAGAGGTCTCACAAAGCAGTTCATATTGTGTTCCTGCATTAAACACCAGTCATCTCACAAAGCAATTTTAACTGCATTCCTACAGTGTACACCAGATGTATCAAAAGTCAGTTCAGTGTTCCTCCAGTGCACACCAGAGGTACCAGAAAGCAATTCTGGGTTCCTGCAGTTTACACCTGGAGTATCACAAAGCAGTTCTAATTATGCACCAGCAGGGTACATCAGGGGTCTCGATAAGTAATTCTATGTTCCTGCTGTGTACACAAGATGTCTATCTAAGAAATTCTGTGTTCCTGAAGTGTACACTAGAGCTCTCACAACGCTATTCTAACTGTATTCTTGCACTGTACATTAGAGGTCTGTCAAAGCAATTCTAAATATGTTCCTACAGAGTATACCAGAGATGTCAAAAAGCAGATATAACCATGTTCTGGCAGGGTACATCAGAGGTCTCTCAAAAAAATTCTAACTATTTTTCTGCAGATAAAACCAGAGGTCTTTCAAAGCAATACTGTGTTCCTGCAGCATACACCAGGGGTATCACAAAGCAGTTTTTCTGTGTTTCAACAGTGTACACCAGATGTCTAGAAGAGGAGTTCAGTGATTCAGCAGAGCACAACAGAGGTCTCGAAAAGCAGTTCTAACTGTATCCCTGCTCTGTAAACCAGTGGTATCAAAAAAACATTCTAGCTATGTTCTTGTAGTGTACACCAGAGGTCTAACAAATCAATTCTAACTATGTTCCTACAGTGTACACCAGAGGTCTGTCAAAGAAATTATGTGTTCTTGCAGCGTATACCGGATATCTCACAAAGCAGTTCTAACTATGTTCCTTCAGTGTACACCAGACTATCTCACAAAGCAGTTCTGACCGTGTCCCTGCAGTGTGCACCAGAGGTCTCACAAAGCATTTCTAACTTTGTTCCTGCAGTGTACACTAGAGGACTGTCAAAGAAATTCTGTGGACCTGTAGTGTTCACCAGAGGTCTCACAAAACAATTCTATGTTCCTGCAGTTTACTCCAGAGGTCTCAAAAAGCAATTGTAACTGTGTTCCTATAAAGGGCACACGACGTCTCACTAAGCAATTATAAGTGTGTTCCTGAAGTGCACACCAGAGGTCTGTCAAAACAATTTTTGTTCCTTCAAAGTACACCAGAGGTTTCACAAAGCAATTCTGTGTTCCTGAAGTGTTCAACAGATATCATAAAAAGCAGTTCTAACAGTGTTCCTGCAGTGTACATCAGGAGTATCACAAAACAATTCTGTGTTCCTGCCGTGTACCCTAGATGTCTCACAAAACAATTCTGTTTTCCTGCAGAGTACACCAGGGGAATCACAAAGCAGTTCTGGGTATCTGCAGTATGTACCACAGGTCTCACAAAGCAGTTCTGTTTTACTGCTGTGTCCACAAGAGAACTCACAAAGCAATTCTATCCGTGTTCCTGCAGTGCACAACCTAGGGTCACAAAGAAATTCTGATTTCCGGCAGTGAACACCAGTGGTATCACAAAGCATTTATGTGTTCCTGCAGTGTATACCAGGAGTATCATAAAGCAGTTCTGTGTATCTTGCTGTGTATACCAGAGGTCTCATAAAGCAGTTCATATTGTGTTCTTGCATTAAACACCCGTCATCTAACAAAGCAATTTTAACTGTATTCCTACAGTGTACACCAGATGTACCACAAAGCAGTTCAGTGTTCCTGCAGTGCACACCAGAGGTCCCAGAAAGCAATTCTGGGTTCCTGCAATTTACACCTGGGGTATCACAAAGCAGTTCTAACTATGCACCAGCAGTGCACACCAGATGTCTCGAAAAGCAGTTCTAACTGTCTTCCTGGAGTGTACAGCAGAAGTCTCAGAAAGCAATTCTGTGTTCCTGCAGAGTACACCAGGGGAATCACAATGCAGTTCTATGTTCCTGCACTCTACCCAGAGTTCTCACAATGCAATACTCTGTTCCTGCAGTGTACAGCAGGGGTATCACAAAACAGTTCTAACTGTGTTCCTGCAGTGTACACCAGAGGACTCACAAAGCAATCCTGTTTTCCTGCAGTGCACACCGAGGTCTCAAAAAGCAATTCTAGCTATGTTCCTGCAGTGTACACCAGATGTCTATCAAGGCAATTCTGTTTTCCTGAAGTGTACACTGGAGTTCTTACAAAGCAGTTGTAACTATGTTCTTATATTGTACACCAGAGATTTCATGAAGCAATTCTAACTGTGTTCCTGCAGTGTACTTCAGAGACTTGTCAAAGCAATTCTAAATATGTTCCTGCAGAGTACACCACAGATCTCACAAAGCAGTTCTATGTTCTTGCCGTGTACACCGGGGTCTCAAAAAGCAATTCTAACTTTGTTCCTGCAGTGTACACCAGAAGTCTCTAAAAACAGTTCTAACTATGTTCTTGCAGAGTACACCAACGGTCTCAACAAGTAGTTCTAACAATGATCCTTCAGTGTGCACCAGACCATCTCACTGAGGAGTTCTAAGTGAGTTCCTGCAGTGTACACCAGAGGCCTCAGAAAGCAGTTCTAACTTTGTTCCTGAAGAGTACACAAGAGGTCCGTCAAAAAAATGTTCTTATCCTGCAGTGTACACCAGAGGTCTAACAAAACAGTTCTATGATCCTGCAGAGTACTCTTGGGGGTTCACAAAGCAGTTCAGCCAGTGTACCTGTAGTGTACTCCAAAGGACTCAAAAGCAGTTGTAACTGTGTTCCTTCAGTGTGTGCCAAGAGGTCTCACAAAGCAATAATAATTGTGTTCCTGAAGTGTACACCAGAGGTCTGTCAAAACAATTCTACGTTTTTGCAGAGTACATCAGAGGTTTCACAAAGCAATTCTAACTGTGTTCCTGTAGTGTACACCAGAGGTCTCAAAAAGTAATTATATGTTCCTGCATTGTACAAAATATGTCTATCAAAGAAATTATGTGTTCCTGAAGTGTACACTAGAGCTCTCACAACATTATTCTAACTGTATTCCTGCACTGCACTGTACATTAGAGGTCTGTCAAAGCAATGCTAAATATGTTCCTGCAGAGTATACCAGAGATGTCAAAAAGCAGATGTAACTATGTTCTGGCAGGGTACATCAGAGGTCTCACAAAGAAATTCAATCTATTTTTCTGCAATTAAAACCAGAGGTCTTTCAAAGCAATACTGTGTTCCTGCAGCGTACACCAGGGGTATCACAAAGCAGTTTTAACAGTGTTTCAATAGTGTGCACCAGAGGTCTAGAAGAAGAGTTCTGTGATTCAGCAGTGCACAACAGAGGTCTCAAAAAGCAATTCTAACTTTGTCTCTGCCCTGTACACCAGTGGTATCAAAAAGCCATTCTAGCTATGTTCTTGCAGTGTACACCAGAGGTCTAATAAATCAATTCTAACTATGTCCCTGCAGTGTACACCAGAGGTCTGTCAAAGAAATTCTGTGTTCTTGCAGCGTATACCGGATATCTCACAAAGCAGTTCTAACTATGTTCCTTCAGTGTACACCAGACTATCTCACAAAGCATTTCTGACCGTGTTCCTGCAGTGTGCACCAGAGGTCTCACAAAGCATTTCTAACTTTGTTCCTGCAGTGTACACTAGAGGTCTGTCAAAGAAATTCTGTGGACTTGTAGTATTCACCAGAGGTCTCACAAAACAATTCTAACTATGTTCCTGCAGTGTACTCCAGAGGTCTCAAAAAGCAATTGTAACTGTGTTCCTGTAAAGGGCACAAGAGGTCTCACAAAGCAATTATCAGTGTGTTCCTGAAGTGCACACCAGAGGTCTGTCAAAACAATTTTATGTTCCTTCAGAGTACACCAGAGATTTCACAAAGTAATTCTGTGTTCCTGAAGTGTACACCAGCTGTCTTAAAAAGCAGTTCTAATAGTGTACCTGCAGTGTGCATCAGAGGTATCACCAAACAATTCTGTGTCCCTGCAGTGTACACTAGATGTCTCAGAAAACAATTCTGTGTTCCTGCTGAGTACACCAGGTGAGTCACAAAGCAGTTCTGTGTATCTACAGTATATACCACAGGTCTCACAAAGCAGTTCTGTTTTACTGCTGTGTCCACAAGAGAACTCACAAAGCAATTCTATCTGTGTTCCTGCAGTGCACACCCTAGGTCTAACAAAGAAATTCTGATTTCTGGCAGTGAACACCAGCGGTATCACAAAGCATTTCTGTGTTCCTGCAATGTACACCCGATGTCTCAAACAGCAGTTCTAACTATGTTCATACAGTGTACACCAGATGTCTCACAAAGCAATTCCAACTGTGTTTATGCAGTGTACACCACAGTATTACACAAAGCAATTCTGTGTTCCTAAAGTGTACACCAAGAGTATCATAAAGCAGTTCTGTGTATCTGCTGTGTATACCAGAGGTCTCACAAAGCAGTTCATATTGTGTTCCTGCATTAAACACCAGTCATCTCACAAAGCAAATTTAACTGAACCAGACCTGGGTTTGAATCCCACAGCTTCCTCTTGCATACTGCGTGACCCTGAGCAAGTTACTTAACCCCCTTGTGCTCCCAGGTTGCTGCTGTAAACGATGCTTCCAGCTTAGTGTGCTGCACCTGGTTAAACAACTAAATAAAAAAAAACTGTTTACCTACAGTGTACACCAGATGTACCACAAAACAGTTCAGTGTTCCTGCAGTGCACACCAGAGGTCCCAGAAAGCAATTCTGGGTTCCTGCAGTTTACAACTGGGGTATCACAAAGCAGTTCTAACTATGTGCCAGCAGTGTACACCAGATGTCTCGAAAAGCAGTTCTAACTGTCTTCTTGGAGTGTACAGCAGAAGTCTCAGAAAGCAATTCTGTGTTCCTGCAGAGTACACCAGGGGTATCACAAAGCAGTTCTGTGTTTCTGCACTCTACCCCAGAGTTCTCAAAAAGCAATTCTATGTTCATTCAGTGTACAGCAGGGGTATCACAAAGCAGTTCTAACTGTGTTCATGCAGTGTACACCAGAGGACTCACAAAGCAATTCTGTTTTCCTGCAGTGCACGCTGAGGTCTCAAAAAGCAATTCTAGCTATGTTCTTGCAGTGTACCCCAGACGTCTATAAAGGCAATTCTCTTTTCCTGAAGTGTACACTGGAGTTCTAACAAAGCAACTGTAACTATGTTCTTATATTGTACACCAGAGATTTCATGAAGCAATTCTAACTGTGTTCCTGCAGTGTACTTCAGAGGCTTGTCAAAGCAATTCTAAATATGTTCCTGCAGAGTACACCACAGATCTCATAAAGCAATTCTATGTTCTTGCAGTGCACACCGGGGTCTCAAAAAGCAATTCTAACTTTGCTCTTACTGTGTACACCAGAAATCCCTAAAACAACTCTAACTATGTTCTTGCAGAGTACACCAACGGTCTCAAAAAGTTGTTCTAACAATGTTCCTCCAGTGTGCACCAGATCATCTCACTGAACAGTTCTAACTGAGTTCCTGCAGTGTACACCAGATGCCTCACAAAGCAGTTCTAACTTTGTTCCTGAAGTCTACACAAGAGGTCTGTCAAAGAAATTTTGTGATCCTGCAGTGTACACCAGAGGTCTCACAAAACAGTTCTATGTTCCTGCAGAGTACTCCTGAGTTTTCACAAAGCAGTTCTACCAGTGTTTCTGCAGTGTACTCCAGAGGTCTCAAAAGCAGTTGTAACTGTGGTACTTCAGTGTGTGCCAAGAGGTCTCACAAAGCAGTTATAATTGTGTTCCTGAAGTGTACACCAGAGGTCTGTCAAAACAATTCTACGTTTTTGCAGAGTACATCAGAGGTTTCAAAAAGCAATTCTAACTGTGTTCCTGCAGTGTACACCAGAGGTCTCAAAAAGTAATTGTATGTTCCTGCAGAGTACACAAGATGTCTATCAAAGCAATACTGTGTTCCTGCAGCGTACACCAGGGGCATCACAAAGCAGTTTTAACTGTATTTCAACAGTGTATACCAGAGGTCTAGAAAAGGAGTTCTGTGATTCAGCAGTGCACAACAGAGGTCTCAAAAAGCAATTCTAACTTTGTCCCTGCCCTGTACACCAGTGATATCAAAAAAACATTCTAGCTATGTTCTTTCAGTGTACACCAGCGGTCTAACAAATCAATTCTAAATATGTTCCTGCAGTGTACACCAGAGGTCTGTCGAAGAAATTCTGTGTTCTTGCAGTGTATACCGGATATCTCACAAAGCAGTTCTAACTATGTTCCTACATTGTACACCAAACTATCTCACAAAACAGTTCTGACCGTGTTCCTGCAGTGTGCACCATAGGTCTCACAACGCATTTCTAACTTTGTTCCTGCAGTGTACACTAGAGGTCTGTCAAAGAAATTCTGTGGAACTGTAGTGTTCACCAGCGGTCTCACAAAACAATTCTCACTATGTTCCTGCAGTTTACTCCAGAGGTCTCAAAAAGCAATTGTAACTGTGTTCCTGTAAAGGGCACACAAGGTCTCATAAAGCAATTATTAGTGTGTTCCTGAAGTGCACACCAGAGGTCTGTCAAAACAATTTTTTGCTCCTTCAAAGTACACCAGAGGTTTCACAAAGCATCTCTGTGTTCCTGAAGTGTACAACAGATGTCATAAAAAGCAGTTCTAGCAGTGTTCCTGCAGTGTACATCAGGGGTATCACAAAACAGTTCTGTGTTCCTACAGTGTACCCTAGATGTCTCACAAAACAATTCTGTTTTCCTGCAGAGTACACCAGGGGAATCACAAAGGAGTTCTGTGTATCTGCATTATGTACCACAGGTCTCACAAAGCAGTTCTGTTTTACTGCTGTGTCCACAAAAGAACTCACAAAGCAATTCTATCTGCATTCCTGCAGTGCACATCCTAGGTCTATTAAAGATATTCTGATTTCCGGCAGTGAACACCAGCGGTATCACAAAGCATTTCTGTGTTCCTGCAATGTTCACCCAAGGTCTCAAACAGCAGTTCTATCTATGTTCATACAGTGTACATCAGATGTCTCACAAGGCAATTCCAACTGTGTTTATGCAGTGTACACCACAGGAATCACAAAGCAATTCTGTGTTCCTGTAGTGTATCCCCGGAGTATCATAAAGCAGTTCTGTGTATCTGCTGTGTATACCAGAGGTCTCATAAAGCAGTTCATATTGTGTTCCTGCATTAAACACCAGTCATCTAACAAAACAATTTTAACTGTATTCCTACAGTGTACACCAGATGTACCACAAAGCAGTTCAGTGTTCCTGCAGTGCACACCAGAGGTCCCAGAAAGCAATTCTGGGTTCCTGCAGTTTACACCTGGGGTATCACAAAGCAGTTCTAACTATGCACCAGCACTGTACACCAGAGGTCTCGAAAAGCAGTTCTAACTGTCTTCCTGGAGTGTACAGCAGAAGTCTCAGAAAGGAATTCTGGGTTCCTGCAGAGTACACCAGGGGAATCACAAAGCAGTTCTATGTTCCTTCACTCTACCCCAGAGTTCTCACAGAGCAATTTTAACTGTGTTCCTGCAGTGTACACCAGAGGTCTCAAAAAGTAATTCTATGTTCCTGCAGTGTACACAAGATGTCTATCAAAGAAATTCTGTGTTCCTGAAGTGTACACTAGAGCTCTCACAACACTATTCTAACTGTATTCCTGCACTGCACTGTACATTAGAGGCCTGTCAAAGCAATGCTAAATATGTTCCTGCAGAGTATACCAGAGATGTAAAAAAGCAGATGCAACTATGTTCTGGCAGGGTACATCGGAGGTCTCACAAAGAAATTCAAACTATTTTTCTGCAATTAAAACCAGAGGTCTTTCAAAGCAATACTGTGTTCCTGCAGCGTACACCAGTGGTATCACAAAGCAGTTTTAACTGTGTTTCAATAGTGTACACCAGAGGTCTAGAAGAAGAGTTCTGTGATTCATCAGTGCAAAACAGAGGTCTCAAAAAGCAATTCTAACTATGTCCCTGCCCTGTACACCAGTGGTATCAAAAAGCCATTCTAGCTATGTTCTTGCAGTGTACACCAGAGGTCTAACTAAAATCAATTCTAACTATGTTCCTGCAGTGTACACCAGAGGTCTGTCAAAGAAATTCTGTGTTCTTGCAGCATATACCAGATATCTCACAAAGCAGTTCTAACTATGTTCCTTCAGTGTACACCAGACTATCTCACAAAGCAGTTCTATCCATGTTCCTAATGTGTGCACCAGAGGACTCACAAAGCATTTCTAACTTTGTTCCTGCAGTGCTCACTAGAGGTCTGTCAAAGAAATTCTGTGGACCTGTAGTGTTCACCAGAGGTCTCACAAAACAATTCTAACTATGTTCCTGCAGTGTACTCCAGAGGTCTCAAAAAGCAATTGTAACTGTGTTCCTGTAAAGGGCACAAGAGGTCTCACTAAGCAATTATCAGTGTGCTCCTGAAGTGCACACCAGAGGTCTGTCAAAACAATTTTATGTTCCTTCAGAGTACACCAGAGGTTTCACAAAGCAATTCTGTGTTCCTGAAGTGTACACCAGATGTCTTAAAAAGCAGTTCTAACAGTGTTCCTGCAGTGTACATCAGAGGTATCACAAAACAATTCTGTGTTCCTGCAGAGTACACCAGATGAGTCACAATGCAGTTCTGTGTATCTACAGTATATACCACAGGTCTCACAAAGCAGTTCTGTTTTACTGCTGTGTCCACAAGAGAACTCAGAAAGCTATTCCATCTGTGTTCCTGCAGTGCACACCCTAGGTCTCACAAATAAATTCTGATTTCTGGCAGTGAACACCAGCGGTATCACAAAGCATTTCTGTGTTCCTGCAATGTCCACCCGAGGTCTCGAACAGCAGTTCTGACTATGTTCATACAGTGTACACCAGATGTCTCACAAAGCAATTCCAACTGTGTTTATGCTGTGTACACCACAAGAATCACAAAGCAATTCTGTGTTCCTTCAGTGTACACCAGGAGTATCATAAAGCAGTTCTGTGTATCTGCTGTGTACCAGAGGTCTCGAAAAGCAGTTCTAACTGTCTTCTTGGAGTGTACTGCAGAAGTCTCAGAAAGCAATTCTGTGTTGCTGCAGAGTACACCAGGGGAATCACAAAGCCGTTCTGTGTGTCTGCAGTATATACCACAGGTCTCACAAAGCAGTTCTGTTTTACTGCTGTGTCCACAAGAGAACTCACAAAGCAATTCTATCTGTGTTCCTGCAGTGCACACCCTAGGTCTCACAAAGTAATTCTGATTTTCGGCAGTGAACACCAGCGGTATCACAAAGCATTTCTGTGTTCCTGCAATGTACACCAGTGGTCTCGAACAGCAGTTCTATGTTCCTACAGTGTACACCAGATGTCTCACAAAGCAATTCCAACTGTGTTTATGCAGTGTACACCACAGGAGTCACAAAGCAATTCTGTGTTCCTGCAGTGTACAACAGGTGTATCGTAAAGCAGTTCTGTGTATCTGCTGTGTATACCATAGGTTTCAAAAAGCAGTTCTTATTGTGTTCCTGCATTATATACCAGTCATTTCACTAAGCAATTCTAATTGTTTCCTACAGTGTACGCTAGAGGTCTCACAAAACTATGCTGTTCCTGCAGTGTACAACTTGGTATCATAAAGCAGTTCTGTGTTTTTTCAGTGTATACCAGAGGTCTCACAAAGCAGTTCTTATTGTGTTCCTGTATTAAACACTAGACATCTCACAAAGCAATTCTAACTGTATTCCTGAAGAGTACGCCTGAAGCATCACTATGTAATTTGGTGTTCCTGCAGTGTACACCAGAGTTCTCATAAAGCAGTTCTAACAGTGCGTCTGCAGTGTACACCAGAGGTCTCAGAAAGCAGTTCTGGGTTCCTTCAGTTTTTCACAACAGGGGTCTCAGAGAGCAGTTCTAATTATGTTTCAGTAGTGTACACCAGAGGTGTCGAAAAGCAGTTTTGTCTTCCTGCAGTGCACAGCAGAGATCTCACAAAGCAATACTGTGTTCCTGCAGAGTACACCAAGGGTGTCATAAAGTAGTTCTAACTGTGTTCCTGCAGTGTACACCAGAGGGCTCACAAAGAAATTCTGTTTTCCTGCAGTGAACACCGAGGTCTCAATAAACAATTCTAACTATGCTCCTGTAGTGTACACCAGATGTCTATCGAGGCAATTCAGTGTTCCTGAAGTGTACACTGGAGTTCTCACAAAGCAGTTCTAACTATGTTCTTACATTGTACACCAGAGATCTCACAAAGCAATTCTAACTGAGTTTTTGCAGCGTACTTCAGAGGTCTGTTAAAGCAATTCTTAATATACTCCTGCAGAGTACACCAGAGATCTCACAAATCAGTTCTTACTATGTTCTTGCAGTGTACACCAGGGGGTCTCAAATAGCAATTCTAACTTTGTTCCTGCAGTGTACTCCAGATGTCTGTAAAAATAATTCTAACTGTGTTCCTGCAGAATTCACCAACTGTCTCACAATGTTGTTCTAACAATGTTCCTGCAGTGTACACGAGCGGTGTCTCAAGGCAACACTGTGTTCATGCAAAGTACACCAGGGGTATCACAAAGCAGTTCTAACTGTGTTCCTACAGTGTACACCAGATGTCTTGAAAAGCAATTCTATCTATTTTACTGCTGTGCCCACCAGAGAACTCACAAAGCAATTGTAACTGTGTTCCTGCAGTGTACACCCTAGGTCTCACAAAGCAATTCTGAGTTCTGGAACTGTACACCAGGGGTATCACAAAGCAGTTCTGTGTTCTTGCAATGTACACCAGAGGTCTTGAACAGCAATTCTAACTATGTTCCTACAGTGTACACCAGATGTCTTACACAGCAATTTCAACTATGTTTATTCAATGTACACTACAGGAGTCACAAAGCAATTCTATGTTCCTGCAGTGAACATTCAAGGTCTAACAAAGCAAGTCTATGTTCCTGCAGTGTACACCAAGGGTATCATTAAGCAGTTCTGTGTATCTGCAGTGTATACCAGAGGTCTCACAAAGCAGTTCTTATTGTGTTCCTGCATTAAACACCAGTCATCTCACAAAGCAATTCTAACTGTATTCCTACAGTGTACACCTGATGTATCACAAAGCAGTTCTAAATGTGTTCCTACTGTGTACACAAGATGTTTTGAAAAGCAGTTCTAAATGTGTTCCTGCACTGTACACAAAATGTGTCACAAAGCAATTCTAACTTTGTCCCTACACTGTACACCAGTGGTATCACAAAGCAGTTCTAACTATATTCATGCAGTGTACACCAGAGGTCTCATAAAGAAATTCTATCTATGTTTCTGCAGTGTACACCAGAGGTCTGTCAAAGTAATTCTGTGTTCCTGCAGTGTATACCGGATGTCTCACAAAGCAATTCTAACTATGTTCCATCAGTCTACACCAAACTGTCTCACAGAGCAGTTCTAACTGTGTTTCTGCAGTGAATGGAACACATTCCGAAGAAAGGGGGGTTACTAGTGGAGTACCTCAGGGCTCAGTATTGGGCACAGTCCTCTTTAAGATCTTTATAGGTGATATTGCAGAGGGTCTGGAGGGAAAGGTATGCCTCTTTGCAGATGACGCAAAGATCTGTAACAGAGTTGATACACAAGGGGGGTTAGAAAGGATGAGAAGGGACTAGGCAAGGTTGGAGGAATGGTCAGACATATGGCAACTTAGATTCAATGCAAAGAAGTGCAAAGTAATGCACCTGGGAAACAAAAACCCAGGAGAAGAGTACACAATAGCAGGGGAGGTACTAACAACAACAAAAATGGAAAGGTACTTGGGGGTAGTCATATCAGATGACCTAAATGTGGATAAGCAATGTGTGAAGTCAGTAATGAGAGCCAGGGGGATACTGGGATGCATAGGAAGGGGCATCGCAAGTAGAAAAAGGGAAGTGGTTATCCCTCTGTACAGACAGTTGGTGAGACCCCATCTGGAATACTGTGTGCAGTTTTGGAGACCCCATCTATGCAAGGACGTAGACAGGATGGAAGCAGTCCAGAGGAGGGCAACTAAAATGGTGTGGGGTCTGCATCAGAAACCATATGAAGAGACACTGAGAGAGCTTAATATGTATACCCTTGATGAAAGGAGGGACAGGGGGACATGATAGAAACTTTCAAGTACCTCAGGGGAATCAATAAAGTCCAGGAGGGTAGCATCTTTCAGAAAAAGAGATGTGTAAGAACAAGGGGGCATAATTTAAAGATAGAGGAAACGGCTCAGGAGTAATGTGAGGAAATGTTTTTTCATGGAGAGAGTGGTGGATGCATGGAACCTCCTTCCTGGGGAGGTTGTTGGGTCTAAAACAGTGGGGGAATTCAAACATGCATGGGACAGACATAAGGCAATTGTAGTGGGGGGTTGCAGGAAGTAGGCTGTTGGTTAACTAGAATCTGCAGCTTATTAAATAGGTAGGGAGATGGGCAGACTGGGTGGGCCAAGTGGTCCTTATCTGCCATAAAAGTTAATATTTCTGTGTTTCACCAGAGGCCTCACTAAGCAGTTCTAAGTGTGTTCCTGCAGTGTACACAAGAAGTCTGTCAAATAAATTCTGTGATCCTTCAGTGTACACCAGAGGTCTCACAAAGCAGTTCAATGTTCCAGCAGTTTACTCCGGAGGAATCACAAAGCAGTTCTACCAGTATTCCTGCAGTGTACTCCAAATGTCTCAAAAAACAATTGTAACTGTGCTCCTGCAGTGTACACGAGAGGTCTCAAAAAGCAGTTCTAACGATGTTCCTGCAGTGTACACCAGACATCTATCAAAGCAATTCTGTGTTCCTGAAGTGTACACTAGAGATCTCACAAAGCATGTCTAACTGTGTTCCTGCAGTGTAAATCAGAGGTCAGTCAAAGCAATTCTAAATATCTTACTGTAGAGTACACCTGAGATGTCAAAAAGCAGATCTAATTAAGTTCTTGCAGTGTACATCAGAGGTCTCACAAAGCAGTTTTAATTATGTTGCTGCAGTGTACACCAGAGGTCTGTTAAAGAAATTCTGTGTTCCTGATGTGTATACCGGATGTCTCACAAAGCAGTTCTAACTATGTTCTTTCAGTGTACACCAGACTATCTCACAATGCAGTTCCAACTGTGTTCCTGCAGTGTACACAAGAGGTCTCACAAAGCAATTCCAACTTTGTTCCTGCAGTGCACACCGGAGGTCTCTCAAAGAGATTTGGTGATCCAGCAGTATATACCAGAGGTCTCACAAAGCAATTCTAACTATGTTCCTGAAGTGTACTCCAAATGTCTCAAAAAACAATTGTAACTGTGCTCCTGCAGTGTACACCAGAGGTCTCAAAAAGCAGCTCTAACTATGTTCCTGCAGTGTACACCAGACATCTATCAAAGCAATTCTGTGTTCCTGAAGTGTACACTAGAGATCTCACAAAGCATGTCTAACTGTGTTCCTGCAGTGTAAATCAGAGGTCAGTCAAAGCAATTCTAAATATCTTACTGTAGAGTACACCTGAGATGTCAAAAAGCAGATCTAATTAAGTTCTTGCAGTGTACATCAGAGGTCTCACAAAGCAGTTTTAATTATGTTGCTGCAGTGTACACCAGAGGTCTGTTAAAGAAATTCTGTGTTCCTGATGTGTCTACCCGGATGTCTCACAAAGCAGTTCTAACTATGTTCCTTCAGTGTACACCAGACTATCTCACAAAGCAGTTCCAACTGTGTTCCTGCAGTGTACACCAGAGGTCTCACAAAGCAATTCCAACTTTGTTCCTGCAGTGCACACCGGAGGTCTCTCAAAGAGATTTGGTGATCCAGCAGTATATACCAGAGGTCTCACAAAGCAATTCTAACTATGTTCCTGAAGTGTACTCCAGAGGTATCACAAAGCAGTTCTATCAGTGCTCCTGCAGTGTACTTCCAGAGGTCTCAAAAAGCAATTGTAACTGTGTTCCTGTAAAGGACACAAGAGGTCTCACAAATCAATTATCATTGTGTTCCTGAAGTGCACACCAGAGGTCTGTCAAAACAACTTTATGTTCCTTCAGAGTACACCAGAGGTTTCGCAAAGCAACTCTGTGTTCCTGCAGTGTACACCAGAGGTCTCAAAAAGCAGTTCTAAAAGTGTTCCTGCAGTGCACATCAGTGGTCTCACAAAGTAATTCTGTGTTCCTGCAGTGTATACCAGGGGAATCACAAAACAGTTGTGTGTATCTGCAGTGCATACCACAGGTCTCACAAAGCAATTCTACCTGTGTTCCTGCAGTGTACACCGTGGGTCTCATAAAGTAATTCTGAGTTCCATCAGTGTACACCAGGGGTAGCACAAATTAGTTCTGTGTTCCAGCAATGTACTCAAGACATCTTGAACAGCTTTTCTAACTGTGTTCCTTCAGTGTACACTGCAGGTCTCACAACACAATTCTGTATTCCTGCAGTGTACACCCGGGGTATCAGAAAGCAGTTCTAACTGTGTACCAGCAGTGTATACCAGAGGTCTCACAAAGCAGTTCTAACTGTGTTACTGCCATGTACACTAGAGGTGTGGCAAAAAAAAAATTTGAAATATGTTCCTGCAGAGTACACCAGAGCTCTCACATAGCAGTTCTAAATATTTTCTTGTAGTGTACACCAGAGGTCTCACAAAGCAATTATAACTTTGTTGCTGCAGTGTAAACCAGAGGTCTATCAAAGCAATTCTCACTATGTTACTGCAGAGTACACCAGAGGTCTCACAAAGCAATTCTAACTATGTTTCTGCTGTGTGCTCCAGAGGTATCACAAAGCAGTTCTATCGGTGTCCCTGCAGTGTACTCCTGAGGTCTCAAAAAGCAATTGTAACTATGTTCCTGTAAAGGACACAAGAGGTCTCACAAAGCAATTATCATTGCGTTCCTGAAGTGCACACCAGACGTCTGTCAAAACAATTTTATGTTCCTTCAGAGTATACCAGAGGTTTCACAAAGCAATTATGTGTTCTTGCAGTGTACACCGGAGGTCTCAAAAAGCAGTTCTAACAGTGTTCCTGCAGTGTACATTAGTGGTCTCACAAAGTAATTCTGTGTTCCTGCAGTGTATACCAGGGGAATCACAAAACAGTTGTGTGTGTCTGCAGTGCATACCACAGGTCTAACAAAGCAGTTCTAACTTTTTCTGTAGTGTACACCAGAGGACTCACAAAGCAATTCTAACTGTGTTCCTGCAGTGTAAACCGTAGGTCTCATAAAGAAATTCTGAGTTCCGTCAGTGTACACCAAGGGTAGCACAAATCACTTCTGTGTTCTTGCAATGTACACAAGATGTCTTGAACAGCTTTTCTAACTATTTTCCTTCAGTGTACACTAGAGGTCTCACAATACAATTCTGTGTTCCTGCAGTATACACCAGGAGTATCAGAAAGCAGTTCTAACTGTGTACCAGCAGTGTATACCAGAGGTCTCACAAAGCAGTTCCAACTGTGTTACTGCCATGTACACTAGAGGTGTGGCAAAAAAAAAAATTCTAAATATGTTCCTGTAGAGTACACCGGAGCTCTCACAAAGCAGTTCTAAATATTTTCTTGCAGTGTACACCAGGTCTCACAAAGCAATTCTAACTTTGTTGCTGCAGTGTAAACCAGAGGTCTATCAAAACAATTCTCACTATGTTACTGCAGTGTACACCAGAGGTCTCACAAAGCAATTCTAACTTTGTTGCTGCAGTGTAAACCAGAGGTCTATCAAAACAATTCTCACTATGTTACTGCAGAGTACACCAGAGGTCTCACAAAGCAATTCTAACTATGTTTCTGCAGTGTACTCCAGAGGTATCACAAAGCAGTTCTATCGGTGTTCCTGCAGTGTACTCCTGAGGTCTCAAAAAGCAATTGTAACTGTGTTCCTGTAAAGGACACAAGAGGTCTCACAAAGCAATTATCATTGTGTTCCTGAAGTGCACACGCCAGAGGTCTGTCAAAACAATTTTATGTTCCTTTAGAGTACACCAGAGGTTTCACAAAGCAATTCTGTGTTCTTGCAGTGTACATCAGAGGTCTCAAAAAGCAGTTCTAACAGTGTTCCTGCAGTGTACATCAGTGCTCTCTCAAAGTAATTCTGTGTTCCTGCAGTGTACACCAGGGGAATCACAAAAATAGTTCTGTGTATCTGCAGTGCATACCACACATCTCACAAAGCAGTTCTAACTTTTTATGTAGTGTACACCAGAGGACTCACAAAGCAATTCTAACTGTGTTCCTCCAGTGTACACCGTAGGTCTCATAAAGAAATTCTGTGTTCTGTCAGTGTGCACCAGGAGTAGCACCAAATCAGTTCTGTGTTCTTGCAATGTACACAAGATGTCTTGGACAGCTTTTCTAACTGTTTTCCTTCAGTGTACACTAGAGGTCTCACAATACAATTCTGTGTTCCTGCAGTATACACCAGGAGTATCAGAAAGCAGTTCTAACTGTGTACCAGCAGTGTATACCAGAGGTCTCACAAAGCAGTTCTAACTGTGTTACTGCCATGTACACTAGAGGTCTGGCAAAAAAAATAATTCTAAATATGTTCCTGTAGAGTACACCGGAGCTCTCACAAAGCAGTTCTAAATATCTTCTTGCAGTGTACACCAGGTCTCACAAAGCAATTCTAACTTTGTTGCTGCAGTGTAAACCAGAGGTCTGTCAAAACAATTCTCACTATGTTACTGCAGAGTACACCAGAGGTCTCACAAAGCAATTCTAACTTATGTTCCTGTTGTGTACACCAGAGGTCTGTCTAAGCAAATCTGTGTTCCTGCAGTGTACACCAGAGGTCTCACAAAGGAGTTCTAAATATGATGCTACTGGCCAGCCCGGTGGCGCTGAGGGTTTTGGTGCTGGATGCCACACCTCATGCCACTCCAGTGACCCGGGTTTGGGAACAGACTCGGGGCACTGGAGACTGGCAGGGGAGAAGAAGGATTGAGCATCCCAGGACTGCTCTCCTTCCTCTGGGGTGAGTACGGGCTATGTGGCATGCTGCAGTGGCACCTAACTGAGGCTGGGTGCACTGTCAGTAGTGTGCATTCCAAGGGGAGAGTGCGTGGCAGACAATCGTGTGCAAAAGTGCAGAAGATGTCATTGCACATCCGGCTCCCTAGGGGCAAGTAACGGTGGAAAAATTGTGGGGTGCCCGCGGTGGCTCATGGCCATGCCCTGAGCCCCCGGACACAAGAGGCTTGGCCAGCTGGTTCTCGGTTGCAGGCCCCCGGGGGGGAGGTGTCCCATTAATTTCATTGGGGCCTGTGTGTGTGTCAGGCTCAATAGTGTATGCCAGACATGGTCCGGGGTTCAGGTGCTGGTGGCCGACGGTTGTTGGGGCCTCCTCTGCAATGAAGGAGGAAAAAATAATTTGTATAAAAAAAATATATGATACTACAGTGTACACCAGACTATCTCACAGAGCAGTTCTAACTGTGTTCCTGCAGTGTACACCAGAGGACTGTCAAAACAATTCTAGCTATGTTCCTGCAGAGTATGCCAGAGGTCTCAGAAAACATTTGTAACTTTATTCCTACAGTTTACACCAGAGGTCTAACAAAACAATTCTAACTCTGTTCCTGCAGTGTACACATGAGGTCTGTCAAAGCAATTTTAATTATGTTCCTGCAGAGTACACCTGAGTTCTCACAAAGTAATTACAATTGTGATCAAGTAGTGTGCACCACAGATCTCACGAAGCAATTCTAACTGTGTCCCTGCAGTGTACACCAGAGGTCTCACAAAACAATTTTGTGTTTCTGCAGTGTATACCAGAGTTCTCACAAAGCAATTCTGTGTTCCTGCAGTATACACCAGGGATATCACAGAGCAGTTCTTTGCATCTGTGGTGTATACCACAGGTCTCACAAAGCAGTTCTAACTGTGTTCCTGCAGTGTACACCAGAGGACTTATAAAGCAATTCTAACTGTGTTTCAGTGTACACCAGAGTATACACCAGAGGTCTCACAAAGACAGACAACGTTGATGGTAAGCCCAGATATCCCAGCCTATAGGTGTCTCCCACAAATCCTTGAGAACCTTGGACTATGGCCCAAACAGCAAAGCTTTCAAAGACAATTTCACTTTTGCATCAACTCCTGTTGCAATAAGTGCTGATCTGTTAGTGTCCTACAAAGAGAGCAACTGTTAGTATGTAGCACAGTGAATCACTAAATAATATAGATAAAAGTCCGGCAATGGGAACCCTCTGACATTTTAGGCCTGGTGAGCTTCAAATATACCCAATGAGGTGCCTTCCCTTCCCATAAAAAGTCCGAACATGACCATTGCAGATTAGAAAAAAAATGTTTAGGCAGGTAAATATTCAAATTGTTCAAGGGGTAATAAATTTGGGGAGAATTTACATCTTGATCACACTGGCCCTCTGCCAGAGTGTTAAGGGAAGTGATCACCACCATCTCAGATCCTCTGCAATTTGTTTTATGAGAGGAGCAAGGTTGAGAGACTGTAGCTCCCCCAGATTCCTAGAAAATGTGATCCCCAAATAAGTTAAAGCATGCAGTTCCCATTGGAGACCCTGGTCTTGGACTGAAGATTGCAATCCCTACACAAAGAATACTCTATACTTATTTCAGTTCATCTTGTAACCAGAGAATTCACTGAATTGGGAAATAAGCTGCAGTGCTCTCGGTAATGATGCTTTCCCTGGTGGAGATCATCTGCAAAGAGAGATAGTTTAAATTCCAGCCTCCTCTCATGGAGTCCCTTAATCTGTGTGTCCCTGTTAAGGACCCTGGCCAAGGGTTCAATATATGGATTAAACAAAAAAGATGATAATAGACAACCATGCAATTCTGCTTAAAGTTGGACCAGCATAATATTCTGTGGTGATTTGCATATGCAGCCCATGATGCTTTGCATTGTGGGGGCATGTGTGATTTTGTATATCCTTGACGGGTCCTGTTTGCCAGCTTGAAAACCTCAGAGAGTTCATTACTACACAAAATTCTAGCTGAAGGACAATGGTATAACACTTTAACTCTACGGATGAATTTCGCAGGTATCCCATACTGACTAAGGGCATGAAACAACTATGTCTATGTGACCTTATCAAAGGCCTTTTCTGCATCCAGGGAAACTAACACTGCTCCTAGTGCTGGATCCCTGGATGCAGACAGAAGATGAAATAACATGAAAATGTTCACTGGCATTGCGGCCTGCCACAAAACCAGCTTGCTCCAGTCCTACTAAGTGATGCCATACTTTAGCCAAATGGGAGGCCAACATTTTTTCATAAAGTTTGACGTCTGCATTTAAAAGTGAAATGGGTCGATAATTCTCGACCTGCTGGGGATCCTTCCTGGGTTTTGGCAAAAGAACTATCCGCTTCAAAGACTGTTTTAGCAGTCACTGGGGAGGACTCCCAGAGTTAAATAATGAAGTCAAAAGAGGGATTATCTTGTCTTTATAGATTTTATTGAACAAGCTAGTGAACCCACCTGGCCCTGGAGCCTTGTCCAAGGGTAGGCAGTCAATGGCCTGTTGTACTTTGGTTGGAGTAATAGGACTCAAAAGAAGTTCCTGCTGAGTGATCATCAGCTGGGCAGTTCTGCAAGGTCAGGGAATGCCTCCATTTGAGCTTCTTGTTGGGATGACAGAGGGGGAGAGGATTAAAAACTCTGGTAAAAAGTATGGAAGATCTCTGCCATACCCTTGGCCTCAAGAACAAGGGCACCAGAGCTAGGACGTTTTAGGCAAAGGGATAGCAGATACCCTGCCTTACTTCCCAGGCTGATATACAATGTCTTTATTTTGGATGCAGCTCTATCTACCTTTTCGAGGAGGTGAGAAGCATACTCTGCCCTGAGGTGAGATAGCTTCCACTGTTCCTCCTCTGACAATGCCATCTAACCTCGACTATCCAAAGCACATATCTCTTCTAACCAGGTGGACATTTGTCTCATATCCTCTCTAGCACACTGCACTGACAATATAAGCATACACATTGTATAATATATATATATTTCTATATAGCAAATCACACACGCACACACACACACACAAATACAAAAAAAAAATAGATAAACATATGGGGAGTAGTGCAATGTAATGGCTGTGGGGCAGCAGTCTTCTGGGAGTCTTTCTGGAGGCTGAGATGCTGCCCTATTTGCAGACAACTATCTGCCCTGAGGGAGGAAGTTGCCTGTCTTCAGGCCGCACTGGACAGTAGTAAGGAAACCTCCCCCCAGGCCACATTGGACAGTAGGAAGGAACCTCCCCATCCAGAGAGTACTACCACCACCACTACCTCAGATTGCGAGAAAGCACAGCAGTTGGACCACAGTGGGCTCAGGAGGGTGAGGAGGGTGGAACAGAGGCACACCCAGTCAATTGTTCCACTCACAATCCATACACCATTCTGGGGGCATAGCTCCCCTATGGGAAGCTACCATGAGAGAGACTAATGATAACTGTCACAAGGAGGCCCACAGGAAGGAGGCAGAGGACACCACAGGAAAGGAAGCAGCTCCTGGTGGGGACTCAATTATTAGGGGTATAGAACTGGGGAGCTGGGAGAAAACTGAAGTAGGTGCCTGCCTGGTGCCATGGCTTGGAGGACAGGAAGCACATCCTCAGGATCACGAGAACAGCTGCAAGGGATTCTGAGCTGGACATAATTGTCCACCTAGGGACAAATGACTTGGCTTATCATGAGATTAGAGCAGTGCAAGAGGACATTGCAGAGTTGGGAGGAACCTAAGACAAGTAGCACACACAGAATCCTTCTCAGAGGTGCTGCCTGTCAAAAGCATGGGGGAGGCGAGGGTAATTGGCACCATGCAGTTTAATGAATGGTTGAAAGAATGGTGCGGAGCAGAGGGGTTTGGCTTCATTGGAGACTGGGGTTCCACCTGGAGGGACATCAGCCTATACTGGCAGGATGGTCTGCATCTGTCCAGGAAGGGAACAAGTCTTTTGAGAAATTGGTTTAAATGCTTCATTGGCAAGCTTTTAAACTAGTCAAAGGGAGGCACTGACAAGCAGCAGGAAAATCCCAGCCTCTCCCTATAAAACAGGGTACTAAATGAGAAAAGACCGAGTAGAGCGGTCAGTGGGGATGCTGCAACAGAAGGTAAGCCATAAAAAATGGAGAGCAATGAGTACCAATGCCCGTAGTCTGGTAACAAGCTTCCTGAATTAGTGGCCTTGATGGAGGAGGAACATCTGGATATTGTGGCAGTCACAGAAACATGGTACACACAAAACCATGACTGGGACATAAACATACCAGGATACACTGTCTACAGGAGGGCAGGAGGGTAAGAGGAGGAGGAGTAGTTCTTTACATAAGGGAAGGAATAAAAGCAACAGAACAAAAGGGTAAACAGGAGGAGAAGAAGCACTGTGGGTAAATTTGGAGGCAGACAATGGCACCACAATCCGCATAGGGTTGTATATAGACCCCATTCTCAGGGGAGGAAATGGACAGGGAAATGATAGAAAGTATACTTAGAATGGCAGAAAAAGGGAGATATTGCTGATGGGTGATCTGAATATGCCAGATGTTAACTGGAGTGCAGTTGCAGCTGCCACTGAAGAGTGCAGTTATTCTAGATGCCCTACAGGAGCATGCCTTAGACAACTAGTACTGGAGCCCACTCGAGAGGAGCAATATTAGACTTGATTCTCTCAAATGAAGATGGAGAGAGGATCACAGATGTAGAAGTGGGTAGCCATCTGGGAACTAGCGACCATCGAACAGTATGGTTCACAATAAACAGCAATAGAGTCAAGCCATGCAAAGACAAAAGTACTGGACTTTAGGAGGCTGACTTTGCCAAAATGGTGAGTGCCTAAGGAATGCACTAGCAAATGGGCAGGAAGAAGGTGGAAGAACAATGGGAATAATAAAAACTGCCATCACAGAGTAATGAGCCTTTGTGTGAAGCAAATAAACAAAACAAGAAGATGTAAGAAACCACTATGGTTCTCAAAGGAAGTGGCAGTGAAGGTTCAAGAGAAAAGAAGCATTCAGGAAGTACAAGGAATGCAGAAGGAGCAGGACAGAGAACTGTATCAGTTAAAGCAAAGGAGGCTGGGAAGGCAGTCAGAACAGCAAAGGCCCAAATCGAGGAAAAGATAGCCAACTCAGTTAAGAAGGGGATAAAACCTTTTATAGGTACATCAGGGACAAAGGAAGACCAAGGGAGGATAGTGAGGCTTCATAAAGGGAGGGAGGGTGGGCAGAGGAGACTGTGAAAAGGCAGAGATACTAAACAAATATTTTTGCTCAGTATTTACACATGAAGAGGGGGAGGTACATAAAACAAACAGTAGTAACACTCTGGATACAGAAGTTCATACCAGCCCATTTACAGAAGAAAGGGTTCTGAAAGAACTCTTAAAACTGCAGGTGGACAAAGCAGTGGGCCTGATGGGATTCAT
Organism: Neoceratodus forsteri; assembly: GCA_016271365.2. NCBI lineage: Eukaryota > Metazoa > Chordata > Ceratodontiformes > Ceratodontidae > Neoceratodus > Neoceratodus forsteri. The sequence continues at coordinate 81,812,343 of CM057455.1, forward strand.
CCTGCAATTCTAAAAAAACTAAGGGTAGAACTAGTGACACCACTGACTACCCTTTTTAACAAATCATAGGATGATGGGGTGGTACCCAAGGACTGGAGGAGGGCAGATGTGATTCCCCTTCACAAAAGTGGGAGCAAGGCAGAAGCAGGAAACTACAGACCTGTTAGTTTAACCTCAGTGATCGGGAAAATGATGGAATCACTTCTGAAGGAAAGAATTGTCGAGTATCTAGAGGCCAGAGGGCACAGGACCCTATGCAGCATGGATTCACAGCAGGAAGGTCATGCCAGACAAATCTGATATATTTCTTTGACTGGGTGACAAAGTAGTAGATCAGGGAGGGCTGTGGACATGGCCTACCTAGACTTTAGCAAGGCATTTGACACAGTCCCACACAAAGATTAATATACAAGTTAGCCAGCCTGGGGTGGGTCCCAAGATGACAGCCTGGGTAAAAATTGGCTGGAGAATAGGACACAGAGGTAATAGTAAATGGAGTCCACTCAGAAAAAGGAGAGTTACTAGTGGGGTACCACTGAGGTTCAGTGATGGGACGGTCCTCTTCAATGTCTTTATAAGCGACATTGCGGAAGGACTGGAAGGAAAGTATGTTCTTTGCAGATGACAAAAGATCTGCAACAGAGTTGATGCACAGGGTGGGGTGGAAAGGATGAGAAGGGACTTGGCAAGGTTAGAGGAATGGTCAAATGTATGGCAACTTAGATTCAATGCTAAGAAATGCAGGTAATACCTGGGAAACAAAACCCAGGGAAGAGTACACAATGGGGCTGAGATACTAACAACAACAAAAATGGAAAGGGACCTGGGGGTAGTCATATCAGATGACCTAAAGGTGGGCAAGCAATGTGAGAGGGAAGCAAGGAGGGCTGGGGGGTTACTGGGATGCATAGGGAGAGGCATCACCAGTAGAAAACAGGAAGTTATTATCCCTCTGTACAGACGGCTGGTGAGACCCCATTTGGAGTTCTGTGTGCAGTTCCGGAGACCCAATCTCCGCAAAGACATAGACAGGATGGAAGCTGTCCAGAGGAGGGCAACTAAAATGGGGCAGGGTCTGCACCGGAAGACATATGAAGAGAGACTTAAGGAGCTTAATATGTATAGCCTCGAGGAGAGGAGGGAGAGGGGGGCCATGATAGAAACTTTCAAGTACCTCAAGGGAATCAACAAAGTCCAAGAGGGTAGCACCTTTCAAAGAAAGAGGTGTGCAAGAACAAGAGGGGCACAATTTGAAAATAGAGGGGGGACGGCTCAGAGGTAATTTGAGGAAGTATTTTTTCACAGAGAGGGTTGTGGATGCATGGAACGGCCTTCCAGAGGAGGTTGTGGAGTCAAAATCAGTGGTGGAATTCAAGCATGCATGGGACAGTCATGAGGCAATTCTGGGGGGTGGAGGTAAGAAGAAGTAGGCTGCTGGTTAACTAGGATCTGCAGCTCAGGTCACGTGATGTGCCTGGAAGCGTAGCAAGTGTCTACGGGGCTCGCTCTCCTTAAAACATAAAAATTTAAAACTTCTCAACCTCTTTGCAATCTCTTGCTCACAGTTACAACCCTCAGAAAGACCGGAGAAGCGATCGGAGGAGGACTTACGTGTTTTGGCAAGAATGGACGAAATGAAGCAGGAACTCGAGGCGAAACGGCCCCGGCGTAGCTCTTCCCCCGACGGCACCACCAGAAGATCTAACACCAGCACGAATTTATGGAGACCTTACAATGATAAAGGATGCCCTCTTTAAGCTGATAGAGGACGTAGCAGACTTTAAGCCTGCATTAACCCAACTAGCTCGTCGGGTCACAGACGCAGAAGCCCGCATATCCTCGCTGGAGCGCAGTGCAGATCAACAAGGCCCTGCCATGACTGATCTAAGGAGGTCTCTAACAAAATTGGAAGATCGCCTTGAAGACCTCGAAGGCAGAAACTGCAGGAATAATCTTGTCCTACTTGGACTGCCAGAAGGGGAGGAAGTACCAAACACGATTGTATTCCTGCAAAATTATTGAAAAAAACAATAGGCCCCTCATCCAATGGACCAGAATACATCATTGAAAGGGGGCATAGGGCCCTAAGAGCAAAACCTCCTACAGTAGACCCTCCGAGGCCCATAATCTTTAAACTTTTGAACTACCTCGATCGAGCACTATATTGAAAGAGGCAGAAAGCTCGGCAATCCTCTGGGAGGCAAGAAACTCCGTCTGGTGCGGTTTAACTATTAAAAGCAGGATGGCGAGAGCCAGTTTCCGACCTATTACGTCAAGCTTTGGGCTCAGGAATAAAGCACCGCATGCTATACCCTGCTAAACTCAAATTACTCTTAAGGAAGGAAGCTGTTGAGACACCAGAAGAAGCCCTGAAGGTGTTAAAGGACTCATTTCCGGACCTCTTCCATAAAACCTGAAAAGCACGGCTGTGGAATTAACCCCCAGCACTTATTGAATACCTGGACTGAATACACTACGGCACAATGTGGACTTATTTCTAAGTGCCTAAATGATGGACCTTAAAGGACTACTGTGACTACGTCCCCGTTACCCTTTCCTCTTTCCTTCCCCCTCCTTCCCTCCCCCTCCTTTTCCCTCTCCCTCCTTCCGATTCCTTTACCTTTCCATATCCGTCTGGTTGCTCTTTTTTGGGATACATTAAGGGCAACAGAGGCTATTATACCTATAGTATACTTTCTAGGCTATATTTACCATGTTTAGAGGAGGGTTCTAAGGGTACCCCCTACTAAAGGGTTTCATAGGGGAAGTGTCCGGAGCAGTGTTAGTTGTAGAAGGCGACTATGCTGTAATGGACAATGGGCACTCCTACATGTACCAGTCCCTCAGATAACCCCTGGTGAGGGAAATACTCTGCAGTTATGTGATAGCCGGATCTGTTCCTCAACCAGGCCCAACTAACCCCTTTTTTTGGGGGGGCTAGACGAGAACTTCATCCTACTACAATTTTGTTATACTTTGTTGGTGATCAGTGGGGTTAACAGGCTAGGCCCATACCCTGAGTTTCTAGGGTCATCCTTTATGGGTCTGATTAGTAGAACGTGGTGTTAGTGTTTAACTTTGTTGTAACGTCCCAACTTCTTGGTTTTTCCAAGTTTTTTTTTCCTTTTTTAGAGCTACTATACTCAATTTACATTATTTAATTTAATACGGGGTAGTGGATGTAGCCCTAATACTAGTTTCTGTAGTTTACTTCCTTGTGGTCAATTAGATGGACTTAAGCGAGTACATTTCATCTGAGTCAAATACCAAAAAGTTTGTTCAAGATTTTTATACCAATTTTAGACCTCGAGGAGAGGGGTTAGTTGACCAACTTTTTTTTTTTGAAGTGAGAGGCCCCACTTTCGGAGCGTGCCACAGTCCAGCAGATTGGAGGCGGTCTGGGGCCGGGGATAAGCTTAGTTATAGTGATTGAGGAAAGTGGGTGTGCTTGGATAACAGGAAGGTTTTTCTAGTTTCTGGGTAAGTTGGGGTTATTGGGGAGGTCTGGCAGCCCAACAGTTTAAGTGCTATTTTTTATTGTTTTTATATGGTTTCTGAGCTGAATATAATTTCCTGGAATATAAAAGGGGGAAGAGATAACAAAAAGAAGTATATTGTCCTCAACCATCTGGCGCGTTTCAATCCCTCAATTGTATTTCTACAAAAAACGCATATGACACCTGATCAACTTCATTTTCTTAAAAAAAGATGGGTGGGCCAAGTTTTTGGGGCGGGGTTCTCCACGAGCAAAAGAGGTGTGGCTGTTTTAGTGGCCAATAGTGTTCCCTTTTCCCCAATAGAAGTGATCTCAGACCCAGAGGGTAGGTACATCCTTGTCGTGGGTAAACTGGCGGGCGCAAGTGTAGTGCTAGGCTCCATTTATGGGCCTAATCAGGAATCTCCTCCTTTTTTTACGCAGCTAGCGGTTCTTATCGCTCCTTTAGCCGATAATCCAATAATTCTAGGTGGGGACTGGAACTTGGTCCAATCCAACTGCTTGGACCATTCATGGTCTAAAGGCCCCCTATCCTCTGCTCAGAGGCAATGTTCGAACTTATGTCTTCGATAGGATTATCTGATCCGTGGCGTCTAAACAACCCAAGACTAGAGAATATACCTTCTTCTCCCCAGTCCATAAAAGCTACTCGAATAGATTACTTTTTAGTAAGCCACCAAATCCTCCCTCTGGTTCACGAGGTCACCATTTCTGGTCGAGTAATTTCCGATCACTCCCTGTTGGCCTCCGGTGCCGTCCACTTTCTTTGCCACCCAGATCGTATCGTGGTCTCTTAACAACCACTTATTCAAAGACTCTTCCTTATTGGAGATTCAGAATTTTCATGTTCCACGCTATTGAAGAGAACTGGGGATCTCTACATGCAGTTGACCAGGTGTGGGCAGCACTGAAGGCCACATGGAGAGGTGAATTCATTAGGTTGGCAACAATCCGTAAGAAGAACATTACACGCTCATCATTGGATTGTTTGGATAGAATTAGGACCCTGGACACCATGGATGAAAAACTAAGATCCCCCTCCCAGGAGCAAGAACTTGCTTCCTTAAGAGCTTGGTACGAAGCGACTATGAAAGAGAAAGTAGAGTGATCTGCTTCCAGTTTGAGGGCATCCTACATAGGGCAAGGTAGCAAAGCTGGGAAGATGTTGCCCTGACAGCTGAAAAGGAAAGCAGCGGCAAGATGGGTTGCCACGTTAAAACACCCCCAGACAGGTGATATAATCTCTGGCCCTGAGGATATCCTGAACGCTTTTGTCGGTTTTTACAAGAATTTATATGCAAGTGAGCCATCGCCACTAGAGGCGCTTTCTAGAATGAGAGAGTTCCTTACAGATATCTCCTTTCCCAAACTTCACGAAGACCTTAGTCACATTTTAGAGGCCCCCCTTAAGCTCAAAGAAATTTCACAATCCATTGATGCTCTGAAACTTGACAAAGCACCAGGCCCGGATGGATTTACTGCTTTGTTCTACAAGACCTTTAAAGAGACTTTGGTCCCTTTATTACACCAATTGTTTACCTTCTGGTGTGAGGAAGGGATCAAGGACCATTCCCTTTTTGAGGCAAGGATTATTCTCCTGCCAAAACCAGATAAACCCCCGGATCTCGTGATGAACTATAGGCCAATATCCTTAGTAAATATTGATATTAAAATATTTGCCAAGATTTTGGCCAACAGGTTAAAATCAACATGGATAGGGCTATTAAGTCCTGAGCAAGTTGGTTTTGTGGCTGGTCGCTCGTCAGCAGACCACTTTAGAAAGCTGTTTTATTTAATACAGGAATCCGCGAGCCCAGACAAGGAAGCCTCTCTGGTCGCTTTAGACGCGGAAAAGGCATTCGATAGGGTGGAGTGGGAGTTTGTGTTTGAGGTGCTCTCTAAATTTGGCATCCCGGACAACTGTCTGGGTTATATTCGGGTCTTGTACACATGCCCCTCTGCAAGGATCTCCTGTAACAACTTGATATCACCTCCCTTCAGACTAATGCGGGGAACTCGACAAGGGTACCCCCTTTCACCATATTTATTTAATTTATACCTGGAGCCACTTATCAGAGCCATCAAGATGGACACTGGTATCTGGGGGGTGCGTAATAAGAATGAGGAATTCAAGGTGTCCGCTTTTGCAGATGACTTATTAATCCACACATGGCATAGTCAGATTTCCCTCCCACAGCTGTTTTCCACTATCTCGCGATTTTCTGAGTTTTCTGGTTATAAACTGAACAAGAGTAAAACTCTAGTCTATCCACTATCCCTCACTTACAACTAACGGTGTTCTTCTCTGGGCCTGAGCTGGCAGACGAACTTCCTCCCATATCTGGGTATAAAAGTTTCGAAAGATTTAACACAGTTATTTGATTTGAACCTTAAACCCCTCCTTAAATCGATTAAAGATGACCTTGGAAGGTGGACCAAACTTCCCCTTTCCTTTTGGGGGAGAGTCAATACAATAAAAATGAAGATTCTGCCGAAAGTTTCTTATTACCTTTTTAACCTCAACGTGCACCTTCCAATGTCTTTTTTCAACCTTTGTCATAAATATTGTACTGACTTTATTTGGAGCAGGTAAACCCACCGCAGACCTACGAAAACTCACCCATCGCAGGGAAGAAGAGGCTCGCAGTTGCCTGATTTTTATATCTACTATTTAGCAAGCCATGTGGCAAGGTCGGCTCAATGGGCATCCAAAACTCTGACATCTTCAGCAAGTGGTGTCCTAGATGATTTGATGGCCCAAAATGTTAATTTGGATCTAGAGTCCCTGCTCTTCTCTCCCTGGCCTAAAATCCCATCTAAGCTTCAAGGCACCCCACTTGGTTGGGATATTAAAGCCCTCCACCAGCTTTATTCGTTCCTAAATATCCCCTTTAAAAAAGACTTGATGCAACCTCTTGTTAATAACCCGAACCTACTAATCGGTAATCAACCTTTAAGAAGGGGAGTAGGTAACTCCTCTAGTAAACCTAGAATTGCAGACTTTGTGTCGGGGCGGCTACCCTGTCCCATTTTCAGAATTGATGGGTAAGCTTATAGTAGATTCTAAGGATAGATTTTGGCTATATCAAATCCGAAACTGCGTTTGTTCCTTCCTGAAAGGTGGACAGGGCAGGAGCAGGCAGGAAGCCTGATAATGAAGATAAAGACCTCGCTATCCAACAAAGCGATATCCACAATTTATAAATTTATTCTTGCCCTAAGACTCTAAGGCCTCTCCTGCCCCGCACTATTGGAAAATGAATTTGTCCTTAAACTGGCCAGAAGAGACCTGGATAAAAGTCTGGCAGGATCTATATAATTGTATTAAGCAAGATAGCTCTGAGGGTCTGCAATTTAATATTTTACACAACCTGTATCTCTCCCGGCCAAACTTTCGTATATACAAACACAGATCCCTAAATGTCAGGATTGTGGCAACCCTTGGCTACTACCTTACACAAACTCTGGGAGTGCCCCAAGGCAGTCAAATTCTGGGACTTAATCCGATTATGGATGACCCTCTCTGTGATGTAGTGTCACATTTTAACCTTAAGACTTGCATTCTTGGCAAGTTTACTCATATTCCGTCCACAGCCCATAAATACCAGTTAGCTTTAATAACCTTAGTGGCCAAGCTGTTACTTCTTTGCTACTGGTGTAGAGAGGGCATACCCTCATGCAAAGAATGGTGGGATACTTTCCTGGAAGCTCTGAACGCAGAAAGGGTTGTGGCTTCTGTTTTCAATTCAGGAAAGAAATTTGATAAATGTTGGGGCAACTTATACCAACGTTTAAAAGACAGTATGGTTATCAGTACAACTACCATATAGTACAGTACTGATATCCCAAAATAGGTGACTCAACCTTTTACTTTATTTTATTCATAGTAGAGGAATTGAAGTGGCCTAGGGGAATAGTTATATCTTTCCCTCTCCTAGTTTTTTCCTCTCTTTTTGTCTCCTTTATCTTTCCCTTACTATCATATATCTTTAACCCAGCCTACTAACCCCTTCCTAAATTATTACTCCTTTTCTGTTTTGTATCTTGGGAGGGCTGGTCTAAAGGGATCATCATATTAGAATACATTCTTCTCTTATCCTTTTATAGTGATCCCTATGGAACCCCGATTTTACTCTACTATGCCTTCATTTGTTGGGCTGCCAGTCCTAGCGGGTGGGGGATTAGGGTGGGTTGGGCGGGTTTCTTTTCCTCTTATAACCTTTGTACCTTATCCCATTTATGTACCAATGTACAGGGATGTATTGGGTTGGGTGATGATGTGTAATGTTTGTTATTATTGAAATAAAGTATAGTTATTTGCAAAAAAAAAAAAACTAGGATCTGCAGCTTATCCAGTAGGTAGGGAAATGGGCAGACTGGGTGGGCCAAGCGGTCCTTATCTGCCGTCAAATTCTATGTTTCTTTGTTTCTATGTTTTTGCCTACTCTTGCCAGACGAACTAACTCAACACTCCAGGTTGCTTTTAAAGCTGACCAGAGTGTATCATAGGCTGTTACCGAGCCCTGATTTAAGTGAATGGACTCCCAAAGAAAGAGCTTAAAGTGGGACACTAAACACATATTTTTTAGTAAATTGTTAAGTGCCAAAGTATGTGGTCTAATAGACAGCATTGATAAATCCATGGTGAAACACACTTATGAGTGATCCAATATGACCCTGGCCTGGAGGTGACATCCTAGAATATAGGGGATGAATTGGTGGCTTAGGAGAAAATAATCCAAACAGGAATATACTCCATGTACTGGATAATAAAAAGAGAATTCTTTCAATTGAGCGTAGAGGAGCCGCCAGGGGTTAATTAACCCCAAATTGGTAGTGAACTCCCTCATGGCCTTTTAAGCAGGAGAGAGGCCATCTCTGGTTTGATATGTTCTACCAATATCATTGCTGAAGACCAAATTCCAGTCTCCCCCGAGGAGAATTGGACAGAGACTAAAGTGTGCCAAGGCCATAGCCAGTTACGGAAAAAAAGGAGGGTGTACCTGAATTGTGGCCATAAATGGAATCCAACAACAACTCAGTGCCTCTAAACTTCCCATGAAGGAATATATATCTGACTTGTGGATCTCCCGCAGAGTCCAATACAGTAAAGGGGAATGATTTCTAAATTAAAATAGCTACACTCCTGCATCGGCCAAACATGCTTCTGGGCTACAGGGTATGCTCCCAACTTACTGTAGTCTGGACCCAGGCCCAATGAACCTTCCGGTGCAGTGCAGTCAATGGCCTGGTCCTTGCTGAGATTGTTCGGTGCTCTTTGGAATCAGGGGTGTTTCCAGACCCCTGAATGAGGTAGCGGTAACACCTCTCCTGAAGAAATCTTCCCTCCAACTGGACTGCTTAGTTAACTACAGATATGTCTCTAACCTACCATTTGTGGGCAAGATTATTGAAACGGTGGTTCCAGTGCAGTTGGATGATCATTTCTCATCTCACAATGTCTACGATTCTCTCCAGTCTAGGTTTAGGAAGAGGCATGGTACTGAGGCTGTTTGGGTACTTAATGATCTCCTGATAGCGAGGGATTAGGGAAGCTGTTCCATCTTGGTCCCCCTCGATCTCTCTTTGACACTGTGGTCCATGGGGTGCTACTGGAGTGCCTGTGGCTGCCCTGTGGACTGTCTGGTATTGTCCTCAGATGGTTTTGATCATTCCTCACTCTCAGGACTGACAGAGTGGTGTTAGGAATTCATTCCTTGACTCCTATCCCCCTGTCATGTGGGGTTCTGAAGGGCTCCGTGCTGTCCCCCATGTAGTTTGCAGTGTACATGCTGCCATTGGGAGACATTATAAGATGGTATGGGCTGAGCTTTCACTGCTATGTAGATGATAATCAGCTCTGCATGTCCTTTGTGCCCAAATAGGGTTGTGCAGTCTCGGTTTTTAATAGCTGCCTCTCTGAGATCCAGGGCTCGATAAGTGCCAACTGACTGAAGTTGCATTCGGGCAAGACCAAGGTGCTGGTAGTTGCTCCAGATCACCAAGGTGTTGGTCTACCAGAAGTCCTGTCTTTTGGGCTTTGGCTCGGGGGCAGCTAGCTGCCTACGTTTGACTGGAAGCAAAATCAGAGCATTATGTTCCACAGTGGCCTGTTATTACAATCTCAGGTGTCTGCTGTCTTTAAGACCTCTTTTCACCATCTGATGAACATCACTCGGATTAAGCACCTGGTCCAGCCTGGTAACCTTCCAATGTTGATCCACACCTTTGTAACCTCGCGCTTTGATTACTGCAATGCTCTTTACCTGGGGCTACCTGGGGTCGATATCTGCTGACTGCAGCTGGATCAGAATGCAGTAGCCAGGTTGTTGAATAGTTTTTCAAGTTCTATCCATGTCACTCCTGTGCTTTGTGACCTGCACTGGCTGTCTGTATATTGACAGATCACCTTAAAGGTCAGGTTAATGACCTGGAAAGCCCTACACAGGCAGGGACTGTGTTACTTGCAAGATCTTCTCTGTTCCTATTGCCCCCGTCGCTCACTCCATTCCTCTGATGAGGGATTGCTAGAGGTTCCCAGGGTTTGACTGAAAACTTCTGAGGCTTGCTGTTTTGCATTTGCAGTCCCAACCCTGTGAAATTCTCTACCTTGTATGATTAGGGAGTGCCTGACCATCGAGTGTTTCAAATCTGCCCTAAAAATCTATCTGTTCACCTTAGCATTCCCTGCTGCTGGTATTGGTTAGTCTACTGCTATCTCTCATCTTATTTCAGGATTAATAATTTAGGATTTTACATCTGCTGATGTTATTGATTTTATTGCTTTATTGTGCAGGGCTATGGTCTTATGGAACAGTGCTTAATAAATAAAGAGTTGATTGATTGATTGATTTACTCAAGGGTCCCACAATATCCATTCCTACCCTATGGGCATGTGAAGAGGAATACTGCATACTGTAGTCTCCATCACAGATACTGCAGTATTAGTGGTGGAACATGTAGGGAGGCTAACAGTGATTATAGTGGCATGTGAAGAGGAATACTACATTCAGTACTGTAGCCTCCATCACAAACACTGCAATATTAATGATGGCCCATGTAGGGAGACTAACAGTGATTACAGGGGCATATGAAGAGGAATACAGCACACTGTAGTATCCATCACAGACCCTACAGTTTCAGTGGTCAAACATGTATGGAGGCTAACAGTGATTAAGTTACAGGGGATTGATATGCTGTGCTCCACGATATTAAGAGAAGTACTGCATTAAATAGCATGACCACTGGTTGAGATTTTATGGAGACATAGTGACAGGGAGAGTACTGGAAGGCTGGAGAGAAGTTAAGTGGAGCAATACAAGGTTTGGAGTTAACAATTGTTCTGCAAAGATTAAGTTACTGGGGCTTGATATGCTGTACTCCATGATATTAAGAGAAGAATTCCATAAATTATCATGAGCACTGGCTGAGATTTTAGTAAGACGTAGTAACAGGAAGAGCACAGGAAGACCAGAGAGAAGTTAAAAGGAGTAATACAAGGTTTGGAGTTAAAGACTGTACTGCTTAATATTTTAAATAAATTGTACGTGGACTTCACTAGTAGTGTGAAAAAATGTACAGTCAACTTGTGGGGAATAATTTTGACATTTGAGAATTTTAAAACTGAATAAAAGTATAATGGGTAATCATTTAATTCTAGCTCATGTAGGATACTAATAATATTAATCAGGTACTAAACTACAATAAGAATTGGGGCATAATCTCAGGATTAGGGAAGAGATGGCAGAAAATATTTACTGTACTCAAGAGTGGTGAGATTATGGAATAGACTACAAACACAGTGCAGTTAAGTAGAACAGAGGCTTGCATTTTTTTAAACTTGAATTTTATTGATTTTGAAATGTTGCAAAATATGCAGACGTTCAGGAGTGGCATGTGCAATTTTTTTTTTACCTTACTAGTTGCATCATAGTTTCCTTCATTCATTTTGTGATCCTAGACTTTCTGTGTGAAAAAAAAACTCAGACTGAATCTCATTGCATACAGGATTTTAAAGACCATCTAGACAAGTTTATACTGATATTAACAGAGCTACCCCAAATATGAAGATCAGTGGCATATGGGTATGATTATGTAGTCATGCAAGTTGCACTTTAGAAAATAAAATTATTTATTTGAGAGGAAAAGGAAGGTCTGATGGGCATAGGTTTCCCACAGGATGCTCCTCCCCTCAGAGCCAGTGTCCATAACAGATTATTATGGTGCTTTGCAACAAATGAGCCACATAAACTAAACTTGGGATGCAGGGTATCATGGGGAGTTAGCAGCGGTGGATTAAACATATTGGTACTTCTGATTCCATCTCATGAATCCTATAGTTTAACATTTAACAGTCTTGTAAAACAGAAATGGCTTCTTATATATAGTGTGTTTAGTTTTATTTCTTTGTTACAGATTCTTTAGTGTTCAAATCAGGTCTGAGTAGAATAACATAGCACTTTGGAAAGAAAATGCAGCTTAGTAACCCAAACCCTGAGGACAAAATAGCAAATATCTCCACAGCAACCACATACTTCCCTTTTGTGCTCAGGTACGCTGGTATGAATGACAGCCAAACACTAACAAAGATTAGCATGCTAAAAGTGATGAATTTGGCCTCGTTATATCTATCTGGTAATTTCCGTACTAAAAAAGCAACTATGAAGCACACACTCACCAATAGTCCAAGGTATCCCAGCATGCAATAAAACATGGTCATAGATCTTTCATTACATTCAATTATTATTTTGTCCTTGTAAGAGATCATGTTTTTCTCTGGGAAAGGTGATGCACATCCAAGCCAAATGGTACATATGAAGACCTGTAGAATGGCACAGAAAGGGCTCATGAAACTTGGAGTCTTGAATCCCACCCACTTCTTTTGCATACTTCCCGGCCTTGTTGCAGTAAATGCAATGACTACAGTGATTGTTTTTGCCAGAATAGAAGAGATACAAATGGAAAATGTTATACCAAAAGCAGATTGCCAAAGTAAGCAGCTTGCACTGTGTGGTTTCCCCAACAAATATTAAGGAGCAGAGGAAGCAAAGAATGAGAGCAACCAGGAGAAAGTAGCTGAGATCACGGTTGTTTGCTTTCACTATTGGTGTGTCCCGATATCTAATAAAAATCCATAGTATGGAAGCAGGAATGATGGAAAGGAAAATGGCGACACCAGTCAATATTGCACCCAGGGAATTGTCAAAAGACAGGAACTCAACACGCTTCAGGATGCAGCTTATCCTTCGTTCATTGGACCAAGAATCTTCTGGACACTTGATACAGTCAGAGGCATCTGATAGAAGAACAATAAATAAATTGATTTAAGATCAAAAGCCATGTATAGTTTACATTTAATCTACTACATCACAGTTTTTGGTTACTAAGTTCTTGTGCTGGAAACTGCAGCAGGAGAATTTAATGGTAGACACACAATTTGTTGTTCACGCTGCCACTGTTTGTTTTATTTTTTTTTTATTTTTTTTAATTTTTGAAAGTCGGATTTACAACCTTTGAGTCAGGGACTCAGTTACAAAGGCACCTCATCGCAGGGAGGGTAGACGTGGTTACAGTGTGAGATACAACAGTGGTAACATACAGGTGCAATACAGATAAAAGAACACAATAAAACAGTGGTTTACAGAATAAAGTTACATGTAGTAAATAGCAATCGTATTTTGTAATTGTATGTAACTCTTATCTAATATCTAGTATTCTCCCCTCATTGGGTGTCTTTTAGTTGATGTCTTGAATGATAGCTCCTTTCTGTACAGTATGAACAGCTTTGCTAAAGCATGCATCATAATAGTCTTTCCAGAATAGTTACACAAAGCTGTTTTCCTTGGGATGATCTACTCATAACCATGTACTCACTTTAGGATACAGTTCAGTCAAATAATTACTCAGCACACATCATGCATTGTGTAGATACATAGATGTTGATGGCAGAACAAGGCTTGTGACCAATTCAGTCTGCCCAAGCTACCTAATTATTCTGTCTTGCCCTGGTGGCAATTGTAGTCTTTGTTACATTCTTGTCTTTTTCTAACTAATCCCACATGCCTGTCCCATCCCTGCTGGAAGCTGCTGATTGATTTGGCCTGTACAGTTTTCACTGGCATATTAATCCATGTGCCCACCACCCTTTCAATGAAGATGTAGTTATGGCCCGGATGTCTTGTTTGATCCCCCCTTCCCACCAGTTTTAATGATTTCCCCATGGATCAGTGCTGGGTCCAATAATTTTTCAAATGTTTATTGTAGACCTAGATGAAGGGGTTAGGAATAACATCACATATGCAGATGATAATAAACTCAGTGGTCCATGTGAAACAGAACAAGAGATATCACCATTACAAAATGATATAACCACTATCGCCACATGGACAGCACAAAGGGGGATGCAATTAAATATTGAAAAATTTTGTGTATTACACATAGGTAAGAAGAATCAAAACCACATGTATATATTAAACAACCAAAATATACAGAACAGACTATCTGAGAAGGATCTGGGTATATTAATAGATTACATTTTTTGAGTTTAAACATAGAAACATAGAACAAAGAAACATAGACTTTGACAGCAGATAGGACCACTTGGCCCACCCAGTCTGCTCATTTCCCTACCTATTCGATAAGCTGCAGATTCTAGTTAACTAACAGCCTACTTCCTACAACCTCCCACTGTGATTGCCTTATGTCTGTCCCATGCATGTTTGAATTCCCCCACTGTTTTAGACCCCATAACCTCTCCAGGAAGGTGGTTCCATGTGTCCACCACTCTCTCCATGAAAAATAATTTTCTCACATTACCTCAAGTCGTCCCCCCTCTAACTTTAAATTGTGCCCCCTTGTTCTTACACATCTCTTTTTCTGAAAGATGGTACCCTCCTGGACTTTGTTAATTCCCTTGAGGTACTTAAACATTTCTATCATGTCCCCCCGACTCTCCTTTCATCAAGGGTATACATATTAAGTTCTCTCAGTCTCTCTTCAAATGGTTTCTGATGTAGACCCTGTACCATTTTAGTTGCCCTCCTCTGGACTGCTTCCATCCTGTCTATGTCCTTGCGTAGTTGAGGTCTCCAAAACTGCACGCAGTACTCCAGAGGGGGTCTCACTAACTGTCTGTATAGAGGGATAACCACTTCCCTTGTTCTACTTGTGATACCCCTCCCTAAGCATCCCAGTATCCCCCTGGCTCTCCTTACTGACTCCTCACATTGCTTACCCACCTTTAGGTCATCTGATATGACTATACCCTGATCCCTTTCCATTGTTGTTGTCGTTAGTACCTCCCCTGCTATTGTGTACTCTTCTGCTGGATTTTTATTTCCCAGGTGCATTACTTTGCACTTTTTTGCATTGAATCTAAGTTGCCATATCTCTGACCATTCCTCCAACCTTGCCAAGTCCCTTCTCATCCTTTCTCCCCCCCCCTTGTGTATCAACTCTGTTACAGATCTTTGTGTCATCTACAAAGTGTAAACAATAGTGTACAGATGCTATCTCAAAAGCAAATAGAACTATTAGAGCAATAAATAAAAACATAAAAAAACAGGTCTAATACCGAACGACTCCCACTATACCTTTCATATGTTAGACCACACCCGGTCGATGGAAGCCAGTTGTGGAACCCCTATAAGAAAAGAGATATAGAGAATTGAGAAAGTCTGATGTCTGTTTACTAAATCTATTAAACATTTGAAAGAAAAATCGTATGAAGAACGACTAGACTCTCAAGGCCTTCACAGCTTAGAACTGCATAGAAAGCAGGGATATTTGTTATTTTATAATTGACCTAATGAATGACCCTGAGTTAATGACAGAATTAATAATAATAATACATTTTATTTCTAAGCGCAGTATCTAAAACCATACTGCTATACAAGCTTTAAAAACAGTTAAAACAGAAAAAACAGTAACTAGCTGAATTAGGACAAAACCACATTTACAAGCAGGAACAAAACATCATATGGAATCACCAAAGGCCTGGCAGAACAGAAAGGTCTTCAGAGCTATCTTAAAGCTCTCCATGGTCTGGCACTCTCGAATCTGATAAGGTAGAGATTTCCACAGGGTCAGGGCTATGAACATAAAAGCACGAGAACTGGAAGTTTTCAACCATACCCTGGGACTCTCTAACAATCCCTCTTCAGCAGATCAGAATGGGTGGACGAGGCAGTAAGGGTTCAGGAGTTCTTAGAGGTAGCCCAGACCCTGACTGTGCAGGGCTTTAAAGATCGTTAGACCAACATTGAAGGTGATCCACCACTGAACAGACAGCTAGTGCAGTTCGCACAGCACTGGTGTGATGTGGCTTGAACAAGGAACTCCCATCAGCAGCATTCTGCACCAGCTGCATGTGGTGGATATAAAGCCCTGGAAGTCCTTGGTAAAGAGAGTTATAGTAGTCCAGGTGTGAGGTCACAAAGGCATGGATCAGTGATGGAAGGTCTCCGGATGGAACAAGATGCTTAACTCAGGTGATGTTCCTAAGATGGTAAATTGAGGACTTGACAACTATAAATACTTGTGAACACAGTGTCAACCTCTTATCAAGGATCACCACCAGGGTTCGCACCTGTTCAGAGGAAGGCAGCTGACTACTCCCGAGCAAAAGCCCAGAAGGACACCCTGCCACCGACCCCTTTATCTGGGGATCTGGATCCACAACCAATACCTCAGTCTTATCGGAATTCAATTTCAGCCAGCTGGATTTCATCCATTCCTGGATTTCTGAGAGGCAGCTGTTAAAGGCTGAGAGTGCACTATCCTGGTCGGGAATAAAAGACAAGCAGAGCTGGGTATCATTTGCATAACAGTGAAACCTCAGCCCATACCATCTTACAATGTCTCCTAGAGGCAGCATGTACACCGCGAACAACACTGGGGACAGCACTGAGCCATACGGGACCCCACAAGGCAGAGAGAATGAGTCCGAGGAAAACAACCTGGACACTGCCCTCTGAAATCTGCCAGAGATGATTGATTGAAACCATCTGAGGAATGAACCTGAGCAAAAAATCCGGGCTCTCACAGCTACCATTGAAGGATAGAAGTCTTCACAATAGGGCACAATTAAACTAATTTTAATGTTTAAAAAACAGCAAAATAAGAACAATTCAGTGAGTATAAATTCATGGCAGCACCCCCAGTAATTGGTAACATTTCACATAACAAGACATTAGCAGCTTATCACTTCACCATTACATAGTGCACAATCCCAACCCCCCCTCTTAATTAAGTAGGAACATTTAAAAACACATTATCCAATGAGAAAGCATCTCTTGCTACACAGCTCAAAGCACTGCTAGATACTAAGGCCCAGTCCACACTGCACCGCTCAGACCCCATAATGGATGGAAACTGTTACAAGCAGGGAGCGGTGTAGTGTGTCCACTCTGACATGGTGTCCTTTATAGGACCAGCACTCGCCGGTCCACACTTTGGGAGCTGGGTGACCATTATTATAGCACCTGATTCCACAAAGCAGCTCGCGCTGTGCTAGGGGACTGGTGCCACACATCCACACTATGCCCGGCAATGTTACCAAGGCGTAACCGGTTTCATAACCATTGTTGAAAACCACCTCATATGTGGTTTCAACAACTGTTATGAAAACACCTTCTGTAATGTTACCGGTATAAACACAAACTGTTGCAGTAACAGTTTGGGCACTCTGTAACATTACAGAGGGGTAGAGTGGACAGGGCCTAAGGCATTAAATACCTAGTGTAAACATATACTTGTATTTTTGGAATATTTCAACTACCACAACTATTTTTAAATACTGAGTAATAAATAGCACACTGCTCATATAGAACATGTACAGATGAGTAAACAAATAAGTAAGTAAATAAATAAATAAAAAAATAAATAAATATGAATTATACTGAGAAATCTCTGCATATTTGTTACGTGGACAACCCAATTATTTACATTAGGATGGTAAGCTTTTAGAATGACTTTTATCTGCATTTCTTTAGCTCAAGTTCAAGTTTATTGTAGGAAACCCCATCGAGCAAGCTCATTCACAAGGAGGTCCTTTGACATAGACAGGTAGTTACAGACTGCATAACTGAAAAAACAGTTCAAATTCAAGTGCAGAATTATGGGCAAGCATTAACATGTTACATAAAAATGACAATGACATAGAAAAATACAAGTACAGAAAAAAGGTACAAAGTGCTTGTTTCAGAGTATCAAGGCAGCTAATTTCTAGGTAAGTAAAAGGAAGCAGTGGGCTAGGGTGAGAGCAGTGAGCAAGGATTTAGAAGTAGCTGCACATATCTTTTATTTTTGCTGCAGCCAACTTTTTAAACAGGCTGACAGGGACAGTACCAGGAAGCTTCAGTATGCCTTGGAGCTGGTTCCAGATAGTTGGGAGTACGCACGAATGGCCTGTTTGCCGAGTGAGGTGTGAGTTCTCAGAACATCAAGGAGGAGGTCATTTTTCCTAAGAGAGTAGGCAATATGGGAAATGCATAAAAGGGTTGTGAGATAGTTCGGGAGCTTGTTCAGGAGTAGCTTAAGAGTCCAGATACCGGCATGAAGCTTGCGCCTAGTGAGAGTGATGTCCTACCAGCAGCTAGGTACAAATTGCAATAGTGGGTTTGGTAGGGTAGGTTTGGTAGGGTAGGTATGTGCGTCAAGGTTATTGATGTACTGGGAGAACAGTATGGGACCTAATATGGAGACAACTGGGAGGAATGTGGAAAAGAGGCCACCAGCTTTTACTTTCTGGGCTTTAGGAAAGCGGTCAACTGAAAGACATCATTCAAACCTGGAAAATAGCTTGCTTTTAATCTACACTGCCAAAAAGTCTCCCTACATAAAGGTTTATTGTGCAAATCTCCTCCCTTCAGACCTAGGGTGACTTGCTCAAGTCCCCTAAAGCTGAATGCACTGTATGTCCAGGGCAGAGGTGACAAAGGCATGGATAAAATAGATAGGGTAGATTTACTACAGAAGAGGGGTAGAAGAAAAGAAAAAGGTTTTCAGGTTCCTAAATTGATACTGTTTTTAGTGTACTGGTACCAGAAATTTCCAAAATCATACAGAAACACTGGGACATATAAGTGTGAAGCCCAAGCTAAAGACATTTATGAACACAGTCCAGAACTGTTTTTTCCAAGGGGAAATAATCTAGCTGATCTGTTTGTGCGTGGAAAAGAAAACATCTCAGTAAAATGTGGTCCAGCACTTCCAAACAGTAATTTCAGATGCGGAAATTGCATTGCCTGCACTTATATTCAGGTGGGATAAGTTTTTCTAGTACCCAACAAACAGGAATTTCCACAATATGAAAAGTTTTATTAACTGTAACACAGAGTCTGTGATCTATTTAGCAACCTGCAACTGCAGCTGTTTCTATGTAGGTAAAACTGGAAGAAAATTTAAACATAGAACCCTTGAGCACTTGGGCTGTTAGAGGGTGAACAAAAAAGGAAATGCTTTAGCACAGCATGTGATGTCAGCAGGCCCTGGACATACATTTAGCTTTAGGGGACTGGAACAAGTCACCTTAGGTCTGAAAGGAGGAGATCTGGACAATGAACTTTTATGTAGGGAGACTTTTTGGCGGTATAGATTAAAATCAAGCTATTTTCCAGGTTTGAATGATGTCTTTCGTTTAACCCTTTCCTAAACAAACGCAGATAAAAGTCATTCTAAAAGCTTACTGTCCTAATGTAAATAATTGGGTTGTCCACATAAAAAATATTAGAGATTTCTCAGTATAATTCATATTTATTTATTTATTTACTCATCTGTACATGTTCTGTATGAGCAGTGTGCTATTTATTAATCAGTACTTAAAAATCGTTGTAATTTAAATATTCCAAAAATATAAGTATATGTTTACACTTGGTATTTCATGCCTTCTAGCAGTATCTAGCAGTGTTTTGAGCTGTGTAGCAAGAGATACTTTCTCATTGGATAATGTGCTTTTAAATTTTCCTACTTAAGGGTCACATTATGACTGCCTAAGCGAGAGCAGCGCCTTCCTCCTTGCTCTCCAACCCACTCATAAATTTCCCTATCCTTCTGCCTACTTTTGACTCCTGAACTCGGCAAACCTCTATGGGAACACAGCTGAAATCCTTCTGCACCAAAATTTGAGGTTTTGTGATGTACATCTTTATGAAAAAGGTACCGCTGTGGCACTTGCCTCCGCCCACCCCCGGAAAGGATGAGGCTGCTAAACAGTCTAAGCAGCATGCTACCAGCACCAGCAAGAACCCAGCTGGGAGTACAGGCCTGACTGAAGAGCACTTCTTGGACATCATGACACCCATTCAAGAGACGATTTCCTCCATATCGGTGGATCTACACCAAATTCGTGCCTCTGTGGACTCACTAACACTCAGGGTGGGTGACTCTGAAGCAAGGCTCTCCTCAGTTGAAAAATGGCAGGGGTTAATGGAAAAAGACACTACCAGCAACAGACACAGGATCAAGAAATTAGAGGATAAGATTGAGGACCTGGAGGGGTGCAGTCGGTACAATAATGTATTGCTTATCAGTCTGCTCGAAGCAGAAGAGGGCAGCAACCCCATCCTCTTTTTTTGAAAGTTTTGCAGTGGCTAGCCTGTTGCCTAATGCTGCATCCTACATCATCAAGCAGGCCCAACGCTCCCTGTGCCTGCCAGTCAGCGCACCCCCAAGGCCTGTAATTTTGAAATTGCTTAACTTCCAAGATAAGCAGCATATTCTCACCAGAATTAAGGAGCTACACAAGGTGCAATGGGAAGGTCATAAAATCAGAATTGCTCAGGACTTGCCCCAGGCAGTGCAACCTAAAAGGCAAGATTTTCATCCTATTGTCTCTGAGATTATCTCAGCCAGCAAGCCCTTCTGAATGAGATATCCTCCTGTCCTGCATGTTAAGCATGGTGACAATTGGATCCCGTTTGATACCCTGGAGCAAGCTACTTTGGAATTAAAAACCCTCTTGCCTGATCTGTTTAAGTGACATTAAGCTCCTTGTTGTTGCTGTCTTTCCCCTGTGAGAAGTAGTAATAATAATAATAATAATAAAATGTATTTGATTAAGTGCCTTTCAAAGTTTTCAAAGCACTGTACATTAAGAAAACCACAGACATATTCAATACATACAATAAAGCAACTCTAAACAAATATTACAAAACTACAGTATACAGTTAAAAACAAAGCAGAAAATGCCTTCTCCCATAGAAAAGTCTTTAGTAATGAGGATATTTGCCCTTCTGATCCTGATTGGAAGTAAGTTGCATGGATGCCCCAACGATATGCACATCTTACCCAGCAGTTAGGTAATTGCCTCCGGATAATGCTTACAGACAGTTCGAGACTTTTGTTAGGCTCTGGCTCCTGGGTGTGCAACTTTCCTCATGTGCGGTACTAGGCTTCAGTAACAGCACTTGCCTGGTTCCTTTCCTGCTGGACACTTGGGGCTTTATTTACCTTCCTTGTTCCCTGCAGGTGTTCTGGTGGACATGGACTGGCACTGGTTAGAGGAACAGACTGTGGGAACATTTGATTGAGTCTTGGAATCCTACTGCTTTAATTTGTGGATCCATAAGGAGGACTTTTCTTAGATGGCCTCCTGTGTAAGGCCTGAGTAATGCGGCTCTGCATTCACTGCTCATATTGGTGATCATACAACCAATATCTGAGTTATGTTTCTTTTATCCCTCATTAAGATACCAAAGAGATATTTGAGACTTTGAGCTCAGGTGTACAGGGATCCTGTACCTCTATTATAATACCAATTTATATCTGCTCCCTGTCATTGATTCACCAGTTAGATAACATTATTTTATACTGTTGGTATATTGTGCACTTCTGATGGGTGGCCTGCTGCCTAGGTTACTTTCATAATCTTGTTGAGTGGGGGGGGTAGCGGGGTCAGGGGCATGGGATGTGTCTCTCTTAGTGTAGCAAGAATTACATCATGTGGCAGTGTATTATTAGTGGTTCAGTTAATTAGAACTGGGGGTAGTTCATTGTGGGGATAATAAAGTGTTTTTGTTCAGTGTTGTCTTTGGGGGGGGATAGGGATTATTGTCCACAATCTTCTCTAGTTTTCATATTGCCATTTCTGGATGTATGGGGTGGGTAATTCTGTGCTGATCTTTATTATTACTGTGGATTCAACTTTGCTAGAGATTAGGGTTGCCCCCATATCTGTGACCTGTTGCAAGACTTCCCATTACTTGAAAAGGCCTAAGTAAATATGGGAGGACCGTATATGTTTATCAGTTGGAACATCAAAAAGGGCCAGGATAGAAAGACACAAATAATGGTCCTAAAGCATATTTCTCACTTAAAGGTGGGAATAGCATGCCTTCAAGAGACTCACCTGCAGAGAGAAGACATATCTCTTTTTAAGAGGGAATGGGTGGGCCAAGTGTTTGGTCCTGGTGCCTCCTCTAATCGAGGCGGCACAGCTATTCTCATTGCCAAGACAGTTCCCTTTGTTATGTCTCAAGAATGGTAGGACCCTTCAGGACAATATATCATTGATAAGGGCAATGTAGAATCATTCCCAATCTTAATAGGCTCCATTTATGGTCCAAATGCAGACTCTCCACTCTTTTTTACCCAGCTACTTTCCTTAATATCCTCTGACTCACAAACTTTGATCTTCGTAGGTAGGGACAGGACTCTGGCCCCTCAATCAGACTTGGACCGCTCAGACAAGAGGCGAGGGTTGTCCCCTGCACAAAGTGCTCTACATGACCTTATTTCTCGTGCAGGCCTTATTGATGTCTGGCGCACCCTGCATCCCACAGACAGATGATATTCTTATTATGGTCCCCCTCATGGTACTCTATCCAGAATACATTACTGGCTGATCAATGCTTTCAGTCTCCCAGGGGTCACAGATGTTTCTATTCACCCACAGGTAATTTCCGACCATGGCCCTGTCAGTGTTTTCCATCTGAAGGGCCCAGGCATCTGAAGGGACTCCATCTGGCACCCGAATAACCAATTGCTCCAGACTACCAGCACACTATCCCATGTTCAAGGCTTCATTACCACCTTTTTGAGAACTAATCTAGGATCTGTGGACAGAGTTGACACAGTGTGGGCCATTCTTAAGTGTGCCATCCACGGAGAATTTATCTGGCAAAGACATAAGCATGATGGAGACAGTCCAGAGAAGGGCAACTAAAATGGTGCATGGTCTGCACCAGAAAACATATGAAGACATACTTAAGGAGCTTAATATGTATAGCCTCAAGGAAAGGAAGGAGAGTGTGGACATGATAGAAACTTTCAAGTACCTCAAGGGAATCAACAAAGTCCAAGAGGGTAGCATCTTTCAGAAAAAGAGGTGTGCAAGAACAAGGGGGAACAATCTGAAGATGGGGAGCAGCTCAGAGGTAATGTAAAGAAGTATTTTTTTCACAGAGAGGGTTGTGATGCATGGAATGGCCTTCTGGAGGAGGTTGTGGAGTCAAAAACAGTGGTGGAATTCAAGAATACATGGGACAGTCATAAGGCAATTCTAGGGAGTGGGGGTAGGAAGAGGTAGGCTGTTGGTTAACTAGGATCTGCAGCTTATCCATTAAGAAGGGAAATGGTCAGACTGGGTAAGCCAAGTGGCCCTTATCTGCTGTGAAATTCTATGTTTCTATGTTTCTATGAATTAAAGAAAAAACATTTTCTTACTTAATTACGGGGGGGTGGGTTTGTGCACTATATAATGGTGAAGTGATAAGCTGCGGACATCTTGAAAAAGCATCTTGTTACAACGTGAAACACTGACTGTTACTGGGGGTGCCTACACCGATTTATACTCTCTGAATTGTTCTTATTTTGCTCTTTTTTAAACATTTAAATCAGTTTAATTGTGTCCAATCATGAGGACTTCGTTTCTTCAATGGTAGCTGTGAGACCCTGCATTTTTTGCTCTCTTTCGTTGTAATATTGTAGTGAAGCTCCAGCTTCTGTGATTTAAGCTGAGCCGCTTATGTTTGTTACTTTATAGTGAGGACTGAACCTGATAGGTCACAAATGACCCTCAGGCACTCAAACAACACCCCATGGTCCATGGTGTCGAAAGCCGATGAGAGATCAAGGAGCACCAAGATAGAATCGTGCTTCTGATCTCTAGCCATCAGGAGATCATTGAGCACTAGAACCAGAGTCATCTCAGTACTATTCCTCTTCTGAAAATTGGACTGGAGAGGATCATAAATATTGTGGATGGTAAGATGGTTCTCTAACTGCAGCGCAACTACTCTCTCAATCACCTTCCCTACAAAGGGAAGGTGAGAGATGAGTCTGTAGTTAGCCAAGCTGTTAGGGTCCAGAGAAGCTTTCTCAAGGGGTTGAGTCACCATGGCCTCCTTCAGGGAGCTAGGGAACTCACCCATCTCTAAAGAGCACCACACAATCTTGTCCAGGACAGGGCCAATATAATCAATACATCCCAATATGAGGTGTGTTGGGCCGGGTTCAAACTACAGTACATTGGCTGCATGTTCTGGACAATCTGTATGATATTGATGATCTACAGCTGGTTGAAAGAAGACCAAGAAAACCAAAGTGTAGTGGCCAAGCACTGACCATCATCAACCCTCATAGAGTGGGCTGGTTGGATCTCTGCCCCGATGCTGGCCACTTTATCAGCAAAGAATCATGAAAACTCATCACACTTAAGCTGTGAAAATGCACTTCAGACCTGCAGACAAGTTGGGTTGCACAACCTGTCCAAGATCCGACAGAGCTGAGTTGGTAGATTCTGAACTGCAGCAATCTCCCCAGAGAGGAACTCTGCCTTCTTATGGGTGATTGATGATTAATAGACCTGATAATGTTCCATCACTCTAAGGTGGTCAGCATCCAAGGAGGATTTCTGCCAGCACCACTCTAGCCTTCATCCAACTCGTCCCATCTCTTTCCAGGTCCCATCAAACCAGGGGGACCAAGGGAGAAGAGAGAGAGAGGATGAACATGGACAGGAGCAAAGAGTTCAGGGCTTCTGTTACAGCCTTGTTATAAGCTTGGACTAAATCCTCTGGACTTCCGCTTGCAGCCGGCAGTCTTGATAGGTCTAATACTACCAACAGGCTGTCAGGAGTCACATCCCGAAAAGGGCGATATCTGGCAATCTCCACAAGGGCAGGCCAATAGAGGGGAGCCTGGAAATTGAAACTTGTGGTGTGGTGATCAGACCGTCACACCGGTTCCACCACCAAATCAGTGGTTTCCATCCCCAGGAGGAAGACCAGGACGAGTGAGTGACCATGATCATGAGTTGCAGAGGCGACTACCGGTGTGAGGCCCAATGAACACATAAGTTGGAGGATGCCGTGACCAAACTGCGAATGTTCATTGTTGACCCAGGCATTGAAGTCACCCAGTACCTTCTGCCTGGGAGACTCAAATGCCATGTTGACAGTGAAGTCCTCTACTTCCTTTTGGAACAATTTCCCATCCCCAGGTAGACGGTAGATGAGAACAATCCTGCATCCCACACTGGATTCCTCAACTGTCACTCCCACAAGGCCCAATTTCAATCTAAAACAGATGGCTACACCCCCGTCCCTGCAGTCCAATCTCAAGTGGTGTATCACAGAGAACTCACCTCCAAAATGGGGCAAGAATTATCATCCAACCAGATCTCAGTGATGCAAGCCAGATCAGCTGTATCAACATGATTAGCAATAATGGCCATCTTGTTCCTAACAGATCTGGCATTGCACAACACTGCTGATATCAGACAGGGCTCTGGGGCTGACTGGGCCACAGGCCCAAAAACATTGGAGCCCTTGGGTGTGGGGACCAGATGTGGAGGACCACATTCTGAAACCCATATCACCCCAGGGTGTCACCTGGTCCAGACTACCCCAATCCGACCATCCCACTCAATGTCCCCCCTAAGGTATGTGACCCCCAGCCCCCTTCCATTTCCAGCCTTCTATTCCCAGAGCTCTGTTGCATTTATAAACAGCTGCTGGCAAGGGAGTACAATTAGAGGGGTGAAGATCCCGAAGCTCAAAGGAAGAGTAGCGCCAGACCGAGGGAGCCAACTGCCAGCATAACTTCAGCTCAACAACAGCTGCAGGTAAAAACAATAAATATATAACATATAAAACAATACAGACATCACACCCAGTCAATCAACCCAACAGTCACACATACACTGGCACACTAGAAATTAAAAAGAAAACAGAAATAAAATAAGATTACACAATCTGGAATATAACTACTTAAAATAAATAGAAAATAAAAAAATGTATCTCAAAAATATGGTGCAGTATGAATTCTAGAACCAGAGAGCTCTCACCATGCTGGTTGGGAAATCCGCAATTGATCTGACCCCAGAACCACCTCTCACATGGAGAGGGTGGAAACACAAAAGTCAGAAGCAATAAAACAAAATAAAAGTCACCATATCCGAATGTAATGAAGAATATGAACAATCCATGAGTCTCATAGTCAAATGAATTATATTTCCTCCAACAACCACTGCTCACATGGTGGGGGAAAACCACAATTAATCCACAAAAAATCAGGTAAAATCATAGTGCGCAAGATGAGAAGAAACAGTGAGCACAGCACTCTCACTGCCTGTATACCCACAGAATGGGGCCAGGGAGTAGGACAAGTCAACTATCCCAGTGTAGATTACCTACCAGGGGAAAATCAATCCACATTGACCAAAAGCATCAAAGCAAGGAGAGGAATACCAGATCAGTGAGTTCTTCAAGTCAGCATTCAGTAAGAACTGCCTGCTAACATCACCTGCTCCAGCTAGTCTTCCTAGGTAGCTCCAGGAACCAGGCAAGGATCAAACAGAGAGTGAAATTGTGGGGAGGTTAATAAGTACCCCTAACTGTGCTGGCCCAGGCTAGCCACACCCCCAACCACCCACAACACACAGCTACAGGCACCCAGTGGACCAACTACCTGCTAGTCTCCAGAGGTGGCTTGGGGAAGCCCCAATTGCCCTCCAGCTCCCCGAAGGTCAAAACCAGACAAATCTTGCCCAGTCCCAGGCAGAACAATGGGAGGCAGCCAGGAAGCACAGGAGGGGCACCTCACCCAAATAACTCTCAAAAACCAATCCCTGCAGTACAGGAACCACATTGGTGTTGACTCAGTTCACAGATTTCTACTAGAGCAGGGCAGAATGTAATAGGTTCCAAGGTCAGATCTGGCCAAGTCCTAGAACAAACACAAGGTATAAAAAGTACAAACTGGCGACCACCAACATACGGGCCCAGAACTTTCCAGAGGTCACATATATAAAAAGTATGCGGTGAGCAGCTCTTTTAGATGCTCTAGATCTCCAATGTTCAGGCAGATAGATTAAGTCGCAGACATGCGAATCCTGAAAATGTTCCTCCAGTCAAATAGATAACAGCAGCTCCCTTGAGCTCAGTGACTCAGTCAGCTTTGAAAGTGCACACACAAATGTAATAAATCTAACTGCTACTAAAACAAAACATAAATTGTGTAAACAAAACTTAAAAATGAACAAAAGTAAATACATCAACAGCAAACATCGACACTCGCAGAACCTTAAACTCCCAATTCTGATGGCAGGCCCAGCATGGCAGCCATCTTACCAGGTGAAATAAACATACAGTATAAATCATATATATTTGAAATCAGAGGTCACACCTTACAGGTCAAATCTAAAAAGTATAAGTCAAGTAAAAGAAAAAAACCTTTACTCAATCAGAGCAACTAACCTATGGAATAGATTACCTGAAAGTGTGATCATGAGGAAGGGGCAGATTCAGGAATCCCAGTGCAGTGCAATATTCAGTGCATTAGCACTACAAAAAGGGAAGGGAAGGGACATAAATCCCGGTGTACTGCAATATTCAGTGTGGTAGCACTACACAAAGGGAGGGTCAAGGACAGGAATCACAGTGCAGTGCAATATTCAGTGTATCTGCACTACACATAGGGAGGGAAAGGGGCAGGAATCCTGGTGCAGTGCAATATTCAGTGTGGTTGCATACACACAGGGATTGGCAGGAACAGGAATCCTGGTGCAGTGCAATATTCAGTGTGGTAGCACCACACAAAGGGAGGGGCAGGGACAGGAATCCCAGTGCAGTGCAATAGTCAGTGTATTAGCACTACACATAGAGAGGGGAAGGGATAGGAATCCTGGTGCAGTGCAATATTCAGTGCGGTCGCATACATACAGGGATTGGCAGGAACAGGAATCCCAGTGCATTGTAATAGTCAGTGTATCAGCACTACATAAAGGGAGCGGCAGGGACAGGAATCCTGGTGCAATGTAATGTTCAGTGTGGTAACACTACACAAAAGGAGAGGCAGGGACAGGAATGTCAGTGCAGTGCAATATTCAGTGTATCAGCACTACACATAGTGAGGGGAAGGAACAGGAATCCTGGTACAGTGCAATATTCAGTGTGGCTGCATACACACAGGGATTGACAGGGACAGGAATCTCGGTGCAGTGCAATATTCAGTGTGGCTGCATCCACACAGGGACTGGCAGGGACAGGAACCCTGGTGTAGTGCAATATTCAGTGTGGTAGCACTACACAAAAGGAGGGGTAGGGATAGGAATCCTTGTGCAGTGCAAAATTCAGTGTGGTAACACTACACAAAGGGAGGGGGCAGGGACAGGAATCCTGGTGTAGTGCAATATTCAGTATGGTAGCACTACACAAAAGAAGGGGCAGGGACAGGAATCCTTACATAGTGCAATATTCAGTGTGGTAGCACTACACAAAGGGAAGGGGCAGGGACAGAAATCCTTGCATAGTGCAAAATTCAGTGTGGTAGCACTACACAAAGGGAGGGGGCAGGGACAGGAATCCTTGCATAGTGCAATATTCAGTGTGGTAGCACTACACAAAGGGAGGGGGCAGGGACAGGAATCCTTGCATAGTGCAAAATTCAGTGTGGTAACACTACACAAAGGGAGGGGGCAGGGACAGGAATCCTTGTACAGTGCAAAATTCAGTGTGGTAACACTACACAAAGGGAGGGGGCAGGGACAGGAATCCTTGCACAGTGCAATATTTATGTACCTGCATTCAAGTACATAAGAGATTAACAAGGTACAGGCACAAGAACTTTTTCACTTCAAGAAGAGTTCCAGGACCAGGGACAGGACTGCAGGCTGCAAAGGAGGGAGGTTCTCTACCAACACCAGGAAGTTTTTCTTTACAGAAAGAATGGTGGACACTTGGAACAGCCTGCTCCAAGAAGTCTTGGGGGTCAACACTGTGCAGGAATTCAAGAATACATGGGATAGACACACGGTAGCCATGACTACAAAGGGTAACTAGACTGTCAAAATAGGTCTAAAACAAATGGGCAGACTAGATGAACTAATGGTCTCCTTCTGCCATCAACATCTATGTTTCTATGTGAGCAATAATAAAGAAAACTTAAAAATAAATCTAGATAACTATATAAATATGGGGGGGGGTAACATGAATTATTTTATTATGTCATAAAGGAGGTACCTCATAGACCTTGGCCTTTCATTGCTCGAAATTTCTCAGTGAATCTTCCCCTCTCAGGCTAATATTTATTTATTTATCTTATTTATTGAAATGTTTTGGCAGGAAGGGTGCACTGAACAACAAGTTGCTCATCTCACATTGCATCCTGGGGGAGAGGGGTATTAGGAAAATCATACATATGTACATACTGTACATACATATATATACATACGTACATACATACATCTGACCAAGCATGAATACAAATTACGCAGTGATGTAAGATTGTGTAAACTATGCAGTTGATGACAGATGGTAATGTACATTCAAGTGCAGTAATGAAAAAGCAAAAAAAAAAGAAATAAATATATATATATAGTTTACATATCTAGGAAACAGAGAAGTGTAACCTTCAACTGTACCTGCTTTATCTGAAGGGAGACTGTAACAATGAGCCAGCTAGCAGGTAATAGAACAGAAGAAATGGGAATGGGAGTTATCCGTAGGTACAATTTACTGAGAGGAAGTTAATGTATGTAGGGCAGAAAAGGTGGAGTGGGGGGAAGATGAGTGGTGAGTCTGGTGAGGAAGAGCATTCCATAGTTTAGGGAAGAGATGTGAGAAGGCCATCTGTCCTACAGCAGCTGACCAATGAGGAACTGCCATTAAACAGAAGGCATATGATCTAAGTGAATGTGTAGATGTGGAGTGGATGGATAGTAAGGAAGTAAGATATGGGGGCAGTGTTCCAAACCAAAATTTAGAGATGAATTTGGTGCAGTGGAGGTGACAGCGATTTTGTTAAGAGAAAAAAGCTAGAGAGTGGTAGAGATTACAGTGATGGGTGAGAGAGGAGGAGGAGTCTAGAGTAAATTGACAGAAGAGTTAAAAAGGGTATCCAATCTAGTTAAGTAAGATTTGGGGTGGCACTATAGACTACATCACAGTATTGAAAAATAGGTAGCATCATCTTCTGGATAAGCTTGCATCTAGCTGGTAGTGGGAGACAGCTATGGTTCCTGTATAATGCCTCAAGCTTGGAACACAGTTACTTCAGGTTGGCATTCACATGACCAGAGAAGTTGAGGTGCTAGTCAAGTCAAATCCTCAAGTACCTAAAGGATGAGGTGTCCTCAAGGATAATCCCATCAAGGGTATGGAAGGAGGGCAAGAAGGAGAGCAGAGAGAGCCTCTGCCTAGTGTCAAAGGTCATTGAGACTGCCTTCTTAGCAATAAAGAACAGTTGATGGGAGCTAAACCAGTGCGGAACTTTATTGAAGTTATGCTGAAGTCTGGTTTCTCATCAACTGGGGACTGGTCTGAGGTGAAGAGGATCATGTCATCATCATACATATGAATGGAGGTGGATAAGCAGGCTGAGGGAAGGTCATTTAGAAATATGGAGAATAAGATATGGCCCCGTACAGATCCCTGAGGCACGCTGTTGTTCATAGGGGAAAGGAGAGGTGAGGAGAGGATGTGGAATCTGCTATTCTGACAGACTGGGTCCTTCCTAGCTGATAGGATCTGCAGTTAGTGGTAGAGTTAGTTATGCCAGCCGAGTAAGGGAGTCTAATAGAAGGTTGTGGGAGACAGTGTTAAAAGCCTTTGCAAGGTCAACAACGATAGCTGATGTGATTTGGCAACATTTTTTTTGGGGGGGGGGGTCCCAAGGGAAATCACCAAATCAATCTCTCAAATGACTTTTGTCATCGAGCATGACTTATTTTGGTATAGAAATGTCAAAGCAAAAGTTAATAAGGCTGCTCAAGCAAAAAAGTCATCACACAAATTCAGTCTTACATTTTTTCTTTTTCAAAGCCTGTACAAGAGGTCCCAATGGTTTGTCTGGATAAGACTTCAACTGGGGAGCTATTGATACATAACTATATATTTTAGTATATTTATAATTTGTATACATTTTTAATAAATGCATTTTTCTCTACTATATTCTTAATAGCATTTCCAATGGAAGGGTGTCAACAAACAGACAGTCTATACATTAACTTCCATGTTATTTGACTTACTGGTACTGAATAATACAAGTATTTATATATTTACATTTTTGGTCCCACACAATCAGCCACCAGTAATTAATTATCAAATGCTGCCTGACCTTTTAACTTGTCCCTGGGGCTCTCATTTCTGCTGGTATTTTTGTCTGCATCCACAATTTGTTACCATGTTAGAATGTAAGAAAAATATTTTTTTCAGTAGCAAATTTCTAACAAAAACATTCAACTAGTGATTAATGACTTTTTGTTTAGAAAACACCTGTTCCGACAGCTTGTTACATGTGCATTGCTTTTGCATTCCTTATTTTTCTTTCCAACAAATTTCAAAAATTCCTGCCAATATATACACAATGAAAGTTTAACGTTAACTTATGTTGGTGTTTTTGTATAATAATCTTAACTAATTATACATCATTATCTTGGTTGCATTCGATTTTACTGTTACTCTATTGGGAGCCGAATTCCTATTTCATGCTGTTCCCAGCAAGGTAAAAGGTTGCCTGAAAACAATCATAAGATTTAAGTTCCCAGTTACTTGTTTTGTTTTCTTGTGCCATTTGCATGGCAGCTATTACAGTCTTTCATTTAACCTTTGTTGAGGTGCATCATTACCTAACTAGTTCAACACCTTCTTTAAATATCAGGTTTGATACTGTAATCAAGTAAGCACTTGTTGCCTTTTACATTTTGCAGTGCTTTATCTTGTGCTAAAATAGCATTTGAAGTACTCTATTCTCATTCATGTTATTTCTCAACTGTTAGAAGCACAGAAACATAGAATTTGATGGCAGATAAGGACCGCTTGGCCCACCTAGTCTGCCCATTACCCTACCTATTGAATTAGCAACAGATCCTAGTTAACCAAGAGCCTACTTCCTCCTACCCCCCACTAGAATAGTCTTATGTCTGCCGCAGGCATTCTTGAATTCTCTCACTGTTTTTGACACCACTA
Organism: Neoceratodus forsteri; assembly: GCA_016271365.2. Classification (NCBI taxonomy): domain Eukaryota; kingdom Metazoa; phylum Chordata; order Ceratodontiformes; family Ceratodontidae; genus Neoceratodus; species Neoceratodus forsteri. Next base: position 81,844,245 of record CM057455.1, read on the forward strand.
CCTCCTCAGGAAGTCTGTTCCATGTATCCTCAACCCTCTCTATGAAAAAAATACTTCCTTACACTACCTCTGAGCTGTCCCCTTATATCTTTAAATTGTGCCCCCTAATTCTTGCACATCTCTATTTCTGAAAGATGCTACCCTCTTAGACCCTGTTGATTCCCTTGATGTACTTGAAAGTTTCTATCATGTCCCTCCACCCCCTCCTCTAGGGTATACATGTTAAGCTCCTTCAATATCTCTTTGTATGTCTTCTGGTGCAAACCCTGCACCATTTTAGTTTCCCTCCTCTGGACGGCTTCCATCCTGTCTATGTCCTTGCAGAGATGGGGTTTCCGGATCTGCATGCAGTACTCCAGATGGGGCCTCACCAAATGTCTGTACAGAGGGATATCACCTTCTTGTTTTCTACTGGTGATGCCTCTCCTTATGCATCCCAGTATCCCCCCAGCCCTCCTTACTGCCTTCTCACATTGCTTGCCTACATTAAGGTCATCTGATAAGACTACCCCCAGATCCCTTTCCATTTTTGTTGTTTTTAGTATCTCATCCCCCCATTGTGTACTCTTCCCCTGGCTTTTGTTTCCCAGGTGCATTACATTGCACTTTTTTGCATTGAATCTAAGCTGCCATACATTTGACCATTCCTTCAATCTTGTCAAGTCCCTTTGCATCCTTTCCAACCCACCTTCTATATCAACCCTGTTGCAGATCTTTGTGTCATCTGCAAAGAGACATACTTTTCCTTCTAGTCCTTCTGCAATGTCACTTATAAAGACATTAAAGAGGACTGGCCCCAGTACAGTACCTTATGGTACCCCACTAGTAACCCCACTTTCTTCAGAGTGAGCTCTGTTTACTATTACCCTCTGCATTCTGTTGTCCAGCCATTTTTTTACCCAGGCTATCACTTTGGGACTCACTCCAAGGCTGGCTAACTTGTGTATTAATCTCTTGTGTGAGATTGTGTCAAATGCATTTCTAGTGTCTATGTAGGCCATGTCCACAGCCCCTCCCTGGTCTACTACTTTGGTCACCCAGTCAAAGAAATTGATTAGATTCATCTGACATGACCTTCCTGCTGCGAATCCATGCTGCCTTGGGTCCTGTGCCCCCCTGGCCTCTAGGAACTCAACAATTCTTTCCTTTAGAAGTGATCCCATCATTTTCCCTTCTACTGAGGTCAAATTAACAGGTCTGTAATTTCCTGCCTCTGTCTTGCTCTCACTTTTGTGAAGAAGAATCACGTCTGCTTTCCTCCAGTCCTCCGGTACCACACCATCCTCCCATGATTTGTTAAAGATGGTAGTCAGTGGTGTCACTAGTTCTACCGTTAGTTCTTTTAGAATTCTGGGGTGAATCTTGTCAGGCCCCATTTCTTTGTCCACCATCAGTTTTAAGAGTTCTTTCAGAACCCTTTCTTCTGTGAATGGACTAGTATCCACCTCCCTATCCAGACTGGTTCTATTCTTTTATTTAGGTACCTCATCCTCCTCTTCTTTCATGAATACTGAAAAGAAGTATTCATTCAGTATCCCTGCTTTTTCACTGTCACCCTCTGCTCACCCTCCCTTCCCTTTAGTAAGCCCCCCTTTGTCTTTCTTCACTCCCTAATGTACCTATAAAAGGTGTCATCCCCCTTCTTAACTGAGTTGGCTATCTTTTCCTCAGTTTGAGCTTTTGCTATTCTGACTGCCTTCCCCGCTTCCTTCTGCTTTAATTGGTACAGTTCTTTGTCCTGTTCCTTCTGAGTTAGTACTCTGTTTCTGTTTCTTTTTGTTCTTGCTTTATTTTTATCTCTAGTCTTAAACTGTCTTTGCATTTTATAAAATCATTACAACTGCACCACATAGAGTCACTACTTCAATTGCAGTCTGATTTAACTCAGTTATTAGTTACAAAGTGTTGAGTTTCCTTCTCTTAACTTCTTTATAACTCTTCCCCTGTCCACACCAATTGAGAAAGAGAGTTAAACTTATTTTGTTTACATCAGGTTTGGTATGGAGCAGCAGTGCCTGATCCGATAGCAAGGAAGCCAGCACTGCCTATTTTCTCTTATGCCTGTGGGGGAGCTCACGTGACCGCACCTGGGAGCAATCTCACATCACTATGGTGATGTGGTTGCTAGACAACTGTGCTTCCCCCACAGGCATTTTCAGCTGAGCATTTTCCAGCTTGAGCATACAAGGGGCTTTCTGTTTTGTACAGTATAAAAAACTGCATTTCTTTATAAGTTTACCTGCTGTGCTCACATGTAGCCTTCTAAAGTTTATTTTGTCTCTATGCATAATTTATTTACCAGTGCTACCAAATACCAAATGCAAAGTGTTTTATTCTTGTTTACACTTGGGTCCCTTTAATGGGGAGTTGAATTTTCTTGTGCTTCACACTAGTTCTATTTCATACTATCAAGTAGATAAATTTACTAGTATGGAGGAACTGTGAGATATTCAGTAGGAGTTCATTATTCTTGTTCATTTTGTATAAAGTATTGCATTTTGTATTTTTCTTGGCCAAATGATTCTCTTTGCTCTCAGTGTCTTATTGAGATAATCGCACATATTCACATTGTTTCAAAATTCTTTCAAAAGTTATCTTATTATTCTCTTTATTTTCCTTTCAGAATAATTTCTTCTTTCATCAAGATTCATTTCTCTTATGTGCAAATGATGTTTACAAAGTAGAGAGATTAGGCATTGGTGGGTGATGAAATGTGGCCCTCTGTCAACACGTTCATGGGCCACATCATCCCTGATTTTATCTTGTATAGTTTTATACATAAAATAACTCCTCCTGTTTTACTTTTCTTTTCTTTACCAACTTGCTTGCCAGTTTGTATCTTCATCCAAGCCCCAAGGCTGACCAGGAGTATCCAGCTCAAGCATCAACCACATTTCTTTATAGGGATTATAACAACAAAGTAGAATGATGCACCTCGACAAAGGTTACATGAAAGACTGTAATGTCTGCCATAGAAATAACACACACACACACAAGAAAAAACAACACATAATGAGGAACATAAATCTTATGATTGTTTTCAGGCAACTTTTTACCTTGATGTGAACTGCATGAAATAGGAATCTGAATGCAACCAAAGTAATGGTGTATAATTAAAGATTATTATATGAAAACAGCAACATAAGTTAAGGTTAAGCTTTCATTGTTTATACTGTACATTGACAGGAATTCTTGAAAATTGATGGAAAAAAAATAAGGTTGCTAGCCTTGCTTGTTGAGCAGAAAGCAGCTAACTAAAAGAAGCCACATTTTCTTATTAATTTAAAATGTATATCTCAGCAGGAGTCAGTGTCTGTTAAGATTAAGTAGACAGATAACTTTATTAGAAGTAGAAGGGGTCTTATTTAGGGTTAAAAAAAGAAAGAAAAGAAAAAAAGTCAGTGTGTGTTCTGTGCAGTGAAGGGTACTGTATCGGTGACTTTGCTAGTAGGAAAAACCAGTAGGAGGAAAGAGAGCTTACCTGGGGGTGTGGTTTAAACACTATAAAAGCAGGTGAGTCAAATTACAACTTCATGTTGCTAGCCTTGCTTGTTGAGCAGAAAGCAGCTAACTAAAAGAAGCTACAATTTCTTATTAATTTAAAATGTATATCTCAGCATGAGTCAGTGTCTGTTAAGATTAAGTAGACAGATAACTTTATTAGAAGTAGAAGGGGTCTTATTTAGGTTAAAAAAGAAAGAAAAGAAAGAAAGTCAGTGTGTGTTCTGTGCAGTGAAGGGTACTGCATCAGTTGACTTTGCTAAACCAGTAGGAGGAAAGAGAGCTTTCCTGGGGGTGTGGTTTAGACACTATAAAAGCAGGTGAGTCAAATTACGACTTCCTGTTGCTAGCCTTGCTTGTTGAGTAGAAAGCAGCTAACTAAAAGAAGCTACATTTTCTTATTAATTTAAAATGCATAACTCAGCAGGAGTCAGTGTCTGTTAAGATTAAGTTGACAGATAACTTTACTAGACGTAGAAGGGGTCTTATTTAGGGTTAAAAAAAGAAAGAAAAGAAAGAAAGTCAGTGTGTGTATTGTGCAGTGAAGGGTACTGTATCAGCTGACTTTCCTAAACCAGTAGGAGGAAAGAGAGCTTACCTGGGAGTGAGGTTTAGACACTATAAAAGCAGGTGAGTCAAATTACAACTTCCTGTTCTAGCCTTTTTTTCTTACTAATTGCCCTCCATCCCACCCATCCAAAGCCAGTTCTACTTTTATAGCCACTGGATTTGACTGACTACAGGAACTTCCTGTTTGGCACTAGGAAGGAAAGAATCATAGAGAAACATTGGTTTTGTCAACCCTAAAGTAAAAAAAGTAGCTCACTCTCACCCCCCCCAGCTGCTGGTGGTCTGATATTGAGCAAGGAAGAAGGAGGCAACTGAAGAGAATAGGAAGTCGCTGTCCCAGAACAGGAAGGGTGAGAGCTGTAAGGAAAGGAGAGAGTAAGCATCCAGAGAAACAGTAGAGAGGACACTAAATAAGACCTGATAGGAGTGGTACAGTGCAATGGCTGTGGGGCGTCAGTGTTCCGAGAGACATTCTGGAGGCTGTGATGCTGCCCTATTTGCAAGCACCTCTCTGGTCTGAGAGAGGAGGTTGCCCATCTCCAGGCTGGCCTGGTTAGGATTTGTGAAACCTCTTCCCCCACCCAGGGACCACCAGGGCCAATGCTACTACCTCAGAGGTTGCCAAGAAAGAGGAGAGGCTGGACCAGGGTGGGCTCAAGGAGGGAGAGGGTGGTGGAACAGAGTTGCATCCCTCCAGCTGTACCTCTTCACACATTCGGTCTTCTTCTGATGGATAGTGGTTCCTCTATGGAGGCACCTGCAGTGGAGACCAAGGAGGATGCTGGGAACCTTCACAAAGGAGACCCACAGGAGGGTGGCATGGGACCCCACAGGGAAGGAAACAATTCCTGGTGGGGACTCAATCATTAGGGGTAGAAATGGGGAGGAAGGGACAGGGAGGTAAGGCCTTCCTGGTGCCACGGCTTGGAGGGACAGGAAGCAAATCCTCAGGATCATGGGAGGAGCTGCATGAGGGAGGGAGCTAGATGTCATTGTCCACCTAGGGACAAATTACCTGGCTAGGAATGGGATCAGAGCAGTGCAAGAGAAGTTTGTAGAGTTGGGAAGGGGCCTTAGACAAGTAGCGCATAAGGTAACCTTCTTGGAGGTGCTGCCAGTCTATGGCAAGGGAGATGCTAGGGCACTTCTCACCAGGGAATTCAATGAGCAGTTGAAAAACTGGTGTGGAGCTCAGGGTTTTGGCTTCATTGGGGACTGGGGAGCCACCTGGAGGATGCAGACCCTACTGGTGCAATGGTCTGCATCTGTCCAGGGGAACCAGGATCCTAGGTGAAGGTTTAAATCTTCATTGCAAGCATTAAACTAGCCAGGGGAGGCACTGAAAGGATCAGTGAAATCTGAGCCTCCCCACAAAACATGGTGATTAGTGAGGTAAACACCAAGGTACAAGTTATTAGGGAGCAGAACAGATTTAGAGTGTAAAAAAGCAAAGGCAGTAAGGACAGAAATGGGGCTAAAAGGGTAAGCTATCAAAAGTGGAGGTGATGAGTACGCCCATGTCATAGTCTGTGTAACAAGCTCCTGAACTAGTGGCCTTGATGAAGAGGGTTGCCTGGATATTGTGGCAGTCACAGAAACATGGTACACAGAGAACCATGACTGGGATGTCAACATACCAGGATACACAATCTACAGGAGGGACAGGGAGGGTAAAGAAGAGGAGGAGTAGCCTCTGTGTAAAGGAAGGGATCAAGCAACAGAACTATAGAGTAAACAGGAGCAGATGAGGCACTTTGGGTCACCCTGGAGACAGAAAATGGCATCACAATCTGCATGGGGGTTGTATACAGACCCCCATCTCAGGGGGAAGGAATGGACAAGGAAATGATAGAAGGCTTTCTTAGAATGGCAAAAAAAGGAGAGATATTGTTGATGGGGGACCTGAATATGCCAGATGTTAACTGGAGCACCTTTGCTGCAGGCACATCCAAGTGCAGGGTCATTCTTGCTGCCCTATAGGGGGCATGCCTCAGACAGCTAGTACTGGAACCCACTTGGGAGGGAGCAATCTTAGACCTGGTACTTTCAAATGAGGATGGAGAAAGAATCTCATATTTAGAAGTGGGTAGCCATCTGGGAACAAGTGACCACCAAACAGTGTGGTTCACGATAAACACAGCCATACAATCAAGCCATACAAAAGCAAGAGTATTAGACTTTAGGAGGACTGACTTTGGGAAAATGAGACAGTGCCTTAGAAAAGCACTAGCAAACAGGCAAGAAGTAGGGGTGGAGGAACAATGGAGAGTGATCAAAACAGCCATCACAGAGGCAACAAGCCTTCATGTAAAGCAAATCAATAAAACACAATGAAGGAAAAAAACGCTATGGTTAACAAAAGAGGTGGCAGGGAAGGTTAAGAAGAAAAGGACAGCATCCAGGAAATATAAGGAAACACAGAAGGAGCAGGACAGAGAACTTTTTCAGTTAAAGCAGAAAGAGGCAGGGAAGGCAGTCAGAATAGCAAAGGCCCAAACCGATGAAAGGATAGCTAATTCTGTTAAGAAGGGGGATAATACCTTTTATAGGTACATTAGGGAGTGAAGAAAGACCAAAGGAGGGATATTGAGGCTTAGTAAAGGGGATGGAATGTGGGTAGAGGGTGACAGTGAAAAAGCAGAAATACTGAACAAATATTTCTGCTCAGTATTCACAAAGGAAGAGGAGGAGAAGTTACCTAAACCAAACAAGAGAAACACTCTGAAGAGAGTGGTTGATACCAGTCCATTTACAGAGGAAAGGGTTCTGAAAGAACTAATACAATTGAAGGTGGACAAAGCAATGGGTGCCTGATGGGATTCACCCAAGAATTCTAAACGAACTAAGGGTAGAACTAGTGACACCACTGACTACTCTCTTTAACAAATCATGGTAGGATGGGGTGGTACCCGAGGACTGGAGGAGGGCAGATGTGATTCCTCTTCACAAAAGTGGGAGCAGGACAGAGGCAGGAAACTACAGACCAGTTAGTTTGACCTCAGTGGTAGGGAAAATGATGGAGTCACTTCTGAAGGAAAGAATTATTGAGTACCTACAGGCCAGTGGGGCACAGGATCCAAGGCAGCATGGATTCATGATGGGAAGGTCATGTCAGATGAATCTAATAGATTTCTTTGACTGGGTGACCAAAGTAGAAGACCAGGGAGGGGCTGAGGATATGGCCTGCCTAGATTTTAGCAAGGCATTTGATACAGTCCCACACAAAAGATGAATACACAAGATAGCCAGCCTTGGAGTGGGTCCCAAGGTGGTATCCTGGATAAAAAATTGGCTAGACAACAGGACGCAAAGGGTAGTAGTAAATGGAGTACACAGTGAAGAAAGGAGGGTTACTAGCGGGTACCTGAGGGTTCAGTACTGGACTGGTCCTTTAATGTCTTTATAAGTGACATTGCAGAGGAACTGGAAGGAAAAGTATGTCTCTTTGCAGATGACACAAATATCTGCAACAGGGTTGATACACAAGATGGAGTGGAAAGGATGAGAAGGGACTTGGCAAAGTTGGAGGATTGGTCAAATGTATGGCAGCTCAGATTCAATGCAAAGAAGTGCAAGGTAATACACATGGGAAACAAAAACCCAGGGGAAGTGTACACAATGGGGGGTGAGATACTGACAACAGTAAAATAGAAAGGGACCTGGGGGTAATTATATCAGATGACCTAAAGGTGGGTAAGCAATGTGACAAGGCAGTAAGGAAGGCTGGGGGGATACTGGGATGCATAGGAAGTTCCATCAATAGTAGAAAACAGGAAGTTGTTATCCCTCTGTACAGACAGTTGGTGAGACCCCATCTGGAGTACTGTGTGCAGTTCTGGATACCCCATCTCCGCAAGGACATAGACAGAGTGGAGGTTGTCCAGAGGAAGGCAACCAAAATGGTGCAGGGTCTGCACCAGAAGACATACGAAGAAAGACTAAAGGAGCTTAATATGTATACCTTGAGGAAAGAAGGAGAGAGGGATATGATAGAAACTTCAGTACCTCAAGGGAATTAACAAAGTCCAAGAGGGTAGCCTCTTCCCGAAAAAGAGATGTGCAAGAACAAGTGGGCACAATTTGAAGATAGAGGGGGAAACGGCTCAGGGGCAATGTGAGAAAGTATTTTTTCACTGAGAGGGTTGTGGATGCATGGAACAGCCTCCCTGAGGAGGTTGTGGAGTCAAGAACAGTGGGGGACTTCAAAAATGCATGGGACAGGCATTAGGCAGTCCCAGTGGTGGGTAAGAGGAAGTAAGCTGTTGGTTAACTAGGATCTGCAGCTTATCTGTTAGGTAGGAAAATGGGCAGACTAGGTGGGCCAAACGGTCTTTATCTGACATCAAATTCTATGTTTTCTATAATAAATGCAAAAGCAATGCACATATAACAAGCTGATGAAACAGGTGATTTCTAAACAAAAAGTCATTAATCACTAGTTTAGTGTCTTTGCTAAACATTTGCACACTGAAAAAAGATTTTTCTTACATCAAAAGACGGTAACAAACTTGTGTATACAGACAGAAATACCGGCAGACACCAGAGTCACAGGGCCAAGTTAAATGATCAGGAAGCATTTTATTTGCCAGTTAATTACTGGTAGCTGATTGTGTGTGGGCAAAAATGTAAATATGTAAATATTTATATTATTCAGTACCAGTAAGTCGAATAACAAAATGAAAATTAATGTACAGACTGTCTGATGTTTTTTGATACCATTCTATTGAAAATTCAATTAAGAATATAATTGAGAAAAATGAAAATATTAAAAATGAATACAAAATTATAAATATACTAATATATTATATTTATGTACTAATAGCTCCCCAGATGAAACCTTATCCAGGCAAAATGTTGGGACCTATCGCACAGACTTTAATAAAAGAAAACTAAAGAAAAATTTAAGAATGATTTTGTGTGATGATCTTTTTGCGTAAGCAGCCTTCCTAACTTTTGCTTTGATGTGATTTGTCCACATTCCATCCCTGAGGGGCTAGAGTCAGTGAGCCAAATCATGGAAGTAGTAGTGGAATGGTTCTTCCAGACACCCAGACTGGAACAGTGTGAAAACATTTGAATTTGAGAGAAAGGAAGAAAGTTGTGAGAAAACAAGATGCTTTTGGAGCTTAGCAAGGGTAAGAAGGAGGGATATGAGATGGTAGTTAGCAGAAGAGGAGGGATTGCCACCCATAGGCAGGGGAAGAATAGTGGAATAACAGTGGCATGCTTCCAAACAGAAGGGCTAGTAGCCGAAGTGAAGGAAAGTTTAAAAAGATCTGATAATAAAGCAGAGGTTGCTGGAGCTGATAGATAGAGTAACTTAGGGTCCAAACCATCAGGTGAGCTGCCTTTAGTAGGGTTAAGAGCATATAGTGTGTCCAATGTGTCAGAGGGTGAAATTATTGAGAAAGAGAAAGAATTAGACAAAGAGAGTACCCTGGGAGAGCAGCGGGGGTCTGCAGGTAGGGAAAATGATAAGGAGGATAGGGGAGCAGAGGCACAGGAGGTGAAATAGGAATTAAATTCAGTAGCAACACTGAGGAGGTCAGCAATCTGAGTGTTGTTTATATTAAGGAGAGGGGTGGGAGAGGAGGAGGGGGGAGAAAATGGAGTGAGTGAATAACTTTCCAAAATTTGGAGAGTTTATTAATGTTGGATTGGAAGGTAGAGCACAAGTAGTCAGCTTTTGCTAAGAGGGTGGTTTTTGTGCACCTACAGTATTACATAGAGAGCAGTAGGTGTCGTAATCTTTTTTTTTTATATATCTTTACCTTTTTACTTGCACCTGCTATCGGGTCTGTGCCCTGGTCATGGTGCCCTTTCAACTTCCACCTCTTACATTAGCCCCTGCTGTCTTGGTCACCCCTGTCTTACCTCCCAGAGGGCAGGGTCATGGCACCATAGAGGGCACCAGTACCATGAAACCAGTAACTGACTGGGAGGGCTTGGCCAAGAGGCTAATTAAAGCCCAGTGGCAGGGCTTCATGTAGATGGCAGGTGCAGAGGTTTTTTTCCATGGTAAGCTGGGGTGGAGACGTTCAATGACGTCCTGCGTCTGTCCCGCCCCAGAGAGTTCCAACTTGCATCGGTGCAGGGTAATGTGCCCAACCTCTTCCAGGTGTTGCTCCTGCACCAGGCACACCCTACCTCCCCCTGGAGAAGGAGAGTGGTCTTAAGGATGCTCGATCCTTCTCCCCCCAACTGGCCCGCTGATGACCCAGATTCATTCCCGAACCTGGGTCGTCAGCATCACAAGCAGAAATCAAACCACTGCACCGGTGGGCTGGCCAGGTGCCATAGTCTTGAGGGAGCTTACATAGAAACATACATAGATTTTGATGGCAGATAAGGACCGCTTGGCCCTCCCAGTCTGCCCATTTCCCTACCTAATGGATAAGCTGCAGATCCTAGTTAACCAGCAGCCTACTTTTTCCTACCTCCACCCCCTAGAATTGCCTTATGACTGTCCCATGCATGCTTGAATTCCATCACTGTTTTGACTCCACAACCTCCTCCGGAAGGCGTTCCATGCATCCACAACCCTCTCCGTGAAAAATACTTCCTTAAATTACCTCTGAACCGCCCCTTCTATCTTCAAATTGTGCCCCTTGTTCTTGCCCACCTCTTTTGAAAGATGCTACCTCTTAGACTTTGTTGATTCCCTTGAGATACTTGAAAGTTTCTATCATGTCCCCCCTCTCCCTCCTTTCCTCGAGGCTATACATATTCAGTTCCTTAAGTCTCTCTTCATATGTCTTCTGGTGCAGACCCTGCACCATTTTAGTTGCCCTCCTCTGGACAGCCTCCATCCTGTCTATGTCCTTGCGGAGATTCGGTCTCCAGAACTGCATGCAGTACTCAGATGGGGTCTCACCAACTGTCTGTACAAAGGGATAAGAAATTCCTGTTTTCTACGGTGATGCCTCTCCCTATGCATCCCAGTATCCCCCCAGCCCTCCTTGCTGCCCTCTCACATTGCTTGCCCACCTTTAGGTCATCTGATATGACTACCCCCAGGTCCCTTTCCATTTTGTTGTTGTTAGTATCTCACCCCCCATTGTGTACTCTTCCCCTGGGTTTTTGTTTCCCAGGTGCATTGCCTTATACTTCTTAGCATTGAATCTAAGCTGCCATACATTTAACCTGATCCCAGAATCTTAGACACAATAGGAGTTTGGGGGTGATCCATTGGAGATGGTTACCCCTAACCCTGGAGCACCACAGCAGGGCATATTTGTTACAAATCTCTAGAAATTTATCATGAAATAGTCATAAGCATCATCTATTGAGTTCGACGATGATATAGGATCCCAGTTTGTGTTGTCCAGGTCATGGAGGAGGGGAGTGAGGTTCAGCCGTTTATACAAATGAAATTATAGAGTTTTCCAGACTTCCAGTGACACAAGCCTAAGACATGGCGGCCTGAGGGGAGAGCTCTGCTGGGACAGCTACAATGATACCTCCTTCAACAGTGCTGAATTCATTTCTAAGCTTCAGTTTGGTGTTAAGGAGGTTCTTACTGTCTAGGCAGATGGTGGCAGTTTAGAAATTGACAGTACTTGCAAGAGAAAACTACAAATTTGTCCCCTGAGCAATACTGGCCTGGTTTAGAAATGGAACATTCTGGCAATATCGAGCAGCCAAAAAATGCAATTTTATTGAAAGAAAAGCAGTTATTTCAGGATCAGACCTGAACACTCTGTCAGCACTTCAGTCTTACATCAAGCAAGTAGAAGAGCGAACTAATTCTTTGGAGCAACAGGTATCGGACACAGATGGTCGGGTGGACCGATTAGAGCATTTATTCACCCAACTCCTGCAGGACTTGCAGCAACAAAATGAGAAGTGTGATGATTTAGTAAATAGATCAAGACAGAAATAATCTTTATCATTATGGCGTACCGGAGGGCATAGAGAAAATGGGAAAGTTTTGGTTTCCTCCAAGACTTCTTTTCCATGATTCTGGCTGTATCTGCTTTGATGCCTTTCCCCTTTGAACAGGCTCACCGTGCTCTTACTGCCCCAGCTCATTGTCCTGGAGAACTCCCATGATCAATTATTTTCCACTTCTACAACTAGGAGGTCAAACAGGCAATACTTGTCAGAGCTTGACAAAGCAGTCAGTTGATGTATAAAGGGCATCACATTCATATGGACAATAACTATTCCCTGATTATTCAGTGCCGACTGAGAGCATATGCCCAATTGTCACAGGGTGACTCCTGTGATGAGTAGGGGCCCTGATATTCTTACAAATACATCCCCCCAGGAAATGAAAGAGAATAGAATGCTTATGTGAAGGTAAAAGAAATGGCATTGAATGCCTATACAGAGGCCTGTATCTTTAAATACTGCTGTATAGCAGGTAAAAGGCTACATATGCAGTGTACAGGACAGGAACAGCAATTTGGTTAATTCAGTAACCCTGTCTCTGCTATTGTAGTTCCTGTGGCTTTTAGTAAACAGAAAGCAAGACATGGAGCAGGACTTGAGGGTACCAAGAGTATACCATAAGTCTACGGCATGTTATGTTCCTTTATATAGGCTGACAAATGTGTAACAGATCCCAGGAAATCAGATTGTATTATTTTAGTTGTCAGTCCTCTGCTGTTGATATTTTGGATATACTACATGCCTAGATAGGTACACACTATATTGTGGGGCTGTATAAAATGTGTAAAGTTTTTTTGATGATGCTGGATCACCTGACTCAGGTAGGCAGTGCTTAAGGCACTACCTGAGCAGGTAACAGAGAGGAGGGTCAGTTCTTCCTGACCAAAGGCAGGGAAAGGACAAGGAGAGGTCCTGTACTGCAAAACGTATTTCTTTTGCTTTTGCTGTTGTTGCTGTTTTAGCTAAAGTAACAACAATCTTCTGATTTCTGTGATATCTTGAATCCTGAAATAAAATGACAAATGTCATCTGGCATTTTTTATGCACTAGATTTTGTTGTCTGCCTGCATTTGTCTCCTGAAGTTCGACCCTACGACAGTTGGTGTCAGAACTGGGATGTCCTGGCTGAGTGTCTAAGGGGTCCTGGGAGAGCTCAGTCACAGGTGCTAGACCTAGCACTTCAGTAGAGATGTAGATACAGTGCATGGCACCAGTGAAGATGAGGAAGTGTAGTAACGGTGGCCTGGGCAAGGCACCGCCAGACCAGATGGTGGACCAGAGGAGCTTGATGCAATGGCTGCATGATGACCACTGCATCAACGCTGAGTGTCATTGGAAAGAGGCCAAGTGGAGATACCTCGAGCTGAAGATCCAGATGGGAAAGGTCAGGGATATATCCACGAAGAAAGTGCCTGAGATGCTAGAATCAGAGGAAGCTCTTTTGGAATGTTTACATTCAGAGATTTCTATCCTGCCCATGTTTCCAGGAATGTATTGGCTTGAGGACAATGGAACTGTAACAACAATGAAGTCCCCAGGTAGGACTGTTCTTATGAATCAAGGGGTGAAGAGAGAGACTTCAAGCAAGAAAGAAGAGGCTGTAAATGCTGAAGGGACTTGTGTACCAATGGGAATTTGTAAACCTGAATGTAACCTTGAAAGTAATGATCTTAATTTTGCATGGGGAAAGTTACAGGTGGGTGACCCAGGTGTGGTCCACTTGACCACATCTTTAACAGATCAAGAAGAGGGTAGAGGTGAAAGTCGTCAAAAGGTAAAACCCTTGTGGTGGGTGGAACAAAGACAGGTACCCTATATTATGTGAAGCCCCACCCCCAGACTAAGAGATAGGCAAGTGGTGTTCTGAAGGGATGAGCGATGGACTCCATTGCCCTCAACTAATTGAAAGGGAGTCAGGTTCAGATCCCAGAATCTGTAATGGCTGAGATGGGCACCTCGCGGCATCCAGTGCAGTAATGTAAATGATCCCAGAGAAGCTGGCGGGAGCCTCTGGGAGAGTTCTTTTTTGTTTGTAAAGGGCAGGGTACCCTGTAATGGGTTCACCCCAAGACAGGGGCCTGAACCCTGGAAAGCCTCACAGTTCCAGTGGTGCCACGTAAGCTCTCGCTGGCCATTGAAAATCCGGCGGAGATGGTGTAAGTCTCGCGCCAGACCATGCCCATGTCCACAGCAGGTCTCCAAGGTGAACAGCCTCTGACATGGTGGAGAAGGGTTCCATGTGAGCAGCAGCTGAACATGGGTCAGTCGGTCCTAAGATATAGGTGATAGGGTGTCAGTAGGAGACTAACGGAGGTAAGAGCATGACCTCCTGGTGTTGTGTGCTCACACCAGCCATCTTGGCAAGGCAGAAGCGAAGCCTTGGAGTCTGCTAAGACAAAGCAGTGTACTTTTATAGTTTTTCTTTATTTTTTTTGAGTGAATTGCCTAACTCATTTTTCTTATTTTTGTAAATATTATTGCATTTATGGAGAAATAAAATGATAAATGCCTTCTGGCATTTTTTATGCACTGAAATCTAAGCCTGCCTTGGTTTTGTTATCCTAATTTTCCACACCTGCCCACATCAATATTCAAAGTACTGCAGGGAAATAATTTGAAGTTACTACCCCGTATCCGCATGGTTAAAAATTTTTTTCAAGGATGGCCCCACATTTTTGATTATCTGCACTCTGCATTGTTAGTTCTGTAGGAATGGCAACTGCTTTTGCAAGACAAGATGGAGGTAGAAGAGGTGTGTTAAAAGCAAGTCCTTCAGAAAGAGCTGTGGTCCAAAGTATCGCTGGAGGGTAAAAAGAAAAAGAAAGAAAAACATTGGAGGAGATTTATTCCCTGTTGCAGACTTTTTGAAGGGAGACAGTTGATTGGATACTTACATGTCTTGCATCTGTTGCAACAATTTATTTGCCCCAGATATAGTTTGAAGGGTTGGGATTTAGGAAATCATGCTCCGAATTATCACTATTTTGCCTTCACTTATAACAATGTTGACTTGGACTAGCCATGGGCTGATCTTCTCAGATGCCAACTTAGAGAATGCTGGGACTTGTTTTGCATTCTGCAGCTCAATTTCAAATGTGAGAGCTGAGACTTGCTTTGTTAAAAATCCTTTTGTGCAGTAGGAGGATCAACTGAAACAGTAACAGGCTAGCCTGGTAAAGTATTCTGTAACCTGGGTCTGTTCTGTTTGTTACTAAACAGACCTATGTGAGTGTATTGTTATTCTCGCACTATGGTGCGGCATAGGATTATTCACTTGTGGTTTGCCGGCATCTGAATTCCATATCAGACGGGAGCATCTGGTAATTTTTGGTTTCCCTCTTTGAATCAAGAATTTGGCTTCAATCTATGACTGTGAATGACTACAACTTTAAACTAATCT
Source organism: Neoceratodus forsteri (assembly GCA_016271365.2). Taxonomy (NCBI): domain Eukaryota; kingdom Metazoa; phylum Chordata; order Ceratodontiformes; family Ceratodontidae; genus Neoceratodus; species Neoceratodus forsteri. The sequence goes on from CM057455.1 coordinate 81,859,609, forward strand.
GTTCTTTCAAATTAAGGTGACTCTTTTTAAGAAGCAGCATTATTGATCGAACTGGCATTTTCCACTGGCACTAGTCTGCTTTGAGTGGGAGCTCTTGTGGACTTTGCATGGTGTCTGACAATACTCTGATGTTTTATATGATATTAATTTGTATCAGTATTTCTTTTGCTTGGATGACAGAGGGGTTCCCAGCAGATGCTCTTCAAGGGTTTGAATTGGGATACAGTATTGTTTTTAGTTACGCCACTATAGCCCTGCAGGAATGGCAACTGCTTTCGCAAGACACGATGGAGGTAGAAGAGGTGCATGAAAAGCGAGCTTTTCAGAAAAAGCTGTGGTCCAAAGTATTGCTGGAGAGGAAATAATTTGAAGACTTAGTTTAATGTTAATTTACAACAGTGCAACATTGCATATGAGTCAGTATTGTGTTTGCCTGTTAACAGTTATCAGGCTGATTGGCCCCAGTTAGTCTTTGGTCAGAAACCCTTGCCTTGAAAAGCGAAAATAGTTATAAATAGTGGAATTGCTTTTTTTTCAGAATTGCACTGCAGATGTTTCTCACATTATGTTTATTTTTTAAATTCACCAGAATACTTGGGGTCACTAATGGGGGTTCACCAGGATGATACAGTTAAGATGATTATGGATATAGCCCAACTTTTAGGTGGCTTTTGCAATCTTTAGTTCATTAGTCCAGATAAGGGGCAAGTTTTATTTCATAGTATTGTAGGATAGAGACTGTACTGCAGGTCCTGTGGGGCAACCTCTTTACTGTGCAGACAATCAATTTGTGATGTTGGAGTAAAATGTTATTATAATTTGGTCTACACATATTTATTTTTAGAGGTTATGGCATTATTGATCTATTTTTCCACAGTTATTTTAAAAGTAAGGCTCAGTCACGTCTGCCTGTTCTACCAAGAGAGGGGGAAGCATTGATTGGGACTGGGATGTAGAAAAGGTGACTAAAATTGAAGAAGTTCTCTAGCCTCACTCATTAATCATAACTGTTAACTCTGCTCAGTGAGTTATTTAATTAAGCACATGGTAATTTTTGTTTTTTTATGAAAAGACCCCTCTTATATCAGACCACCTAAGGTCAGTCAGCTAGACTGCCCTGTCTTGTGCTATATGTTAGGTTTGGTATCATGTTATATGAGCTAATATTATTGAGTGCATCAACATGAGCGACTCAATAATACTGCTCACACTGACAGTGAGAGGTGAAAAACATAGAAATATCCGGTACAGCAAGTATAGCAGGGAGCTACACTTGCTACTAGAGGATATAGAATGCAGTGTGGCCAACCCTTGCCGAGCTTGCTGTTTAGTGTAGTGGTGTAAACTGCCACTTGTGATGCCAGCAGAACCAGGTTAGGGTCTGATGCCAGCAGAACCAGGTTACAGTCTGGTTTCAGAAGAAATAATTTTATTTTTTTAAATAACTTTCCTCTGGGTCCACATCCCGTGTGGAGTTGATTATTTTAAGTTTGAGGGGTTCGGAGGGCATGAGGGCTGTAGCTCCCACATAAAAAGACTTATTTTGCTTGTTGCATCGATTGAATGTAGTGACCATCACTATTTGTGATGGTCATTACACTTTCAGTCACCCTTTTGATGATGGGCTGTGTTTTTGTCAATGTATGTGATCGGCAGTTTTTCAGACTCACCCTCATCACATAAAACTGTTAGGTTTTATTTAATTTCTGGTCCCATTTCTCCCTCTTGCTTACAATGGCTGTTGTTATGTATTGTGTCCTGCTGTTATTTGGGGGTTTTGGTACCTCTTTGGTTCCCTGGTTTTACCAGCTTAATACCCATACAGTGTCAGAATACAACAGGGTACTGTGTAGGAGCCATGGAATTATATTGCCTCCCTTGTTTGGAATCCAGATTTTATTATCAGGTCACTTTTTCATAAGACCTGGTTTATTGTGATAATTCTGACTTTAGCAGGAGTGGGTAATTGTATGTGTAGTATAGGTAGGTTATTTATAGTAAGTGTTTTAATTGGGAGAGCTTATAGGTTAATGTTTAAATGTTGTCTGTTTTACTCTTTACTCAACATGATAGGAGTCCATTATATATATTTAATTTTAGCTGATAATATTGTTCCAGTTGACTGTTTTGAGTTTAGCAATTTTTTGCAGTTAGCGCTAATCAATCTAGTTCATCAGAATCAGGGTTCTGTTTTCTGAATGGTGTTTGTGATTTAAATATTACTTTTGGGTTATCTAGCCTTAGATTAGTGTTTGAATGTATAATTTTATAGATTACTAGAGAAAAACAAGTGTTTCAATTATTATTGTATTTTCTTGCTAGTTACATGTCCCCTAAGACAGGCATTTTTACTTCACACAATCAGACTGCTATGTGTTGTTTTAGGTGTTTGGCTGCTAATTCATTTGTACAGCCAACAAGACTTTCCTCTAAGTCTTTGTAAGGAATTTGAGTTTGCTGTATCTCTAGACTTTAACTTTTACAGAATCTACATGTATTTTTTCCTTACTGAGCTTATTGTTTGAATCAGTTTATTAGAAGCCTCTTTGGCTTTACCTTTAGAAGTGTTGATTGTCATTTTGAATTTAATGTTTATTATGGAAAACTCATATATTATTATAGAGTATAACCTGTGGATCTTTGAGGAACAGTGGTGGTGGACCAGTTTTCTAGGGCTGCTGGGGGGGGCTCTCTTGTTTTATCAATATACAATATAAGGACTGTGGGTATAATCATGTACCAGGCACACTCCATGTAGGCAGGGTAGTTTTAAACTCTTTTAGTGTTTCACAGTTACTGAGATGGCACCTCTTAGCACTCATACTCTAATAGTCCTATCTTTTAATGTAAATGTGGTTATAAATCCAATTAAATGGTACTGGCTTCTCCACTATGCTTGCCAGCAGAAGGTGGACCTGATATTTTTCTAGGAGATGCACCTTTCCCCTTTGAAGCATGGCAAGTTCTCTAAATTGGGATTTGCAGAAGTTTTCCATTACTCCTCCCTAAAGGGGAGACAAAGAGAGATTTTGACTCTAGTTAGGAGGGGGGTGCCAGTGGAAGTATCTGATATAGTTTCTGATTCAGAAGGTAGATATGAAATTGTGAATGGCCTGTTGTATAGTGAAGAGGTGACTCTTGTTAACACCTATTTTCCCCCAAATTCTACAAAGGGGGTGTTTCTTAAGTTTTTTTCTCACCTTACATTACATTTAGAAGGAAGGATAATTTGAGGTGGAGACTTGAATGTGATATTCAGTCCCTCGCTAGATGCCTCTAATCTTAAACGTTATCAGCACACTGCCTTAATTAAATCTCTAAATCATACTTTGAAACATTTGGCGTTGGAAGATAGATGGAGGTGTCTTTATCCCAAGGACAGACTATATACCCGCTACTCAACTAGACATGGTAGCTCAGCGAGGCTTGACTATTTTTTCACCACCATTGAGCATTTGGGAGATGTGCAGTGAATTGAATTGTGCCCCATACTTCTCTCAGATAACGCACCAATTTTGTTTAGCATAGGACAAATTAAAGAACCAAGTAATACATTTAAGTGTTTGTATTTGGCTTATTTAAAAGACTAAGCCCTATGTCAATGGATAATAGAACAGACTCTGATCTTTTTGGAGTTTAATGATATGAGAGAGGTTGCTGATAGTATCATGTGGGAAGTTTTGAAGGCATCCATTCATGGGACTTTGATAACTCGTGCTTTAGTGAAGTAGATGAACTGGAGGAAGAAAATGACTGAACTGTATCGAGAAGTACAATCTCTGCAAACCAGTCTGGCTAAGGGTGATGAGTCTGTTCAAAGTAAATTGTTGGAAGCCAAGGCTGAGTTGCAGAAATATATTGCACAAAAAAAACTAAACATGCATTGTGTTTCTTTTGGCAAATGATGCAGTTAGGGGGACCTAAGGGAGCTAGGTATCTAACGCATTGCCTAATGGCCCAAAGGGTGGCAGTTATTGTTTTTAAACTCTGAGATCTATTAACAGGCAGTACCACATATAATACGGGTGATATTCTAAAAATATTTTGGGAGTTCTACCAATTGTTATATACTTCAGAGTCAGAAGTGCCTTCCTAGGAGATGATTTGGCAATATCTGACCCAAGCTAAACTACCCCGGCTATCAGAACAACAATCGTCTTTTTTGCTCTCTCTCATCACATATACTAAGTTGACTGCAGTGAATCAATGTTCAAAAGCTTGGAAAAGTCCAGGAACTTATCGATTTCCTCTGGACTTTTATAAATTAAAGGATTTGCAACAGGCATTGTGTCCCATTTTATTGAGAGCTATGGGGGGGGTCAGGAAAGAGAGTCTCCTCCTCCTCCTTCTTGGAACAGTGTGATTATTGTTGACCTTTTAAAACTGGGTAAGGATCCTGTTGGGCCAGAATCCTATCTACCTATTTCAACGATGAATACCAACTATAAATTTTTTATGGCTGTTTTTGCAAACAGACTGGAAGGCCTTGTCCCTGGTTGACCAGGACCAGACAGGGTTTGTCTGTGGTTGTCAGGTGTTTGACAATATGTGGTGCACCTTTTTATTACTGGATTATGAGCATGAGCAATAGCTTCCTCTGGTCCTGATCAGTCTGGATGCAGAGAAGGCCTTAGATAGGGTCTCATGGTCATTTCTTTGGTCAGTTCTCCAGGCATTTGGATTCCCATCAGATTTTATCACTATGCTTTGACATATTTACTCTTCCTCCATGGCATATGTTCAGGTGAATGTATCCTTCATGGCTCCGTTTCTCCTAGCTCAAGGTACATGTCAGGGATGTCCCTTGTCTCCCTTTTATTTGCCTTATATGTTGAGCCTTTAGCATCCCATATTCATGTTTCTAAACAAGTAGAGAGTATTCCAATAGGTGGGAGGGATTATAAGGTAACATTAGTTGCAGATGCTATTTTACTGACCCTGACAAACTCCACTTCTTCTTTAAAGGCAGTTTGGAAGATCTTGGAAGAATTTTACATTTTAGCTGGTTTTGATTAAATAAATCAAAAACTGAGGTAATACCCTATAGATATATGCTGCCTGATGAAATACGTATTATATGTCATATAAGATGGAACGGAAACTATATTTAGTATTTGGGAGTGGGCTTAACAACATTTTCAGACCATGTTGAGATATTGAATTTTGATCCCCTCACCCAGGAGGTTAATGATGATCTAATGTTATGATTAATGCTTCCCTGATCTTTTCTGAGAAGGGTGAAGGTGATTCGCATAGTAGTCTTACCCAAAATTCTTTTTTACTTGCAAACACTCCCTGTTTTTCTAATGGAGGCAATCTTTCAAGAGTGGCAAAAATCCATTTTACATTTTGCTTGGCGGGGTGGATGGCCTAGGATGACAGCAATGGTTCTTTATTTGTCCCCAGTGCAAGGTGGGATTGGGCTTCCAAACCTAGACTGGTAAAGTATGCTAAAGCTGCGTTCTTGTGTATTTTACGTTATTGGACTAATCCAGAATATTTGGCACATTGGCAAGATACAGAATTCATTTTGAATGATAGGCGCAATGTAGGCTAAATTCTACATGCAGCGTCTATTCCACAAATCCCCCTTGCCTGTTTTTATAACTATACTAGAGTGGTAATGAAGGTTTGGTAGTGGTATCAGAATTCTCCTTCTCAAGAACAATGTCTACTGATAATAGCACTGGCCTGAGATGGAGCAACCACTCTATTCTATAAAGCAGAGGCATTTCTTAGACGGTGTCCCCACCTGGGGCTGGAGTATTATTTTCAACTTTTTGACTCAAAGGTTCATTTTTCCTTTGGGGAGATACATGCATGATATGGGTTGGGGAAGGCAAAACATTTTAGGTTTTTGCAGTTAGTCTCTTATTTGCAAACTATACCCTACCTTCAATGCCTTCTGGATGTTCTGGGTGCTCCACGGACTCAGATTATAATAGCGGCACAAAAAGGTGAGGTGTTTAGCCATTTGATTGGGAAATGGTACGCAGATATACAAGCTTCTAAATCAGAGATTTTTGAAACTATATTCTGTAGACAGAAGCAGGCATTGGAGGAAGTGTGCACATGGGAGAAATGGTCCCAATCAGCATTAATAAGTTATCAGGTATTGTCCTCACCTCAATAAAGGAATCTTCCTGGAAATGCAGGTCATAGTTTTTTCTGACACTGGTGTGGGTGGTTAAATATAGAAGCTTACAACAGGCGAGCTGCTGGAGGGCATGTGGAGAATTGCAAGCCGATCAGAAGCACTTCTTTTAGAGTTGTTCAAGGTTGGAATCATACTGGTAACTGGTCCAGAGGGATCTGCAAAGAATGTTTATAGGGCAATTAACTTTGACTTCCAAGCTGGTATTGGTTCCCCCTGATATTCCCAAGCTTTCTAGACATCAGGTAAGATTGTTATTGCTCCTAATCCTGTGTGTGAAAAAGGCTTTAACCAAATTCTAGTTACAGTTCTTGTACCAACCCAAGACAAGCGGTATGAGGTCATAAATTTTGTTTATGGAGTGGAGAAAACGTATTATAAGTTTACAGCTAAGGAAATTTTATGTTTGGAGTCCTAGAGGTCTTGGGTTAATTTCCAAATGGAGGTTAATTCCACCTTTGTCCTATAAAGATTTTGAGTATTAATATTCTTATAAACCTGGAGTGTTGCTTGGTCTATTTTGCACAATTAGAATAGAATGTTATCTTACCTACAAGTATGGTGATTTAGCAATCAGCCCTCCATATTATATGAAATTGGTATATATTCTTTGTATTCTATTTATTTATAATTCCCTTTGATAAGAATCAGACTGTCTTTTTAGAGTATAAGCTTTTAAGTACTTGAATGCATTGTATTTTTCTTTCTATATTAATTATGTTTTATTTTTTATATCTGGTGCTAGACATTTGTTAATTTTCATATGTCATCTTGTTTGCACAATAAAGTATGATTATACAAAAAAAAGAAATTGTGAAGCTTTCAGTGGGGCCTTAATCCTGTGAATTTAGAGGACCAGAAAGGTCATATGATGGTTACTCAGGGCATCTGGTAGAATGCCAGATTTGATAACCCTGTGGGAGTGGGAAGTGAGGGCCCAGTCAATCAAGGAATGGTTACAGGTTTTGAGGTTCATGTAGGTTGGCTCTAGAATGAGTTGCGATAAGTTATGGGCATTGACATTGGTACGTGCTTTATTAAGGGAGGGAGATAACCAGTTATGGTTGAAGTCACCCATTCTGTATGTTTCACCTGAAGAGGTGTGGGAAGCTATGCTGCTAATGAGATCAGTGTTAACAGAGGAGGGGAGACCAGGATGCCAATAGGCACTAGCAACATAAATAGAATAACATTTATCACCCTAGGCAACAGTTAGCCATCAGATAATATCAAAGCTGATAACATTTTTGATTTTCCTCAAAGTACAGTAAACTTGAGTTAGGTGGCATTTCCCCAATTTATGCACTTTTTATTTGCTTTTGCCTTCCCAGAGATTACTGTACCACCTCTACAGGGTGGAGGTGTAGGTAACCAGAGCTGATCCTGCAATGAATCATGTTTCATACTCTGGGAATCCTAGGGATATTAGCTAATGCCTAACCATAGCCTATGATGATAAGTTTTACTCTTTGTACAATTAGAAGACTATTTGATGTACTTTATACCTATGTCTGATAATGTTACCTATAACTGAAATAACAAGTGTGTGTATGACTATTAACTATAAATGTATTTAGGAGCAACATAAAGTATTGGACTGATACAATTCATGACTAAGAGTGTGTTGCTTAAGATGTGTTCCCATAGTGCATGACAGTTTTTGAAGAAATCCAAATGTTTGCTCACTCTGAAGTAATGTTAAAGAGTTGTTTGTACATTGTGTAATTAATATGCAAATGGCTTTGTTTACTTTTTATGTATCCTTTTCTGTGTTATAAATGTTCATATTGCAGAATAAGGGGTGCTAGCTGCACATTCGAGCAGACTTGATAGACCTCTAGGCCTTTATTTGCCGGCAAATTTTGTACGTTCGTATATATTTTCATTTTTGTATAACAAGTATGTATCATAATTTTTTTTTCTGCTTGAATGAATAAAGCTGAAGTAACGTATGAATTCCTTCTTATCTGTCTGTTTGAACTCAGGAAGAGTTCATTGATGTCCACTCTTTAATCCATACAGGTACCTATACAGTATGTCTCAGTCATGTCACCCCTTTCCCTTCTCTTCTTAATGGCGTACATGGTAAACTTCTGTAGTTTCTCTTCATATGCTATTGTCCTGAGACTGTGGATCATCTTAGTTGCCCTCCACTGTGCTGCCTGCACTTTGTTGCAGTCTTTCCTCATGTATGGGCTCCTGTACCTTTATGCAGTATTCCAGATGTGGATGCACCAGTGACCTGAACAGTGGGAGGATCTCCTCATGAGTTCTACAGCTTATCCCCTTCCTCTGCATCCCAGCATTCTATTTGCTTATGTGTGGGCTCCAGTACCTTACGCAGTATTCCAGGTGTGGATGCACCAGTGACCTGTACAGTGGGAGGATCACCTTCTGGCTTCTACTGCTTATTCCCCTTCCTCTGAATCTCAGAATTCTCTTTGTTTTCATCATGTGTGGGCTCCAGTACCTTGTGCAGTATTCCAGGTGTGGATGCACCAGTGACCAGAACAGTGGGAGGATCCCCTCCTGGCTTCTACAGCTTATCCCCTTCCTCTGCATCCCAGCATTCTCTTTGCTTTGCTTATTTGTGAGCTCCAGTACATTGCACAGTATTCCAGATGTGGATGAACCAGTGATCTGTACGGTGGGGGGAACACTACCTGGCTTCTACCTCTTATCCCCCTCCCTCTGCATCCCAGCATTCTCTTTAATTTGCTTATGTGTGGGCTCCAGTACCTTGTGCAGTATTCCAAGTGTGGATGCATCAGTGACCTGTACTGTGAGAGGATCTCCTCATGAGTTCTATTGCTTATCCCCCTTCCTGTGCATGTCCCCCTCCCTATGCTTATTCCTCAATAGTGGGAAGATTATGGAATCACTACTTAAAGAAAGTATTATGGAACATCTTGAATTCTGTGGAGCACAGGATCTGAAACAGCATAGATTCTCAGCTTGAAGGTGATGCCAAACAAATCTAATTGATTTCTTTGACTGGGTAACTACAGCAGTGGACCAGTGGGGAGCTGTGGATGTGGATTACCTGGATTTCAGTAAGACCTTCAATTCCATGCAACATAGAAGACTGGTGAACAAGCTGAGAAACCTGGGAGAGGGTTGCAAGGTGGTAAACTGGGTTAGGAACTGGCTGAGTGATAAAAGACAGAGATGGTGGTAAATGGAGCTTAATCTGAGCAAAGGAGGGTGACCAGTGGGGCACCACAGGGATAAGTCCTGGGACCAGTCCTGTTGATGTCTTCACAGGTGATAATGCAGAGGGGCTGGAAGGAGAGGTGTGCCTCTTTGTGGGTGACATTAAGCTCTGCAATGGGGGATATGCTGGGAGGGGTGGAAAAAATCAGGAAGGATCTGGGTAAACTGGAGGAATGGTGTAGAGTATGGCATCTGAGATTCAATGTGAAAAAGTGCAAAATCATGCATTTGGGGTGCAAGAACCCCAGGAGGCAGTACAGAGCAGTAGTTTAAGACTCTGAGCTACTAACCTGGAAACATGGGTTTGAATCCCACAGCCCCCATTTGCATACTGTGTGACCCTGAGAAAGTCACTTAACTTCCTTGAGCTCTCAGGTTGCACCTGTAAACAAGCTTTCAGCTTAGTGTATCTCTCCTGGTAAAAGAAAAATGAACCCAGAGGAGTATTACATGATGGGGGAGGGATACTGATGGTTACCAAACAGGAAAGGGATTTGGCTTTAATCATATCTGATGGCCTAAAGGTGGCCAAACAATGTGACAATACTGTGGGTAGAACCAGTGGGGTTGCGGGGCTGGATATGGAGAGGTATCACCAACAGAAGAAAGGAGGTAGTGATGATGCCACTGTAGAGATCATTGGTGAGGCCTCATTTGAAATTCTGTGTCCAGTTCTGGAGGCCACATCTTCATAAGGACATAGACAGGGTGCAGGCAATTCAAAGAATTGCAATAAAGATGGTGCAGTGCCTGCACCAAAATTAACATGAGGAGAAACTGGGAGACCTCAATATGTATATCCTGGAGAAGAGGGGAGATATGATAGAAACCTACAATATCTAAAAGACATAAAAAGGGTACCAGAGGCTAGTAACTTTCAGAAAAGGAGATGTTCAGGAATGAGGAGGCATGACATGTGGTTGGAAGGGGGTAGACTAAGGGATAGCCTGAGGAAATATTACTTCACAGAAAGAGTGCCGGGTGCATGGAATAAACTCACAGTGAAGATGGTGGGGGCAAACACGGGGTGGGGGATTTAAACATGCATGGGAAAGGCATAGGTGAACCCTAGCAATAGGAGTGAGGAGATGAAGCTGGAGATCAAGTAGAGTCTGAAGCTTTTACAGTAGGCAGGGAAAATGGGCAGACTGGATAGGGCAAGCAGTCCTATCTGCAGTCACGTTCTATGTTTCTATGCATCCCAACATTCTCTTTGCTTTGATCACCACAATGTGGCAGTGTGCAGGCATTTTTAGGGTCATGTATCATCATCCCTAAATTTTTTTCTTCCATAGTGCTATCCAGGTGCCAACCCTGCCTCCCCCCCACACACACACTTCACATTGCACTGCTGGGTTCCTTTTCCCAATGTACTTTACTTAGCGTTGAAGTTCAGCTGCCATGTTTAAGTTCAGCTGTGTTTTAAAGTCTTAGGAAAATATTCAACTGTCCAGAATGACCCTTCGATATGGGTGATCAGCAACAGTTTTATTCTTGGTGCAATTTTCTGTGAAAATGTATGAAGTTATTGCAGAATTAACGTTTTTCAGAACATGATGCATTTACATATTATATAACACACTTCAGCACATCTGACGTAACCCAGAGCACAGCTTTCACTACATTTCCAGTACTGTGGTGACTGTTACACATAATGCTCAGTCCCATAACTGTCCTTAAATGAGCAATGGCCAATGACAAATGTTCATTTGCTTGTATTTCCTGTGTAGTTGTTAGACGTAGGTACTGCAACAGTGAAAATCAACTGATTAATAACAGTAGTTATATGGGTGAAATTGCCATGACTGGGCAGTGACAAATGTTCATTTGCTTGTATTTCCTGTATAGTTGTTAGACGTAGGTACTGCAACAGTGGAAATTAACAGATTAATAACAATAGTTGTAAGGGTGAAATTGCCATGATTGGGCAATGGAGTTTGCCCTTTAAGGGGCAGACCAAGTTGTCCTGGAGCTCCCCCTTCCTTTACCTGAAAATGGTGTGCTCAGAGGGGGGGAGGGGAAGGGCATGGAGACAGAACAATAGGCAGGAAACAGGAAGGGGAGGGGCTAAAGGAGGTACATAATGGACAGCACAGGAGTGGTTCAGCCACTTTTGCTGGAGTTTTGATCTTTCTAAACTGCAGCACATCAGATTGGCATCGATGGGAGCAGAGGTTTGTGAAAATATTCAGGTAAGAAGCAAACAACTATGGTAGCCAAGGTTAAAGTGAAAGAGGTATATGGTCTAAAAAAAAAAAAAAGCCTGGGTTTTTCAATTAATTTGTTTTAGGGCCAGGTGAAACAGGAATCAGAAAGTAGTAGAAATCCTTTAAAAAAAAAAAGATTTGCTAGTCGATGATAGGTAGCAATGTATGATTGTTTTTTTTATGTAGGAACATTCGCCAGGAGGCAGTATGTGAGAAAGTTAGCCAGTGGGGCTGAGAATCAGGCTGAGGAAAGGCCGTTTAGAAGAGTGAGAGCACCACGTAGTTTGTAGTTTGCTCGGTCGGCAGGGCAGGGGCCCAGATTGTTTGAAGGTTTCATAGCTGAAAAAGGAGAAAACAGGAATTCTTGCTTCAAGCTGTGGTTTTTGTTGTTGGGAGGGCGGGGACAGAGCAATTATGCACATGGTTTTGTTGGCTGGGCAGCGAGGCCTAGTGCATGGGCTGGTAAGGGCCTTGCAGCAGTTGGAAGCAAGCTCTACTTGAGTAGCTTGTAGGTTTTCTCTACAGTTCAGCAAAGCCTGGGATTAGTTTTCTTCATTAACACAAAATTGTTCAGGAACTGGTAACGACTAGGCCTCCTCTGGCCTTAGTATTGTGGAGTGGTGAGAAGTTGCATTTAGTGGGTTGGGGAACAAGTTTGGAACTGTATTGAGCTGGACAGGCTCTGTTTTTAAAAATCCTTGTGGAGCACTCATAGGATTTGGCATTGGGAATTCACTAGAATATGGAGCCCCCCTCGGGGCTGTGGGTACAATGGAGTGTTACTCACTCCTTACAGGAAGCCCAGTGCTCTCATTGGCTCTAAGAGGCTCAAGAGAGGGGGCCCAGTGCTGAGGGAGGACTGAGGTGAGGAATAGCAAGCTTGGGGGAAAAATTCTCTTATAATGCCTCCTGTTTCGAAGGATGAGCAACTCTTTTAGGAGCATTCCACACGCACGCTGCACTGTGTGTTTTTTGCACGTGAACCCCACCCCCTGCAACTTCCTTGAGTCTCCATGTGGAGATTACCCATCTCCCTCATCCCCACCGAGGATACTACTATGCAGTCTTGCTGCCATATATGACTATGCGGTAAGACCCAGATGGCTTGTCTGAGGGGGGGAGTGAAGTGCAAAAAGGGGGGGGGTCTTTTCTCTGCAATATTAGCTCTGTTTTGAGCTAAAGAGAGTGTATTACATTACGGTGGAGGAAAGGAGAGGACCTGAGGTTTCTCAAGATGGGTTTGAGCAGCAGACCTGCAGACCGGGAAGAGGGGCTTGGCCATGTGGCGTGATGTCACATGCCAAGAAGTTTTAAGCAGGAGAGAGAGAGAGAGAACAGGGAAGGGAGGGGTAGGGAGGGCAGGTGTATGGGAGGGAAAAAGGAGAAAGAGGTCCCAAAGGAGGTCAACTGCAGAAAGGGATCATGCATGAGGCCAAATAGGCGAGAGGGTGAGAAGAGCATGGGAGGCCCAGAAGAGGCGAACAGGAGGCCTTAGCGGTGGGGAGGCGGACATATATATATATATATATATATATATATATATATGATAAAATACCTTTTTTCAGGCATCTGGGGTACATAAGGGACATTTTCAGATGCACAATAGTAAGATATATAAAAAAGGGAAAGGAAGAGAAGGGAGGGGCAAAAATTCCTTTGTCGCCTTTCGCACGGTCCTCCACCCTCCCAGTCCCTCACTCTGCTCTAACAATTGGGTCCTCTTCGCTTGCGCCCCTATTCCCCACCTCTCCCTACATTATGCGCTTGATATCTTCTATCTGGTATGCCTACCCTCTCCCTAAAATTTCCCACTACAAAATACACAGTTTTTGGGCTTGGATCCAGCACAAGTTCATTATCCATGACTCCTTGTAGTTCTATGTTCAATGTATATTACCTGTAAATGTGCATTTTTACTATAATAGCAGCTTTTTTTACTGTTTGTACTATTGTAACTTGTCTTTCTGTACTATTACTGTAGAACTGCAGGCCCACCTTGTAAATGAGCTTGCTCAATGGTGCCCACCTGGATAAATAAAGATATTGATTGATTGATTGATTGATTGATTTATTGATTGATGGGAAAAAGTGGGCCTGGCCATGCAAGGGACTACTGGCAGCAGAGGTTAAGAATGAAATTTTGTCAGTTGTCTTCACAGTGTGGCAAAGAAGCAAGAAACATGACACCAAAGAAAAACAGGCCTTTGAAAGAGGATGCCTATAAGGCTATTGTGGAGCTGGCAGAAAAATCCAACAGAATGTGGGGGATGGTAGAAGGGGAGGAACCAGGGAGATCCGGGGAGAAAAGAAAAGCAGGGAAGGGAAAAGGAGGCAGAGGAAAACGGACAGCTGGGAGACCACACAGTCCAAACAGGGTACAGCCACCAATAGTGGTACCTCCCAGAGTGGCTAGTCCAGTACCTCTGCAGCCTGTTGACCCAGTACCATCAGTACCTCCCCAGGACCAGGTTGTGGTTCCCCCAGTGGAGCCCAGACTGGATCCTCTGAGCACAGTGGTTCCTCTACAGCCACTATTAGTGCAACCAGCCCTTCAACCACAAGGGAACATACTAGGGCATCAGGAGGACAGCAGGCAACAAGGAATGCACTAGGCCACAGGTAATGTACCTAGTTCTGTCGGTGAAAGCATCAAAGAGTATATAAGTCAAATTATTTCGGCACTCGAGGCAGGAGGTTTGGGTCAGATGGAGCACTGGCAGAGATTAGATCAGACAAAGAGGGGACAAAGGAAGGGGAAAGAGGAAAAGAGAAGGCGGGAAAAGGAACAAGAGAGATAGGAGCTCCTGGGATAAGAGTAGGAGAACACATCCCACTGGCCACAAAAGAGAAAATATGGAAGGGAGAGTATGTGGATATTTTTGCATTAGTATGCCAGAAAGCGGCAGGAAAATATGAAGAAACAGAGAATATAGGAAAGAGTGAAATGGCAGCAGCGGTAGTTTTGTTAGGAAAAAAGGAGGAGGACTAATTCACAAAAGGGAAGACTTGGGATGGATGGTTTGTAGGTTTCGTCACATTTTTAGCAATAGTACTGGAGAAGAAGCCAGAGTTGGGCATCTGACTCATCACGTACTCCCTGATAATAAGGCAGGCGAAGGCAAAGGGAGGGGTAGGGTGGATATACTATGACGAGATCTTTCGGCAAAGAATGGCGACATATGGGGATGTAAGATGGGACATGAAGCAATTAGATTTCTGGACAGACTATGTAACTGATCAGTCCACACCAGAAGGGGAGATGGAGAGGAAAGGAATGATGCCCCAAAGGTGTTGCTGGGGTTACAATATGGACTGGCTGTCACCTAAATCACACGGCCTCAAATCCCTTTGTAACGAGCTAGGTCTTGGGCAATTAGTCAGTGAACCTACTAGGAACAAAACTCTAAATACTGCCAACAGTTCCATTCTAGATGTGGTACTAACCACCCATCCACACAAAATATCTCATTTGGCAGTGTTTCACAACAACATGAGCGATCATGGAATTGTTGCTTGCATAAGATCTCAAATTAAGGCCCGTCTCATGAACCCATCTTTATAACAAAAGATCCTTTCGCAAATTCAGTGCAGTAAACTTCCTATCTGACCTGAGCATGATCAGATGGCAAGATCTTTACCTAGCCAAAGATGTCAACAAGGCAGCTTGCATCCTTAATGACAAACTCACTACAATAATAAATAAACATGCCCCTTTCATCAAAGTAAGGGTACGGAACAATTCCAATCCCTGGTTCACCTCAGATCTCAAGGCAGCCCTTATAGCTCGAGATAAGCTCTGGGCTAAAGCTAGACATTCCAAAGAATCTTCTGATTGGCAGGCCTTCAGAACAGCCAGGAATAACTGTGTGAAAAAACTTCGCTCTGCTAAAGCTAACTATTATATTTCTATGCTCGAACAAGCTAAAGGTAACCCTCATAAAATATGGAAGACTATCAAAGCTATAGAAGGACAGCCCATGGCCCCCTCTGTCCCAACAAAGATAGTTGCAAGTGGCAAGATTGTGGAAAAAAAGTCCCTAATCCTGGAGGAACTTAATTCCCACTTTGCCACAGCTGGATTAGCTTTTGACTCGTCACCTTATGCTGGTGTTGTGGTGAGCCAGCATACCCCTCCCGCCACATCTAGTCCTGCACCCAGCCCCTTCCAACTGCGTGAGATAACTTATAAAGAAGTAGAAGTAAACAACTATTGGCCTATCTCCATATTGCCTATCCTTTCTAAAGTTCTAGAAAAACTGATCCATATTCAGTTAAAATCTCACTTGGAAACCTTCTCTCTCATTAACCCAGCTCAATCTGGCTTCTGGGCTAATCATAGCACAATCACTGCACTAGCAAAAGTAACCAATGATTGGATCTCTGCTATAGATGCTAAGAAGGTAACTGGTGCAGTCTTTTTGGATCTCAGCAAAGCTTTTGATACTGTTGATCACAAACTATTAGTCAATTGTCTTGCAAAGTTGGGTACCACATGCCATACCACCTAGTGGTTCTCTAGCTACCTAACTGGAAGATTCCAAAAAGTAAAGGTGGAAGGCTTTTTTTCTGCTGCCTTGCCAGTTGCAAGAGGAGTCCCACAAGAATCCATCTTAGTCCCTATCTTGTTTTCTCTGTACATTAATGACTTAGATGCTAACATATCTACATCCAATCTGCACTTTTTTGCAGAAGATACTGTGTTGTATACTTCTGGCTTATCGTTATCTGAAGTCAAGGGAGTGCTTCAAGCGGACTTCGCACAACTTGACCATAATCTAATAAAGGCAAAGCTTCTGCTCAATGCTAAGAAGACTAAAGTGATGATATTCTCCCGCAGTGCTGTCTCAGGCCCCCCCAATACCCTTGCCCAAGACTTCATTGTCACCACGCTAAACGAGCTTCTGGAAGTTGTAACCAAATTTAAATATCTAGGTATCTGGATCGACAATAAATTATCTTTCAGTGACCACGTCGAAGATGTCTCTAGAAGGTTAAATGCAAGGTTAGGTTTCTTCTACAGAAATAGGCCCCTTTTCCCCCTTGAAACTCGAAACAAGCTTGTACAGGCCACTTTTCTCCCCTACTCGACTATGGCGATGTAATCTATTCCTCCACCACTCTTGCAAATCTAAGTAAACTGGACATCCTTTATCACCGTGCGTTATGGTTCATTACCAACTCCCCTTACCGTTCGCACCACTGTGACTTATATGCAGCTGTTGGTTGGACATCCTTACTAGACCTGCTCCATGCTGGGCTATGCACTCTTAAACTGCTCCTGCAGAAATTGCCAAGCTTATCTCTTCCTTATTAGTATCTCACATAGTGCATACTGCTAAGAAAATCTGATTTTATTATGCTTGACATACCAGGGCGCGGACTTCCTTTGGTAAGCGTGCTGTGCATATGCCCTTCCTCCATTTGGAACCAATTACAAACCGTACTGAAACTAACTAGCACAGTTTCAATAAACTTCTACAAATCGCTAAGTTCAGCCAAAATAAAAGACACCTGTAACTGTCATTAAGTCTCTTCCTTTCCCATGTGTGCCATATTTATCCACTGGTAAGGTATAATTGATTTGTCATATTAACTGCTTTCCCTTCCCCTTCTACTCCTGGCTTTATCTTTGCTTACGCTCCACTGCTACTCTATCAAATCACTCCCCATATCAGTTGTAGACTGTTGTTTGTTCTAGCTGCCAAAATACTGTATATGTATTGCACACACCAGTCATCATGTTTCATTTATCAGCATGCAACCTGTAAGTCCTTCCTGTCTCATATCAATGTTTACCACCTGCGGTCACCCTATGTGGTATCCTTGTATGTATATCCAGCCTGTATCATGTAACGTGCATTTCATGTATATACTGTTATTACCTATCTGTGTTTGTACTTTATGTGTTTATGTCACAGGACCTCCTTGTGAATGAGCTTGCTCAATGGAGTTTTCCTGCAATAAACTTGAACTTGCAATAAACTTGAACTTGAACTTGAACTTGAACTTGAACTTGAACAATAGAGCCTTTTGTTCCTGACCACAATGCCGTTTTCGGCATGCATGCTCAAAATGCAGGGGAACACATCCTGCGAACAGATGCAGAATGACATGAGTACAGGGAGCCCAATGGGCAGGGGTGCAAGGAACAGGTCTACAGCTTTTTTGAGAGGGGTTGGGGTATAGGGGCAGGCATGGAATAGTGGGGGGGAGGCAGGGGTCATGCAGGTAGGGGGAGTCAGAATTACTAACCGGAAAGGCCAAAAAATGAACAATGAGGGGGGGCTTTGATGGAGGAGAAGAAAAGAAGGCAGGGGAGTGTTGAGGGGTTCAATTCATGAAGACAGCAGGAACCATAAAATATCGTGTAAAACACCCTGAGGTGCTGTTTTATTGCCAGGTTTGTACAGATGGCATTTTCAGATGTAAACTTTTGTCAGGTTACTACAAAAATACAGAGAGTATGGGCTGGGAGTTTAGCTAGGAGACCTCTCACTAGAACACTGCAGTTGGACCTTACAATGCCCTTTAGAGACCAGGAACTGAACCCATCGCATGGTATGGTCACCCTGCCAATACCCCCTGGGTTTCTGCAAGTTCCTCTGCAGTCTGAGTATCTACCCACTCAGGCCTCTGCAGCTTCTCACCAGTCTGAGTCCTCTCCCTTTGGTAAATTCCAAGTGAGCAGCTTCTAGCATCCAGGTAGCCCAAACCTGACCTTTGGAGGTCCAGACCCAATCCCAGGCCACAGTGATTCCTCCTTGCTTTTAGGCTTTACAGGATTTTCAACCTGAGCTCCACCTTAAGCTTGCCTCACCTTCACCTTTGGGTAACCAGGATCTCAGTACTTCAACACTGCATGTCTCTCTCATGTTTGCCTGCTTCTCTGGCTCCACACTGCTTCTCCCTGAGGTTCCTCTCTGCTCCTCAGCCCATGTAAATCTAAATTGTAGGATACCTGAGCATCCCTCATATACAGCTCAGGTGTCACATGATTTATCAGTCATGTTCTATTAAACAATTAAAGGAATACCAGATTTATAATTCACACAACTGCATTATTTTCAAAGAAACATACAGGATACATATATAGGGGCAATTGTTACACAATGCTAAACCCCTTACAAAAGCATAAATAAGAACATACAAACAAATATCCTTTTTAGAAATTTCATCCCAGTCTAAACTAATCACTTCCTGGCAGAATCAGACCCAAGCCTTCCCTATATACTAATGCAATTAAGGGCCAGCCCTTCCCTAAGGGAACATCTTTCTAAAATGGTTGTAGCTGCTGAGATAGCAGCAGCAGAAACACAGACCCAGGAGCCTCTGAACTCCCAGATTCCAGGTACAAACTATCTTTAAAAAGCATAGATACTTCTAGAGATGAACTCAACCTTTAACTGTTATCCTGCATGTACTTTTATAGTTTATAAACATCTCTTTTTCTGAAGCTATCAAATGTTTCCTTATATCATGTTTTGTTTCACAGAAATATAGTCTCAACTATTTCCTAAAATCAGTAGCAGCCTGTAAACTACAAACTATTTAGCACAGGTATATTTGCCTGGATTTACTGCTCAGCACTTTGTTACACTTGTTTGGGGGGGGGGGGTTACATCCTCCCATTACATAGCCAAACTGCCATGCTGAGAGTTTCTACATCAAGGAGAACTTTATTCATTTGTTAGCTGGCAGATTATGCCCCTTGGACAGCTTCTTTTACTCTTATTTAAAAGCAAACCCTCATGTAATACTTCTTATGGTGATCTCTATATGCCAGCATGCCACATTCTTTGGGGGGGATTTCAAAACATGAACTAGATTGAAGACTACCCTGATAGTGGCCAGCTAGCAAGGCTCAAAGACAAACAAAATATAAAGTACAACAAACTTACATAGAGGAAGGAAACGGTAACTACAACTTTTTTACTACATGCTATACACATCCCTAATTTGGCATCATGGGGTAAACTTTGTTGAAGCTGAGCTGCTTTATCCATCACTACAGTTTTCCAACTGGGGTAGGGTCACCCACTCTATCACAGGGAGCAATTTAAAGAAACAAGAACTCCCATCAGGGTAGAGGCATGGGAAGAATGATTGGAAAGATACCTGCATAGATGAGTGGCAGAGATGATTGGAAAAGGTTTTCTCACAGGTTTTTCTTTGCAGTGTGAGGGCCAGAGGCAAGCAAAGGAGGCAAACAATCTGGGTTCAGTAAAAGGTAGAGAAGAGATTTTAAGACAGAAATTAGAGAAAGAAAAGGCAGCAGGTAGAGTAGAAGGGCCATATGAACCCCCCATTGCAGAATATGAGGATTTCTCCATTGGGTTTGGTCCCAAAAAAATAGCAGGGAGAATACAGGGTGATTCAACACCTATCCTTTCCGGAAGGGGATTTGGTGAATGATGGTATCAGTGAGGAATATAGTAAAGTGACATATGCCACATTAGAAGAAGCAGTCCAGGTCATCCAAGCAACTGCTGATGTGTGGATGGCAAAAACAGATATAGAGTCTTCTTTCAGGTTTCTTCCAATTAGGAGAGAAGACTGGGACCTTTTCGGCTTTAAAATCGGTGGACAGTACTATTTTGACAAAGCCATGCCCATGGGATGTTCCATAGCATGTGCGATATTTGAGGCATTTAGCACCTATCTACAGAGGATATTTCAAGAAAGAATTGGTTACAAAATAGTCATTCACTATTTGGATGACTTCCTTTTAACAGGCAGTGGGAGGAGTGACACAGAGAAAATGTTGGCCAGTTTTCAAGAGCTATGCAGAGAATTAGGGGTTCCTTTGGCACCAGAAAAAACAGAAGGGCCCAGTAAGGTTTTGGAATTCCTAGGTATTGAGATAGACACACTGGGTGAAGTATTTAGGTTGCCAGACAAAAAAGTGTTGAAGCTGAAGGAACTGATTCAAATACCTACAAGTAGAAGAGTACAACTAAAGCAGGTACAACAAATATTGGGAGACCTGAACTTTGAGTGCAGGGCAATTGGACCAGGGAGGGCTTTCACCAAAAGGCTAGCAAGGTCCACAGTGGGAGTCACCAGACCACACCACTGGGTAGACATGTCAAAAGGAGTTAGGGAAGATTTCAGGGTGTGGGAGGAGTTCCTCAGCACCTATAATGGCTGTTCCTTTTGGCAGGAGGACTGGGTTTATAACACAGACCTCGATCTCTACACAGATGCAGCAGGGGGTTTAGGTATGGGGGGCTATTTTAGGGGCAGATGGTTCGTGGAACCTTGGCCTACAGACGGGGTCAGGGACGGGAAAGTAAAAGACATCACAATGTTGGAGATCATGCCCATTTGGGCCTGCACCCTGGTACGGGGGGAAGAGCTGCAGAATCAAAAGGTGACATTTTGGTGTGACAACAAGGCTGTTGTAGCTGTTTTAAACAACAGAGAAGCCAGGTCAGAGACAGTCATGGGGTTCTTGAGACAGTTGGTATTAAGGGCCTTGAAACTGAACATGTCATTCAGGGCTAAACACATAGAGGGGGTACACAATTTCCTGGTTGACAGCCTGTCCCATCAGCAGCTGGATTGTTTCTGGAGGCTGGCACCTACAGCAGAGGAGCGAAAGACACCTATACCAACGAACATCTGTGACATTGGCAAGAGGGAGCAGAACTGTTGTTTCACAGCTCATGGGTACCACGGACTCTGAGGGCCTACGAGGGGGCCTGGCGGGTGTTTCAAACATTCAGGGCAACACACCACATGGAGGTAAGAAGGCCACTTATGGAGGAACAGTTAGGGAAATTCACAGTAGAGCAATGGCAGAAAGGAAGGGCCCATACCATGATGGAGGGTCTATTTAGCAGGGATCAATCTAGTTTGCAGCCTGAAAGGTTGGAAGGACCTGACATAATCAATGTTGATTTGAAGGATGATGCAGGGATGGGGTAGGTTAAAACAAAGAGCTATGGATAGTAGAAGATGAATAGGGGAACAGTGGCTTGCAAAACTAAAAGGGGTTTTACCAGCAATCTGCAGATTGAAAGCCAAGGACCAGCTATTCCACGTGATCTATTTGGTAATGTTTGTGGGGCCATGAGAGTGAACGAGGCTGTGCGACATGGCAGGAAAGATGAAGAAGGGGTATTGGAATGGGAAGTTATAAGCTGGGTGATGAAAGAGAAACAAATCATGAATAAGAGGTCAAAGATGGATCAAAGGGGGCAGTTGAATGGTAACCCTGCAGGCTCTGAAAACTACATTATGCCTTGATATGGCTTTCTGGGCTTACGCCACAGAGCATGGGAATAGGACAGGGAGATTATTTTAACATGGAGATGGAAAGAAAGTCACAAGTTATCAAGTCACTGCCATGCTCAAAAAAGGCATGCAGTTCCTGGGGGAGAATCCAAGCAATTACTAATCCCACTCCCGGCAGATAGGGGCATCTTCACGGTGGGCAGCAGCATGTGAGACGGTGACTAATATGTTGGAGAAGGGGTGCTGGCGGTCTGCCAGTTACAAGAGATACATTCGAGCACTGCAGTATGGCGACTAACGTATCACCTGTGATTGTTTTACAGGTACAGAGCCACAGTGGGGGGGGGGCAAAGAGGTGTGATATGAAAAAGGGAGCTAAGAACATTTATAAGATGTATTTTGTTTAAATCCTATAGGAAGAGGGAAGATCATGGAAGTATGGATCTGCAGCCACTTCTACACTTATTGGGTGGAAAAGAGAGCTTAGAAAAAGGCTGGGGGAAAACAGCTGTACCAGGATGTGAGGAAATGTAGGTTGGTTTTGCATGGCATCTGTGGGATGAGATGGGCACAAATGCTTCCTATCCTTAAAGAAATGAAGGAGCGGTGACCCATTCCAGACCTAATTATTGTACATTTAGGGGGTAACGACATTGAAGATAAGCCATGGGTGGACACATACATGCAGGTGAAAAGGGACTTAGAAAGGATACAGCAGTGGTGGCCAGGGGTATGCCTTACCTAGTCAAATATGATCCCAAGAAGGGTGTGGAGACATGAACACAGTCACAGAGCAGAGTAGATAGGGCCAGGAGAAAGATGAATAGAAGGGTAGGAATACTGATAAGGAAAATGGGAGGACACGTAATACTGTGGGGTGTGGAAGAGTGGGTAGAGGATTTCTACAGGTCAGATGATGTGCATCTGTCAGATCTAGCCATAGATATGTTTAATACAGAGATGATGGGTTTTATAGAAGCATGGAGGAGACATGCAGTAAATGGAAGATAAAAAAAGGGGAGAAGGTAATGGAAGGAGGTCCCCTAAAGGTAGGGGAACAATACCCTAAATTGAGGGGAAAGCCAGTCATCCAGTTCAAAGCTGGAGACTGGCTAATGAGGAAAAAGGAAGGGGGGAGAAAAAGGAATAGGATGAAAAGAAGAAGAAGCTGAAGGAGGAAAAGCGGTCTCGGTTCTCACCGTTACCAAACAGAAAAAGAGAAGAAGAAGGCACCCAGGTTTTCACCTGGGGAAGCGAGAAGAGGAAGAAAGAGGGATGATCAGAGAATGATATACTGTATGGATGCAATAAAATGAAATTGTGAAAGATATAATGATAAAAGATGATGAGATGGAAAATGGAATTATGATATTTAATAAATTGATTGCCAGTCTGAACAAAACAACATACAATGGTCTCTGTCTTTTTGTAAGGGAAAAGGGGGGAATCTGGGACAGTGACAGATGTTCATTTGCTTGTATTTCCAGTGTAGTTGTTAGACGTAGGTACTGCAACAGTGAAAATAACCAATTAATAACAATAGTTATACAGGTGAAATTGCCATGATTGGACAATGACAAATGTTCATTTGCATGTATTTCCTGTGTAATTGTTAGATGTAGGTACTGCAACAGTGAAAATAACCAATTAATAACAATAGTTAAACAGGTGAAATTGCCATGATTGAACAATGACAAATCTTCATTTGCATGTATTTCCTGTGTAATTGTTAGATGTAGGTACTGCAACAGTGAAAATTAACCAATTAATAACAATAGTTATAAGGGTGAAATTGCCATGATTGGACAATGACAAATGTTTATTTGCTTGTATTTCCTGTGTAGTTGTTAGACTTAGGTACTGCAGCAGTGAAAATTAACCAATTAATAACAATGGTTATAAGGGTGAAATTGCCATGACTGGGTAGAGACGAGGTTCACACATAATGTCCATGTTTTCTTGGACTGTGATACTGAATTTTCAAGTTAGTAATTATATAACCTCAGGATACGAACATGACTAGTGTTCTTTATTAATTGC
This sequence comes from Neoceratodus forsteri, assembly GCA_016271365.2. NCBI lineage: Eukaryota > Metazoa > Chordata > Ceratodontiformes > Ceratodontidae > Neoceratodus > Neoceratodus forsteri. The sequence goes on from CM057455.1 coordinate 81,883,459, forward strand.
CACATGAAAAGAGATTCTGAAGAATGACTGCAAAATCAGGTTCTGAAGAGTGGTTTTAAAATGACACCTGCCATGTTTATGAGATGAGGTAAAGAAAAGAAAAGAAAAGAAAAGAAAAGAAAAAACCTTGCACACTAAGGACAGATGACCCAAAGAGCTACAGGATTAGAAAGCTAGCAGCTGATGTGGGTACAGTTGGCCTGAGGGCTTTGAAGCTCAGGGAAGGAAACCATTAGGTCCTGCCAGTCTGGGAATGATGTCATTAGGTTCTGCCACTCTGGCGACCCCTGCGGTGGGCTCAGTTGTTTGCACCTCTGCAGGGGCATAATTGTAGTAGAGGTGAGTGAGGCATAAATAGTATTTCCCAAATACCACAAATAATGCACTATTATTCTTATTAGGGAAAAAATTTAAGAAAAATTACCCAAATAGCCACCCACTCTCTTCTCCAGCCCATCAGTTTAAAGATACAGAACCTCCATTTCCCCACCCACCCTCTTCAACCAAGCACCCATAAGTTAAAGGTTAAAAAATTATCCCATGATGGGCAATCTTCACTACCCATCTTCTTCCATTGATACCCATCATTTCTATTAGTGTTTTGCAGTTTATATCCTGAAAGAAAAAAATGATACCCCCACCCAACAACACCACCACTCAACTCCCAGACTCCTCCACGAGCATCCACATTTCATTATTGTGAACCCTTCCCAGACTCATGAGAAGGTGACTGACACATCCTGCCCTCCTTCATAGCCACCCACCTTCTTGTGAATGAAAGTGCTACCATGCTTCCTCAAATAGTACAACAGCTCATGATTTCTGTAATGTTTGCTTCACTATTCTGTGTGAAACATAGAAACATAGAATTTGACGGCAGATAAGGACCGCTTGGCCCACCTAGTCTGCCCATTTTTCTACCTAACAGATAAGCGGCAGATCCTAGTTAACCAATAGCTTACTTCCTCTTACCCGCCACTAGGACTGCCTTATGCCTGTCCCATGCATTCTTGAAGTTCCCCACTGTTCTCGACTCCACGACCTCCTCAGGGAGGCTGTTCCATGCATCCACAACCCTCTCAGTGAAAAAATACATCCTCACATTACCCCAAGACGTCCCCCCTCTATCTTCAAATTGTGCCACCTTGTTCTTGCACATCTCTTTTTCTGGAAGATGCTACCCTCTTGGACTTTGTTAATTCCCTTGAGGTACTTGAAAGTTTCTATCATGTCCCCTCTCTCCCTTCTTTCCTCAAGAGTATACATATTAAGCTCCTTTAGTCTTTAGGTCGATGTCTTCTGGTGCAGATCCTGCACCATTTGGTTGCCCTCCTCTGGACAGCCTCCACTCTGTCTATGTCTTTGGGGAGATGGGGTCTCCAGAACTGCACACGTACTCAGATGGGGTCTCACCAACTGTCTGTACAGAGGATAACAACTTCCTGTTTTCTACTATTGATGCCTCTTCCTATGCATCCCAGTATCCCCCCAGCCTTCCTTACAGCCTTCTCACATTGCTTGCCCACCTTTAGGTCATCTGATATAATTACCCCAGGTCCCTTTCTATTTTTATTGTTGTCAATATCTCACCCCCCCCCATTGTGTACGCTTCCCCTGGGTTTTTGTTTCCCATGTGCATTACCTTGCACTTCTTTGCACTGAATCTGAGCTGCCGTACTTTTGACCATTCCTCCAACCTTGCCAAGTCCCTTCTCATCCTTTCCACTCCATCTTGTGTATCAACCCTGTTGCAGATCTTTGTGTCATTTGGAAAGAGACATACTTTTCCTTCCAGTTCCTCTGCAATGTCACTTATAAAGACATTAAAAAGGACCGGTCCCAGTACTGAATCCTGTGGTACCCTGCTAGTAACCCTCCTTTCTTCACTGTGTACTCCATTTACTACTGCCCTTTGTGTTCTGTTGTCTAGCCAATTTTTTATCCAGGCTACCACCTTGGGACTCATTCCAAAGCTGGCTATCTTGTGTATTAATCTTTTGTGTGGGACTGTATCAAATGCCTTGCTAAAATCTAGGTAGACCATGTCCACAGCCCCTCCCTGGTCTACTACTTTATTCACCCAGTCAAAGAAATCTATTAGATTCGTCTGACACGACCTTCCCATCGTGAATCCATGCTGCCTTGGGTCCTGTGCCCCACTGGCCTCTAGGTACTCAACAATTCTTTCCTTCAGAAGTGATTCCATCATTTTCCCTGCCACTGAGGTCAAACTAACTGGTCTGTAATTTCCTGCCTCTGTCCTGCTCCCACTTTTATGAAGAGGAATCACATCTGCCCTCCTCCAGTCCTTGGGTACCACCCCATCCTCCCATGATTTGTTAAAGAGAGTAGTCAGTGGTGTCACTAGTTCTACCCTTAGTTCTTTTAGAATTCTTGGTTGAATCCCATCAAGCCCCATTGCTTTGTCCACCTTTCATTTTATTAGTTCTTTCAGAACCCTTTCTTCTGTAAATGGACTGCTATCGACCCCCGTCTTCAGAGTGTTTCTCTTGTTTGGTTTAGGTAACTCCCCCTCCTCTTCCTTTGTGAATACTGAGCAGAAATATTCATTCAGTATCTCTGCTTTTTCACTGTCACCCTCTACCCACATTCCCTTCCCTTTATTAAGCTTCAATATCCCTCCTTTGGTCTTTCTTCGCTCCCTAATGTACCTATAAAAGGTCTTATCCCCCTTCTTAACAGAATTGGCTATCCTTTCCTCGGTTTGGGCCTTTGCTATTCTGACTGCCTTCCCAGCCTCTTTCTGCTTTAACTGATAAAGTTCTCTGTCCTGCTCCTTCTGTGTTTCCTTATATTTTCTGAATGCTGTCCTTTTCTCCTTAACCTTCCCTGCTACCTCTTTTGTGAACCGCAGCATTTTTTTTCCTTTGTTGTGTTTTATTGATTTGCTTTACACAAAGGTTTGTTGTCTCTGTGATGCCTGTTTTGATCACTCCCCGTTGTTCCTCCACCCCTCCTTCTTTCCTGTTTGCTAGTGCTTTTCTGAGGCACTGTCTCATTTTCCCAAAGTCAGCCCTCCTGAGGTCTAATACTTTTGCTTTTGTATGGCTTGATTGTATGGCTGTGTTTATCATGAACCACACTGTTTGGTGGTCGCTTGTTCCCAGATCCTACCCACTTCTAAATCTGAGATTCTTTCTCCATACCCATTTGAAAATACCAGGTCTAAGATTGCTCCCTCCCAAGTGGGTTCCGATACTAGCTGTCTGAGGCACGCCCCCTGTAGGGCATCAAGAATGATCCTGCTCTTGGATGTGCCTGCAGCAAAGGTGCTCCAGTTAACATCTGGCATATTCAGGTCCCCCATCAACAATATCTCCCCTTTTTCTGCCATTCTAAGAAAGCCTTCTATCATTTCCTTGGCATTCCCTCCCCCTGAGATGGGGGTGTGTATAAGACCCCCATACGGATTGTGGTGCCATTTCCTGTCTCCAGGTTGACCCAGAGTGTCTCATCTGCTCCCTGTTTACTCTTTAGTTCTGTTGCTTTGATCCCTTCCTTTACATAGAGAGCTACTCCTCCTCCTCTTTTACCCTCCCTGTCCATCCTGTAGATTGTGTATCCTGGTATGTTGACATCCCAGTCATGGTTCTCTGTGTACCATGTTTCTGTGACTGACACAATATCCAGGCAACCCTCTTCCATCAAGGCCACTATTGTGCATTACATAATGATTTTTGTAATGTTTGCTTCACTGATTTGTGCATGAGGAAATGATTTCTGTAATGTTGGCTTCACTGATCAGTATGCACAAAGGAATCATTTCTGTAATGTTTGCTTCACTGATCTGTGTACATTAGGGAATGATTTATATAATGTTAGCTTCAGTGATCTGTGTGCATCGGGAAACATCTCTGTAATGTTTACCTCACTGATCTTTGTGCATTAGGGAATGACTTCTGTAATGTTGGCTTCACTGATCTGTGTGCTATAGGGAATGGTTTCTATAATGTTGGCTTCAATGAACTGTGAGCACTACGAAATAATTTATGGAATGTTTGCTTCACTGATCTGTGTACATTAGGCAATTATTTCTGCAATGTTCGCTTCTGTGATCTGTGTGCATTGGGAACATATTTCTGTAATGTTTGCATCACTGATCTGTGTGCAGCAGGGAATGAGTTCTTTAATGTTTGCTTCACGAATCTGTGTGCATTAGGAAATGATTCTGAAATGTTGTCATCACAAATCTGCATGCATTAAGGAATGACTTATGTAATGTTGGCTTCTCTGATCTGTGTGCAGTGTGAAATAATTTCTTGAATGTTTGCTTCATTGGTCTGTGTGCATTAGGGATTGATATCTGTAACATTGGCACCACTGATCTGTGTGAATTAAGGAATGATTTCTGTTATGTTGGCTTCAGTAATCTTTGTGTATTGGGGATTGATTTATGTAATGTTTGCTTCACTGATCTGTGTGCATTAGGAAATGATTCCTTTGATGTTTGCTTCAATGATCTGTGTGCATTGGGGAATGATTTTTGTAATGTTTGCTTCACTGATTTGTGTGTAATAGGGGATGTGTATTCCCACCACAGGACTGGGTGCCCTGATATACTCATTGTAACTTGTCATGCCATGAAATGAATGATGATGGAACTTCATGGGCCTGTATCACATTGGTGTACCATTGAGTCAGCCAGCATGCAATGCTCTTATCATGGCTTCAGCCAGTCGAATGCTGCAGAGAACTGCAGGAATACATTGTAAACCAATGGAGATTACTCCTGCCAGTGACGTGCTACAGAATACTGCAGGAATACAACGTAACCCAATAGCCATTTCTCCTGTCAGTGACATGTTGCAGAATACTGTAGGAATACAGTGTAAACCAATGATGATTACTCCTGCCAGTGATATGCTGCAGAATACTGCAGGAATACAAAGTAACCCAATAGCCATTACTCCTGCCAGTGACATGCTGCAAAATATAATGTAAACCAATAGTGATGACTCCTGCCAGTGACATGCTGCACAATACTGCAGGAATAGAATATAAACCAATGGTGATTACTCCTGCCGGTGATATGCTGCAGAATATTACAGCAATACAATGTAAACCAATGGTGATTACTCCTGCCAGTGACATGCTGCAGAATGCTGTAGGAATACAATGTAAACCAATTATGATTATTCTTGATTGAAACATTTAAGTATTTGAAGGGGATAAACAACGCTGGTACAGACAGATTGTTCAAGCTGAGGAAAGGTAGGGACACAAGGGGGCATAGAATAATATAAGAGAGTGGAAGATTTAGAAGAGAGATGAGAAGACATTACTTCATGGAGAGGGTGGTGTCAAAGTCAAACGCCCTACCAGAGGGAGTGATATCATAGAAACATAGATTTTAATAGCAGATAAGGACTTATTGGCCCACCTAGTCTGCCCCTTTCTCTACCTATTGGATAGCCTGCAGATCCCAGTTAACCAACAACCTACTTCTTCCTACCCCCCACCAGAATTGTCTTATGTCTGTCCCATGCATTCTTAAATTCCCACACTGTTTTTGACCTCATGACCTCCTCAGGAAGGCCATTCCATGCATCCACCATCTTCTTCATGAAAAAAATATTTCCTCACATTGCCCTTGAGCCGTCCCCCCTCTATCTTCAAATCATGCCCCCTTGTTCTTGCACATCTCTTTTTCTGAAAGATGCTACCCTTTTGGACTTTGTTGATTCCCTTAAGGTACTTGAAAGTTTCTATAATGTCCCCTCTCTCCCTCCTTTTCTCAAGGGAATACATATTACGCTCCTTCATTTTCCCCTTGTGTGGCCTCTGGTGCAGACCCAGAACCATTTTAGTTGCCCTCCTCTGGACTGCCTCCATCCTGTCTATGTTCTTGCAGAGATGGGGTCTCCAGAACTGCATGCAGTACTCCAGATGGGGTCTCACCAACTGTCTGTACAGAGGGATAACAACTTCTTGTTTTCTGCTGGTGATGCCTCTCCCTATACATCCCAGTATCCTCCTAGCCATCATTACTGTCTTCTCACATTGCTTGCTTATCTTTAGGTCATCTGATATAAGTTCCCCCAGGTCACTTTCCATTTCTGTTGTTGTTAATACCTGTCCCCCATTGTAGAGGTAGTAATAAAATGTATTTATGTAGTACAACACCATTAAGACCATATATGTCCAATTTGCAAGGTGTACCTGTTAAAGCAAACATATACAGTTCATTTTCATCACATTACAAAATACAGCTCATATTTACATTAAATGGGATACATATTTCCACTCAAAACATCACGAATGCATACAATTAAAGGAAAATATTAACAAGTACGTACATAAATTTATTCCACTAGTCACACAAGACATTCTCAAATACAGGATTAACAGCGTGTTTAAACACCCATTGTACTTTATCTATCACACTCAAATCTAAAGCTGAGAAACTGACTAATCTTTATTTTAAAATTATATTCTGAGAGATCCAGATTTCTCAGGTATGGAGGTAGTACATTCCAGCTGTTAGCAACACTGAACTCAAATGTCATTTTACTAAAATTGTTTGTAATCCTAGGTTGTATCAGATACCTAACCCCATTTTTCCTTAAATTTAGATTATGATTAGATTTCTATAATTTCCCTAGTAAGTTTTGAGGTTTTTATTTCTAAGCATACCCCCAAACTAGGCTAATCCAGATAATTTTTCATCTTAAAAGTGATCTCCATCCCAGCATGTTGTACATTGTACAATGATGAGTACTATAGCTACACTGCAGGACAAATCTTGCCAGTCTGTTGTGTACATGATGCAGGTTTTCTAGATGTTGTTTTCCAGTGTGTCTGTAAATGTGACTCCCATAGTCAATAATCAGCAGAATCAGTTGGTTTGCTATGATTAAGCGTACAGATTTGGTTGTACAGGCTGAAAACCTCTTTGCTGCCCCAATACATTCATTAATTTTCTTTGCTAGATCTGAAATATGATAGTCAAAGGTGGGATGCTGATAAAAGTAGACCCCTAAATATTTATAAGTTGCTGTTTGACTTAAAGGAGGTAGAAGACTTGGTTTGCTGGCCAAGGCACCTAGCTTCACCTGAGCTCTTTCCTTCTAAGACTGCTTGAAAGGCAGAGTAGAGAAACTTACCAGAGCAAGGGAGAAGGATTAAGACTTAGTTTGGCTAAGCAGATTTACTGTGTGGTGGTGTTTTTAATTTTTACTCACAGGGATTGCTACTGTTTGTTGCTAACATTTCATTGCTTTATTTTTCTCTGATTCAAATTATTGTTGCTGGTATACCTTCTTCTGCATTATTACAAGGTGTGCCTACAGGTGTGTGCTAACAGATTACTGCTGTAATCTTCTGATTCAAATTGTCTTTTGCAAGGTATATCTTCTGTTACTGCTTTATTTTTCTGGAGCAAAGTGTTTCTTACAGGGTATATCTTCTCTGAAATTACTGTATTACAGGGAGCTTACATTTTGTGACTTTTTATCATTGGGCTAAGCAAAATTACTGTTTGACACTGGTTTTATTTTATTCTTGTTTGTTGAAAGGTTTGTTGTCTCAGAGGTGTTTCAGTCTCCTCTCACATTGAAGGAGCTAATTGCTTTTCCTCCCACAGCTCTTCCAAAGGATTAGGTGTATGTGGGGTGGAGCTGGCAAACTGTCAGTAATTTCCAACAGAAAGAAGGGTTAAAAGTCAGGTTAGTTGATATCTTGGAGGTAGAAGACTTGGTTTGCTGGCCAAGGCACCTAGCTTCACCTGAGCTCTTTCCTTCTAAGACTGCTTGAAAGGCAGAGTAGAGAAACTTACCAGAGCAAGGGAGAAAGATTAAGACTTAGTTTGGCTAAGCAGATTTACTGTGTGGTGGTGTTTTTATTTTTTACTCACAGGATTGCTACTGTTTGTGTAACATTTCATTGCTTTATTTTTCTCTGATTCAAATTGTTGTTGCTGGTATACCTTCTTCTGCATTATTACAAGGTGTGCCTACAGGTGTGTGCTAACAGATTACTGCTGTAATCTTCTGATTCAAATTGTCTTTGCAGTATATCTTCTGTTACTGCTTTATTTTCTCTGGAGCAAAGTGTTTCTTACAGGGTATATCTTTCTGAAATTATTACAGGTGGTGCTTTACAGGTTTTACAGTTTTATCTAACATTAGGATAAGCTTTGGGTTACTGCATTTGTTGTTTACTGATTGTTTCTGCTCTTACCTCCTTGTTCTTTCGTCCGTGGTTCTTCTTTTTGGCAGGGAAGGGCCCAGCCACCCACCCCATCCCCAACCACCCCACACTACACTCTTTATAGGGTACCACAGTTGTAACATTTCCTGTGGCAGAACAGGAAGGGGCGGATCAGTGGGCCTCCACAAGGTGATCTCATTTACAGGGCACTAGTAATTTAACTTGTTATAACAAGTTAAACAAAGCACAATTAAACCATTACTTGCATTTTTTTTTCCTTCTAATTACTCTGACTAGGTTATAAACCCAGCAACTTATTTGGAATGGATTTCATTAACTGCAGGTACTGTGGAACAATTTTCAGAAGGACAGTCTTACAGGATTTAGGACACTGTCCTACATGCTGGGCCTTTGGAGATCTTAGGTCTCAGCTCCGGCAGCATGGGCAGAGATTGCACCCCAAATTTCATATTGAAGAGGAATATATTATAAGAACCACCCGCCATTTCCCCAGCATCCAACAGAAAACCTCGACCAAGAGAGGGTAGTTGGTCCAGGAGGTTGGCAGGTGGTTAGGAGGAGCAAATCAGGTGCCCCATCACCTCTGCTCTCCAACACATTACCCAAAACCATATAAACACTACAAACAGGTATCTGCCTCTATCTCTGAAATCAAATAAAGAGGCAGAAGACACTGCAGAGCAGGACACTGCGCACAGGAGCTAACACAACAATACTCACCCAAATCAGGAACCAAAACTAAACAAGCACAAAGGAAATCCAAAAACTTGATCATAGGAGACTCCATGATTCGGGAGTTGATACCCATCTCCAGCCAGGGTGATGGTCAGATGTCTCCCAGGTACATCAGCATGGAGAGACACTGACCGCATTGCTAAAATTGTTCACAAAGCAGGAGAAAACACTGATGTCCTAGTACACATAGGGACTATGATCTCGCCAGCCGGTCAGTTGAGGAGACCAAGGAACACCTGACTAGGCTGGGTGACAAACTATCATCTATTTCGTCTGGCATCTCCTTCTCTGAGATCCCGCCAGTCTGGGAGAAGGGAGCAGATGGATGAAGGTCAGAGAAGGGGAGATAGGGGAGCTAAACACGTGGCTCAAGGACTGGTGCCAGGAAAAAGGACACAGATTTGTAGGGAACTGGCAACAGTTCTGGGAGCGAAAGTTCTTTAAATTTGATGGACTGCATCTGACTAAAGAGGGAGTCAGTGCATTGGGGAAGAAGTTTGACGTCTTTGCAGAATATTTAAACTAGCAAATGGGGAGAGGGGTGCAGCACCCCATACGTCGAATGGGAAGAACACCCCTCCCCCCTCAGCTAGTGGTCAAACAGGAATTCAGCGTGTTTGCCATTCATTTGCATCACCAGGTAAGAAAAAAGGTTTGTCTCCCCATATGATGCACAGGGGTAATGCCAAACTTCACCCAACTAACACACCAAAATCTGGCCAATGGAAAATCATGTACACAAATGCTCACAGCCTGGGAAATAAGATCCCAGACCTGCAGGCAATAATGTCAGAGGCTAAACTGGACATAGTAGCAATTAGTGAGACGTGGTTTACCAGTAACCACACTTGGGAGACTTCAGTACCTGGATATGTATTGTTCAGAAGAGACCGAGTGCAAAAAGGGGGAGGTGTCTGTATGTTAATGAAAATATCAAAGCTACAGAAATTCAGAATACATAAGGAGCCAGAAGAACTGTGGGTCACCCTGGAAACAGGTACGGGACAGCCATAAGAACTGGGGTTGTCTACAGGCCCCCAGACCAGGGGGAGGACATAGACACATTACTGTTAGAAGATATGCAAAACATGACAGCTAAAGGGGAGGTTCTGATAATGGGAGACTTCAACATGCCGAATACAGATTGGTCAATACCAGCAGGAACATCTGCCAGAACTAGACACATAGTGGATTCCCTGCAGGGGGAGGGCCTCAAACAACTGGTACAACAACCCACAAGAGACAGGGCTATCCTAGCTCTAGTACTGACTAACAAAGAAGGGATCACAGATCTCCAGGTAGAAGGTCACCTGGGGCCAGTGACCATCACATGGTATGGTTCAATTTGGCTACTACATCTAAATCATCCCATTCCAAGGCAAAAATATGGGACTTCAGAGGAGCTGACTTTGATAAGATGGCCAACAGAGTTAAGCTAGCCCTGGCAAAAAGAAACACAGGTGAGGAGGTACAGGCAAAGTGGGCAAGCATTAAGGATACAATACTTGAAGCAACATCCCATTGTGTTAGACAGAAAAGGAAGTAAAAGAAGAAAGAAACCACTTTGGTTCTCAAATATAGTAGCAGAAAAGGTCAGAGCCAAAAGGCTGGCCTTCAGAAAATATAAGGGAACACAGCGGATGAAGATAGGAGGCACACCAAACTGCCCTAAGGGAAGCAGGTAAGGCAGTAAGGCAGGCAAAGTCCCAAACTGAGGAAACACTAGCACGAACAGTAAAGAAGGTGACAAGACTTTCTATAGATACATTAGTGAAAGGAGAAAGTCCAGAGGGGTATGCTAAGCTTAATGGAGAAAAGGGAGCATGTGAGAGGAGGACCCTGTAAAGGCATCTATCCTAAATAGATACTTTGCTCAGTATTTACTGAAGAGAAGGTAGGGCAGGGCCCACAGCTCAGCATCATGGACACAGGGGAGGGAGGAGCACTACTCCTTCACAAAAGAAAGGGTCCTACAAGAGCTTGCTAAGCTCAGGGTGGATAAGGCAATGGGACCTGATGGCATACATCCCAGGGTACTTAAGGAGCTAAAGGAGGAACTAGCAGAGCCATTAGCAGAATTGTTTAGTGAGTCTCTGAGCACAGGAGAGGTCCCAGAAGACTGGAGAAAGGCTCATGTGATCCCACTCCACAAGAGTGGTAGCAGGAGGAGGCGGGGAACTACAGACCCGGTCAGTCTTACCTCAGTAGTGGGCAAGATTATGGAGGCACTCCTTAAGGAGAAGGATAGTGCAACACCTGGAATCCATAGGGCACAGGATCCAAGACAGCATGGGTTTACAAAGGAAGGTCCTGTCAAACTAATCTCATAGATTTCTTTGACTGGGCAACCAGAGTGGTGGACCAAGGGGAGCAGTTGATGTCGCCACCTTGACTTCAGCAAAGCTTTTGACACTGTTCCACATAGAAGATTGATAAATAAGCTAGGTAGGCTCGGGTGGGTCAGAAGTTGGTCAACTGGGTGGCAAACTGGTTGACTGGCAGAAAACAGAGAGTGGTGGTAAATGGTATACAGTCAGAAGAGATGCAAGTCACAAGGGGTACCTCAGGATCAGTCCTGGGGCCAGTCCTATTCAACATCTTCATTAGTGACCCCGAGATGGACTAGAGGGTAAGGTTTGTCTGTTTGCAGATGACACCAAGATCTGCAACAGAGTAGATGATCCAGATGGGGTGGGCAGAATGAGAAGAGATCTGATAAACTAGCAGAATGGTCAGAAGAGTGGCAACTGGGATTTAATGCAAAGAAGTGCAAAATCATGACATAGGGAAGAGAAACCCTGAAGCCACTTATAGGCTGGGAGGAGTTGCTAGCAGTCACAAAGGAAGAAAGAGACTTGGGCATCATCATCACTGATGACCTAAAATCATCCAAGCAGACCTCTAAAGCAGTAGGTAAGGCTGGAGGGTGTTAGGGTGTTAGTAGTGGGGTATCACAAGTCGTAAGAGGGAGGTAATAACCTCTGTACAAGACATTGGTTAGCCCCATCTGGAGTACTGCGTGCAGTATTGGAGGCCACACCTTCACAAGGACATTAACTCAAATTGAGGCAGTCCGAGAAGGGCAACCAAAATGGTGCAGGGACTGCATCAGAAGACATATAAGGACAGATTAACGGAGCTCAATATGTATACCCTTGAGCAAAGGAGGGAGAGAGGTGATATGATCGAGACATTTAAACACCTTAAGGGATAAACAAGGTGAAAGAGTCTAACATGTTTAAATATAAGAAAAATAGCAGGACAAGAGGACACAGCATGAGATTAGAGGAGGCTCATTAAGGGGAATGGAGGAAATTCTTTTTCACAGAAAGGGTGGTAGATGCATGGAATGGCTTACCACAAGAAGTGGTGGCTATGAATACAGTGCAGGGCTTCAAACAGGCATGGGATAGGCATAAGGGAGCAATACAAATGACTATGAATAGATAGGTCACTGACAGAGCAAAGGCCGATGGCACATTTATAAGGTAGAAAAAGAAATGGGCAGACTGGATGGGCCTTGCGGTCCTTATCTGCCGTCAACTTCTATGTTTCTATGTTAAACTTTTCCCCTCCATTGTCTTGATCTGCAAATGTGAACTCTTAGATCTAGATTGTTTTGATCTAAATAACATAGTTTGTGTTTTTTTACTATTTATGATCAAACCCAGAGAGATAAAACACTCCTGAATTGCCAGGAAGTCTGAATGTAGTTTGGTTTCAACTTCAGTGGGGCAGCTCCCTCTGCCACCAGCACCTTATCATCTGCACTTAATTGGATGCTGGAGTGCTCTACACACTCTGGGAGATCATTAATGTAAATAATAAACAACAGTGGCCCCAGGATTGATCCTTGAGGTACACTGCAAATTATTGGTAAAATGTTTGATTCAAACCCATTTACAGTTAATACCTGTGTTCTTCCACTTAGATGTGAGCTGAACCACTGGCAAGATTCATCTGCCACACCTATATTTCTTAATATGCTGATCAAGATTTTATGGTCCACCAAGTCACATGCTTTTGACAGGTCTGCGTACACTACACCCACAGATCTTGCAACAATGGGTGGCAACAATGTCCAAGAGATCCATGAGTGCAGTGGCCGTGGACCTGCCTCTCCTAAAGCCAGACTGATATTTTGTCAACTTCTCATGTTTTTCCAAATAATCAATGAATTATATGTGAACAATTATTTTAAGAATCTTTCAGATTGTTGACAACAAGGGTCTGCACCGGAAGACATATGAAGATAGACTTAAAGAGCTTAATATGTATAGCCTTGAGGAAAGGAGGGAAGGGGGCATGATAGAAATTTTCAAGTACCTCAAGGGAATCAACAAAGTCCAAGAGGGTAGCATCTTTCAAAAAAGAGGTGTGCAAGAACAAGGGTGCACAATTTGAAGATGGGGGGGGCAGCTCAGAGGTAATTTAAGGAAGTATTTTTTCACAGAGAGGGTTGTGGATGCATGGAATGGCCTTCTGGAGGAGGTTGTGGAGTCAAAAACAGTGGTGGAATTAGAGCATGCATGGGACAGTCATAAGGCAATTCTAGGGGGTGGGGGTAGGAAGAAGTAGGCTGCTGGTTAACTAGGATCTGCAGCTTATCCATTAGGTAGGGAAATGGGCAGACTGGGTGGGCCAAGCGGTCCTTATCTGCCGTCAAATTCTATGTTATAGGGTGATAGTTTGTTGGGTCTGTGGAGTCACCCCACCCCCTTTACAATTGCTATAACATTAGCTGACTTACAGCTCTGAGGAAAGGTTTTGTGTACTCTTCCCCTTGGTTTTGTTTCCCATGTGCATTACTTTGCACTTCTTTGCATTAAATCTAAGCTGCCATACTTTTGATCATTCCTCCAACCTTGCCAACTCCCTTGGCATACTTTCCACCACCCACCGTGTGTATCAACCTTGTTGTAGATCTTTGTGCTCTCTATAAAGATGCATACCTTTTCTTCTAGTACCTCTGCAATGTCACTTATACTAGGAGTCATACTAGGATATAAAGGGTGCAACAGGCCCTTAAGCCTAAAAAAGCCTTTAAAATTACATAAAGCCTGTGAAACTTAGGTTAGAAAGCAAGTATCTATCAAGCCTATTCTTGAATGTATTTTTACATGTACTAATAGCTATATTTAACAGTAATTCATTCCAGGGTTTCACCACCCTTTGTGAAAAACCAAAACTCTGTTTCTTAGGTTTGCTTATTTGTTTTTTCAATTGAAGAAGATGCCTTCTCGTATTTACTTGTAATTGCTTATATTCCATACCACAATCAATTAATAACGTATCATCATTAATAATGTCCCAAACAAATAACAAATCACCTCTCAATTGCCTTTGTTCTAAAGACATTACATTTAGTTTGTACAGTCTTTCCTCATAAGTAAGACATTTATTAGAAAATAAGGTTTTAATAATTCTCCTTTGTACCCTTTCGATTCTATTAATGTCTTTTGGTAAATAGGGGGACAAAAGCTGAGATGCATAATCAAGATGTGGACGTACATATGTACGATAAAGAGGGAATAGGACTTCAGAATTTCTAGAAACAATATTTCTTTTAATTGACTACCAGATTCTATTAGCTTTATTTGTACTATTTGAAATTTGTGTGTCAAATTTTAAATTTACATCTTCCATAACACCTAGGTCTTTTTCACATGTTTTTATTTGTAATTAACTCATTATATATATATATATATATATATATATTACTGATATTTGGTGTTCTTTTTACCAAAATGTAAAACTGTACATTTGGTTGTATTAAATCTCATGTTCCAATGTAATGACCAATTTCCTAATACATCCAAATCTTTTTGAATAACTGCACAGTCATTTAAATGTCTTGCAGTATTTACAATTTTACAGTCATCTGCATACTTTATAATGTGACTTTCAATGCAACCAGATAAATCACAGATAAAACATTGAAATATTAATGGTGCAAGTATTGGACCTTGGGAAACACCACTTAAAACAGGAATCCAAGAAGATCTATAACCATCTATAGATACACATTGTCATCTATTTCTGAGCCAATTATTAATCCATTTAATAAATATATGGCTGATTTTTTAAAGATTGTAATTTTTGTATAAGAGCCCAATATGGAATGGAATCAAAAGCTTTCTTAATGTCCAAAAAAATAACATCACACAGTATATGTTTATCAAGATTGTCACTGACATAGTCATGAAAACTGACCAGGTTAGTGACAACAGATCTTCCTTTTTTAAAACCATGCTGTGTGGTATCCAAAACTGTTATACTTGAAGATAATTCATCTTTAATTATTCGTTCCAATATCTTACATATTATAGAAGTTAAACTGATAGGACAGTAATTTTCTGCCTGACTCCTATTACTTTTTTAAATATGGGAGCTACATATGTATCTCTCCAATCACTCGGTACTACACCAGTTTTTAAACAGGTTTCATATATTAATTTCAATGGAAGACACAAGTAGTCCATCATTAGTACCAGCATACCACCAGATATTCCATCAGGATCTGGTGGTGATCCTTTTTTAAACATTCTAATTTCTTTTTAGTTAATTCTAGTAATATTTGCATAGGTTCTACCACATCATCAAATGTAGTATCGTCATCTTTTGTATTATTATTTGATTCACTAAAATAAGAATTAAGTTTGTCAGCCATCTTTATGTTATCATTAGTGTCTATTCCATTAATTTTCAAGGGACCCACTTTACAATCCTGTTTTTTTAACAAATGTATATAACTGTGTAGTATTTTGTTTCCTTTTTGAGTCTGATTGGCTATATTTTTTTCAAAATTTGCTTTAGATCTCTTTATTTCTCTCTTACAATTCTTTTTTAATTGCTTAAGAGAGAGTAATGATCCAATGCATTTATTAACTTTATACTTTTAAATAATTTATTATAGAGACATTAAAAAGAACTGGACCCAGTACTGAACCCTGGGGTTCTCTGCTAGTAACCCCCCTTTCTTCAGAATGGACTCTGTTTACTATTACCCTCTGTGTCTTGTTGTCCAGTCAATTTTTACCTAGGGTAGCACCATGGGACCCACTCTCAGGCTGGCTAACTTGTTTATTAATCTTTTATGTGGGACTGTGTCAAATGCCTTGCTAAAGTCTTGGTAGGCCATGTCCAGTGCCACTCCCTGGTCTACTACTAGGTCACCCAGCCAAAAATATCTATTAGATGTGTCTGACATGACCTACCCACTGTGAATCCATGCTGCCTTGGATAGTGTGCCCCCCTGGCCTCTAGGTGCTCAACAGTTCTTTCTTTTAGAAGCGATTCTATCATTTTCCCTACTTCTGAGGTCAAGCTAACAGGTCTGTAGTTTCAT
Organism: Neoceratodus forsteri; assembly: GCA_016271365.2. Taxonomy (NCBI): domain Eukaryota; kingdom Metazoa; phylum Chordata; order Ceratodontiformes; family Ceratodontidae; genus Neoceratodus; species Neoceratodus forsteri. The sequence continues at coordinate 81,899,732 of CM057455.1, forward strand.
GTCTCTGCTTTGCTCCCACTTTTGTGAAGGGGAAGCACATCTGCCTTCCTCCATTCCTTAGGTACCACACCATCCTCCTATCAGTTGTTAAAAAAGGTAGTCAGTGGTGTCACTAGTTCTCCCCTTAGTTCTTTTAGAATTCTAGGGTGAATCCCATCAGGCCCCATTGCTTTGTCTCCTTCAGTTTTTGGAGTTCTTTCAGAACCCTTTCTTTTGTGAAAGGATTGATATTGACCCCACCATTCAGAGTGCTTCTATTGGCTGGATTAGGTACCCCCTCCTCTTCTTTTGTGAATACTGAGCATATGTATTCTTTCAGTAACCCTGTTTTTTCACTGTCTCTCTCTGCCCATCCACCGTCCCCTTTATTAAGCCTCAATATCCCTCCCTTAGTCTTTCTTCACTCCCTAATATACCTATAAAAGGTTTTATCCCCCTTCTTAATGGAGTTGGATATCTTTTCCTAGGTCTGGGCCTTTGCTACTCTGACTGCCTTCCCTGCTTCCTTCTACTTTAACTGGTACGGTTCTCTGTGACTGTCCTGTTTCTTCTGTGTTTCCTTATGCTTCCTGAATGCTATCATTTTCTACCTAACCTGCTCTGTCACCTCTTTTAAGAACCATAGTGTTATTTTCTTTCATTTTAATTGATTTGCTTCACACAAAGGCTTGTTGTCTCTGCGATGGCAGTTTTGATCTTTTCCCATTGTTCCTCCACCCCTCCTTCTTGCCTGTTTGCTAGTGCTTTTCTGAGGCACTCTCCCATTTTGACAAACTCTGCCCTGCTTATATCATGTACGATGGTGGAAAGATTTCAAAGGGCATGTGACAGGGAAAGAGGGGTGGTCTGGGTGAAGAGTGATGAGAACTGGGGGAATAGTGCTGAGAACATCCTGAAGATGGGGGAGGGTGTTGGGACAGCTGCAATCTAGGGGTGCTTGCTGTAAACTCAAGCAGACTTTGATAGACCATGAGGTCTGTTTCTGCTGGCAGTTTCATATGTTTGTATGTTATGAAGAGATAAATGGCAGAGCTGTACTATTACATTCATTTCTGCCACTTGCTCTTCATAACATCAATGTGACTATGACTCCCGCACTGTGTACAACTTTCTCAATGTCACACACAATATAAACCTGCCACCACAAGCACAGTGTTCTGACCTACACTTTTATCTCAGGTCATCTGTCTCTCTCGATAGCAGTCACTCTCTCAGTGCCCAACCAATCCTGTCTCTCATTCTGTGTCAGCACCAGGACTCCGGGTGTTGAAGCACTGAGGGTATAGTGGTATGGAGGAAACAGCAGTGGACTTCAAGATGATTAACACAAAATGTGGAAGCTTTACTGACAGGGAACAGCCACAAGAATGAGTCCTGTCTCAACCACATTGGGCTACACACTACAGAGAGAGAGAGAGAGAGAGAGAGAGAGAGAGAGAGCTGTCCTAAAATCCCCATTCCACAACATGCAGACTGCACATTGAAACACAGAAAGAAACAGCACTGCATATTGATCACCATTACTGTGGCACCCCCAATCATTGATTTTCTCCCTGTCAGTGCCCTCTGTCTTTCTCTCTCTCTCTCTGCCTGTATTTGTTCCTTTCTGACCAAGATCATCTGACTTCTGACACTGCAGGACATCTGTACTTTCACAGGATAGTCATGATCCCACTCTTGCTGTCACTGTCTCTGTCTTTCATGTACGGGAGGAGTGATGTTGGCAACCACCTTCAGATAACACAGTGACACATACAGAGAAGAAAGAGGACAATGCAGCAATGGTAAATTAAATGTGCCGCTGTCTCTCTATCTCTCTCTCTCTCTCTCTCATGTGCACGCTGGCACTGGATCACTGTACTGAGGTGGGAACCTTCTCCTTCCTGCTGTGGCATCAACATTCTGTAACAGGGACTGCAAAGTCATACAGACAGAGGACACTGCATACCTCATGATCTTCCTGGCATTGCATTTCTCACTGTCTCTCACAGTCACTATCAGTGGTGCATGGCTCAGGGGGCCAACACAGATACTCTCCACAACACCTCCCACTACTACCGCTTATGGGACACCTCACTTTCTGTCTGTCTCACTGTGTCTCTCCTACTCACACTGTCTCATGGAGGACACATGAATATATACAGACACTGGCTTCACTCCAAACTGTGCCTGCTACATGTGTCTGTCATGCTTTCTCTCTCTCTTTCCACACAGGGTTGAGCAAGGATGCTCAGTCTCATGGTAGCTGCTGTGGAGTTCTCTCCCTGTCTCTCTCATGTTCCCTCTCACTACCTGCACCCCCTATTGTGGGTGGATGACACTGGACTACAAGGTAACAGAGGGAGCAGAGGTTGGTTTGGGGGGTGCCTTCCAAATATTGACACTCCCATTGCTGTGCCACTTGCGGTGCCCTACTACTCATACCCAATGTCTGTCTATGGCAACTATGCATAAATGCACAGCAAGTTCAACCTTTCCACTCGGTCATCCAAGGTCCGCAAGATAGGTGGGCAGGAAGACACAGAGTGCAGACTGGTATTACTGACTTGTAACATTCGCAAGGGGATATCTGTGATGTTATTTGCAGTATAGTGGGCAAGGCCAAATCTGTGATGTGATTTGCAGTATGGTGCTGAAAACATTGTGAGGGGTACTGCTTACTTTTACCTAAGCACATCCCTCTCGTTTAGCTGGTGGATTAATGGCTGCCTTGCAAGCTGTGTTTTGGGCAGAATAACAAGATTGGGGCACTTCTTGATCTCTTCCCTGGGCCCCCTTCACCACTTGCTGTGCAGATAACAGAAATTAATGAATGGTCAGGTGGTGGCAATCTGCAAATCACATTGAAGATTCTCCCTGTCCATGTAATAAAGTCACGGAGGAGAGACCAGAGAGAATGTGGGGATGAGGAGGAGCAAATGAATAGTGGGAGAGAATTCCAAAGTTTTGGGAAGTGGTAGGGGGAAAGCAACCTGGTTAGTGAGGGCACTTATTGAAGGGAGAGTAAAGGAGTGATAACTAGAGGAGTGAAGGGAGTATGAGGAAGTCTGGGAGATGCAGAGGAGAGAGGTAAGATAAGATGGGAGGGAGGTAAGCCAGGATTTTGAGATAAAGGAGGCACAATGAATGAGGCATCTAGCTTCAAGGGAGGGGAGGAAGAGGAAGGGGTTTAAAGAGCAGTGGTGAGTGAGGGATGGACAGTCCAAGACAAAGTGGCAGAAGGAATGAAACAGAGCATCCAGTCTTTCAAGGGTGGTCTTTGATGCAGCACTGTAGACTATGTCACCATAGTCAAAAGTGGAGAGAATCATTTTTATAATAATGGCTTGGTGGGCAGGAAGAGGGATGTAGCCTTTATTCCTGAATAGTGCACCGAATTTAGGGTGAAGCTTTTTGTGAATGGCATCCACTTCCCCTGAAAGTCAAGGTGCCAGTCTAACCAGATATCAAGGTACTTAAATGAGTAAACATCATCAACAGTAGTCCAATCTAAGATGTGAAATGAGGGAAGGGAGGTGAGTCTGGAGAGTCTCTGCTTGGTGCCAAAGGTCATAGAGCCCATTTTCTTGGCATTGAAGGATGGATGATTTGATCAGAACCAGTTCTGAACATCGCTGAAGTCCAATTTAAGCCTTGACATCAGTTAATAAGGGGAGGAACCAGAGGCAAACAGGACCATGTCATCTGTGTGCACATGGATTGATGCAAATGAACAAGCAGAAGGGAGGTCATTTAGGAAGATGGAGAAGAGTATAGGACCAAGTATGGAACCTAAGGAGCCATCAGTACTGATAGGAAAGGGGAAATACATAATCACCAATTTCAAACAGATTGAGATTGGGGTGGGCAAATTTGTTCTTCTGCTAGTTGAATTCATGCGATGAGCTAGTTTTGCTTTCGTTAAATTACACTAAATTTATGTGAAAGATTCACGGTATAGTATTTTACCAAAATTGTGATTTTGGTTATTTCCAGCCAAGTCAATATATATTTGTTCATGTTGCACTAGATTTAGAATGTTAGCATTCCCAGTGCCCATACAAAAGTTTGCCAAGTTTCAGATCTCTATCAATAAACATGACTGAGTTATAAGCTTCCAAACATTTAGAAATTTTAAAATTACAGTTAAGAAGTATGTAAACTAAAAGTGTTTGTGCAAATTGCACCTCATTTGCTGGGCTCACATTACCTATACCCATACTTGCATGTGCCAAGTTTCAGATCTTTACCATTAAAGGTGAGTGAGGTATAAGCCTCTGAACTTTCAGAAATTGTAAAATTACATTTTGCAATTACAAAAACTGCTGGATTTTAAGCCCCTGAATGTTTAAAGTGAGAGAAAAGAATATTGCCAATGTTGTTAGATTCACTGACCCTAAATATTAGACTTTATTGCAACCACCATGGTCCAACATCAGAAGATCATGCTGCCATGCTGACCACCCAGGTTCAGATGCAAGTCACTGGAAGTCATGTTGGCAGGCAGGTCATAGCTAAATTTTACAATCTCTTTTTAGCAGTTTCTGTGATTCTCCTAAGAAAGCACGCATCTGAGTTTTCAATTATCTAGCTCCAAAGGTGGCTAAGGTGTAAGCATAGAAATATTTTTTAGAAGTTTTCAGATGTATCGTAAATTGATAGAATTTGAGCCCCTATAATTTCCCCACCCTTCATCCAAATGTTACGAAACTTGGCATGCTTTTAGTGCCCATGCCAGACTGGCTGTTTAGGGCCTGTACCAAATAATATGCATGCCACATTTGAGATCCCTAGCTTTAATATGGACCTCATTATGGCCATTAAAGAATTTCAGAAAATTGCAAAACATTTCATAAAATTTCCTGAAAATTCAAGGAATTTTGTGAACATTCTGTGAATTCCAAATTTGCTAATTTCACCCACCTCTAATTGAGATTTACCATCAAGATAGGAAGAAAAACAGCTTCTTATAGAGGTAGAGAGCCCTGCTTCCTTGAGCTTGTCAAGGAGGAAGGGGTGGGAAACAGTGTTGAAGGCTCTGGCCAAATCAACAAAGATGATGGAGCTGATGGGGTCCTAATCAATGTGTGAGAATGGAGTTAGTAAGCTGGTGGAGAGAGGAGGTGGTGGAGTGGTGTTTATGGAAGTCAGACAGGAAGGGTATAATAAAAGAGGAAATAATCAATGAAGGTAAAGTGTTGAGACATCAGATGTGTTCTTGTTGTTAAGCTAAAGTGGAGAGCAGTGAGATGGGGCAATAGTTTCCAGGAATGGAGGAGTCACCTCTTTTAGGAAGGGGATTGAGAGTGGTATGTTTCCAAGAGTCAGAGACAGAAGCAAGGGAGAAGGAGTGGTTGAGATGGATGGTGATTCGAAGAACAATGTCAGCAGCAGAGAGGTGATGGAGTCTGAGATCAAGCCCACCAGGACTTCTACCCTTGAGAGGGTTGAGAACCAAGAAAGCCTTGAGAGAAGCTGCAGGAGTGACACGAGAGGATGGCAAGGAGAGAAAAGTAGTAGAGTGAGAGATGCAGTGGAGGGGAGGGGCAGAGGAAGGGAGGAGGCACAGGAGGTGAAGAAGGAGTTAAACTCTAAGGCAACAAAAAGGGGGTAAGAAATGAGGGTGTCACCCACCTTGAGGCTAGGAAAGGAGGACTGGGTAGGGGGTGAGGGAATGAATGACTTTCCAGAACTTAGAGGGTGACTAAGGTTACCTTAGAAGGTGGAAGAAAGGTACTCAGCCTTGACAAGTCTGGTGGCTCTTGTACTAGAATTCTGAAGTGTTTGGTACCTGTTAAAGTCAGCTGAGGAGCCAGAGGATATGTGAGTCTTCCAGGCCAGGTCATGTGCATGTAGGCAGGCCAGTAATGTGGATGAGATCCAGGGGAGGCGGGAACAATGGACCCTGGTTTTCCTGAGGGGGACATGCATATCCAAGACTGACAAGAATCTGGTATGAAAGTAATTGAGGGCGGAGTTGTTATTACCATCAGAAGAGATGGAGGACCAGTCGGTGGCAACTATGTTAGCATGGAGTGAGGAGAAGTCCAGCGACTGGAAGGACTGGATCTGGAGGATTCTGTTTGATGGCTAAACCTCCATCAGTGGAATGTGGAGAAGGTTCATGTCAATACATCACCTTGAAGGTAGCCGCTTGAAGTCAAGGGTGGGCAGCCATGGCAGCTTCCTATGGGGCCTCAATAGTTGCCACTTGGCAAGGTGGCATGGAGGGGGTCAGTGTGTAACTGAGTGATATTGTCTGTGTGTTACTGTTCTAGGGGGATGATTGTGTTTTGGCTTATGTCACTACTGGAGCATTTATTGTATAGCACATTTGTGTTCTGTGTCATGTTTTGATATTGTATGTCATCTCATGTTTTACAGCATGTTGCTTTATTAAAGGGAAGAGTCACCACCAAGGGCTACCACACTCAAGTATGGAACTGGTCCCAGTATGCAGTATGTGCAAAAAACATTTTGTTTTTTCTAATCTCTGATCAGATGTTTTCCTGGTCTGATTTTCTCCAGGGGCTAGGTATAGTCCTCTGTGAGTGCAGATAGCCTAGGCTCCCACCAACCCAAACCCATGTCAGTGGCCAGCACAGTCCTCCTCTGTCAACCTTGGCTGGCCACTGACTGAGCTGTCAATGAGCACCTACTGTATACTGTAAGTGATTATTCACAATGACTGACAACTCAGTGAGCTGTCATTCCATGACCATATACTATGTACAGCACTCATTGACAGCTCAGTCAGTGGCCAGTCATAGTGGTGAGAGGAAGGCTGTGCTGGTCACTGGCTTGGGTTCAGAATGGGGGGAGTTAAGGGGTGGGATATAGTGTGCTGACCAAACAAAGAAACTATTACAGCAAAATGCCCCACATTGACAATGTTGACAACTTTTGAAATTGTCACCGTGGGGGACCTGAGGGTGAAATTACACCCTTTCACCATGTGTCACCCCCCTTCAAATCAAATCAAATCAACTCTGACTCAGAGTCCATAATCTATTGGGGGGGGTGCTGGAGGAGCTGCCTCCCACATGGGGATTTTGGGGGGCAGAGCCCCCAGAGAGAAGCACTCCAATGTCAGACAGGGAAATTTCACCTGTCAACACTGAGGATCTCATTATGCCGAACTTCAACAATGATGTTGTTGATTTGGCACAGATAAAGCATAAGATACTGCCTGCTGGGGTGGCAGTGCACTAGACCACCAGCGATTATCTATATTTTATTTCAGGTCGGTGATTGGCAGGGGGAGAGACCACTAGCCACCAGGTAAGATATATTTTAATATATCTAGGTGATTGGAATGGAGACAGATGAACAGGAGGCACTTTCCACTATGGAGACTGTTATTTTTTTCTTGGGCCGGTGATTGGTGAATGGCAGGCAGTGGGGATGGACCACTAGCTACCAGAGAGACAGCATTGTTTTCTTGGGGTGGTGTTCGGCAACTGGTGGGGCAGACCACTACCACCAGAGCCTGTGACTGCTTATGGCATAGGGACTGTAGGAAGCTGCACTATATTCCTTGCACCCTATGCAAGTGGGCCCATAAAGGGCATGCAAATGGCCACCTAGTGCCTTGCATGCTCAGTAGGGTCATTTGCATGGCTGCCTTTGTTAACTGGAAATAGCGCCCCTGCAATATTCCTTGTGGGTACATGGTCCTGGCTGCATGTCAGGGCAGTGCTGCTGGGCTAGCACTAGTAGTACTGGGCCACTGCTGCTTCAGACTACCCATATTCACAGTCAGATAGTGCAGTGTGCTATCCAAATATAAATAGCTATTTTGGACACCTAAGTGACCACAAAGTGCAAGAGAAAATTTTGTGTTGCCTTTGCAATTTTTTGTGAGTCAGGTCCCAGGGCTCATATAAATTCAAGGAGTGTGTGCTAGGCTCCAAAGAAGATGTTTGTTTAGACTCTGTCAGCATTGCCTCTTTGCAGACGACACACAGATCTGCAGCAGGGTTGATTCACATGGGGGTGTAAAAAGGACAAGAAGGGCCTTGGCAAGGTTGGATGAATGGTCAGAAGTATGGCAGCTTAGATTCAGTGCAAAGTAATGCATCTGGGAATCAAAAACCAAAGGGAAGAGTACATAATGAGGGAGGGTACTAACAACAATAAAATGGCAAGGAACCTCAGGGTAGTCATATCAGATGATCTAAAAGTAAACAAGCAACGTAAGATGGCAGTAAGGGAGGCTTGGGAGATATTGGGATGTATAGGAAAAGGCATCAGCAGTAGAAAACAGGAAGTTGTTATCCCTCTGTAAAGACAGTTGGTGAGACCACATCTGGAGTACTGTGTGCAGTTCTGGAGACCCATCTCTGCAAAGACATAGACAGGATGGAGGCAGTCCAGTGGAGGACAACCAAAATGATGCAGGGTCTGCACCAGAAGCCATATGAAGAGAGACTAAATGAGCTTAATATGTATATCCTTGAGGAAAGGAGGGAGGTGGGAACATAATAAAAACTTTCAAGTACCACAAGGGAATCAACAAAGTCCAGGAGAATAGCATCTTTCAGAAAAAGAGATGTGCAAAAACAAGGGGGCACAATTTGAAGGTGGGGGGGGTAGCTCAAGGCAACATGAAGAAGTATTTTTTCATGGAGAGGGTGGTGGATGCATGGAACAGTGTTCCTGAGAAGTCATGGGGTCAAAAACAGTGTGGGAATTCGAGAATACATGGGGCAGATCTAAGGCAATTCTAGTGGGGGGTAGGAAGAAGTAGCCTTTTGGTTAACTAGGATCTGCAGCTTATCCAATAGGTAGGGAACTGGACAGACTGGATGGGTTAAGCTGTCCTTATCTTCCGTCAAAATATATGTTTCTATTCTCACTTTTATTGTTTTACTTAACTGCAAAAATGTTATTTCCACTACCAAAGTTGTTTTGTTCAATTGAATTGAGGGGAAACAAAATATACTTAACTTTTGTCAGTAGTCTGTAGCTGACCGGGGAGATGGGTGGGTTGTGTTGTTCCTTTTTGTTTTTGTTAAAATAACACAAATAATGAATATTGAATACAAGAATATTCGGGGGTCTAAACAGAATGTTTGAGTGAATATTTAAGATAAGGCATGATAACTGACATCAATAAGTTGTAATGCCTGTGGCTGCAGAACTGTATAGCTTTCTAAACCGGTGTTCCAAGTATTTATGGTACAGTAAGAGATGGTTGACGTGGCTTAGGAAGCCCACTGCACGTGCCAGGTATTTTTGCAGAGGGATTTACATAAGGATGCAATGTGGCCATAATAATTTTCATGGTAAACTGATTGCTTTCAGGAAATGTCTCTGGATATCATTGATTAGAAATAGTTTGGCTATGAACAGCATGGTGTGATGTCTTCTGCAGTGAAGTTAAAAGAAATTATGATATAATAATATGGTGAACAATGAACATTGAACCGATAATGGAGATTCTGCCTCGTGCCAGCACTGAAGGGTATATTAGGAATTTATAAGGTTCAAATTAAAAGTGCATTACATAAAAAACAGAAAGCTGCACGAACTGTAAAAGAGTGGGATTTCAAGGAATGTTGGGAAAAATGTGCATTCTAAAGGCATTATATACCAGGCCGATTGTACACTAGTGAGTAAAAATGTTATTTTTGTTTTCACAATGGGAACATTGTGGGCCCTGAAGAAGTGGCCTCCTTCTCCACAAAATGTCAGTTGTTTGCAAGCATAGATGGCTCATACAAAAACTTTAATAATTATTTATATGCTTTAAAAGAAATAGGAGTTCTGAGTCTTTTCAACCCAGACAGAGGAAGTGAGATCTGTTGTCTGATGTTTTGAAACAGGTATACGGGATGTTTTACTTCACATACATTAAGGGTTTATGCAAAGCTAATGAACTGTCAGTCAAAAAAAAAAACATTAATGATGAACACTCACCTGTTTGATTGGCAATTTCTCCTTCAGAGCATGGCACACAGTCATAACAGCAGATGGGCATTCCCTGAAGTGGAGCTTTCCGGTACCCTGGAGGGCAACTATTACTGCAGACAGAGCGGGGGGTCTGTGGAAAAAAGCAGAAAGGATCAACACAGAGAGTCTGACAAGACCTGAGGTGACTTTCTCTGTACCATTTAGGACAGAGTTAGAAGTGTTCCTGTATAAACAATTAAATACAGTGTATCTTGGAATATACTTTGATGTGTTCCCTGAATAAACATAGAGAATACTGGATGGTTGACATCGGTGATGCAGCCGTCCAATGCACAGAACTAGACTCTAGTTCTATAATCGCCCATCCTCTAAAACGTCATTTTTTTATATTTATCCGCTGAAAGTGTAGTCTGATTCTTGGGAAGACATCCTTCATATATGGCAGGAAAGAAAAATAACAAATCATCTTGCCAACCTTTTTTCAGGATGGTACCCATATTTTCAGTGACCCAGACACTGCCTTTCAAGGTGTGAAAAGTAGGAATATCACGGCTCAAGATGACCAGATGGATTTTGAGGCAATCCAGGAAAAATACTCCCTGCAAAGGAAGCAGTGGAATAAGAGCTCCCCATATAGTAAGAAGAGAAAACAGGAGCACACACTGGAAGATATCAAGGCGTTGTTGCAGACTTTCTGTCAGGAAGATTCAGTGTGATTTGAGAGACTTATGCTTTTTATAATTTTTCTGCAGATCCAGTCACAGTACTTGGTGTACTAGGATGTTGTTTACCATAGAGGGTACGATCTTCATAAGTATTTGTCACAGATGTAAATTTAGATTCCTACTTTTTACCCCCCCCTTCCCCTGGCTCTTTAATTTTGTGTTAACACATTCTGATGGATAGAGGATACTGCTGCTCCAAGCCTTTAGCTCTCTTCTTCTATGCTGTGATCTAGAACTTTCAACCCCCAAGCTATCCTTTTGTTCTGTATCGCTTTCGACCTTAGTGTTTCTCATTTTCATTTTTTTAGATCCATTCTTTGGATTCTTACTCAGGTATCCCTTTTTATGTTTGCTTGCATGCACAGTGCACAAGAAACATTTTGAGGTGAGTAGAGCATTGCAGAGGTGTTGCAGTATTTGGTGAATCAAGATAATGCTTTCAGGGGCACGTCCCTCAGTCACCAATCAACACGGAAGCTGCAGATGATGACAGTTTCAATGCTGAAAGAAATCTGCCTCTCCAATCATGGACAGTTTTGTCATTACAGTGGCAGAAAACCCACCCCCCAGCAACCAGGCACATTCCAGCCATGTGCATTATAGTACACAGTTATGTGCATGGCTGGATTTACAAGTAACTCATTTGCTCAGTGTGCCTTTCCCAGTAAAATAAATGAGCCCCGCCTTGGCATGGTATAATTGGCAGCTCCCACAGCCCACCACACAATTCCCCTAAAGCCAACACTGATGTGTCCAATCCCTATGTCGGCATGCCCCACCAAGCCTGAACATATCTTTTGTCAACAATGGGGTGCCAATCCCCATGTTGGCATGCTCCCTTTCTATTATGGTACACTGGAAGCCCACCCAAGTGTGCAAGTAATTCTTATCTTTTTCTGACACCAGGATGCCCATTCCTGGTGTCAGATGCACCCCCACACCCACTTTTATTCAGCTGACCTTGGGGAGCCCAGTCCCTGTATTGGCACCAATACCCGCCCTCCACTAGTCTGACACACTGGGAGATGACCCCAGTGTTCTGCAATTCATTTTTCATAGTATTTCACCTGTAAAAAAGGAAACTGTCTCCCAATGTGTTTTTTAAACCTTCAGAAAAAGAAAACAGTTCCTCATCATCCTTGCCACCCCTCCCCCATCCCGGCCCTCCCTCTGTGCACCCAACCTCCCTACACACCCCTCGCTCATACTTACCTCTGGAGGTCTGGCACTGCAATCTTCTGTGGACTAGGAACATGTCTGCACTCTTCAAAAGCCAACTGCAAACTGAAGAAAATCATGGTAAGCCCTATAATGGCAGTCAATGGGGGATTTCAACTTTGTTTGATATCTCAGCCTTCTTTGGGAGTTTGGGCCCCAAACTTTCAGCATGGGTTTCTTGGAACCACACCTCATGATAACTGGCACTGTAATTTTGTTTCTTGGTCCCAAAAGGTGATGTAATGGTCGCTGAGCAGAATCATCTTTCAGGACTGATTAATGCAAAAAAATGTTGTAGGTGCCGTATTGGTCCTTTTAAAAACAGATCCAGAAACAAATGATTTGATACCTTTCATTGGACCAACATGGATGTTACAGAAAAGAACAAAGTGCTTTAGCTTTCGAACCAACCAGGTCCTTCTTCAGAAGCTTTGTGGCAGTTTTTTCAAATATCCCATATTATTAACACCAGATTATATAGAAAAGCAGAAATAATTCTCATTGGTTTAACATATACATTTAAAACATAATAGAAGATTACGTCAGAGAAGCTAATTAACACCAGTATGCCTTTAACTGAGGAGCCTCAGAAGGGCAAAGGTTATCAAGAATTCTCTGCAGCCAGAGAGTTCTTGTCACATAAATTTTAAAATGTCTCAGTATGCCAAGAAAGCATTCTAGTGATAAAAAAACCTTGGAGTGGCATTCTCTCTAATACATGTAAGATGAGCTTACAACTTACATTCCAATTGTCCTGGTATATTAAAGGATAGATAATGAGAGACAAAATCCTGAAATTAGGTATAACTGCAAGTTGAAAGCAAGCCTCAAATTAACCTACACAGATAAACATGATGCATGAAAGTATCACTTGTAAGTGTAAGTGCAAAAAAAAAATACTTGTCAAGGACCCCCAAGAAAACGAGACCATAAGCCTGATAAATGCAGATTTCAACAAAGAGTCTGTGTATAACAAACATGCACAGAATCAGTCTAAGCAATCTAAATGAAAACCCAAAGGAATTACACCTTTAATGAACCCCCAAGTAAATGAGATATGTGCCTTAATATGAGCAGTTAAAAATGTGACAGTGTGAAATCCATCCACTGACAACTAATAGAAGGAAATAAATGCACACTATATGTGAAAACTAAGTGTTCTAGCCACATAACAACTGCCCCATGCCACGCTCCACCCACACATATGTGTGTACATACACCACTCCACAACCCCCCACACAAACACACCTGCACACCTCACACAACCACAACACACAACAAATATAGCAAACACATTCCACACACACCACACCACGCACAACAAACAAAACACACATACACACCATACCCACAACACACAAAAACACAACACACGCAAAACACAGACATACATACATACATACATACATGAGTATACACACACACACACTTAAACGCACTCACCACAGTGTTAAGGTGAAAAGTCAACAATGTAGATAACCATAAACTTACAAAATCAAAGGCCCGCTGAAGAACTAAACTGTTTATGTCCATCTTTTAAAGTAAAGGTCTGTGTAAGTTTAAGTAGAATAATGTGTCATGTACCCAACATCAATGTTCAATCCATCCGCCACCATATTGAGAAGTAAAATAAGTCTAATTTCAGAAGCCCGTCTCTGTTGTGTACTGTTGAAATGTCCTTTTAAGACCATCACAGACATATCTGAGATTGAGTGGTCATCCTGGGAGAAGTGCTGGGCTACTGGTTTCTCAATCATCTTGTGATTAATAGAATGTCTGTGTGAATTCATTCTTTTTTTTTTTTTCATGAAAAAAGATGTTTACTTTTTTTTTTTTTTGCCATAATCCAAGAATATCTTTATTGTATTTTGCATAAACATGCAAACACACATACATACATACCAACCCGGGAGCCCGGGTGCCCACCCCTATAACTGAGTAGGCGAACTATGTACAAAAAAAAAAAAAAAACAATATACAATCACAGCTGCAGAGAACCGCCCGCCCCTATCCAGACATGAAAAACCAGGACTCCACTCCTCGCATTGAGGGAAAAAGAACAAAAAAGTAATAAATTGGGACTGGATATTAACGACAAACGAGAACCCCACAGTGTAAAGACTAGGATTAGCCCACCAATCCTATAATTCCCAAAACACCTCTAGTCCAGTGGAGGATGTTCCCGCAGCTGTGTCCCGGGAAAGAGAGAGAGCCCCCAAAAAATAAAAATCAAAATCCCTTGCTTGGCAGTCCAGGTCCTATCTTATTAATGTACAATGTTACAGGAAAATGAAAAAAAGGAGAAAAAAAATTAGTTCTAGAACCTACAGATTTCTAGATCTAGCGATAGAGAAAACTAGAGTATTCCCAATATAAACAACCAGTCATAAAAAATATAAAAATCCACCGCTTCAAAAAGCTACACTTAGACAGACAGACCGATGGCAAGGAGGCTAAAGCTGGGTCGAGTAGATAGCCTCTAAAATTAGCCACCTCTTGTCATAATTCCTTTTCCCATTCCGAGACAAGTGGCCTTAATCCTCCTAGTACCCTCTAAGATCCGCTAGCCAGCGGTCATATGAATAAATGCATTCACTTTTCCAGTGCCTCAACACATAAGCTTTAACCAGGGCGGACATCAGGGCAATATGATACTTAATCTACGAACCGGGATCCAGTCAAATCCCCAAAATACAGACCTCCGGTGAAATGTAGTCTACATAATTTAGAAGGGGTCCATATTCTGCTTAATTAAAACACAAATTGGGTATATCCTAGGGCAGTCCCAAAATATATGTAATGTATCCCGAATTCAAACCACACCTGAAACATAGATCTGTCTGTCCAAGCTTCTAGCACAAAGTTTAGCGGGGTGAAATACAAATTAGAAAAATGAAAAATTGCATAGTTCTGAATTTGGGTATAGAATATGTAGGCCACACTTTTCCATATTGTCTCCCAGTCCGCTTCATTAGGGTATCCTTCTTCTCCCAGTAGGCCACGTCACGAGACTTCCTTGCTGAGGAAATCGAGAAGCACCTTATACATTGTTGACAGAGGCTTTCGAGAGCAATTAATTCCCTTAAGATTATCCCAGGTAAATGGAGTCCCTTCTTGACAAATATTATCCCTTTGCATTCTCTGTAACATTTTGGTAATCTGTAACTTCTTGAAGAAATTAATACCACTACATTGAGGCGGAAACATGACTTTATCGTCTAGAATCAAGTCTGACCAAACACAATTAGCTAACTGTGGAGCCCAGGAGACCCTAATAAGTCGGCCACCAATAGCCATGTTAGGATTACCTAAAATAGGTTGACCTCTACAGCTCTTCTGAAGCTTCTTACGAAGTGGGGACAAAAGAGCCCACCAAGCCATGACTGTCTTAACTATTGGGAATCCTTACCCACATCAGGGAGAGATCCCGGATTAGTAAAGAGCAAAGACTCAGGAGAAATACCCTTATCTCTTAAAATTTGCTGTTCAATATGTAGCCAAGTTGGCGTATAGCCCTCTCCCTCCTGAGTGCTATTCCATCGTGTCATTATCGATAATTGCCCAGCAACATAGTATAGGAAGATATCTGGAATTCCAAGCCCCCCTGAAGTAGAGGGTAATCGTAAAACCACATGTTTCCTCCTCAGAGGCTTGGAATTCCATAAAAAGTTGGAGAAAAGTTTTTGTATTCTAATAAACCAGGACTTGGAAATATTATAGGGGGACAAATATATAGGATATAAAAATCTAGGTAATAGATTCATTTTAATTAATCCTATTCTAGCTGTCGAATTTAAGGGAAGTTTGTTCCACCTATCCAAATCAGCCCTAGCTGCTGCGAATATTTTGTCCAGGTTTGCTTCAGCACCTTGCTGGAAATTGGAGTAACCGAATCCCCAAATAGTCAATACCATCTGGAGCCCATTTTAGGTGAAGATGGTCAAAATCTGCCATAAATACATGTGTGGTAAGGGGGAGAACCTGGGTCTTGGTTAAATTTAACTTATAGTTTGAAACTACCGAAAATCTCTTTATAATCTCCAGAACCCTATCAAAACTCTTCACCGGGTCGCAAAGATGCAGAAGAATATCGTCTGCAAAAACTGAAAACTTCAGTTCCCTACCCTTAACCTCAATCCCCCGTATTTCAGGGTCTGATTGAATCACCCTCAAAAGAGGCTCCAGATAAATATTAAATAAAATTGGGGAGAGGGGGCAATCCTGCCTGGTCCCGTTATCCAGATGGAATTCCTTTGACAAAAAACCATTACAGAGGACCCTGGCCGTAGGTATAGCATAAAGATTCCTAATACCCCTGAGAAGGCCCTCCGGAAAGCCCATCCTCTCCATGGTGGCAAATAGAAAGGGATGGGAGACCCGGTCAAAGGCCTTCTCGGCATCCAAGGAGAAAAGGGCCATATCCAGACAAGAGGTAGAGGCCTCCACAAGGATATGGTGAAGCTTACGCAAAGCATCATGAGCCCCCCTGCCGGGCATAGAACCAACCTGGTCTTGGCTAATAATCCGAGGAGCTATCTTTAAAATTCTATTAGCCAATATTTTAGCTAACAATTTGATGTCCTGGTTCAAGAGGGCAATAGGTCTATAACTCCCTGGTGATTCTCGGGCTTATCTGGTTTAGGAATAAGTGTAATATAAGCCTGATATAATGGCAAATGGGGATTCCTCAGACAAAATACCAGAGAAAGCTCATGGAGTAAAGGTATAAGACTCTTCAGATGGGCTTTGTAAACCCAGCTGAAAGACCATCTGGACCTGGAGTCTTGCCCTAGGCATAGTGTTAATTGCATCACATATTTCAGCCTCCGTATATAGGTATTACCAGGGCCTGGGCCTGTTCTTGGTCCAGTCTAGGTAAGGCAATACTCTCCAGAAATTCCCACGCGTTTTCCTCAGTGCTGTCTGATGCCCCCTGATATAAATCTGTGAAATAGTCGGCAAAAGCATCTGCCATATCCTGAGGGTCTGTGATCAGGTCCCCCCGGTATTCCAGGTATGGTATCGTACGAGCGGCCTCCCACTCTCTAACCCGGCTTGCAAGAAGCCTACTGGGCAGGTCCCCTTGCAAAAGGTATTCAGCATGAAGCCTTTTGGTCCAAGCCTCCAATTTGACGTACATAATATGCGTCAGCTCGTCCCTCAGTTCACAAAGTTCCCTATCCACCTCCTCACCAGATCCCTCAAGGGGGATGAGTGAGTTAATAGCACCCTCAATGAATTCCTCCCTTGCTTTCCTCAGCTTATTCCTCCTAATGGAAAGGGTCTGGGCTATACTGGAATATAGGACTTTGCAAGTAGGCCATGCTAAGTTCTTATTGTCCAGGGTAGGGATCTGGGTCGCAATAATATCCTTAAGAGTTTCCTCCAAATGAGATAACATGTTGTCTTCTAAAAAAAGGGATTCATCCAATCTCCACCTGAACGGTTTTGTCGGAACAGACTCCAATATCCAACACATCTGTAATGGAGAATGGTCAGACAAAATTCTACTGTGAGTAAACAGCTTCTTGAACCCTCGTAAGGCCTCCTGATTAACCAAGAAAAAATCGATACGTTGTTTGAGTTTTATGCACCCCTGAATAAAAGGTCATAATACCATTTCCTTGTTTAAACTTCCAAAAGGGGTCTGTCAGTGCTGCCACCTCCAGAAATCTGGCCAAGGATACCTGCGCCTAGAAGGCGTTTTTTAGAGGGGTTCCTATCCACCAAGTTACTAAAGCAAAGATTCCAACTCTGCCATAATTAGGGGGTGAGCTGAGAAGCTGATGAGGTCTAATTCCAGGGAGGAAAAAATCCAGGGTTAGGGGAGTTGGCCGTATACAGAAGCTATTGTTATTAGCCTCCCATAATAGTACCCATGACAAAAACTCCCCGAGCATCCTCCCGGGTTTTATATTGCACAGGAGTAAATGGACAGCTCTTTGCAATCAAGATAGTAACGCCCCTGAGGCTTTGGCATGCCGCTCTCCAAAAACTTGACCTACCCTAAGCCTTCTCAAAAGCAGTAACTCTTCCTTTAAGAGGTGTGTCTCCTGCAGCAAAGCTATATGAGCCCCTATCTGTGAAATAAATTTCAGAATCAATAGTCTCTTTTTCCTCCCTCTAAGGCCTTTGACATTCCAGGATAAAATGTTAACCGTAAACATATTCATGTATTACACCCCATACCTCCCAGCCCCGGCTGCCCGCTAAGGAAAAAAAGAAAAAAAACATTCAAAATCTGCAATTTGGACTCTCTCTCTCTTCCCCCTCCCCCCAAACCCCCTTTTATCACTACCCCCGATCCACTGATCGTCCTCCTAACCATTGTCGAGAACGAGATGAGCCAGCCACTGAGCACACTCCCTAGACCCTCCAACCTCAAAATAACCCAAAAACAAGTATCTATTCCCCTTTACCCAGCAAATCAAAATTTTTATTTGTAAGCTCCTTCCTCCCCCTCTCATACTTCTTCTGAGGTCCCAACTTATAACTCCACCTTCATTAAGGCTTTAAATCAATAGTCACAGTCACCACAATCCTCAGGTGAAATTGTGTTGTATCATTAGTAGGAATCCTTATTCCAAAGTATCATAACTAGTTCAGCCACATCCACGGACTTGTCCCGAGCCATAGATTCAGGTTGCCGCCCTGAACAGATCCGGAAGTTCAGCTTTCAGCCCCTCCGCAGCATCCCTTGCTGTCAAAAACCTCCGGTCCTCTGCTTGCAACTTGACCACCAGAGTAGCCGGATGTTGCATCTGAAACTTCACACCTGCTAAATAGAGTTTCTTTTTAATGTCAATATATTCTTTCTGTTTTTCACGTATGGCAGGTGTCTGGTCCTGAAAAAGCCAAATTGCAGCTCCATTCCAATGCAAGTTTTTAAGTGCTCTCGCTCATAAGAACGTGGGTCTTCCCTAAAATTCAAGAAGCATTATGATAACCCTGGGTCGAGCCCTCAGGTCTCTCAGAGACCGATGTGCCCTCTCAATATTATATGCCTCTCCATAAGGAGTAGGGCCCAGGATCTTTAACAGCAGTCCCTGAATAAAAGTGATACAGTCCGCACCCTCGGAGCGCTCTGGCAGACCAGCCAGAATTAAATTATTCCTTCTGCTGCGTGATTCTTGATCGTCTACTCTCTCCTCCAATTTTTTCACTTGTCTCCTTAGGGCCACCAACTCCTGCTCGTGTGCAGATGTTTTTCTGTCTTGAGAGGCAGCTCTAGCTTCCAGATCCCCTACTCTCTGTGCCAAAACGTTAAGAGTAGGCTTAATAGTAGCAAAATCAGCTACCAGCCCTCGTAGGAGTGATTTAATTTCTTCTAAATCGTCCTGAGGGTTCTGGCCTTTCTCCTCCGCACCCATGCATGCCTCCTGGTCTTCCGGCGTTGGCGAGAGGGGTTTCGAGCATTTGGAAGGCGGCGCTCGTGCGTCAGCGAGTTCAGGGCTTCCGGGATCCATCCTCGGTACTGCAGCACAGGAGAGTACACTCGCGCAGCCAAAGCGGAATAACGAACCGAGCGGATTTTCAGTAAGTCTAATGCAAACAGCTGCCGGTTCTAATACAATTTATCAGCCCGTTAGCGATAGTCGGGGATTTTAAACTGATCTAGAGGTTGAGTCGGCCCGGGAGTAGCGCTCTGCACGTCTTCTCGGCACTAGCACGTCACGTGATTCTGTGTGAATTCATTCTAGTGCGGAGTTGTTGGCTTGTCTCCCCCACATAACCTGTGCGAGGACATTTCTTGCATTGGATAAAATAGACCACATTACTTGATGTACATGTATAATTCCCCTGTATCCTGAATAGTTTGTTTTGTGATGTAACCACACAGTCTGAAGTGGAAATGAGGTTACATGTCTTACATAACGTTGATGACAGGGTATGTACCATATGATGCCATGGTATTCTGTTCTGGTTCAAGTTGACTCCTAATAATCAGGTTGGCTAAATTAGGTGGTTGTTTAAAAGATAGTAGTGGTAGTTCTTGAAAAATACAGTTAAGGGTTTCATCCTCACTAATTATTGGATGGAGATCCTTAGTAATCTTACGTAGGAGTTCAAGGTCGGATGGTATGTGACTACTAAGGGTATTCTGTTGGTAGTCATCCGTTCCTTATATTGCAGCAGCTGTTCTCTTGGGACCTGTGTTGCGTTCCACTGCTCTGTCAATTTCCCTGGATGAGTGTCCCTGCTCAATAAAGGTGTTTTCAACATCGCCAGATGTGTGTCTCTGTCTTCCTCATTTGAACAGAGGCGGTGATGCAGTGCTTGACTATATATAACAGATTTCTTTGTGTGGCTCGGTGATTACTTTTCTTGTGTGAAGTATCTCTGTCTGTCTGTTGGTTTCCTGTAAAGACAGGTATATAGGGTACCATCCTTAATAGTGACAGTGGTATCCAGAAAATGTACACTTGTGGCAGAATATTCTAGGAAAGCTTTATAGTTGGGTGGAGGTTATTAAGTTCTTGTGAAAATCTTTAAGTGTGTCAGTGCCTCTGTCCAAATTATAAACAAATCATCAATGTAACGGAAATAAGCGAGTGGTTTATGTGTACAGTGCCTTAGAAAATCCTCCTCCAAATTCGCCATAAAAAGATTAGCATACTGAGGAGCCATCCTGGTTCCCATTGCGGTTCCCATAGTTTGAACATAATGTTTACCATTAAAGCTGAAGTTGTTATGTGTCAGAATGAATTCAGTGAGTTTACCCACAACTCCAGGGTCAATGTTGGGGTCCAAGTCTTTGTCATGCAGGTATTTGAGGCAGGCTGAAATGCCATCTGTGTGTGGAATATTAGTGTAGAGGGAGGTTACATCCATCGTGGCTAAAAGGGTATCAGGTGGTAAGTCCTTAAAACCAGAAAGTTTATGTAGGAAGTGAGTAGTGTCCCTGATGTAACTATCCCTTTGTATAACCAGCGGTTTGAAAATAGCTTCTACAAACCCGATATCCCTCTGTCAGGGTGCCATTACCAGAGACTATGGGTCTACCAGGATTACCAGGCTTATGTATTTTAGGAAGCATGTAGAATGTCCCTGGCTTAGGTTCACTGGGGCGAGATCCTTTAGTTTGTCTTGGACATGCTCTGGAAATGTTTTAATTAACTTCTGTAGTTCTCTTTTATATTCTGTAGGTGGGTCACTTCCCAGTACTTTGTAGTAAGTAAGGTCACTTAGCTGCCGGTTGGCTTCCGTATGTAATCTTCGATTCAATATCACCACTGCTGAGCCTTTATCAGCTTTTTTATGACAATGTTATGGTTTGATTTTAGTGTTTGTATATAGCCCTCCGTTCCAATGGAGAGAGGGTTGTGTGAGCCTGTTTCTGCCTAATAGAATCTCCAGTAACTCTCTGGCGAGAAAGCAATTAATGTATTTGTCCAGTTTCTTGTTATGGCCACTTGATGGGAAACTCATATGGTTTCTTTTTCTTATCCATAGTAGTTTTACTGTTTGTGATTTCTTCCTGTCTGTGATGTCTTCTCTGCATGAAAAATTCCCTGAGTCTCAATCTGTGGAAGTATGCCTCCATTTCACCACAAAACTGTATTCTGTCCAGTGGTTTAGTTGGGCAGAAATTGAGGCACTTAGAAAGTACATTTAATTCCCCAGTAGTCAGTGTGTGGGTGGACAAATTAACAACTGAAAGGTGCCCATCTGTGTGGCTTAGTTGTTCAGTCACTCTGTTCTGTTCTTCATGGTTGTTAGGAAGTATGGTAAGTTGAAGGGCATCTAACTTCCTGTTCAAATCATTTGTTTCTGGATCTGTTTTTAAAAGGACCAATACGGCACCTACAACATTTTTTTGCATCATGGAAGATACCGAAATTCGCCGCAGGACATGGCAGTTGCATAACATCAAGAAGAAACTAGCACAGCTAGACAGTGACATCTACTTTTTATCCCAATGCAAAAGGAATAACATTATCCCTAAAGGTCTAACTATTTGGAATCCACTGAGAAACACAGATAATTCTACATATGCTGAACAACTTTGTCGTAGGACCTCTGAGAAATTGAGAAATCACAGAATCCACAGCACATATGCAAAAAGCATTTTGAAGAAACAGTTTAATGAAATAGCTACCACACTGGAGAGGATGTCTGGTGAGCCTATTCCGAACATCTTGCATGAGATAGACATGAACTACCAAAGAACCTTAAGAAAAGCCATGCTCATTAAAAACAGGAAGTTAGATGCCCTTCAACTACCATACTTCCTAACAACCATGAAGAACAGAACAGAGTGACTGAACAACTAAGCCACACAGATGGGCACCTTTCAGTTGTTAATTTGTCCACCCACACACTGACTACTGGGAATTAAATGTACTTTCTAAGGGCCTCAATTTCTGCCCAACTAAACCGCTGGACAGAATACAGTTTTGTGGTGAAATGGAGGAATACTTCAACAGATTGAGACTCAGGAATTTTTCATGGCAGAGAAGACATCACAGACAGGAAGAAATCACAAACAGTAAAACTACTATGGATAAGAAAAAGAAACCATATGAGTTTACCCCATCAAGTGGCGTAACAAGAAACTGGACAAATACATTAATGCTTTCACAGAGAGTTACTGGTGAGATTCTTAATAGGCAGAAACAGGCCGCTACAACCTCTCTCCATTGGAACGGAGGCTATACAAACACTAAAATCAAACCATAACATTGTCATAAAAAGCCAATAAAGGCTCGGCAGTGGTGATATTGAATCGGGAAGATTACATTACGGAAGCCAACCGGCAGCTAAGTGACCTTACCTACTACAAAGTACTGGGAAGTGACCCAACTACAGAATATAAAAGAGAACTACAGAAGTTAATTAAAACATTTCCAGAGCATGTCCAAGACAAACTAAAGGACCTCGTCCCCAGTGAACCTAAGCCAGGGACATTCTACATGCTTCCTAAAATACATAAGCCTGGTAATCCTGGTAGACCCATAGTCTCTGGTAATGGCACCCTGACAGAGGATATCAGGGTTTGTAGAAGCTATTTTCAAACCGCTGGTTATACAAAGGGATAGTTACATCAAGGACACTACTCACTTCCTACATAAACTTTCTGGTTTAAGGACTTACCACCTGATACCCTTTTAGCCACGATGGATGTAACCTCCTCTACACTAATATTCCACACACAGATGGCATTTCAGCCTGCCTCAAATACCTGCATGACAAAGACTTGGACCCCAACATTGACCCTGGAGTTGTGGGTAAACTCACTGAATTCATTCTGACACATAACAACTTCAGCTTTAATGGTAAACATTATGTTCAAACTATGGGAACCGCAATGGGAACCAGGATGGCTCCTCAGTATGCTAATCTTTTATGGCTAATTTGGAGGAGGATTTTGTAAGGCACTGTACACATAAACCACTCGCTTATTTCGTTACATTGATGATTTGTTTATAATTTGGACAGAGGGCACTGACACACTTAAAGATTTTCACCAAGAACTTAATAACCTCCACCCAACTATAAAGCTTTCCTAGAATATTCTGCCACAAGTGTACATTTTCTGGATACCACTGTCACTATTAAGGATGGTACCCTACATACCTGTCTTTACAGGAAACCAACAGACAGACAGAGATACTTACACAAGAAAAGTAATCAACTGAGCCACACAAAGAAATCTGTTATATATAGTCAAGCACTTCGGTATCACCGCCTCTGTTCAAATGAGGAAGACAGAGACACACATCTGGCGATGTTGAAAAACATCTTTATTGAGCAGGGACACTCATCCAGGGAAATTGACAGAGCAGTGGAACGTGCAACACAGGTCCCAAGAGAACAGCTGCTGCAATATAAGGAACGGATGACTACCAACAGAATACCCTTAGTAGTCACATACCATCCTGACCTTGAACTCCTCATTAAGATTACTAAGGATCTCCATCCAATAATTAGTGAGGATGAAACCCTTAACTGTATTTTTCAAGAACTACCACTACTATCTTTTAAACAACCACCTAATTTAGCCAACCTGATTATTAGGAGTCAACTTGAACCAGAACAGAATACCATGGCATCATATGGTACACGACCCTGTCATCAACGCACATGTAAGACATGTAACCTCATTTCCACTTCAGACTGTGTGGTTACATCACAAAACAGACTATTCAGGATACAGGGGAATTATACATGTACATCAAGTAATGTGGTCTATTTTATCCAATGCAAGAAATGTCCTCGCACAGGTTATGTGGGGGAGACAAGCCAACAACTCCGCACTAGAATGAATTCACACAGACATTCTATTAATCACAAGATGATTGAGAAACCAGTAGCCCAGCACTTCTCCCAGGATGACCACTCAATCTCAGATATGTCTGTGATGGTCTTAAAAGGACATTTCAACAGTACACAACAGAGACGGGCTTCTGAAATTAGACTTATTTTACTTCTCAATATGGTGGCGGATGGATTGAACATTGATGTTGGGTACATGACAATTATTCTACTTAAACTTACACAGACCTTTACTTTAAAAGATGAACATAAACAGTTTAGTTCTTCAGCGGGCCTTTGATTTTGTAAGTTTATGGTTATCTACATTGTTGACTTTTCACCTTAACACTGTGGTGAGTGCGTTTAAGTGTGTGTGTGTGTATACTCATGTATGTATGTATGTGTGTGTTTTGTGTGTGTTGTGTTTTTGTGTGTTGTGGGTATGGTGTGTATGTGTGTTTTGTTTGTTGTGCGTGGTGTGGTGTGTGTGGAATGTGTTTGCTATATTTGTTGTGTGTTGTGGTTGTGTGGGGTGTGCAGGTGTGTGTGTGTGGGGGGTTGTGGTGTGGTGTATGTACACACATATGTGTGGGTGGAGCATGGCATGGGGCAGTTGTTATGTGGCTAGAACACTTAGTTTTCACATATAGTGTGCATTTATTTCCTTCTATTAGTTGTCAGTGGATGGATTTCACACTGTCATATTTTTAACTGCTCATATAAGACGCATATCTCATTTACTTGGGGGTTCATTAAAGGTGTAATTCCTTTGGTTTTCATTTAGATTGCTTAGACTGATTCTGTGCATGTTTGTTATACACAGACTCTGTGTTGAAATCTGCATTTATCAGGCTCATGGTCTCGTTTTCTTGGGGGTCCTTGACAAGTATTTTTTTTTTGCACTTACACTTACAAGTGATACTTTCATGCATCATGTTTATATGTGTAGGTTAATTTGAGGCTTGCTTTCAACTTGCAGTTATACCTAATTTCAGGATTTTGTCTCTCATTATCTGTCCTTTAATACACCAGGACAATTGGAATGTAAGTTGTAAGCTCATCTTACATGTATTAGAGAGATGCCACTCCAAGGTTTTTATCACTAGAATGCTTTCTTGGCATACTGAGACATTTTAAAATTTATGTGACAAGAACTCTCTGGCTGTAGAGAATTCTTGATAACCTTTGCCCTTCTGAGGCTCCTCAGTTAAAGGCATACTGGTGTTAATTAGCTTCTCTGGAGTAATCTTCTATTATGTTTTAAATGTATATGTTAAACCAATGAGAATTATTTCTGCTTTTTCTATATAATCTGGTGTTAATAATATGGGATATTTGAAAAAACTGCCACAAAGCTTCTAAAGAAGGACCTGGTTGGTTCGAAAGCTAAAGCACTTTGTTCTTTTCTGTAACATCCATGTTGGTCCAATAAAAGGTATCAAATCATTTGTTTCAAGACTGATTAATGAAATGACAGTGCCACTGTTCATGAGGTGGGGTCCCAAAAAGCCCATGTTGCCAGTTTGGTGAATAAACTCCAAAAAATGACTGCGTTATGAGTGTGCACTGTGCAGTTTGTACGCACACTCATAACTTCTCCAGTTTTTAATATCTTCACTCCAAATTTCCAACATTGCCATTTTTTCACACCTCCTTATGAACAATACGAACATATGAACATACGAAATTTGCCAGCAGATAAAGGCCTAGAGGTCTATCAAGTCTGCTCAAATGTGCAGCAAGCACCCCTTATTCTGCTGCTGCCCCTTCCTTCCATCCTTCCCCTTCATTAACCCCCCCTTGTCCTGTCCCATCCTCGTTTGAAGCAGTCCACTGTTCTACTACATACCACTTCAGCAGGTAACTCATTCCACCCAGCCACCACCCTCTCTGTAAAAAAGTGTCTCCTCATCTCCCTCCTGAACCTTCTTTGCTCCAGTCTCATATCATGGCCCCTGGTGTCCCTCCCCTCTCTTACTTTGAACAGCCCCTCTGTACCTGTCTTGTTTATTCCTTTCATGTATTTAAAGGTTTCAATCATGTCACCCTGTCTCTCCTCTCCTCCAGTGAGTACATGTTCAACTCCTTCAACCTCCTCTCGTATGATAAGTCCCCCAACCCCTTGATCATCTTTGTCACTCTGTGCTGCACCTCTTCCAGTAACTTAATGTCCCTCTTCAGATATGGACACCAGTACTGCATGCAGTACTCCAGGTGTGGTCTAACTAATGACCTATACAGTGGCAGAATCACCTCCTCCCTCCTCGAGGATATACCCCTTGCAATACAACCCAGCATTTTGTTGACCTTTGCAGCTGCCTTCCTACATTGTGCAGAGTTGTTCATTGACCCTGTAATGAGCACACCCAGATCCTTCTCCTCCTCTGTCTGGGCTAGCTGCACTCCCCCTTGCTGGTAACTCCTCCTTGGGTTCTTCATCCCAAAATGCAGCACCTTGCACTTTTTGGCATTAAAGCCCAGTTGCCAGGTGTCTGACCAGGTTTCAAGCTTTGCCAGATCATCCTGCAACCCATGCCACCCCCCTAGGTCATCCACCACCACGCCTACCTTGGTATCATCAGCAAATAAACTGATCTTGCTCTTGATATCCCATGATATGTCTGCAATGAATATCCCAAACAACACTGGTCCCAACACCGTACCCTGTGGAACACCGCTCGTCACTGCCCTTGGGTGTGAGAGCTCCCCACCAACCACCACCCTCTGTTGCCTTCCCTGCAGCCAGTTTCCTACCCATCTCACCAGCTTTGCACCCGCCCCTGTGCCTACTAACTTCCTTCCCAGCCTTCCATGTGGCATTGAGTCGAATGCCTTACTGAAGTCCAGATACAGGACATCCACTGCATGGCCCCTGTCCAGTTACCTAGTTACCCAGTCATAGAACTCGACCAGGTTGGTTTGGCAGGATCTGCCACGTAGGAAGCCATGCTGTCTGCTGTTCTGTAGTCCTTTGGCCTCTAGGAGGGCCACCAGCCTCTCCTTCACGATAGTCTCCATTAGCTTACCCACTATGGATGTGAGGCTCACTGGTCTGTAGTTTCCCAGTTCATCCTTGGGGCCACTCTTGTGGAGGGGCACCACATGAGCCATCCTCCAGTCCTGAGGTACACACCCCAAATATAGTGAGGCATTAAATAGGTCTGCCAAAGGTCCTGCAAGGATCTCTGCCAGCTCTTTCAGTACCCTGGGGTGAATGCCATCTGTATAGCTGTCATTTTTTACATCCTGCCCAAAACATGTTTTCACACCTGTGGCACACAATGGTGCAGTCAATGTGCAAAATCAAACTTTGGGACAGGGTAATGAAATCACAGTGCCACTGTATATGAGGGGAGGTCCCAAAAAGGCCATGCAAAAAATGTGGTGAAAAAATTCCAATAAATTACTGCGTTACAAGTGTCCATTATGCAGTTTTTACACATGCTTGTAACTTTGCCACTTTTTTATATTTCCACTCCCGATTTTCAACATTTCCATTTTTTCACACCTCCTCATAAACAGTATAGATAACATTTTTCATGTCCTGCCCAAAATTTCTCTTCGCACCTGTTGCACTGAATGGCACATTTGCTGTGTGAAATCAACTTTCCTGATTGAGTAAGGAAATTATAGTGTCAATGTTCATGAGGTGAGATCCCAGAAAGCTCATGTTGAAAATTTGGTGAAAATATTCCAGATAATGACTGCATTACAAGTGTGCATTGTACAGATTCTTGGCAGGTTTGTAACTTCACCTTTGATATCTCAGCCTTCTTTGGAAGTTTGGGTCCCAAACTTTCAGCATGGGTTTATTGGGACCACACCTCATGATAACTGGCACTGTAATTTTGTTTCTTGGTCCCAAAAGGTGATGTAAAGGTCACTGTGCGGAATCACCTTTCGGGACTGATAAATGAAATGACAGTGCCACTGTTCATGAGGTGGGGTCCCAAAAAGCCCATGTTGCCAGTTTGGTGAATAAACTCCAAAAAATGACTGCGTTATGAGTGAGCATTGTGCAGTTTGTACACACACACTCATAACTTCACCAGTTTTTAATATTTTCGCTCCAGATTTTCAACATTGCCATTTTTTCACACCTCCTCATGAACAGTACAGATGTCATTTTTCACATCCTCCCAAAATGCCTTTTCGGACCAGTTGCACCAAATGGCACATTCACTCTGCAAAATCACCTTTCAGGATAGAGTAACTAAATGATAGTGTCACTGTTCATGAGGTGAGGTCCCAAAAACCCATCTTAGAAATTGGGAGCAAAAATACTAACAAACGCCCTACCCTGTACAGACTGACAGGTGTCGGGGGTGTGGCTTGGGGTCATTGGCCATAATGCTCACACCATTCCACCCCCACCCTGCACTCACTGTCAGGATTCAAGGTGTGCCTTGGGGTCTTTGGCTGTAACCTTCACCCCATTATCCTATACTGCACCCATCTCAGCTTAGCTGAGGAGAGGAAGGGGATGGACCGGGGGCCATGGATGTCAGCGATGGGAAGAGCAAAGCAGCTGTATCAGGGTTGTACAGTCCAGGAGATGCCCTGGGGTGAAATAGTCTCTAGATTGTGGTTCATCATGTCCTGTAATTCTGGGCAGACAATTCGGACAGCTCTGGAGCTCCATCCGACTCAAGTGGTGTTATGTATTGCCAGGACTATTAGACACAAGACAGCTATTATTGCTGATCTTGTTGGGACAGCAGACCTGACTTGCATCACTGAAACCTGGCTTGATGACAATGTGGGCCTCATTTTGGAAGAAGCAGTCCCAGCCGAGTTTTCAGAGATACAGCACTCGAGATCAGACCACAGGGGCGGGGGTGTGGCTATCTGTTTTAGATTGGAATTGAGCCTTGCTGGTATACCAGTAGAAGTGGCCAGATCATTTGAATCTACTGTAGAAGCAGGTGTGGGCTGCAGGATCATTTCCATCTACAGCCCACCTGGGGTGAGAAATTGTTCCTGCAGGAAGTGGCAGACCTCATCAATGCGGCATTGGAATCTCCCAGGCTGATGGTCCTGGGCGACTTCAGTGCCTGGGTCAATGATGAACTCTCACAGTTCGGTCAAGACTTCCTCCAACTTATGTTTTCTTTGGGGTTCACACAGGTAGTTGCCTCTGCTACTCATAATTAGGGTCACTCACTTGATCTGGTCTTTCTCCTGGGGATTGAGTCCTTTTATTTGGTGGTGGAGTCAGTCATATGGTCCGATCACTATACAGTAAGATTAAAATTCCAGCCCCCCCCCTTATAGACCTGCCCCTGTGGAGATGGTCAGATACCGCCTATTGAGGGGTGTTAACCCAAAGGGTCTCTCAGCAGTCTTAGACCTATCAGGAGTTTTGAAGGTGGGCAGGGATCCAGATAATCTAGTTTTGGCCTATCACTGAGGCTCTGGATGCTATCGCACTAATCCGTGTTTGTCCCCTCTCTCTTCGCCCTCAGTCCCATTGGTTTGATGGGATCTCGAGGGAGTTGAGATGGGTGGGATGAAGGCTAGAGCATTGCTGATAGAGAATGACCCTTGATGCGAACCACCTTAGACTGATAGACCATTATCAAAGCTATCAATCAGCAATCTCACATAAGAAGGCAGAGTTCCTGTCTGGTGAGATAGCAGCTGCTCAGAACTGACTGGCTCAGCTGTTTTGAACCATGGACAGGCTGTGCAACCCAGCTTGTCGACAGGTTTGAGGAGCATTTTCACAAGATAAGTGTAATGAGTTTGTTCATTTCTTTGCAGTTAAGGTGGCTGACATCAGTTTAGTTTAGTTTAGTTTATTAGTCTAGGAATTAATACCTTTGAGCCAGGGCTCTTTTACAAAGGTTCCACGTCACAAAGAACATTTAACAAAGCACGATACACATTACAGGTAAAACCAGACAGGAAAGTTACATCATAAATTTGCTATTAACAGTTTAAGGCAGTAACGTTTTTAAGTTTCATAGAAAAACAAGCTATAACAGGTTCAAGCGAGTAGACAATTTCGAGGTTAAGGAAACTTCCAGGGAGAGGGTGATCATTAGGCGCCAAAAGGAGGCTAGAGAGGAGGGAAAGGTGGTGAGCGGGAGAGTAAGTGAGAGGGGACAGGAAAAAGGGGGAGTGAGTTTGGGTGGGAGACAGGAAGTAGTAGAGGTACCAGAGGGTTCATTAGTCAGGGAGGAAGAAGCCTCAGATGTGAGGATGGACATGAGGAGTAGTAGTCTTTATCTAGAGCAGTCACAGTTGCTAGTGGTGGTGAGGTGGGCACAGAGCATGGATTTGAAAGCTTCAAGTGAGGTTGAGGATAGAGTAGGTGGACTAAGCGCATTGAACCATGTCGGGGCCTGTTATGGAAAGATCTTTGTCCCTGTGCAGTCTGGTATCTGGAACCAGGAAAGGTTGACGTTCAGATCTGGTGGAGGGTCGTGAGCCAGGATTCAGTCAGAGTAGGTTTGAATACATAATGAGTCAGTCCCAAGATAGATTTTTTGCCATTGTGCAGGTGAGATAAATAAGACGATTTGATAGGTTCAACCAGCCTGATTCATAGTACAGATCACACGTGTGAGTCAGTCTTTGAGCCCCTGTGAGGAGCCGGCAGGCCTTATTTAGAGTGATTGAGACACGCCTTAGAGCAGTGGAGGTAGCTGAGCCATAAATAATAAGGCCATAGTCAATGATTGAGATTATGGAACTCTGTATAGCTATTCTCAATGCCGCTTGATTTAGAAATTGACGGTTACGGAATAGTATTCCAAGGCGTTGGTTCACTGTTTTCGCAGTGTTGTCAATGTGGGTTGTAAAGGTGAGCCCTTGGTCAAAAGTGATGCCAAGGTATTTGAAAGTATTTACTTGGTCCAGTGTAATTCCTGAGAGGTTTGTATGGTGAGTGGAGTATGCCTATTTTTGTTTTGGTGATTGGAGAAGAGCATGGCTTTTGTTTTATTGTGGTTTAGCACATCGTTTACTATTCAGGAACCACCTCTCTCAACACTAGAGAAAGCAAGTTGCAGGCTTTTTCGTAGGGAGTTTGGATCCTTGTGGGAAGAGAGAATTACAGCATCATCAGCGTATAAGATTATTTTCTCCTGGAAGATATCTGGGAGGAAGTTAAGGAACAGGCTAAAGAGGAGCGGTCCAAGAATTGATCCCTGTGGTACACCCGAGAGAACTGGTTTGAAGTCGGAGAGTTCATTAGAGATTTTTACAGCCTGTGACCGATTGGACAGGTAACTTTTTACCCAAGCACAAGGACCTTCGGCCAGGCCTAGGCTAGAATGTAGGGAGGTAAGTAGGCCATGATGAACTCATGATCAGGGCTGAAATCTGCTCAGCACCCGCTATGGGGGTTAGTAGTGGATGGTGTGAGGTCACTTCCTCTTGGTCATCCAGGATATCTTTTGACTGACTGGAGATAGAGGACATTGTGTGAATTCTCCAGAGTTTTTTTGGGGCCAACTTGCTGTAGTTTGGATCCGGGCCCTACTTGCCAATTATTAGGGTGTATGGAGACCATCGGCCGGGTACTTGCAGAAATTGTTTGGTGCTCTTTAGACATGGGAGAGTTTCCTAGCTCCATGAAAGAGATGGTGGTAACATCACTTCTGAAGAAAGCTCATTTAGACCCAGGCATCTGTGCAAACTACAGACCTATCTCTAACATTCCCTTTGTTAGGAAGGCAACTGAGAAAGTAGTTGCTCTGCAATTGGAGAACCATCTTACCATCCACAATGTCTTCGATCCTCTCCAGTCAGGTTTTCAGAAGACATAGTACTGAGACTACTCTTGTTCGGGTGCTCTATGATCTCTTGATGGCAAGAGACCAGAAGCACCGCTCCATCTTGGTTCTGCTGTATCTCTCTTCAGCATTCAACATTGTTGGCCATGAGGTTATGCTCGAGTGTCTGAGGGTCATCTGTGGACTGGCTGGTCCAGTTCTTAGATGGTTCCACTCTTTCCTAGCTGGCAGGTTTCAGAGGGTGGTGTCGGGGACTTTTTCCTCTGATCCATTCTCTCTGCCATGCGGGGTGCCCCAGGGCTTGGTGCTGTCCCCCATGTTGTTCGCAGTGTATCTGCTGCCCCTCAGAGACATTGTAAGATGATATAGGCTGAGTTTCCACTTCTATACAGATGACACACAGCTCTGTCTGTCTTTTGCACCTGACTGGGATAGTGCGGTCTTGATGTTTAACAGCTGTCTGGTGGAAATCCATGGCTGGATGAAGTTCAACTGTTTGAAATTGAATTCCAGTAAGATTGAGGTTTTGGTGGTGGATCCGGGGCACCAGATAGAGAGGTCATTGGTGGGGTTACTGTCGGGGCTTTGGATCAACTGTGTACGGCTACCTACCTCCAAATGGGTGCGTAATCTGTGTTGGTATTTGACGATGGGCTGACACTGCGGGCATATGTGTTGGTAGTCATCAAATCTTCCTTTTATCATCTTAGGAACATCATCAGAATTAAGCACCTTTTCCTGTCCCATGATCTGCCCACATTGATCCATGCCTTTGTGACCTCTCACCTTGACTACTGCAACTTCCTATACCTAGGGCATCCAGGGGTTGATGTCAGTCCCTTGCAGCTGGTGCAGGACATGGCTGCATGATTATTGACTGGGACTTCTCGTACCAGTCATATTACTCCCATGCTGCGTGATCTGCACTGGCTGCCTATGTAGTGGCGGACCACCTTTAAGATTGGTGTTATGACCTACAAAGCCCCACATGGACTGGGACTGGGTTACCTGCAAGAGTTCCTGGTTCCTTACTGCCCTGGCCGACCTCTCTGCTCTACTGACAAGGGGTTCTTAGAGGTTCCCAGGGTGTGGCTAAAGACATCTGGTGCAAGGGCATTCATGTTCACTGCACTTTCCATGTGGAACTCTCTACCTCATCAGATTAGAGAGTACAGGGTCCTGGAGAGTTTCAAGACCAGTTTAAAAATGTATTTATTCAAACAGACTTTTAATATCTGAAGTATTGTGAATTTAGAATATTTTTATTGAAGTTGCTGTGTATGTTTTATGTGATTTTACTGAGTTGTTTTAAGATGTTGTATGTAAAGCACTGTGATATTTGAAGTGCATTACACAAATAAAAATAATATTATTATTTCCTTATGGAATGAGATGAGCGTTAGGGCCGAAGACTCCAAGACACACCGTGACACCTGTCAGTGTCTGCAGGGTGGGGTGAGATGGAATGCTGTGAACGTATGGCCAACAACCCAAAGGTGCACCCCAATGCCTGTTAGTCTCTGCAGGATGGGGGTGGGGGCTGGTGTTATTTCAATACTTCACTGTCATTCCTATTATGCATCTCTCTAATTCATGCAGTAGCAACACCAATACTTGCAAGCAAACATTCGGCATTGACAAATACTTGTTTATTTCTAGATCTGACTAGCCATAATTGATTCTTTATTGTTTTTTTCCTTGTTTTCTTCCATTCTCCTCTATTATTTCCTGTTGATTTGTTTCCTCACATCTAGTTTGTTTTCCTTAGCCATCTGTTACTGTGCAGTACTTAGCATTGTGATTGCTGATTTTTGAGTTTTAACTTAGATTTATGAGAAGTCACAGTTTGGATAATTATTGTGACCTATATCAATTAGTTAATATTTTTTCAGAGGGCTAGTTCTGCATTCTGATTCCTGGCAAGAACTAATAATTTTATACTGCCTTGGCAATCCAAGGGCAGATTATTGGTGGTCTGAGGCAGAGCTAGATGGGAGATGGGAGTCTGTTCCTACCAGGCAATTTTCTCAGAGAGAGTCTGTGGGGTAGGAGGAGAGTGGGGGGTTCCTCTATAAATGTTAAGTGCACTCTAGAATGTTGTCAGCATGTGAGGAGATATTTTTCTCCACATTGTGTGGTACCACTGCTTATCCCTTGGAAGGACTGGATCAAGGCACTGAAGGACTGGCCAGGATTTAACTGGTAGTTTAATTGGGAACAGTGGGGCCAGATACCTAGTCATGTAGGATGTCCATGCAGTTTCCCCACACCATTTGATTTTTATAATGCTGGAGCAGCCTCACACCTGGGTTACTATAGTGATAGAGGCACAATTGATGGCTTGGAGGGCCCTCGTAGTGTGGATCTCCTGTCATAACTCATTCTGAGATGCCTCTTTATGATGCTGTTCTTTCACGCTTCAATGACTGAGTCGTTCAGCCAGTTTCCCCAGACAACAGCAGCATAGAGACCTCCTTCAGCCTATCCCAATGTAGCCAGATCTAGTGTAACAGTAATTGAAGTAAGTTGAAACATGCTTGGCCGGGAGCTTGCAGTGCAGTAGTATGTTTGCAGTGGCCTAACTTCCATCCTGATTTCTCTCACATCCCCCTCCCCCCACTCATGATTGAAGAGTTAGCTCTGTTTTTGGGCCTCAGGCTTTGGTGAATGGTGAGGTTCACATTTTCACCCCTTTCCTCTGACTCAGACCTGAGGTGCCTCCCAAAAGAGCTTACTTTCCTGTTTGGCCACTTGGGGTAGTGGCTGCTGCTCTCTGGACCAGTGTATCTGTGTCCTCATTTGTATCTTTTATTTTAAACCTCCTCCTGTTGGGATGTAACTGAGTTTTCTACTCATCTTTTATTTTCTCATTAATAGATAGTTTGTTTGTTTTTGTAGCAGCTTAATCGTACTTGCAGCATATCGCACCTTTTTCATGTAGTGTGTAATTAAAGAGGAGTGCTCATTCTGTAGTATCCTAGGCTTTATAATCTACTTATAGTTCTTATCTGTGCCATTTCCAATTTAATGCTCTGACTTTAGTAATGCTGTGGTCATGTTACCCTCTTGGTGCCATTTGGGGAACCATTTGACAACCCTGGGACAATATATGACAGTTATTGCCGTTATGAACTTATCGGGTCCTTATGTAGATCTTTGTTTTTAATTATGGAAAATATTCCATATTGTATAGTGCTTTATGAAATTCAGTTTTTGCAACACCTAACAGGATTTTAAGCTTTCAAGGTTATTTTCATTTCTTACCTGAATGTTTTTAAGAGGGATTTCTACATACTCGAGTTGCTTATTGTTCATGGTTTGGGTTGAAGGAATGGGGATTAGTTGCATTCATACTAATTTAGCTGTGTATTGTCTATGCTAGTCTTTTATTACAGGTAGCAAACACATTCTGCTACCCTTGATAACAGCTGTAGGCTGAGCTGCAGAGGTGGAAGTATTATTTTATCATTTCGTTATGGCTAGGTCATGAACTATTTGCAGCTACAGCTCATTTGGCTACTGTCATTCTTTGACCAAGTGGCGTAGGGGGCCAAGGGACTAGACTTGGTTTCTTCCCCCAGGGAATGGTCATCTCTCCCCATACAGGAGAACTACCTTTGCCCTCCCAAACTTGGAAATCATGTTTTTGTCGGGTCCCCAGTCTGGGGGAAATTTTGCAGATGTGTACTTTTATAATTGTTATATTCTTTAACTCTTTGAAAAGTTTGGTGCCTGATGGCACAGTTGGCAATATTTATGCCTTGTTAGGATTTTGAGATTAGTTCATATGAAAAGAGACCAATGGAAAATATTTAGATCTCAGAACCTATTTTTTTAGTATTATTTCTGATGTCTTGCTTGGAGTGAGATTGCCACTCCTAAGAGCATCCTCACCCTTCCCAGCTCCTATTGCTTCCCTTTCTTATTTTTGTAATTTAATGTTCATTAAGCCAAAAATACAACAATTGGAGAAAAGAAAGAATTAATGATACACCAATGAAAGTGAAAAATAGGGATGTGTACATATCAATACAAAAGAGAGTACGTGACGTAATATTGTAAATAGAACAATGAAAACATCAACGAGGGGGGAGGCATTAATAACACCTAATTAGGTAGAACAATTCTGTATAAACAAACAATTAAAATTAGCTGTAGAACAAAATATCTTTCTTAAATAATTGAATAATGAAACTCCCTGATGCTAAATTAACTTGGAAAAGGAGACAGTGTTCTAACAAAACCATTAGAATAGGGACATCTAACAGCCTTCCGCTAAGAGAAAATTTGACAAAGGGGCACTGGCACAAATCCTATGTTTATACACTGCACTACAACAGAGAACAATGTTATTCATTATCTCACACTCACCCAACCTCAAAAAAACAAACAAAAAAAAAACCAAAACAGAAAAAGGTACATGAAAACAATGAAAGTAGAGACACTAAAGTAAAAAAGACCCTCCAAGTCTCTCATGAATCCTAACTATAGTTATTGCTCTATAAAATCCTATTCTTCTCTTCCCTATGGGATGACATCTGAATCCTGTTCTACTTGATATATAACCCATCTGCACTGTAAAATGTTGAATGTGTGCTCTTGATTGTGAAGCCCGGCTGACATGCATTGCAATGCATAAACCTCTCAAGTCAAAGCCCTCCAGCTTTGTTTAGTTGGTACCAATGCCTTATGCAAAAAAAATGTTATAACTTTTTTGGCTATAAGAACAAATAGAGAAATTAAATGGAGGGCATTTCTGTCCACTCTAATCCCATCCGGTGGTATGGCCATCAAAATATAAACTGGAGTGAACAATTCTGGGGATGTGAATATATTGTTAAGTTCCTATATAACTTCATTCCAAAAAGCAGCCAAAAGTTCACTTCCCCGTAAGATATGCATCTGATCAGTATTTGAACATCCACAATTCTTCCAGCACTATGGCGGGAGTACAAAAAATGCATCCACAGTTTCCAAGAATATTCTCTCCAATATGGAGAGGTTGATACATTAAAGGCTGGTAGGGCTGACTCTGCCAATCTATGAACCAGAATCTCTGTCTGTAACTCCTTGAACCATCTGACCCTAATGGGATCAATTAAATCACCTACTCTTTCCAGACAGCCTTGTGTAAATAACAAATTAAATGACCAACAGGTATACCATTAATGCACTTCATAATTAAAGAGACTAACAACAAGGGTTTCTCTGCTATGGCCGAAAGGGCCTCCTTATACTGAACTAGGTATGATTTGACCTCGAGATACTCATAAAAACAAGATCTTACAAATTGATACTTAGACTGCAAAAATGTAAATGAAAGAATTCTTGTAGGGCCTATCATCTGAAACATAAACTTTATTCCCTTATGTGCCCAAGCAGTAAATGCCTTGCCAATCCTGTTAGGGTGGAAAAGAGGTATCCGCTGCAAAAGTCCTTAAATATAATGCTTCTGAAGGAATAAGAAATGTTCTCAGAACAGATATCCAGGACCAAAACAGTTCTCTAGTATGGAGCGGGAACTTAAGGAATAGGAGTCTATGTAGGGGGTGACCAAATAGATAGTAAGAAAGATCAAGATAAAAAAGGTTACTCCAGCTAAGTTCAAACTGCTTCCAGTGTGCCACATATATTGGGTTTGACCAAAAAAGTACAATGTGAAGTTGTGACACTGCTGTATACAATTGGAAATTAGGTAGATTCAAGCCCGCAGCTTCTCTGGGAAGTTGTAGCAAAGAATATCTCTCTCATGGCTGGTGGCCCTTCCAAATAAAATGAGAAATTAACTTGTCCCAGGTTTGGAAATATATTTTTTCAGGAAGCATAGAAAGAGTCTGCAAAAAGAACAAAATGCAATGAAGAATATTCTGCTGGATTTCCTCCACCCTACCAAGAAAATTTAATGAAAGCTGAAACCATCTGTTCAAATTCTGAGAGATCTATTGAGTCAAGGGTGCTTAATTAAGAAGCCCAGTGTGCACAATGTTCTCAGTCAACTTTATACCCAGGTAGCACATCACTAACTTGTGCTTTCTAAAAGGGAATTGAGCTTTTAGTCTTCAAGATGGAGCAAAATGATATAAAAGAACCTCAGCCTTTTTTTGCTCATTGATCTTATAACCTGACAAATCACAGAATAAATGTAATTGCTCCCAGACTGCTGGAATAGATTGCTCTGGGGAGGTTAATGTCAACAAAATATCATTCACAAAAAGCAAGACTTTGTGGCAACTACCTCTATAGGAGTTCCCTCGATATCAAAGTGATTACAAATGGTCACAGCTAAGGGTTAAAGGTATAAGGCAAACAATACAGGGGAATGGGGGAAATCTTATCTGGTTCCTCGAGACTAAGAGAAAGACTCCGAAAGGGAGCCATCCAACCAAAGATAGGCCTAAAGTGCCACATATAGATTTTAAAGCTGCTGTATGAATTCCACTGGGAAACCAAAATGAGACAGGGTCACCCATAAAAAAGGCCAGGTGACCCTATCAAAGACCTTTTCCAGCTTAAGCCCTGAGAGGACAAGTTAAATTGTTTGAGTAGTAGCATGGTCCACCAAGAGATACGTCTGCCACACAGCATCTTGGGCCTGATGCCCTCGGACAAATCCCACCTGATCAGAATAAATGACTAGAGGAACCAGATTTTTCAACCTACAGTATTTGCTAATACCAACATATAAACTTTCTAATCATAATTTAACATGGAAATTTACTATTACAAATTCGCATATCTGGAAACCTTCTGAGGTTTTAAAATGGCTGCAATGGTCACATATCACCAGGAAGAAGGAGGATCACCCTTCTGAACATAACAATAAGCTGCCAACAGCATTGGGGCAAGCAGGTGTTGTGTTTATAAAATTCAAAAGGCTACCCATCCAGGCCTGGGGCTTTCAATGTT
This sequence comes from Neoceratodus forsteri, assembly GCA_016271365.2. NCBI lineage: Eukaryota > Metazoa > Chordata > Ceratodontiformes > Ceratodontidae > Neoceratodus > Neoceratodus forsteri. Next base: position 81,938,472 of record CM057455.1, read on the forward strand.
TTAGCCTTCTTAAATACCCTGTCGATTTCAAATTGTGAAATCAAAGCCAAGAGAAAATTAGCTGGCTCTACAGAGAGTTTAGGAAGAGAAATAGTCTGAAATTAAGAATCCAGTTGGGTCTGGGTAGGGGAAGTCAGCTGTATAGAGCATTTGAAAATATTGGGCTACCGCTAAGTGTATTTCTTTCTGATGCGTGAATAATTTTCCTGTTTTGAGGTAATAAAAGCTCATTGCACAAGCACTCGATTTGTGAGCCCACAACCTACAGCCAACATCCTTGCTCCCTTTGGACCCCCTCATAATAAGTATGTTTCAAATAAAACAATTGTTGTTCAACGGGTTCGTCCAACTACTTCAGTAGGTGTTGGTTTAACAGCTGAATTTGAGGCTCAACAGTCCTATCCCTCCAAGTTAAAAGAGATTGGAGATTTTGAAGCTTACCCTGAAGCTCCTTAAAATGAACGACTCTTTGCTTTTTCATTCTAGCCAAATAGGCTATAATTCCCCCTTCTAAATATAGATTTCAGAGTGTCCAACAGGGTTGTGGCTAATACACTAGAACTGAAATTATCAAATAAAATCTGGGATATAGCCATTTGTACACGTGATATAAACTCTGGATAATGCAAGAGAGCTAGATTCATTCTCCAATGTGTTATCTTCAGGGTATTACCAAACTCAAACTTAGCATATACCAGAGCATGGTTTGGAAAAAATGTCACTCCATGCCATATGTTCTGAATAGTTCCAAGATGTTCTGCCATTGTAAACAAAAAAATCTAAACAAGAAGCCACACTCATGTGGAGTTCCCTAGATGTGTACTCCCTGGTTGTTTGGAAAAAATGTTGTCAGGTAGCTTTAAAACCTAAAGATGAAACTGTCTGCCTTATGTATTTTTGGAGGGGGGAGATCCTGTGAGCCAAGCACCTGGACACATACAAGGTCAGAAAGAGAAAAATTTAAATCACCACCAAGAAGTAACTGCCCCTGTAAAACTGATAACTGGGAAACAGATTTCTGTGCCAATAACGCTGATGTTCTGGAGGGAAATATACTGAAGCAGGGTGACAAGGCGAATATACAACCTGCCAACTGCAATAACATATCATCCCTCCGGGTCTATGAACTGATCATAAAGTTCAAAACGTATGCCCCGAGGGATTACGATAGCTACCCCCCATCACCACCTAGAACTATGGGATGAGGCTACCACTGTGTGAAAACCCAACTTTTTCAACTTCTCATGCTTCCACTGAGGTAGATGAGTCTATTGAAGAAAAATGACTTCCGTTTTTTTCCTTCCTCAATAACTGCAATAACCTCAAGCATTGTATAGGGCTATGAATACCATTAATATTAAGGGAGATAACTAAAAATGCCCTAGTCATCTCATAACCTCAAACTACTCTGGTAGTCCACAGCTTCTCTATAATCTAAGAAATGAGAATCAGTGAGTGTAAGAGAAATCAACGACACTTGCCTTTTTATACCCATCGCTAAGGATTGTTCCACCCATTGTTTAGAACCTACCATAATAGAGCAAACTGTCAGGACACTGTACTCCCCATAACCACAGCCTGCACCAAGAATTATACTATGGCAATCAGACAGAGTATATGAAAATAATCCAAATATTATTCAAAACCAAGATTCAAATAATACATCAAAGCTACAAAGACAGTATCTAGAAAATAGCAAAACAAAATGGTTATATTAAATGCACACTGAAAATAGAAAATAGAGTTAAAAATGCACATTTCGACCTTAGGCCTTCTTTGGCAAATATCTAAAAGAGAAAAAAAACAAAGTTAGTGTAGAGGGGAGGTAAAATGAGGGATATATATATATATATATATGTGTGGGGAAAGAAAAAAGGGGAGGCTCAGGGAGAGGAAGTGATAAATGGCAAGATTAAGAGAATCTGTGAAACAAAAAGGGGATGATGGGAAAGATAAAGCATAATAGGAGTGAAAGAGCTAGGGAAGTCCCCAGGTGGGGACTAATTAACAGGGCATAGTAAGAAGACAGAAAGGTGACAAATGTGTGGGAAGGAGACAGAGATGGAGACTTATGATGAAAATGATAAAAGAAATTAAATTAGTACAAATACAAATAGACTTTAGGGAAAATAAGGGGTGGCTGAAAGATGTTAGTGGAAAATACGTCTATCATTTAAACCAGGGGCTGCTGGGAGCCAAGGGGGATGATCAGCTTGACTTCCATGTTTTTCTATGGTCAGAATCCCAGAAGCCCTGCAGAGGGACACAAACAAAAAGTTCATTGACACTGTGGTCCCTGGAGATAAAGTGGGATACAATGGGTTTAGCAGTGTCATCATTCCTGACTGCTCTGTAATGTTCCCTGAAACAGTCAGCAAGGCAGCTACCAGTATCTCCAATGTAAATAGCTGTACACTTCCTACAAAGAATACAATGCACCACATTAGTGGAGGTGCATGAGAACTCATTGGTGATGTGAAAAACATGTGTAGGCCCCTGAATTTCAGTCACACTGGAAATACATTTGCAGGTGTAGCTGCGAGTCCTGTTGCAAGGTTTGGTATCTGGGAAAGAGGAACTGTTAGGAGTAGGTAGGCTGCTTTTAACCAGGAGATTCTGCAGGTTAGGAGGCCAGCGGTAGGAAGCAATAGGTGGTTCTATAAAGAAACCACCAATGTTATGGTCAGTTTGCAAAATGGAAAAGTTAATGGTGATGATCCTGTGAAGAGAAGGTGTGCTCTGATGGAAAGGAAGCACTAGTGGAATTCGTCGTTGTTCTTGTGTGACAGTATTCTTCCTGCAGAGGTCAAGGTTACGGGGCATGTTATAGTAACCATACAACACATACAAACATATGAACATATGAAAATGCCAGCAGAAGTAGGCCTCACAGTCTGTCGAGTCTGCTCGATTGTACAGCTAGCCTCTCTTACTCCCCCCCCTTAGGTTTACCCTCCTTCTTATCCTGTCCCATCCATTGACATTTAAAAAGTTTACAGTAGAACATTACTGACAGCTTATTTTGAGCCCAAAACAGAGAAATAACCTCTCCATAACAAAATAATAACAAAGTGAACATGGAACCTTTTGCTGTAGAACACTGTCCACTAACACTCTCCCCTGCAATATTCAGGCACCCCCCCGTCACCGATTAATAGCAAATAAAAACTGATATCCCTGCACAAAATAGCATAAACTAAAAAGAGGAAAACTAAAGGCCAAGATTTGGTTTCCTGATAACCCTTTTCAATAAGAACATGAGAAAATATACCTGAAGGATCTATTGTGCCAAATGGGCACCAACTTGTTCAAAGAATCCAGAAACCCAATAATTATCCACATTTCTAACGCTTGCCATAATTGCAGAGCTTTCCCAAAACTGGGATTCCCAGAAATAAATGACTTTCTAGGCCAAAAAAACCTGAAAAGTCCTCATGCTAGGGGAGAGATGGAAGTTTCTCCGGGGGATGAATCAAGGATAAACCTTGGGCTCCCTTAACTACCTGGCATAAATCAGCCAGTGGTTATTGGAGCTGGGTCTGTAAAAACAGAGTGAATAAACCACATGTAAAACAGTAGACCATAAAAACACCTGTACAGCTCTGCCCAGAGCAATCACCACCCATAACAAAGAGTATTAAACATTAAAATGAACACTGTATTTGAAAAAACAAAGGAACCCTCAATTTTTTTTGAAAGTTGTCCTAAATTAAGCATTCTTGACTCCAACCATCCACCCCAAAAAACTTGCTACCATAGATACATAAAGTTATATACCCCCTTGCAGGCCTGTAACATCAACACCTATAAGTAATAATTTAGGAGGTAATATTGCACAGTGGTTTAAGGCTGTGAGCTGGAAATCTGGAGACATGGGTTTTATTCCCATATCCCCCATTTGTGTGCTGTGTGGCCTTGAACAAGTTACTTAATTTCCTTGTGCTACCAGGTTGCACCTATAAACAAATTTCAGCTTAGTGTGTCTTTCCCGATAAAAAAAAAAAAATATATATATAGATAGATAGATAGATAGATAGATAGATAGATAGATAGATAGATATGCCAAAACCCCCACACAAAGAAAATGAGAGAAGATATAACCAAAAGCACCAATTTTCCAGGAGTTTTAGCTAGAATTGCTGCTCATCCCCTTCAAAAATTAAAAATACAAGCAGACCTTTAATTAGATTTCCCTAACAATGAACATTAGTAATACATTACTTCTCAGCACAGCCACTGGAGGAAAATAGGCTACAGCATGTTCCAGTACTAACTGTAACCCCCCTGCAAATGGGGGTTCCCAAAAGACTTCCAGGAGCTTGCTTGAATGCTCCAAGCCTGAATGGTGTTTGGCATTTAAGCCATTTATCAGTGAGTGTTTTTAGAGCCTCTGGTACTGTCTCTTTAAGAGCTGTCTGCTTGCAGACATAATTAGTTTGTATGGGGGGACTGTGTGCTTCTCTGTTTGAGTACCACTCAAGCTGCTGCCAATTCACTCCATTTTTGCAGTCACTAGGAGTGCAAAGGGAACCTATCTGAAAGATGTAACTGTTTGCCAGAGATCATTTAGAGTAATGATGAAATTTCAGTTTGTCTAACCTGCTTTCTTTGCAGTCAGAACTGTGTCTGCCTAGTTCCCCATTCTGGTTTTGAACTGCTGAACTGGACCAATCAGTGTGGGGTAAGCTAGCTCTAAAATGGTGCCTTGGACGAATCAGAACTTGGACTCATAATCTGAGCCAGCCACAAGAGGATTGTATGGGCAGTGACTCTGGGAGATGTAGTTTAGACTTCGGCGCCTTTTTGGACCAACAGGAGCAGTCTATTGTGAGTGACAGCCAATCCAGTCAAGAACTGGGAGGAACTCAAAGGAAGTGCCCGGTTTTGTCTGTTGGAGTTTCAGTTTTAGCTCTGGCAGTGAAGGGGAAAGGAACCCTGTGCTCCTTCAGTGCACAGTTTTAGTCGGGAAACATGTAAGGTCCGGAGTTCCGGTCTGCAGCTTGTGTAACTGCTTGTTAGGACTGAATCCGTCCTGTGAAGAGAATCAAAGGATATCTGAAGAACAGAAACCAGGCTCACCCTGTAGAAGACTGGAGAAATTGCTGAATTGCACTCGGTGTGTTAGGAACTGAATCTGCTGTGTGTTCTCCTGGGTATTGTGCAATAATTGCGATCGGGATAGAGAAGCAGCCTGCCTGGTATAGTACTTTCTTTTTGCCATATAAATGTGTGAGGAGTCTCGTGGAGCTCAAGAGTAGCCCTGCTAACATTGAAGGACCCTATCTTGTTTGGAGGTCGTGAGTACTAATTCAGGGTCGCTCCCTGTTGAATTGCCACATTGAATCCAAATAGAATTACTGTACTGCTGACTGTTTAACTAATTTTTCTTTTCTCTGTGTGAAAGGGCCCCTACCAGCTGCCACGGTTTGGACTAGCCACTAGGGCTTGGGTACCCAGGGACAGTAACTGGTAGGATAGGCCTGTGCACAGAGCCATAGGTAGATGAGTAAAGTATAAGCTAATTAACCTGATTTCCCCTGTCCTTGTTATATTCCCCTAAATAAATCAGAGCTGCTTGTTTCAGCAAAGTTATACTGCCTGAGGTATTTGTCTATGTTAAAGTATTGTACTGTGATTGTTGCACTGTATCTTATTTTACAGGAGAGGTCCCAGTGCCTGAACCAGCCCTGGGGGTAAGTGTATACTGTGAAGGTAATTCTGATATATTGTGTGGGCCACTAGTGGGAAGAAAGGGGGGTTGCAGTGTCCCAGAGGGCTGTGACCAAGTAAGTTTAACTATTGCAAACCCTGACCTCTGGGTGGAGGCACCCCGCCATTGGATCCAGGCCCCTCAACCTGTTAGTGGCAAATCAGGCAGGGGTAGTAGCCCCTGGGATAGCGCCATCTAGGGGTTACATAATGAACCAATAGAAATCAAATTGTAAAGTTAAGCTAAATAGTGGTTGAAACTGAGCATGTAATAGTAACCTTCTGCCAGTCATAAAAAGAGAGCAAGCATCAAATGTGAAACCGTGTCACCACCCGAGAAATGAAAAAAAAAAAGAAAATAAGAAAAGGATCAGTAACCTAAGTAGTGGCCAATGAGCAATTAATTAATTACAAATAAAGTAAATAAAATGCTAAGTTAACCATTTAAAAATGAGCAAAAAAAAAACCAAACAAAAAAAACCCATATACTCCCATGAGTTTCCACAAATCTAGGGTTGGGGGGGTGGCTTATCAGCAATCACCTGAAACTCTGACTGAATCCCAATGAAAATGTTTGGCTTCGTCCTAGGGAAAAGGTTGGATGAAAGGCTCCCCCGCTGAATGGTAACCACAGTGACACAACATCTCCAGATGGGCATCCCCGCACCCCAAATGGTAGCCCAGGGCAAAAATTACAGCATCAGAAAGGCGGCCCAGACAGCATATCCACACTTTAACAAAACATGCTCCCTGGCAAAGTTACAAGAAAACAGGAGTGGAGGTGAACAAAAGAGATCCGTACTACAGCAGCCCCTACAAGCTGCTGTCCACACCTCTGTCCCCTGACACTAGTTAACTCAAACACCAAACCACAAATTGAATTTTGGCTGAGGGGGAGACCGGGTGACTGTTTCAGATTATTGGGGCCATCAACCCCACTGCTCCTCAGAAATCCAACATTATATCCATATCCAGGAACATCAATATTAGCTGCTCCAGTCTTGACCCAGACCTCTAAAGGGGGAAAGAATACCACCAAGCCCCCCCTTTCTGTACCCCTCACCACCTATCATCCCATTTCCACCATCCCCTTCCTCCCTCTTTCTCCTCCCCCGACACACAGTGCCTACTGGCTGCCACAACCTCTGCACAGCACTTACCAACTAAATAAACTTCAGAACTTTATATTAATACAAATGTGTTTGAAGACGTCATCTTCATCCAGCTGTAAATTTGTGTCTAACCCAATCCTGCTCCGTTTGTCCTATTGCACCCATTGTATCCTACTCTTGTATTTTGTGTTCACTGTAATTTTTGTTCCTTGTGTGCATTGTATTGTTTGGTTCTGTAAACTCTGAATTTGTAAAAGAGCCTTCTGGCTTAAAGGTGTTACTCCAAATCTGAAATAAGTAAAAAATAAAGGTTTATGCTTAACTCAGGCAATTGAGGTGGGGCATCTCGTGTCAGGGACTGCATTTTTTTCATTGCTATTATATCACACGCTATATGGATAAACCCTCATTAGTTATTTTATTAATATTAATATTAATGACATACATAGTCCCATAAAACGCTGTCATATGTTACAATATCTGAAGGGGATAAGACCGGATGTTGTTTACCTCCATGAGACTGATTTGTTCCAAAAAGAGCATGACAAATTCCGACGGTTGGGCACTCATATGGTTGTGGTGTTATCTTACCCCTCGGGGAAGAGAAGGGGAGTTGCTATATTGATTTCCACAGGAATACCATTTCAAATTCATTAGCAAGTTGTAGATCCTGTGGAGCAATTTACCATAGCAACAGGGCAATTATATATCTTGTTAGTTAATCTGGCCTGCTTTGGTGTATTTACCTCTGGATTCTGCAAAATTATTGGCACTGAAATTTCTGAATTAACTTCTCAGTATGTTAAAGGGCCAGCTTATAATAGGAGGGGGCATGAATGTGAAAATGAATCCAATGTTAGATGTTTCTAAGTCTCTACCTCATTGGAGAACTCCATTACAAAAATATTTATTTCATTATTTGGCTTCATTGGGCTTCGTATAGCCTTATATCGTAATGAATGAATATATATTTCTATCCCACAGTGAGGGGGTACACCCACTGTACATCTAGAACTAATATTTTTTCTAGGTTAGATTGCATTTATACCTTGGCAGAGCACTTAGATAAGCTCCAAGTTATTCAGATAGGTACTTCTCTCTTATCAGTTCACACACAGGTTGTAGCAAAGATTCTTTTAGGTAATAACCACCAACCCACACACGGCATCTTAATCTTGCATATTTTAAGGACACGGAATTTCAACAATTGGTGCAGGAGCAAATCACTACTATTCTTTAGGTTAATGCTAGTTCAGCGATTTCGCTGACAGTAATCTGGGATTCACTCAAAGCTGTCCTGTGGGGTGAGATAATTAAATATACTACAAGGAAGAAAAAAGAACAGAATCACAGAACTACAGAACTCATGGTGGAATTGCATACTTTACAGAATGTTTTGATGCAGGGGGATAAATCCGTTAGATCACAACTACAGAAGGTGAAACAACAATTACAAAAACTACTGAATCAACAAAAAGATCAAAAAATAATGTATCTTAAACTTCCGTATTATGAAGGGGGTCCTAGGGGAGTGAGGCATCTGGCACGTAGGCTCGAGGAGGCCAATCTAAAGCATGTCTGACTAGTATGTTCGATCCTATTTTGGGTCACCTTCTATTAGTGCCTGCAGGCATCAGATCTGCCTTGGCTGGCTATTATTGTGCTCTCTGTATGGCTGACCCACCTCCACGTCCGTCATCTTCAGACTCTTATCTGTTGGGATTACGCCTGTCAAAACTAACACAAGCATCTACGCTCCTTGATAGTACTTCTTCAGAAGTTAGAGTGGTGTTACAAACCATGAACATTTTAAAATTCCTGTGTCCTGATGGATACCCTGCTGAATTTTATAAAACATTCACTCAGCAGCTCCTTCCACCTCTTGTTTCTGCTTTTCAGGCCATTTTCTGGCCATCCAAACTGGTGAGTTACCTCTCCCATAATGCAATATGCCACCATTGCCTCTCTTTTGAACCCTTTGCTAAGACTCGAGATATGTGCCTTGTTTCTGAATTGTTATTGCCTGTACCTTGTAACTCTCCCAGGTCACACCTGAAAATAGGCACTTGACTGTCTAGCGTGCTTACCTGGTTAACAAAAGCTAAATAAATAAATATCCATCTCTGTACTGACCCATATCCATGTTGAACTATGATATTTAGTTATTCACAACAGTTTTAGCTCATAGAATTGATGTTTTACTCCCTCAGCTCATAGATCCGGTCCAGGTGAGTTTCATGCCACAGCACAGGCTCAAGATGTGGTGCAATGGACTTTCTCTTATTTGATCATATAACATCATAACATATACCATTAGCCTTCTTAGGGCTTGATGCAAAGAAGGCATTTGATAGAGTCACCAGGCCCTTCTTGTGGGCAATGCTTAAGCATTTTACTTTTCCCAAAGAATTTATAGTACAACTTCAAAATTGTTATCGTTCTCCCCAAGCTTATGTTAAGTGAAATGGTTCACTCTTGGAGAATTTCTCCCCCTTACCAGGTGGACATGTCAAGGCTGTCCCCTGCCCCTATTGTTTGTTTTATACTTAGAACCTTTGACTGCAACAATTGTGCCCATCCAGGGATAGAGGGAGTTCCGATAGGAAGACGCTCATACAAAATATCACATTTTGCTGATGACATTTTGCTTATGCTGGTCTCCCCTGAAAACTCCATACTGATGGTTTGGGAGCAACTGAATCAATTATCAGAAAACTGAGGTACTTTTTTTTTATAATTTTAGGCCCTCTGTAGCTTTTAAGAGGAAATTCCCCTTTCATTGGCATAAAACAGAAGTCTGTTATCTGGTTATAAAACTTCTGTAAAAATTATTGCGCGCTGAATTAGTAAATTTTGAATCCCTCACACAACAGATTACAGATGACTTGACCAGATGATCCCAAATTTGTATGAGTTTACTAACTAGGGTAGAGGTCATTCAACAGAATGCTCTTCCTAGTCTTCTCTTCTTCCTTCAAACTCTCTCCTTCATGCTGGATAAAATCAGATCCAGAAGCAAATGGTTTGATACCTTTTATTGGACCAACATAGATGTTACAACAAAAGAACAAAGTGCTCTAGATTTCACAACAACCAAGTCCTTCTTCAGAAGCTTTACAAAGCTTTATGGTACTGGATAAAATGTATTTCCAGGCTCAGAATAGAAAGGTATCAAGGTTTATATGGAGGGGGGCTTCCCCAAGGATCTAGTTATCATTTCTCCAACTTCCAGAACATAAGAGGGGTTTAAATCTCCCTAACTTTTATGATTATGCTCAGGCTGCTCACCTTCATATAGTGTTTTATAGGCTTTCTTGAGAGTATGAGGTCCATTGGAAACAAATCAAATTTACTCTCAATTATATGTTTTATTTGCTGCCTTATTTATGTGGAAATCTGCCTGCATGTAAACCATTAACAAGATTCTCATGGTACACTGCTGAAACACTGTGACATTGGCTCAGAATCCTGGATAGGCAATTGACAAAGACCAAAAGAAAGTTTTTAATCCGTGTAGCTTCTAACCAGGATTTCCCACCTAATAGTATGGATCAGGCTCTTCAGGGATGGCAAGGGTGTAACATTCAATATATTTTTCAAATGGTTGGCTCAAACAGTTTGCTTTATTGTGTGTCTTTATAGACAACTTACCACCTGCCTTCTATAGAATTTTATAGATTTTTGCAATTGAAAGTGTATTTACGCCCTATCAAGGAGCAATTGGCATTTTTGATAACGAAACCATCTCAGTTACCTTCTTTAATACAGCATCATGTAAAGAATCTGCCCATGACTCACCTTATTAGTTTACTTTACAAACTCCTGGGATCAAGCTCTACTGATGCTTTTGAAACTGTACGGAATAAATGGGAGCAAGAATTGCATAGCATAATCACTTCAGTCTCCTGGAGTAAATCAGCATATGTCACATCTAAAATAACCATGACATCTTACTGGAGGGAATACATGTAGAAACACAATGTTCATTTTTTCTGTACTCCGGTTTTGATCTCTAAATATGTTCCTACTGCTTCAGCAGAATGTTGGAGGGGGTGTGGCTCCCAACTGCAAAGCACACACGTCTTCTGGTGATGTCGTCACCTAACGTAATATTGGATGGAGGTGTTTGAAGCCATAATAAATATTTATGAATGATCTCCTCAGCCTATAAATATCTTAAAAGCCACACCACCAGAAGACTGCCCCATAATCATTCATATGCACAAACAGATTGTGCTTTTACCATTGGCAGCTAAGAAAGCTATTACCAGGTTATGGTGCACTGACAAAATACAAACACTGGACTGCTGGAGAAAGATTATCTGGGAAATTTATGCCATGGAGAGGCTTTCAGCTTGATTACAGAATTCTATGTAGGCCTCTGAACTTAGATGGTGTTCATGGATCATGGACTGTTACAACACTTTCCAGATTTTATACCTTTGATGATCTTTGATATACTGAGGTGAGCCCCTGTCTCCCTCTGCCCACCTTGTCTTGGTGAGGATTCTATATTATTTATCTTACTCCACTGTGCATTTGGTTATTGGTCCCCAGAGGACTTTCTTGAAATTTTATACATTATTATATTTTTTAGATGTAATTTATTTATTGCTGGAATCCCACTTATTATCAAAGTGTCTCTAAGATGGGTTACAGTCTCACGGTAACATACATTAATAACTATGGAGTTGCTCAGTTTGACTGTTCTCATTTTTATAAAACTGACTTAATTTTTGTACTGCATTACATTTCTAATGGGAGACATTATGATTTTTTTAAAAGAGAGTCTACAGGATAAGAAACTGTATTTCATACAAGGATTAGGACTTTGTTACAGAAAGAGCTTTGGGTTTTCTAGTACTTTAGCTGCCTATGGTTGTAAAGTATCTCCAGCACTAATCTCTGCCTTACATCTCACAGATGACTATATTTAGTACTATAGTTGAACTCCTAATTCATGCTCAGATAGTTATTTTTTTTATTATTGGTATAACAAGTCTGTACTACCTTTGTATTGTGAGTGTTATTACTGTATTTCTATTAAATGTTATTAATAAACATAAAATTTGAAATAAAACTAAATAAGAGAATACTAGATGGGCAACTATGCACAATCAGTCAGTTCTGCCACAAATAGGTTCTGATTCCTTCTGACCTCAAGGGTGAAGCTCGACAGGTTAATGGGAATCAGAACCCCCAGGTGGCAGAACACACTGGTTATGCATACAGTTGCCCATCCAGTATTTTTTATAGTGTATAGTGCCCCCAACATATTCCATACTATTTTATCACTTTCTTATATGAACAAGATATTGTTCGCAGCTGCTTTTTATTCCTGGGCTCATAGCTGATTGCTAGGCTCAGTGGTGTGGTTGTTAGGAACAAAACATCTGTACATGTACAGCATGGTATTTTATTGGTTGTAAATTGCATTTGGGAGGATTTCTAAAGATAAAAATGGTGTCTGTACTTCTTGTTAAGTGTGGGAAGCCAATTATTGGGGGAACGGCTTATAATTTTGTGAGTAGATTTAAATATTTGGGTGATCCTGCATTTGTTATTTATATAATGAAGCTAGTTGAGCCTGAAAGTTTTTTACTATCTGGTTGATCCTGCATCAGTGGGATTTGTTTGTGTGATTGTGCCAATGCTGCAAGTCTATCTGGTTGACTGAGTTAAACTGTAGCTTGTGCACTTTCAAATACAGCTAAAACCTTGTTGTAGCGTGGTAGGGTATTATTGTGTTCTATGACCTTTGAACTGTGAAACAACAAATTTCAGTTAGGATGGATTTCTATACAAAACAAGCCCTCACTATGTACTATAGTTATATACAGTTTATCTAGTAATGCTGTTAGAAGTGTTTCCTGTACACACACTGGAATATTTTGAGATAATGTTCCCTGTGCACAAACTGGGATATTTTGGGACACTTTTAGAAGTGCTCCCAGTACACAAACTGGAAGATCTTGGGATGGTGTTAGAAATATTCCCGGTACACAAACTGGAATATACTGTATGTGGCACTGTTGGAAATGTTCTTGTACACAAACTGGAATATCCTGGGATGTCATTAGAAGTTTTCCCAGTACACAAATGGCAATGTTCTGGAATGCTGTTGGAAGATGCTATCTGTACTGTTTGAGACAGTGTTAGAAGTTCTCCCTGTATACAAAATAAAATAGATCTTTTAATGCTGTTAGATGTTTCTCTATACTGTATACTAAATAATGTACTGTATATCTTGGGATGCAGCTAGAGATGTTCCCTGTATTTATGGTAATGCGAGGTTAAGTTTCACATGGTATACATATCATTTATCATAATTGATAAACTCTTTCAGGATATACTAGAGCTGTTTCTCCATGGGGATTCCCTCCCAACCAAGATATGGTATTGTGGTTATGCTCTGTATGAACTGGAAGGTGTTCTGCACTTGAAAACTTAATAAACTGTTTTTTACAATAAAAAATAAGCATTCTTTGCACACAAAATAATAAACAGTATACCATAGGATGCTGTTAGAAGTGTTTCCTATATTCAAAATAATGTACTATATACCTTGGGATGCTGTCAGAAGTATTCCTTGTATACAAAATAACATGCTGCATTCCTTGGGATCCTGTTAGAGGTGTCCCCTGTAATCAAAATAATGTCCTATATACCTTGGGAAGCTGTTAGAGGTGCTCCCTGTATATGAAATAATGAACTGTATATGTTGCCATGCTGTTAGAAGAGAGAGTTCCCTGCATGTAAAATAATGCACAGTATAACTATGAATTTTGTTAGTAGTGCTCCCTGTACATGATAATGTACTATATACATTGGGATGCTGTTAGAGTGTACCCTGTATACAAATAATACTACATATATATATATATATATATATATATATATATATGTATATATATATATATATATATGTATATATATATTTAAAACTCAGTAGAATGCATCAGTTAAGGTTGATATCACAGCGACAAAAGTTTGAAAATCGATGTTGAGGTTTCCACTCCACCTCACCCCTCCACCGCCACACACCAACAGACATTGGGGTGTGCCATGAAGTCATCAGGCTCAATTCTCACCCCATTCCATGTGTAAACAAGCTGAAATGCTACAGTATAGGAAAATAGGGTGAGAGCTGGGTCTGGTGACCGCATAACACACACAATGTCCTAGATTATGTGGAGATGGGAGTAAGAGTCTAGAGTGGTAACCCTAGCATCGAATTTCCAAACTTCTGTCACTGTGCTATCAGACCTAACTGATGCATTAACAGAGTTTTTTGGAATTAATTTACCTTCTTTTTGAGAAAGTGTAATGTAAGTGATATGTGTTTGTGGGAGCATGGGCCCTCTGGGCCCTGTGCTCCCTTCACGCTTCCCATTCTTGCATGATAGTATGCATATGTGGGAGAACAGGCCCTCTGGGCCCTGTGCTCCCTTCACGCTTCCCATTCTTGCATGATAGTATGCATATGTGGGAGAACAGGCCATCTGGGTCCTGTGCTACTACTTACACATAAGTACAGAGCCATACAGTAGTCCTATAGTACTGAAAAGGAACCCTTGTAGCACTAATTTGGGGATAACTTGGTAACCGTAGGAACTATGAATAATATTACACAACAGTTGTAATCATGACTTGGAAACCTTGATGGTAGCTTAGTCCACCTTAAGGTGGATGAAGCTACCCGGAGCAAAAAATCATACCTCGAATTGTTTTCAAGATATGGGTGACAAAAGTCACCACATTTGCTGCAATGTTATCCTATGGGAAATTTTGCAACTTCAGAGCGCCGTAACTTTGGAACCGTTTTAAAATTGTTTTTACCAAACCACCAAAAGGCACATCTAAGGCCCCAGGGCATGCCACACTGTAAATTTCAGCCCAGAAATCCCAACCATTTATGTGCAGTGGGGTGGCAAATAAAATATATTTTTGGGGGGCAAGTAGTGTCTCAAATTGTGATACTTTCGCTAATTTTGTGAAAGAATGGGTGCAACACTTTCACAAATTGTGAAAGTGTCATGTTTATTCTGTTGCAATTTGTGACAGTACTGGGACACAATCTTCAAAAAGACATTTCTTGGGGGGTTGGAGAAAACCTAATGGCAGCATTGTGTTCCTCATGCCCCAATTAGGTGAACACAACTGGTGGTGTTTACCTAGGGGCACTAGAATTTGATCATTTTTCTCCACCACTAACTGAAACAAGATGACAGCAGCACGGCACTACTGAGGACATTTGTGAGAGTAACATGTGCTGTCACAACAGTACTGGGTGCTTTCAAGAGGCACATATATTTTTCCCATTGTCTATAATGGGAAAAAGCAATGTTGAATAACTTTTGAATGGATTAATATTTTTTCACCAAATCTTCAAATGGCACATCAGTTACCCAGATTGTATCTTCCCAGAAGATTTCAGAACAGACAGACAAATCATTTGGGCTGTAGCCCTGATCAAAGAAGAAAAAATTACTCACCTTAGTAATTATGTTTCTTCTAATGGAGTCTTGCTGTATTCTAACTATTGCAGTTAGCCCCAGCACTCAAACTGTCCCTTCTATGCAGAGCATAGAATGTTGAGCTCGAGCTCAGTTCAAACCTCTGTCTGCTGCACTTTGAAGTGCAACTGTCAGATTCTTATGAGCTAATATTAAATAACTACTATGTGGAAATTGTAAAATTTTTCCCAGCCAAATGGCAACCAAATATTTTGGATCCCTGAAAGACTCAAGTCAAGAAATCAAAAATCAAAAACCAGATAGTGAACAACTTAAGACTGTTAAATTAATAATATAACCCACTTCCCCTCTCCAAAAAGAGGGAGTACCCAAATGCATCCCTGGGTGAAATACTGCACCTGCCAGCCCACTTCCCAAAAACAAGCTCTGAGAGGGGAGG
The DNA here is from genome assembly GCA_016271365.2 of Neoceratodus forsteri. NCBI lineage: Eukaryota > Metazoa > Chordata > Ceratodontiformes > Ceratodontidae > Neoceratodus > Neoceratodus forsteri. Next base: position 81,954,209 of record CM057455.1, read on the forward strand.
TAGGGAGGGAGGACAAAATGCAGCAAGACTCCATTAGAAGAAACATAATTACTAAAGTGAGTAATTTTTTCTTCAAACAACATGAAGTCTTGCTGTATTCTGACTATTGAAGACTACCAAGCAGTACCTCCATGGAGGAGGGAATCAAACCTACCTTGGGAATAGGCTCTGCAGTACTGCACCAGACCAAGCATCATTCTTAGCCTGGATGTCCAGGGAGTAATGCTTGGTAAAGGTATGGATTGTTTTCCAGGTGGCTGCTTTACATATCTCTAGTAAAGGAATATCCCTGACTGAGACAGGGATGCAGCTGTACCTCTAGTTGAATGAGCCCTCAGGCCTGAGGGAGGTATTTTGCCTAGCTTCTCATAGCAGAATTGAATACAAGTGACAATCCACCTGGCAATAGTTCTCTTACTGGCAGGTTTGCCCTTACCCACTTCCCTATAAGTAAGAAACAACCGAAGAGAGTCAACCCTGTGAGTCTTAGTAAGCTCTATGTAGTAACTAAGGGCTCTTTTAACATCTGAACTATGTAAACTTCTTTCTCCTGAAGAAGAATGATCAGTGAAGAACACGGTGAGAGACATAGATTGGTTCAGATGAAAATCTGAAACCACTTTAGGTAAAAACCTCCTATTAGTTCTAAGGACCACCGTATCTCTATGGAATGAGATAAAATCAGGATCCACTGACAGAACTTGCAATTCACTGATACGCCTGGCAGAGGTAATAGCTACCAGGAACACAGTTTTCCAAGTCAAGTACTTTAGCTCTGCTTAAGAAAAAGGCTCACAAGGGGGTTGCTTAAGCTGAGCAATGCAAACATTAAGATCCCAAGCAGGGGGAGGATCCCTAAAGGGGGGATTGGTAAGAAGCAATCCCTTGAAACATTTACAGAATACAGGGTGAGATGACAGTAAGGAAGGCTTCCCACTGACAGAAAAGCAGAAACAACTGACAAATGTACTTTGAGAGTAGTTGGTCTGAGGCCTAGGCTAGTAAGATAAACAGTATAATCCAGAACCGTAGACAATTCAGCAGTGTCTGGGGATATATGCGTCTTGGAACACCAAATGCTGAATCTTTTCCATTTGGAGTTGTAAGTTTTTCTGGTGACAGACTTTCAAGAGGCTTTGAGAATATCCAGAACCCCTTGGGACAGATGCAAATCTGCATACTCTAACTCTTCAAGAGCCATGCCTTGAGATTGAGCGACCGAAGATTGGGGAAACAAATCCTCCCCTGAGAGGAGGTTAACAGGTTGTAACTCCTGGGAAGAGACAGTGGAAGATGGACTGCTAGGGACAGCAACAGGGGGTACCAAGGCTGCCTGGCCCAGTCTGGAGCAATCAGAATCACTTTGCATGATTGTGACCTTACCTTGACCAGAACCTTGAACAGTAGAGGAAAGGGAGGGAAGACATATAGAAATTTTCCTTCCCAGCTCAAAATCAGATCATCCAGAGGGACTGAGCCCAATACTGGGGGTCTGCAACAAAACAGAGGAAGTTGGTGATTTGTCTGGGGCTGCAAAGAGATTTATCTCTGGAGTGCCCCACCTTGAAAAATCACTTTCAACACCAGAGGGTCCAGGGACCATTTGTGATGGCCCTGGGAGATCCTGCTCAATGCATCTGCTAGCACATTGTCTTTCCCTGGAAGGTGGACTGCTATCAGACAGGTCTGCAGAGAATAAGCTAGGGATCACAATTTCATGGCTTCTGTGCACAAGGCCATGGACTGAGTGCCTCCCTGCTTGTTGATGTACCACATGGTGGTGGTGTTGTCTGTCCTGACCTGAACCACCTTGTTCTGCACTGTCTGAGAAAAAGCTTGCAGGGTCAGAAAGACCGCCCTGAGTTCCAAGAGATTGATATGAAGAAAGGATTCCTGAGGGGACCACACCCTAATAGAGAAGAATCCATGGTTAGGACCACAGAGTGAAACTGAGTGATGAATGGGATTCCTTGCCTGAGGTTGCCCTGATCCTGCCACCATTGGAGAGCCTGGGTCAGAGTCTGGGTCACTGGAACTAGTTTGGTTAGATAATCTTTCTTCTGAGACCAAAAGGCCCTCAGGTGAAACTAAATGTCCCTCATCTGAAATCTGGCCCCTTGGACCACTGCTATAGAAGCTGCTATGTGGCCCAGAAGTTGAAGGAAGTGCTTTGCTGGCCGAGAGACCAGAAGATGGAGTGAAGAAGCCAGCTCTACAATAGCCCTTGCCCTTTCCAGGGGAAGAAAAGCTCTTGCTTTGACTGTATCCAACTCTGCCCCTATGATGGTGAAGAGCTGTACAGGCTCGAGAACTGACTTGGGAAGATTGAGAAGGAATCCTAGGGAATCGAGCACTTTCTGAGTGATTTGAAGGTCTGGCTTGACTTGGTCTGGGGACTGACACACAATGAGCCAGTCATCTAAGTATGGAAATATCAAAATATTTTTCCTTCTTAAAAAGGTCACTACTACTGCTAGGCATTTTGTGAATACCCTTGGAGCTGATGTCAGGCCAAAGGGCATAGCCTTGAACTGATAATGGCGTGAAGGCAATTTGAACCTGAAGTACTTTCTGTGGGAGCACCTGATAGGAATGTGAAAGTAGGCATCATTTAAGTCCAGGGAGGCTAACCAGACCCCAGGCCTTAGAGAGGGAAGGATTATTCCCATGGTCACCATTTTGAATTTTGTTTTTAAAAGATGTTTGTTCAGGTATCTTAAGTCAAGGATGGGTCACCACTCCCCTGTCTTTTTTGGGGGTAAGAAAGTACCTGGAGTACAGACCTTTTCCCCTGTGCAATGTAGGAACTCTCTCTACAGCCTTTAGAGACAGTAGAGTTGAAACCTCTGCCCCTAGGGCAATGGTTTTGAAGATGCTTGCAGGTGGAAAAGATCTGGCCCTCAGCTTTGGAAATTTCTTAAAGTTGAGAACCAGCCCCTGGCTTACCACCTCCAGGACCCACTTGTCTGAGGTAACAGACATCTAGTCCTGGATGAAGTAAGCCAGCCTGCCTTCTACAGGAAGGGGGGAGTCAACCTGGGCTGACACATCAGGGTGTCTGCTTGGCAGGAGCCTTAGGTCGAAGGATGGATGCAGCCCTGCTCCTCCCCCTTCTGCCTCTCCCTCTGAAGAACCCCCTCTGAGGAAAGGGAGAAGAGGCCTGTGCTTGGTAGATAGGCCTATGAAAAGGCCTACCCCTGCCCCTAGCCTGCTGCCTTTGAGGAGTTGCCTGCCTTTCCTTGGCCTGTGCACTCCTATAGGTGGTCCTATACTCATCCATCTTTTTCATGTAATTCTCTGTCTGGTCCCCAAACAGAGAATTACCCACCACAGGAAAATCCATGGCCTTAGCCTGGGTGTCCTGTGAGAGACTAGTACATCTGAGCCAAGACATTCTCCGAAGAGCCACAGATGTAGCCATGACTCTAAAGAACACATCATTGGAGTCCACAGCAGCATGGAACTATATCTTAGATGCCTCAATCCCATCAGCAGCCACCCCCTCCAGCTCTGAGGCTAGCTGAGTGGAGGCCTGCTTAGCCCATGTCAGTTCAGTGTCCCATCTGGACTTCTGGTGCCTGGATGCATAGGCCATATAATTAGCCTGCCTGAGTCCCAAGGCAGATACCATGTACTGTTTCTTTGCCATGGCATCCAGCTTCCTAGAATCTTTATCTGGGGGGGGGGTGAAGCCAAGGGTATATTAGCCTTATCACAGGCTGCTGCCTGCACAACCCCAACATGGCTGCATTGTTGATACAAGTACTCTGTACCAGAACCTGATAAAGTGTACCTTTTGTCCATCCTTCTGTCAACAGGAGGTACAGAATTTGGAGTTTTTAAAATCTTTTGTGTCTGTTTCCCAAAAGGCTTATGAAGGAGAATAGAAAGGAGGGGAATAGACAGCCTTGTGGACTCTGGAATGTCCATCATCTCCACATAATCAGGTTCCTCTTGTTCCTCTGCAGCTTCTTCCACAGGGAGCTGGAGGGTTTCTGCCACTTTCCTGTAAAACATGTAGTGGGAAGGGGACTAAGAAAACCTAGGAGAAGAAACACCAGAAGGCCTGTCTGGGGAGATGTCCGGTTCAATGGGCTCAACCAGACCTCCCACACCATCGTCATCATCATCATAATCTTCATCCCCCTTCAAACCCAGTTTGTAGAAATCTTCAGGGGCTTAATCATGAACTGGAGGAACCGACTGAACTGAGCGCCTGCCAGAAGGCACCAGATCAAACGGAACTGGGTGAAGCAATTCTACAATCCCTATGCAATGGCAAGCTCTTTGGCAGTCAGAAAATGGGTCTCTGGGACCAAACTGGCCAATTTTTCTTTTCTTTTTCCTTTTGTAGCAACCAATACCTCAGAAGACGTATCGCCCTGGTCAGAGGGCACTCCCTCAGGTTCAGTCGGAACCGAGCCGGGTTGGCCATCCAGGTTAGCGGACTTGATGGCCGCCTTATCCCTGAGCCTACCTAATCTTTTTTCCAGGGTAGACTTAGGGAAATCTTTATAGATGTGGCAGTATGAATTGAGGTGGTCAAACCCCAGACAATAAACACAGGTGGTGTGGGGATCAGCCTTAGTGAAGACCTCCGCAGACACACTGCAGTGTTTAAACCTAGTGGGCCCGGTTTTTATTTTGGGTTTCTCAGACATAGCCATCCTAACCACAGACTTACCCTTTTTATGGCAAACAACCAGGCAAGACACCCTTATCGGTTTCTAACCATGTCATGGGTTATGTAAAAAAACACAAGAAAATGCAGTTTTTTTAAAACCGATAAGGACCGGTAACCACACTCTAAGTTTAAAAACAAAGACAGAATACATAAATCACTAAACAGTTGGTTCAGCCGAACTGGTGGAAAAATAATTTTTTGCAATTTTCACAAGTTTACTATGTCTAGTTCACTACCTAGTACTTACTGTACCACAGACAGAGATCTGAACCGAAACTTGTGAAAAATAATTGGTAAAACTGAGGACTTAACTGACTTACGAACTGTGAGCAAAGGAGAAATCTCCAGAGCGGCCGTTAAGTTAGGTGGAGTAAAGTATCTGACAGCTGCGAATCAAAGTGCAGCAGACAGAGATTTGAACCTAGCTCAAGCTCAATTTTCTATGCTCTGCATAGAAGCGGCTGTTTGAGTGCTGGGGCTAACTGCAATAGTCAGAACACAGCAAGACTTCATGTTGTTTGAAACATACAATATCCCCATTTTTGCACTTGGTTGGTGCTCCGTAGCTCTGCAACTGCTCATTTGGCCATAATGCAAATTACTAGATTTAGAGATCAATGGTTCCAGATTGTGCATGCAACATTTCCGGCAAATCATTTGCATGGTTGCAAAGTTATTGAAGTGCAAACTTTTGGATTTAATGCAGAGGTGGCCCTGCAACCCTAACTACTTTATAGCTGCACTGCTGTACAGCTGTATATATATATATATATATATATATATATATATATATATAAAATCACACATGCCCCACAATGCAAAGCATCATGGGCTGCATATGCAAATCACCACAGAATGTTATGCTGGTCCAACTTTAAGCAGAATTGCATGGTGCCGAAAAGCTTCTCACACAGTTTGCAAAGGGTGCTAACAGAAGACATAGACATGTGTTTCATCCTACCAGGACTCATCAGTATGCCACGTCTGTTTGACACCCCAGTGGAATGGACCAGCTAGCCTATAGGCAGTGTGCCTTGGATATATTGTGGTGAACCCATTAAATTAAAAAACTATTTAAAAGACAAAGAACCTCTGTGCGAAAACACTGAGGCGAGGGTTACCCCAAAGGGCATTTGGCTGGGAAGCCAAGTTTGAAGAAAATACAAAATCACACATGCCCCCACAATGCAAAGCATCATGGGCTGCATATGCAAATCACCACAGAATGTTATGCTGGTCCAACTTTAAGCAGAATTGCATGATGCTGAAAGGCCTTTCACACAGTTTGTAAAGCGTGCTAACAGAAGACATAGACACGTGTTTCGTCCTACCAGGACTCATCAGCATGCCTTGTCTGTTTGACACCCCAGTGGCATGGACCAGCTACCCTATAGGCAGTGTGCCTTGGATATATTGTGGAGAAGCCATTAAATTAAAAAACTATTTAAAAGACAAGGAACCTCAGTGCGCAAACACTGAGGCAAGGGTTTCCCCAAAGAGCATTTGGCTGGGAAGCCAAGTTTGAAGAAAATACAAAATCACACATGCCCCCACAATGCAAAGCAGCATGGGCTGCATATGCAAATCACCACAGAATGTTATGCTGGTCCAACTTTAAGCAGAATTGCATGGTGCTGAAAGGCCTTTCACACAGTTTGCAAAGCGTGCTAACAGAAGACATAGACACGTGTTTCATCCTACCAGGACTCATCAGTATGCCTCGTCTGTTTGACACCCCAGTGGTGTGGACCAGCTACCCTATAGGCAGTGTGCCTTGGATATATTGTGGTGAACCCATTAAATTAAAAAACTATTTAAAAGACAAATAACCTCTGTGCGCAAACACTGAGGCAAGGGTTACCTCAAAGGGCATTTGGCTGGGAAGCCAAGTTTGAAGAAAATACAAAATCACACATGCCCCCACAATGTGGGTAGCTGGTCCATTCCACTGGGGTGTCAAACAGATGAGGCATACTGATGAGTCCTGGTAGGACGAAACATGTGTCTATGTCTTCTGTTAGCACCCTTTGCAAACTGTGTGAGAGGCCTTTCGGCACCATGCAATTCTGCTTAAAGTTGGACCAGCATAACATTCTGTGGTGATTTGCATATGCAGCCCATGATGCTTTGCATTGTGGGGGCATGTGTGATTTTGTATTTTCTTCAAACTTGGCTTCCCAGCCAAATGCCCTTTGGGGTAACCCTTGCCTCAGTGTTTGCGCACAGAGGTTCTTTGTCTTTTAAATAGTTTTTTAATTTAATGGGTTCACCACAATATATCCAAGGCACACTGCCTATAGGGTAGCTGGTCCAACCCACTGGGGTGTCAAACAGATGAGGCATACTGATGAGTCCTGGTAGGATGAAACACGTGTCTATGTCTTCTGTTAGCACCCTTTGCAAACTGTGTGAGAGGCCTTTCCGCACCATGCAATTCTGCTTAAAGTTGGACCAGCATAACATTCTGTAGTGATTTGCATATGCAGCCCATGATGCTTTGCATTGTGGGGCATGTGTGATTTTGTATTTTCTTCAAACTTGGCTTCCCAGCCAAATGCCCTTTGGGAAAACTCTTTGCCCCAGTGTTTGCGACAGAGGTTCTTTTGTCTTTAAATAGTTTTAATTTAATGGGATCACCACAATATATCCAAGGCACACTGCCTATAGGGTAGCTGGTCCATTCCACTGGGGTGTCAAACAGACGAAGCATACTGATGAGTCCTGGTAGGATGAAACACGTGTCTATGTCTTTTGTTAGCACCCTTTGCAAACTGTGTGAAAGGCCTTTCGGCACCATGCAATCCTGCTTAAAGTTGGACCAGCATAACATTCTGTGGTGATTTGCATATGCAGCCCATGATGCTTTGCATTGTGGGGGCATGTGTGATTTTTGTATTTTCTTCAAACTTGGCTTCCCAGCCAAATGCCCTTTGGGGTAACCCTTGCCTCAGTGTTTGTGCACAGAGGTTCTTTGTCTTCTATATATATACTAACATACTAAAATGCCAGCAGAATAGGCCTAATGGTCTTTCGTGTCTGCTCATTTGGTCAGCCCCCACCCTGGGTGCTGACCTTGCTGTCCCCCTCGCCTTCTCTGGCTTCTCCCTTCCCAGTTCCAGATATTCTTGCTGCATTGGATTTTGCTTCCTGAACCTTCCTGTACCTGTCCCACCCCTCTTGAACCCCTCCACTGTCTCTGCCTCCACCAGCCCCTAGGTAGTGCATTCCATGGCTCTACCACCCTCTCAGTGAAGTAGCACCTCCTCCTTTCTCCCTGAATCTCTCCCTCCAGCTTCCACCCATGCCCTCTAGTGGCCTCCTCCTTACTTCGAAGCACCCTCACTGTTCCTCCCCTATTTACCCTCTTCATGTACCTGAAGACCTCTATCATGTCCCCCCGGTCCCTTCTCTCTTCCAAAGTGTACATATTTAGCTCTTCGAGCCTCTCCTCATAGGTCCTGTCCCCCAAGCCCCAAATCATTTTGGTTGCCTCCTCTGACCCTCTCCAGGAGGTTAATGTCCCTCTATAAGTGCGGCCTCCAAACTGCACGCAGTACTCCAGGTGCGGCCTCACCAAGCAGTTATACAGAGGGAGTATCACTCCTCCTTCTGAGGTGATCCCCTAGCGATGCATCCCAGCATCCTGTTGGCCTTGGCTGCTGCCCTCCTACAAGTCTCAGAGTTGTTCATCTTGACATCCACCACCACCCCAGGTCCCTCTCAGCCATTGAGACTTGTAGTATCCCCAGGGTGTACACTTGGCCTGGGTTTCTGGCCCCCAGGTGGAGTACCTTGCATTTCCCTGCATTGAACCTCAGCTTCCACTTTCTAGACCATCTTTCCAGAGCCTCCAGGTCCCCCTGCAGGGCCACCCTCCCCTCCTCCCCATCCACCACCGCCCCCAGTTTCGAGTCATCTGCAAAGAGACTCATCTCACTCCTGATTCCTGTCCTTATGTCAGATATGTAGGCGTTGAACAGAAGGGGCCCAAGGACTGATCCCTGTGGGACCCCACTAATGACCCTCCTTGGGGAAGAGACTATCCCACCAGCTACGACCCTCTGGGTCCGGTTCTGAAGCCAATTGCCTATCCATCGGATCATCTGGTTTCCCACCCCCATTTCTCCTAGTTTATCCAACAGGCCCACGTGAGGAACAGAGTCAAATGCCTTGCTGAAGTCTAGAAAGAGGACATCCACTGGTCTACCCAGGTCCAAGGCACTTGTCACCCAGTCATAGAACTCCACCAGGTTTGTCTGACACGATTTCCCAGGGATGAATCCATGCTGTCTATCGTCCAGGCACCCTGACTTATCCAGGTCCCCCTAGCCTCCTCCTTGACAATGCCCTCCATCACCTTGCCCACCACTGATGTCAGGCTGACAGGCCTGTAGTTCCCTGCCACCCTTGATCCCCTTGTGGATAGGCACTACATGCGCCACCTTCCAGTCTTGGGGCACCCACCCTGTCCTCAGAGAGATAGTGAAAAGCTCTGCCAGGGTTTCGCTAGACATCTGCAAGTTCCTTCAGCACTCTGGATGTAATTTATCCGCCCCAGTGCTTTCTCCGTCTTAAGGGAGCTGAGGGCTTCCTCACTCTCTCTGCTGTGATTTCCACTTCCAGTACCTCTTCTCCTGCTTAGCCTCCCCACCTGCCAGTGATGCCCCCTCTCCCAGACCTGCCGATTGGTAGGGCCCTCCTCATTATCTCTGTCTCCTCCCATGTATGATGCAGCATCCCCATTTTCCTGGTGAAAACTGAGTGAAGTACTTATTTAGTACCTCAGCCTGCTCCTCTGGGTCTTGCCCATCTCTTCCCTGATTTAATCCTGCTAATCTGCCCTTCACCTTCATCTTTCCCCAATGTATCTAAAGAACCCTTTTCCTCTCCTATTTCCCTGGCCAGGTTCTGCCCTTCCTTGCCTTAGCCACCCTCACCACTCTAGTGGCCCTTCTAGCCATCAGCTCATACTCCCTCGATCCCTTTCACCCTTGAGCACTTGAATTTCTTATAGGCTGCTTTCTTTCCCCGCACCACCTCCTGGACCTCCCTGGTCCACCAACAGGGTTTTTGGGCCCTAACGCATTTTCATCTTACTCTTGCACAGGTGCTGGTAGCATCCTGCACCCGTCTCCTGATGATTTCCCACCTACTATCAGCGTCCATGTCTGACCCAATCCCATCCAAATGCTCCTTAAGGATCCTTCCCATTTCCTTAAAATCCACACCCCTGAAGTCGGTTACTTCCGTCTTTGTGCAGCCTTCTACCCCTCCTAGGTCCAGGCAGAACCAGACCGTGGCATGGTCACTCCCCGCCAATGGGTCCCTTACCTCCAGGCCCCCAATCTGGTCACTGTCTGCCAGGACCACATCCAGTACCCGTGCCTCCTGGTCGGTTCCTCACCTGCTGAGTTAGGAACGCGTGCCTGAAAGACATCCAACAACCCTCTGTTCCTGGTCACAGAGGATGTCATAGTCTCCCAGTCTGTTCCTGGCATGTTTAAGTCCCCTACACCACCACCTTTCCTCTGCCCAGTCTGCAGTGTCTCCTAACATCTGCCACCAGACTGTCCTCCAGCTCCTCCGCCAGGGCAGGGGTCTATACACCACTCCTATTTTTACTCTCTTGCCCCCCCTTGTTATCAAGGTTACCCAAATCGCCTCCATGGTTCCCTCCACCTCTTCTACTCCCCCTATGCCAATGCAGTTTTTTACTATCATTACTACCCCTCCTCCCCTTCCCTCCCCCCTGTCCTTCCTGAACATAGTGTAACCCTCCAGGTTCAGGTCCCAGTCATGTCTTGTAGTGGCCCAAGTCTCAGTGACCACTGCCACATCCACTGCTCCCTCAGTTAACATCGCCTGGAGCTCAGGCATTTTATTGCCCAAGCTCCTGGCATTTAGCAGGACTACCTTCCACCCTTTCCCTATAGTTCCATTTCCCCTGCTTGTGTTCCCTTGGGGATTCTGTTTTCTCCCGGTCTGTACTTTGCCAGTTGGTCTTTTCCTGCAATCCTCCTGGTCCCCAGGGGGGTAGAGACAGAGTCCCTCCTTTATCGGCATCCCCTTGACTGCCTTTTCTCCCATCCCACCCCCCTTCACAAGTTTAAACCCCACTTTTCACCAATGAACTCCTCTATTTTCAACTTAAGGATTCCCCTTCCCTCCAAATTGAGATGTAGTCTATCTCTAGCATACAGCTCCTTATCCTCCCAGGTCTCCCCCCAATCCCCCATCAACCCATACCCTCTGGCCTCACACCACTCCCTGAGCCACTGGTTTATCTCCCTAATTTTTCTTTTGTGTTCCCCACTAGCCCTTGGCACTGGCAGGATTTCTGAGAAGGAAACTGTGCATCCTATGTCATGACAGACCCAGGCGAGCTCCCTGAATCTTGCCTGTATCTCTAGCTCGCTATTTCCCTCAATGTCATTTGTGCCCAGGTGGACCAGTATGTCTGGGGAACCCCCATAGTCCTTTGCCAGCCGATATACCTAGTGCTTAGCCCTGTGCACCGTTAGTCCAGGGAAACATCTTGTTCTAACTGGCCAGGCTTCTCCCTCCCTATCCCATTTGATACCCCTGATCATAGAATCCCCCAGCAGGAGCACTCTGACCACTCCTTTTCCTCCATTCCCCCCCTTCCATGTCCCTCATCCTTTCTACCGGCCCTTCCACCCAGCTGGCTCCTTGTTCCTCCCCCTATCTGTGTGCCACATGCCACCCGCTCCTTATTTACCATGGCCACTCCCTCCCCTCCAATCCTATGCCTCTCCTCCTCCTGAGTATCCTTCTGTACCTTGTTAATTCCCCCCTCACTGCTCACAACTGGTCCTTCTCCCCCATCTGCTAAACTAGCCTGGCTCATCCTCCCTTCCTTCCTGTCTCCATTTAGTTCCTCCTTGCTTGTCGTGCTCCCCTGGCCTACCCCCTCAGCTCTCTTTACTGAATCCTTCTTGTACTTCTGGTCCTTCTTTACCTTTCCTCCCAACTGGTCCTTCTCCTTGCGCTTTTCTCCCTCTTCCCCCTGCCCCTCCTGCTCCGATTCACTGCTCCCCCCATTCTCCTGCATTCCAGGTCCCCCCCCGTTCTTCCTGTTATCTGGCCCCTGCCTCCTGCCCTCCACTCCCACACCCTTTCCGTCTCTAACCACCTCTGTCGTGGCTACATCCCCCCATCCTTGAGCAGAAGAAGAGAATTGAAGCAGTTACTAAGTATAAGTTCTGATCCACCTCCTGCCTTGCTTCCTTCTGTCCAGCACTGGCTATCCGCCTACTTCCCTGAGAATGTTGTCCCTCGTCCCCCTTGTGAGGTCCCCAGTTACCTGCCTGCTTCCTTGGTAGTGTCCTTTGGGCCCCCTCTGCAGGGGTCCCTATGTGACCCTAGTATTCTCCTGCACTCCTTTCCTATACCCCCGCCCCAGTGCTTGGTGCAACCCTGTGGGAGATTTCCAGCCCCCTTCCCCAACCATACCACCCCCTCCCCCAGCTTTCTCCTCATCCCCGCAACCTCCTCCCTAAGCTGTGCTAGCTGGTAGCACACTGGGCAACCACCAAACTTCCAAGCCCAGTCCAGTATCATGGCTGATCCACACCCTGTGCACCCCACCACCCTCCCAAAGATGCCGGCCCTAATGATGTGTGGTTCCATCCCCTTTCAAATAGGTTTCCTTGGGTGAGCCACCAGGTTCCTCCTATTCCAAGATACCCCTACTGCCTAATCAGGTCATGCACTAATCCTAGAGACAGTCCCACTGTACACCAGTAACTCTGTTACTAGGTGCAGTACAACACATTAAACATGTCAGGAAAATAAACAACTCCCTAAGCTCCTCTCTCCTGGCCTTTAAATTCAACCCCCAGTGGCTAGAACTACATGAGCTGCACCAGCAGCATTTTCCTCCAATTGCAGGGCAGGTCTTCCCCTATAAATTTGCAGACTTCTGGGGAGGGAGGGGTGGGGAGGGAGGGTCTTGGCAGACACCTGACAAGAGAGAGTGTATCAGCCCTGTGTCTCCCTCCAAGCCCTGCAGCTAAAGAACCAGGCCCAAGCAAATCCCACCAAACAGGTTTTAAATCAGAAGAAATAGGCCTCTACCAGCGCAGCCTGTTACAAAGTGAAACATCCACAAAAGAGCCCCACTTACAGCCACTAAATCAGTTTACAAACATCCAGGATCCCCAGAACAATACCCTGCTAGCCCCTTAGAAGCAAGAAAGAAAAGAACTAACCTACCAAGTAAAATCCACAAGAACCCTGTGAAAACAGCAGCAGCTACTGTCCTGGAACACAACTGATCCTGCCCCTTCCAGTTCTTTCTGAGAAGACAAAGCAGCTAGCACCTCAACCTGATTCAGCCCTGCCTCCACTCAATTGGCTGAGTATATATATATATATATATATATAAATATATATATATATATATATATATATATATATATATATATATATATATGTATATAGATAGATATAGATATATATGAAAAACATGCATGGGGAAAGGTCAGCACCACAACAGTTTTGATCACAGCTGACCAATAAAGAAAATAAGCTTTATTTATGTGTACAAAGATTAAAAATAGAAGGCTTACCCACACTTGTGTTGTTTCTTTTGGTTACAAAGGACAGCATAGCATGACAGGTGTAAATGTGTTTTAGGTTTCAAAGTCCTGGCCAGGTACCGAAGTTAATTCTTTCACTTTTCAAATCTATGCTAGAAGGGTCTACTCAAAGTGTTAACATACATACAATAGTTTTCCCAGAAAACTATGAAAAACAGCTGCCTCTCATGCCATGTGACTCAAAAATATACCTCGGTGTCCAGCATAAGTGCTTGCGTATCGACCTGTGCATCATCATCAGAGCTCTGATGATGCACAATTCAATACATAAGCTGGTATAGTGGACCTCCAAGGTGTTTTCAGGGTTCACACGGCATGAGAGGAAGCTGTTTTGCATGGCTTTCTGCTCTTTTCTGAATAACTTTGTATGGTCTAACAGCATCCTAAGGTATACAAATAGTAAGGAAGTGTTCCCTGTACACACACTGGAATATCATGGGATGTTGTTGGAATTGTTCCCCGTACACAAATGGTAATATCTCAGGATGCTTTGGGATATGTTCCCTGTTCAAGGGAGGGATAGTGAGGCTTAATAAAGGGGGGAGGGTGGGCAAAGGGTGACTGTGAAAAGGCAGAGATACTAAACAAATATTTTTGCTCAGTATTTACAAAGGAAGAGGGGGGAGGTACCTAAAACAAACAGTAGAAACACTCTGGATACAGAAGTTGATACCAGCCCATTTACAGAAGAAAGGGTTCTGAAAGAACTCTTAAAACTGAAGGTGGACAAAGCAATGGGGCCTGATGGGATTCATCCCAGAATTCTAAAAGAACTAAGGGTGGAATTAGTGACACCACTGACTACCCTGTTTAACAAATCATGGAGGATGGGGTGGTACCCGAGGACTGGAGGAAGGCAGATGTGATTCTCCTTCACAAAGTGGGAGCAAGGCAGAAGCAGGAACTACAGACCTGTTAGTTTAACCTCAGTGGTAGGGAAAATTATGGAATCACTTCTGAAGGAAAGAATTGTCAAGTATCTAGAGGCCAGAGGGGCACAGGACCCAAGTCAGCATGAATTCACAGTGGGAAGGTCATGCCAGACAAATCTGATAGATTTCTTTGACTGGGTGACCAAAGTAGATCAGGGAGGGGCTGTGGACATGGCCTACCTAGACTTTAGCAAGGCATTTGACGCAGTCTCACTCAAAAAATTAATATACAAGTTAGCTAGTCTGGGAGTGGGTCCCAAGATGACAGCCTGGGTAAAAAATTGGCTGGAGAATAGGACACAGAGAGTAATAGTAAATGGAGTCCACTCTGAAGAAAGTGGGGTTACTAGTGGGTACCACAGGGTTCAGATTAGACTAGTCCTCTTAATGTCTTTATAAGCGACATTGCAGAGGACTGGAAGGAAAAGCATGTCTCTTTGCAGATGACAGAAAGATCTGCAACACAGTTGATGCACAAGGTGGGGTGAAAAGGATGAAAAGGGACTTGGCAAGGTTAGAGGAATGGACAAATGTATGGCAGCTTAGATTCAATGCTAAGAAGTGCAAGGTAATGCACCTGGGAAACAAAAACCCAGGGGAAGAGTACACAATGGGGGGTGAGATACTAACAACAACAAAAATGGAAAGGGACCCAGCGGTAGTCATATCAGATGACCTAAAGGTGGGCAAGCAATGTGAGAGGGCAGCAAGGAGGGCTGGGGAGATACTGGGATGCTTAGGGAGAGGCAACACCAGTAGAAAACAGGAAGTTATTATCCCTCTGTACAGACAGCTGGTCAGACCCCATCTGGAGTACTGTGTGCAGTTCTGGAGACCCAGTCTTCGCAAAGACATAGACAGAATGGAAGCTGTCCAGAGGAGGGCAACTAAAATGATGCAGGGTCTGCACTGGAAGACATATGAAGAGAGACTTAAGGAGCTTAATGTGTATAACCTCAAGGAAAGGAGGGAGAGGGGGGACATGTTAGAAACTTTCAAGTACCTCAAGGGACTCAACAAAGTTCAAGAGGGTAGTATCTTTCAAAAAAAGAGGTGTGCAAGAACAAGGGGGCACAATTTGAAGATGGGGGGGCGGCTCAGAAGTAATTTAAGGAAGTATTTTTTCACAGAGAGGGTTGTGGATGCATGGAACGGCCTTCCGGAGGAGGTCGTGGAGTCAAAAACAGTGGTGGAATTCAAGCATGCATGGGACAGTCATAAGGCAATTCTAGGGGGTTGGGGTAGAAAGAACTACGCTGCTGGTTAACTAGGATCTGCAGCTTATCCAGTAGGCAGGGAAATGGGCAGACTGGGTGGGCCAAGCGGTCCTTATCTGCCATCAAATTCTATGTTTCTATGTTTGTCAGGTTGATGAAAGCCATGTACAGGTCCTGATGTTGTTCCCGACACTTTTCTTGTATCCGCCTGGCAGTGAATATCATGTAGGTTGTCCCACGAGATGGTCTGAATCCACACTGAGATTCCAGCAGGACTTCTTTGGCGATGGGAAGGAGACAGTTCAGAAGAATACGGGCAAGGTTTTTCCCTGCAGTGGAGAGTAAAGCAATGCCTTGATAATTTCCACACACTGACTTCTCTCCCTTTTTGAAGATGGTAACAATGTTGGCATTCCTCAAGTCCTCAGGAATCTCCTCATTGTTCCAAATTTGGAGAATGAGTTTGTGGAGCTTTATTACCAGTTCCTCCAGTACTTTGGTCACCCAGTCAAAGAAATCTATTAGCGTCATCTGGCATGACCTTCCCGCTTTGACTCCAACAATCTTGAAGCATTGCGGAAGGTGCTGGCCAGATTTCGCTGCCCTACAAAATTCAAGGTCCTGAGGCTTCTGCATGACCAGATGACTGCCAGTGTTCTCCATAATGGTTCAAAGACAGACCCATTCATCATCCAGACTGGGGTCAAGCAAGGGTGTGTCATCGCTCCAACCTTGTTCTCTATCTTCCTAGCAGTCATTCTAGTCCTCACCAAAGCCTGCCTTCCCTCTGGAACTGACATCGGATACAGAATGGATGGAGGGCTCTTAAATCTTGGATGTCTCCATTCAAAGACCAAAGTTTGAAAGGCATCCATCATTGACCTCCAGTACACTGATGACTGTGTCATCCTTGCACACACCAGGACCGACTTCCAGTCTGTGCTAGATCTCTTTGTGTAAGCTTAACGAAGTCTGGGACTTTCACTTAACATCAAGAAGAACAAGGTGCTCTATCTGCCTGCTCAAGGCCCTGTAAATGACCCTCCACAATTCACCATCGAGGGACAGACTCTGGAGGTGGTTGAGCACTTCCCTTACCTCAGTAGCCATCTCTTCCTAACAGCGAACATCGACGATGAGATTCAGCACAGGATCGATTGTGCTAGTACCTCATTTGGGAAACTGCTTTGGTGCTTCTTCACTGACTGTGACATATGAAAGGACAACAAGATCCAGGTATACAGTTCGGTTTATAAATGTGAAACTTGGGTGACTTACTGACCTCATCTAAAGAGCCTGGAGAGGTACCATCAACGATGTTTCTGGAAAATCCTCCGCATCAAGTGGGAAGACCACCGCACTAACGTCAGTGTTCTCGCTGAGGCCAATGTCACCAGCATTGAGGCAATGATCCTCAGACATGAATTTCACTGAACTGGACACTGTCGATGGATGTCCAACTCTCGACTCCTCAAACAAATTTTATACTCCCAGCTCAGTCACGGCCAGAGATCCCATGGTGGTCAAAGGAAACGCTACAAAGACACACTGAAAGCATATCTCAAGAAAACAGATATGGACATCATGAGCTGGGAGGAGTTGGCCACCAATCGATCTCAATGGCACCAGAATCCCCATCAAATGAGGGCCTGCTTCAAAGAGAAATGCCTCACCCTCAAAGCTGAAAAGAGAAAGCATAGGAAGGAAAGGGAAAGAAACCCCAGCCAGCGGGCAGCTCTCCCACATGGAAATATCTGCAATTTCTGTGGACAAATCTTCAGCTCTAGGATTAGATTACTGAGCTACCTCAGGACCCATCAGTGAACCATGGTACAGATCATCCTTGAATTGAGGGATCGCAGACGGCGACACAAATGGTAATATCTTGGGATATTGTTGAAAGTGTTCCATGTACACAAGTAAGCAATAAGACATGGCGGTAACACCCCTGAACCATTGAGTATTATTGAGTGGCTCAATATGAGCCACTCAACAATACAGCTCCCATGTAGAGTGAGTGAAGAGAAAGAGCACTGACTGGCTATAGCGAGTGTAGCACTGAGGGATACGTGCTACACTCAAGAGGAAGGGGATAAAGAAATTAATTGGTCATACTTTGCTGAGTTGGACGTGTGGTGTAGTGGCTTGAGGCACTGCCCCTGGAGCCTGTGTGCCATGTTCGAATCTTGGTGTAGGAAGGTATTTTGTTTCCAGTGAGAGTTTCTATTTTTTCCGAAGTCTGCTCACCCTGAATTTAACAATAATTATTTTGGGGGTGAGGGGAGCTTGCCACCTGCATAAAAAAGTTGATTTTCTTTTGTTTTTCTTATGAAGGTAAGGCTGAGGTCAACAATGGGGGTGGCATGTGCCAGGAATTATGTAATTTGCTGGTACTCAAATATTTGAAGATATTTAGAGTTATCAAATTTTGTAATTAAAGGGTAGATTGTGCTTTGATCCAGACATCAGGAAAAGCATGGCTGATGGCCATTTTGCTGAAGCAGGAGAAAGATTTAGGGACATCCAGCTTGATATAGGAACTACTCCCTAGTGGAGAGAGGCAGACAGTGTGTGGAAGAGGCCAGATATGTATGAAGGAAGTTTTAGAAGGAGGGCTTTGTAAAAGCATAACAGTGAGTGGAGAAGTCACCTGGTGGACAGAGAAGCCCAGCCCAAAGAAGCATACAAATTGCAATGATGAGTGTGAGGGTGGGCATTTATGATGAAATGTATTGCCTTATGTTATAGTGTGTTGATTGACTGAAGCAGAGTATCTGAACAGCGGCTATATATCACATCTGCATAGTCCAGCAGAGGGATAAATATGTTCAGTACCAGTCTCAGCCTGGCTTATGCAGGGAAAAGATCTGTTCCTAAAAAAGAAACCGAGCCTCTGCTTCTGCTTTTTAGCTAGTGAATCAATATGCAGAGAAGGACAGGTAGTGGTCCAGCAAACACATCCAGGTACTTAAATTTGTCAACAATGTCTAGGTTGTCACCAAGTAGGATTTTGATGGGAGGCCGTATAGAGATGATTTAAGGGAAAGAGGAAAGATAGAGTGGAAATACCTGACCTTACTTTTTTTAGCATTCAGAAGGAGTTTGGTCTGTAACAAATTATGCTGAAGGAGGTCATATTCAGCCTGAAGTTCTACACAGGCCTCATTTAATGAGGATTTCAAGATATAGAGGATAGTGTTGTCTGTGAATAAGTGGATTTTTGCTTTGTTCAAGTTAGCACTGATGGAATTCATTTGCTGTAGATAATGAACAGAAGAGGTTTGAGAGTCAAACCTTGATGTACCCCCCTTGTGAGATGGAGACATGGGGAAAGTGAGCCTTCCACCTTTACCTGCTGTATTCTACTGTATCCTACTTGACAGATAGCTAGTAAAACAGTTCAGCACCTGACCAGTTACCATGTCCATTTAGCCTGATTAGGAGTAAATCATGGTCGACAGTGTTGAATGCTTTACTAAGATCCAGGAATATAGCACCTGAGATCTGTTTTGCAGAATGGGACAGTTAAATAATGAAATGCAGATTTGAGAAAAAAGGTCCTAATCCGTCAGCATCAGCACCTTTCTTTAAGTCTAGGTGCAGGAACAGGTCTTCAGCTTTCTTATACTGGAACAGGGGCATGTGAAAGTGTTGTTGGTTGGCGCATGGGGGAAGGGTTGATTGAGATAGGCTATATTTTAGGGTAGTAGTTTTGGAGGTGTTGAAGGCTAGGTCTGCCATACAGAAGTGGAGTACGAAGCTATCTAAGATTTCTGACATCAGTTAATGTCATACCCTGATGGGTAATCTTATCTGGAAGCATGGCAGTTGGTTTCTTTCCCTCTGCTGCTTTTATAACCCCCAAAACTTAGCAGAATTACCCTTTGCCATTTCAAAGGCTGATGAGTAGTAATTAGCCTTCTAGGATCAAACCAATTTGGTGCAATTATTCCAACTAGTTCTAAAGTACACATTGCAGTGGCCCTCAACTCGTCCCTTTTTTTCATGGCACTTTTCAGGTTAGCATTGAACAATGGATAGGACTGCTTCCTGGTTCTTAATTTTTTCATTGGGGCGTGTTTATTGATAATGCTATTTAGGGTGTCAGTAAAAATGGAGTCTGCGTCATTGACTTTTGAGGTTCTGTAGAAGTCTACTCACTTTCTGTCTCTCAGATCAGCAAGGTAATGGGCAAGACTAAATTGCGGAAACTCCTTTTCCAAATAAATTTGCTGGTGGAGTTACTGGTAAACATCTAATGCAGAACACTGAGCAATGGTTGCTAACATCATTATGGAAAGCCGTAGTGTAGGAGAATTTGTGGGGTCAGTTGGTAAGGATCAGGTTGATTAATGAGCTGTTTGCATTACTCCTAGGGTTGGGGCAAGTGAATTCCAATATTAATTAATTGAAGCCTGAATCATCTCAAACAGCTCTCAGTTGTTTACTTCTAGAGCTAATATTTTGCCAGTTCAGATTTAGGTCACCAAGAATGTCCATGAGGTTATGCAAATGAATTAAGAGCTCCATATTCACAGCTGGCAGTCTTTAGCAGCCTATCACATTTATAGTCTCTACTGGGGAGATTACTAAATTTAATGCCAGGCATTCAGATTCCTTCAGAGTAGAGACAGCAGTGATTACAGAAGCTGTAAACTTGTCCTTGACATATATGACAATATCCCCTCACCCTAGATTGTCTACTGATACAGAAAATATTATTGGAGGGAAGTGATATCAAGTTATCCAGGATTTAACTTTTTGGCAAGGTCTCAATCACGATAAAGATATCTGGGTTAGAGTGAAATACACAGGTTTGGACATAGTATATCTTTTTTAGTAAGCTACACACATTTAGGTGCAAACACATCATACTTTTGGTGGCAGCAAACTCAGCGGGCAAAGCTACAGCTAATGGAGGGTCAGGGTTTAGTTTAATGTTTCCAGCACAGAACAAGAGCAGAAAGATCAGATTCTTGATCCATCTACTTAATCATTTGAATTTTGAGAAGTAGGGAAACCTACGTGAGGAATGTGAGCAAGGTGTCCAATTACTGAAGCTGGTGAGGCAGGATGGGCACATCTCATAGAAGAGCAGCATAGCCCAAAACTGTCATGGACATGGATAAGTCAGGATGACAGCAAGTGTTGCTGCTGAAGAATCCCAAAGGGGGCACATTGGAAGAGTAGCAGGAGGATTTGATGACTGAACAAATGGGTGGTAAGGCACCGCTGTCTTTGAATTAGCTGATAAAGGAGTGTGGATGGAAGGGTTGGAAGTGAATGACAGATAGGAGCTGAAGGACAGCAACATGAGGTGGAAAGGGAACATTGTAAGGGTTAGAGATATTCAGCAAAGCAAGGGCACTTCAAGGTGACAAGCAATGGTGCTGTAGGCTGGGGCTCCCACTACAATACAAGAGCACTTCAGGGAGAGGATAAATAACTCTTTAGCCTAGAACTCCCTCTGCACGTTTAACAGAATAACCTGCAGATGGTAAAATGAGATGGTAAAGTCTGAACTGTAGAGTGAAGGAAAACAGGAAGACTATGTGGCCTAGAGAAAGGTGTCATAGATGGGAGAGGAGTGAGAACCACAGGAGCGTGACTAACACTCCCAAGGAATAATTAGCAGTAGGTGACAATAGAAGGGTGGGGTAGTAATTTAGGTAGTGAGAAAAATGTTATGAGGGGCAGGTGGGAGAAGTCAAGAGTTATACAACAAGATGAAGTAAAAGCTTATGTTTCAGATTCTGAGTAGAACAGTGTTAGAAGAAGGAAAAGGTTGAGCAGGATATTGAGACAATAAAAGATGTTGTATGGCCTAGTGGAAGTGTCACAGACTATGGAGGGGATTGTGCATCTCAGGCAAGTGTTTGAATACCCACAGGAGAAAATAGTTTAGAAATGTTATGGGGGACAGGTGGGAGGTGTCAAGAGCTATACATTAAGATGATGCCAAAGGTTATATTTCAGATTCCAAGTAGAATAGTAGTAGAAGAAAGCAAAGGTTGAATAAAGTAATGGGGAAACATAGAAACATAGGCTTTGACGGCAGATAAGTATCACTTGGCCCACCTAGTCTGCCCATTTCCCTACCTACAGGATAAGCAGCAGATCCTAGTTAACGAACAGCCTATTTCTTACTACCCCCCACAAGAACTGACTTATGTCTGTCCCATGCATTCTTGAATTTTCCCACAGTTTTACACCCCACAATCTCCTCAGAATGGCTTTTCCATGCATCCACCACCCTCCCTGTGAAAAAATACTTCCTCACATTGCCCCTGAGCTGTCCCCCCTCTATCTTCAAATTGTGTCCCGTTGTTCTTGCACATCTCTTTTTCCCTCTTGGACTTTGCTGATTCCACTTAGGTACTTAAACGTTTATGTCACCCCTCTCCCTCCTTTCCTCAAGGGTATACATATTAAGCTCCTTCAGTCTCTCCTTGTATGGCTTCTCTTGCAGACACTGTACCATTTTAGTTGCCCTCATCTGGACTGCCTCCATCCTGTCTATGTCCTTGCCAAGATGGGGTCTCCAGAACTGGATGCAGTACTCCAGATGGGGTCTCACCAATTGTCTGTACAGAGGGATAACAACTTCCTGTTTTCTGCTGGTGTTGCCTCTCCCTATACATACCAGTATTCCCCTAGCCCTCCTTACTGCCTTCTCACATTGCTTGCCAACCTTAAGGTCATCTGATATGATTACCCACATGTCCCTTTCCAGTACCCCACTAGTAACCCCTCTTTCTTCAGAGTGGACTCCATTTACAACTACCTTCTGTGTCCTGTTGTCCAGCCAATGTTTAACCCAGGCTACCACCCTGGGACCCATTTGACTATTAATCTTTAGTGTTGGACTGTGTCAAATGCCTTGCTAAAGTCTAGGTAGGAGTTGTCCACAGCCCCTCCCTGGTCTACTACTTTGGTCACCCAGTCAAAGAAATCAATTAGATTCATCTGACATGACCTTCCCGCTGTGAACCCATGCTGCCTTGGCTCCTGTGCCCCACTGGCCTCTAGGTACTCAACCACAGAGGTCAAACTGACAGGTCTGTAGTTTTCTGCCTCTGTCCCGCTCCCACTTTTGTAAAGGGGAATCACATCTGCCTTCCTCCAGTCCTCAAGTACCACACCATCCTCCCATGATTTGTTAAAAAGAGTAGTCAGTGGTTTCACTAGTTCTCCTCTTAATTCTTTTAGAATTCTGGGGTGAATTCCATCAGGCCCCATTGTTTTGTCCACCTTCAGTTTTAGGAGTTCTTTCAGAACACTTCCTTCTGTGAAAGGACTGGGATCAACTCCCCTATAAAGTGTGCTTCTGTTAATTGGTTTAGGCACCTCCCCCTCCTCCCCTTTTGTGAATACTGAGTAGAAATATTCATTCAGTTTCCCTGCTTTTTCACTGTCTCTCTCTCTACCCACCCACCGTCCGTTCTATTCAGCCTCACTATCCCTCCCTTTGTCTTTCTACGCTCCCTGATGTACCTATAAAAGGTTTTATCCACCTTCTTAACCAAATTGGCTATGTTTTCCTCAGTCTGGGCCTTTGCTATTCTGACTTCCCTTCCTGCTTCCTTCTGCCTTAACTAGTACAGCTCTCTGTCCTGCTCTTTCTGTGTTTCCTTATACTTTCTGAATGCTATCTTTTTCTCTCTGACCTTCTCCATCACCTCTTTTGAGAACCATAGTGACTTTTTCTTTCATTTTGATTTGTTTATTTGCTTCACACAAAGGTTTGTTGCCTCTGTGATGGCAGTTTTGATGTTTCCCCATTGTTGCTCTACCCCTCCTTCTAGAAAAAGAGATGTGCAAGAACAATGGGACACAATTTGAAGATAGAGAGGGGGCAGTTCAGGGACAATGTGAGGAAGTATTTTTTCACAGAGAGGGTGATGGATACATGGAACAGACTTCTTGAGGAGTCTGTGGTATCTAAAACTGTGGGAGAATTCAAGAATGCATGGGACAGACATAAGGCAATTTTTGTGTGGGGGGGTAGGAAGAAATAGGCTGTTGGTTAACTAGGATCTGCAGCTTATCCTGTAGGTAGGGAAATGGGCAGACTAGGTGGGCCAAGCAGTCCTTATCTGTCATCAAAGTCTATGTTTCAATGTTTCTATAAGGGGCGGAGGAGTATTTTATGAGGTTAGATTACAGATTCTGTGTAGAATAGTAGGAGGTGGTAAAGAAGAGGAAAATAAGGGGTGGAGGAGTATTTTATAAGGTTATATTACATATTCTGAGGAGGTTAGTAGTAGAAGAAGGTTAAGGTTGAACAGATTATTGAGGAAGCCAAGATGGTTGTACGACCTTGTCAAAGGTGTCACAAGACTGGAGTGTTGATTGTGAGATATGCCTTACCAGTTGACATGAACAGAGAGCAGGTGAGGTTTCAAAAGGGTTAAGAGGGTGAAAGGGGAAGGGGGACCAAGGAAGGTGTAAGGGAATTAAAAAAGTGATAACTAATTGTGCTGCTATGATGGCCTAGTGTTTAGTGTTACAGACTGTGATGCAGTGGGTCCAGGGCTTGAATCCCAGCACAAAAGAAGAACAGGGGATGAAAATCTGGCTAGGTGTATGGCTGATTAGAGAGGGGTGTGACAGGCTGAATCATAGACTGATAATGAAAAAGTTATTTTTATTAAGGAAGAAAGGGGTGAGTGGAAGGGGGGAAACAGTGACTCCTAGTGGCTGAGGAGTATGAAATGCAGCAAAAATATGGAGATAGTTCCAGAGCAAGGAGAAGCAGGTGATCAGTCATGTGACCTGCTGTACCAATAAAGGAAAGGCCCGCCCAAGGTGATCGAGCAAGGAGAAGCACATGATAGGTCATGTGACCTGCTGTACCAATAAAGGAAAGGCCTGCCCAGGGTGGGTGAGCAAGGAGAAGCATGTGATAGGTCACATGACCTACTGTACCAATAAAGGAAAGGCCCTCCCACGTTGAGAGGGCCAGTAGCAGTGACGGGCCAGAACCGTGCAGTCTGTGCTCTCTGGAGAGGCTTTCTGAAGAGGTTGTCTACCTGAAGTCTTGAAGGCCTGTGACTCCCAGTGTGCTGGGGAAGGGAGGAGTGGTGACTGCAGCATGGGGAGATAGATAAAGAAAGGGCTCACTAAAGGGACTAAAGGGTCACAGCAAACAAAGGAGCAGAGGTCATGGCAGGAAAGGGAGGCAGAGAGTGGGGTGGAGAGGCCACTGAAGCAAGGCAAATGGTGGCTACAGGAACGCACCCACAGGGTTGAGAAAGAATGGAGAGAGAAACTATGAGCAGAGAACTGGGGAAGCAGGAAAATGGATAACTAAGTGGGAACAGGTAAATAACCAAGCATACAACAGTAACTGCAGCACAGATTGTAGCAGGCAAAGCAGTACAGTGAAATACCATCTAGTAGTAGAACAATTAAGGCACAGGTACCAACTCCAGTGAACAACAGAGGCAAACAGCAGCATGCAGAATCAGAAAATCAATCAGACCTACTACGCAGACAGAAGATACATTTTCACAGTTAATGGGCCTGATTCTCAAAAGTTTACACCTGGCGTAACTTGACTTATGCCACAAAACAAGTCACAAGTAGCAAGTTACACCTGCAGTTGAGACAATTGGTATTCTGCAAAGTAGTCTGCGACTTGCTACAGGCTGCTTGCGACAAAGTGGACATACACCACCAGTTACGCCCTAAACCCCCGT
Source organism: Neoceratodus forsteri (assembly GCA_016271365.2). Lineage (NCBI taxonomy): Eukaryota > Metazoa > Chordata > Ceratodontiformes > Ceratodontidae > Neoceratodus > Neoceratodus forsteri. The sequence goes on from CM057455.1 coordinate 81,979,364, forward strand.
GATATAGCACCAGGGGGCTTATGGTAGTGGTTGCGCCCTATTCTTGAAAGGCAGCAACCAAGTCCCCCAGTTTGCAATTCTCAAACAATCCCCAGAGGACATCCACCAAAGTACAGTTACACCAGCTTTTAACTGGTGTAAGTGTACCTACACCTTCCTTGCAAATGTGCCCTCCTGCCATCCCCCAGCACATGTTGGTCCCCCCATCCCCCACAACCCACAATATTCCATAAAAGCCCCTGAGGGCTGCTTCATGCCCCCAAACCCATCACCTGCAGGGCTGGACTGTGCCCCCAGATTCCCATTCCTGCAAAATATGCCCCACAGGGCTGCAATGTGCCCCCAACCCTTGTTCCTGCAAAATATGCCCCGCAGGACCCATTCCTGCAAAATATGTCCTGCAGGGCTGGAATGTGCCTCCGGCCCCAGTTCCTGCATTACATGCCCTGCAGGGCTTGCCTGCACTCTGAACCCCTGCAAGTTGTGAACCTCCACACGTCAAAATCCCCACAGTGTCCAAGACGCAAAATATCCCTGGTAGTCTGGTGGGGACTAATATGGGATATACCCTGCAGATACACCCTTTGTTGGGTGTACCTGTGGGAATGTCGCAAATCATGGACTTATCTGTGGGGACCCTGCCCCTAACAGAATCGGGTGCAGGGTCCTTAGTTTAATGGGGTATGGTGCATGTCACCTTTGCCGGTGACTTGCCCCACCCTTATAGAATCGGGCACAATGTTTCTAATTTGTTTATATGTGTAAAGAAAGTATGATGATCAGGGAAAAAACATTTCATTATTTTTTTTTTATTTAAGGTAGTTTTATTTTTAGGGCCCAGTTGAAGGTTTTTTTTTTTACAATGTAAAGGCAGCAGCCATGTTTGTGATGGAAGATCAATTCTGGTTGTACGAGGACTGATGAATGATAGTTTTGATTGTAGGAGGACTGATTTTCCCATTGTGTGATGTGGTTTAGGACCAAGGTGACTATGCATGAAACAGATTTTGTGCACATGATATATTTTGACCGATGCGACTTCTTTATTTTGGATGCCCATTTTAAAAATGATAATATCTTGGGATGTTGTTGGAACTGTTCTCTGTACATAGACAGTAATATCTTGTAATGTTGTTAGAAGTGTTCCCTGTACACAAATGGTAATAAGCTCTTGGTATGTTGTTGGAACTGTTCCCTGTACAAAAACATAAAGAAATAGATTACTGTAGTTGCCATATTGGTCCTAGTAAAAACAGACCCAGAAGCTAATGGTTTGATACATTTTATTGGACCAACATAGACATTACAAAAAGAAAACAATGTCTAAGCTTTCGGACCAGCCAAGTCCTTCCTCAGAGACTTGAACTGTACAAAAACAATAATGTCTTGTTGGAAGTGCTACCTGTACACAAACTGGAATAGCCTGGGATGTTGTTGGAAGTGATCCCTGTGATGGTGGCTCTCTACCTGATGGCAGCTGCTGGGGCTTTAGAACTGGAATGCTTTTAAGTTTATTACGTCAGTGATGCTGATACAAGTTTACAATAATATTTTGGCTTGAAATCTTAGACTCAAACGTAACTTCTAGTTTTTGATTTTATTTTATTCATTTTATTTTTTGGTATCGTAGTTACTTGCTGTATGTATGGGGTTTCAGTGATAAGATATTTACTGCATTCGTGTGTTTTGTTGCTTGATTGTTGGGTTAGAGAGGGTATTGTGGTTTATTGCTATGGGATTGTTTAATCTGGTTGTATGGGTTACTTAGGTTTTTCAAGTTGCTTCAATTTTAGGGATAAGATGTGTATGGGAGATAAAGGTGTGAGGCATGTTTTCTCCAGGGACCTCCTGCAGCAGTTCCATCCTTTTGTTTGCTCCACATTACCCCTCCCATCAGCGGTCCTCAGCTGCTGTGTGGGCCTAGATATTCCCAGAAGGTGGTGTAATAATAACCATGGGGAGGTCCAGGGTATAACATTTAGGCTTTGCTAGTTGTAAGAGAATCCTTTTATATCATCTGCCGGGTTATGGGGTTATTGTATGCAGGAGCTGGTGGAGTTAATTTGTTGATTAGGTGTTGAATGCTTCCGGACTTTTGGTGCTGGGGGACCTCAATTTCTGGATCGATAATGAGACCTTGACCCTTGGTCAACAGCTTCTCCAGGTGATGAATTCACTGAAGCTAGCACAGACTTTTGCCTTTAGTAGGCATTAGCATGGTCAAACTTTAGACATGATCTTCTCATCAGTTCTTGACATATGTGCGATCAGGGTTGATCCAGTTTCCTTGGTCAGATAATCACACAGTGTCATTCCTTTGTGGGTCCCTTGTTTTATTACTCCTCCTGTGGAGATGGTCCAGTATCATCTGAAATATAATCTGGAGTGTTGCAAACTCCTGGAGGTACTGGATGTCTCAGGCATGATGCACGCCTCTGTGAAGGGTTATAAGAATGCTGTTGAACTAAAATGTTGATCTTATGTCTGCCTTGGCTTTCCTAGCATCTATCGTGTTTGTCCCTTGACCTCCCAATGCAGCTCATCATGGTATTGAGATGCATTGCACTGGTTGAAGACTAAAGGACAGAAGTTAGAGCATTCTTACCAGAGGTCCCAGTCTATAAATGACAATTTGGCATTAAAAAACTCACTGTGGTGACTATCAATGAACAATTGCCCTGAAAAAGATAGAGTTCCTGTCAAAGACAACTGCTGCAGGGAGAAATCATCCAGTTAAACTCTTTCACACTGTGGACAAGCTTATTAAATTCATCTTGTCTGAGATCTGTTTGAGCTTATACTGCTGAGTTTGAAAAGTCCTTCGCTGACAAAGTGTCCTCTGTTAGAGCCATTAGATCAGGTATCTGCGCAAGTGGTCTGTCACAGGCCAGCAATGGTCAGGGACATGCCATGGGCCAGTGATGCTCAGGGCCTGAGTGGTATTTCTGATCCTCCATTAGATCAGGTATCTACACAAGTGGTCTGTCATGGGCCAGTCATGGTCAAGGCCCAGGTGGCATGTCATGGGCCAGTCATGGTCAAGGTCCGGGGTGGGCAGTGTTGATCTGTCTGCCTAGGGAGACTTTGGGCCAGGTTTTTAGGATTAGGTACTCAGGGTGATTGCGGGTTTGTATCCCATCCACTGTTTGCAGGATTCTGGTCCTACCTGTCTACTTTTAGATTACCAGGAGGTTTTGGATCCAGTTATTTCCAAGATCTTCAGGTATTCCTAGAGGCAGAGTGTTTTCCCATCTGTCTTTAAATGGCCAGAGGTAAGGCTCTTTCTTATATAGAAACATAGAAACATAGAAGTTGACGGCAGATAAGGACCGGAAGGCCCATCCAGTCTGCCCATTTCTTTTTCTACCTTATAAATGTGCCATCGGCCTTTGCTCTGTCAGTGACCTATCTATTCATAGTCATTTGTATTGCTCCCTTATGCCTATCCCATGCCTGTTTGAAGCCCTGCACTGTATTCATAGCCACCACTTCTTGTGGTAAGCCATTCCATGCATCCACCACCCTTTCTGTGAAAAAGAATTTCCTCACATTCCCCTTAATCGTGCCTCCCTAATCTCATGCTGTGTCCTCTTGTCCTGCTATTTTTCTTATATTTAAACATGTTAGACTCTTTCACCTTGTTTATGCCCTTAAGGTGTTTGAATGCCTCAATCATATCACCTCTCTCCCTCCTTTGCTCAAGGGTATACATATTGAGCTCCGTTAATCTGTCCTCATAAGTCTTCTGATGCAGTCCCTGCACCATTTGTTGCCGTTCTCTGGACTGCCTCAATTTGGTTAATGTCCTGTGAAGGTGTGGCCTCCAATACTGTACGCAGTACTCCAGATGGGGCCTAACTAGTGTCTTGTACAGAGGGATTATTACCTCCTCTTACGACTTGTGATACCCCTACTAATACACCCTAACACCCCCAGCCTTTACCTACTGCTTTAGAGGTCTGTTTGATGATTTTAGGTCATCAGTGATGATGATGCCCAAGTCTCTTTCTTCCTTTGTGACTGCTAGCAACTCCCTCCCAACCTATAGGTGGCTTCAGGGTTTCTCTTCCCTATGTGCATGATTTTGCACTTTTGCATTAAATCCCAGCTGCCACTCTTCTGACCATTCTGCTAATTTATCCAGATCTCTTCTCATTCTGCCCACCCCATCTGGATCATCTACTCTGTTGCAGATCTTGGTGTCATCTGCAAACAGACAAGCCTTACCTCTAGTCCATCTGCAAGGTCACTAATGAAGATGTTGAAGAGGACTGGCCCCAGGACTGATCCCTGAGGTACCCCACTTGTGACTTGCATCTCTTCTGACTGTATACCATTTACCACCACTCTCTGTTTTCTGCCCGTCAACCAGTTTGCCACCCAGTTGACCAACTTCTGACCCACCCGAGCCTACCCAGCTTATTTATCAATCTTCTATGTGGAACAGTGTCAAAAGCTTTGCTGAAGTCAAGGTAGGCGACATCAACTGCTCCCCCTTGGTCCACCACTCTGGTTACCCAGTCAAAGAAATCTGAGATTAGTTTGACAGGACCTTCCTTTGTAAACCCATGCTGTCTTGGATCCTGTGCCCCTATGGATTCCAGGTGTTGCACTATCCTTTCCTTAAGGAGTGCCTCCATAATCTTGCCCACTACTGAGGTAAGACTGACTGGTCTGTAGTTCCCCGCCTCCCTGCTACCACTCTTGTGGAGCGGGATCACATGAGCCCTTCTCCAGTCTTCTGGGACCTCTCCTGTGCTCAGAGACTCACTAAACAATTCTGCTAATGGCTCTGCTAGTTCCTCCTTTAGCTCCTTAAGTACCCTGGGATGTATGCCATCAGGTCCCATTGCCTTATCCACCCTGAGCTTAGCAAGTTCTTGTAGGACCCTTTCTTTGTGAAGGGAGTAGTGCTTACTCCCTCCCCTGTGTCCATGATGCTGAGCTGTGGGCCCTGCCCTACCTTCTCTTCAGTAAATACTGAGCAAAAGTATCTATTTAGGATAGATGCCTTTACAGGTCCTCCTCCTCACATGCTCCTTTTCTCCATTAAGCTTAGCAACACTCCTCTGGACTTTCTCCTTTCACTAATGTATCTATAGAAAGTCTTGTCACCTTCTTTACTGTTCGTGCTAGTGTTTCCTCAGTTTGGGACTTTGCCTGCCTTACTGCCTTACCTGCTTCCCTTAGGGCAGTTTGGTATGCCTCCCTATCTTCATCCCGCTGTGTTCTCTTATATTTCCTGAAGGCCAGCCTTTTGGCTCTGACCTTTCTGCTACTGTATTTGAGAACCAAAGTGGTTTCCTTTCTTTTGCACTTCCTTTCTGTCTAACACAATGGGATGTTGCTTCAAGTATTGCATCCTTAACGCTTTCCCACTTTGCCTGTACCCCTCACCTGTGTTTCTTTTGCCAGGGCTAGCTTAACTCTGTTGGCCATCTTATCAAAGTCAGCCTCTGAAGTCCCATATTTTTGCCTTGGAATGGGATGATTTAGATGTAGTAGCCAAATTGAACCATACCATGTGATGGTCACTGGCCCCAGGTGACCTTCTACCTGGAGATCTGTGATCCTTCTTTGTTAGTCAGTACTAGATCTAGGATAGCCCTGTCTCTTGTGGGTTGCTGTACCAGTTGTTTGAGGCCCTCCCCTGCAGGAATCCACTATGAGTCTAGTTCTGGCAGATGTTCCTGCTGGTATTGACCAATCTGTATCTGGCATGTTGAAGTCTCCCATTATCAGAACCTCCCTTTAGCTGTCATGTTTTGTATATCTTCTAACAGTAATGTGTCTATGTCCTCCCTCTGGTCTGGGGCCTGTAGACAACCCCAGTTCTTATGGCTGTCCCATTTCCTGTTTCCAGGGTGACCCACAGTTCTTCTGGCTCCTTATGTGTATTCTGAATTTCTGTAGCTTTGATATTTTCATTAACATACAGGGCCACCCTCCCTTTGCACCTCGGTCTCTTCTGAACAATCATAGCCAGGTACTGAAGTCTCCTAAGTGTGGTTACTGGTAAACCACGTCTCACTAATTGCTACTATGTCCAGTTTAGCCTCTGACATTATTGCCTGCAGGTCTGGGATCTTATTTCCCAGGCTGTGAGCATTTGTGTACATGGTTTTCCATTGGCCAGATTTTGGTGTGTTAGTTGTTGGGTGAAGTTTGGCATTACCCCTGTGCATCGAATGGGGAGACAAACCTTTTTTCTTACCTGGTGATGCAAATGAACGGCAAACACGCTGAATTCCTGTTTGACCACTAGCTGAGGGTTTCTTGGACCCTGATGTGATAGGAAATTACAGACATGTCTCTAATCTCCTTATTATGGGGAAGATTATCAAGAAGGTGGTGATTGAGCAACTTGTAGAGTGCATGGAGAAGTTTAACATCTACAGAACTATCCAGTCAGGTTTTCGTTCTCGCAACAGCACAGACACTGCCTTCCTCACAGTGATGAATGATGTCCTAATGATGAGGGTTGTTTCGAGGACTTCATACCATCTTGTTCCTACTAGATCTCTTGTCGGCATTTGACACTGTTGACCACAGAGTGATTTTGAATCATCTGAGGAATTATATGGGACTCCCTGACACTGTGTTGAGCTGGTCTGATTTTTACATAACCAGGAGTATGCAGCAGGTGATTCTTGGAAGTTTTGTTTCCATGGCCTCTGCAATCTCCTGTGGTGCTCCTCAAGGTTCAATCCTTCCTGCTGTGTTGTTTTCAGGGGTATATGTTGCTGTTGGGTGAAATCATTAGATGGTATGACACCGAGTTTCACTGCAATGCAGATGATACTCAGCTAAACCTGTCTGGCACTTCTGGTGGGTGTATTGCTATTTCTGTGCTGGAGAGGTGTTTGGCTGACATAAATGACTGGATGGCCTGAAATTGGCTACGTCCCAACTGGGGTAAAATGAAGGCCATGATTGTTGAGCCCAGTAAGAAGAACTCAGTGATGACAAGTGGTTTGACATTATTTCCACCATTGGGTGGTCAACAACTCAGAGCAGTAGATGCAGTTAAGAATCTTGAGGCCATCCTGGACTGCAAGTTGGCTTTTACCATATTTGAAATATTGCCAGTATCAAGCTGTATTTAGCCCCTGCTGACCTAGCTACTATGGTTCATGTGTTCATCACTTTTAGGCTTGACTGGTACCAGGTCAATATAGTGCTGTCAAAACAGCGCATGGATTACCACACTGCAGAAAGAGTTGAAGTCAGTACAGTGGCAGGGGTTTTATAGCGACTGGGAATAACTGCTACCACTGTCACTGTATGGTCAAATTGGGAAGTGTCAAGGAGGCTGCCAGGGTGGTGCCTGATTGAACCGCTCCTGTGATGGAGTGGCTACAGCACCAGCACCCGGCAGCTTAGTGGACCTGGGGTTGTGTCTCAATTCCTTGCCACAAAAAAAGAACAAGTCCCATTGTAGTTAATGGGGTGTCCGTGGTCCTCGTATTGTCTATGCTTTCACCAGTATTATTTTGACTTTCGCAGTTTTGTCTGTGATGCTCTTTGCCGCATGATTTTCTCAGCGGCATTATGACCCAGTGCCAGCTTGACTATTTGTAACACTTTAGCTTCAGTTTAGTTTTTATTTCACACAAAATCATTTAGGCACAGAGTAGCTTCAAAGGGTTTAGAGTCAGGTACAACAAAAGACAACTGCAGAGTAAGTTCCAAGTGTACAATACAATAATACTACAATTAAAGACACAGGCCCAGCAATGCAGTACTATAGGTGCCAGTACAATAGTTAACAGTACACAGGTATCTTGTTGACATATCCTGAATAACAAGGGTTATCTGTTGGTTTGCCGCAATGCCTGCAACTAGTCCAGAATGCTGCAGCCCAGCAGACTGTGGACTTCTCTCACAGGGATCACATCACCCTGGTTCTGTGTGCACTGTAATGACTGCCTACACAGTGGCACATAACCTTCAAGATATGTTTGCTAACATTCAAGGTCCTACACAATTGTTTGTGCCCTGCAATGGTTGCCTATGTGGCATGTAACATTCAAGATATGTTTGCTAACATTCAAGGCCCTACATGGTTCTGAAACAGAAACATAGATTGTGATGGCAGATAAGGACTGCTTGCCCCACCTAGTCTAAGATACAGATCCTAGTTAACCAACAGCCTACTTTATCCTACCCCCCCACCAGAATTGCCTTATGTCTGTCTCATACATTCTTGAATTCCCCCACTGTTTTTGACTCCACAACCTCCTCAGGAAGGCTGTTCCATGCATCCAGCACCCTCTCTATGAAAAAATAATTCCTCACATTGTCCCTGAGCCGCCCCTCTATCTTCAGATTGTACCCCCTTGTTCTTGTGCATCTCTTTTTCTGAAAGATACTACCCTTTTGGACTTTGTTAATTCCCTTGAGGTACTTGAAAACTTCTATCATGTCTGTCCTCTTCCTCCTTTCCTCAAGGGCATATATATTAAGCTCCTTTAGTCTCCCTTCATACGGGTTCTGTGGCAGACCCTGCACCAATTTAGTTGTCCTCCTCTGGACTGCCTCCATCTTGTCTATTTCCTTGCGGAGATGGGGGTAGGATTCAGAAAGCATTCTGAAGGTTCAAAACCTTCCCTAAGTCCCCCAAACTGATGTAGATATTGAAAAAAAAGTTGACATTGCTCTGAGTGCTATTCATAAAATCTCGCAGCTGCAGAGAAAAATACAATACAGTTTGTGGAAAAAAGTGCAGTTGCAGAAGTTCCTGAGGGAAAAAGGTAATTGACAGGTATGGTACATCCCCTCAAAGGCTATTCTCAGCCAGATTTTTGCCGCAGTTGCGGAAACAATGTTACACACATTGGAGTGAGGTGTAACTCTCCATCAGCAAACTGCATTAGTGCCCCAGCAATTGAAAGCAATTATAGTGGAGGTGAGGCACAGGTAATAGCATCACTGCGGGTATATCAGTGGCTGATGTTATAGCAACATTACCACACATTGCCATGATATGACGACAAACAACCACCAGACCAAGTGCAGCCCATGACAGAGCCCCACAGGCAGTAGCACATGAATAGCCTGCAGTGAGTGCTATTCCTGCAGACAACAGAAACACCCCAGGAAGGGAGGACCAGCAGTGGCAGTCAGCCACTGTGCTGCCATGGTAGTGCTGGTACTTGTGGTGCTGCAGTGGTCCCAGTTGGGGAACTGGTTGCTGATCTCTCTACGTGTGCTTACAGCTATATGCTATGGCAGTACTGTATACGTCTGCTGCTCCAGCTAATTAAGGTCACTGTTATTGTGCCTCGTAAGCCATTCCTGCAGCTGTGAATCCACAGACAAGGCTGTTCAACACTTGCACAACTTCCGCAGCTGCTGAATTACTGCACCTGAGGAGCTTTTTGCAGAATTCTGAGGCTGCGCAGGTTTTCTATGAGTATACCACGCAACTGCATTTCTGCAGTGCTGCAGACAGTTTTCCCACAGCTGCTGGATTTCTGGCTTCCTTTCTGAATCCTGTCCAGGGTCTACAGAACTGCATGCAGTACTGCAGATGGTGTCTTACCAACGGTCTGTACAGAGGGAATAACAACTCCCTGTTTTGTACTGGTAATGACTCTCCTTATAAATCCCAGTATACCCCCAGCCATCCCTACTGCCTTCTCATATTGCTTGCTTACCTTTAGGTTATCTGATACGACTACCCCCAGGTGCCTTTCCATTCTTGTTGTTATTAATACTTCTCCCACCCATTGTGTACTCTTCCCCTGGGTTTTTGTTTCCCTGGTACATTACCTTGCACTTCTTTGCTTTGAATCAAAGCTGCCATACTTTTGACCATTCCTCCAACCTTAACAAATCCCTTTTCATCCTTTCCACCCCCCCTTGTGTATCGACACTGTTGCAAATCTTTGTGCCATCTGCAAAGAGACATACTTTTCCTTCCAATCCCTCTGCAATATAGAAATATAGAAATACAGACTTTGAAGGCAGATAAGGACCGCTTGGCTGACCTAGTCAGCCCATTTCCCTACCTAGAGGATAAACTTCAGATACTATTTAACCAACAGTCTATTTCTTCCTACTCCACACCAAATATGCTTTATGTCTACCCCATGCATTCTTGAATTCTCCCACAGTTTTAGACCCCACAACCTACTCAAGAAAGCTGTTCCATGCATCCACCACCCTCTTTGTGAAAAAATACTTCCTCACATTGTCCCTGAGCTATCCCCCCCTCAATCTTCAAATTGTGTCCCCTTGTTCTTGCACATCTCTTTTTCTGAAAGATGCTACCCTCTCGGATTTTGTTGATTCCACTGAGGGCCTTAAAAGTTTCTATCATGTCCCCCTCTCCCTCCTTTCCTCAAGGATATACATATTAAGCTCCTTTAGTCTCTCCTCATATGGCTTATCTTGCAGACCCTGCACCATTTTAGTTGCCCTCCTCTGAACTGCTCCATCCTGTCTTATGTTTCTTATGGAGACGGGTCTTCAGAACTGGACACAGACTCCAGATGGGTCTCACCAACTGTCTGTACAGGGATAACAACTTCCTGTTTTCTGCTGGTGTTGCCTCTCCCTATACATCCCAGTATCCCCCCAGCCCTCCCTACCACTTTCTCACATTGCTTGCCAACCTTAAGGTCATCTAATATGATTATCCCCAGGTCCCTTTCCATTTTGTTGTTGTTACTACCTACCCCCCATTGTGTAATCATCCCCTGGGTTTTTGTTTCCCAGGTGCAATATTTCGTACTACTTTGCATTGAATCCAAGCTGCTATACCTCTGACCATTCCTCCAACCTCGCCAAGTCCCTTCTCATCCTTTCCACTCCTTCTTGTGTATCAACCCTGTTGTAGATCTTTGTGTCATCTGCAAGGAGGCATACTTTTCCTTCCAGTCACTCTGCAATGTCACTTATACAGACATTGAAAAGGACTGGACCCAGTACTGAACCCTGCTGTACCCCACTAGTAACCCCTCTTTCTTCAGAGTGGACTCCATTTACAATTACCGTCTGTGTCCTGTTGTCCAGCTCATGTTTTACCCAGGCTACCACTCTGGGACCTACTCCCAGGCTGGTTAATTTGACTATTAATCTTTTGTGTGGGACTGTGTCAAATGCCTTGCTAAAGTCTAGGTAGGCCATGGCCACAGCCCCTCCCTGGTCCACTACTTTGGTCACCCAGACAAAGAAATCAATTAGATTTAACTGACATGACCTTCCCACTGTGAACCCATGTTGCCTTGGTTCCTGTGCCCCACTGGCCTCTAGGTACTCAACAATTCTTTACTTCAGAAGTGATTTATTATTTATTTGATACAATTGTAATTACAATCCTTTGAGTCACAGACTCTTTTGCGAAGGCCCCACGTTGGTTACAGAGGGTGGAGGGTAGACAGATTCAGAGAATACACAGTAAACAGGTAGAAATTCGTAAAACAGTACTGCAAGTGCAGTCCAGGCATAATCTTAGTTAACTGGTGGTAGTAGCAGGCATCGATACAGGATAACCCATGTCAGAGAGGTAAATGATGCTGACTCTTGGGATTCCATCACTTTCCCTACCACAGAGGTCAAACTGACAAGTCTGTAGTTTCCTGCCTCTGTCTTGGTCCCACTTTTGTGAAGAAGAATCACATCTGCCTTCCTCCAGTCCTCAGGTACCACACCATCCTCCCATGATTTGTTAAAAAGAGTAGTCAGTGGTGTCACTAGTTCTCTGCTTATTTATTTCAGAATTCTGGGGTGAATTCCATCTGGTCCCATTGTTTTGTCCACTTTCAGTTTTAGTAGTTCTTTCAGAACCCTTTCTTCTGTGAATGGACTGGGATCAACCCCCCTATCCAGAGTGCTTCTGTTAATTGGATTAGGCACCTCCCCCACCCCCTCTTTTGTGAATACTGAACAGAAGTATTCATTCAGTATCCCTGCTTTTTCACTGTCCCTCTCTGCCCACCCACCGTCCATTCTATTCAACCTCACTATGCCTCCCTTTGTCTTTCTACTCTCCCTGATATACCTATAAAAGGTTTTATCCCCCTTCTTAACCGAGATGGCTATCTTTTCCTCAGTTTAAGCCTTTGCTATTCTGACAACCCTCCCTGCTTCCTTCTGCCTTAACTGGTACAGCTCTCTGTGGCTTTTTCTTTCATTTTAATTTATTTATTTGCTTCACACAAAGGCTCATTGCCTCTGTGATGGCAGTTTTGATATTTCCCCATTGTTGCTCCACCCCTTCTTCAACCTGCTTGCTAGTGCTTTTCTAAGGCACTCTCCCATATTGCCAAAGTCTGCCCTCCTGAATTCCAGAACCCTCACTTTTTTATGTCTTGTCTCTGTAGCCGAGTTTATCATGAACCACACCATTTGGTGGTCACAAGTTCCCAAATGGCTACCCACTTCTAGATCTGAGATCCTCTCACTGTCCCCATCTGAGAGTATGAGGTCTAAGATTGGTCCTTCATGAGTAGATTCCAAAATTAGCTGTCTGAAACATGCCACCTGAAGGACATCGAGAATGGCCCTGCTTTTGGATGTGACTGCAGCAAAGGTGCTCCAGTTAACATCTGGCATATTAAAATTCCCCCATCAACAGTATCTCCCCTTTCTCTGCCATTCTAAGAATGCCTTCTATCATATCCTTGCCCATTCCCTTCCCCTGACATGGGAGTCTGTATACAGCCCCTGTGCAGACTGTGGTGCCATTTCCAGTCTCTAAGGTTACCCACAGTTGCTTTTATCCCTTCCCTTACATAGAGAGCTAATCCGCCCCCTCTTCTCCCCTCCCTGTCTCTCTTGTAGGTTGTGTACCCTGGTATGTTAACATCCCAGTCATGGTTCTCTGTGTACCATGCTCTGAGACTGCTACGATATCCAGGCATCCCTCTTCCATCAAGGCCACCAGTTCAGGGAGCTTGTTGCCCAGACTATGGGCTTTGGTACTCATTACCCTCTATTTCTTGATGGCCTTACCCCTTTTTGCCCCATCCTTGTCCTTATTGAATTTGTCACTTTCTCCATTTACCCTTGCGCTTCTCCCTTTTGACATCTCTGTGTTAGTGTCTAAATCACTCAGTACCCTGATTGTTTTGGGGGGCTAGGATTTCCATGTTCCTCTCCAGTGCCTCCCCCCCTTGGCTAGTTTAAATGCCTGCCAATGAAGAATTTAAACCTATCACCTAGGATTCTAGTTCCCCTCCTGGACAGATGCAGGCTATCATGCCAATATAGGCCTGCATCCCTCCAGGTGGACCCCCAGTCCCCAATGAAGCCAAATCCCTGAGTTCTGCACCAGTTTTTCAACCACTGATTGAATCCCATGGTGTGGAGCACCCTAGCCTCACCTGTGCCATAGACAGGCAGCACCTCCAAGAAGGTTACTGTGCGTGCTATTTGTCTAAGGCCCCTCCCCATTTCCACAAATGCTTCTTGCACTGCTCTGATCCTTTTCTTAGCCAGGTCATTTGTCACTAGGTGGTCACTGACATCCAGCTCCCTCCCCTGTGCAGCTGCTCCTGTGATCCTGAGGATTCGCTCCCTGTCCCTCCAAGCCATGGAGCCAAGCAGGCACCTTACTTCCCTCTCACCTTTCTTCCCTAGTTCTACCTTCCTAACAATGTCATTTGTAAAGACATTAAAAAGGACCGGACCCAGTATAGAACCCTGTGGTACCCCACTAGTAATCACCCTTTCTTCAGAGTGGACTCTGTTTACTATTACCCTCTGTGTCATGTTGTACAGCTAATTTTTTACACAGGCTACCACCCTGGGACCCACTCCCAGGCTGGCAAATTTGTTTGTTAATCTTTTGTATGGAACTGTATTAAATGCCTTGCTAAAGTCAAGGTACTATCTCTGACACTTGATGTTCTGATCAAACCCATTACAATAATTTTTAACAAATTCCCAGAAGTCTGGACGCAAGCCCTGGTAACTCCAGTGCATAAGAATGGTGACAAGGCACTGGTATCTAACTACAGGCCAATATCTATCCTCTCCCCTCTATCCAAAGTGCTGGAGAAAATCATGGCAAACCAACTCACAGAATACCTAAACAAGTACAATCTGTTTTGCCCAAACCAACATGGTTTCTGGCAAAAACACAGTACCACCACTGCACTGCTTGCACACTCTGATTATGCACACAAGGCACTAGATGAAGGCAAATTGGTGGGGTCCATCTTCATCGACCTCACTAAAGCCTTCGATACTGTCAACCACCCTCTACTGATATTCCAGCTCCAAAGACTGGGAGTGGCACCAAATGCCCTAAATTGGTTCAATGATTACCTACCACAAAGGAGTCAGCGAGTCAAAATCAGGCAGACATTATCCAGCTCCAGAGAGGTACTCCTAGGAGTTCCTCAGGGATCGATCCTTGGTCTCTTGCTTTTCAGCCTCTTTGTTAATGAACTGCCCATGGCCTGTGACACCAATCTCATCCTGTAGGTGGACGATGCTATGCTGCTGAGTAGTGGTACCTCCCAGGCAGCACTACAAATAGAACTACAGACCTCCGACATGGTCACGTGATGCGCATGGAGGAGTAGCTGCAGCTTTTAGGGTCTCCCTCTCCAACAGAGCGATTCTGCACTATAACGCAGTGATTAACACCTACCTTTTAATTATTTTGGCTGCTTATTATCTGGAGACATCATAAGAAGGCTTATTGCGCTGATCGCCATTTTAGAATGCAAGCGCCAGATCAAGAGCTTGAGGCCTAGCGGCCGCGACGGAGCTCGTCGCCATCTAACGAACCTGAAAGCATTACTCCTACCAAGATTTATGAGGACCTAACAACAATAAAAGATGCCCTGTTCAAGCTAATCGATGATGTAGCCGAAATTAAGCCGGCGTTAACTCAGCTAGCCCGTCGGGTGACGGACGCTGAAGCCAGGATTTCGTCCATTGAGCGAGCCTTGGAGAAAGCGCGGCCTACAACTAGAGAATGCAAATGGAGCCTGGAGAGGTTGGAAGATCGCCTCGATGATTTAGAGGGAAGGATCAGGCGTAATAACCTGGTTCTCCTAGGCCTCCCCGAGGGGGAAGAGGGGCCTAACACCATCGTCTTTTTACAGAAGCTGCTGAAAAAATCTGCTGGTCCCTCACCCAATGGTCCGGAGTACATTATTGAAAGGGGCCACTGAGCATTGAGAGCAAAACCTCCGCCCTCTGACCCACCGAGACCTATTATTTTTAAGTTGTTAAATTACTTGGACCGTGAGCATATCCTGAGGGAAATAAGGAAGTTGTCTGCTTTTCAGTGGGAGGGCAAGAAGCTTCGTTTGGTCCCAGACCTTACGTGGAAAATGCGGCAAGCTCGATCAGCTTTTCGCCCTATTACTTCCAAGTTATGGGCAGCGGGGATCCGCCATCACATGCTATACCCAGCGAAGCTAGAAGTTTCAGCTAAGGTGGGGATCAAGCGCTACGAATCAGCTGAGGAAGCCTTAACCTCATTAGAGACTTTGTTCCCAGAACTGTTTGCCAAAAAATAAAGACTTTGATATTTGCTTTTATAGTGCTAAATGTAGGCTGCTAAAAGGGCAACAATTGGGGAGTTGTATTTTATTATTTGAATTATCTTTTGTGGACCAAAAAGATCAGAGTGAGGCCGATTTTAAATGGACCTGGTTTTATTTCTTTCCTCTCTGTATGGACATATGGACTAAAAAAAGAGGACTGTTGCTAATACTCCTATATTATTTTGGCCTCTGAACTTAATGCTGACCTTACCTCACGAGGGTTTGTGGAGGTAGTATAAGCTGTTAACCACAAGAGGGAGCAAACAGCTCATAAATACTAAGCTTTTTTATTTACCACCAATATCATATGTTTGGTAACCCTAAGCAACACAAGTTTATTAAGTTTATTTGGTGGTATGAGCTGATGGTCGAGAAGTGACTAAACGCTGGAGATTTTACTTTAAAGGAGCAATAGCTCTGAGGTTGTTATCATTATAGGTTACTGTTTTATAAATTACAGATTTAGTATAGGCAGGTAGGTATGGACCTAATCAGGAGTCACCGTCTTTCTTTGTTCAGTTGGCATTGATACTGGCTTCTTTCAAAGAAGTTCCAATCATATTGGGGGGAGACTGGAATTTAGTTCAGTCCAACAAGTTGGATCATTCCTGGAATAGAGGGACGCATCACTCTTCAGCTCAAAGTGCCTTAGGGGAGTTTATTTCTTCCCTAGGTTTAGTAGATCCATGGAGGTTATTTAATCCATCTTCTAGAGATTATACTTTTTTTTCTCTGGTCCACAGATCATTTTCGAGAATTGTCTATTTTTTGATAAGCAAGAATTGCTTAACTGGAACTCTGGAAGTGTCGATTTT
Organism: Neoceratodus forsteri; assembly: GCA_016271365.2. Classification (NCBI taxonomy): domain Eukaryota; kingdom Metazoa; phylum Chordata; order Ceratodontiformes; family Ceratodontidae; genus Neoceratodus; species Neoceratodus forsteri. The sequence continues at coordinate 81,995,691 of CM057455.1, forward strand.
ACTTAGAGTCATTTCTGATCATTCCCCGATAAAAATGTACTGGTCACCACTATCTAGTCCTCCGAGATCATACTCCTGGTCTCTAAATAATAATTTATTAAAGGACTCTGGTACATTGACCCGTTTTAGGGATTTTCTGACTACCTCAATCGAAACCAACTGGGGTTCTATTGAGGCTGTGGATCACACCTGGGCAGCACTCAAATCAGTGTGGAGGGGGGAGTTCATACGTTTAGCATCTAAACGTAAGGCTAAGGAAGCATCGTGTTTGGATAGTTGTCTGGAGAAAATTAGGGCGTTAGAAGGTATTCACGAATACACAAGGTCAGAAAGTCAGGAGCAAGAACTAATGACTTTACGAACATGGTACGCTAATACCTTGCGGGAGAGGGTGGTATCCTCTGCCGCTAAAATTCGGGCTCTTTACGTAGGTCAAGGTAATAAGGCTGGGAAATTGCTGGCTTGGCAATTAAAGCAGAAAGCTTCTGCTAGATGGGTTGCTGCTTTGAGGCACCTGATCTCTAATAACTTAATTACAGCTCCGGAAGGTATATTGGAGGGCTTTGTTGAATTTTATAAAAAGTTATATTCGAGTCAACCACTTTCTTTACAAAACATGGTAAAGATGGAGGAGTTTATGGCAAGTATCTCCTCCTCTGGCTCATCGGAAGTATCGGGTCGGGTTTAATTGCCCTATTTCGGCGAAGAAATAGGGCAAGCAATTGATTCACTTAAATTGGACAAAGCACCAGGCCCGGGTGGTTTTACACCTCTTTTTTATAAATCATTTAAACAATATATCGTTCCACTGTTGAGCCAGCTTTACTCTTTCTGGGCTGATCAAGGGATTAAAGATAAAACTTTATTTGAGGCCAGGATTATTCTCCTACCCAAGCCAGATAAACCCCTGGATTCAGTTAGTAATTATAGGCCAATATCTTTGCTGAATCTGGACGTTAAAATCTTTGCTAAGATTTTGGCTTCTAGACTTAAAAAGGTGTGGCTTGATTTGTTAAGCCCAGAACAAGCTGGCTTCGTGGAAGGCCGTTCCTTGGCTGACCATTTTAGAAAGCTGTTTTATTTAATCCCTGCGTCAGAGAGTCCAGGTATGGAAGCATCCCTGGTCTCTCTAGACGCAGAGAAAGCTTTTGATCGAGTCGAATGGTCATTTATGTTTGCTACCCTCACCAAATTTGGTATTCCAGAAAGATTTATTCATTTGGTTGACTTCTGTATGAATGTCCATCAGCCAGAATTCAGTGCAACAATTTAATTTTGGAAGCTTTTCCCCTAAGGAGAGGAACCCACCAAGGGTGTCCTTTATCCCCCTATTTATTTAATCTTTACATTGAGCCCTTAATAAGAGCCATCAACTCGGATCCAATAATCCAAGGGATAAAAATTGGTGATCTAGAATTCAAATTATCGGCTTTTGCAGACGATTTATTATTACATCTCCAAAATATGGTTATTTCACTTCTGCAAGTACTAAAGCTTATTGCAAACTTTAATGAATTTTCTGGTTACAAACTAAACCTATCTAAGACTATGGTATATCCACTTTCATTAAGTCTCTCTAAGAGTTGGTGTCTCTCTTTGGGGTTGCAGTGGCAATCTGAGGCTTTATTGTATTTGGGCATCCGTGTTTCTAGGAACTTGGAAGACTTGGTTAGTTTAAACCTCAAACCGTTATTTAAATCTATAAAAGATGACTTAGATAGATGGTCAAAGCTTCCTTTAACCCTCTCAGGCAGAGTCAATACGGTTAAAATGGTGATTCTACCTAAACTTTTTTATCCCCTTTCAAATTTAAATACTTACCTACCTAAGTCCTTTTTTAAACCTCTTAATAAGTTATGTTCAGACTTTTTGTGGGGGGGTGGCCCCCGACGTAGGGCCTATAACAAACTGTGTCATGCGCGTATGAAAGGTGGCCTACAGCTACCGGACTTCTACATGTACTATTTAGCGATACATGCCGCAAGAGCTGCTCTATGGGCTTGTGACCTTGGGGGTATCTCATCGGGTCTTGCCTCGACTGAGCCTTTTCCAAGAAGCTTAATCTAGATTTGGAATCCTTTATATACTTCATGGGCTAAGGTCCCTAAAATAGCTAGAGATACCCCTTAGGGTGGGATATTAGAGCTATGCACCAACTTTGTGCAAGGTTAAAAATACCCCAATTCTTTGACTTATCTCAACCCTTATTGAGAAACCCCAATTTTCTAATTGGCAAACGCATCGATTGCAAGTTTTTTTCTTCCTCCTCTCCTAAGATCCAGACATAGCTATTTTTTTTCTGGGGATTCGTTGTTGCCACTGTCGCCATTGATCTTAAAATTTGGGGTTAGCCTCATTCCTGTTAAAAATGTTACAACTCCAAAGTAGTATTAAGGCCTTTCTAGGAAAGGGCCAGTGTTCTGGTAGGGCAGGAGTTTTATTCAATGAGCTACAAGAGCTTAGCTTGTCAGGTAAGAGGATTTCCAAAATTTACAAATACATTTTAGATGAGATTCCACCTCCTCCCAGGTCCCTCTATATTGCAGTAATTAATTTGGCTTTGGACTGGTCGGAGGTGGTGTGGGAAAAATTTGAAGGACACTATCTCTTTATTAAACAAGACAGGTTAAGAGATATCCAGTTTAAGTTACTACATAACTTATACCTGTCTCCTGCAAGATTATATCGGGTTGGTGGCCTGGGTTCCCTGTATGTAAAGACTGTAATGACCCATTGGCAACTACAATCCATAAATTCTGGTTTTGCCCAAAAATTAAAAAATTTTGGGCCTCAGTTAGACTCTGGACTGGTCCGTATACTGATCTCGCAGCCTTTTTTAACTTGGAAACTTGTATATTTGGGATGTATGCTTATGTCCCAAGCAAAGTACAAAAATATCAGTTGGCATTGATTGCATCAGTTACTAAGTTGCTAATTCTACGCCATTGGCAAGACGATTGGACCCCTACTTATAGGCAATAGTGGGAAGAATTCTTGAATGCACTTTATGCAGAAAGACTAGCCTTTATGTTGGGTAAAGTATCAACTAAATTTTCTGAATATTTGGGGTGACTTCTTCAAAACCTCAAAGAAGAATTCGGATACTAGGGGGGGGTTATCTATTATACCACTTCTTTCGGTTTTTCCTTCTTCCCCCGGCCCACTTTTCCTTCTCCTTCTCTTTTCTCCATATTCATAAACCAGTGATTTGTTAGTTTTTGTTTAAGCTTCTGTTTCTTACTACTATATGTCTGTCTTTTGGGTTTTGATACTTTTAATTATATACCTGTCCAAATTGAGGTCATACCCCTTTTTTTCCTATCTTTGTTTTTGTCCTTCTCACCCTGTATTTGTAGGCTAGAATTTAAGCACATTATTTCTAAGGTCTGTAATCTCTGTAATGGATTAGTACTGCAACGTTTGGATAGCTGTGGGGGGTTAGGAAGGGGGAAGGTAGTAGGGGGACTAGTTTAGCTTTTGGGTTTGGGGTTTGTTTTAAAATCAAGCATTGTCTGTAACCTATCCTATGTGTCGTAAATGCTGTATATGGTTTTGTTTTCAATAAAATATAGTTATTTGCAAAAAAAAAGAACTACAGACCTCCTTTAACAAACTCAAGGACTGGTTCTGTAGGAAAAGGCTGCTACTGAACTACAAGAAAACCAAGGCCATGCTCCATTCCAGCCATTACAATAAACGCAGGCTCCCCCCCTTGATATCACCAATAACGCTGGTGAGCAGATTGAGCAGGTACAATCATTTAAATACCTAGGGGTCACCATTGATGACTCTCTCATATATACAAACCATATTGACTCCCTTGTCAGATCAGTAAATACAAAGATTGGGGTCCTCTACAGACATAAGAAATCCTTCACTCCGGAAGCATTCCAAATCTCAGTCTCCAGCTCAATACTCCCCACAACAGACTATGGTCTTGTGGTCTATGGAGCTGCCACAGACACTGCACTCAACAGGGTCCAAATTGCATTAAATAAGGCATGCCGCTTGACCCTGTGCACAGACCATTACACTCACACTTGCACCCTACATGAGAGCACTAACTGGCTTGACCTAAAAGACAAGTTCAAATACCAAACCTGTCTACTGGGTAAAAAGGCACTGCTCGGAAAACACCACCCTGCATAGAAAACCTGCTCAAGGCCTCTCTCTCTCTCTCTCTCTCATATCCCACATCACCAGAGGGAAGAAGAATGGAACACTGTCCATCCCATTCCAGCGAACTTCACTTGGGCAGCGTACTTTCTCTTACAGAGCCCCCCCTCTGGCTGAATGAACTACCACAGAAACTACAAACACACAGCCTGCCACAGTTCAAAACAGGCTTCAAACAGCACTTACAGTCTAGCTCACAATGCACATGTTCCTCAGACCAAACCTAAAAAACTAACCCACACCCACCATTAAACCCAGCACTGACACCGAGAAAACTTGCCCTCATCCTAGCCTAGCCAGGAGCACTAGTAAGCTACTAGTCCTCCTCTCAGGCTCTGCTTACAGCCCCCAATGCCTCCACCTTTTCAACCATAGTCTATCACTAGACATCTCGAGGTTTCTAGCACTGAGCCACCCCTAGAATCTTCCAAGACATAACCAAATTCCACTTATGATAGATTTGTTTCCACTACTTGCCGATAAATCTCATATGCTACTCTTTAACTGCCTAATGTGCTGAACCCAGTAAAAACTGTGTTTGTTCTGAAATCCGTAACTACTGTATTGGTGTTTTGTATTATTTGTCCACCCTGTTGTGGAACCTTTGTAAAAGGACTCTCGCTCAAAGTTCTTCCAATAATTCATAAATAAATAAATAAATAAGGTAGGTCATGTCCACAGCCCCTCCCTAGTCTGCTACTTTGGTCACCCAGTCAAAGAAATCTATTGAATTTGCGTGAAAAGACCTTCCCACTGTGAATCCATGCTGCCTTGGGTCCCATGCCCCACTGGTCTTTAGGTACTTAACAATTCTTTCTTTCAGAAGTGATACCATCATTTTCCTTATCACTGAGGTCAAACTAACAGGTCTGTAGTTTTCTGCCTCTGCTTTGCTAGCCCTTTTGTGAAGGAGAATCACATCCACCCTCCACCAGTCCTCAGGTACCATACCATCCTCCCATGATTTGTTAAAAAGGGTAGTCAGTGGTATCAGTAGTTCTCCCCTTAGTTCTTTTAGAATTCTAAGGTGAATCCCATCAGGCACCATTGCTTTGTACACCTTCAGTTTTAGGAGTTCTTTCGTAACCCTTTCTTCTGTGAGTGCTTCTATTGATTGGATTAGGCACCTCCCCCTCCTCTTTTTCTGTGAATACTGAGAAGTACTCATTCAGTATCTTCGCTTTTTCACTGTCCTCCTCTGCCCACCCACTCTCCCCTTTGTTAAGCCTCACTATCCCTCCCTTGGTCTTTTTTCATGCCCTAATGTACCCATGAAAGGTTTTATTCCCCTTCTTAATTGAGGTGGCTATCTTTTCCTCAGTTTGGGCCTTTGCTATTCTGGCTGCCTTCTGCTTTAACTGATACAGTTCTATGTCCTGCTCCTTCTGTGTTTCCTTTTACTTACTGAATGCTATCTTTTTCTCCCTAGCCTTTCCCAACACCTCTTTTGAGAACATTAGTGTTTTTTCTTTCATTTTGATGTTTATTTGCTTCACACAAAGTCTTGTTGACACTCTGATGGCAGTTTTGATGTTCTCCCATTGTTCCTCCACACCTCCTTCTTGCCTGTTTGCTAGTGCTTTTCTGAGGCACTTTCCCATTTTAACAAAGTCAGCCCTCCCACAGTCCAGTACCCTCACTTTTTATTGCTTGACTCTGCGGCTGTGTTTATCATGAACCACACTGTTAGTTGGTCACTTGTTCTAAGATGGCTTCCCACTTTTAGATCTGAGATCCTTTATCCATCCACATTTGAGAGTACCAGGTCTAAGATTTCTCCCTCCTGAGTGGATTCCAGCAGTAGCTGTCTGAGGCATGCCCCCTGTAGGACATTGAGAATGACCCCGCTCTTGGATGTGGCTGCAGCAAAGGTGCTTCAGTTAACATCTGTCATATTAAGGTCCCCCATCAACATTATCTCCCCTTTCTCTGCCATCCTAAGGATGCCTTCTAACATTTCCTTGTACATTTCCTTCCACTAAGACTGGGGTCTGTATGCAAATCCTGTGTGGACTGTGGTGCCATTTCCATTCTCCAGGGTGACTCATAGTGTCTCCTCTCCTCCCTGTTTACCTTTTTGCTCCAATGCTTTGATCCCTTCCCTTACATAGAGAGCTCATCCTCTTCCTCTTCTACCCTCCCTGTCCGTCTGGAAGATTGTTTACCCTGGTATGTTGACATCCCAGTCATGGTTCTCTGTGTACCTTGTTTCTGTGATTGCCACTAATATCCAGGCATCCCTCTTCCATCAAGTCCACTAGTTCAGGAAGCTTGTTACCTAAACTGTGTTTAGTGGTACTCATTACCCTCCATTTCTTGATGGCGATACCCCTTTTTGCCCCATCCCTGTCCTTATTGCCTTTGCCTTTTTCTTCATTTACCACTTTCCTTCTCCCTATCAAATCCTATCTTGGTGTTCACTTCACTAGCTACCCTGAGTTTTTTTGGGGGGGCGGGGATAGGATTTCCCAGCTTCATTTCAGTGCCCCCATGGCTTGTTTAAATGCTTGACAGTGAAGCATTTAAACCTAGGATCCTGGAACCTCTCATGTACAGATGCAGACCATCACGCCAGTATAGACTTGCATCCCTCCTGGTGGACCCCCAGTCCCCAGTGAAGCCAAAACCCTGAGCTCTGTACCAGTTTTTCAAACATTGATTGAATCCCATGGTGCAGAGCACCCTAGCCTCACCCATGCCATAGACAGGGAGCACCTATGAGAAGGTTACCATGCATGCCACTTGTCTAAGGCCCCTCCCCAACTCCACAAACTCCTCCTACACTGCTCTGATCCCTTTCCCAGCCAGATAATTTGTCCCTAGGTAGACAATGACATCCAGCTCCTTCCCCCATGCAACTGCTCCCACGATCCTGAGAATTTTCTCCCTGTTTCTCCAAGCCATGGAGCCAGGCAGTCACATTACCCCCCGAGTTCTACCCTTCTAACAATAGAGTCACCTACCAGGAGTTGTTTCCTTCCTCTGTGGGATCCCATGCACCCTCACGTGGGTCTCCTTTGTGGAGTCTCCCAGCATCGTCCTTGGTCTCCACTGTGGGTGCCTCCATAAAGGAACCACACTCTGCCAGAATGGCATATGAATTGTGGAGAGGTACAGCTGGAGGGATGTGCCTCTGTTCCACCAACCTCACCCTCCTTGAGCCCACTGTTGTCCAACCGCTCCTCTTTCTTGGCAACCTCTGAGGCAACAGTGGCAGCCCTGTTGGTCCCTTGGTGGGAGAGGAGGTCCCCCAAATCCTGGCCAACTCATCCCAGAGAGGTTCCTGCAGATAGGACAACACTGCATCCTCCAGAATGTCTCCTGGAAAACTGCCGCTCCACAGCCACTGCACTGCACCAATCCCATCATATCATATTTGTGGCTGCATAACTGTTGTTTTGCATGCTTACTCTTTTCTCTCTCTGTTTATTTATTTTTTATTTATTTTATTTTATTTTTCTTCTGTAGTTTCCTACTGCATCCATGCTCTTAAAATCCTTGCTGTTTGTGTTCAGGGACAGAAAGTTGCTGTATTCCTCAGTAGTCTCCTTCTTACTTGCTCAGAGTCAGACCTCCAGCAGCTCGGGGGGGTGGGATGGAGAGCTACTCTTTTCCTTCTGGCATTGTGAGTCTTTTATGCCTCTGTGATCACTCACTTACTGCTCCAAAACAAGAAGTTCCTGTTGTCAGTAAAATCCTGTGCCTATAAAAGAGGAACTCGCTAAGGGTGGAGGGGAGGGAGGGAGGGCTATATAGTCCCTGTACAGTAGTAAGATTCTAACAGCACCTCCTTCCTCTTGCTGTTCTCTACCAAAAGCTATCTATGGCAGTTTTATATCCAAGCACCTGGCTTCCTGTTGCCTAAGCCTCTCCCCCTTATTCACAGTTCCCATCCTCCCCCAGCTAACTGTAGAGATAACTGTTCCCTTCATCCAACTCAGACAAACACAGTAACTCTTATTTTATTTTTTTTTTTACCATAAATTGATGGTCCCAGTAGTAGAGTTCTGTGTACGCTGCAATGTCTACATATGCAGTAGCACATAACATTCAAGATATGTTTGCTAACATTCAATGCACTACACGGTTCTGTGTGTACTGCAATGTCTGGCTATGCAGTGGCACATAACCTTCAATATGTGTTTGCTAACATTCAAGGCCCTGTTTAAACAATGTTCACTAACATTCAGTGCCCTACATGGTTCTGTGTGCACTGCATGGCTGGCTATGCAGTAGCACATAACCTTCAGGATATATTTGCTACATTCAGTGCCCTAGATGGTTCTGTGTGTGATGCAATGTCTGCCTACACAGTGGCACATAACCTTCAATACAAGTTTGATAACATTCAAGGCCCTGTTTAAACAATGTTTGGTAGCATTCAAGGCCCCACGTGGTTCTCTGTGTGCACTGCAATGGCTACATACACAGTGGCACATAACCTTCAAGACATGTTTGGTAACATTCAAGTGCTACATGGTTCTTTGAGTGCTGCAATGGCTGCCTATGCAGTGGCACATAACCTACAAGATGTTTGCTAACAGTCAACACCTTACACAGTTTTTTGTGCAGTGCAATAGCTGCATGTGCAGAGGCTTATAACCTTCAAGATATGTTTGGCACCATTCAAGACCCTGCATGACTTGGGAACAGACTACTTTAATATCTCTTAGTTCCTTAACACCAACATTTCTTATTAAGCTCTTCTGATGATCACTTGCTGTTTATCCCTCTATTCTGGTGTGACAGAGCATTTTGTGTTGTGGTGCCTATCCTTTGGAATGCCTTGCCTCTATACATTAGATTTGTCCTCACGTTAGAGGACTTCAAGACCTCTTTAAAAATGTATCTATTACTAGAGATGCAGTGAATTTAAATTCCGCCCATGAAGTGAATGCGAAGTGGGCACTTCACGCTGTCGAGTGGGCAATGCAAAGTGCTCACTCCGCCTTGTCATTTCCACTTCGCCTTAAGGTGGAATGGCAATGCGAAGTAAGGCGAAGTAATTGTTTTTAATGGACCTCGTGTTCCTCATTATGATTCTAAGTGATCCACTTGGTGTTTCAGATTTGGCAGTCCCCCCACACATCACATGACTTACAGTACTGTAAGTCACATGCTCTTTAGCTAGGCAGGGAGGAAGTGGGTCATACAAGCAGACACTTTCACTTTCTCCTGTGCAGACGGAGAGAGAAGAGTGTGTTTTGTGACTGCTGATACTTTGAGATCAGAGCAAGGAGGAGATTTAAACTTTGATTTAGACCCAACAGCTTTTTTCAAAGTTACATTTTTCTGTCTTTTCTGTCTGTACTCTTTTTGACTTAATTTGTTCTTTCGGTAAGTTTTATTTTTCTTACCTCTATAAGTAGTTAGTTGTTTGTCTGCGTGACTGTGTGTGTGTTGTGTGACTGTGTGTGTGTTGTGTGACAGTGTGTGTTGTGTGACTGTGTGTGTGTTGTGTGACTGTGTATGTGTTGTGTGACTGTGTGTGTTGTGTGACAGTGTGAGCAGTGATTGCTCATAATGAGGGAGCTCAGTAGGAGAGATGGACCAGAGTGAGGGAATGTCCGGGGTTGGGGCAGCTCTGGGAGACCGTGGTAGTGGTAAGCGTCGTAACGTGCACATGCAAGGGGTCATGGGCACCCATTCCTGTTGGACTGCTCGAAACTTGTGAGTGTCTCCCCCCCCCGAAGCAGGACCAGCACCACCTCCTCTCCTGACTCTGAGGCAGTTGAATCACCACCACCACTACCACCAAGTCCAGCACCAGGTCCTCTGGAGCAGGATGTGCCTGTTCCCCCAGGCCCAGGTGTGGATCCCATCCTTGTTCAGCACCGTGACCAGCCAGCTGCCAGTTCATCTGGCCCTCCCCTGTCTGTGCCTGGTCCTCCCCACACCTCCATTGTTTGGTAGCTGTTTGACTGTGTTGGGGGGACAGCAGTGTGGTCAAGTGCCACCTATGTGAGGTGGAGGTGTGCCGTGGCCCATGGGGGACTCACCTGTGTACTGGGGGCCGGCACACTCAAATGCTGAATCACCACCAGTTGGAGTGGCAGGCTGCCACAGGATGGACCATGCCTGCACCTGCTGGCTATTCTGTAGCAGACGGTGCAGCTGTGAATGACAGCATCCCTATGACAAGGAGGGCCACAGCAGTACCTGCTGCTCCACTAGCACCCCGCCACCAACACCAGCAAATCAGCTTGTAGAATGTGTGGACCCCAGAGAACTGTGTGTAACACAGGCTGACTTGGCAGTTCTCTGGAGTGCTGTCGAGGAGAACAATGAGAGGGTGAGTACTGTGGAGCAGCGGCTGGATCACATAGAGGGACATCAGTTGCAAATTAGGTCCATTCTGGAACTGCTGCTGGATCACCATGGGATCCCACATTAGTTTTTTTTTCCTCACACCATGTGCCCCCAACACCTTCCCTGCTGTGTTATAAAATGTATTAGAAAATGGGCATCAGAAATCCCAGGCTCTGACTGGCTGATAGCCCTGGCAAGGTGAGTGTCTAGCAGGCAATAGAGCCCGGGCATTAAAAGTGCCAACTTGGCACAGACCTAATCACACAGATCAGTATGCAAAAAGAACTCTCATTTCAACATGCCGACATTTTTATTTGCTGCTTAGCGGGTGAGTTTGCGGCCTTCTCCTCCCCGAATCCAATACTATGAGTCAGAAAACTGTAGTAGCACATAACAAAAAATTAAAATCACAAGTCTACAGTTACAGTGATCACCTACACTCACTGTCAAAAGCTCAACAGGCATCAGGACACAGGCGTATCTTTCTCTCTCTCTCCCCCCAGAAAGCCGGCTGCTCAATTTCAACATGCAAGCTGGCAAGACACCCCTGCCCCCAAACGAGTCAGAGTAGCAGATGGACCCCGAAGGTTGCAGCCCCACACACCACATACACCAGCTTGTTTCTTGGCAGCAACTAACTGTTTTCCTTAACAAAACAGATCCTTCATTCATACCTGATCGTGCTGTTGCCCAACGGTTCGAATGCGGGCAGTAGCGCTAATGCCATTCTTTTAAATTGATGGCACTACTGCTCCCAATCCCCTCTAACTTAAAATTGTACCCCTCCTGTCTGCTTACAGGCCTGTTTGTAACTCCTCCAGTTCCTTACCTCTACCCAGAAGCTACACTTACAGTTGTGGCTCTGCTGCCTCACGCTGTATCGTTACTTCCAGGTTGACAGAGCGGCTTAACTGTAAGAATGGGGGTTAAACAACGGAGAGATCATTAAGTTTGTTTTTGGCAGGGGTAGTCTATTTTTTGAGAACGGGTAAAATCACTGAAGGGAGGAACCATTCTTTTAAAGTACCGCCACCGTAACTGCAACTGTCCCCGACATAGCCAGTGTCCCGCTAGTCCTGGGTTTGCCTCCTGATTCACCTTAATGTTGAAAGAAGAAAAAGCATGACTGAAAAGGCTTCAGCATTTAAAAACATTAACGCTGCTTTGTTACCTCACTGCACACTACTGTCCTTTCCCTCCCTGATCCCAAAGCAATCTTAGCATCTATATGGGGGGGACATAGCAACTACACAATTAAAATGTACACTGACTGTGCAATATTGCATCAAAATGAAGAGCAAATCCAATTAAAAAAAACATTAATGTACCCCTTTTAAAATAGTTCATCGCATTTTTGTTCCACAGCCTGCTCTATCTCCGTGTCTGTGGGTGAGAGGATAACCATGACAACAAGATCCAGATCTAGAAAGAAAAGTCAGAAGCTCAAAAAAAGGTACTGTAATGCAGGTGTAGGAGCTACTTTATTACAGAATAAATGAAATATCTAAATGTTTTAACATTTAAATATAAAATTATGTCTTTTTAAACAAATACATTATGGTACCCATTTTCTAAGCGCAATTATACCCTCCATGGTGGGTGGTATGGGCAATACCGGACCACCCAGGAGCTATAAGGCCCTCGGCCTGCAGCGCCGGGCCTCATTATGCCCCTGGGTGGTCTGATATTGCCCAATACCGCCCACCATGTCGGGTATTATTGCTTACTTCCTTCACCATCCCCAACACTTGCATGTAATTATGCCCTTTTTTTGTTGTCTTCCAAATGTATTCTGAGCAGTGCAAGTATATTGTGCTAAACTGCATGGCTGCAGTTTTCTTTCCAGTCTGTGTATGTATTGCAGACATTGTCCAACTCCCTGACTTAAAAACACTTATTAATGAGTACAATGGAGGGGTGGTGAAGCCTGAAGAGATACTACAAAACAGGCTTACAATACATCCAAGTAACTAGTAAAAAAATTAATGTTGTGATTCATGACATCATCATAAATCATGATTTGTGACTGCATTTGTAACTGTGATGATGAAGAAACGTGAATGCCTATGGCTATATTTCCCCTGGCCCTGAAGAGGTGTAGCACAAAACTCCCCAACTTAAAAACACTTATTAATGAGTACAGTGGTGGGGTGGTGAATCATGAAAAGATACCACAAAACAGGCTTACAATACATCCAAGTAACTAGTAAAAACAAGCATTTGTCAATGCTGAACGTTCACTTGCAGGTATTTGCAGTGGTATTTGGCACTTGTACATGGCTTAAAAACATCAGTGACAAAGAAGTACAAGCATTTGTCAATGCCGAATGTCGCTTGCTTCCATGTGCTGTTTAGGTATTTGGAAGTCATTGGTGTGCAAACATTGAAGATTCGCGAACTTACGAGCGAGCGTAGGAACTGCAAAATGCATGCTCGTAAAACAGTCATTTTTAAGAATCTTTCCACTCCAGATTTTCAACATAGCCATTTTAAGACCTCTCCTCATGAACAGTGTCACTGTGATTTTCTTAATGTGTCCCATACATTGATTTTGCACACCGACTGCGCCATTGTGCGCTACATGGGTGGAGACACATTTTGGGCAGGATGTGAAAAATGACAGCTGTACTGCTCATAAGGAGGTGTGGTAAAATGTTGAAAATCTGGAGTGGAAATATTGAAAATTTGCAAACCTATGAGCGCGCATAGGAACTGTACAATGCAAGCTAGTAAAAAGTTATTTTTAGGAATTATTTCACCAAATTTTCAACATAGCCATTTTAAGATCTCTGCTCATGAACAGTGACACTGTGATTTTCTTAATGTCCCATACATTAAGTTCGCACACAGACTGTGCCATTGTGCACAACATGGGCGGAAACACGCTTTTGGGCAGGATGTGAAAATGACAGCTGTACTGCTTATAAGGAGGTGGTAAATGGCAATGTTGAAAATCTGGAGTGAAAATATTGAAATTTCACAAACTTACGAGCATGCGTAGGAACTGCGCAATGCACGCTCGTAAAACAGTTATTTTTAGGAATTTTTCCACCAAATTTTCAACATAGCCATTTTAAGACCTCTGCTAATGAACAGTGTCATTGTGATTTTCTTAATGTGTCCCATACATTGATTTCGCACACCGCACCATTGTGCACTACATGGGCGGAAACACGTTTTGGGCAGGATGTGAAAAATGACAGCTATACTGCTCATAAGGAGGTGCAGCAAAATGGCAATGTTGAAAATCTGGAGTGAAAATATTGAAAATTTATGAACTTATGAGCGTGCGCAGGAACTGCGCAACGCACACTCGTAAAACAGTCATTTTTAGGAATTATTTCACCAAATTTTCAACATAGCCATTTTAAGATCTCTGCTCATGAACAGTGACACTGTGATTTTCTTAATGTGTCCCATACATTAAGTTCGCACACAGACTGTGCCATTGTGCACAACATGGGCGGAAACACGTTTTGGGTGGGATGTGAAAAATGACAGCTGCACTGCTCATAAGGAAGTGTGGTAAAATGGCAATGTTGAAAATCTGGAGTGAAAATATTGAAAATTTGTGAACTTACGAGCGTGCGTCGGAACTGTGTAACACACACTTGTAAAATGGTAATTTTTAAGAATTTTTCCACCAAATTTTCAAAATAGGCTTTTTGAAAGCACACCTTATGAACATTGACAGTGTCATTTATTTAATCATTCCAGAAAGGTGATTTCGCACAGTGACTGCGAAATCACCTTTCGGCCAGAACAATGCCATGACAGTGATGGCATTCATGAGAAGAGGTCCCAAAAACCCCATGTTGAAAATTTGGTGCAAAAATTCAAAAAAATGCCTGAGATATGCAATAAAGTTGAAAAACCCTATCTATCCCATTATACAGCTTACTGGCATTTCCTCAGTTTGTGGTCGGCTTTGAAGAGTGCAGACATTTTCCAGGTCCACCAATGATCGTCGCACTGAGCTCTGGAGGTAAGTATGGGGTGTGGGGGGTGTGGGAGACAGGGTGCACAGTGGGTGGGTGTGGGTTGTGGGAGGGGGGGAGACAGTGATGGAACGTTTTCTTATTTACAGTTCTTTTTTGTATTCAGATGGTGCAGGACATTTGCCATGCTGGGGTGGGCTCCCAGCGTGGCAGCAGGGAAAGCTGTTTGGGGGGATATGGAGCTGACAGGGTATTGGGCAGCCCCGTCAGCCAAAACAAGATTTGCTGTGCTGGGGTGGGCTCCCAGCATGGCAGCAAAGCTTTGGTGGGGCATGCAGACTTGAAGCTGACGGGGGATTGGGCACCCCCGTCAGATATAACAGTTTCGGCAGCTCATACAGAGGCACTGCCAGCACTGATTGCAGGGGTGGTTTTCTTTGAAGTGAAGACTATTGCTGTCATACACAGCACCCGCATCAATTGGTGCAGGACCGCCACACCTGCTCAATGGAGCAGTGGATTGCACAGGACAGTCACACCACCAAAGAGTCCTATTCTCCCAAGACATTCCTTGTGCATGCGCGCAAGCTAATGTAAAAATGAATGTTGCGATTCATGACATGATTGCAAATCATGATTTGTGACTGCATTTGTGACCGTGATATTGAAGAACGTGATTTGTATCACGAGTGACTGGTTATAATGGTCCTGACTTAAAAACACATATTAATGAGTACAATTTTCATGCAGAATTAAGCACCACACCTGTTCAGTATTCTGAAGGGAAGCCAAAGTAACAACTGTGACTTAAGTTAGAGATGGAGATTGGGCCCTATAGAGATGCAAATGCACAGACAGATTAAGATCGCGCTGCGCACTGAAGAGATGCAGATGCAAAGGCACAACACCTAACCAGTGCTCACCATCTGAAATTCAAATCTGGAAAAGAATACCTTTACCAGTTGGGGTGGGCCATGGGGGGGCAGTGTACTGCACTGCTGCAGTAAGAGTCACTAGTACTAGTACTAGTAAAGAAACCACAAAGAAGTACAAAAATCACACAGCTGCAGTGGATAGCAGCTTCACATTGCTGAAATTACTATGTGGCACAATAAAAGGTATCTGATTTGATGACATGCATCACACAAACTCACACACACACTAATTAATGCATAGCAAATTGAAAACTTCAGTAATACAACCACATATTTAAACAAACTAAAATTATGCACTGCTGCACCACAACAATCAGCAAAAAAAGGCAAGAATTATTAGTGTGTGTACATTAACACAGATATACAAGAAAAGTATCACCAAAACAAAAAGCACTGTCTTTTTACATAGAAACATAGAAACATAGAATTTGACGACAGATAAGGACCGCTTGGCCCACCCAGTCTGCCCATTTCCCTACCTGATGGATAAGCTGCAGATCCAAGTTAACCAGCAGCCTACTTCTTCCTACCCCCACCCCCTAGAATTACCTTATGACTGTCCCATGCATGCTTGAATTCCACCACTGTTTGTGACACCAACCTCCTCTGGAAGGCCGCTCCATTCATCCACCACCCTCTGTGAAAAATACTTCCTTAAATTACCTCTGAGCTGCCCCTTCTATCTTCAAATTGTGCCCTTGTTCTTGCACACCTCTTTTGAAAGATGCTACCCTCTTGGACTTTATTGATTCCCTGAGGTACTTGAAAGTTTCTATCATGTCCCCTCTCCTCCTTTCCTCGAGGCTAACATATAAGCTCCTTAAGTCTCTCTTCATATGTCTTCCGTGCAGACCCTGCACCATTTTAGTTGCCCTCCTCTGGACAGCTTCCATCCTGTCTATGTCTTTATGGAGATTGGGTCTCCAGAACTGCACGCTGTACTCAGATGGGGTCTCACTAGCTGTCTGTACAGATGGATAATAACTTCCTGTCTTCTACTGGTGATGCCTCTCCATGCATCCCAGTATCCCCCCAGCCTCCTTGCTGCCCTCTCACATTGCTTGCCCACCTTTAGGTCATCTGATATGACTACCCCAGGTCCCTTTCCATTTTTGTTGTTGTTAGTATCTCACCCCCATTGTGTACTCTTCCCTGGGTTTCCAGGTGCATTACCTGCACTTCTTAGCATTGAATCTAAGCTGCCATACATTTGACCATTCCTCTAACCTTGCCAAGTCCCTTCTCATCCTTTCCACTGCACTTGTGCATCAACTCTGTTGCAGATCTTTGTGTCATCTGCAAGAGACATACTTTTCCTTCCAGTCCCTCTGCAATGTCACTTAAAGACATTGAAGAGGACCGTCCTAATACTGAACCCTGCAGTACCTCACTACTAACCCCCTTTTTCAGAGTGGACCCATTTACTATTACCTCTGTGTCCTATTCTCCAGCCAATTCTTTACCCAGGCTGTCATCTGGGGACCTCTCCCAGGCTGGCTAACTTGTATGTTAATCTTTGTGTGGGACTGTGTCAAATGCCTTGCTAAAGTCTAGGTAGGCCATGTCCACAGCACCTCCTGATCAACTACTTTGGTCACCCAGTCAAAGAAATCTATCAGATTTGTCTGGCATGACCTTCCCGCTGTGAATCCATGCTGCCTTGGGTCCTGTGCCCCTCTGGCCTCTAGATATTTAACAATTCTTTCCTTCAGAAGTGATTCCATCATTTTTCCTACCACTGAGGTTAAACTAACAGGTCTGTAGTTTCCTGCTTCTGCCTTGCTCCCACTTTTGTGAACGGGAATCACATCTGGCCTCCTCCAGTCCTCGAGTACCACCTCATCATCCCATGATTTGTTAAAGAGTTTAGTCAGTGGTGTCACTAGTTCTACCCTTAGTTCTTTTAGAATTCTGGGATGAATCCCATCAGACCCCATTGCTTTGTCCACCTTCAGTTTTAAGAGCTCTTTCAGAACCCTTTCTTCTGTAAAAGTACTGGTATCAACTTCTGTATCCAGAGTGTTTCTACTGTTTGTTTTAGGTACCTCCTTCCTTTGTAAATACTGAGCAAAAATATTTGTTTAGTATCTCTGCCTTTTCACAGTCTCCTCTGCCCACCCTTCCTCCCCTTTATTAAGCCTCACTATCCCTCCCTTGGTCTTTCTTTGCTCCCTTATGTACCTATAAAAGGTTTTATCCCCCTTCTTAACTGACTTGGCTATCTTTTCCTCGGTTTGGGCCTTTGCTGTTCTGACTGCCTTCCCAGCCTCCTTTTGCTTTAACTGATACAGTTCTCTGTCCTGCTCCTTCTTTGATTCCTTGTACTTCCTGAATGCTTTCTTTTTCTCTTGAACCTTCACTGCCACTTCCTTTGAGAACCATAGTGGTTTCTTACCTCATTTCGTTTTGTTTATTTGCTTTACACAAAGGCTTGATACCGCTGTGATGGCAGTTTTTATTATTCCTCATTGTTCTTCCACCCCTCCTTCCTGCCCATTTGCTAGTGCATTCCTTAGGCACTCACCCATTTTGACAAAGTCATCCCTTCTAAAATCCAGTACCTTTGTCTTTGTATGGCTTGACTCTATTGCTGTGTGTATTGTGAACCATACTGTTCGATGGTCGCTAGTTCCCAGATGGCAACCCACTTCTACATCTGTGATCCTCTCTTCATCTCCATTTGAGAGAACCAGGTCTAAGATTGCTTCCTCTAGAATGGGCTCCAATACTAGTTGTCTAAGGCATGCCCCCTGTAGGGCATCTAGAATAACCCCACTCTTAGAAGTGGCTGCTGCAACTGCACTCCAGTTAACATCTGGCATGTTCAGGTCACCCATCAGCAATATCTCCCCTTTTTCTGCCATTCTACGTATACTTTCTATCATCTCCTTGTCCATTTCCTCCCCCTGAGAAGGGGGTCTGTATACAACCCCTGTGTGGATTGTGGTGCCATTGCCAGTCTCCAAATTTACCCACAGTGCTTCTTCTCCTCCCTGTTTACCCTTTTGTTCTGTTGCTTTGATTCCTTCCCTTATGTAAAGAGCTACTCCTCCTCCTCTTTTACCCTCCCTGTCCCTCCTGTAGATAGTGTATCCTGGTATGTTTACATCCCAGTCATGGTTTTGTGTGTACCATGTTTCTGTGACTGCCATGATATCCAGATGTTCCTCCTCCATCAAGGCCACTAATTCAGGAAGCTTGTTACTCAGACTACGGGCATTGGTACTCATTGCTCTCCATTTTTTGATGGCTTTACCTTCTGTTGCAGCATCCCCCACTGACCTTTCTACCTTGGTCTTTTTCTCATTTAGTACCCTGATTTGTAGGAGGAGGTCGGGATTTTCCTGCTGCTTATCAGTGCCTCCACCTTTGACTAGTTTAAAAGCTTGCCAATGAAGCATTTAAACTGATTGCTCAAAAGACTTGTTCCCTTCCTGGACAGATGCAGACCATCCTGCCAGCATAGGCTGGTGTCCCTCCAGGTGGAACCCCAGTCCCCAATGAAGCCAAACCCTGTGCTCCACACCATTTTTTCAACCATTCATTAAACTGCATGGTGCAAAGTACCCTGCATCACTCAGGCCATTGACAGGCAGCACCTCTGAGAAGGATACTGTGTGTGTTACTTGTCTTAGGCCTCTCCCCAATTCTACAAAGTCCTTCTGCACTGCTCTAATCTCATGATGAGCCAAGTCATTTGTCCCTAGGTGGACAATGACGTCCAGCTCAGACTCCCATGCAGCTGTTCCCGTGATCCTGAGGATGCGCTTCCTGTCCCTCCAAGCCATGGCACCAGGCAGGCACCTTACTTCAGTTTTCTCTGCTCCCCTAGTTCTATCCCCTAATAATTGAGTCCCCCACCAGGAGCTGCTTCCTTTCCTTGTGGTGTCCTCTGCCTCCTTCCTGTGGGCCTCCCTTGTGACTGCTGTCCTCAGCCTCCTTAGTCTCCTCTGTGGGTGCATCTGTAGGAGATCTGTGCTCCCCCAGAATGGTGTATAGATTGTGGAGTGGAACAACTGACTGGGTGTGCCTCTGTTCCACCATCCTCACCCTAGAGAGGATATGACAGTGATATGCACCTTGCACTCTTGAGGAAATGATGTCAGAACCACAGGTATAAAGGAACTATTTCCGGGGTGGTGGGTGGTGAGGGGTGGAAGGGTTGGGCCTAAACAGTGCCCTCGCAAAACAATCAGCTAAAAGCTCTGACCCAGCACTGCGATGAGTGCCTTCCTGTCAGCAAGATGCGCTACAGAACAATTTGACAGAGAAAATAGCCTGCTAATCAAATAGAGAAAAATCCAGACTTCCAACTCAGACACAGGTAACCATCCCCAGCCCCAAAACAGCCTGGTGGTTTGTGCTCTGAAAGTGGTCAGCCCCAAAATAAGTCAGTTGTGCTTTACACTCTTCCTGCACCAAAAATCTTAAGAATTAAGCCAAGTGATTGACTAGTGACACCTGTGATGTAAGCAGGCCTTTCAATGTAGGCAGGCTGATGTCTGATTCCAATACACAAAATCTTTCAGTGAAACCAGGGATCAAAACTTAACTACTCAGCCAGCAGGACACTTTTAAAAATGTTGCAAAAATATCCCTCTAAATCCAAGCTCTCAACCCCAACAATCAAGCAAATTCAGTTGTATCTCACTCCCTCTGGTTATAAAATTAATACACTTTTAATGGAATCCTGCAATTCTCTGCTTAATGCCACTAAGGAAAAAAAATGAAACTCTTTGTAGAAAGCGTAGCTCCCTTATTTTACAATATTATGCCTTACCAAGTTTCCAGCTCCTAAATGAAGTTATAGTTTGTTCTTTGCAGTGTTGCAAGGTTCTCAGCTTCAGACAAATCAAAAGTCAGACTGACTGGCTTCTAACTGTCTCCAAGTTAATCTACCTACACCACAGATATGCCCCTCCCCCCCCAAAGCACACTTCCACTGTCTCTCAGTACTCAGACTGAATGTTGTACATTAACATTCTAAATCCACACACAGACAATAAAGGCTTGATGATTTCTTGAAGCAAAAAAAACATTTTGCTATTTGTTCCCTACCCCTGATTTCAGGGAATATTTAGCTCTCATGGAATATGAGATGTGCGAGACACTGGCTGGCTAGCATCAAAATATGCAGCCACATTGTTGTGGACAAGTGGCTGACCAACAAGGATCATGTTAGTCAAGCGGTGCCTTTCATTGTTGTGTTACTGGCCATTCTTGATATTAAAAATGAATGAAAACTCTAGCCCCATTCATTTCAATTGGGTGCACCCCCATGCTATCCCTGGCCACACGTCATTACATGCTTGAATGAGGAGGAGCAGAGGGATGGGGCTCTGAAAATGTATCATGCAGCCAATGCTAAAACTAATTTATGAGTAAAATATCTGGATTATTAGCTGCACACATTATTTCTAAGCTGGCTAGAACGACTGCTTCGGAGGCCAGCTACCACATCATGCTGCTGGTAGCTGCCGTAGGGTAAGTTGTAATTTCACTTTAAAGGATAAAGATCCAGTGTTCTTGTAGGTTTCTGCAGATACACGCAATACACATAATGAATTATGTCTACAATCTAAATAGCATGTTATGTTTTTAAAAGTTTTCTCTGAGGCATCAGTAACTCTATAGACAAAAAAAAAACACGTTATGGCTGGCCCCTTGGCACAACAGTAGCGCTACCTGTGGCAATGTTGGTGACTTGAGTTTGGGAGCTAACCTCGGTTGCTGTTGAAGGGAGGAGAAGGAGGGAGGATCGAATGTCCATGGGAAAACCCTCCTCCTCCTCTTCCAGGGAATGTAAGGCCATCAGTGCTGGTGCTATACTGCCACCTGACAGTAGGAGTAAGGGGTATATGGGGAGGGGAACACCAACAGTGTTGCAATCCGTATGCTTCTGTGCATCACTGTTTGCACACTTACTGCAGGCATCCCACCCAGGGGGATTGGGTGCATAAGGTAAATCATTGATCACCCAGGCAAGATAATGAACTGAGTCCAGGCAACCCCTCACAGTCAGAGAGCGAGAGCGGAGCAAACACAGACAAGTCAGGTGGGTTGGTCACCTGGCTGCCAGCAGGTCAAGTTCCACTTCCAACACTGTACTAACAGTCAACTAACTACAACTAAACTTGACTTCGCTTGGCTGCAGCTGCTTCCCCACAAGAAAACAAACAGTACATACAGTACTTGTGTATAAACAGAATATAAGGATAATTGCCCTCAGAGTGGGAAAAAGCCATCCCATTCTATTTATTTATATAAAAAAAAAAAAAGTACTGTAGGTACTGTTTGTTTTCTTGTGGGGAAGCAGCTGCAATCAATGCCACATTCTACTATTTGAACAAGATTAAGGAGGAGTGGTGGACAGACTGCCCCGGATGGGCCAAGTGGTCCTCATCTGCTCTGAAATCTAAGTTTCTGTGTTTCAGAGGAGACACTGGCAAAAAAGGAAGGAGACAATGCTGTAACTGAAATACTAAGAGATGTAACTGGAAAGAGACACTGGTATAACAGGAAGCTGGTACTGGCATAACTGTAACTGGAGTGGGAAGAAAAAAGTGCTGTAATAACCAAGACACTGTGTAATTGTAACTAGGAGGAACTGCAGTCTTTGACTGGGTAACCAGTGTAATAGATCAGGGAATGGCAGTCGATATGGCATACCTAGACTTTAGCAAGGCATTTGACCCAGTTCCACACAAAATATTAACAAACAAGTTAGGCAGCCTGGGAGTGAGTCCCAGGGTAGTAGCCCAGGTGACAAGCTGCCTGGACAACAGGTTCCAGAGGGTAATAGTAAACCAAATGGAGTACATTCTGAAGAAAGGGAGGTTACTAGTGGGGTACCACAAGGTTCAATATTAGGACCAGTCCTCTAATGTCTTTATAGGTGACATGGCAGAGGGGCTGGAAGGAAAAGTATGCCTCTTTGCAGATTACACAAAGATCTGCAATAGGGTTGATACACAAGAAGGGGTGCAAAGGATGAGAAGGGACTTGACAAGATTGGAAGAATGGTCAAAACTATGGCAGCTTAGATTCAATGCGAAAAAAAGGAAAGTAATGCACCTGGGAAACAAAAACCCAGGGAAAGAGTACACATTGTGGGGGGGGGGGAGGTATAAACAACAACACAAATGGAAAGGGACCTGGGGCTAGTCATATCAAATGACAGTCGACGTAAGGTAGGTAAGCAATGTGATAAGGCAGTAAGAAGGGCTGCTGGGATACTGGGATGTATAGGGAGAGGCATCACCAGTAGAAAACAGGAAGTTACTATCCCTCTGTACAGACAGTTGGAGAGACCCCCTCTGGAGTATTGCATCCAGTTCTGGAGACCCCATCTCCACAAGGACGTGGACAGGATGGGGACAGTCCAGATGAGGGCAACTAAAATGGTGCAGGGTCTGCAACAGAAGCAATACGAGGAGAGACTAAAGGAGCTTAATATGTATACCCTTGAGGAAAGAGTTCCCCTTTCTTCTTCTACTACAAATCAATAAGACTGCATGGCTATGCTCATGCTGCCTTAAAAACTGCTAAAAGAGGGAGAGGGGCAGAACAACATAGCATTCCCCTACTAAACCAGTCGAGTCCACTGTTACAGAGTAATGACACTCACACAGATAATATAACTATAGAGGCTGAAGGTAACCAAGAACAAGTGGTGACAACACCTCCCCCAATAATTATCATACCATATCCATTCCCACACCACTCTAGAAAGCCCTCAAAAAAATTATAGCCATCCAACTCACTGAGTACCTGCATGCTCATAATCTACTTTGCAGGGAGCAGCATGGCTTCAGATCTTGTCACAGTTCAACTACGGCTCTCACTGAGTTCTCTAATTGTATTCACTCTGCCCAGGATAGAAACCACCTGGCTGGAGCTGTCTTCATCAACCTGTCAAAGGCCTTTGATACAGTCACCCACCCCTTACTCTTAAGCACACTCTGCCACATAGGTCTGCCCAAGGACCCATTTCCTGGTTTACCAGTAACCTCACAGCTAGATCACGATGTGTTAAAATAAAAAACACCCTCTCGACCACCCTGCCACTCCACTCTGGGATTCCCCAGGTATCCATCCTTGGCCTTTTATTATTCAACATCTACCTAAACACATTGCCAATTCCTGCTCCAGCAACCTACTACTCTATGAGGCTGATGTGGTTCTTTTTGCCTCACACACAGATCCCACAGTATTGCGGTCCTCCATCCACCACACATTTAACCAGATTGAAAACTAGTTCATAGACCAAAGACTTGTGGTCAATGTAAATAGACAAAGACCATGCTCTTTGCTCACCAACAGAGTAAGGACAAGAATGCACAGCTAATAATCCTCTCCTACTCTCTCCTTCTCCTAGAACAAGTCCATACATATAAATACCTAGGCCTTACATTTGATTCCAGCCTCTCCTTCCATTCCCACATTAACACTTTATCATCAGCCATAAATGTCTGTGTAGGTGTACTGTATCGGCACAAGGATTGCCTATCTCTGGAAGCCCTTAATCTGGCTGTCACCTCCTCAATTCTCTTCCTAGTTGATTATGGGTTATTTACTCATCCACTGACCACACAGCCCTTAATAAAATCCACCTGGCCATAAACAAAGCATGCAGATTTCTTTCTGGGGCAGACAAGCGTAACCATATTTGTACCCTATGTGCCCTAACAGATCTCCTCACCTGGATGAAAGGATATTTTATCAAACATGTCTTCTCATGCAGAAAATACACCTGGGGCTTACCCCTTTGGGGGTTTCTGCCTCTCTTCTATCCTCCCACACCTTGGTGAACACCCGCACTGTCAACCAACAGGTGTGGTCCATCCTGAGGGTTAGAACCTCCTTAGCCCAAAGATCATTCCCACACAGGGCCCCTAGTCTGGTATAACAAACTCCCCTCCAACATCTCCTCCACCTCCAAATTAGGACCTTTCAAATCAGCCCTCAAAGAGCGCATTCTTGCTTCATGGCACTGTCAATGTACCAACTAGTGCTGGGTCATCAATGTATAATTTTACAGAACCACCCCTCAACTGAGCTCCTACCAATGAGGCTACCAAACATTACCTATTAACAATGCCTCCTTTGGCTGCACTCACAAGATATCTGTCTAATTCTCTACTTTGCTGTAAATATCAAACCTGTTACTCCCTTCCTCTATCAGCAAACATATTGTTCTCTTGAAAACTATAAAATACAGCTCTCAGCAACACATTCAATGCAATGTATAGCTGATCTTGATTCTGCAGTATTGTATAACTGAAATATCTGTAACCTTTAGCTGATATTCTATGTCTGTGTGTAATAAGTGTTTGTTTTTTCTGACGCGGAGCCTTTGTAAATGAGTCCCTGACTCAAAGGTTGTAATCCTAAAGTCTGTTAAATTAATAAGTAAATAAAACCCAGAAGTAGCAACAGGAGAGCTGAGACCAGAAGCAATTAGCAGTTCATCATAGGTATCACCATAGGTATCTCAAGCTACAAGGACACAAAGTCTGCAAAGCTTGCCAGTATGGTCTAGTAGTTTGGTACTTAACCCTGTCACCAACTGCTACGTCCAAATTATTTTTAAATGTTTCCATATTAGTACTGTCCACTACTTTTGTTGGCAACTGGTTCCATGTTGAAATGACCCTAAGGCTGAACCAGTACTTTCTACGTAGAGGTTTCACTCCGCCCTCCTGATCCATGATCCCGGTCCCCTGTCTTGCCGACTCCTGAGGCCAGGAGGCCTGCTCCCTCTCACTGCTTTCATGGTTTCATTCTATCCTTTCTTTCCTGGGTACTGTCTAGGCCAGGACAGGTCTAAAATCCTTTCTCCTGAGTCCCAAGTGAAGTGTGAGTGAATAAATACATTGTGCAAATTGTAAAAGGGCACTGAGACCGAGTTAGTCAGTGATGACTAGACTTGCTTTCAAGTTTTTCCACTGTCGTCTTGCTGAGCCTGATGAATAAAATAAAAGTTAGAACCTGTATTTCCTTGTGTGCGTGTGCCCCCCTGTGCATGCCCCCCTGTGCGTGCCCCCCTGTGCGTGCCTGCCCAAGTGCCTGGATTTGTTTTGGTGAATTGATCATCGCTGCTGCCTTAGTTCAATCTTTTCTTCAGATTTTCGACCGGGGGGGGGGCATCCGATTGAAAAAAATAAAATGAAATGAATTAATTTCTGGTGTGTGCAGTGTTTTAATGGCTGTCTGACTTTAACCGGGGTGGGAAGGGGATGACAGGCTCCAGCAGAACAGCAGGAGAGACAAGAGTAGTAGTCATCATTACAAAAAAACTGCCAACTTCCTGGGTAGAAGACTCTTCTGGTTCATGCTGTCTCTGGGGGTCTCAGCAGTAGGCCCATGGGGAGAAAACACAGGCAAAAGTGGGGGGTCCACCAAGGATGATGCCTCTGGACCGGCTCTGGGGATCTGCCAGGGTGCACGTGGCACTACAAGCCCCCGGAAGACCCGAGTCCGGTGGTTTGGTGGATGATGATGGAGGACCTGCCACAAGAGGATATAGAGAATTAAAAAAAAAATAAAATAAAATAAACTGGGAAGATGATAGAAGATAGCCTTGTCTAGTTCCCCTTGGTAGATGAAAGTAAGAGGAGAGGGTGGAATTAGTAAGTATTTTAGTAACAAGAATATAATAGCTTGATCCAGGAGCAAAAGGTATGAAAAAGACCAAAATGAGATAAAACTTGATGAAGGTAGTCCCACTTTAAGGAATTAAAGGCCTTCTTGATATCACTTGATATCAATAGTTATGGCTGTAGCTGGTGTCTTGAGGGATTTGGCTTTGTGAATTAGAATAAATAAGGAATGTAAGTGATCAGAACCAGATCTATGTTTAATAAAATTGGCTTGTGAATGATGAGTTAGCTTGGGAATCAAGGATTCAAGTTGAGAAGTTAGTAGTTTAGAAAATATCTTCCCATCCATGTTTAATAAAGAGATGGGCCTGTAACTTTCAGGGTGAGTGGGGTCTTTTTACTAATTAGGGATTAGAGTTATGATTGCTTTGGTGCAAGATGGGGGAAGTTTGCCAGTTTTGGAAGCTTCCTGATAAACATTAAGAAGAAGGGGACATAATGTGTCGGAAAACATTTTATAGAAATCGACAGGGAATCCGTCATCTCCAGGGGATTTACTGGATTTCAAGGAAGACAAAGCTTTCTGGATTTCCTAAAGCAAGAAGTGTTCCATGACAAGCTGCCCCATGGTAGATCGAGAGACAACACCTGGGTTTAAAGTTCACAGAAGAAAATGTATTTTTATTGCTCCAAATGTAAGTTATTGCTCCAGAAAAGCATAAACAGTCAGTTCAAACTTCTCCAGCCTGGTCAGGTAACATAAAGGTTAACACAAAACAGTTCTTTCAGGCTGACTTGACAAAAGGAATCTTTGAACCACCAATGTGGGCCAGCAGTTTTTTCAATATACAGTCTCAAACAAAACAAACGGTTTGTGGGCCAGCAGTTTTGAATGCACAGTCTCAAATAAAACACAAACAGTTTTCCCTTTTAGCTTTATTTGCAGGCTGTTATTAGCAATAAATTCCACTCACTGTTTTTGGCCCAGCTGGCTGGGCTGATCCTTTCCTCAGGACTCTCTGCTCTAGAAATGGTCTCTTTCTCAGCAGCAGGTTTCAGATTCTCCCCAACGGCTCTCTCCCACGATTAACCATTCTCTTTGGCTTTCTGCTCTGGTTCCTGTCTTGCATTGCACCCTCCATCTAGTAGGATTCTCTGCCTAAAAGTAGCTCCTCCCTGCAGCAGTGTCCAGCTTCCAATTGACTCCTTGCTGGATTCTCACTGCCTTTAAACAATTCTTCTAATCAGCAACACCTGGGGAGGCACCCGCCCACTTGTTAATGTTGCATTCCCTGCATTTCCTCATCCTCAGCCAAGGTGTTAACTTCTTGTTTCCCAGGGTAGTGTTTACACTGTCACATACCTCCCCCTTTGTGTGAAGGCACAGTTGGTCGGACCCTTACCATTCCCCTCCTGGGACAGGAAGTCCATGTTTTCATTCTGGATCCCAGCCCGATGGTGCACCATAAAGTAAAAAAGCTGGAGGGCCAAGTACCACCTGGTGATGCAGGGGTTGTCATCCTTCATCATCTGTAACCACCTCAGAGGGGCATGATCTGTGACCAGGATAAACTGCCGGCCATCCAGGTAGTAGCAGAGGGCATCTACAGCCCACTTGACTGCGAGTCACTCTTTCTCTATCACCGCATAGTTTTTCTCCCAGGAAAAGAGTTTCCGATTGAGGTAGAGGATAGGATGTTCCTCCCCCTCAAACTCCTGGGACAGCATGGCTCCTAGCCTGACTTCAGAGGTGTTCATCTGCAGGATAAGGGTCCTATTGAAGTCAGGACTGCATAACAGTGGCTCTCTGCACAGTGTCGTTTTGAGTTGTGTAAAGACCTGGTCACACTTCTCTGACCATTGGACATTAATGGGGCACAGATTTCTGGGTGAGGTCTGTGTGGGGACTGGCAAGGGTGGAGAAGTGTGGTATGAACCTGTGGTAATACCCTGCCAAACCTAAGAAGGCCCTCATCTGGGTTTTTGTGGTGGGAACTGGGCATTCGACTACAGCTTGGACCTTACTGACCAAGGATCTCACCTGTCCATTGTCTATACAGTGCCCTAAGTACTTCATTTCAGCTTTGGCCAAAGCACACTTTGCAGGATTGTCCATCAACCCAACTTCTTGTAAGGACTGTAGTACGGCTGCCACCTTGGATACATGGAACTCCCAATCAGTGCTGTGAATCACCACTTCATCTAAGTAAGCAGCTGCATAGTGGGCATGGGGTCACAGCAAGTGATTCATGAGTCTTTGAAAAGTTGCAAGTGCCCCATATAAGCCAAAAGGCATGGTACGCAGTGGTGGGTGAGAGCTTTTAGTTGATTGTTTTGTGAGGGCACAGTTTAGGCCCAACCCCTTCCCACCCCTCACCCCATCCACCCCTGGAAATAGCTCCTTTATACCTGAGGTTCTGACATTATTTCCTCAAGAGTGCAAGGTGCATATCACTGTCATATCCTCTCTAGCACACTGCACTGACAATGTAAGCATGCACAATGTATAATATATATATATATTTCTATATAACAAACCAATCACACATGCGCCGCACACACACACACACACACACACACACACACACACACACACAAAAACAAACAAAAAAAGAGTAGATAAACATGTGGGGAGTAGTGCACTGTAATGGCTGTGGGACAGCAGTCTTCCAGGAGTCTTTCTGGAGGCTGAGATGCTACCCTATTTGCAGACAACTCTCTGCCCTGAGGGAGGAAGTTGCCCGTCTTCAGGCCACACTGGACAGTAGTAAAGAAACCTTCCCCCAGGCTACACGGGACAGTAGGAAGGGAACCTCCCCCATCCAGGGGGCACTAGTGCCACCAATACTACCTCAGAGGTTGTGAAGAAAGCACAGCAGTTGGACCACAGTGGGCTGAGGGAGGGTGAGGATGGTGGAACAGAGGCACGCCCAGTCAATTGTTCCACTCCACAATCCATACACCATTCTGGGGGGAGCATAGCTCCCCTATGGATGCACCCGCAGAGAAGACTGATGACAAATGTCACAAGGGAGGCCCACAGGAAGGAGGCAGAGGACACCACAGGGAAAGGAAGCAGCTCCTGGTGGGGTACTCAATTATTAGGTGGGTAAAACTGGGGGAGCTGGGAAAACTGAAGTAAGGTGCCTGCCTGGTGCCATGGCTTGGAGGGACAGGAAGCGCATCCTCAGGATCATGAGAACAGCTGCAAGGGAGTCTGAGATGAATGTAATTGTCCACCTAGGGACAAATGACTTGGCTCATCATGAGATCAGAGCAGTGCAGGAGAACATTGCAGAGTTGGGGAGGGGCCTAAGACAAGTAGCACACACAGTATCCTTCTCAGAGGTGCTGCCTGTTAATGGCATGGGGGAGGCGAGGGTAACTAGCACCATGCAGTTTAATGAATGGTTGAAACAATGGTGTGGAGCACAGGGGGTTTGGCTTCATTGGGGACTGGGGTTCTACCTGGAGGAACACCAGCCTATGCTGGCAGGATGGTCTGTATCTGTCCAGGAAGGGAACAAGTCTTTTGAGCAATTGGTTTAAATGCTTCATTGGCAAGCTTTTAAACTAGTCAAAGGGGGAGACACTGATAAGCAGCAGGAAAATCCCAGCCTCTCCCTACAAAACAGGGTACTAAATGAGAAAAAGACCAAGGTAGAAAGGTCAGTGGGGGATGCTGCAACAGAAGGTAAAGCCATCAAAAAATGGAGAGCAATAAGTACCAATGCCCATAGTCTGGGTAACAAGCTTCCTGAATTAGTGGCCTTGATGGAGGAGGAACATCTGGATATCATGGCAGTCACAGAAACATGATACACATAAAACCATGACTGGGACGTAAACATGCCAGGATACACTATCTACAGGAGGGACAGGGAGGGTAAAAGAGGAGGAGGAGTAGCTCTTTACATAAGGGAAGGAATAAAAGCAACAGAACAAAAGGGTAAACAGGGAGGAGAAGAAGCACTGTGGGTAAATTTGGAGACCGCAATGGCACCACAATCCACACAGGGGTTGTATACAGACCGCCTTCTCAGGGGGAGGAAATGGACAAGGAAGTGATAGAAAGTATACTTAGAATGGCAGAAAAAGGGGATATATTGCTGATGGGTGATCTGAATATGCCAGATGTTAACTGGAGTGCAGTTGCAGCAGCCACTTTGAAGAGTGGAGTTATTCTAGATGCCCTACAGGGGGCATGCCTTAGACAACTAGTATTGGAGCCCACTCGAAAGGGAACAATATTAGACCTGATTCTCTCAAATGGAGATGGAGAGAGGATCACAGATGTAGAAGTGGGTATCCATCTGGGAACTAGCGACCATCGAACAGTATGGTTCACAATAAACATAGCAATAGAAACAAACCATACAAAGGCAAAAGTACTGGACTTTAGGAGGACTAACTTTGCCAAAATGGGTTAGTGCCTAAGGAATGCACTAGCAAATGGGCAGGAAGGAGGGGTGGAAGAACAATGGGGGATAATAAAAACTGCCATCACAGAGGTAACGAGCCTTTGTGTGAAGCAAATAAACAAAACAAAACGATGTAAGAAACCACTGTGGTTCTCAAAGGAAGTGGCAGTGAAGATTCAAGAGAAAAAGAAAGCATTCAGGAAGTACAAGGAATCGCAGAAGAAGCAGGACAGAGAACTGTATCAGTTAAAGCAAAAGGAGGCTGGGAAGGCAGTCAGAACAGCAAAGGCCCAAACTGAGGAAAAGATAGCCAACTCAGTTAAGAAGGGGGATAAAACCGTTTATAGGTACATCGGGGAGTGAAGGAAGACCAAGGGAGGGATAGTGAGGCTTAATAAAGGGGAGGAAGGGTGGGCAGAGAGAGACTGTGAAAAGGCAGAGATACCAAACAAATATTTTTGCTCAGTATTTACAAATGAAGAGGGGGAGGTACGTAAAGCAAACAGTAGAAACACTCTGGATACAGAAGTTGATACCAGCCCATTTACAGAAGAAAGGGTTCTGAAAGAACTCTTAAAACTGAAAGTGGACAAAGCAATGGGGCCTGATGGGATTCATCCCAGAATTCTAAAAGAACTAAGGGTAGAACTAGTGACACCACTGACTACCCTTTTTAACAAATCATGGGAGGATGGGGTGGTACCTGAGGACTGGAGGAGGGCAGATGTGATTCCCTCTCACAAAAGTGGGAGCAAGGCAGAAGCAGGAAACTACAGACCTGTTAGGTTTAACCTCAGTGATAGGGAAATGATGGAATCACTTCTGAAGGAAAGAATTGTCGAGTATCTAGAGGTCAGAGGGCACAGGACCCTAGGCAGCATGGATTCACAGTGGGAAGGTCATGCCAGACGAATCTGATAGATTTCTTTGACTCGGTGACCAAAGTAGTAGATCAGGGAGGGGCTGTGGACACGGCCTACCTAGACTTTAGCAAGGCATTTGACACAGTCCCACACAAAAGATCAATGTACAAGTTAGCCAGCCTGGGAGTGGGTCCCAAGATGACAGCCTGGGTAAAGAATTGGCTGAAGAATAGGACACAGAGAGTAATAGTAAATGGAGTCCACTCAGAAGTAAGAAGGGTTACTAGTGGGGTACCGCAGGGTTCAGCATTCGGACCGGTCCTCTTCAATGTCTTTATAAGCAACATTGAGGAGGGACTGGAAGGAAAAGTATGTCTCTTTGCAGGTGACACAAAGATCTGCAACAGAGTTGATGCACAAGGTATGGTGGAAAGGATGAGAAGGGACTTGACAAGGTTAGAGGAATGGTCAAATGTATGGCAGATTAGATTCAATGCTAAGAAGTGCAAGGTAATGCACCTGGGAAACAAAAACCCAGGGGAAAACTACACAATGTGGGGTGAGACACTAACAATAACAGAAATGGAAAGGGATCTGGGGGTAGTCATATCAGATGACCTAAAGGTGGGCAAGCAATGTGAGAGGGCAGCAAGGAGGGATGTGGGGATACTGGGATGCACAGGGAGAGGCATCACCAGTAGAAAACAGAAAGTTATTATCCCTCAGTACAGACAGCTGGTGAGACCCCATCTGGAGTACTGTGTGCAGTTCTGGAGACCCAATCTCTGCAAAGACATAGACAGGATGGAAGCTGTCCAGAGGAGGGCAACTAAAATGGTGCAGGGTCTGCACCGGAAGACATATGAAGAGAGACGAAGGGAGCTTAATATGTATAGCCTTGAGGGAAGGAGGGAGAGGGGGGACATGATAGAAACTTTCAAGTACCTCAAGGGAATCAACAAAGTCCAAGAGGGTAGCATCTTTCAAAAAAGAGGTGTGCCAAAACAAGAGGTCACAATTTGAAGATGGGGGGAGGGTGCTCAGAGGTAATTTAAGGAAGTATTTTTCACAGAGAGGGTTGTGGATGCATGGAACAGCCTTCCGGAGGAGGTTGTGGAGTCAAAATCAGTGGTGGAATTCAAGCATGCATGGGACAGTCATAAGGCCATTCTAGGGGGTAGGGATAGGAAGAAGTAGGCTGTTGGTTAACTAGGATCTGCAGCTTATCCAGTAGGTAGGGAAATGGGCAGACTGGGTGGGCCAAGCTGTCCTTATCTGCCGTCAAATTCTATGTTTCTATGTACGGAAATGGTATAGCCCCAAGGGGGTAGCAAATGCTGTCTTTTCCTGAGACTTAGGGGTCTAAGGGATTTGCCAGTACCCTTTTGTTAGGTCCAAAGTCATGATGTACTTGGCTTGCCCTAGTCTATCCAACAGTTCGCCTACCCAGGGCATGGGATAGGCATTGAACTTCGAGATAGCACTGACCCTGTGAAAATCAATACAAAATTGGGTAGCCCCACCTTCTTTTGCTACTAACACTATGGGGCTACACCAATCACTACTGGATTCCTCAATCACCCCTAACTCTAACATGTCGTGTAACTCCTTCTTAACAGTGTCTTGTATGGCTTCTGCCAAGCTATATGGTCGCTGCCACACCTTCTCCCCGGCTCTGTTTCTATATGATGAGCTATCATATGGGTTGTTCCCGAGAGGAAGGAGAAAACATCCAAAAACTGGCTTACCAACTATTCTAATTGCTGTTTCTGTTTGTGAGACAGCTGTTCTCCCATTGGGACTTGTATCCTGGGATTCTCATCCAGCACTTGGGGTCCCAGATCCACTATGTCTGGTTCAGGGAAAATAAATAGGCTATCCCTCTGGTTCCAGAATTTCAGCAAATTGACAAGGTAGATTTGGGTCTCTTTTCACCTCTCTTGCTGGAAAACCTCATAGTCAACTGGGCCCACCCTCTGGGTAACTTTGTAAGGCCCCTTCCATTTGGTTAGAAGTTTATTCTGGCTGCTCGGCAACAAAACTAGTACCTGATCCCCTGGTTTATTTTCCCTCAACTGGGCTCCCTGATTATAGTAGTACTCTTGTCTTTGTTGAGCCTTCACCAGATTCTCTTGGGCAAATGTCCCCACCCAATCTAATCTTTCCCACAGTTGCAGGACATATTGCACCACATTTTCAGTCTAGGGGTCAGGTTTCTCTCACATCTCCTTTACTACATAAAGAACACCTCGTGGGCAGCACCCATAGATGAGTTCAAAAGAAGCAAACCCTGAAGAAGCTCGAGGGACCTCCCACATTGTGAATATCAATAAGGGAATTAACTTGCTCCAGTCACTGACCTCAGTGGTTATGAACTTTCAAAGCATCATTTTTAGGGTTTTGTTGTATTGCTCCACGAGGCTATCTGACTGGGGGTGGTAGATAGAGGTCCTTATGGAACTGATTCCCAATAAAGTACAAACCTCCTGAGTCAGGTGGGACATGAAGTTAATTCCCTGGTCAGTCAACATTTCCTTTGGTATTCCCATATGACTAAAGGCCTTTAATAATTTCCCGGCTACAATTTTGGCTGAAATGGTTCATAACGGTATGGCCTCGTGGTACTGGGTAGCATAGTCTACAATTGCCAGAGTGTATTGGTACCCCCTGTACTTTTCCAAGGGGTCCCATTATATCAACTGCAATCCAGTCAAATGGTGCCTCCATAACAGGTAAGGGCACTAAAGGAGCCCTTGGACTGTTCTTTGGAGCTACTAACTGGCACTCAGGATGAGATGCACAATAATCTTTAACATGTTGATAGATGCCCAGCCAAAAGAATCGGGGTAATAGTCGGGCTAGTGTATTCTGTACCCCACAGTGCCCTGCCACAAGAATAGAGTGGGTGAGGTGTAATAATTCTCCCTAAAAGACTCGAGGGATGAGCAGCTGGTGCTGGGTATCCCCCATCTGGGCCTCCTTACTAACTTGATGCAGGATACCCCCTTGTAATTCAAAATGAGGATAGCATGCTGCCCAATTCTCATCAACCATCTCCCCTTCCCTGATAGCCAACTGGGTGTATACCCGGCTGAGTATACCATTGGCCTGTTGTTCTTTGGCAATGTTCGGGCAGTGCTTTAACACATCTCACTCTATTAAGGATGGCCCTCAGGGACATTGGTTAGGTGGGTCAGTGTTAGGGTCGGACTGTGGGTCTGGACCCACTTTTGCCTTTGCTTCACCTCCCTTCTGTGCTCCTGCCCCTTCAGGACCCCTTTTCTTTGCTGCCCTACATTCTCGCTTAGATTTGCAGGTTCTTGTCTGGGAGCTAAAAATCTCTGAAAAAGGGAAAAACTTCTCCCATCTGCAGGTGATTGAGTCCCCTCCCTTCACGACCCTGAGACTGAGTAATTACCAAATATAAATCTGCTTTCTATTAGTCATCAAACCATTTCCAATCCCTCCCTAGTAACACTGGATAGGGTAACCCTGGGGCATCACCCACCTTTATAGTCTCTGTTCGGCACCCCATAGTGAGTGTAACCATAGCACCAGGGTAAGCCTTTACATCCCAATGCACACATCAAATAGGGATGGGGTTCTGGTCCTGCCAGCATCGAGGGTTCACAAGGACCACCCTGACTACGGTCTGGTGGCTTCCTGAGTCCACCAGAACCTCCATCTCTATCACTTCCACCTCAACAGGGACCACAAAATCTCAGGATTCAGAGCCCCCAACCCCACTGTACAATGAATACACATCTGTAAATGTGCAGTCTATGAAGGTACAGTCAATGTGGGGGCAGTTCTTTGCCAGGTGACCTTTCTGTCTACATGAGAAACTTGCCCCTGTGTCTCAGCTATGGGGTGAGCCTCAGGGTTTAGGCAGGAAATGTCTCCCTGGGCTGCTGGGTTATCATCTTTCCCAGAGCCTGACCCTTATTTGGCCCATAACCCCCCTCCCTACTTGCCCAAGGTTCCTTCACAGTTCCAGCCAATATTCCTTCAGTCTGGCTCCTGGGATGATTCACCATCTTCCCAGGTAGCCTTGTAAGCTGGGTCATGGGGTGGGAGGAGAGTTCACCATCCAATACTTGTTCTGAGATCTGCATGGCCTCTGCTAGCATGGTGATCTTCTGTTTGCTGACCCAGCTCTGAATTCCCGGAGGCAGGATGTTCAGAAATTGTTCCAAGATGATTAACTCTGCCACCTCAGGGCCACTGCATCCTTTGGGTTTTAGTCAATGCCAACATAGGTCCCACAGTTGTCATCCCACTGCTCTAGGCTGTGTACCTGCTGCACATTTGAAGGTCCAGAACCTCCATCAGTAACTTTCTTAGTTTATGCCTAGGCAGTCCAGGATTGCCGCTTTCACCTCTGTGTACTACCCAGCTGTGGTACTGTCCATAGCTTGATAGGCTGTTTGGGCTTCCCTGGTCAGACAGAGGCCAAAGTGGACAGCCCATTGGGGTCTAGGTCATCCAGCAGTTTCTGCCACCTGCTCAAATGTTACCAGGAAGGCCTCAGGATCATCCTCACATGTTATTTTGGTCAGCATGGCATTCATCCTAGGAACTCCTGGCCCCATGCTAGCCAGACCAGCTTCACCAGTAGGATCTTGTTGTGGATGTTGCATCAAGGATTGCAGGAGCTGCTGTTGTTGTTGTCCCTGCTGAATAAGAAACTGCTGTTGTGCCTTTTGTTGGGCTTGCTGTGCTTGTTGGGCACTCTGTTGTGCCTCCTGCTGCTTCTGAGCCAGCTGAGTGAGAACCTATAGTTGCTGAGCCTATTGTGCTTGTTGCACCTGCTGCTGTGCCTCCTGCTGCTGCTGAGCCAGCTGAGTGAGAACCTGTTGTTACTGAGCCTGTTGTGCTTGTTGCACCCACTGTGGTGCCTCCTGCTGCTGCTGAGCCAGCTGGGTGAGGACCTGTTGTTGCTGAGCCTGTTGTGCTTGTTGAACCCGCTGCTGTGCCTCCTGCTGCTGCTGTGCCAACTGCCTGAAAGCCTGTTGTTGTTATTCAGAGAGGAACTTCAGCAATTTCTCCATATCCATTTTCCAGAATGTAACTAGTCCTGCTCACTACAATAGGGGTTCAAATCCCACTTCTCACACCATGTGTGACAAGCTGGCCTACGGTAGATGGAGAGACAACATGCTGGGTTTAAAGTTCACAGAAGAAAATGTACTTTTATTGCTCCAAATGCAAGTTATTTCCCCAGAAAAGCATAATCAGCCAGTTCAACTTCTCCAGCCTGGTCATGTAACATAAAGGTTAACACAAAACAGTTGTTTCATGCTGACTTGACAAAAGGAATCTTTGAACCACTTATGTGGGCCAGCAGTTTGTTCAATATACAGTCTCAAACAAAACAAACGGTCTGTGGGCCAGCAGTTTGGAATACACAGTCTCAAATAAAACACAAACAGTTTTCCTTTTAGCCTTATCTGTAGGCTGTTATTAGTAGTATATTCCACTCACAGTTTTTAAATGCATAGTCTCAAGTAAAAGAGAAACAGTTTTCCCTTTTAGCCTTATTTGCAGGCTGTTATTAGCAATAAATTCCACTCACTGTTTTTGGCCCAGCTGGCTAGGCTGATCCTTTACCTCAGGACTATCTACTCTAGAAATGGTCTATTTCTCAGCAGCAGGTTTCAACTTCTCCCCAAAGACTCTCTCCCACAATTAACCATTCTCCTTGGCTTTCTGCTCTGGTTCCTGTCTTACGAACATATGAAATTTTGCCAGCAGATAAAGGCCTAGAGGTCTATCTAGTCTGCTCGAATGTGTAGCTAGCACCCCTTATTCTACAGCTGCCCCTCCCTTCCACCCTTCCCCTTCATTAACCCTCCCCCTTGTCCTGTCTCATCCTCATTTGAAGCAGTCCACTGTTCTACTGCATACCACTTCTGCAGGTAACGCATTCTACCCAGCCACCACCCTCTCTGTAAAAAAGTGTCTCCTCATCTCCCTCCTGAACCTTCCTTGCTCCAGTCTCATATCATGGCCTCTGGTGGCCCTCCCCTTCCTTACTTTGAACAGCCCCTCTGTACCCATCTTGTTTATTCCTTTCATGTATTTAAAGGTTTCAATCATGTCACCCCTGTCTCTCCTCTCCTCCAGTGAGTACATGTTCAACTCCTTCAACCTCCTCTCATATGATAAGTCCTCCAGCCCCTTGATCATCTTTGTTGCCCTGCACTGCACCCCCTCCAGTAACTTAATGTCTCTCTTCAGATATGGACACCAGTACTGCACACAGTACTCCAGGAGTGGTCTAACTAATGACCTATACAGTGGCAGAATCACCTCCTCCCTCCTCAAGGATACACCCCTTGCAATATAACCCAGCATTTTGTTGACCTTTTCAGCTGCCTTTCTACATTGTGCCGAGTTGTTCATTGACCCTGTAATGAGCACACCCAGATCCTTCTCCTCCTCTGTCTGGGCTAGCTGCACTCCCCCTAGCTGGTAACTCCTCCTTGGGTTCTTCATCCCAAAATGCAGCACCTTGCACTTTTTGGCATTAAACCCCAGTTGCCAGGTGTCTGACTAGGTTTCAAGCTTTGCCAGCTCATCCTGCAACCCCTTCCATCCCTCTAGGACATCCACCACTGTGCCAACCTTAGTATCATCAGCAAACAGACTGGTCTTGTTCTTGATGCCCCATGATATGTCTGCAATGAATATCTGAAACAACACTGGTCCCAACACCGAGCCCTGTGGGACACCACTCATCACTGCCCTTGGGTGTGAGAGCTCCCCACCCACCACCACCCTCTGTTGCCTTCCCTGCAGCCAGTTTCCTACCCATCTCACCAGCTTTGCACCCGCCCCTGTGCCTACTAACTTCCTTCCCAGCCTTCCATGTGGCACTGAGTCAAATGCCTTACTGAAGTCCAGATACAGGACATTCACTGCATGGCCCCTATCCAGTTGCCTAGTTACCCAGTCATAGAACTTGACCAGGTTGGTTTGGCAGGATATGCCACATATGAAGCCATGCTGTCTGCTGTCCTGTAGTCCTTTGACCTCTAGGAGGGCCACCAGCCTCTCCTTCAGGATAGTCTCCATTAGCTTACCCACGATGGATGTGAGGCTCACTGGTCTGTAGTTTCCTGGTTCATCCTTGGGGCCACTCTTGTGGAGGGTCACCACATGAGCCATTCTCCAGTCCTGAGGTACACACCCCAAATGTAGTGAGGCATTAAATAGGTCTGCCAAAGGTCCTGCAAGGACCTCTGCCAGCTCCTTCAGTACCCTGGGGTGGATGCCGTCTGGGCCTGGCACCTTGTCCACCCTCAGTGCCTTCAAACCCTCTCAAACTCTGCCCTCCATGATTTCCCCATCTGTAACCACTTCCCCCCTGCTTCTGCCATTTCTCCCCACTTGGGTGTCACCCCCCTTTTCTCTTACATTCCACCCTTCATCTTGCAGGGTTCTCTGCCTAGGAGTATATCCTCCCTGCTGCAGTTTCCAGCTTCCAATTGAGTCATTGCTGGATTCTCTCTGCCTTTCAACAATCTTTCTAATCAGCAACACCTGGGGAGGCACCCCGTTCCCTGCTCATGATGCATTCTCTGCATTTTCTCATCCTCAGCCAAGGTGTTAACCTTTTGTTTCCCCAGGGTAGTGTTTACACTGTCACAGATTCATCTAAAGAATTTGCTTCAAGAGTAGAAAGATGAGGAAGATGTAATGATTTAAGGAACTGTTGAATTTGCAAAGTAGATGGAGGGTTTGTGTTAAAGTATAGTTTTTGATAAAAGGTTTTCATGATATGGTTTATAGAGGGGTTGTCAGAGTGAATTGTACCCTGTTAATCTTTTAGGCTTAGGATATGTTGTTACATTT
This sequence comes from Neoceratodus forsteri, assembly GCA_016271365.2. Classification (NCBI taxonomy): domain Eukaryota; kingdom Metazoa; phylum Chordata; order Ceratodontiformes; family Ceratodontidae; genus Neoceratodus; species Neoceratodus forsteri. Next base: position 82,034,791 of record CM057455.1, read on the forward strand.
GTTGTGCTTTGAGCTGGTAAGAGAGGAGTTTCCAATTTTTATTGCCATGTTGCCAAAACTTATATTTAAGTTTAAACAAGGCCAGTTCAGTGTTACAAGAAATTAATTAATTTATTTTGATTGTAAGTTAAAGAATTTCAAGATGAAGTTGAGAATCAGGACAGTGCTTCTTAGAGGAAAAGTATAAATTGTCTTTAGCCTTAAGAGATTTTTCCAAATCAGCCAGTTGTTGTTCCCTTACTCTTTTCCTATGTGCAACATAACTGATAATTGTCCCTCGAATCATAGCTTTAAGAGCTTCCCATACAGAGGAATAGAAGATTCAGTTTGGGTATTGTGAAAGATTAAGTCCTGAATTTGTGCTTTGATCATGGGTAAGAAATTGGGATCCTTGACAAGAAGAGGGTCCAGCCACCAGTAAGAAGATTTAGGTGCTAATGGGCTCCACAAAAGTTGCAATTTGACAGGGGAATGGTCTGAGATTATGATGGGAAAGATGAACGAATCAGTAGTTTTTCCCATTGTAACTGGAGAAGATAACCAGTAGTTGATTCTACTGTACGTCTTATGTGGAAAGGAATAAAAAGTAAATTCTCAATCGCTGGGGTGAAGGAGATGCCATACATCAGCTAATCCAACATCTTGCATTAGTAATGAGAGGGTTTTAATACTTCTAGGGTGGGCATCTGTGGTGGGGCTACTTCAGTCAACGCTCTCTTCTAAAGCTAAGTTAACATCCCCTCCAAAAATAACTGGTGTATTAACAGTATTAAAGGATAGAATCTGTTGAGCTAAATTGTTAACAAACTCCGGGGAATCAGAGTTGGGTGCATAGACATTAACAAGCAGAAGACCAGAGTTGGTATTCAATTTAACCATCATCCATCTGCCGTCAGTGTTGGAAAGAGAGTTTACAAGGGACCATCTGAGACTCTTATGAATAAGAATCGCAACTCCTCTTTTTTTTGAAGTATAGGATGATTCATAGATCTGACCAACCCAATCTTTCTTAAGTCTATGAACATCCCCTGCTAATAGTTTTGTTTCTTGAAGGAAAGCAATTTCTGTTTTATGTTTTTTGAGATGTGAAAGAATTTGCTTTCACTTACAAGGATAATTAAGTCCCTTTACATTCCATGTATATAAAAGTATGTCACTTATATTGACAGAGTTGAAGGAAGGAAATAATCACTGGAATGTGAAGGGACAAATAAATGAGGCAGAGGATGATCAGAATACACTATAGAGAGCTTACGTATATGCAGAGAACGGTAGGAATATTCAAGCAAAAAAAGTGAAATATATGATACATGAGTGGCACAGATATCATATTAAAGTTAGAATAGAGAAGGGGAAGGAGGAAAGTCATTAATAACAACAAGAACAATACTAGTAAGCTAAATAACGAAGAAAACTTTTTATGGGCGTGAGGAGATATGAGTTGACCAACTGGCTAAGAGACTCTCTCACCACACTTGGGGGGGGGTGTCGATGTAAGGAGGAGACTAGGGAGGACCAGTTATAAATATCAGCCCAAACCTAAGTCTGATCCCAGTAATATAATAAAGTACGTATTCCTGATAAGGTAAACTGAAAGGGAATAATACCAAGAAAGGCAGGGGACTGTAATAACCTCAGCTTTATTCTAAGCTAACAGGACAAGGTATAAGGATAAAGCTAAACACCAGAACTTATTCATAAACATTAGTAGTAATAGTACAAGATATGCCAACTCAAAATAAAAGTAAATTAAAGAACCATATATGAGATGCCAGTACAGCCTAGACATAGAGCAAGGAATTCAAGGAGCCGGGTGTACTGCAAATAAGCAAATATAAAAGGAAAAGTAGATCATTATCACATTAGAGTAACTCTGAGTGTACTTCACAGTGCAACAGAATAGGTACCTAATAAATACAATATTGAGGGGGAAAGAAAGGGGAGGCCAATCTAAGCCCTTACACCCTGAGCCACATGCAAATCGGGATTATATGGGGAGGTATAGGCTTCGGTGATAACTGTAGACAGAAGAGATAGTCATAGTAAAGATCAGCTCTGATTACTCGAAAATCGCCTAAATAGGTGTTATATGGGTTGACTAAGTCTAAAAAACTAGGCCAAGTGAGCCAGAAAACAGGAAAGACCACACAACAGTGGATCTCTACAATATCTGTAGGCTTCAAGAAAAATAAGGAGCACAAGGAAGATGTATATCAGCAATCCTTTGCGACAGTACACCAAACATAGCCCACCTCTTTGAGTACTAATGATAGTTCCATATTGTATACAGGAGGTAGTAAGAATAATGGAGCACAGGGAAGGAGATAGATTAAAAGTAGTTGGCAATAATACTTAAGAACCTGTCATCAGGAGAGGGAAGAGGTAAATTGCCTTGTAATATATGATAATTCACATATAAAAAAAGAAAAGGCAATAATCAGGATGCATACTGATTGAGGATATGCAACTGAACAGGCCAAAGACTATAAACCTGATGCACTGCTAGACTGGAGAGTAAAAGGCTAGATACAGAGACCCTGTCTAGTGAGGTAATGTATAAGATCTAACACTAAAATCATGACTTAGAAAAGCATTGCTGATGTACCAAAGTTCCCTTGAAAACCTTTAAGCTGCTCGTTTAAACATTACAACAAAAAGCAAATTGATCGAACCGAGATGAACAGCCTTTGCTTTCTACACCTGCTGGAAGTGAAAGCAACAAGGCAGCATAGACTGTAGAGCAGGCGGCTAGGCAGAAAAAGTGTACTGGCACTCCCATTAAGTATTCTGTAAGCAAAACCTACCGAGCTATAGCACCTGTGACCATATTACTGACCATATAAGCTCATGACACCTTAGATTTATTAGCAGGATTATGACTACTGATGTTTTTGCTTTTGGTCTTTGCCTTACATTTCTTTTTTGGCATTTCTAAAGTTTTGAGGTGGGAACTTGCAACAACTTCTGCCCATGAATTATTGGCAGAAATACATCTTTGAGGCGCTGGGCTCAAGTTAGAGGGATGTTCATCTGATATTTGCTGTGAAAGATCCTCCTGCGAGGTGTGCATGTCGTCCTTCAAGAGCAAATTTATTGCTCAAGGGAACAGAGGGGTCAATTTGAAGGGGAGAGGCTGCAGCTTGGGGTGTTTGGGCTGAGACCTCACTAGAACAACATGAAGGTCTTGAAGAATAATGCCCTGACAGAAGCTTCTCTTGCGGCCGTGTTGATTGCCTTGGGGTAAAATCAGTTGTGGGATTGCAGCTTGGGGCTGTGAGTTCTGCAACATCTTCCCCACACTCCAGAACCTCGTTCTCCTCCCTCCATATGGATACCTGAGCTGTGTTCAGTTGCCAATTGCTGCTGAATCTCCCAGAGTAAGATTATAAAAGAAACCTCCTGATTGTTGGCTAAGGCATCAGGGGTTTCAAAATCCTTGAAGGAAGAGCCTGAGAAAAGGCACAGTGTCGCGGGGTAATGTAGAACAAATTTAATGCTTCTTTGGTGGAGGATTTGTTTAAGTGGATTGTAGGACTTCCTTCTAATGGTTAAATCTTTTGGAAAATCTCTGTGGTTGGAAATATTAAACTCTTGCCACTGAAGATTCCCCATTTCTCTGGCTCTTTTCAATATTAATTATGTATGGGAATAGTTCAGGAAACAAGCAATAATGGGCCTTGGTCACTGGTCTGATGCTGGCCTGGGACCCAGAGTGCAGTGAGACTGCTCAATGATTGATGTAAGGTTGGGAGACAGTTTAAGCATTGCAGGCAGCACATGTAATAAAAGTGCAGTAGTGTCTCCTAATTCTACACCTTCAGTGAAGCCAAAAAATCGTAAATTGTGATGATTATAATTTTCAACATCATAACATCATAAATTTTGGCTTGTAGGGATTTAATAGTTCGATCTTGATTACGGACAGTAGCCTGGAGGTCATGAATGATAGTGGTGTTACAGGCTGTTGCTTTCTCATTAAATCAATTTTCTGGCTAAAAGTTTCAAGAGTGGTCGCATTCTGTTGGGTGGAAGTTTTAGACCATTAATCTCAGCCACCAGTTTAGAAAACATTACTTCCACTCTAGCAAGTAAGCTTTGATGTGCTTGGAGATCTGCCATAATGCTGAAGGATGAGGCCTAGTATGCTGCAGTAGAGTGGAATAATTGAATATAAGTAGATGATGGATCAAAAATGACTTACAGACTGTGTCAGGCAGTAAGATTACAGGATGGTCACAGCAGTTGGTGCTGAAGAAAGGCCTGGTGAAGGCTGGATGAGGTTAGATTGCAGTCATTCCTGCAGAGATTGTGCCATGCCCCAACATTTTATTATTTATTTATTTGTTTATTGGAATTTCGGAAACAATCTTTGAGTAAGAACTCTTTTACAAAGTGTCCACCTCCATTAAATGGTACAGAGACAGGCATCATTGAATTCACAGTACAAATACCGACACAGTTCAATTATCAGTACATAACTGAATTCACAGATCAAAATGCAAACATAGTTGAATTAACAGTACAGGAAGTAACAAAAGAAAAGAAATCAGCTAAAAGTTTCTTATGAATTTCATTAAAGGTATACAAAGTGCTTTATGGCATAAGGAAGTATATGAGAGAGAGAGAGGAAAATGGAAGCTAGGGAGAGAGTGGTGTGGGGATAGAGCAGCCCAGTGGGAGTCTGGTCACACTGCATTACAGCTTTGGAGCAGAGTAACTGGGGGAGGGAGCGGGAGAAAGTGGAAGGAGGTAGAGATCAAGAAGTGGAGGGGTGGTATCATAACAATGGAGACTGATGGAGAAAAGGAGCAGTGGGGGAGGGGGAGAGACTGGAAGAGAGAGAGAGAGAGAGGCAATGAGGCACGAGACAAGCAAGAGAGCACATTCACTAGAGGAAAACGAGCTACGGAGCATGAGGCAGCAGAGTTTGGGGAATAGGGACAGGGAGTGGGGAAGGGTGGACCACGTGAGTGAGGCCATGAGTAGTTGCTAGAAAGCAGGATTGGTGCAGACTCCGGAGAACTGCTCTGAACAGTTGAACACTCGTAGTCATCCTTTTGCAGTAGAAACTACATAAGTTCAGCTTTGAAGGTTCCATGGCTAGCAGCATTTAGAATGTTAGCTGTGACCTCATTAAGCTGCAGTGGAGTGTGGTAGGAAAAGGATCTTTGTCAAAGAGCTGTTCTTTGACATGGGACACAGAACAGGTGCAATTGTTTATTCCTGCCATTTGCCATTGATCTAAAGCTGTACTGGTACTGCAAGAGTGGTTTTGTGGGAAGGGGTCTGGGGTGTGGGTTTTTCTACACCTAACAGGGTGCTCAGCTAAAGACTTTAAATTCTTACCTTCCAGATACAGACCTGAGGGACTGTAGCTGCTAGTCTTTTGTGGGTAGACAGCACCAGTACTGAGAGACTGTATGTAACCCCGCTTCGGGGGACTTACCTGGTAGCCCTCCCATATATCAGCTGTACGTCTTGTTCATCTTTCCGATGAATCCCCCAGGTCACTGCCTGGCCTAGGTTCTGTGTCTCCACCCAGGTTCCCCAGGCAGCCCCATTATCTCATTTGATCCCTGCTGGACTCCTGGAGCACATTCTGAGAGAGGCCAGCATTTCAGTCATGCAGCCGCTGCTTAGACTGTTGAGAGGTGCACTGTTTGTGACTGCAGTTGCAATAAAAAGTTGGAACATATTCCTGTGGATCCTGGCACACAGTATTTAGTTAAAAAGGCACTGGTGGGGACCTAGAACAAGAACATGGAAAGTGTTTTTAAATAAGTATAAGACAAGCACCTATAGCACTGCCTCTGGGGCACCAGTATTAAAGGGCAAACGTCAGGGCAGTGAAGCCCAAATGAATATTAATAAGCTGCTGCCGGTTTTAGAGTGGTACTGTATTTGCAAGTCAGTGACACAGAAACTAGGCACATATGGGAGAGATTAATAAATGTGTTTAAAAGAGAAATGCTGAGGCTATATAACTGTGGGGAATTTATGTAAGAATAGTGTTTATTCTGGTTGCACCAGGACAGTTATGTTGGGACTGCGAAAAAAATGTGTGTTTGGGACTATGCAGGAGCCACCATTGTGCAGCCAACCTTTGGCCAGAGACTTATGGGAATTAAAGACTTGTGAGGTAAAAACGTGGACCTTTTCCAGGCCTCAAAAGGCAAGCCAATTAAGAGACTGGGACAGTTTGAGATAGTTCTGACAGCCAGTGAGATTCCCAGACCTTAGCCCCATATAAAAGGGGTAACTGCTGAAACAGTGGAAATTTGCCAGATCTGCCCAGGAGTTCAGAGTGTGAGTCTCTGAGGAGACAGCCATCTCTCAGAGGATAGGCCTGGTGGGTATAGACCTTTCTGGGTGGTTCAGTCCACGGGGTCTGAGGTGCATCAGTCGATGCAAGCTGCGGCATGCAACAGCAGTGGATTCATGTAGCAAAAGGCAGAACTGCAGATCAGCCTGCAAGCCTACTGGAAGGACCAGAGAGGAAACAGCAGCACCCTTACATATAGATGTGTAATAGTTGCCAAAGTGTTTGTGCGGCTGATCAGTTCACGATATCCAGTTCGTGGTTTTGACTTGTTGGCTCTGTTAAGCCATTCGGCCTTGGGCTATGTGAAATCAGCCTGAGTTGATTACTCCTGCATCACCAGACCAGCTGCTGTAGGAGGGCCACAAGAGAACACTCTGCACTGCTTCAAGAAACATCTCCACAGGTCTTATTTGTCAGTTCATCTCCAGTGTCTGGGTACAGTCAGTAGAAATCAGGGTAGCTCCCTGAGACAAGCTTTAATTATCATTCTGGTACCACCTAATTTCCATATCACTGCTAGTTTAATGGTTCACGTGACTGGGCCAGCAGGCAACTGGACACAAATAAACTGCATACCAGATCATGTCTTCTTTCATCAAGGGCACTAAAAACAGCTGCAACCCGTGCACCATTTAGGCTAGCTTGTTTTCTATCTGGGTATTCAGTATATTTATAGGACTGCAAAGTGGAACTAAATGCATGCCAGTATCCTGGCTCAAACCAGTAAAGATCAAATCATTTGACAAAATGTGCCCCTTCCTTGTTATGCTCCCCCTAAATAAACCTGTTTAGTGTTGCAATGTTATATTGCCTCACACATGTTTACTGGTGGTCTGTTACTGCGTGTGGAATATTCATGAACATGTATGCCTAATAGCCATTGTTTGCAGGGGGTTCTACAAGGTCACACTGAAGCCCAGACCATGGTGAGTGGGAAACCCATGAGCATATCATTAGTGTCTGTTGATAAATTTATTGTGAATATTGTGAGAGATTACATCTTGTTCCAAGGTATAGGGCCACTAAGTTGGGTAGTGGGTAGTTATAGCTTCCTAGAGGGCTGTAACAAATTTAATGAACACCCACTGAAACCTCACTCTGAGTCGAGGCACCAAATCGCTGTGTTTACCTTGGGTGCGCAAACCCTGGTATTAACTAGTTACAAACCCAGGCCCCTCAACCTGTGGATAGTAGTACAGGTAGGGGTTGTAACCCTAGAAGCAGTGCTACAAGCCTGTTTAACAAGTAATATAAAGTTTAATATACAGAGTTGTACTGGTACTAGAAGAGTGGTCCTGTTGGGGGGGGACTGGGATGTAGGTTTTCCTACTCTTAGCAGGGTGCTCAGCTTTAGGGCTGGTCACTGGGCAGGAATGTCTAGTGGCAAGGCAAGGCAAATTTTATTTTTCAGGCTTCAAATCCCGCAGGATCTGGGCAGAGCACAACAGTAACAAATCTATCATAATATGACAAGGGAAAATAACACATTTTTCAGTCTACTAATTATCACTTTCATAAATAAAAATCAGCAAAACCAGAAGAGGGTAAGGGTGAAGAAGGCCATCTTGAACATGGTATAGCCCACTCCAGGGCTCTAAGTTAAGTTTAGCAGCAAATATCCAGCAAGTCTAGTGACTGGGGACATTTACTAGCCCCACAGACTCTTCCACAAGCCCAGCTGAAGTACTGTACTTTTTTGTTACAGTCTACAGAACAAACCTACAGGGCTAGTTAAAGGAAAATCTTACTACTCTAATACAAAATCCACCAGAATTTGGTTAGTTGGCCTGTACAGGACTGCAACTTTTGGCATTGGGGGCGAGTGTTGTGACTGTGGGGTCGGGATTACTGCTGTGTCTGTATGTAGAGGGTATCAGCTCTGTGACTGCGTGGAGTTAGTGGGTAGTGCTCTGACTGTTGGAAATAGAGGTAAATGCTGTCACTACTGGGGAATGAGGATCAGCACTGTGACTGTCGGGTAGGTGGCCACTGTGATTGATGGTGGAAGGTATTAGTTCTGTGACTATTGAAGGGTGGTACAGTTCCGTGACTGTCGTGCAGATAGTGGGTAGTGCTGTGACTGCTGGGAATAGAGGTAAGTGCTGTGACTGCTGGGGATAGAGGTAAGTGCTATCACTGTTGGAGGATAAGGATCAGCCCTGTGACTGTCGTGAAGATAGTGGGTAGTGTTGTGACTGTTGGGGTTAGAGGTAAGTGCTGTCACAGTTGGGGTATGAGGATCAGCCTTGTGACTGTCGTGCAGACAGTGGGTAGTGCTGTGACTGCTGGAAATAGAGGTAAGTGCTGTGACTGTTGGGGATATAGGTAAGAGTCGTCACTGTTGTGGGTTGAGGATCAGCCCTGTGACTGTCGTGCAGACAGTGGGTAGTGCTGTGACTGTTGGGGATATAGGTAAGTGCCGTCACTGTTGTGGGTTGAGGTTCAGCCCTGTGACTGTCGTGCAGACAGTGGGTAGTGCTGTGACTGCTGGGAATAGAGGTAAGTGCTATCACTGTTGGAGGATAAGGATCAGCCCTGTGACTGTCGTGAAGATAGTGGGTAGTGCTGTGACTGTTGGGGTTAGAGGTAAGTGCTATCACAGTTGGGGGATGAGGATCAGCCCTGTGACTGTCATGAAGATAGTGGGTAGTGCTGTGACTGTTGGGGATATAGGTAAGTGCCGTCACTGTTGTGGGTTGAGGATCAGCCCTGTGACTGTTGTGCAGACAGTGGGTAGTGCTGTGACTGCTGGGAATAGAGGCAAGTGCTGTGACTGCTGGGGATAGAGGTAAGTGCTATCACTGTTGGAGGATAAGGATCAGCCCTGTGACTGTCATGAAGATAGTGGGTAGTGCTTTGACTGTTGGGGTTAGAGGTAAGTGCTATCACAGTTGGGGGATGAGGATCAGCCCTGTGACTGTCGTGAAGATAGTGGGTAGTGCTGTGACTGTTGGGGTTAGAGTTAAGTGCTATCACAGTTGGGGGATGAGGATCAGCCCTGTGACTGTCGTGGAGATAGTGAGTAGTGCTGTGACTGTTGGGGATAGAGGTAAGTGCTGTCACAGTTGGGGGATGAGGATCAGCCCTGTGACTGTCGTGAAGATAGTGGGTAGTGCTGTGACTGTTGAGGTTAGAGGTAAGTGCTATCACAGTTGGGGGATGAGGATCAGCCCTGTGACTGTCGTGAAGATAGTAGGTAGTGCTGTGACTGTTGGGGTTAGAGGTAAGTGCTATCACAGTTGGGGGATGAGGATCAGCCCTGTGACTGTCGTGGAGATAGTGGGTAGTGCTGTTACTGTTGGGGATAGAGGTAAGTGCTATCACAGTTGGGGGATGAGGATCAGCCCTGTGACTGTCGTGGAGATAGTGGGTAGTGCTGTGACTGTTTGGTTAGAGGTAAGTGCTATCACAGTTGGGAGATGAGGATCAGCCCTGTGACTGTCGTGGAGATAGTGGGTAGTGCTGTGACTGTTGGGGTTAGAGGTAAGTGTTATCACAGTTAGGGGATGAGGATCAGCCGTGACTGTCGTGGAGATAGTGGGTAGTGCTGTGACTGTTGGGGTTAGAAGTAAGTGCTATCACAGTTGGGAAAGGAGGATCAGCCCTGTGACTGTCGTGAAGATAGTGGGTAGTGCTGTGACTGTTGGGGTTAGAGGTAAGTGCTGTCACAGTTGGGGGTGAGGATCAGCCCTGTGACTGTCGTGAAGATAGTGGGTAGTGCTGTGACTGTTGGGGTTAGAGGTAAGTGCTATCAGAGTTGGGGGATGAGGATCAGCCCTGTGACTGTCGTGAAGATAGTGGGTAGTGCTGTGACTGTTGGGGTTAGTGGTAAGTGCTATCACAGTTGGGGGATGAGGATCAGCCCTGTGACTGTCGTGGAGATAGTGGGTAGTGCTGTGACTGTTGGGTTAGCGGTAAGTGCTATCACAGTTGGGAGATGAAGATCAGCCCTGTGACTGTCGTGGAGATAGTGGGTAGTGCTGTGACTTTTGGGGTTAGAGGTAAGTGCTATCACAGTTGGGAGATGAGGATCAGCCCTGAGACTGTCGTGGAGATAGTGGGTAGTGCTGTGACTGTTGGGGATAGAGGTAAGTGTTATCACAGTTGGGGGATGAGGATCAGCACTGTGACTGTCGTGGAGACAGTGGGTAGTGCTGTGACTTTTGGGGATAGAGGCAAGTGCTGCCGCTACTGGGGATTGAGGATCAGCACTGTGACTGTCGGGTAGGTGGCCACTGTGACTGATGGTGGAAGGTATTAGTTCTGTGACTATTGAAGGGTGGTACAGTTCCGTGACTGTCATGCAGATAGTGGGTAGTGCTGTGACTATTGGGACTATAGGTAAGTGTTGTCACTGCTGTGGGATGAGGATCAGCCCTGTGACTGTCGTGGAGATAGTGGGTAGTACTGTGACTGTTGGGGATAGAGGTAAGTGCTTTCACAGCTGGGGGATGAGGATCAGCACTGTGTCTGTTGGGTAGGTAGCCACTGTGACTGATAGTGGAGGTTGTTAGTTCTGTGACTTTTGAAGGGTGGTACAGTTCTGTGACTGTCGGGTGGGGTGGCAGTCCTGTGATCATTGTGGGTTAGGAGGCAGTGCTGTGACTGTTGTGGATGTGGGTTAGTGTGGTGACCGTTTAGAGTAGTAGGTCACTGCTGTCATTGTCGGGGGACAGGAACTAGTCCTGTGACTGATGGTAGGGGGAATCAGTTCTGTGACTTTTGGGGTTGAGGTGGCTGTTGTGTGACTGTTGAGGATTGAATATTGGTGCTGTTTGATGGGATGGGGTGCAGTGCTGTGACTAGTGCTGTTACTATGGAGGATTGAGATCAGTGCTGTGAATGATGGTGGGTGTGTCAGTTCTGTGACTGGTGGGGGTGAGGTGGCTGAGGTGTGACTGTTGCGGATGATGATCAGTGCTGTAAGATGGGATGGGGTGCAGTGCTGTGACTAATGCTGTTACTCTGGGGATGGGGATCAGTGCTGTGAATAGTCATTGCTGTGACTGCCAGTTTGGGGGTAGGAGAGCAGTTCTGTGACTACTGAGAATACTGAAAACATGTTGTGACTCTCAGGGGTGTGGATCAGTGCTGTGACTGCCAGAGGTGGGTAGTCATTTTCAAGATTGCCAGTGGAGGGTGTTAGTCCTGTGATTGTCAGTGGGGTGATACAGTCCAGTGGTGGGGAGTCAATCCGTGATTGTGGGGAGGGTGATACAGTCCTGTTACTGTGGGGGGTAGAGTCCTGTGACTGTGAGGGGTAAAACAGTCCTGTGACTGTGGGGGTGTCCAAACCAATGACTGTTGGGGGTTGTCATTGTTGTGACTGATGGTGGATGGTGTCATTACTGTAAGTTTAAGAGTAGTGGTACAGTCCAGTGATTGTTGGGAGGAGGGTCTGTTATGTAACTGTCAGGGATGGGGTGTCATTTATGTGACTATCATGGTGAGGGTCATTCCTCTGACTTTTGGGAGGTCTGCTTCTGTATAATTTTACAACTTTGAGGGGCAGAAGCATTTGAAGGAAGTTGTACCTATGGCAGGAAGGTTGTATAAGGCACCAGACTAATTGACTGTTTGGGGGAGTTATGTTGCAGCCCTGACTGCGTGGGATGGTCATCAGTGCTGTGATGTATAGTGTTGTGATGGGGGGATTACTGCTGTGAGTGTCTGTGAAAAGTGTCATCCATGTAACTGTTGGGGATATGGGTATAGTGATTTCATGGTTTTTGGGTGTAGTGCTGTGATTGTTGGGAATAGGGATCAGTTCTGTGACTGTCAGGCATGGGTGCCCAGTCCTGTAACTGTCTGAGGAGGTACAGTCCTGTGACTGTCTGAGGGGGTACAGTCCTATGACTGTCTGAGGGGGTACAGTCCTGCGACTGTCAGTGGTGGGATGTTCAGTCCTGTGATGGTCAGGGGTCAGTGCTGTGACTGTCTGAGGGGGTACAGTCCTGCGACTGTCTGAGGGGGTACAGTCCTGTGTCTGTCAGGGGTGGGATGGTCAGTCCTGTGACGGTCAGGGGTCAGAGCTTTGGCTATTGTGTAAGTAGTGTAGAGTGGTGGACAAGTAAAGGAAAAAGGCTGTGCAAAAGCAAAGCAGCCAGCTTGTAAAAACAAAAGAAAAGAATGCTCAGCATGCCTAGATTCAGGTTTACATGCAAAGTGAAAGATTTATTTTCTGGCAACATAACTTGCATGCACCCACTTCGGCCAGCACTTCAAGCTTTCAGCGGTCTTTCCGCAGAGGACAGGTCTGAGGATTAAAAATAGTGCATCTCATTTATTTAGAAATGTCAAAGTGAAATACACTACACATTAAAAACAAGATGCAAGTCAAGGTGAAAACACAGAAACAGCTTTTCCAATGGTAACAAACATTTCATTATTCTGTTTTTTGGTGTTTTGTATTTGACACTCATGGTAAACAGTTGCTGATGTTAGCATAATACTTAAATTGAGCTTAACTCTGTATCTTTTACTTCATTTAACTGTATACCTTTCCCTCTACAGCTATATTTGTTTACCTCTTACACTGTACTATACCCATTTCATCTCTCTCCTCTCTATTGTTGCCACTGCTGTATTTACTCCATATTAACCTTCTCTTTACTTTCACAGGTCTCACAGGACGTGAACTCCTTCCCCATTAGATAAGTATTACAATATGTCTAACCTGTCTTATCCTTCCTAGTAACTCTCTAAGAACTGAGGATCCTTTGTGACTCCTTTCTTCTACTGTATTCTACAGGTTTAAGAAATGTCATCCCTTTATGACTCCTACCTCTGGCTCTGTAGTACTCTGGTAAGAGACCCTGTACACATTATCTATACTTGATAGGTTTATAGCAGCAGTGCAGCTGCACACATTATGGGAGGGTTGTGTACACTGTATGTCTGAAGGTCATACCTTCTGCAGCATTTTCCTCCCTCCGTAAAACATTTTGCTTTGCCAGTTGACCCGGGCAGGCTCTCAGCCCTATCCCTACCTCCCCTGTCCATCACTCCCCTGTCCTAAACCACACAGCCCAAAGTTCCCATGGATTGCCTCCCTCCCCCATGATAGGGTGGCCAGAAAAGGGAGAGCAATCCATATCCCCACCCAGTCACTTAAATCCACAATTAAGCTAGTCATTCAGGTGGTCATGTGGGACAGAGGTAGCTGGGTTGGGCATTACGGAACCTGTGTTAGCCATTTCTGCATTTTTCCCTTTCTTGAGTTCCTGCTTCACCAGGGAGAAGCCAAAGGTCAAGTCAGCATGCCTTTCCATGCAGGGACAGGACAGCTAAGTGATGAATGTTCAGTCTGCTTTCCAACCCCTGCAATCTGGTATATTCCTGAACTCGGGTCACTGATTTGGTGGGCAATAAGGCACTTAGACCTCATCCCTCCATACCACTGGACCAGACGGGCCTTATCCTGCAGCAAAATAATTATTTGTTACTACTGAGACAAGTACCGGACAACAGTGGTGCCACAGCACACCAGGAAATTATTTTTTTTATTAACAGGCCCAGCAGTAAGAGGGTGGGTTGTGCTTGTGAACACCAGAGAATGTGTTAACTTTAACAAGTCCAGCAATCACTTTTACTAGCTGCCAGTTTTAATCAAAATATTGAGCTGCTTGAGGTTTATATATATATATATATATATATATATATATATATATATATATATGTATATATATATATATATATATATACACACATATACCATATATATGGGATATGCAGGGAGTGCCTGTGGGATAACCAACTTATTTGTACAGTAGCCTGTGATCTCAAGTAACCTCACGAGCGGCCACAGGCTAATGTACTTATAACCTGGTTATCCCACAGGTGCCCCATGCATATTTGATTTATGCAACTGGATTTTCAGGGTTCAGTTTTGTTATATTTTATCTTTTTCTTAAGTTACTTTCCATGTTTTTTCTCTGTGCCAGGTTGCCATGTTTGGCATGCAGGGTTGCTGTACTGAGAAAGGGGGAAAAATGTTTTGTTGTTCTTAAGAGTGTTTTCATATAAAATGTGGTTCAGTTTTTTAAGGGGGTTGCTTAGGGTGTGTATTTTGTAAGTCTTTGGGATTGTGATAGTTTGGGTTGTAAAGAGCACTGTAAGAAGGTAACAGAGAAACTGAGAGGCCGTACCCTTACAGAAATATAGGTGTGCTGTGTACATGCAGAATGCGTGCCACATACTTAATTGTGCAATCTTTGCGTGCAGTTCACATACACTAAGAGAACATATGAGAACTAGGTTGAAAAAGCAAATCAGGTTCACATACTGCAAGCTTGATGTGCACAGCAGGTAAGCTGGGGTGAACATCTAAAAGTGACATCAGGTTCACGTGTTGCACTCTTGACATGAGTGCAGCAGTTAAGTTAGTGTGAATATCATTAAAACATCACATCAGGTTCACAAGCCGCGCACTTGCCATGTGTTTAGCAGCTAAGCTGGGTAAATCTTGTCTAAAAAAACCATCAGTTTCTGTTTCTTATATTACTGATAGCAATTAGTAACTAAAATACATTTTTATTTGAATTCCCATAAAATTAGGTAACCTCATTAATTCTGATCCTTTTGCAAGTTGTTTAATGGCTTTTCAGTTTTGTCATTAAATCACTATTGGGGTGTGAGGATACAGCATGCACCAAGCAGGAAAGGGATCTTGTGGTTATTATCTCTGAATACCTCAAGGTAGGGAAACAGTGTGACAAGGCAGCAGGTAAAGCAAATAGGATGCTGGGATGTATAGGCAGGGGCATCACCAGCAGGAAAAGTGAGGTCATAATTCCACTATATAAGACACTAGTGAGGCCCCACCTGGAGTACAGTGTACAGTTCTGGAGACCTTACCTACATAAGGACATAGACAGGGTATAGAAGGTTCAGAGGAGGGCAACAAAGATGGTGCATGGATTGTATCACAAGTCCTATGAAGACAGGTTGAAGGAACTGAACATGTACTCCCTGGAGGAGAGGAGAGGGGATATGATAGAGACATACAAGTATCTTACAGGGAGGAACAGGGTGCAGGAAAACACTATTTTTAAGCGAAAAAGATGTTCCAGGACTAGAGGGCATGGGATGAAGTTGGATGGAGGACGATTCAGAGTAAAAGTGAGGAAGAATTTCTTCACGGAACGTGTGGTAGACAAGTGGAACACCCTAACAGAGGAAGTGGTGGGGGCTGAAACAATCACGGGATTTAAGAATGCATGGGATAGACATAAAGGAATTCTGGAGGTCAGGGGTAAGGGGCAACAGACTTCTAGGAAAACATAAACTGAACTTACAAGCTCAAATGGGCAGACTAGGTGGGCCATAGGTCCTTATCTGCCGACACTGTCTTTGTATCTATGTACTATTAATCTGTAAAGTATTGTTTGCTTATTGCATTAAATGCTTAGGATATAGCCAGTCAACATTCCCCATTACAGATGTATGAAGTGGTGCCTCTGTGTTGTGAAGCCTATCCTTTTTGTTTTGCACCCTACAAATCCTTTATGCATATTTAGTGCTACAAATGTGTTTCTCCATGACTGTTTCAGCTCACTTACTTTCCCTTTGTCATTCTGCATTGAGTATGTACACTATGGCCATGTGCAGCACTCTTTGTGCTGAGTAGGATCTCGGAAGCATGCACCATACCTCATATTTTGTCACCGAAATGAGGGACATGGACACTCAAAATGAGGGACACTAACTCACATGATGATCAGGACACATCATGAAACATAGAGATACAGTACTTCAGAACACAATGGAAACCATTGTATTAGCACCTGAGAATGAATTTCTACAATTAAGAAAGGGTGCCATTTAGGTAGGGCAGATGTGCACAGTTGCCCCCTTCCCCCCATATGTGTGCCTAGGTTGTTCTTATGGTGTGGCAGTAATGGCTTTAAGTTTTTATTTAATCTTTTGCACAATAAGTGCCCACTTGCCCTGGGTGTGCTCACGCTGCAGGTACTCTCCAGACTTGACTGGGTCTGTACTGTGTTGTCCACTCTCTCTACCTATTAGTGGCGGCACAATCACATGTGATGTGGATGAGCTCCAGCTAAGAAAGAGCACATGAGCCTTGTGAGTGCGACACTATCTTTCCAACCACAGAGTAGACAGGCTGACCACAACAGCTTGGAGGAGTCAGTGAGCACTGCACTCTGAGTAGCAGTGACATGGCAGCATATTTTTGTTGTTCTACTCTTAGTAAGTTGCCATCTCCCCTGGTGGCTGAAGGGGAAGAAGGTGAACTAAAAGCTGACTCAAGACTAGGCTACCTACTTACTCTACTAGGCTTGCCTTACAAAAAAAATAGTACAGACCCCTGTGGCAGCAAGCCTGGTTTAGCAGCAGTGGTGACTGTGGTGTGGGTGGCCTTTATAGGCCTTGATCAATGTAGTGTGACAGCAGCCACAGCAGCAACCAAGCAAGAAGGAAGAAATCCAGGTTGGGTGGATTTGTATGGTGAGGTGGCTTGATCATGGACCATGTTGGGGACCTGTGATGGTTGGTTCTAGCATCCAGCTTTTGGTGAAAGAGAGAAGGGGAGTGGACTAAAAACTGGGCTGGTGGTACACTATGCCAGGCTGCAGGTTCTGGCCATATGGTTGGGTAAGTAAAAGTAAATCATTTTTTTACAGGAGGATTTGGGAAGGAGGAAGGATGGAAATATTGATGTGTTTTTCACATTTCTTTATCTTTGGGTGGCTTCGTGACCCATAGGGAATGGGTATTCAATGGAATGTAGTCACAGAGAAAAATCGGGACAAAGTTCTTTTTTTTTTGGGGGGGCAAACTTCAGCCAGGAAAAAACTTGGTTAGTAACTGGATGGGTTTAAGCCCAAATTTGATTCACTGCTTTGGAGTATATACAGATAAATCTTATACATTTTAATTTTTCCTGATTTACATATCACGTTTCAGTCAAACCAAATAAGTTGTATTTTTTAGAGATGTTACAGACATTCTAGAGCTGTCCTTTGCATTAATGAACTGTTAAGTGGTGTGGTATGCACAGACTAGTGGAGCCCCACTATAGTCAGGCTTATGACCCACCCCCCAATGTGAAGCTGACCTCCACATCCCCATGCTTAGGCACATTATGACAAAGGTAAAAGCAGACTGCAGGGGTGTGCATCATTGAAATGAATGGGGGTATTTTTTAATTACTATTTTATACATTATTGATGGAGAGTTGGAGATTAATGAAGGCTACCACTCGACTAACAAGGGCCTTTCTAGTAGAACAGTGGCCTTCATTATCCTCCAACTCACCATCATAATGTATAAAATAGTTATAGAAAATAATTCCATTTATGTCAAGGTGGTATGCCCCAGCACTCTGATCCATGGATATCATCTTTTAAAGTCTCCTGCCTCACATGTTGTCTGTAGCAGCATGGCCATACCCGCTATAGTGTGTGTCCATGTGGGGGGAGACTGACCATGTCAGGGTGTATGTGTGTGTGTGTGTGTGTGTGTGTGTGCGCATGCACATATGTGTGTGTGTGTGGGTGTATGTGTGTCAAGTTATTGCTACGTTTGTGTTTGCACCTTAAAGTCTATTTGTGCATAAGCATTCAAAACTATGGAGAAAAACATAGTAGGAGTACAGGCCAGACAGAAGTAATTAAGTGGTTTTGTGAGTAAGTTTGTGTATTGCAAGTAGGAAAAACATTGTTTCCATTGGTATGTGAGCTACTATGAAACTATGAAAATGAAATGAGAGAGAGAAGAAAACTGAAAAGCGTAACAGTGGCTACAAGCATGCTGCATGCACACAGATGTATTCAGATACAGTTTGCACTGAAGTACAAGCACATCATATGTGTGCAGACAGTATGGCTCAGTGGTTAAAGGCACTGAACTATAAGCCAAGAGATTTGGAGGCATGACGGCTTGGGTTTGAATCTCATCAACTCCCACTTGTGTATGGTGTGATCCTGAAAAAGTCACTTAGCTTTCACATGTGCAGTTATCAGTGGCCACTAGCTTTTTTGCATGCATGCAGTCTTTCCCAATAGAGCATAAAAATTATGGTTTGCACACTTACTTGCTGCATGCATGCCATATGCATGCTATTAGTTCCAATTTAACATTTAAATCATACTTGCAGCACGCATATCTCTTGGGTAGTTTTATGTGTGCAACATGAAAACATTTAATATAATTATTTCTATAGGGGTACTGCTGAGCAGACAGCACAGGTGGTGGTGGTTACTGATCTAGTCACTGTGTGGATAAATGGGTGATGATGTAATCACTATATGGATAACCTGAAGTTATCCTCATCATGATTACATCACCACCCATTTATCCACACAGTGATTCAGATAACTGAAGTTGTGTCAGTTTTTATCCTGACACCTGTTGCATGTATATAGGGGGGTACATAATTGGTAGGAGTGGGATATGGAAAATATTCTGACTCCTGCAGAGTGAACTCTGTATTCTCATGAGTGCAGAAGGCATGAGTGAGAATGCACAGCTCAAGATGCAGGAGTCAGAATATTTTTCATATCCTACAATCTGCACATCATGTGTGTGGTTTATACTACTGGGATGAGAGCTTTATGAACATATTTTTTTTATTTCTGTGTGTTTCCTGCTCTTTCTGTGTATGTGTGTTTGGGGGGAGGTTGTTCTGAATGAACTTGGAGTGAGAAACACAGCTGACAGTGTTTTGCAAAGCTAATTGAGTGAGTCAGAGGCTCACTGAGAAAGTCAAATTGCTGCAGGTAGCACTCAGAAACAGAAACTGCTTTGTAAAAGAGTTTCATTTAGAATTCAGGTTATTTTGAAGCTGGGATCAACACAGTAATGGGCTAGGAAAGTTAGAAACACAATGGGACATTGGCGAGAGTCTTTTGCAAAGCTAATTGAGTAAGTTGCAGCTTCAGTAAGAAAGGGAACCTGTTTTGTGAAGCAGTTTCCTTTAGGAAGGCAATATAGCACAGTAGTTTAAGGCTCTGAGCTGCAAATTTCATGATGTGTTACAGACCTGACCTGCGTTTGAATCTTGTAGCTTTCACTTGCATACTGTGTAATCCTGAGCAAATCATTTAACTTTCTTGTGCTCCCAGGTTACACCTGTAAACAAGCTTTCAGCTTAGTGTGTTTCTCTCCTGGTAAAAGATAAATTGCTTTCTGAAGCAGTTTCCTTTAGAATGCTATCTGTCGTGCATATATTCTCACTCCAGTGACATCAGCAGAGTGAGGATAAATGTGATATCCTCACTTTGGTGATGTCATCAGGATTTCTCCTCACTCCAGAGAAAATAACCCAAGTTATTCCACTGGAATAGCTCTCACCTCAGTGGTATAACTATATTTATATATATCTATATACAGTATATGTCTATATATCTGGAGGTAGGGGTACTGTTACAAGGAGGAAGGATGGCAGTGTGGGGGAATGGGAAACCATCAGGGCCAAGAAAAAAGGGTTCAGATAAGAGAGGGTTAAAGGGGACACCTATTCAGGGGGGGATATGAGTTAAGTGGGCAAAATAACAAGGGAGGCAGAAAGGGGAGGGTGACAAGAGGGTCTCTAATAATGCAGGAAGTCTCCCATGGAATTGAGATCACGAATAAAGGTGGGATGGGGGTTGAGAGCGCATAGTAGAGGTAACCATAAGGATGATGGCAGTGTTAAGGTTCTGTTATTAGAAGACTCAATGATTAGGGGTATCCAGTGGGAGGGACGGGGGGTGGATGCCATAGCCAGGTGAAGGTAGTGAGTACCTCTGGGCTGACAGTGTACAGAGCAAAGTTTATGGTGTACAAACTGGTTAAGGATTGTGGAGGGAAACCGGATTTCCTGGTGCATTTGGGAACTAATGATCTAGAGGGAAATAGCGTTTTGGAAATCCAAGCCAGGTTCCAAGAACTTGCCAGAGTCTGTCAGGATAATGGATGCAACATTTCCTTTTCAGAGATATTGCCAGTACCAAAGGCCTCAGTGGAGAGAGAAAAATGAAGCTCACAGAGGTTAATGACTGGCTCAGGAAGTGGGGTGAAGAGAGTGGGTTGGGGATGTTAGGGAATTGAAAAGGAGTTTGGGAGGATAAGGGACTGTATGCCAAGGACAGACTTCATCTTGCCCTGTTAGGCAACAAAGTTCTTAAACAGGGGGTGGATGACTACATTCAAGAAAGGTGGGGTTTAAACTTGTGAGGGGGAAGGGATAAGGGAGGAGCTGACCAGAAGCCCTCTCCTTCAAATGAGGAGAGTAGCCTTGAAACCCAAGGGGGGCAGGGGGGAAACAGACTGGGGGAGGAGGTTTCAGGAGGAGCAGAGGGAGGAAGGAAGAATAAGGAACCTGGGTGGGGCTCAACAAAGGGGATCAGGGATAAGGGGTCGGGGTGGTGTTGGTAAATGCCAGGAGCTTGGCAGACAAGTTGCCAGAGTTCCAGGCCATGCTTTTCCAGGGGAGTGGGGGGGTGGATGTGGTGGCTGCCATGTAAAGATGGGCCAACAAAAACCATGACTGGGACCTAAATGTGCAGGGGTACACTATGCTTAGGAAGGATAGAAAGGAGGGCGCTAGGGTAAAAGAGGCAGAGGAAAATGTGGAGGCCTTATGGGTCACCTTACGAACTCCAGCAGGAGGTAAAGTCAAGCTGTGTGTCGTTTATAGGCCCCCTGGGATGGGTGATGTTCTGGAGGATGGTTTGCTGGACAACATCATTGCCCAGTGTGGACCAAAAGGGAAAGGAGTGGTGTTGATGGGGGACCTTAATATGCCAAGTACAAACTGGGAAACTATATCCTCTAAGGTGGCCAAGAAGCAGAGGCTGCTGGAAGGCTTCCAGGATGTGTTCTTAACACAGCATGTGATGGAGCCCACAAGGGAGGGGCATGTCCTGGATGTGGTTCTGGCAGATGGGGATCTAGTAAGGGACCTGGTTGTAGAGGATCCCCTGACTGGGAGGGACCACAATACTGTCTGGTTTTAAATAAGCAAGGGGGGAGGGGTGGAGAGCTCTAGGACACTGGCAGTGGACTTCAGGGAGTAGACTTTGTGGGCATGAGAAATATTCTGAAGGATCACTTGAAGGGGATTACATCAATGACAAATGTGGAAAAGAGATGGGAGGTCATAAAACCGGGACTTCATGAGGCCGTCAGGACCTGCGCTAAGGTGAAACATAAGGGAGCAAGGTCACATAAACCATGCTGGTGGTCCAGTGAGGTTCAGGTAGTGGTCAGAGAAAAGAAGGTGGCCTACAAAAAATATAAAACAACAAGAGGGGATAGGAAAAGGAAATGTACCATCTTGCATCTAGAAAAGTCACCCGAATGGTGAGGTGGGCAAAGTACAGTAAAAAGCAGCAGCTGGCACAGGGGATACATGGTGGGGAAAAGGGGTTCTTCAGGTACATTGGGGAGCGGAGAAGAACTAAGGGCCATCTCGGCAGATTGAGACCAGAAGGAGGGTGGGTGGAAGAGGCGAGGGACCAGGCAGAGGTATTAAATGAGTACTTCGCCTCTGTGTTCACTAGAGAGGGGGATGGGATATCTACAAAACAAGACACAATATGGATAGAAACGGTAGAGCGTGGGATCAGGGGAGAAACAGAAATGGAGCAAGAGGGAGGAAGAGTTATGCCAGGGGTGTCACATCAGGATAAGGATAAAAAGACCAGTAAGGTGGAAGGGACGGATGATACTAGCTCCACTGAAAGGGTGTGGTTAGCCCTCAAGGACCTAGAGAAAGATAAATCTCCTGGGCTGGATAGCATTCATCCAAGAATACTATGGAAATTGGTGGACATACTGGCTGCACCCCTGGTGTAGCTCTTCAACAGGTCGCTTGAGACAGGCAGGGTACCTAGGGATTGGCGAGAGGCACATGTGGTGCAAATCCATAAAGGGGGGTCGAGGGAAGTACCAGGTAACTATAGACCCATCAGGTTGACCTCGGTGGTGAGAAAATTAATGGAGAGTATACTAAAGGAATGATTGGGGGTGTACTTGGAGGAGGTGGGAGGTCTGGATAGTCGACAACATGGGTTTGTGCCAGGTAGATCATGTCAAACCAAGCTTATGGAGTTCTATGAATGGGTAACATCTGAACTGAACAGGGGAAAGCCTGTGGATGTATTATTCTTGGACTTCAGCGAGGCATTTGACTCTGTCCTCCACAATGGTCTGGTAGAGAAACTGATGGGGTTGGGAGTAGACCCTTTGATGGTCAGATGGATTGAAAACTGAACTAGCTGGACTCACCTAGAGATTAGTGGTTGGTGGGGAGCTCTCGAACCCTAGAAAGGTTGGTAGTGGGGTACCGCAGGGCTTGGTCCTGGGTCCGATCCTGTTTCATGCCTACATATCGGACATCAAGGAGGGTATACAGTGTGAAATGAGTCTGTTTGCTGATGAGTCCAAGATGGGAGCAGTAGTTGAGGGGGAAGAGGGGAGGTTGGCACTGCAAGGGGACTGGACACCCTGGAAAGCTGGGCTCACACATGGAAATTAAATTTCAATATCACCAAGTGCAACATGCTACATCTTGGGAAGGGAAACCCTAAACACAGGTACACCCTGGGAGGGGAGGCGCTGGAGGCCTCAACAGGGGAAAAAGACCTAAGGGTCATGGTGGATGCATGTATGAATAACTCTGAGCAGTGCAGGAGAGTGGCTAGCAAGGCAAACAGAATGTTTGGATGCATCGTAAAGGGGATCACCTCTAGGAGCAGGGAAGTGATTCTGCTGCTGTACAATGGACTGGTTAGACCACACCATGAGTACTGTGTACAGTACTGGAGACCACACTTGAAGAGGGACATACAGCTCCTGGAGAGGGAACAGAGGAGGGCAACTAAGATGATACAAGGACTAGGGGATTTGACGTATGAGGACAGACTTGAGGAGCTCTGCCTGTTTTCATTGGAGGAGAACAGAGAAGGGGGGACATGATTGAGGTCTTCAAGTACCTCAAAGTAATAAATAGGGTAAACATGGAGGGGATCATTAGACTAAAGCAGGGAGGTATCACCAGAGGGCATGGTTTGATGTTGGAAGGTGGAAGGATGAGGGGGGAAGAGGCGGAGGTTTTTCACTGAGAGGGTGGTGGACTCTTGGAATGCGCTGCCTGGTGAGCTGGTTCAGAGATTCACAGTGGAGGGCTTCAAGAGAGGGTGGCACAGACACAGAAAGCAGATGTATCAGATGATGGTCTGGCCCAGAGGGATGAGGATGGATGATAGGGGTTTCTGGAACACAAGGGGGGGGGCCTCGGCACCCAACTAGGGATCTGAGGTTCAAGCAGACTCGATAGACCATAAGACCTAATCTGCTGGTAATTAGTATGTTAGTATGTGTGTGTGTGTATATATATATAATTAGAGGCAAAAAACCCCGTTTAATGCATTAGTTAGGGTTGTTCCACAGCAACCAAAGTGAGGAAATTCGCTGTTAGGCTTGAAAACCCTAACCCGACTCACCCCCCAGCCACACACACACACACACACACATTCAAGTATGGGGAGGACCAAGTCAACACAACCAATGACAGACATCCAGCAGCAGGTGACAGAAATAACAAACAATTGTCTAAATGTACTACGAGACATCCCACCCACCTGACCAGGTACTGCATGCTCAGTGGAGAGCAACAGCAAAACTGAGGCCATGTACACCAAACATACACATCCCTGATTGCAGCTGCACACAACAGTACAACACTTAGTAGTTGCATGGCCTTACCTACCGTGACGCAGTGAAACAGAAAGAGAAACAGTACGGTACACACAAAATGACAAAAAAGTAACAGAAACTAAAGCAAATGAAAACGCAAAGGATGACGACGTGGCGAGTAGTGCATTGGGATATCAGCCCTAACTCTCACCCCATGACATGTGTAAAGCAGCAGAAGTATAGGAGAATGGGGATGAGAGTTAGGACCCACGATCCCAATGCACACCCCAATGCCAGTTAGGGGGGTGGGGGGTGCAAGGAGGGTTATCAACCCTAACAGTGAATTTCCTCGCTTTTGTCGCTGTGGAACAACCCTAGCTAATGCATTAAACTGAGTTTTTTGCCTCTAATTTCCCTTCTTTTTGAGAATGATAATGAGAAATAGTGAATGTAATGCAGCGGCGGGAGCTTACTAACAGGGACAGCAATGCAAACAGAAATGCTAACAGTGGCGCACATGGTAACACAAGCACGAATGAGAACAGAAAGGGTAACGCACATGGTGGCATAGACGAGAATGGTCTGCCACGTGATGTCTTGTCACATAGTAACATGGTGCCTGCAAATAGAAATGTCAATGGGCATCATGATGTAAAGTGAAACAGAAAGATAAACAGTACTGTAGACAGAAATGGCAAAAAATAACAGAAACGCAAGCGTAAATGAAAACGCAAAGGATAACGCACATGGTGGCGCAGATGTCAACGGTAAGTGAAACCGGTACGGAACCGCAAGCGGAAAGAGCAACAGTAACAGTAATGTAAGTGCACAGGCTGGTTTTCCCCAAAACTTGCATAGAGAAAGACAGTGAGTATAAATAAATTATGCATAATAATGAGTATCGGCGCAGAAAATGAGATCTTGGAATACTAAATACATCATATCTCAGGAACCGTACGATGTAGAAAAAAAATTTAAAAGTCATATTATTTACAACTGTCCTGGCTAATTTGAATCTTAGCTCCTACCAGGGGGCTAAGAAGTTTTCCTATGAAAAGTCCGTATCTCGCACCGTTTCCGAGATACGGGCCCTGAAAGGCGCGGCGAACGCCATAATGTTATCCTATGGGAAAAAAAGAAAAGTTTGGAGCACCATAACTTTGCCTCCCTGTAATGTTTTTTCACCAAACCACTGAAAGGCACATCTGTGGGCTGTTGGCTGGCTTCCCTTCAAATTTCAGGAAAAAAGACCAAACCATTATTTTGCATCAGGGATCCAAAGGATTTCTGTAATGCGTCGGGCGCCGTAATGTTATTCTATGGGAAAACCTGTCAACTTTGGAGTGCCGTAACTTTGCCGCCGTGTGATATTTTTTCACCAAACTACTGAAAGGCACATCTGTGGGCTGTTGGCTGTCTTCCCTTCAAATTTCAGGAAAAAAGACCAAACCGTTATTTTGCAGCAGGGTGCCAAAGGATTTCTGTAATGCGTCGGGCGCCATAATGTTATCCTATTGGAAAAACTTTCAACTTTGGAGCGCCGTAACTTTGCTGCCGTGTAATATTTTTTTAATACAACAATGAAAGGCACATCTGTGAGATGTCGGCTCCGTTCCCTTCAAATTTCAGCCCAAAACTCCCAACGGTTCTTTTGCAGCGCAGTGCCAAAGAATCGCTGTCACTGTCCCACAGATGGAAAACTACTGTCGCAATTTGAGAAAGCTTTCACAAAAGTTCGACACTTTTGTGAGCATGAAAGTAATTTGCGAAAGTACTTTTTCCAGAAATTTGAAAAACATATTTCTGGGGTGTTTTACCACAAAATAAAGACATGGCAAGCATCCTCAGGGTCCGACTAGGTGAATACAAAAAGAATTAGGTTGCTAGAGGGTCCCAAATTTAAATGCCAACCATTTTTCTGATCACCAACTGAAAACAAAATGGCCGATTTTTGAAAGTAACAGGCCCATTTGCGAAAGTAAAAATGCATTTGCGAAAGTGTTGAACTTTTTGTTAACTTTTCCCATTGACTTATAATGGGAAACTGTTTTTTGAATAACTTTTGAACCGCTTAATATTTTTTCACGAAATCTTTGAAAGGAACATCAGGGACCCTGGCCACACGTTCCCTGAAGATTTCGGACCGGTCACGCAAACCATATGACCTGTAGGCGTGACCGTAGAATTCCAGAAAAAGCATAAACGTGCGCACAGATCATGCTTAATAACTCCACAGCCGTATACCTGACCACTACGAAACTTGGCAGATCCTAAGGACTATGATTCTTGATCATGTATTCCAAATTTCAGCCAAATCTGTCAAACAGTTGCAAAGTTATTAAGGTGCAAAGTTTTGGGGTTTAACATAGAAATGGCTTCTCAACCCTAACTATGGTAGCACTACCGTGCTACCATAATATATATATTAGAGGCAAAAAACTCTGTTTAATGCATTAGTTAGGGTTGTTCCACAGTGACAAAAGTGAGGAAATTCGCTGTTAGGGTTGAAAACCCTAACTCCGAATTCACCCCCCCAGCACCACACACACACACACACACACACACACACACATACATGCAAGTATGGGGGAGGACCAAGTGAACACAACCAATGACAGACATCCAGCAGCAGGTGACAGAAATAACAAACAATTGTCTAAATGTACTACAAGACATCCCTATCCACCTGACCAGGTACTGCATGCTCAGTGGAGATCAACAGCAAAACTGAGGCCATGTACACCAAACGTACACATCCCTGATTGCAGCTGCACATAACGTACCACACTTAGTAGGTTGCATGGCCTTACCTACTGATGCCTCAAACCTGACCACACCACATCTGGTGGGCTACCTGGCAATACAGTTCAGCAAAACCAAGGAGTTGTACAGGTATAATATCTCTGATTATAACAAGGGTTTGAGAAATGTAGCTTTCTAATTGACTGTAAACATTGTAACAGCCTTATGTTTAGTTTTTATTAACATACATGTAGAGCCTAACCATATGATGAACATGGTTTAATGTTGTTTAAAAAAACAGTTTTACTATGATAGCAATAAGCCACTCCTAGGTATTACGTTAATGGTCAGTTTATCACTGTCTATCGACATGTGGCACTCGGCTACGCCTCATTCAACATTAAACTTCTACAGGGTGATTAACAGACCATTTAACATAACTGTTGGTCATGCCTTATTGCTTAATTGTCTTTATGAGTAGATACTCTCCCTCTGCTAGGCACTGCAGCAGCTTTGCAACACAGTGTGCCACCCAGTTACACCATACTCTGTCTAGTTACTGGAGAATGGCTGTGAATATGAACTCATGAAGGTGAACAGTGTAACTTGATCATTACAGTCATCGAAACCTTAGTGTGATTATAACTGACAGAGTCAGTGATAGATAACAACCCCTGCTGTCCTAGTACACTTATCTCATTGTGAGTTAAATCAATACTAAAAGACATTCTGTTTATATCTACACCATACCTACTTGATTCCTGTTGTACTACAATTAACATAGTTATCACTTTAATAGCATCAGTGACAGAAGTGTGGCAAACCCAAACACTAGGCATACAGCCTGAGTATGAAACAACTGTTAAAAAAATCACACTGTGTCCATAAGTGGCATAGATCACTCATTGCAGCAATATTAAATGTATCACTATTTGAATAAGTTAGTCATCACAGATGCAATGAGATTGTCTTTCTCAGGTACAACATACTCAGTAAGTGCCTACAGGAAAATCTATCCTATAGACATTTCCGATACAGGTACATCATTGTTGGCTCAGTAGTGCTATGATATTTAGAAGTTGCTTGGCCTGATCCATGCAATTACACTGTTTCTTACAAAGAATACTTACTGCATCTTTAGTATTGAAACACACTGAAGGTCTATGTACATACATCAGCAGTACACTTTCATCAGTAAGAATGCATCTGATACTGGAAGTACGAATTTCACAGCGTTGAACAGGCAATGCTTTTCCATACATTTACATCAGCCTCTCTATCTTGAGTAAAACCATTGCAGTAAATGTACTACTATATAAATCACATACTAAATGTAACACTACTTTTATCTTGAGCATGCTAGTGTCTTGTAGTTAATTTATGTACT
This sequence comes from Neoceratodus forsteri, assembly GCA_016271365.2. Classification (NCBI taxonomy): domain Eukaryota; kingdom Metazoa; phylum Chordata; order Ceratodontiformes; family Ceratodontidae; genus Neoceratodus; species Neoceratodus forsteri. The sequence goes on from CM057455.1 coordinate 82,062,888, forward strand.
TCTCTTAATCAATGTCTACTCACTAGTGTTAAAACCTTTCTACAACTGTCATCATGCACCTTCAGCATTTATATTGACTAACGGCGCAGTACCAGTTGTGGTGTGGTGTGGGGCATCAGTAGATAAGGCCATGCAACTACTAAGTGTGGTACGTTGTGTGCAGCTGCAATCAGGGACATGTACGTTTGGTGTACATGGCCTCAGTTTTGCTGTTGATCTCCACTGAGCATGCAGTACCTGGTCAGGTGGGTGGGGATGTCTCGTAGTACATTTAGACAATTGTTTGTTATTTCTGTCACCTGCTGCTGGATGTCTGTCATTGGTTGTGTTGACTTGGTCCTCCCCATACTTGCACGTGTGTGTGTGTGTGTGTGTGTGTGTGTGTGTCTGTGTGTGTGTGTGTGTCTGTGTCTGTGTGTCTATGTGTGTCCGTGTGTGTGTGTGTGTGGTGCAGGGGGGAGTGAATTCAGAGTTAGGGTTTTCAACCCTAACAGTGAATTTCCTCACTTTTGTCACTGTGGAACAACCCTAACTAATGCATTAAACAGAGTTTTTTGCCTCCAATTTCCCTTCTTTTTGAGGATGATAACGAGAAATAGTGAATGTAATGCAACGGTGGGAGCACAAGGCCCTCCCGCCACATGATGTCTTGTGGCATAGTAACAGGAAGAGCAACACAAACAGAAGCGCTAACAGTGGCGCACATGGTAAAGCAAGTGCGAATGAGAACAGAAAGGGCAAGAAGGGGCAAGAAGCCAGAAGGGGAAGGAAGGAAACATATTCAATTCAGTGCTTTAGAGTAACTGGTAATTGCTATTTTTCTTTTAAACTTAGATTGTGGGCTTTTAGTGACACTATACTTTCTTTGTTGTCTTTACTTATAATTGTTTTTGGGCTGTTGAAAATTTAAAACATAGTGGTGGTGTAATTCTGTGCTGTCTTTAATTGCTGCAAATTTTCCCCCCTTCCTCCCCTTCCCCCAACTCTTAATTATATGCCCTGTTAAATCTGATTGACAGGAGCTAAACACAGGGTATAGTAAGGGGTGTGAAGTAGGAGGGGCATAAGGGGGAAGAAGCCCACCCTCAGCACAACAAGTGTTTTGACTCATTTATTTATTAATTGGTTTCTTTTTCTTTAAAAAAAAAATATCTGAGGATCAGTGACAGGATTTTTAGTACAGTAAATTAAAAAAAAGGCAACTAGGAGAGCTTCAGTAGCAGACAAGTAGTGGAATTGCAGTATAATGTGGGGAGTGGTGCAATGCAGTGGCTGTGGGGCAGCCATATTCAGGCAGACCTTCTGGACACTGAGGTGCTGCCCTATCTGCATGCATCTCTCTGGACTGCGGGATGAGGTAGCCAGACTCAGAGTGGAAGTAAACTGGGTCAGGAGTACCATCACCTATCCAGGGACCACCCAGTCCAATGCAACTGCCTCAAGGATGCCGAGAACGAGGAGCACTTGGATGACAGTGGGATCAGGGAGGTTAGAGCAGTCAGGCAGAGGCACATCCCAGATCCTATTCCACTCAAGAACTCATATGCCACACTGGTAAATGAGGACAACCAAATAGAGGTACCCAGAGAAGTGGAAGGAAAGAATGTGGAGGTTAGCGAAGAAGGTGACCTCAGCGAGGAAAGCAGTGGACCCCAGAGGAGGAGGAAGTGAATCCTGGTGGGGGACTCCATCATAAGAGGGATCCAGCTAGGAACACAGGAGGGGGAGGACAGGTAGGTGAGGTGCCTACCAGGTGCCACGGCATGGAGAGATGGAAGGAAGATCCTAGGGATCACTGGGAAGGCAAGATGGGATGGTGAGCTGGATGTCATTATCCACCTAGGTACTAATGACCTGGCAAATGGGGAGCCAAAGGAAGTTCAGGAAGAGTTTAGGAAACTGGGGAGGGGTCTCAAGCAAATAGCTACTTCTGTCACTTTCTCAGAAGTACTACCTGTGAGAGGCAAGGGAGAGCATAGGAGTGCATGCACCAGGAACTTTAACTCATGGTTGAAGAACTGGTGCTGTGAGGAAGGGTTTGGATTCATTGGTGACTGGGGACCCACCTGGAGAAATGGAGGTTTGTTCAAGCCTGACAGCCTGCTTCCATCCTGGAGGGGAATCCAAGCACTTAATGATAAGTTTAAATGCTACATTGACAAGCATTTAAACTAGCAAAGGGGGGTGGCAAGCCAGCAAGGAGGTTACCTACTTGCTCACCCCCCACAGCTAGCAGTGGAACCAGTGAACCAGAGGAGTGGCTATCTCTGCAAAGCAGTGTGCAAAGATGGAGATTGAGTGCCCAAGAGGTGGATAAGCAGAAAAGGGGCAAAATTCAGCAGAAGGGCAGACAGCAAGGAGAACCAGGGATAAATGACAACCAAGGAAGGGCTGGAGTAGAACAGTGAAACAGTCTAGGGAGGTCAAATCATGAAAGCCATGTGTGCAAATGCCAGGAGCCTTAGCAACAAGATGGAAGATCTGGAGGCTGTCATGGTACAGTCAGACCTGGACATTGTGGCCATCACTGAAACCTGGTGTAATGATAACCATGACTGGGAGATGGCCATACCTGGCTACAACATATTCAGAAGAGACAGAGCAGGCAGGAAGGGAGAGTGGCACTGTATGTGAAAATGACATAAGGGCCACAGAGATCCAGGAGGAACAAAATGGGGGAGAGATACTGTGGGTTAAGCTGGAAAGGAAAATGGGGACAGCCATCCGCACAGGTGTGATCTATAGACCACCAGCCCAGGAGGAAGAAACAGATAGCAAGCTGATGCTAGCCGTCCAAAGGATGGCAGACAAGGGTGAGGTAGTACTGGTTGGAGACTTCAATATTCCAGACGTGGACTGGAGCATCCCAGCAGCAGCAGCATCAACTAGGAGCAGATTTATCCTGGACTCCCTTCAGGGTGCCTTCCTCAAGCAACTGGTCATGGAACCAACTCGGCAGAAGGCAATACTGGACCTTGTGCTCACAAACAGGGACAGTGTGATGGGGGTAACAGTGGGGGAGCACCTGGGAACAGTGACCACCAGTCATTGTGGATTGAAATCACAGAAAGAGCAGAACCAAACCACACAAAACACGTATCCTGGATTTTAGGGGGGCAGACTTTGGGAAAATGGAGATACTTGGAAAGAGGCATTAGGGAAATGGGACAGGAATCAGGGTTGAGGAACAGTGGGCAGTATTTAAAATGGGGATTACAAGAACAACAGAATTATGCATTAAGCAGGTTAGCAAGAGGAAAAGGAAGAGGAGACCATTATGGTTTTCCAAAGAGGTAGCAAAAAGTGAAAGCCCAAAGATTGCATTCAGGCAATACAAAAGACACAGGCAGAAGGGATAGGAGAAGTACCAGGAGAAGCAAAGGAGGCAGGGAGGTCAGTAAGGGAAGCCAAAGCTCAGACAGAAGAACACACTGCAAAATCAGTGGGTAGAGGGGACAAAACCTTTTACAGGTACATAAGTGAAAACAGAAAGACAAAGGGAGGGATAGTGAGACTGAAGGGGGAGGATGGGGGCCGCGTGAAGGATGACAACAGTAAAGCTGACATATTGAACAGGTATTTCTGCTCAGTCTTTACTGAGGAAGAGGAGGGTAATGGGTCTGAAGGGAGTACAAGGGGTAAGAATGGTGCAGAAATGGACACAAGTCCCTTTACACGAGAAAGGGTCCTGAAGGAACTGGAAGTAATAAGAGTTGATAAAGCAATGGGGCCAGATGGGTGCACCCCAGGGTCCTTAAAGAACTAAGAGAGGTGGTGGCTGAACCTCTGGCTATCCTGTTTAGCTGATCACTGGAAACAGGGGAGGTACCCATAGACTGGAGGACAGCAGATGTAGTCCCTTTATACAAAAGTGGGAACAAAGAGGAAGCAGGGAACTACAGGCCAGTCAGCCTCATCTCGGTAGTTGGGAAGATCATGGAAGTACTACTGAAGGAGAGATTGGTGGAACATCTGGTTGTCAATGGACTACAGGACCCAAGGCAGCATGGTTTCACCAGGGGGAGGTCATGTCAGACCAACCTCGTTGAATTTTTTGACTGGGTGACTAGGGAGGTGGATCAGGGGAGGGCAGTTGACATGGCCTATCTGGACTTCAGCAAGGCCTTTGACACTGTGCCACATAGAATACTATTACACAAACTGGGGAATATGGGTGTGGGCAGGACAGTAGTGTGGTGGGTAGGTAACTGGCTGGATGGCAGGACACAGAGGGTGGTGGTAAATGGCTGTCACTCCACAGACGGAAGAGTGACCAGTGGGGTACCACAGGGATCAGTGCTGGGACCGGTCCTATTCAACATCTTCATCAGTGACATGGCGCAAGACCTAGAAGGCAGAATTTCACTGTTCGCTGATGACACAAAGCTCTGTAACAGAGTAGACACACCAGAGGGTGTAGACAGAATGAGAAGCGACCTGAAGAAACTTGAAGAATGGTCAGGGGTTTGGTAGTTGAAATTCAATGCAAAGAAGTACTAGATAATGCATATGGGGCACAAAAACCCTGGCACAATATATCAGTTGTGGGGTGAGGATATTGCATGCACCAAGCAGGAAAGGGATCTTGGGGTTGTCATCTCTGATGACCTCAAGGTAGGAAACAGTGTGACAAGGCAGCAGGTAAAGCAAATAGGATGCTGGGATGTATAGGCAGGGCATCACCAGCAGGAAAGGGAGGTCATAATTCCGCTATACAAGACACTAGTGAGGCCCCACCTGGAGTATAGTGTACAGTTCTGAGACCATACCACGTGGAGGACATAGACAGGGCAGAGAAGGTTCAGAGGAGGGCAACAAAGATGGTGCATGGATTACATCACAAGTCCTATGAAGACAGGTTGAAGGAACTGAACATGTACTCCCTGGAGGAGAGGAGGAAGAGAGGGATATGATAGAGACATACAAGTATCTTACAGGAGGAACAGGGTGCAGGAAAACACTATTTTAAGTGAAAAGATGTTCCAGGACTAGAGGGCATGGGATGAAGCTGGAGGAGGACGATTCAGAGGAAACATGAGAAGGAATTTCTTCATAGAACGGGTGGTGGACAAGTGGAACACCCTGCCAGAGGAAGTGGTGGGGGCTGAAACAATCACGGGATTTAAGAATGTATGGGATAGACATAAAGGAATTCTGGAGGTCAGGGGTAAGGGGCAACAGACTTCTAGGAAAACAAACTGAACTTACAAGCTCAAATGGGCAGACTGGGTGGGCCATAGGCCCTTTTCTGCCTACACTGTCTATGTATGTATGTATCTATGTAACGCACACAGTGGCATAGACGGGAACGGTCTGCCACGTGTTGTCACATAGTAACATGGTGCCTTCAAACGGACATGTCAATGGGCATGGTAAAGCAAAGCGAAACAGAAAGAGAAACAGTACTGTAGACACAAATGGCAAAAAATAACAGAAACGCAAGCACAAATGAAAACGCAAAGGATAACGCCATAGGCCCCACGCCTCGCTCCACGTAATGCAGCAGCAGGAGGCTGGGGCCCAAAGAGCATGCACTCCCACCACATGATGTCTTGTGGCATAGTAACAGGAACAGCAATGCAAACAGAAGTGCTAACAGTGGCGCACAAGGTAACGCAAGCGTGAATGAGAACAGAAAGGGTAACGCAAGCGGTGGCATAGACGGGAATGATGTGCCACGTGATGTCTTGTCACATAGTAACATGGTGCCTGCAAATGGAAATGTCAATGGACATGGTGACGCAAAGTGAAACAGAAAGAGAAACAGTACTGTAGACACAAATGGCAAAAAATAACAGAAATGCAAGCACAAATGAAAATGCAAAGGATAATGCACATGGTGGCGTAGACGTCAACGGTAACTGAAACGGGCACGGAACCACAAGCGGAAAGGGCAACGGTAACAGTAATGTAAGTGCACAGGCTGGTTTCCCCAAAAGCTGAATAGAGAAAGGCAGTGAGTACAAAGAATGTATGCATAATAATGGGTATCGGAGCAGAAAATAAGGTCTTGGAATACAAAATAGGTTATATCTCAGGAACTGTAAGACGTAGAAATAAAATGTAAAAGTCATATGATTTATGACTGTCCTGGCTAGTTTTGTACTTAGCCCCATGGGGGCTAAGAATTTTCTGACGAAAAGTCCTTATCTCGCACCGTTTTCGAGACACGGGCCCTGAAAGGCGCGGCGAACGCTGTATTGTTATCCAATGGAAAAAAAAAGAAGTTCGGAGCACCATACTTTTGCCTCCCTGTAGTATTTTTTTCACCAAACCACTGAAAAGCACATCTGTTGGCTGTTTGCTGTCTTCCCTCCAAATTTCAGGAAAAAAGACCAAACCGTTATTTTGCAGCAGGGTGCCAGATGATTCCTGTAAAGCATTGGGTATCGTAATGTTATCCTATGGGAAAAACTGTCAATTTTGGAGTGCCGTAACTTTGCTGCCATTTAATATTTTTTCAATACAGCACTGAAAGGCACATCTGTAAGATGTTGTCTGTGTTCCCACCAAATTTCAGCCCAAAACTCCCAACCATTCTTTTGCAGTGCAGTGCCAAAAATTGCTGTAATTTTCCCACAGAATAGAAAATTACTGTTGCAATTTGTGAAAGCTTTCACAAACATTTGTGACACTTTCATGAGCATGAAAGTACTTTGCAAAAGTACTTTTTCCAGAAATTTGAAAAACATATTTCTGGGGTGTTTTAACCCAAAATAAAGACATGACTAGTATCCTCAGGGTCCGACTAGGTGAATACAAAAATTAGGTTGCTAGACGGTCCCAAATTTAAATGGCAAGCATTTTTCTGATCACCAACTGAAAACAAAATGGCCGATTTGCGAAAGCAACAGGCCCATTTACAAAAGTAAAACTGCATTTGCGAAAGTGTTGAACGTTTTGTTAACTTTTCCCATCGACTTATAATGGGAAATTGTTTTTTGAATAACTGTTGAACTGTTTAATATTTTTTCACCAAATCTTCAAAAGGCACATTGGGGACCCTGGCTGCATGTTTCCTGAAGATTTCGGGCTGATCGCGCAAACCATGCGCCCTGTACACACGACCATAGAATTCCAGAAAAAGCATAAATGCGTGCACAAATCATGCTTAATAACTCTGCAGCTGTGTATCCGACTGGTACAACACTTGGCAGCTGCCAAGGCCTATGGTTCTTGATCGTGTATTCCAAATTTCAGCCAAATCTGTCAAATGGTTGCAAAGTTATTAAGGTGCAAAGTTTTGGGGTTTAACATAGAAATGGCTCCTCAACCCTAACTATGGTAGCACTACGTGCTACCATAATATATATATATATATATATATATATATATATATATGTGTGTGTTTGTGTATATCTACAGTATATATAAATTTCTTGTAGATTGCTCCTAACTCATGTAAAATGTATTTCTTTTCTTTTTGGTGTTATTATTTATCCTCCTGTGGCCACTCTAACTGCCCCCTCTCCTGTAGACTCGCATCTTGCTTATTGGAAGATCTGGCCACCGTCCATCTCGACCAGGACCGCTGGCACCCAGTAACCTTTGACTTATCCCCCACCGTGGTGTCAGGAGCCTAACTCCCACCCCAATGGATCAGTTGGTGCAGCGTAGCGAATACTCATGGATGGCCATCAAGTTGCAGTAGGTGCTATGTTTTCCCTTGCTTTGTTCCCCTGAGTTGGAGGATGTGCAATGACACCAGTGGATGTGAGCGAGCACATGTCCGCACACGTCCCCATCCACGCGTCTTCCCCCAACTCTGCCCCAATGTACGGTGTGCATCCCAGCCCTTCAGCCTCTACCAGGGAGCAGTCAGATGCTGATCATTGTGGTCTCCTCTCCCTGGAGAGAAAGAGCCATCCATCAGACGCTTAATCCCACTCAACCCCCACCAGTCCCCTGCCACCTGTGCTTGCTCCCGAACCCGTGTCACCGGCATGGCACGAGGTGTGGCATCCAGCACCTCAGCCCTCACCATTACTGGGCCCTTTATTTATTTTCTTGATGAATTTTGTTGACCAGATAGGACCACTGAAACTAGAAGTCCCTTTTTCAGGGGTGACCAGGGTTGGGTATAGATGGTAACCAATCCAAATTGAACCTGATTAAGCTGTTGGTGGTAGTTTATTGAATGAGGGAAACTGGCCAGGACACCAGGGAAATGCCTTTATTCTTTTCAAGAAGTGCCATAGGATCTTTTAATGCCCACCTGAACAACAACCATACCATGCAAAAGGGACTTTGGCTAAACATCTCATTTGAAAGACGACAACGCAGGCGTGCAGCAAACCCCTCATGCTGCACTACAATGCAAGTATTTGGATTTAACCCAAGTGCCTGGTGTGGGAATAAAATCTACAGCCTTCTCTGATCCTCTAGTCTCAGAGGTGAGTGTGGAACCTGCTGAGCTACTGACATGGAAAATAGCATTACGCTGCCTTGTTGGATTTGACCAGAATTTGTTATTTGCACACTGTACCAGTCTTTGTTGGTTACTTCTGACAGTTCTTCCTTGTTCCTTTTTTTGTTTTGTTCTTTATTATCTTTTGATGTAGTTATACTAGAACTAGCTCTCTCATTTTCCATATTTTCAGTTGTTTTAAGAGTGGTTCTTTTATTTACTAACTCTTGCCCATCTGTGTTATTTGTTGCTGTTACTTTTGTGCCTGCCTCATTATTTGCTGCATTTAATTTCTTAGCCTTTTATTTTTGTTTTATTTTCCAGGGCTTCGTGTCTCAATGTAACCATGTTAAGGTCAGCTGAGAGCTCCACATTTTGTCTGCATTTCTCACAGGTGAAGGAGGTACTCATAATGGGCTCTATGCATGATTGATAGTGGGTACACCAGCAAATGCGCCTATCCCTGCAAGCTCCCCTGTGCACCCACACACAGTTGCATGCTGGAGGAATTCACGAGGGGTCACAGGTCCAGCTGAGCTGTCCATCGGCTGCTCAGGCCAGAACTTGCAGTGGATCCCTTGCACAGCAGGCTCATGTTGGCAGCATGCCCCACGGACGGCAGATGGATGGTGGCTGTGGCAGGTGAGGGATGGCAATGCTGCCTGCACCCGTCAGCACCGATGATTGTGGTGGGTATGCCTACTGGCAGTGGGGGAGCCCAGTCAACACCACCACTAGATGGGATGCCGTGAGGTGCAGGGGGGGAACAAGGTCTGTACTGGTGCCAGTTCCTATGCCCCTGTGTGGAATACATATGCTGGGGTGAGTGGGTGGCATCCGGTGACAAGGTCCTGTGTCCCTGGAAGATGGGTGGGCTGTCAGCCCTGTCCAGTGGGGTGTGCTCAGGGCATGTGGGGTTTGGTAGAGTCCTCCCAATGCCAACCTATGCACCCCCAGCCAGTATTAATGGGGTAGTGAATGCTGGCTTCCCTCCAGAATGCCCCTTGCATGGAACTGTTCACAGATGTGGGGATCAGGTGCAATGGGTCTGCATGCCCCCTTCCTGAATGCTGCGCAGAGGGTGCAGTGGGTGCAGAGTGGCTATGCACCCCAGATACACATGCGTGGCCGCTCTGCACCTTTCGTACATAGTGCGCATTGACAGTATTTGTCACCAAGTACATTTTGCGTGAGTGACACATTATCCTATTACTTCCATCCTTATTTACTATCATATTGGCCATTTTCTTTAGTATAAGAGTTGGACATACTACTACACTTTTATTTATTAGTTTGTACAGTGTAGTTCCTGTTTTTAGAACAGTCTGTCCTTAGCTTGAGTTCCACCCTTGGGTAGGTATTTCCCTTTTTCTAGGTGTTAGAAGATTCTAGCAATGGATGATGCTGACCTCCATCATCTGTTCCACTAGACATGCAACACACACACACACTGTGCATGTCTTTGCATTTTGCGTGGAGACTGTGCATGCCCGCACTCATCCTCATCCCTCACACTGGGGCTAACTATGAATGGGCAAGAATGTGGAAGTAAGGTCACATGACCACTACTCCACTCACCCAACAGAGTGTCCCCTTTTAAAAGTATATGGCACCAAAGTGCCTAAAATCAACTCCACTAGTTGGGCTTAAATGCCCTAGTTATAGCACCAGAGGTAAAAAAAATGATGGAATCACTTCTAAAAGAAAGAATTGTTGAGTATCTACAGGCCAGTGGAGCACAGGACCCAAGGCAGCATAGATTCATAGTGAGAAGGTCATGTCAGATGAATCTAATAAAGTTTTTTGACTGGGTGACCAAAGTAATAGACCAGGGTGGGGCTGTGGACATGGTCTACCTAGACTTTAGCAAGACATTTGAAGCAGTCTCACAAAAAAGATTAATAAATAAGTTAGCCAGCCTGGGAGTGGGTCCTAGGGTGGTGGTTTGGGTAAAAAAATTGCTGGACAACAGGATGCAGAGGGTAATAGTAAATGGAGTCAACTCTGAAGAAAGGGGGGTTACTAGAGGGTTACTGCAAGGTTCAGTACTGGGGCCAGTCTTCTTCAATGTCTTTATAAGTGACAATGCAGAGGGACTGGAAGGAAAAGTATGCCTTTTTAAGGATGACACAAAAATCTGCAACAGGGTTGATAAACAAGGGATGGTGGAATGGATAAGAAGGGACTTGGCAAAGGTTGGAGGACTGATCAAAAGCATGGCAGATTAGATTCAATGCAAATAATTGCAAAGTAATGCACCTAGGAAGCAAAAACCCAGGGAGAAGAGTACACAATGAGTGGGAGATACTAACAACAACAAAAATGGAAAGGGACCTGGGGTAGTCAAATCAGATGACCTAAAGGTAGGTAAGCAATGTGAAAAGGCACAAGAAGATCTGGGGGATACTGGGATGCACAGGGAGATGCCTCACCAGTAGAAAATAAGAAGTTGTTATCCCTCTGTACAGACAGTTGGTGAGATCCCATCTGGAGTACTGGAGACCCGATCTCCACAAGGACATAGACAGGGTGGAGGCAGTCTAGAGGAGGGTAACTAAATAGGTGCAGGCTCAGCCCTAAAGATCAAATGAAGAGAGACTAAAGGAGCTTAATATGTATACCCTCGAGGAAAGGGGGGGGCACATGATAGAAACTTTCAAGTACCTCAGGGGAATCAACAAAGTCCAAGAGGGTAGCATCTTTCAGAAAGAGATGTGCAAGAATATGGGGCACAGTTTGAAGGTAGAGGAAGGATGGTTCAGGGGCAACATGAGGAAATATTTTTTCATGGAGTGGATGGTGGACTCATGGAACAAGCTTCCTGAGGAGGTTGTAGGGTCTAAAACAGTGGATGAATTCAAGAATGCATGTGACAGATAAAAGGCAATTCTGGTGGGGTGTAGGAAAAAGTAGGCTGTTGTTTAACAAGGATCTGCAGCTTGTCCAATAGGTAGGGAAATGGGCAGACCAGGTGGGCCAAGCAGTCCTTATCTGCCATCAAAGTCTATGTTTCTATGTTTCTGGAGAGCATCAGAGTGACAGGGCCGAGGAAGTCAATAAATGGGAGCTGATCTGTTTGGGGGGAAGGGATGTCTGCTGGTGTAAGGACTGTAACATACTCAATTATGTAGAGGACTTGGATCATGTCCCCTCTCATCCTTGTTTTCTCCATCATAAACCTGTAAAGGGCTGCTAGTCTTTCATCATACCTTTTGCCTTACTTACCCTGATCATTTTGGGGTTCTGTGTTGCATCCGTTTAACTGTCTAAGATCCTTTTTGTACTGAGAAGCCAAGAAGTGCAAACAGTGCTCCATAGGGCTGATTCAAGGCCCTGCAAAAGGCCAGTTTAATCCCCCCATGCTGCTGTTCACTGCCCTCTTATTACATGTCAGCATTCTGTCAGTTATCTTGACAAAAGTTGGACACAACTTGTTGCTCTTCAGCTGCATGTCAATTACAACCCAGATCCTCTTCTTCCTCCTCATTTGTAACAAGAAGAACCCAACATGATGTGTAGATCTTACCTCTGTTTCATACCCAGGTGTGCATCTTGTATTCGGCTACACTGACTCTGAGACTTCAGGAGTCTGGCCAATCACTTTGATTGTTCAGGTACATCCTCAAGGGAGTCCACCACCCAGTCCAGCTCATTCTCATCAGGATATGTTAGCAACCTGCTTGAGAACCTAGTTTTCAGATAATTGTTGAACAGGTTGAATACTGTAGGCCTAATACCTTTCCATCAGAGACAGCGCTGAGTGCCCCAAGTTCCCAGCCACCATAACCTTTCAGTTCCTTTATTATATTATGCATTCATTCTGAAAATCAGTGATACTAACCTGCCATGGCAGAAAAAGATTCCTGTCTGCACATGTTCTGTTACTGAATGGTCCTTCTCCAGGTCTGCATGATTGCAGGTCATGTAACGCATGTGCCAGGGAGTACACTGCATTTAACATAGTGTAGGTATATCAGAAATCATCCACCGGATATATGGTCTGCTCAAGTGTGTCCAGTTTCTCTTCTCCAGTACAAAACTGCAGATCAGAAGTTTTGTCTTCTTTTTGTGCATTGTTAATGATTTCATTATCCGTCCACTTACAGTTGAATACAGTCTCCCAGAATGGCTTCATAAAGATATCATGTGGATATTTGGAAGGGTGAATACTGTAAAGGAAGTCTTTAAACCCTGGAATATTTCCACTGGGCTCTGTAAACCCTATTGTGCCATTAAATGTTTCCCAGAGTTCCTTCTTTAAAAAAATAGAATCTGTTATCCAACTTGAAGATGCTATCCAGACTTTTCCTGTTACATTCTGTGCAGCTATCTCCTCCATGATTAAAGCTATCTGTGGTGCGTAGGCATAAATCACGACAACAATTGCAGATGAAGTCATAATTATTTCCACAAAAGAAAGAATCCTCTTCCTTTTGAGATCTGTTGGAAGGATTTCGAAAATGCCACACAGACACCAGCTCCAAGTAATGTTTTCTTCAGCTGCTGACTTCCTTGTACACTGTAGTCATTATCTGCATAGATAATCCCTACCAAGTTCCAACCAAAGTGCTTAATGAATTCTGTAAGGCCTAAAGGTTGAGAGTAGTCACTACCCACGGTGCGAAGAAACAATGGAAAATTATGTTTATCACTCAGTAGTGGAAGTCCAGCACCATGGCTGATCTACAAATCAATGATACAGATTAAATTACTAACAAAAATAACATTAGGTAATCAAGGCTTCAAGACATTCACAAGCACCACTCTGTGGTATATTTCTTACATGCAGAACTTTGTGCTGTACACAAACATGGAAACATGGAATTTGATGACAAATAAGGACCTCTTGACTCACCCAGTCTGCCCATTTTTCCCTACCTATGGTATCACCTCAGACTGTAATCTAGCTCTCTCTCTTTCTTTCTCCCTCCCCCACTTTCCTTTCTACTAAGATTCCTTTAAGCCAATCCCATTCATTGTTGAACCCCACCACTGTTTTTGCCCTACCCATCTCAGCTAGAAGGCTGTTCCAGTAAACCGTCATTTTCTGTGAAGAAATACTTCCTCACATCTCTCCTGAATTTACCCCCCTACAGCTTCATAGTATACCCCTTGTTCTTGAGCACCTTTATTTCCAAAAATTACTGCCCTCCTGTTCCTTATTTACTCCTGTGAGGTATTTAAGGGTCCCTATCATATCTCCCCACATCAAGCATGTGTACATATTGAGGTTCTTCAGTCTCTCCTCATATGGCTTTTGATGCAGACTCTGCACAATTTTAGTTACCCTCCTTTGGACCACCTTGACTCTATGTCTTTCTGGAGTTGTGGTCTCCAGAACTGGACATAGTACTCTGCATGGGCTCATACTAGTAATTTATTGCGAGACAATACCACCTCCCTCTTTCTGCTGATGATACCCCTCCTATGCATTCCAGTATCCCGCTTGCCCTGTCAATTACCTTATTGTACTGCCTGTCCACCTTTAGGTAATCCAATTTGATTATCCACAAGTCTCTTTCCTGCTTGGTGGTCGTCAACACCACTCTACTCATTTTTGTATTCCTGCCCTGGGTTTCTTTATTTTTTTAAGCTAAATGTTTTATTAAATTTAACATAGAGTAAATATCTAAAAAACAGGTTTATGAGACCACTATGGTTCTCAATTATGGTCAGGAAAGTGGTTAGGGCAAAAAGAATCCCTTCTATAAATTCAAGGAAAAGCAGGGGGAGACAGAAAGGAAGGATTATTTACAAAAGAATAGGGAAGAAAAGAGGGTCATTAGGGAGGTGAAAGCAGACACAGAGCTGTGTATTATGGATGGGGTCAAGAACTTTTTTAGATACTGTATATCTGTGAAGAAAAGGGGGCATCACATGGTTAGTTGAAGGTGGTAGGGTTATAGAGGAGGATGATCAGAAGGCTGCAGTCCTGAATGACTGCTTTTTTTCCATATTCACTAAGGAGGACTATGGATCCATGCCAAAAAACAGCATCAAAGCTGTCACTGAGGGAGTCCCTGAAATAAGGCAGCCAATACTTACTAGCAAAAGTGATCTGAAAGGGCTGGCAGCCCTCAAGATGGATAAGACCCAAGGACCAGATGGGTTGCATCCAAGGATACTAGGGAATTAGTATCAGAACTGACTGAACCACTGACTGGACTGTTTAACAGTGCACTTAGGCATGGAGAAGATCCAAGGGATTGAAGACTAGCAGACATTGCACTGCTTCATGGGGGGTAGAGAGCAACCAGGAAACTACAGATCTGTCATTCTGACCTTCATTGTTGGAAAGCTGATGGAATCACAAACCAAAAAGGACCTTGTGAACTACCTCAAGAGCAATGGGCTCCAAGATAGTAAACAATATGGTTTTGTGGCAGGAAAGTCTTGTCAGTTGAACCTGTTTTTTTTCTTTGACTGGGTGACCAAGGAAGTAGACAAGAGCCAAACTGTGGATCTGCTGTACTTTGAGCTCAGCAAGGTTTTTGATTTGGTACCACACAAAAAGTTGCTCAAAAAGATGGAAGTCTTGGGTGTGGGTAAAATTGTAGTGAACTGGGTGGATAGTTGGCTAAAAGGGAGGCAACAGAGGGTGGTGGTCAATGGGGTTAAATCAGAGGTAAAGGAGGTTATGAGTGGAGTTCCCCCAAGGATCTGTCCTGGATCCAGTCCTTTTCAACATGTTCATTAGTGACATTGGTGAGGGATTCTAGGGCAGGCTGTGTCTCTTCTCAGAGGACAACAAAACTACATGGGAGGGTGGATAGTGATGAGTGAATAAGGAATATACAGAGGGATTTACAAGAACTAGAAGGGTGGTCAAAGGTCTGGCAGTTAAAATTCAAGGCCAAAAAGGGTAAGCTAAAGGAGCTTAATATGTATACTCTTGGGGGCGTGACCTGGCTGTGCTGAAGATGGCTGCTTAATTCTGCTTCTCCCTGGGACTACCATCTGTCATCATCCATCCTCCTGATCCCAGATTGTCAGCGTTTACCAGCAAGTGGAATATCATTTATTAACAACGTAGCTCAACTCTGGTAAATTATTTTCTCTGTATCATAACTCTATAGCTATCATTTTTCTGTATTTATACTGCTCCTCTGTGAAGGCCTACAGCAATGGCTGAGCAACTCCTGCAAAACAGCTCCCTCAGCAGAGTGGAAACTATGTTTCAACAGCTCATCTGTGAAATTAACAACTTAAAAATAACATCTCAACAAAACATCACTAACATGCAAGTGTCAGACCAAAAAATCAATGATGCAGGAGTTAAAGTTGCTCAAAATGAAAGTTCTATTAACATCCTGCAAGCCACCATCAGAGAGCTAGACAGAGTTATCAGAAGCCTACAAGATAAAATCAATGACGCTGAAAACAGAAACAGAAGCAATAACCTGAGCTTTTTGAGTTTTCCTTAAGGTGCAGAACTCAGAGACACTAGTGCATTTCTATTACATGTGCTACCAGCCCTGCTCAAACTCTCACCTGGTCAAGACCTTGCTATTGAGAGATCACACCGTACTTTAAGCTGGATGCCTGGTCCAGATCAGAAACCTAGGCCTACCATTGCAAGATTCTTAAACTATGCCCACACTGAACTGATTATCAATAGAGCAAAACAAGTGGGAACGCTTACTTGGCAAGATCATAGAATTTCTATTTTTAGAGACTTCTCTAAGGAACTCTCTAATAAACGCAGAGGTCTCAATCCTATTAAAACTACCCTACACCGAGGGATCAAATTTGCTCTGCGCTTTCCTGCCATAATGCTCCTGTTTCTGGGTGACTCAACCAAAGATTTCAACACTCCCGAAGCCTTGGCTGCATTTCTTGGTGAGCCTCAGCCTCCAACTGCCTCATTTCAAAATACTGATGTGACCCCTTCTCCCACTGTCTCTGCAACTTCCCAATCAGACCGACACACCCACATCATGGTTTCAAATCATGAATGCACTGAGAAACCTGTATCTCTCCAGGCTGATACAGCACTTTCTGTCCGAATCTCAGCCCGCTTGCTAGACAAAAAGAACTTGAATCCACCTTCTTCTAAACATGCCTGTTGTGCAGATGCTAATCCTTCTATGCCTACCTCTCAGCACAAGCAACATGTTGGCTTCACTGCACCCCTAACCCTCTCCAATAAGTTTTCATTACTACAAGAGGACTTAAACTCATCTCAGGAAGACCTCCAATAATCAGCTGTGGATCTTGTCAGCAATGATCTTGGAGATGCTTTACAGGGCAGCAGGTCTTCCGATTCCTCTTGGGCTGAATTGGTGACTTGTTCCTCTTTCAGGTCGGCAGAGCCTCTTAAGAAATTGAACCTATAAATGATGCCTGGGCATGTGTTTATATTAGTACCTGTCGAGGTTAGTGCCTAATAAACCTCAGCTCTCTGATCACTATCAGAATTTGTCTGCCCTGCAACCATGCATCACATTCCTTGTGTGTGCATGCTATCGCACCCAGCTGGTTTGGAAAGCGATAAGCTGTACATCACGGTTACAGGCTTCTGGTTTAATAGCATATCATATTATTTAGGCATCTCTTTGTGACAGCCTTGGAGTTGTCTATCTCAATGTAATGTTTGCTGCATTATACATCCAGGTATTTCTGCATATATTACTCATAATGTCAGTGTTTGAGTATCACTAATGTTGGGCTATGTTCTTCTTTTAAAGGGACAGTTTTTATAGAATATTAGACTAATTCATATGTGCTCAATGATATTCTATTTTCATTTAGAGGTGTCAACCATCTTTTTTATCAGTAAGTCCTTCTCACATAACCATTAAGGGAGGTTGCCTGCTTAACTAATTTGTGATCCAACATCACCCCACACATGTTACCATATATAAATATTATACATTTACAGTATCTTGGGGTTATATTAATAAGATCCTCAACTAGTTATTCCCTTCATCCAGCACTACATCCCAGACTAACTTCTAACACTTTAATATTTTTCTCTAGTCTCCTTCCCACTCCAACCTACCTTTATCTAACTTTTAAATTCCTTTTTCTTTAACCATGGTATACCAACTTCTTGTACTGTTTTATTTATCTATCACTTAGTCTTCAGTTCTACCCTACAATTAGGCTTGCAGGCTATTTTCGAGGTGTCTCATCTTTATTATTTTACTCAATGTGCTGCAATCAATAATAGATAGCAGAGTCTGACTGGAAGCCCTTATGAAATGGCTTTTTAAGTCTGTGTTGTAATCTTATAGCTGAGCTCGCTTGACCCTCTCCGGGTCTTGAAATCTCACTACATTAAAGCAACTCCTTCCCTAGGGGTGATTTTTGGGTCTGTGCTACTATTAAATATGCACCAGGGTCAAATCCCATATGCTGGACACAAGTGCATATCACTGCCATAGCTCTTAAGGTACCCCCTTTTTTTTCTGCATCACACCCTCCCAAAGGTGAGCCGGCCATGTACCTCCCTGTAGTATCTGGACACCTAGGGACCAATGCTACCTCATGTATGTTACTATCCCAAGTAGTATCAAGGCAAACCTGTGTCATGATGATAAACATGCCTGTAACCACTGTCTGTAACCACCTTATGCTTGCAAACCTAGTACATATCAATAATATATGCAGTACCTCGAAGCCTGAACAAACACAACTTTTAATAATGTCATATTGCCAGAATGACTACGTATTCCTGTTCAGTGCAAGACTTTCACCAGATACCCCCCCTATTCAATTTGGATCTTGTAATGCCTCGATACCCCATAAATCCTTATACTATTTGGACCCTACTTGCTCCATTTTACCTGAACACTTCTTCTACATAAGCACTTCTGTGTCTAAGCATTATGATTATGTGAGATAGTACATAGTAGATAACAAAATACAGCTGTTCTTATAATTTTAGGACTTAGCCAACCATGATGGCATACTATTTGTGTTACCATAACAGTGTTTCAGCTCAGTTCTTTTTTCAAGTCTAACTTAGGTTCAAGATGTATTACTATGTCTGGGATTGCATATAGTTTCTGTAATCCCCTTTTCATATATGGTAAGATGTTCCTGGTTCCCCCAGGGAATTATTATGTTCACTTCAATTCTAGTCAGAGTTATAACTTGATAGAAATAATTGTTTACGGTTTTCTAGCTTGCGTTTAAGATTTTTTTCTCCTAAGATTTATTTACTATTTACATGCTCTGTAGTATAGTGAGAGAGTATTGGCGGTTCCACTGACTCATATCTTGCTATATTACCTAAAGACTTCATAGTGTGTTAGTATAACATGCATAGGTTTTGTTTAGTAACTATATCTATATGTCTTCTATTCATTTGACTGTGCTAGCCCTCTCCCTTCTGAGTCTGTAACATCCTCTAGCCCTTTCAATATGAGTCCCTTACTTCCAATTTGTGTTTTCATACTCATCTCCCCATTAACATGAGTGATCTATTTCTACATTCATGGAATGTTAAGGGACTCAACTCACCTTGTAAATGAAAGCAAATACTTTCTTACCTCAAAAAGCATAAAACTCATATTGCTTTCTTTCAAGAAAACAAAACTTTTAATAGAGGATGTCGACAGACTCAGAAGGGATTGGGTCGGTCAAGTATATGCATCCTCCTCTACTTCTAAAAAATGGAGGGTTGCTATTCTGTTACATAAATCCCTTAACTGGATCCTTATCAAATCCATCTCTGATTCAGATGGTTATAGTCCACTTAAATACCCCTGCAGGACCCCCTTATGTTAGTCAACGTTTATGCCACTAACTCTGATTCACATGAATTCTTTCATAATATGGCCAACAAATTATGAACAGTAACTAACAATTCTCCTATACTTGTAGGTGGGAATTTCACTTTAGCTTTGGAAGCACATTTAGACAGAAATAACTGTTCGTGTGATTCCCATCCCAGAAGTATTTCTGCACTCTCAATGCTAATGAAAGACTTCGGTCTCACTGATAGTTGTAGACTACACCATCCTAGACAGCGCGACTATGCTTTTTACTCACCATTTCATAAATCTTATAGCAGAATTGACTACTGGTTTTCTTCCCCATTCATCACTGACAAAATTATCGACACATCTATCCTCCCAATTACTGTGTCAGACCATTCTCCTATAAAATTACATCTTATTAGGGGCCCACCCCCATCTAAATCCCCCTCCTGTCGTCTAGACCTACTCTTATTGAAAGACCCCGATTTCTTACCTTGGATTAGATCCCAAATCCATGAATTTCTTTCCTTTAACAATACTCCTGATGTATCTCAAAGTACCATCTGGGAAGCACTAAAAGCAACAGTTAGAGGGAAAATTATAAGCTATGCAGCACATAAGAAAAAACTAAGGGAACAGCAACTGACCAATTTATCTCTTAAAGAAAAAGAAACCCAATATTATAAAACAAAAAAATCCAGATAATAACTCACAACTTCACCTTGAAATTCTTCAGCTTAGATTTAAAATCAATCAATTAATATCCAGGAAAGCTGAACTAGCCCTCCTTAGGCTTAAACACCGTTACTGGGAACAAGAGGATAAATGCGGGAAGCTGCTTGCTCATCAACTCAAGAATCAACAGATGAAGATACATGTTGCTGGTTTGAAAGATCCTTCAGGCAAAACCCATACAGACAATCCCTCAATTAACCATATTATGCAATCTTTCTACCAACAATTATACCCTCACCCCACTTCCCCACAACCTGAATATATACAACAATTTCTGCATGATTTACAGTTACCACACCTCTCCCAACAAGATATGGCTTTGCTAGATGAACCCCTTTCCCTAAAAGAGATACAAGCAGTGCTAAATTCCCTTAAATCTGGTAAAGCTCCTCGGAGTGATGTTTTTTCCATAGACTTTTATAAACCCCTAGCTGACATCTTATGACCCTTACTGTTTAAGGTCTTCAAAGAGGCATACCTCTCAACCTTCTACCTCATGAATCAGGGACAATGCTTAAAAAAATCAGGGACAAAGGACCCAAAATCAGGGACACATCTTCAAAGTTAGTCATATCCACTCAGGAAGGTGGTAGAATAAGGGTCTTGGTGTAAAATGCCTTTTCTAATGAGGAACAGGTCTGTAACATTAATGTGTGACATTATTTTGTGCTTATAAGCCCTGCTGTTTGGCCATGGAAACACAATTTTTAAGAGGGACAGGGTAAAATTTTGAGTCAAAATCAGGGACGTCCCTGAAAATCAGGGACAGTTGAGAGGTATGCAAAGAAGCATCTTCACAAGGTAATACTCCCTATTCTATGACAGAAGCCATTATAACCATCCTACCAAAAAAAGATAAAGAGCCATCTCTCCCATCCAGTTACAGACCAATATCCTTACTTAATACAGATGGGGAAAATGTTGCCAAAATATTTAATACTTGTTTAGAATCAATAATTTCCTAACTTGTCCACACCACCCAAGCTGGATTTATCAAAAACAGAACTGGTTCTGATAATCTCTGCTCATTATTTAATTTAATCTACAAAGCTAAATCTCTGAAATCACCTGCCGCAGCTATAGTCATCGACTTTGAAAAGGCATTCAATTCTCTCTGCTGGATTTATTTGTATCATATTCTATCCCACTTTGGTGTCACTAATAAATTTTGTACATGGATTAAATTACTATACACCATCCCCTCTGCCCGGGTTCTTACTAACTCTCCTCTGTCCTCATCCTTTCATCTGACAAGAGGTACCAGGCAAGGGTGCCCCTTATCACCCACTCTTTTTATTCTAGCTATGGAACCCCTATCAGCTGCTCTTTGTCAATCCTCCATGATCCAAGGTATTCCTATCAGTAATTCCCACAATACTTCACTATCCTACACTGATGACCTCCTCATTCTACTCAAAAATCTTGAAATGTTGAGACCACCCTTAATTAAGTTACTTAGAAACTTTACTTCACTTTCTGGGCTTGCTTTGAATCTAAACAAATCAGAAACAATGCCATTGAACAATTTTTGTAACCCTTCAATGAATATAATATTAGGTTTTTGTTGGGCCCCTCAAGGTATCTCTTACCTTGGAATACAAATCACCGCTAAATTAGACAAGACATGGGATGCCAATCTTTCCCTACTATTAGCAAATATTAAAAACACTCTCAACAGATGGAAACTTTTTAACCTCTCTTTTAATGGGAAAATCTCCACTATCAAGATATCAATAGCTCCCAAAATACTGTATCTATTTTCTAATATCTCTTTAACCCTTCCTACTTTTTTTTTGTCAGAATTGATTGTATAATTGGCAATTTTTTATGGGAAGGCAAAATTCCCAGATTTAGTCATAACAAACTGCATTCCCACTGGTCCAAAGGGGGCTTCAGGCTCCCCTGGTGCCAAGCATATTTTTGGGCCTTCCATACTGCCCAAACTGTCAAATGGTTTAATAAATCCAGCAATAAATCACCATTGTAGGTCAATATGGAAACATCTCTATGTCTGGGCAATGTCACCACTTCCTTCATTTATAACCCTCTCTCCCCCAATTTAAAATATCATCCTACTATAGCATCATCCACATACTACTGGAAAATAATTCATAAATGCCTTAAATCCAACCCAACCCCTCTCATATATGCCTCCATCTGGGAGAACCATAACATCACTCATGATAATCACCCAATTTATTGTTGTAAATGGAAAAACAAGGGCATTAGGATATACTTATACCTCAGACTGTCAAATTAAAATCCTTTTTTGACCTGCACAAACAATGGCATCTTTCCTTGAATGATTTCTGGAAATATTAACAGTTACGTATGGCATGGAACCTTTATCTTCCTACAATTCCTCATCAATCTATATATTATACTTTTATTTCTAAATGGATTAAAACAAACTCTAAATTAAATAGCATCATTTACAAACATATCAGAAATAAAATTCCAGATCAATCTATCATTGCAAAAAATAAATGGAGTACCCTTTTAAGTTATAGCCAATTCACAACGGCATACCTGCTGGCTATCCTGCTGTAAATCTTTCAAGGACAATTGCAGTTCATTCATA
The DNA here is from genome assembly GCA_016271365.2 of Neoceratodus forsteri. Classification (NCBI taxonomy): domain Eukaryota; kingdom Metazoa; phylum Chordata; order Ceratodontiformes; family Ceratodontidae; genus Neoceratodus; species Neoceratodus forsteri. Next base: position 82,085,317 of record CM057455.1, read on the forward strand.
CAAACCAAAATTCTACATCGATGGTACAGAACTCCTGAGATTTTGCAATAAATGGGCTTAATGAACAACAATAAATGTTGGTGCTGTAACTCCCCAATAGCAATTTGCTACATGTTTTATGGCATTGTCCTCCCATACACAATCTTTGGCATCATATTCATTTCTTTGCAATGAAAGTGATTGGTCAATACTTTGCATTAGATCCAAAACATTGCATACTTGTATAATTAATACTCATTCATACAAAATATCCCAATCTCAGAATAGGTGGTTATCCCTACTATTCCTTCTAGTTAAACGCCTTATACTAATACATTGGAGATCCAATATAATTCCCATCCTCCCAGATAGTCTCAAACAACTATCTCAATACGACATCCTTGATCGTATGTCACACTTAGCCTCTGACTGACTTAATTTATAAAATAAATGCTGGCAGGACTATTTTAAATATTTAAACATGTCTACACATATAGTCACTTAATTCATGGGCTGTTATATGTTTACATTGGAATCTTACTTCTAGCTCTTTCATTTCTTTTTCATCTCCTCTCTTTCTATCTTTTTATCTCCTTTTCTTCTTCCCTTTCGCTCTTCATTTTTGTTTACTTTCTTAGATATTTTTTATCTTTTCTATGTTCTTCCTTTATACAATCGTACACATACTTATATTAAATTAGAGCATAATAGAAGTACAATCACGACTGCTCATATTTCTTGTTTGTATCTACTCCGTTTACCCCTTGAACCATAAATTGCCATATTTTCTCTCTATCATACAGATTGTACTACTGCATATTGTTTTCTCAACATTTGTTTTCCCCTTTAATATCATTGTGTAATACTTCAGACAACATGCTTTTTTTCCTTCTCTCATTAAGAATTTATTGGAGAATGTAGTGTATTTGTATGTATAATCACAATAATTACAATAAAAAGATTAACTGAAAAATATGTATACTCTTGAGGAAAGCAGGGAGAGGGAGGACATGATATAAACATTTAAGTTCCTCAAGGGAATCAACAAAGTCCAAGAGGGTAGCATCTTTAAGAAAAAAAGATGCACAAGAACAAGGAGGTACAATCTGAAGACAGAGGGGAGACAGCTCAGGGGCAATGTGAGGAAGTATTTGTTTCACAAAGAGGGTGGTGGACTCATAGAATGGCCCTTCTGAGGAGGTAATGGAGTCAAAAACTGTAGGGGAATTAAAGAATGCACAGAACAGACATAAGGCAATTCTGGTGGAGGGTAGGAGGAAGTAGGCTGTTGGTTAACTAGGATCTGTACCTTGTCCAATAGGTAAGGAAATGGGCAGACTAGGTGCATCAAGTTGTCCTTATCTGCTGTCAAAGTCTACATTTCTATGTTTCTAATGAAACTAGGGAAAAGGAACCTCAAGACGGAGTACTAGATGCGTGGGGTGAGCTTAGCACTACAGAAGAGGAATGTGATCTAGGAGTTATTATCAGTAACTCCCTTTAAACAAACAAGCCAGTACAACAAGGCCTATAGCAAGGCTAACAGGATGTTGGGATGTATCAGGAGGGGTAGTGATAGCAAAAGAAAAGAGATAATAGTTCCCTAATACAGATCCCTGCAGAGGTCTCACCTGGTGTACTGCATCTAGTTCTTGAGCCCTCATCTCAGAAAGGACAGGGGTAGGTTGGAAACAGTGCAGCAGAGAGTAACAAAAATGATTTAAGGCCAGCAGGGCAGATCCTATGAGGAGTGTCTCAAGGTACTAAATATGTATTCACCGAAAACCATAAGAGACAGGGGAGATATAACAGAGGCCTTCACGTTCCTTAAAGGAATTAATGAGGTAAACTGTGGAATATTTACCCTAAATACCAACTCAAGGTCATGTGGTCACAAATGGAAATTAACAGGAGGGAGGTTCAGGAGAGACATAAGGAAGTACTTCTTTATGGAAAGGGTACTGGAAACTTGGAACAGTCTATTGGCTGAGGTGGTGGGTGCAAACACATTCAGGGATTTCAAGCAGGCATGGGATACATACGAGTCACAAAATGAGGCTGGAGGGAGGAAGACTCAGGGGCAATGTGAGGAAGTATTTTTTTACAGAAAAAGTGGAGGGTGCATGGAACAGCCTCCCAGACTAGGTTGTGAGGCAAAAACAGTTCTTGAATTCAAGAATGCATGAGACAGACAGAAGGCAAAACTAGTGGTAGGAAGGAGGAGGTAGGCCACAGATTACATAGCATCTGGAGATTATACAGTAGGCAGGGAACTGGGCAGACTAGGTGGGCCAGGCAGTCCTTGTCTGCCATCAAGTTTTATGTTTCTGTGTTTCTAAGGATAGAATGAAGGGAATAGTTGTTGCCTCAGCTGGGGTGACCAAACCAGGGAGAACAATGGGGAAAGGACAGAGAGGGTTAGTACCTTGGAAGAACAATAGGTTCCAGTGAAGATTCTAGGGATTATATGGAATATGGGTAGATTGGATGGCTCTCTGGTCTTCTTCATCATGGTCTAGGTTTTTATGTATCAGTACAGATTTTATTATATGATAAACAACAACTCATTACACTGCTACAAGGCTCAATATAAGGGACTTTAACAGTTGTTCAGTCATTACATATAGGGTAATATAACCTACTTAAAGCACATACTAGTAGACACTACACCATGAAGTACTGTCCTAATCATAGGAGGGACTGGAGAGGTGGTTTGGGAGCAAAACAAACAAGGGGGCCTAGCACTGCAGGGAAGGCTCAAGTCAGGAGGGAGGAATAAAGGCACAGCAATGCACAGGGGGCAGGTAAAATGTTTGCGGTGCTGGCACATTGATGAAGGAGAAGGAAGGTGTGGGATACCCAGGAGGGGGCAAGAGAGGGATAAGGAGGGGAATGCACAAGGGACTGTTTCCAGTCTAAGAGGGGTGGCAGGGGTGAAGGGGGTGAGGGGAACATGTGTAGGGACAGTCAAAGGGAGCAGGGACCCAGGGGAGTGAAAGCATGGCAGATAGAGAAGACGTCAGGGGCATAGCAGCTGTGGCAGTTGAGAATACTGATGGGGGAAGGCAACAGGGACAGATGAGAGGGGAACTGTGTGCAGGAGAAGGAATCAGCAGAAGAGGAACAGTGACAGGGACAGACAAGGAGAATTACGTGCAGGAGGAGGGGTCAAGCAGGTGAGGAATGGTGGCAGGGACAGGCAATGGGAATTATGTGCTGGAGGAGGAGTCAGGCAGGAGTCAAACAGTGACAGAGACAGATAGGGAATTCTGTGTTGGAGAAGGAGGAGTCCGACAGGAGAGGAAGGGAGGAGGGAAAGCAGGCAGATGGAACTATGGGGATAATACTATTACTGGGGTATTCAATGCTAAAGGGAGTAAAGTGGGGTAGCAAGGGGGAAAGGCATAGTCGTATATGGGTGAAGGCCATGCTAGGGATGACAGCTGAAAGAGTGGGCCAATCGGTCCTGAAATATGTTAGAAGGTGAAGGGAGAGACCTCATTTAATTCTTCATCTGGGGACAAATGACCTGGCTGATAGTACATTAGAGGTAGTCCAAAAGAAGTTTGAGGAGCTGGGAACTTTATGTAAGGGGGAAGGTAGATCAGTAACTGTTCCTGAAGTATTACCAGTGCCTTAGGTGAGCACTGCTAGAAAACAAAGGATCAAAGGATTTATTGAATGGTTAGGTAAATGGTGTCACACCAAAGGGTATGGGTTAGTGGAAGGGTGGGGAAAGATCTGGGAGGACAGTAGTCTATATGAGTAGGATAGACTTCACCTAAATGAAGGGGGTAAGAAAGTGCTGAAACAGAAGCTTGGGGAGTATATTGTGGTTGCTGGACATTTAAACTAGAAAGAGGGGGTGGCAGGTGAGTGGAGGGCATACAGTGGCCATGAGACTGTTAGCAGAGCAAGCTTACCAGCTAGAACAAGGGTGATGAACTAAATAGTTGTAATAGAGGGAATTTTGGAAGTGGAGGGCAGAGGGATGAGGGAGGGATGGTAAAGGGATGGAAGGTGGTCGTCATCAATGCTAGAAGCCTGAAAGATAAAATAAATGACTTACATGTGTGCCCTCCTGGTGGAGAGGGAGGTGGACATGACAGCCATCATGGAAACATGGGCCACCCAATACCATGACTGGGACCTGGCAGTCCCCAGGTACAGAATATTCCATAGGGATAGAGAAAACAGGAGGGGGGGTGGCATTATACATGATGGAGGGGCTAAAGTGCATTGGGAGGGGGAGGAGGGAGAAACAGCATCATTATGGCAGCTAATCCAGAATTCTAGGAAAAGGACTGTCCAGATAGGATTGGTGTACAGGCCACCCTCCCAGACAGAGGATCTGGGCAGGGAACTTGCTAGGCAGATTAGAAGGGCATGCAGGAAGGGGAATGTGGTGGTTGTGGGAGACTTCAACCTGCTGGAGGTAGATTGGGGAACCCCAGCCACCAGCAATAAAAGGAAGCAGGTACTGCTGGACACCTTTCAGGAAAGCTTCCTGACACAGGTGGTCAGCAAACCAACTGGGGGGGTAACACCCTTGACCTAGTACTTACAAATTGGTAGTTTGCATGGGATATCATGGTGGACAAACCACTTGCGGGGACTGACTACCACTCAGTATGGTTCAGGTTGATAATGGGCAAAGTGGGGGTGGAATTCAACACAAAGGTGCTGGATTTCAGGTGGGTGGATTTTGCAAAGATGGGGGAAGTAGTGAGCGGGTACCTGGCCAGGATCCAGCATAGTATGGACACAGACCAGAGATGGGAGCTTATTAAGAGGGGGATACTAGAGGCTAAAGGTTCCTGTAGTGGAACTCAGAGTGAAAAGGCCAGGGCAAAAATGCCAAGCTGGATGAGCAGGGGGTTGTGGAAAAGTTGAGGAGGGAAAAGGGTGGCCTTTAGGAGATACAGGAAATCATGTAAGGTGGAAGATTGGGAGGAGTACCCGCAGGAGGCAAGGAAGGGGACAAGGGCAGTAAGAACAGCAAAAGCCACCAACAGAAGGTATGATAGGGTGGCCTTGGGTATAGAGACAGGTTTATTCCTGGTTTCTGTGCCACTGAAGGCCTTCTCTAGGGTGTGCAATCTTGGCATTATCCTCGACAGCGGCCTGACATTTGAAACTCAAGTGCCATCTGTTGTCTGGACTAGCTTTTTTCATCAGAGGAATATTGATAGGATCAAGCCCTAGTTCTGCCCATAGACCTCCCTACCTTAGTGCACACATTCGTGATTCCAGGCTTGATTACTGTAATGCGCTCTACCTTTGGGTCACTGGAAGTATCCTCCGCTGGCTGCAGCTGGTGCAGAATGCGGCTGCCTGGCTGCTGACGGGACTGTCGAAACACTGTTGCATCACCCCGGTGCTGCATGAACTGCACTGGCTGCCAGTCAGGTGGAGGATCCTCTTTAAGGTGGGCTTGCTCACCTTTAAGGCCCTATATGGACTGGGCCCTGGCTACCTCTTGGACCTTCTCACACCTACCGCCTCAGTTCTCTCAGTCTGATCCTCCTCAAGGGACCTCCTCACAATTCCCAGGATGAGGTTAAAAACTGCCAGTGACAGAGCATTTAGTGTCGACAGCCCCGTCCTGTGGAATTCGCTTCCACCAGCTGTTCAGGATGCCCCTTCAGTCAAGGTTTTTAAGACCCACGCCAAGGCTGTCTTGCTCAGCCATGCTTTCCCAGACATGCAGTTTTAAGATAAGTGGCTTGTGAAGGTTTTAGTACCTATTTTAGTCCCGGCACCAATTTGGGGGGTCTGTTTTTGAGTTTGTCATGGTGCGCAGGTGAACTCATTGCTATAAGGTGCTCTACAGGGGTGTACCCCTTGGAGAACTCTATTGCTGGGGGGGTGATCATCAGGCGAGTCAGTCAGCAGGCTGGTGATGACTCCATTTCAGCTGTTCTGGCTGGAGTTGGACAACTTTTCAAAGGACAGTGCTGCACCAATAGTGGTGCAACCCAGTCCTTTGAAGTTGCATTCCTGTATGCAATTCATTCCTGGTTGCACGTTCATACTGCTGTAGCTTACAGCAGTATGAACACACTGAGCACTTCCTCATGCCCCCTCACAGTTAAAAAAGGAAAAAGAAACCTATGGGGTTGCCCAATCTCCATTGGCATGCCCACTTCCAGTTCATTTTGCTGATGGGGGAGCCCACTCCCCATTGGCATAATGTTCCCCTTCCCAAATTTGTTGTACGCTGAGAGGGTGTCCAATCCCCCTCAGCTCTTGCCCCCCCAGCACTTATATATGCCATTGGGGGTGTCCAATCCCCCTGTCAGCATGCATCTTCCCAGTTCATTTTGCCGATGGGGGAACCCACTCCCCATCGGCATAATGCCCCCCCAAGTTCTTGTGTGCCAAAGGGGGTGCCCAATCTCACTCAGCTCTTGTCTCCCCAACACTTTGTATATGCCAATGGGAGTGCCCAATCCCTGTCAGCTACAGCTTCCCCCAAACACTCAGGTGGCAGGCTGGGAGCCCACCTCAGCATGCCAAATGTCCCTGTAAAAAAGAAAACCTTCCCGTGAGGTTTTAAAAAACAAATGTTAAACCTGTAAACTATAAAATGGTCCCTTGTTCAGTTTGGTGGCCCCTCCCCCAACCCATGCCCACTCTCTGTACACCCCATCTCCACACACACCCTACCCCATACTTACTTCCATAGCCCTGCGCCATGATCTTCGGTGGACCGGGAACATGTCTGCACTCTTCAAAGCTGACCATGAACTGAAGAAATGTCTATAAGCTGTATAATGGCATAAATAGGTTTTTTTTCAACTTTGGTGCCTATCTTGGCCATTTTGGGGAATTTTGGCACACCATTTTCAACATGTGATTCTTGGGACCCCACCTCATGAATTCAGTCACTGTAATCTGGTTAATTGGTCCCAAAAGGTGATTTTGCAGTCACTGTATGGAATCACCTTTGGAGACCGATTAATGAAACAACAGTGTCACTGTTCATTAGGATGGCTCCCAAACAGCCTATGTTGAACATTTGGTGACAAAATTCCAAAAAATGACTGTCTTACAACGATGCATTGCACAGTTTCAACGCATACTTATAACATCGCGAATATGTAATATTTTCACTCCAGATTTCCAACACTGGTATTTTTTACACCTCCTTATGAACAGTACTTCTGTCATTTTCATCACCCTGGCCAAAAAGCATTTTCGCACTTCCAGTGCAGAATAGCTTGGTCACTTTGGGAAATCAGTGTTTGGGATATATTAAGAAAATGACAGTGACACTGTTCATGAGGTCCCAAATGCCTATGTTGAAAATTTGGTGTCAAAAGTCCGTAAAATGACTATTTTATGAGCGTGCATTGTGCAGTTTACATGCACACTTGTAACATCAAGGATTTGTAATATTTTCACTCAGGAGTTTCAACATTGTCAGTTTTGCACACCTCCTTATGAACAGTACATCTGTCATTGTTCACATCCTGCCCAAAATGTGTTTTCGCACATCTGGCGCACAATGGCTTGGTTGCTTTGGGAAATAAACATTCGGGACAGAGTAAGAAAATCATAATGACAGTGTTCATGAGTAGATGTCATAAAATGCCCATGTTGAAATTTTGGTGAAATTATTTCACTAAATGATTGTTACGAGCAAGGTTTGTGCAGCTACCACATACGCTCATACGTTTGAGCATTTTTTTAATATTTTCACTCCAGATGTTCAGCACTGCCTTCTCTTCACAACTCCCTATGAATGGTACAGCTGTAATTTTTCACATCCTGCCCGAACTGTGTTTTCTCACATCTGGTGCAGAATGGCACCGTCACTGTGAGAAATCAATGGGACAGATTAACAAAATCACAGTGCCACTGTTTATGAGCAGAGGTCATAAATGCTTTTAGGAGGTGGAGGATCACAAAAGGCCATTTTGAAAATGTGTAGTGTGCATACCAACAAATGCCCGGGGCATTAGGGTTTCTAACCATAGGGTCCCTCTCCCCTTTATCCCATGGTGGGGTTCCAGTGCCCCTAATCTTCTCTGAACCGCAGACACATCATCAGTCTTCAAGGCCAGATCACAAATTGAGTAAAACAGGTATACACTTCACTGTATTTCAACAGGAATGTGAAGTTGGTGGCATAACTTGTTCTTTCTGCTAGAAACTATAGTCCTGCCAATAGGTGCGTATCAACAGCAGTCCCAGCGATGAACTCCAGCATTGACAAATGCTTGTTTTATTATTACTGGAATTTATTTAATGTTATATGTATTTGACTGAGTTTATTTACTTGATGTGTTTGTTATGTTTTAATTGTACAGTGCTTAGAGCCTCTGGGACTGGGTTCCATAGAAATAAAATTTGCCTTGCCTTGCTAAAGAGCTCAGGCTGGCACAAGGCATTAAGAAGGGGGAGAAGAGCTTCTTCAGTTACATCATGGAGAAAAGGAACTGCAAAGAACAGATAGTAAGGATTAAAATGGATGGGCGATGGGTAGAGAAGGAGGCAGAAAAGCCAGAAGCACTCAATGAATACTTCTGCTCGGTATTTATGAAAGAGATTTGGGGAGTGCTACCTAAGGGGGTTAGGGGGCAGTAAAGGCTGGGGAGGTAGTAACAGATAGGGTAATCACAGAAGGGCAGAGTGCTGAAGGGTTTGAGAGCACTGAGGGTAGACAAGGCATCAGAGTCAGATGGCATTCACTCCAGGGTACTGAAAGAGGTAGCACAGATCTTGGTGGGGCCCTTGGAAGGCCTATTCAATGCCTCACTGAATTTGAGATCATATCCAAGGATTGGAGAATGGCTCACGTGGTTCCCTTGCATAAGAGTGGCCCCAAAGATGAACCAGGGAACTATAGACTGGTGAGTCTCACGTTCATTGTGGTGAAGATAATGGAAATTATCCTGAAGGAGAGGCTGATATCCCTGCTGGAGTTTAATGGGCTGCAGAACAGTGGACAGCATGGCTTTGTCACAGGCAGATCTTGACAAACAAACCTGGTAGGTCACTATGACTGGATAGCTAGGCAGATGAACAAGGGCCATGCAGTGGATGTCCTGTACCTGGATTTCAGCAAGGTATTCAATTCGGTGCGCAAGCCAGACTTGGAATAACACTTTAAGGCATGGGGCAGGAGCAAAAATTGTGGGATGGGTGACAAACTGGCTGCAGGGAAGGCAGCAGAGGGTGGTGGTTCAAGGGGAACTCTCATCCCCAAGGGCAGTAATGAGTGGGGTTCCACAGGGCTCAGTGCTGGAACCAGTGTTTTTTGGGATGTTTATTGCTGACATTTCCATGGGCATAAGAGCCTGTTTGCTGAAGACACCAAGATAGGGGCAGTGGTGGATGAAATAGAGAAGTGGCAGAGTTTGCAGAAACAGCTGAAAAAGCTGAAGACTTGGTCAGACACTTGGCAGCTGGAGTTCAACACCAAAAAGTTTAAGGTACTGCATTTTGGGGCAAAAAATCCAAGGAGAAACTACCAACTGGGGGAGTACAGCTGGCGGAGACTGAGGAGGAGAAGGATCTGATGATGGTCATCACTGCATTAATGAACAACTTGGCACAGTGGAGGAATGCAGTAACAAGGGCCAGCAAAATGCTGGGTTGCGTCACAAGGGGAATAACATCAAGGAGGGGGGAGGTGATTCTGCCACTGCATAGATCATTAGTTAGACCTCATCTTAAATATTGCTTGCAGTACTGGCATCCGTATCTGAACAGGGACATTAAATTACTGGAAGGGGTGCAGCACAAAACAACTAAGATGATTTAGGGACTGGGGGATTTACCATATGAGAGTAGGCTAAAAGGGTGGAACATGTTCTTGCTGGAGATGGGGAGGGACAGAGGGGATATAATTAAGACATTCAAGTACATGAGAGGGATAAACAAGACTGGTACAGAGGTGCTATTCAGGGTAAGGGTGAGGAGGGATACTCAAAGCTATGACATGAGATTGGATGGGGGAAGGTTTAGGAGTGAACTGAGATGCTTTTTTACAGAGAGGGTGGTTGCATGGTGGAATGCGTTACCAGCAGAGGTGCTAACCCGTAATACCGTGGGCTGCTTCAAAAGAGACTGAGACAGGGCAAGAAGGAGGATAAAGGGAGAGGCAGCTGCAGAATAGGGCTGCTAGCTGCACAATTGAGCAGACTCGATAGACCAAATGGCCTTTTTTCTGCTGGCAAGGTTCATATGTTCATAACTGACATTGAACCAGGTTAAGCTGTTGATGGTATTTTGTTTTAGTAAATGGTGAAATTTGGCTAGGACACCTGGGGAAATTACCCTGCTCTTTTTGAGATGTACAATCCAATCTAAGTACATATGCTGTCACCTTGTGCACATATTAAAGGGTACCTAAACAAGCAGTTTTTTAAAACTGCAAATTCCAAAATCTGGCTTTATATCAAGGTAGAGTAAAGGCTGCTGTTATATTCATGCTAAAACTGCATTTATGTAAATAACATAAATGCAGTTTCATAGCTTTTGGAAAATGTAAACATCAGCCTTTCACTTTCAAAAAACAGCCTTGGTTTCTCCCTAAGATGGCTGCCACGTCTGATAAGTGATGAGTCATGATGACATCATAGGAGCCAGCGCCAGAGATCCACATATATATCTGTAATGCTAATTAGTTCTTCTTTCCCTCTTTATTTTGAATTGCTGTACCAGAATGATCAACACCATGTAGTAACTTGTGGATTATTTTGATCAGTACACATGTTAGGCTATGATCTTGTTAATTTTGTTTACTTTAACTTGTGGAAAATGTTTTGCAAACCAGCTGACTTTTTCTTTGGCAAACTGCATTACAGTACAAGACTTCAAACTTCTGATGATCTAGTAGTTATATGATGCACTGAAGTTAATTTTTTGTTAACCAGGAGAGATGCACTAAGCTGAAAGCTTGTTTACAGGTGTGGCCTGGGAGCACAAGGAAGTTGAGAGACTTGATCAGGGTCACACAGCAAAATACCAGTCTGGTTCAGTTCCAGAGGGTTCCAAAGCTCATGCTGTCTAGCTGATTGAAAAATAAGGCTTTCTTTTTCCATGTGAACCCCCTGCACCTAGCCTGCCTTCTGTTGCATGCCCCACCATCGATACCCTGTCCTTAGTACTGCCTGTGGCTGCATATGAGCTTGTGGTCTCATGAAGAGAATTATCACACCTCAGCTTATAATACTGTACCTCAGAAAGTAATGCACACCTATACTGATGCGCATCACCAGCTGGCACTGTTAAAAATGCCTCCCAAATCACTCTCCAGTCCACATTCTCAGTGTTTGACTTCTGCTCCCACAGTAAACAGAGTGGATCACCACCCTTCTGCACAGTGAATGTAGTATGTACAGTTCCCCTGTTGTGTTTTTTTTCCTTCCTCATTAACCAACAACTAGGTCTTCCTGGAGGGGCAAGTAATAAACATCATGACCCACCAGAAAAAAAATCGCTGCTCGTGCCCTCATAAGGGCTGCACTTACAATGGTAACAATGTTCTTTGCAGAAGAGGAATACTAATACATTGAGTGAATCCACCTGACTTCCAGTGTCAGTCTACTCTTTACCTGTGATCTGCAGAACCCTGCAAGACAGTTCCCCAGCAATTCTTCTCCAGTACTTTTCTGTGCTGTACTCCACAATGTAAGTTGGCTGGCTACCACCCTTCCAAATCTTGAATGAGCTGCCAGCACCTTGATCACCACCTGACCCCATTGTCCTAGCCAACATTCTCCTTCCTATAAAACCAGTCCATGTAATTGTCCAAGGCTGTGTGTGGATATTAATGTATGAAATGGCTGCTACTACACATTCAGTCACTTCACTACCAGTCTAGTACTGCCTGTAAAACACTTTGGGATACAATGTGTATGAAAAACACTATATAAATGCTGATTCTTATTATTATTACTTCCCATAAAAAAGAAGACAAGACAAGCATATATTTGATTTCCGAGAAGGTATGAACTCTAACGTTGGAGTGCACAAGAACTTTGCTACAAAGAAGTGATGGATCTAGGGGATGGTGAAGGGTGTGGCAGCACCCCACACACACACACATACACACACATACACACATATAGTAAAGTATTTGCCTGCTGCTGCTGCTGCATTTCACTTTGTTGAAGAAGTCTGATTTACTGATGGTGCAAATGTTTACATTCAAACTATGGATTACATTTGTAGGTTCTGTCAAAAACGTGCTAGAAAAGAATAATAGCAGGAAATATAAAGGTTTAATAAAAATGTTAAAAAGAGAATATTAAGCATACACACCACCCCAGCACCCCCACTGTAGCATCCTGGATCCGCTATAACCACTAGACCACCAGGTTATCCAAGATCTGTACTGCACTGTGGTTTGCCACTGAGAATGTAGATTGGACTAAAACACAATTTCAGCATGTTAAAGTAAACAAAATGAACACAACCATAGACTAACATGTATATTATACAAAACAATGCATATGGTTATAACCATTTGGGTAAAACAATTATATACAAAGGGAAAAAAGAACTATTTAGCACTATAGAAAATCATATATCTCTCTCTGACTTTGGCTCCGATGATGTCATCACATAACACATTCAGCGGCCATTTTAAGAAGCAGGTAAGGCAGGTTTTTTTGAAATTAGAAGGCTGATTTTACAATTTTAAAATGCTCTGGAATCACATTTAGGAAAATTATATCAATGTAGTTTTAGCATTAATGAATACAGCAGCATTTCCTTTAGTCACCTACAGAGTCATATTTTTGAATAGTTTGTTGTCAAAATGTTGTTTAGGTATCCTTTAAGTAGATAATTGAAGTATTAGAGTCAGTATTAAAGAGAAAGGAGACAAGAGAAGGAAAGTCAGTTGATAAGCAGATATTAAGAGGGCCCATAAGGGTCTGTAAGTCTGTATGAAGGGAAAGAGTAAAAAAATCAGCAGGAAAGGAGAATAGATGGGGGAGAGACCCGGCCTCATGGAACAGTCTTAATATTTGTCTAATTGGTATACTGTATAACCCATTTATGCCAGTGAAAGAGATGCGATTCATAATCCTGGCAGACATCCTCTCCAGTGTGTATAAATGTATTTTAAGTCCCCTCCAGATGGTGAAGGTGGGGATTCTCTCAGTGTGCCACAGTCTGGTGATGGCTTTGTTGGCTGCTAAAATCAATAAATTGGCAGATTTTATGGAGGTTTTAGTCAGAGTAAATAGTAATTTGTTTAACCAGGAAAGGCACACTAAGTTGAAGCTTGTTTCCAGGTGCACCCTGGGAGCACAAAGAAGTTAAGTGACTTACTCAGGGTCACAAGTATGCAGGTGGGGGCTGATGGGATTCAAATGCAGGTCTCTAGATTTGCAGCTCAGTGCCCTTAACCACTACGCTATACTGCCTCCTTTAATTCAATGTGCATTGTTCTGGGGGAATGGCTGCCAGGATAAAGGAAGGTGTAATCATATCAGGGCAATCAAAGATGCTCTCTGTCTCATGGATCATATCATGCCAGTAAGATTGAAATGGCTGGCATGCCCAAAGGATGTGTGATTGGTCAGCCTGTTTAGTGCCACAGTTGTGCCAGCAGGAACTGGCGTGATGTCCTATAAATTTAGCAGTCACTGCTGATGTGAAGAAGTATCTCAGGTGGCACTTCCAGGTATATTCCCTCCAGTAGTTAGCAGCTATAGCCCTGGTGAGTGGGGGGTATATTTACAATATTGCTTTATGGAGTATATAATACCCATTTCCAACTTCCATCTGTGTAGGATGGAGTCAGTAGATTCCTTAAGAGACTGATGAGGTAAGCCCATGTGTTACCTAGCAGATAGAATTTGAGAAAGTGAAAGAGCAGGGGCAATTTTTCTGTGACTTGGATCAAGTTCTCTTCCCGAACCTGTAAGTAGGAATGTAGTAGTAAATACTTGTGGAAGTCTGTTGATGGAAATTAAATGAGGCCTGCAGGGTTACAAATGGTAAAATCCCCATTAGAGTGACCATTTGCAATAAATTATCAATCAATCAATCAATCAAAGTCTTTATTAAACTAGGCGATCACCATTGAGCAAGCTCATTTTTGAGGTAGACCTGGGCTTGTTAACAGGGAACAAGGGACAATATACATGAGATGCAACACACAAGAAAATAGTAATAATACTGAGATACAATAATACAGTATATACAAAGTATCAGTAGGTAGCATTGACAGTAGTATAAGTTTGGAACAGAAGATACAGTTCGTTTTGAGTAGGACACAATTTTTCATAAAAGTAAAGAAATATACATATCAGGTGCACCGAACACAAATAAATCCTAATATAAAAAGATAAATAGTGATACAGTATGGAGAATTTAGAGCTGGAACCAGGGTCAAAGGAATGTGGAAGGGACAGATATGGGGGTAGAAAAGGGGAGAGGGAAGACTCAATTATAGATGTGATCAGTCTTTTAACAGTAGTAATTAGAGTATGCTTGGACTTATAGGAGTCACTATTTAGGGTAGACAGGCACAGGACTCCTTATTATGGTGTAGACATAGAGATTTAAAAGCTGCTAGGCTGATGGGGTGAGTTAATTTCAAAGTTTTTCTGCAGCTTGTTCCACAGTTGAGAGAGCACAAAGCTGATGGCTGCTCTGCCAATGCGAGATTTTGCTTTTTAAACATAAATGTAGATATATGAGGTGCTTCTCAGGACATACTTCCCCAGAGTGCACAAAGGTAAACAGACCGAGATATACTGGGGCAGTTTATTTGAGATAGCTTTGTATGTCCAGACTGCAGAATTTGTTTGCCGTCTGTAAGCAAGGGATGACCATCCCACTGCCGTGTACAATGCACAATGGTGGGTTGAGTATGGAAAACCCGTGATAAATCTTATGGCTCTGTGATAAAGCGTATCGAGTTTGGCTAGGGTACCTGCAGGTCCCTGACTATATAGAAAGTCTGTGTAATCCAATAGGGAAAGAAAGGTAGTTTGAACCAGTTTCAGTTTAGCATCTCTTGTGAGGAGATTATTAATTAATCCTAAAGAACAGACCAAGTCTTTGTCTAAGTTTCTTTGCCAGTTCTTCTAAGTGATATGTGAAAGTAAGTCTATGGTCTAACCAGCCCCCCAGGTACTTGAACTTTGGTACATAGTCCAACTGCTCACCTAGAATGGTAGTGACCTGCGGGAGTGTCCCAGCAATTGCAGGATTTATTGCATTTTGAAGGGGCGAGAGGAACATTGCTTTGTTTTGTTTTGCATTTAAGAGCAGTTTCTGGTTTATAAGCTGATGTTGCAGCAGATTAAATTCATTTTGAAGGGCTTTACAGGCCACTTCAGGTGTGGGGCTACTAGCAGAGAGTACCGTATTATCAGCGAATAGGTGTATTTGTGCTTCTTTGATGGGTGCATCTATGTTGTTAATATAAATGGTGAAGAGCAAGGGACCAAGAATGGAACCTTGCGGTACACCCTTCAATAGGGGTTTTGGTGGAGAAACTTCCCCTTCTGCCTTTACTCGTTGAAGTTGTCCTGAGAGGTAGTTGGAGAACCATTTAAGGGATAGGAAATACAAACCAATGTTCCGGAGGGACGACAGAAGCAGTCTGTGATCAATGGGATTGAACGCCTTGCTTAGGTCCAAGAAACTGCACAGACAAAGTTTTTTTTGTCTAATTCAAGCTGCCAGTTGTTTGTCACCTTAGCTAGAGCAGAGATTGTACTGTGCTGTGCTCTAAAACTAGATTGTAATGGGTTGATCAATTTTTTTGATAATGGATGCCATGTTCTTGCCATATTCTTGCCATGTCAGGAAGGCTTTGTCTAATTTGCTGGGAAGAAGGGCCATACAGTATCATGTGTGAGAGTCTGGAGGTATAACTGATCGGGGGGGGGGGGTGAAAATGTTTTTACGTATGAGTAACCATTGACAGAGGATTTCTGTGATGCATCTGTAAAATGTACAACAGAGTGTACATGCAGGTGGATTACCAAAGAGGTATTTGACATGATCATGGGTGTTATTTTGTGTGTGCTTGATCAACTTCTAAAAGGAATGGTATTATGAAGTGAACCAGAGGCATACTATTCAGAGATGAGATGCTAAGGATTATTAAATTAAGTTAGGAAGGTTAATTCCTTCCTTATCTGTGGGGAGCTGCAGAATGGAGTAGTAGATCCAGGGATGGGAGTGGGGTCTTTCCTGCCATATGAAATGTTGTTCCAGGCCCAAGTAAGTTTTATCTAGCATGATGGGAAGGGTTTGAAGAAACTATAGAATTAGAGGAAGAATGTTTTGTCGTATGACCTTGATATGAATAAAGAACCCAAGGGTGAGAGCCGTCCAGTGAGAGAGGTCTGCAATGATTTGCTGGGTTACAGGTTCATAGTTAAGAAGTGCTGGGGTCAAGGCAGGATCTTTCCCTGATGGCAAAACACAACACAGGAGCAGGTGTAGCAGAACAAAAGGTTTATTACCCAGAATGTATAAAAAGAACAGCTTACCATAGCTAGGAGTCCACAACCTCCAAACACCCAGTGTCATTACAAGAAAACTCAAAGAAAAACAGTGTTAAACAAAATTACATACCCAGAGATAGCAAGATCCATTACCTAGTAACATGCTCATCTGCATAGTAAAAAAAGCTAAATAAAGCATTTCTATTGGTTGGTGAGGTGGGCAGCTCGCACCCAAGGTCATTATATTTTGCATGTACACAACAAAAAGCAATTATCCTGATTAACAGTACTTTTGGGTTACAATGGACTAATTAATTTAATGTGCTTATCTTAGCATTATGTCTAATGGCTGCCGGTGGTGTGCTAGGACCACAAATATAGCACTGCATAGTACATCATAGCAAGCACGAGTGAATACTAATATCACTTATACTGTAATATGATGGTCCACGTTAGGGACTGTAGGTCAGACAGGTGTGCATACCCCCCCATTTCCTGAATAATGAGGCAACACACCAAGGGTAAGAAAGTTGGCAACAGTTTTATTTACAGTCTAGCTGAACGAGCAGTATAGAGAAACTTCAGTTGTCGCAAATGTTTAGCATGTGTCTTAAACAGCATAAGGTAACAATCTTAAAAAACATCAGGAAAAACTTGGAATAGTAAAGAAACCTTTAAAAGTCATTTCTAACTATAGGAACATAAAAACATAAGAATTTGCCCAGCAGAAGGGGACCTCTTGATCCATCTAGTCTTCCCCAAATACCTATTCCCCTCCTCTTAGACGATTTCCTTTTTGTGTGAAGTGTTTATCCAGCGTAAGTTTGAATGCCCTTACATTTTTTGAGTCTGCTACCTGTTGCGGTAGGCTATTCCAAGGGTCAACCACCCTTTTGGAAAAAATACTTCCCGATGTTTCCCCTAAATTTACCTCCTGCTAGTGGTAGATTGTGGCCTCTTGTATGACTATCTGATTTCATCTGAAACAGGGTTTTCCTTTGAGCCATGTTAATTCCCTTCATATACTTAGATGTTTCAATCATGTCCCACCTGTTTCTTCTCCATTCAAGTGAGCACTGCAGTGAGCTGGACAGTCTGGTTTCATATGGCTCCAGGTGCAAACCCTGCACAATCTTTGTAGTGCTTCTCTGCACTGCCTCTAATCTGTTGATATCCTTCTTCAGGTGCACCCTCCAAAACTGGATGCAATATTCCAGCTGCAGCTTGACCAGTGATTGGTAGAGTGGCATTATTACCTCTTGTTTTCTGCTAGTTATACCCCTTACCCCTTCCAATGCATCCAAGGATGCCATTTGCTTTCTGTGCTGCCCTTTCACATTGTTTGTTCATCCTTAGGTCATCTGTAAGATCACTCTCCTCCTGTACTACTTCAATCTGGTGTCCTAGCAACATGTATTCCTTCCTTGTTTTTTTTTAGCCAGATGCATGACCTTGCATTTTTTTGTATTGAATTTCAATTGCCAATTTCTGGACCATCATTCCAGCCTATTCAGGTCCTTGCATCTTCAAGATTTCCTTATAGGTGTCCACCCGGTTACAGAGTTTTGTATCATCCACAAACAGGCATACTTTCCCCTCCAGCTCATCAGCAATGTCACTGATGAAAATGTTGAAGAGCATGGGGCCTAATACTGACCACTGTGGCACTCTACCAGTCACTTAACCCTCCCCTGACTGAGCTCCATTAACTAAGACCTGACCTATCCTTGAGTCAGTTTGCAATCTAGTTGACTGTCTTCTGATTAAGTCCTGTATTATCTAATTCATTCATAAGCCTTCTATGGGGTACGGTGTCAAAGGCCTTGCTGAAGTCTAGGTACATCATGACCACTGCCCCTCTCTGTTCCACTATTCTGGTCACCCAGTCAAAGAATTCTGTCAAGCCTGTTAGGCATGATTTTTCTGCCATAAGTCCATGTTGCTTGGGGTCAAGCTTTCTAGATTCTTTTAGATGATCCACTATTCTGTCTTTCATACGTTTGCCTGCCACTGAGATCAGACTGACTGAGTGGTAGTTCCCAGGCTCTTCCCTGCTTTCACTTTTATGTAAGGGTACCACCACAGCTTTTTTCCAGTCTAGTGGTATTGCGTCACTTTCTATCATAAACTTGGAATCTGTCTTTCCAGTGATTTATTAAAAAGATCAGTGAGCGATGTTTCAATTTTTTCCCATAACTCCTTTAGAATCCAAGGGTGGATTCCATCATGTCCCATTGCTTTGTCTACTTTTAGTTTGTTAAGCTCTTCTAGAACTCTTTCTCTTGAGACGTGGAAGTTGTCTGCTGTTCTACTGCTGCACACTGCCTTTCCCATAGAATGGCCGCTGCCTTGGTCTTCAATGGTGAAGACTGAGCAGAAAATTTATCACTTCTGCCTTGTATTCATCCTTTTTAATTATCTGTCCTTCAGTTAATTTCAGTCTTATTATCCCACCCTTACTCTTTTTTCTTTTGCTTATGTACCTAAAAATGTTTTGTCCCCATTTGCTACTCCCTGTGCTATTTTCTTCTCTGTCTGGGCTTTGGCTATCCTAATTGCCGTTCCCACTTCTCTCAGCTTTGATATGTAATGCTGCCTGTCTGCTTCTTTCTTTGTCTGTTTATACTGCTTGAAGGCCCTTTTTTGTTTTACTTTTGTTGTGATTCTTTTAGAGAATCACAGCAGCTTTTTCTTCTTTTTGACTTGCTGATGTGCTTTGTGCACTGTTCAGTAACTTGAGGTAATGCTGTCTTCAAGGCTTCCCAGCTTCTCCCTGCATCCAGCAGTTGTTGATTTCCAGCAAGTTTCTTAACTGTGTTTTCATGGTGTTGAAGTTTACCTTGTGGAAAACAAGCATTTTGAGCTTTGTGTGACTTCATTCTGCTACCCTTTCCACTGTTAACCAGACTGACCTATGGTCACTGGTTCCTAGATTTACTCCTATGGTTACATCTGAGATTCTGGTGCTGTTTGTTAGCACCAGGTCCAGGATAGTCTTTTCCCTGGTGGAGGATTGCACCAGCTGATTAAGTCCTACCCTCTTCAGGGCATGTAGGAACTCTTTGCGGTGTTCAGACGATGCTGTGAATGAGGACTAACATACATCAGGTAGGTTGAAATCCCTTACTAATAACAGGTCTCCCTTGTAGGTTGCCAAGAAGATGTTTTCCAAGAGCTCCTTGTCAATGTCAGAGTCCTGGACGGGAGGTCTGTATATGACTCCCACACAGATGGGTGCTTTGTCCCCTGCTCCTAGGGTGACCCATAGAGCTTCTGGTCTTTCTTGTTTTGCTTGGACTTCGATTGCTGAGATTCCTTCTCTTACATATAATGTCACCCTACCCCCCCCTTTTTTTCCAGTGTGGTCCTTCCTAAAAAGTGTATTACCTGGTATAGCGACGTCACAGGTATGGTTCTCCATTAACCAAGTTTCCGTGACTGCTACCCAGTCTAACTAGGCTTCTGTCATTAAAGCAGAGAGGTCAGAGATTTTATTTGACAGACTATGTGCACTGACACACATGGCCCTCCATCTCTGTTTTGTACGACGTGGTGAAGTAGTAGAATCGTTATGCTGTATATCAATGTTGTTTCTCTTATGCCTATTATGCTTATCCCTTTGCCTGTTATGGGAAGTGTCTTGATAACTACCATTGCCAAGATCAGTAAAAGAAACCTGTGTTGAACTGGCTTTTATTGGGGGAGGAGCTCCTGACACCCTTCTTGCCATGAGGTGTCATTTCTGCTCCTCCCCACTCACTAGTTTAAATGGTCTATGTGTACATCAAGTTTTAGTCTGAGTGCCCCAGTTCTTCATTTGTTTAGGGACAGACCATCGAATCTGTAGAAGTCCTGCTCCCAGAAGTTGTGCCAATTGCCAATAAAGCCATGTCCATTTTCCTGGCACCATTGTTTAAGCCAGGCGTTTGAGTTCAGAGATGTCTCTCTCTCTCTCTCTCTCTCTCTCTCTCTGATCCTGTGCTTGATTCTGCCCTTTTCCCATACAGGCAGGATCTTCAAGAAAGAGAAACTGAATGAAAGAGAATTAATTCTGCTGGCCAGATTTGTTATGTTTTGTTTAGTCTCTTCTATGGTGCTAGAAGCTATACTGTCTGTGCCTATGTGGAGGATAATGTGGTTTATGGTCCACGCTGCATACAATATTTAGAATGCAGTCAGTGTCACTCCACAGAGACATACTCAGGAGTTACCTAATAGCAACTTTTGTGCAGCTGGAATGTTAAAAGTGAGACTCCACACCTCAAATAATGGAGTCTCCAACTATTAGTACGTGTTTTTTGGTGGTTGGTTTGTTTGCTCTTTTGGTGGACTTTTCAATGGTTTGCTGTATAGGATCCACCAGTTCCTGACTCTTCAACATCTCTGAACTAGCTGTCAGTGGAGAGCATCTATTTCTTCTGTGCACAGGTGTGATTACATTCCAGTAGCTGTAGGCTTTGGAGCTTTGTGGTTTCTGACCAGTTTCCAACCTCCTGGTCTGTTTGTCCTTTGGAGTAATGGGACCTGTTTGGTAAAAGACTGTTTGTTGGTGATGCTCTGTTGTGTAAAATGGAGAATTTTTCTTATATAGTTTATCTTGGTCCTTGCTGCTTGGAGATGAGTTCTTAGGTCCCTTGGGGCAGAACATATTAGACGGTATCTCACTCTCAGGTTGTATGCTCTCATGAAGCGTGAGCCACAGGTATTGCAGTTTATGAGCTCCATTTGAGTACGGATGAACGTACCGTAATATGAGGACTAAAGAAGTGTTGCTGAGAGCGGTACTAAGATCACCATCATGAAAAGGATATTTTAAGGAACCACCTGCCTTGGAAATGTTGTTACTGATATGAATAAGGTGTGTATCTTTTTGTTCTAACGAGGTATGAAGATTGAGAGTGAGAGGGTCAATATGCACATTAAATAGTGGTAAGTACTATGCAATAGCATATAGATGGTCAGGGTCACTATCTATGTAATCTGGTTTAGGGGTAGGAACTGGGGTGAAAACCATATGGCTAATGGCAGTGCGCTGCAGAGGTACAAAACAGAAGTTAGGTATAGTGATGTTACACACCAAAGATCCCTAGGAGAAGGTCTTGTAGTTGGTCACAATGCAATATTGTCCATCAGAACTGTAGGAAATTTGAGTTTGAGGGAGTAGCCCCTTGGTGAGCGAGATAGGGCAGGTGAAGGAGGCATTCACCATTCTGCTGTTGAGTCATTAAACTTCTTCTCTTGACACAAAAGTGACATTTGGCTTGTCAAAAGGAGATGTGACATTAATAGTATCATTGTCAAAGAGGTCATTATCAAATATATATAACCAATCCAAAGAGTTCAGAGAGTAACTGCACACAGGCTTGATTATATCAAAGATATCACATCTGCACAAATAATGTTAGCCCCATTTGGAACAACAGTCAGCATGTGGAGCAATCCAGATGTCCGGTTGAGAATGAAAAACCAGCAAAGGAGGCAAGTTGATCCCTTCTCAATAGATGCTGCCCTCTAGATGACCCATGGAGTGGACATTCACTAGATTGTTGAAGACTGTGGAATCTTTGTTAAAAACTGAAAGGGACACTGTAAAGGTCACATACATAGTACCATGCATAGCACATTGGTGTGTATCGTAGCAGGGTCCACAATTTGGGTGTCATGTCACATAGCTCAGGTTCAAAGCAGTGGGTAAAGGAAAGGACACAGTCCTAGCCATGCACATGGTCATGCATGATAGGGTTCTACAATAGGTGTCTGACCTTCCTACAGCCGTTGCATCTATCCACTCCCTCCGATCCTCCTCTAGGACCCTCCTAGTGATTCCCAGGAAGGGGCTTAAAACAACCAGTGACAAAGTATTTAGTGTCACCAGCACTGTCCTGTGGAATTTGCTTCCAGGAATTTGATACAGGATGCCGCTTCTATTGAGGTTTTCAAGGCCCAGCTCAAGGTCTTCCTATTTATACAGGCCTTCCCGGACTTAGTCCATTAATCTCTTAGGGCTCCCCCTTCAAGTCTGACTTTAGCAGTGTCTTGTGTCACCACAGTACACATTTGTTTTATGCTGATATTATTGCTATGTTCATTTTTTTAGTTTTATTTATTATGTGGATAGTGTAATTTAATGTACGGTGCCATGAGGCTTTGGGATTTGGCACCTGGAAAAATAAAATGCCTCGCCTTGCCATTTAGCCATATGTCTATCATGCATCAAATCTGAGATCCACCCTGATTCCATATCTCGGAAGACATTGGTAATACAGTGCAAGCTGTTTAAATGTGATGTCCTGGTGGATTTTGGTTTGACCTGTTTATGTGGTCATCTTGCGTAAATGAACAGTGACTTCATGGTTGTCAGGTGTGATTGGGCACTGTCTGTTGATTTAGTACAGCACTGTATTGGCCATGTGTATAAAGGGGGTGATACTATACTGCATCTAGTCAGCAGGTGGCAGTTGTGATTTGTGTCACTCTGGCTCGTGGGTTTTAAAACTTTATTTATTGTTTATTCAATTAAAATCAGTGACATATTTTTTTTTCTTCAATTGTTTAACCAGGAATGGTACATTAAGCTGAAAGCTTGTTTACAGGTGTGACCTGGGAGCACATGGAAGTTAAGTGCCTTGCTCAGGGTCACACAGTATATACAAGTGGGGGCTGTGGGATTCAAACTCGGGTCTCCAGATTTGCAGCTCAGACCCTTAAACCATTGTGCTATATTGCTCCCCCCATGTGATGGTTGATGTTGTTAGTGCTTGAACAGCAAAACTTAATAAACAATTGTGGAACATTGTCATCAGTGACAGCATCACCTAATGTTCCGAAGAAAATCATTAATTTTCCCTTGTTTCTTTTCCTGAATCACTTGTCTTCTTATCACAGTTTCGACAGCCATCAGTTTATCCCAGCGTGTGACATGTCCTTTCTGCTGGCACCACTGCATCACAGTCTAAAGACCAGCAAGTGCATCAGTAGTGGGGACTACAGTTTTCTCCTGAGTGACAGCCCCCTCTTTGCATTCTGCATCCACGTCAGTAGCCAGCGTTCTTTCTAGGAACCAAATTTTGTGGGTCAAATGACCCATTGGCCACTGAAAAGGTGGGTCATTTCATGAAAAATGTTGCTCATATGTTTATTTCTTTTTGAATGTAAAAATGTTAACAATGTAGAAATGGGATAATATTGAAAAATGGGTTTAGCATGCCATAACTATCATGAAAAGCAATGATGAACTATATTACAACAAGGGCGTTATGTAGGGGAGGTCAGAGTGGCTGCTGTTGTATTTTCACACATGAGGATAAATGGAATTATGGGCGTATTTATTAGCCTCACAATGTACTGGTCATACTTTTATAAGGAAGAAATACATCAGGGGAGGTCTTAAGTGTCCACATTGGAAAATTGGTCATTTTTTGCATCAAAAAGTAACCATCTGAGTTCAACTTTGTAAGATTAATTTAAATCATTTTGGCAGAAAGAGGCACTTGGACGGAAAAAGAAAACAGCCAAGTTACTACAGTCATCCTAGGTTAGTAGATCTTAATGAGAACAGAAAGGGAGAACAAAAATATAAGGTTAAAATTAAGGCATATAAAAGCAGCTGGAGAAATAAAACTATTGAAATTTGTTGATATTATTTCGTCTCCAGGTGATCTTTACAGTAGTACCCTACAGTTAATGAGCTGAAACGTCAGTCAGTCAGTCCACAGTCACATGCTGGAATGACCTCCTTTGCTTTTTTCCCTCCAGACATTGATTGCAGACAGCAAAGCAAATTCAGCCTGGCATGGACCCTCAATAGCAATATTCAGCAAACCACTGAATCTAGTGGCAGACAGCATATTTCTCATGCTAGTTTTCACAATGTTCTGTGTACTGAAGCCCCTTTCACAATCAGCTGTATTTACTGGGGTAGTTAGTGCCAATGCAGCCAATGTCAAAAGATTTGGGAAGTCTGACTTGTTATATTTGTTAATGAACCCCCAAAGGGTTTGCATGTTGCCCCTTGGGTACCCTTCCCTCACTACAAGTGACTTCAGCAGTTCCCATTCTGCTCTGGTGTGGTCTGCATCCACTAGTGGTGGTGCCACTTTTGGAAACTGTTAGTGTCTCTGCTCTTGACTGTAATGAACAAGCCGCACCTGAATTTGTTCATTTCCCCAGGTTTCAAGTTCATCCCTGGAAAGACTGCTGACTGACCTAAAACAAAGTACTCTTAAAGCACTCAACTTGTTTCTATCATAACCTGGGAATCTGTCTTTCAAAATTAACAATTGATTAATGAAACAATCCTTGATAGAAAGGTTTTCCCTCCGCTCAGTACATAATGGCCCTTAAACACAATCCTTTGCTCTTCATCTTCCTGGATATCCTTACCACATTGTGTAGATACATTTTGTCCTTGGTATTAGATTTTATTTTCTCTAAATCAGAGAAGCACTTCTTTAAACTCACTTGGACCATTGAGATGTCCAGATTACTTTTTGAAACACTACACATGGCTGAGTAATTACGAAAGAACATCCATTAGAATATAGATTGTCATAAAAAATCATATTTTGACATTTTTAAGGGATAGCCTTTCTCTCTTGCATCAGTTTCATTGCAGTAAAGAACTAGAAGAGAGTCCAGGGTGTGATGTACCGTCTCAAGAGCTTTGCAAACTGCTATCCACCTGACATCATGGACCTCCTTCACTTTTAGAGTAGGTTCTTCCGGCATTTCTTGTATTTCTTTTAGTTTTCTCATGTTTTGGTTGATCTTTAAAAGTAGTAGAAAATATCAATTAGAACCTCCTGGTATTGTTTCGGGAAGGGTACCGAGTCTGCTGCTTGTGAATTGCATAGTGCAAATAACCTTATGAGCAACACAGTGTATATTTACTAGCATTGGGTGTTCATGTAGCATGTGCCCAGTTATCCCCTCGTCTGTCCCTGTCATGACCTGTGCTTCATCACTTCCCAGTCCCATCGCTTTTGACATGTACATTGTACTGTCAGCTAAGAATTTATTTAATTCATTGTAGATCCCTGCTCCAGTGACATTAGAGATTTGTAAGTTTTCTATGAAATGTGTACTATAGATGCAACAACATTTTCCAGATCAAGCACTCTAGCATACAGAACTAAGTTTTTGGGTATATTGATGTCAGTACTCTCATCACATATTAAAGTGACGAATGGGCTACTTTCTAGTTTTTTAAATATCTCTTGTTGGATTACCAAGGCGATACATTCCAGGATGTCATTGGCTGTAGTTTCGGATGAATAAGATGCATTTTTTGCTGCACTCAGTTTGTCAACAGAAGGACAATCTAAACTGGACAAAAATTCCATTAAACTAGTGTATTCATTTGTTCAACCAGGAGTAGTACACTAAGCTGAAAAGTTTTTTTACAGGAGCGACCTGGAAGCCCAGGAAAGTTAAGTGACTTGCTCAGAGTCACACAGTATGCAAGTGGAGGCTGTGGGTTTCAAACCTAGGTCTGGTTTGCTGAATATCTCCTGATTTGTAGCTCAGAGCCTTAAACCACTGCACTATTCTGCCTCCCCGTTGGGGAGTTTTCTTTAGCCATCCAATATACACTTTCCATGGCCACTGGAACAGCTTGCTGTTTTTCAGAAATAGCCTTTCTGAACACTTGCTGCAAGTCTCCCTGCATGTTTTCTGCCACCATAGCATCCCCGTGGTCTGCTGAGTCAGCATGCCTAGTTAGGGTGCTTGTCCTGAAATTTTCCGTGCCAGCAGGCAGTGTATTTTGTTTCTTTCTACTGATGCCCACAGCACAAGGCATTACATTTTTCTCTGCATTATATCTCAGCCACCTGTACATGGTGAGCCAGTGGGCCTGAAAATTATGTTTACTAGCTACAAGGGTCTGGGAAGAACTATGGGGTCATTCAGAAGCAGCAGACTCAGAATCCATTTGTGACTGGTTGGCACTGTCATAACTAGGAACACTAATGTTTATTCCCAATTGTTTATCCACAGACAACACAGGCTCCTCCTCCTCTGACTGAACCCACACCTGCTCACATTCACTAGCTGCGGTATTTTTGTTAGAAGACCCTGATGCAATACAGATTCTCTTCGTTGCAGGTGTAAAAACATGTTTTATTTGCACTTGTTTCTTTACCATGATCTGATTTAAAAATTATGATCTGTCCTTATTCATAGCAGTCTGTAAATCAGTTTCAATAAAGGAGAATTTCCTTCAAATTAAATGTCTGTCACCTCAACTTAAGATGACTGATGTTATGTAGTAATTTACTAATAACAAATTAAGTCAGCATCTGTGTCTCTGTCTTTTCTTTTTATACATACATCAGTGTATAAGAATTCAAACAAATATCTCAGCAGTTACTTTTTTAGTCTGGACAAGAGAGAGTAGTCCACAGATAGATTCTGACCCTCACACTTCACTCTCTGCATAGTGATGAACAATAGACAGTCAGAGCCTCCTCAGCTTCTGCACGTCTGCCTCACACTCTCAGACTTGTATTCCATTTCATGTTATTTATTTATTTATTGTTCTTTTCTTTTTTAAGTCGACACTGACTTGTACAATCTGGTTTTGCTGACTTCTTGCCCTGTCTGCTATCTGAATATTAAAGATAGTCATCCCATCAGTTTCTGCACATCCACCTCACATGCTCTTGATACCTTTCCCCTGCTAGATATTTGTAAATTTGTTTAGGGCTGTGGGCAGAGTGTACAGACCTATTGGGATTGCTTAGTAGTTTAAAAATGGATGATTGTAGAACCTTCTGTTAGACTTTTGGAAGAATCCTTCCAAAAGTCCAATGGAGCTAAAACCCTCCAGCACCGACTGCTACAGAATAACAGCCACACTATTTTGGCTGTTACTTCTACACATCCATGGCAAGTATGCATGAGTGACTTGTGTGCATGAGCAGTTCTGCTGGGCGCCATCATGTGAATGGCAAAATGGCATTCACCACAACTGCACATGCTCAAGTGTGGCATGCACAGTTGCATTTCTGCCACCAGCTCCGCGGCATTTTGTCCCCTCAACTAATGTGACATATTCAGAGCCCACCTAGTGTACCTACATAAAAATAATGTTACCCCCACCAGCTCTGCGGCATTCTATCCCCCCTCAACTTATGTGGCACACTGGAAGGCCACCCAGCATGCCTAAATGTTTCTTTCTTCCCTTGCTAACATCCGGGTGCCTAATCTCTGTGTTGGCATCATGTACAAACCCCTCCATTCATGTGGCACACTGGGAGCACACCCCAGTGTACCCCAATTTTTTTTTTCGGTAAAAAAGAAAACAGTCCCTCATCATCGCTGCAGTCCCCCTACCTCTCCCCACACTCCCACTGAGCACTTACCTTCCTACCCCCCTTACCCCATACTTACCTTTGGAGGTCAGAACTGCCTACTTCTCTGGACCAGGACACATCTACTTTCTTCAAAGATGAACTGCAAACTGAAGAATCAAAGTTAAGTGTGCTATAGTACCATTCAATGTGATTTTCAACTTATGCTGATAAATCAGCCATTTTTGGGAATTCTTGACCCAAATTTTCAACACAGGGTTCGTTGGACTCCGCCTCCTGAAAACAGTCACTGTTATTTTGTTACTCAGTCCTGAAAGGTGGTTTCATGGTCGCTGCATGAAATCACCTTTTGGGACTGAACCATGAAATGACAGTGCCACTGTTCATGAGGTGGGGTCCCAAAAAGTCCATGTTGCAAATTTGGTGAAAAAATTCAAAATAATGATTGTGTTTTGAGCGTGCTTGCTTATGTTGCCAGTTTTTAATATTTTCACTCCACATTTTCAACATTGCCATTTTTGCACACTTCCTTCAAAACAGCACAGTTGTCATTTTCCACAAGCTGCCCAAAATGTGTTTTCACACCTGTGGCACAGAATCGCATATTTGCTGCTGAAATCCTTTTCGGGATAAGTGACCAAAGTGACACTGGCACTTTTCATGAGGAGGGTTCCAAAAGGCCATGTTGAAAATTTGGTGTAACACCTCCAAAAAGGCCAGGTTACAGCTGGGCATTGAATAATTATATGCACATGTGTACCTTTGGTCACTTATTAGCCCTTCACAGCCCTATCGGCTCTGGCTGGAGTTTGTTTTCTTTAATTATGACTTTTTAGTCTTTGACTTATAGGCTGTCTGCCAAGAGGTGAACAACTGGTGATCACAGTACCCCCACACAATTGCCCTCACATACACTTCTTAATGATATTCACTGGCTATTGGTATTTTTTATCTACATTTTTTATTCAAACTGCAGATAGTGACTTAAGTACACTCTCTCCTGCTGGCTGAGAGATTAGAGAGCAGAAGCCCACACAATACAATGTTCAGACATAGTTGTTGTAGTGTACACCACGGTAAAAGTCCTACTCATAAAATTCTGTACCATATTCCTTTATCTTTGGTAAAGTAAGTGCTGCCAAAACGCTCTGTTCTCAGCCTGCCAAAAAATGTAAGTGAATTCAAACACCTGACAAGCAGTCACAGAAAGATATGGTTTTCCTTGCACCTGGTTATTTTAATGTGCTCCTAAGTTGTATTTGTATTTTACGACCACTAGTATTTTAATTTCCCCACTTCCTTCCTTGAGCTCTCAGCTACCTAATTAGGTTAGGGAAATGTTTAAATAAATCAACGAAAAATAAAACTGCCACAGCCTGCCACACACACAGAGATCTGCCCTGTGATATTAGTTTTCAACGTCAAAGCACTGTAATTGTTGTTTGTGTTCTGCTGTTTTCTGCTCGTAAGTCTGTTGAGGGCAGAGGCCCAACCTAACAGCTCTGCCACTTGCAGTACCTGTAAAGCTAAGGACTCCCTCCTCTCGGTTTTAAAATGTTGTCATTTATAAATTATTATTTTGTCCTCCTTTCACACTGCTGTCTCATGTATACTGCCTGATATGTTTTAAGTACTAGTAGTGCTGCTAGGATGAAGAGTATGCCACACTGATTTGATTCAGTCACTGAGTGTGGTATGCATGATTGCTGCTCACTCATTCAAATGAACTACATCAAACTACTCCTCTGAGAAAACACACATTCTATACTCGATCTGTACCATATGAACATACAAACATATGTACTTGCTGGCAGAAAAGGCCCACAGGTCTATCAAGTCTGCCTGATTGTACAGCTCTTAGCTTCATATCACTGCAGCTGCCTGCCATCAAGGCACAGGTCAGGAAGCATAAGGAAAAACCAAAAGCAGTTATAGAATTCACCAAAATGTTATTTATAGTAGCAGTAACATAAAAAAAAAATATAAACTTGTTCATAATAACTATGTGCAGAGGCAAAATAAAATAAAATATTTCTTGTAATCTGTCTTGCAGTAGCAGCTTAGCTGTTTTATATTATTTTCAACCCCCGTCCTTAGCAAACATCCGTCCTTGCAAGTTTCAGGAGCTGCTAGAACACAATGTGCTTCTTGAGGGCCTTTTTGCTGCTTTTGAAAAAGGCTCAACATTTGCACTCAAGTAACCTCTAGTTTTCTACAATTAATAGTAATACTAAATATTTTCTAAACAAAAGTAATCCTATTATTGGTTACACCTTCATACAATAATTTGCACATATTTTTATATTAGCAGATATCCTAGAGAGGAAAAACAGACAGCAAGAGAAAACTGAAAGACAGAGAGAGGCAAAGAATTGCGAGACTGTTCGGGTTGATCAAGTCCAAGGTCTCACAGGAAAAATTTATTTGCGAAACCAGACAGATAAGAGACAGAAAAGGAAAAATCCTTGCATGTAAACACTTTCTCCCAAACAAATGGGACAGGGCCCTATTCTACCATGTGACACTACCCCAGCCCCACCCAAAAACCCTCTCTTTCTCTTCTTTTCCAGTCCTTTCCCTCATGTGTTTTTGTCTGTACTAACCCTGCCCTTGATTTTATCCCAGCCCTGCTTAAAGCTATCCACTGTCCTTTGAATGATTAACTTCTCTGGCAGTGTGTTCCAATCTGTCACCACTCTTTCTGTGAAATAGTGCCTCCTTCACAACCGCTCTTAGTGACTGAGTAGAAGAAGTCAATCAGATTAGTTTGGCAAGAGCTTCCTGTGACAAACCCATGCTGTCTCTCATTTTGCAGGCCATTGCTATTAAGAAAGGTTATCAACCTCTCCTTCAGAATGGTTTCCATGAACTTCCTCACTATGGTCTGTAGTTACTCGGTTGGTCCTTGGGTCCACACTTGTCAAGAGGCATCGCATGAGTCATCCTCCAGTCCTGGGTACATTCCCTGTCTCCAAGGAGGTGTTGAACAGGTCCATCAGAGGACCTACCAACAACTCTGCCAGTTTCTTCAGGACCCTTGGGTGTACACCGTCCAGTCCTAATGCCTTGTCCACCCAAGCCTTTAAGGCCCTTCAGAAATCTATCCTCTTGGATGACCATGTCTGTTATCTCTGCCCCCCACCCTTGCCCCCTTTCCCTGTGGTATTTTTGCCATCCCTTTCTTTTGTGGACATCGCGCAGAAATACTAATTGAGTGACTCTGCCTGATCTTCCCCTTATTCCACCCATCTTCCCTCTCTCTAATTATGTCATCCCCACAACTCCTCATCTTTCTTATGTATTTAAAGAACCCCTCTCTCTAACAATGTCATCCCTACAACTTCTCTTCTTTCTTATGTATTTAAAGAACCCCTTTCCCCCACTCTTTGATCCCCTGAGCCAACTCAGCTCCTTTGCTGCCTTGGCTGCCCTGCCTGAACTGATCACCTCCCTAGGTGCCTTTGAGAACACTTTTCTATCCACCTTATGCCCAGATTATTTGAACTTAATGAAGGCCAGTCTTTTTTCCCTCACCTTCCCCTCCACCTCTTTGCTGAGCCAGCTAGTTTGCTTTGACCTGACTGCTTACTCTGACATTTGGCACACATGTTCGTGGTCTAATTTACCCCCTTCCTAATGATTTCCCACTTCTGTTCAGCATCCATCCCTGGATAAATTTCAGCTAAATACCCCTCTAGGATTTTGCCCATTCTGGCAAAATCTGCTTTCCTGAAATTCAACACTCTTGTCCTGGTCTTAGCAGACTCCCTCCTTGTGCACCACTGTGCACATCACGTGGTACACATCGGGAGCACCTATGCCTTGCATCCCTGATCAGCCATTCTGTGACAGAAAATAATATGAAATGCCCACCTCCAATGACTGTAGCACCACAGACCTCCAAAGATCTGCTAGTAAATGCAGATAGTGTCAATCACTTCCCCTTTTTTCCACTGACAAAAAAAGTACTGCACACAAAGGGGTTGTCTCCCATTCTCCCTGACCTTGTTTTAGTCAAAAAATAATTAAAAAAAGATAATCTTCTCCACAACTTTGTATTCTGCAAGCAACTGTACTTGGCTCTCATGATGGTGCAGACAGCTAGTTGTTACTGTATAAATTAATCTCTTGCCTCAGAGACCAGGGAAGCTGTATTTGAAATTTTGTGTCATCCTGCCTATGATAATAGTTAGCTTTTACATGTTAGACAGCACTCATTCATTCAAAGTGACCACAGGATGCTCAAAGCTAATCTTTTGAAGAGACCTCACATTTTCACAGCTACAAGAGGCTAGAGAAAGTGCAATCACAATCTTTACCACCATAATGCATAAAGCACTTGATGTGACAAGTGAAGTCTTCTGGCATTTCTTGTATTTTTCCCGATAAGGAACAGATGGTTATCGTGCGTCCTCATGTTGCAACTCCTGTAGCTGTTTAAATCAAGGCTCACAACAATGGCTAGCTCACTGCCAAATAGTGAATCATCCTGTGTCCACTTAGAAAGACTGGAGGAATACTTTCTAACTTGTAATAGATAGGTATTATCACAGGCAACACACTGCAAATCAGCTTCCTGGACAGTGTCGGTTCCAAAACAGATTTTCGCAGTAATGAACCTGTCTGCACCATAATTGAGGAGAGCAGAGCCATACACTATCATGATTGAGAACATTAGTTTTCTAAAATTATTTTGCAGCTAAATGAGTCACTTTGCCAGAGATCAAGACAACTGTGAAGGTAATATTTATGGTATTTTAATTGATGGTGCAGAGTTCTCAGCAGCTGTCTCAGCCTGAGAACACAGTAAAAGTGTCTGACATGTCCCCAAGGGACGTTCTTCACTAGCCAGTCTCAGGGAACAAAGTAGTTGATTTGACACACCTCAAGGGGCATTTTCACTGCCACTTCTCATCTGGGCAACACTCTGAGAGACACGCCCCCAGGGGCATTTTCACCTGCAGTCCTCCTTTTCAGTTTGATTATACCCCGGATGACCAAGTCTCAGTTTTATAGAGTTAAAGCATCGCACACTCCATGCATGTTCATAGCAATTTAAGATGTAGGGTGCAGCTCAAGACTCATGCAGCTCTGTGAAGCTGGGTCAGACTTGCCATCGGGAGTACCACTGGTGCTCTCCCATAGCCTGAAATGAACATGGCAATAGCCCTACAAGCCACTGCAACTATGTCTTCATCTGATAAGTCATCGCCTGTGGTCTCATGGATGTCTGTCTCCACAAATTCACTGAAAGATGTGCTGTCCATAAATGATGGCACAGGAACATCTCCCAGACCTGAATTCAGATCTGTAAACTGCTCAGATGTGCATCCTGAAAATCCAGCTTTTCAAAACAGTGCTGTATAGTTTACATCTTTATGCTGTGCCAAGCTATGTGTAACATGTAGATTGCCTCAGTAAATTAACCTTACATGTGATCTCTGCAGCATGGGCATGCTTCCTTCATCAATGGTTTTGATGATTTTTTCCAGTGACCAGTGACCTATAGTGGTCTTTCATGTTTTATCACCCCATGTCCATCGGTTGCAGAATGCTGGTGGTGTTGGGGAGAAAATGCCAGATAATTGTTGTGGCACCCTCTGCCCAGATCATGTGGGTGAGCACTGCAGATATGGGCCCCCTTTGTAAGCATACTCTTGAACCAGACCATCAAGGTGTCCTCCACAACTGAGTCCTTGCCATCCAGCTTTCATTTATGCTGTGGACTGCCCTCCACTCAGGCAAAATAGCATCTTGGCTTTTTCTGATAGAAACATAGACATTTTTAGCAGATAAGGACCATTAGGCCCATCCAGTCTGCCCACATACCCTACACTTGATCCACCTGGCTTGACTTTGGATGATTTTAAATTGTGTTGCAACAGCAGACAAAGAGCAGGTGGTAGTCTCCTATGTCTCAAGAGCATTAACAGGATAGCTCATTTCACTGGCGTGCCATATTTACAGTGAAATGATAGTTTAGAGTTACATTACACTTTTATGATGTTGACTATCAATTGTGGAACCAGTCAACACTCATTGTTAGCTAATGATGTGATAGGCATCACATTCTGAGACAAGTCAGCACGCAGTACTAGGCCACTTACTGTCCCACTAAGCTGACATACAGTTCTGACACTGTCTCACCAAACTGTTAATTATTTAATTGATTTCAGCAGCTATGACTATGTTCCATAGCAGGTGTCCCAGTAAAAGCCATCTTGCTTAACTGTATCCTGCTTATTTTTTGTGGACTGTAGTAGTGAAAACAAAATTCCCATAAGCAGAACAAAGAATTTTCCTGCCTATGTGTTGTTCTGAGGCTTCTTTATTATTTTGGAAAATCAATTCATTAAGCTTGTTTTGGGTCTCATTGAATAAACGTGCAATATTATACTTTACACTATGAATCTTTCCTATTGGGAAATACCATCTAGAACATGTAACGTGCAGCATCACATTCTGACCTAAGTGATCATTGACATTTTTGGTTTGGAAAATCAATTCATTAAGCTTGTTTGGGGTCTCATTGAATAAATGTGCAATATCGTATTATACACCATGAATCTTTCCTCTTGGGAAATGCCATCTAGATCATGTAACATAAGCTGCATCACATTCTGACCTAAGAGATCATTGACATTTTTGGTTTGAGTCTGAACTTTTGCCAAATTGGCTTAGTTCCAGATTGATATTGCTGTGGAAAATAATCTTGTAACAGTGCCTGTTGCACCTGTTACATCCGTGACTCCATGGCCACTTTGGACATCATGGGTGGAACACCACTAGGTGTTCATCCCTCACCACCACCCACCCTGGAAATAGTTACTTTATACCTGGGGTTCTGACATCATTTCCTCAAGAGTGCAAGGTGCATATCACTGTCATATCCTCTCTAGCACACTGCACTGACAATATAAGCATACACATTGTATAATATATATATTTCTATATAACAAACCAATCACACACACACACACACACACACACACAAAGAAAAAAAGTAGATAAACATGTGGGGAGTAGTACAATGTAATGGCTGTGGGGCAGCAGTCTTCCAGGAGTCTTTCTGGAGGCTGAGATGCTGCCCTATTTGCAGACAACTCTCTGCCCTGAGGAATGAATTGCCATCTTCAGGCCGTGCTGGACAGTAGTAAGGGAACCTTCCCCCAGGCCACACTTAATGGTAGGAAGGGAACCTCCCCCATCCAGGAAGCACCAGAGCCACCACCACTACCTCAGAGGTTGAGAAGAAAACACAGCAGTTGGACCACAGTGGGCTCAGGAAGGGTGAGGATGGTGGAACAGAGGCTCACTCAGTCAGTTGTTCCACTCCACAATCCATACACCATTCTGGGGGAGCATAGTTCCCCTATGGATGCACCCACAGAGGAGACTAAGGAGGCTGAGGACAGCTGTCGCAAGGGTGGCCCACAGGAAGGAGGCAGAGGACACCACAAGGAAAGGAAGCAGCTCCTGGTGGGGGACTCAATTATTAGGGGGATAGAACTGGGGGGAGCAGGGAAAACTGAAGTAAGGTGCCTGCCTGGTGCCATGGCTTGGAGGGACAGGAAGCACATCCTCAGGATCACGAGAACAGCTGCACAGGAGTCTGAGCTGGACGTCATTGTCCACCTAGGGACAAGTGACTTGGCTCATCATGAGATTAGACAGTGCAGAAGGACTTTATAGAATTGAGGAGGGGCCTAGACAAGTAGCACACACAGTATCCTTCTCAGAGGTGCTGCCTGTCAGTGGCATGAGTGAGGCGAGGGTACTTTGCACCATGCAGTTTAATGAATGGTTGAAAAAATGGTGTGGAGCACAGGGTTTGGCTTCATTGGGGACTGGGGTTCCACCTCGAGGGACACCAGCCTATACTGGCAGGATGGTCTGCATCTGTCCAGGAAGGGAACAAGTCTTTTGAGCAATTGGTTTAAATGCTTCATTGGCAAGCTTTTAAACTAGTCAAGGGGGGAGGCACTGATAAGCAGCAGGAAAATCCCAGCCTCCCCTACAAAACAGGGTACTAAATGAGAAAAAGAACAAGGTAGAAAGGTCAGTGGGGGATGCTGCAACAGAAGGTAAAGCCATCAAAAAATGGAGAGCAATGAGTACCAATGCCCATAGTCTGAGTAACAAGCTTCCTGAATTAGTGGCCTTGATGGAGGAGGAACATCTGGATATCGTGGCAGTCACAGAAACATGGGACACACAGAACCATGACTGGGACGTAAACATACCAGGATACACTATCTACAGGGGGACAGGGAGGGTAAAAGAGGAGGAGTAGCTCTTTACATAAGGGAAGGAATCAAAGCAACAGAACAAATGGGTAAACAGGGAGGAGAAGAAGCACTTTGGGTAAATTTGGAGACCGGCAATGGCACCACAATACGCACAGGGGTTGTATACAGATCCCCTTCTCAGGGGGAGGAAATGGACAAGGAAATGATAGAAAGTATACTTAGAATGGCAGAAAAAGGGGAGATATTGCTGATGGGTGATCTGAATATGCCAGATGTTAACTGGAGTGCAGATGCAGCAGTCACTTCAAAGGGTGGTGTTTTTCTAGATGCCCTACAGGGGGCATGCCTTAGACAACTAGTACTGGAGCCCACTCGAGAGGGAGCAATCTTAGACCTCGTTCTCTCAAATGGAGATGAAGAGAGGATCACAGATGTAGAAGTGGGTAGCCATCTGGGAACTAGTGACCATCGAACAGTACGGTTCACAATAAACACAGCAATAGAGTCAAGCCATACAAAGGCAAAAGTACTGGACTTTAGGAGGGCTGACTTTGCCAAAATGGGTGAGTGCCTAAGGAATGCACTAGCAAATGGGCAGGAAGGAGGTTGGAAGAACAATGGGAATAATAAAACTGCCATCACAGAGGTATCAAGCCTTTGTGTAAAGCAAATAAACAAAATTAAACGAGGTAAGAAACCACTATGGTTCTCCAAAGGAAGTGGCAGTGAAGGTTCAAGAGAAAAGAAAGCATTCAGGAAGTACAAGGAATCACAGAAGGAACAGGACAGAGAACTGTATCAGTTAAAGCAAAAGGAAACTGGGAAGGCAGTCAGAACAGCAAAGGCCCAAACTGAGGAAATGATAGCCAACTCAGTTAAGAAGGGGATAAAACCTTTATAGGTACATCAGGGCATGAAAGAAGACCAAGGGAGGGATAGTGAGGCTTAATAAAGGGGAGGGAGGGTGGGCAGAGTGTTACTGTGAAAAGGCAGAGATACTAAACAAATATTTTTGCTCAGTATTTACAAAGGTTGAGGGAGGTACCTAAAACAAACAGTAGAAACACTCTGGATACAGAAGTTGATACCAGCCCATTTACAGAAGAAAGGGTTCTGAAAGAACTCTTAAAACTGAAGGTGGACAAAGCAATGGGGCCTGATGGGATTCATCCCAGAATTCCAAAAGAACTAAGGGTAGAATTAGTGACACCACTGACTACCCTCTTTAACAAGTCATGGGAGGATGGGGTGGTACCCGAGGACTGGAGGAGGGCAGATGTGATTCCCCTTCACAAAAGCGGGAGCAAGGCAGATGCAGGAAACTACAGACCTGTTAGTTTAACCTCATTGATAGGGAAAATGGAATCACTTCTGAAGGAAAGAATTGTTAAATATCTAGAGGCCAGAGGGGCACAGGACCCAAGGCAGCATGGATTCACAGCGAAAAGGTCTTGCCAGGCAAATCTGATAGATTTCTTTGACTGGGTGACCAAAATAGTTGATCAGAGAGGGGCTGTGGACATGGCCTACCTAGACTTTAGCAAGGCATTTGACACAGTCCCACTCAAAAGATTAATATACAAGTTAGCCAGCCTGGGAGTGGGTCCCAAGATGACAGACTGGGTAAAGAATTGGCTGGAGAATAGGACACAGAGAGTAATAGTAAATGGTGTCCACTCTGAAAAAAGGGGGGTTAGTAGTGGGGTACCGCAGGGTTCAGTATTAGGACCAGTCCTCTTCAATGTCTTTATAAGTGACATTGCAGAGGGACTGGAAGGAAAAGTATGTCTCTTTGCAGATGACACAAAGATCTGCAACAGAGTTGATGCACAAGGTGGAGTGGAAAAGATGAGAAGGGACTTGGCAAGGTTAGAGGAATGGTCAAATGTATGGCAGCTTAGATTCAATGCTAAGTAGTGCAAGGTAATGCACCTGGGAAACAAAAACCCAGGAGAAGAGTACACAATGAGGGTGAGATACTAACAACAACAAAAATGGAAAGGGACCTGGGGGTAGTCATATCAGATGACCTAAAGGTGGGCAAGCAATGTGAGAGGGCAGCAAGGAGGGCTGGGCGGATACTGGGATGCATAGGGAGAGGCATCACCAGTGGAAAACAGGAAGTTATTATTCCTCTGTACAGACAGTTAGTGAGACCCCATCTGGAGTACTGCGTGCAGTTCTGGAGACCCAATCTCCGCAAAGACATAGACAGGATGGAAGCTGTCCAGAGGAGGACAACTAAAATGGTGCAGGGTCTGCACCGGAAGACATATGAAGAGAGACTTAAGGAGCTTAATATGTATAGCCTCGAGGAAAGGAGGGAGAGGGGACATGATAGAAACTTTCAAGTACCTCAAGGGAATCAACAAAGTCCAAGAGGGTAGCATCTTTCAAAAAGAGGTGTGCAAGAACAAGGGGCACAATTTGAAGATAGAAGGGGCGGCTCAGAGGTAATTTAAGAGTATTTTTCACAGAGAGGTTGTGGATGCATGGAATGGCCTTCCGGAGGAGGTTGTGGAGTCACACAGTGGTGGAATTCAAGCATGCATGGGACAGTCATAAGGCAATTCTAGGGGGTTGGGGTAGGAAGAAGTAGGCTGCTGGTTAACTAGGATCTGCAGCTTATCCATCAGGTAGGGAAATGGGCAGACTGGATGGGCCAAGCGGTCTTTATCTGTCATCAAATTCTATGTTTCTATGTTTTTATGTATGGGCCCAGCTACAGGGTCTTGTGCACGTGCTTGATATGCTGCTATTAAATCTAAAAATATAACAGTATGAAACTTGGAGACATTCATCAGGGAACAGTGGCCAAACTTAGCCAAGTTCCAGGGATAAAGTTCAGAATAACAGGAATGTGGATAAACTGAACATTAATAATGAGAATCCCAGAAACACAAGTTGCGGCCACTGGGTGGTCCTGACTCCAGGGTTAGACATTGCAAAGGGTCATTCATTTCTTCTGGAAGTACTGTAAGGAAAAGAACAGTCATTGCAAAGGAATGGTTGGAACAAAATTGGTGCTTGGTGATATTAAGAAATCTGGTGTAAAAGTCTGGATTCATCATGGCTCTACAGTTGTAAAACCACCTGTATGTTGCCTTTGAACTTGGTGCATGCACAAAAGTTCCATTAGAACAAATACGGGCATTAGGCTAACCTTGGCAAGTTCCTTTAAAAGGTGGGCCACTGGGATCTGTTGTCCATTCAAACTGTCAGTCTTCAAATCTATTTGTAGAGTGGATTGGTCTGGAGATACCACCATGGCATTCAGGTAGGCATCTTTTCCTCCACAAACAGTGACAGTTGTAGGTGGGAGGTCGATTGCTGCACCCTTAGTTGGGGTGGTGGGTGGTAGAAGGCCAGAAGGGAAGTAGTTGATATCCCAAGGGTTCCAAAAATGGAAAGTTTTCAGCCCATCTTGAGGACTCTTTCTTGGAGACTTCTTGTGGCTTGCAGACATATCAATCAATCAGTCTTTATTTTACCAAGTGAGACACGATTGATGGAAACTCATTTGCAAGGTGGACCTGGACAGGCATGAAAGAGATACAGCAACACATTAGAAAATACAGAGGTAATCTATGTACAGAAATATATACAGTGGTAACATAGCATCATGGTCACATTGTAGAATATGATATAAGGTAATAACAACAACACAGCTCTCGGAACTAAGCAAACAAGTTCATCCTAATGCAGTACAGTGATCAAGTTCAACCTCACGCTATCCAAGATTAGCCTCGCTTCTTGATGAGTGTACTGCAGGAAGTCATGAGGGACAGAGATAGGAAAGTAGAGAAGGGAGGAGGAGTCAGAACAGATGAGAAGTGGATGGTAAACTGAGTACAGAACAGTCAAGGGAATTTAAATGTCATCAGTGGAAAAAATCACAAGTCTCTATAAGCTTGCAAGTACAGGGTTTTGAAGAAGGTCAGTTTCACAGGGATTATAAGCTTCAGGGTTTTCTGTATGTAGTTCCATGGGGTGATTCAACTGCCTCAGAGTCAGGAGGAGGTGCTGGTCCTGCTTCCAGGGGGGACACTCAAAATTTTGGATCCGTCAAACAGGAACTGGTGGCCATGCCCCCCATGCATGTGCACGGTGCAATGCCTACCACACTCTCCCAGAACTGCCCCCATCCCAGACATTCCCTCACCCTGGTCCATCTCTCCTACTGTACTCTCTCAGTCTGAGCAATGACTACTCGACTTCACAGAAAACACTCACACTGTCACACAACACACACACTGTCATACAGACACTGTCATACAGACACAGACAAACAACTAACTACCTATAAAGGTAAGAAAACAATAAATTTACAGAAAGAATAACTTAAGTAAAAAAGACAACAGAAAAGACCAAAAAATGTAACTTTAAAAAAAAATGTTGGATCTAATTCAAAGTTTAAATCTCCTCCTCACTCTGATCTCCAAGTCACAGGCTGTCTCACAGTGTCAAAACAACACACTCCTCTCTCTCCATCTGCACAGGAAAAAGTGAAGCTATCTCCTTGGCAAGGCACTTCCTTCCTGCCTGGCTAAAGAGCAGTTGACTTACAGTACTGTAAGCCATGTGAAGAGTGGGGAGGGTTGCCAAATCTGGAATGCAAAGTGGATCACTTAGAATCATAATGAGGGAGTACATTTAAAAAACAACTTTGTCTTGCCAGCGTTACCATGCCACCGTAATGTGAAGCGATAATGACAAGGCAAAGTGATCATTTTACATTGCCCACTCCACGTAGCGGAGTGGCAACGAGAAGTGCCCACTTCACATTCACTTTGCCGGTGGAATTTAAATTCGCTGCATCACTATTCCAGATTCTGCTCTTAATCGGGCATCCTGCAGCTGTAGCTTTCCCTAGCAGCCACCAGCCCTGCTCCACTCTTGGCCCACCTCAAACATACAGGTACGACTGCTGCTACTTCTCTCCTGTGCTTGGATCACAAGCTGCGATTCCTACAGGCTGTCCCCTCTCCATGCAAAGGCTGCCATTGGATGCAGAACTTTTTATCAACCCTGCCAATGGTTCTGATTTGACCTTTCTGACTTATTTTAAAGCATCTTTGACCCGGCTTTATTCAGTCTTGTTTGAGTAATTTTCTTGAAATTTCTCCGCTCCCCTCCCCTCCCAAGCCATTTGCAGTAGAAATGACATTGTGTGACTTTCTCTTTTCCCTGTGCTTTTACTGAAAATAAAAATTATTCTCAAAGCTGCATATAGACCTGCTACTGGAAAGTATCATAAACTGGTCTCTACCTCTATGCATGCAAAATCCCTCAAAGCTCCTTTTTCTCTACTCTTACCCCTGGCTAGTACTTTCGTGAGCATCCTCTGTGATTCAGTTTCTGTGTAGCTAGTCGGTACTTATTATATTATCTCTTTACATTGTCATTCAGCTTTCTATTCTAATATCTTTATGCTAACATTTTCCCCTCTATTCCTCCTAAGGTTCCTACCTACCCCTTCCACCTCCCGTGACACTTACCCCATGGTCTCTATTCCAGTTAACTTTACTGCATTAATCTTCCACACTTATTTATTTATTTTATTTTATTTATTTAGTTTTTGTTGACCAGGTAAGTGCACTAGTCAGATTCTGCCTATTATCAGGCACAACTTAGGGGAAGGGGGATACAGATGAATGCCAACTGACCTTAAACCAGATTCAGCTGTTGGTGGTATTTTTAGTGAATGGGAGAAATTCGGCAAGGGCACAAGGTAAATTCCTCTTCTCTTTTTGAGAAGTGCCATGGGATCTTTAACATCCACCTGAATTACCACTAGACCAGGCAGATGGGACCGTGGTTTAATGTCTCATCCGAAGACAGAACCTCAGGAGTGCAGCACCCTCTCATGCTGCACTACAGTGTCAGTATTGGAATTTGACCCAAGTGGTGTGGGTATAAAGCTCACAGTCTTCTGATCTCCTGGCCTCAGAGGCAAGTGTGCTACCTGCTGAGCCACTGTCACTGACTAACCTTGTAATCAGCCCTGCCCCTTTCCTTCAACTCTTGGGCCATTTCCAACTGCTCCCACATCATCTCTACTTGCTGTACCCTTCTTGATTGCCTTTATTAACATTTTACTAAGTCATTTCACCTACATTCTCCCCATCTCTTATCCAAAATGCTCCAGTCCCAGGAATTTTTATAAAATCCCAAGTTACTCTATCTAATTATAGCATTCCTGTATCACACTTCAGGTAACACTCATCCTAACCAGGTCCGACCACTGTCAATATATCTGGGCCTCCATAAATGACCCGGCAATATCCACAAACTCCTAACCCTACCTAACAGCCTTAAGTTATTACACCTTAATATGTAACTTACTGCCTAAACTAGATCTTTAAACCCTTGTTGTCTTGCTAATTGCTGACATCCTAATCCTCTCTGAAACTTGACTTAGTAATAAGATTCCAGACCATGCTATCATCATCCCTCGATATTCCCAAGCCATAGAAGATAGGACAGGGAGATGTGGGGGTGTGGCAATGTACATCTCGTCCTCTGTACAATATGCCATCATCTTTTCCACCTCCATCCCAGAAAATTATGAGGCTCTTGATATTCGGGTTTCCCTGCCCTTCTTTATTCCTATCTATGTCGTGGGCGTGTATTGTCACTGACAGCCTTCCCTCTACCATGGCCATTGACCTCACTACCACCATTGCCTCTCACTCTTAATCAGGTGAACAGTTCATCATGGGGGGTTTCAATCTAAACTGGTTTTAGCCATCACAAGCTAAGCCACAAAACAACATAGCCTCCCAGAATTTCACTCAACTCATCCAAGAACTGACCCGCTTGAACACTAAAACACAAAATCATTCCTTGCTCGATTGGGCCCTCATGTCTCATCTGCACTGAGATTTTGAATTAGGTATCTTATCAGACACCTTAAGTGATAACCACTTGATATATCTAGTTCATAAGGTTCACAGGCCTCAGCTTCCTCATAAAACAATATACACACACTCCTATCAAT
Source organism: Neoceratodus forsteri (assembly GCA_016271365.2). NCBI lineage: Eukaryota > Metazoa > Chordata > Ceratodontiformes > Ceratodontidae > Neoceratodus > Neoceratodus forsteri. The sequence continues at coordinate 82,128,290 of CM057455.1, forward strand.
CACTTGACATAACCCCTCTCCTCCAAGCTTTAGCCAACACTGAGTGGGATCTGTTAACCTCTGTGCCCCACATGGATTCTGTCCTAGACTGTTTCAAAGAAAAGTTCTTCTCCATCTGGAATCTATATGCACCTCACAGACATACCAGATTACAATGAAACCATGTCCTGTGGATCGCTTCGGAACTCTTGGCCTGCCTCAGAGCTCATGACCAAGCCTAGAGAAAGCATTAGTCATCTAAACTGCCTAGTGATTACACAACGTACCGTAAACTTTGCAACACATGCACTAAAGCAACTAGGCTAGCCAAAGCAAAGTACTGTATGTCAAGTCCACTTTCCACACAAACTTCAATTCACTGCCTATATTTTGGAAAGTTGTACACACCCTCGTCTCCCCCTCCTCCCACCTCCAACCCCCCTGTCATTTAAATAAACAGCTCCCTTGTAGATGATTATATATCAGTAGCTGAGGAATTCAACTCCTATTTCACTTTGTATGCTTTGGCCTTTTTGGCCTCCCTCCTCCATGCTCTCCTAATGCTTCCCCTCAAAAGTGTCTATGGTGACCTCTGCCAATCTCCTGAATCCTACCCCTTCTTGTTTTCTTCGATCTTGCCTGCTGACACACCTTTGATGCCTTACTGTCCATCAGCCCTTCTAAAGGCAGCTCTCCTGACATCCTTGACCCAAAGCATCTTTACCTCTCCGCCCCACTGATCGCCTACCAGCTTTCTGTAATTCTAAACCTCTCCTTCATGCCTGCTGAAGTCCCTACTCTTTGGAAGCATGCTGTTGTTTTCTCTCTCCCTAAGAGTGGAGACCCTATTTCTCCAGGGAACTATCATCCTATCTCTTTGCTCCCTACCCTTGACAAACTCCAGGAACATTTTGTTCTCTCCCAAATCTCCTCCTTTCTATCTGATTCTAACTTCTTTAGCCCATTCCAATCTGGATTTTGGAAAAACATTCCACCACTACCTCCCTACTCAGGCTCACTGATTCAGTTCTCACAGGAATGGACAATGGTTTGATCACCACTGACATTTTTGTTGACCTTGCTTAGGCCTTCAACATGGTTTTCCACACCAGATTCTTCACTCCCTCTCTTCACCTGGTCTCTCACCATCCACTACTAGCTGGTCCAGGGTCTACCTATCAGGAGGACTCATTCAGTTCAAATAGCTGACTCAAACTCCCTCCTTGTCAAATCCACACTGGAGTGCCTTGGGGCTCAGTGCTGGGCCCCTTCTTTTCTCTTATTTTCTAAATTACTTATCATCAGCTTGCTCTTCCACCTCCATACACATGTATGCTAATGATACAGTCTTGTTCACTTCCTGAAATCTCCCTGTGATGTGGAAGCCAGACTTCAGCTCAGCTTCAACAAGATCCAGCAGCGACTTTCCTCACATCGCCTCATTCTGAATGAAGGAAAATAGTCTCCATGGATTCACAGTGGGAAGGTCATGCCAGACAAATCTAATAGATTTCTTTGACTGAATGACCAAAGTAGTAGATCAGGGAGGGGCTGTAGACATGGCCTACCTACACTTTAGCAAGGTATTTGACACAGTCCCACACAAAAGATTAACATACATGTTGTCCAGCCTGGGAGTGGGTCCCAAGATGGTAGCCTGGGTAAAGAATTGGCTGAAGAACAGGACACAGAGGGTAGTAGTAAATAGAGTCCACTCTGAAAAAAGGGGGGTTACTAGTGGGGTACTGCAGGCTTCAGTACTAGGACCGGTCCTCTTTAATGTCTTTATAAGTGACATTGCAGAGGGACTGGAAGGAAAATATGTCTTTTTGCAGATGACAATAAGATCTGCAACAGAGTTGATACACAAGGTGGGGTGGAAAGGATAAGAAGGGACTTGGAAAGGTTGGAGGAATTGTCAAATGTATGACAGCTTAGATTCAATGCTAAGAAGTGCAAAGTAATGCACCTGGGAAACAAAAACTCAGGGGAAGAGTACACAATGGGGGGTGAGATCCTAACAACAACAACAATAGAAAGTTACCTGGGGTAGTCATATCAGATGACCTAAAGGTGGGCAAGCAATGTGAGAGGGCAGTAAGGAGGGCTGGGGGATACTGGGATGCATAGGGAGAGGCATCACCAGTAGAAAACAGGAAGTTGTTATCCCTCTGTACAGACAGCTGGTGAGACCCTATCTGGAGTATTGTGTCCAGTTCTGGAGTCCCAATCTCCACAAAGACATAGACAGGATGGAGGCAGTCCAGAGGAGGGCAACTAAAATGGTGCAGGTCTGCTCCAGAAGACATATGAAAAGTGACTTAAGGAGCCTAATATGTATATTATTGAGGAAAGGAGGAGAGGGACTTGATAGAAACTTTCAAGTACCTCAAGGGAATCAACAAAGTTCAAGAGGGTAGCATCTTTCAGAAAAGAGGTGTGCAAGAACAAGTGGGCACAATTTGAAGATAGAGAGTCTCAGAGGTAATGTGAGGAAGTATTTTTTCACAGAGAAGGTTGTGGATGCACGGAACAGCCTTCCTGAGAAGGCTGTGGAGTCATGAACAGTGGTGGAATTCAGGAATGCATGGGACAGTCATAAGGCAATTCTAGTGGGTGGAGGTAGGAAGAAGTAGGCTGTTGGTTAACTAGGATCTGCAGCTAATCCATTAAGTAGGAAATGGGCAGACTGGGTGTGCCAAGCAGTCTTTATCTGCTGTCAAATTCTATGTTTCTATGTTTCCATGACTTCAGCACTAGGCAGAGACTTGCTAGGCTCCCTTATCTACCACTTTCCACACCCTGGATGGGACATGGCTTGAGGGCAACTCCTCATTTGGATACCTTACTGTTTGGCTGGACCAACAACTTCTTTGGTCCTATCGATGCCATCCTGAAATAACTGTGCCCCAAGCTTGGCATCTTATACAGGAACCATAATTGTATACCTCTTACAGCCAGATGTGTAATTGTCCAAATTATGATCCTCCCTATCTTTGACTACTGTGATGTAGTATATAGTGTTGCTCCCAAATCCACCCTATCCAGATTGGAACCCTTTTCAACTCTTTCTGCTGCTTTGCCCTTGACTCCCCAGCTCGTACTCACCTCTGTGATCTCTTTCACTCCCTATCATTCCCTTCACTTGATAACAGGCACCTCTCACTCGCCAGACTCATCTCTAAATACGGGCTTGGCTCTCTACCTCCATATATATCCACTTCCCTCTCTAATCCTGCCACTCCTACTCACTCTTTAAGGTCTACAGACTCATGCACCTTTGTGGTCCCTCGCTGCTTTACCTTGGCAGGCCAGTCTGCTTTCAGATAAAGTTTCCCCAAAATCTGGAACTACCTTCCTCCTCAAATTCACCACTCATCCTCCCTTCACTCTCTTTTCACTGCCCTCAGTAACTTCCTCTCTTCTAGCTGCACCTCCTTTCCACAATTATAATGCAACCTGTCTCTCTCCCACTCTCACTGGCACCCCTTTCCCCTAACTGGGCCTGAAACTTTCTATGCTACAGCACTTATGTAAATAAGTCTAGTTCTTAATTTGTTTTGTTGTCCAATTCAATATTCACTGTTATAAATTGTATTCTATTTCTTTGTAATGGCAGTTAATTCTAGTGCTCTGTTTACTGTAATTACCTGATTCCATGTGTTTTATCTATTATGACTTTTTTATATGTAACCCCTAGGCGGTGCTGTTCCTAGAGTTACAACCCTGCCTACTACCTACGAGCTAGGCTGAGGGGTTTGGGTTCTTAGGCTTACACTTGGTTCTAAACAATTGTGCAGTGCCGCCACTCAGAGTTTACCTTTAATGTGGGTTAGCTGATACCTGGTATAACCTCCTGAGATGTTATACCTCCCACAATTACCATTTTGCCACCCCAAGACAACATGACCCATTATTCAGCGGATGTCCTGTATCTGGAGTTCAGTAAGGCATTTGACTCAGTGCCACATGGAAGGCTGGGAAGTAAGTTAGTAGGCACAGCGGCAGGTGCAAAGCTGGTGAGATGGGTAGGGAACTGGCTTGAGGGAAGGCAACAGAGGGTAATGGTGGGTGGGAAGCTCTCACACCCAAGGGTAGTGACGAGCGGTGTTCCACAGGGCTCGGTGTTGGGACCAGTGTTGTTTGGGATATTCATTGCAGAGATATCATTGGACATCAAGAGCAAGATCAGTCTGTTTGCTGATGATACCAAGGTAGGAGCAGTGGTGGATGACCTAGGGGGATGGCAGGGGTTGCAGGATGATCTGGCAAAGCTTGAAACCTCGCCAGACACCTGGCAACTGGGGTTTAATGCCAAAAAGTGCAAGGTGCTGCATTTTGGGATGAAGAGCCCAAGGAGGAGTTACCAGCTGGGGGGAGTGCAGCTAGCCCAGACAGAGGAGGAGAAGGATCTGGAGGTGCTCATTACAGGGTCAATGAACAACTCGGCACAATGTAGGAAGGCAGCAGAAAAGGCCAACAAAATGCTGGGTTGTATTGCAAGGGGTATATCCTCGAGGAGGAAAGAGGTGATTCTGCACTGTATAGGTCATTAGTTAGACCGCACCTGGAGTACTGCTTGCAGTACTGGTGCCCATATCTGAAGAGGGACATTAAGTTACTGGAGGGGGGTGCAGCGCAGGGCTACAAAGATGATCAAGGAGCTGGGGGACTTATCATACGAGAGGAGGCTGAGGGAGTTGAACATGTACTTACTGGAGGAGAGGAGGGATGGGGGGACATGATTGAAACCTTTAAGTACATGAAAGGAATAAACAAGACAGGTACAGATAGGCTGTTCAAAGTAAGGGAGGAGAAGGACACCAGGGGCCATGATATAAGACTGGAGGGAGGTAGGTTCAGGAGGGAGATGAAGAGACACTTTTTTACAGAGATGGTGGTGGCTGGGTGGAATGTGTTACCTGCAGAAGTGGTATCAAGTAGAACAGTGGACTGCATCAAAGGGGATGGGACAGGACAAAGGGAGGGTCAATGAAGGGAAGGGTGGAAGGGAGGGCACCTGCAGAATAAGGGTGCTAGCTGCACATTAGAGCAGACTTGATAGACCTCTAGGCCTTTATCTGCTGGCAAATTTTGTATGTTCGTATGTTCGTATTAAGTTCCCACATTTCAAACATTTTGTAATGAAAGACTCTCTCTAATAATATGCTCACACACCATGATTTGCAAAACAGTAATAACAATATTTGTTTGGGGTATAGGAGTAAGGATGGGGAAACAGGAGGAACAGAGGTTATGCAGAGATTTCATATTTAGAAATGTACACAATTAAATTGTTTGTGCTGGTGAACCCTCCAGCTGGGTGGCTATCAAATTGACAGAAGGGAATCACAGTTCAGTGACCAGAAATGATACCCAGAGCCCTGGCTATTTAAGCTGCTGACTAATCAGATGGTACACTGTAATTTTCTCCACCACTGATACCAGTTCCAAGATAAATATGAAACCCTGCAATCTCACATAATACCCTGGGTACCCAGATACCAATGTCCTGGATTATTGCAAGCCTGGTGGATATTAGAGCTGGTGGCTTTGTGCGGCTTTGGTTTAAGAGGTAGGGGCTAACTTGGAAGGCAAATTAGCAACAACAGTAGATCCTAGACAGTGCAATGGTTTTGCCCTGTTTTTGGCAGTATGGTAGTGGTTGACCTTCTTGTCACAAACAGAACAATTCAGAAAAAGGTAATCAGCCAGGTTACCCTGGCTAGATCTTGGATTCACAATCCTTAACTATTCTGCACATATATATTGTAGTCGCCTCCAGTACATTCATATACCAGTACATCTCTAATGTGTCTATATTCTCAGACATCATTCAAACAAGGTGGAACACTGTCATTTCAGGATTTAAGCACAGTCTTAAATGGACTCTGAGGTCTCATGTCCCTTGGTGTGGCAATGCGTCTAAATCTGGTGGCTCCACAGGACAGTCGTGACCAGGTAGTGAATACAGGTGCATCTCCTCACATTGATATGATTTTATTAGCTATATGTGCATCTCCCCATATTTATATGAATTTATTTGCTATAGGTACAACTCCCCACATTTATAAGATTTTATTAGCTATAGGTGCATCTCCCCACATTGATATGATTTTATTAGCTATGGTGCATCTCCCCATATTTATATGAGTTTATTAGCTATAGGTACAACTCCCCACATTTATATGATTTTATTAGCTATAGGTTCATCTCCCCACATTTATATGATTTTATTAGCTATAGGTGCATACCAGCACATGTGTAGGACACTGCTTGACACCGGTGCATTTAGGCACATTTATGTCACTTTCTGAATTAGGTGCATTTTGGCACATTGATAAGATTCTGGCTAGCACTGGTGCATGTTGGCACAGTTACATGACTTCTTTGAGCTCACAGGGGCCCCTCAAATTGAACACATGGACTGTCAGGCGTCCCTCTTAGATAAGTGGAACAGTCACTAGGGCATAACGGCCCATATTTCTCTTGCTCTGTCTCTCTCTCTCTCTCTCTCTCTCTCTAAAGTAGTTATGGAGGCATGTCGACCTATAGTTACTTATCTTTCTTCCTTGGTGTTAGAACAGTTACAAGGGCATGATCGCCATTAGGTTTAGCTTGGTGTATCTGTCCCTTGCACTTGGGGCACAAGGGTGCTCATGCAGGTCCTCCATGGTCAGTCCCCACTGTAGAAGGCTCCTGACATCTTCAGTCCTCTCACAACTGAGGTTCTACACCACAAGAAAAACTTTGAAAAACACAATATTTAGATACAACTTCAATTTCTCATTAGCTCTGTAATTGTTAACCCCATTATTTATTACTAAAGGTCACATGCATGAAAACAGGAGAGTTGTTCCTTGAGGGTTCATCAGCTTTTAGTGCTTCTTCCCTGCCTGATGTCATATTACTCTGCTTGTGGCATCAGTTATTCCCATGGCAACAAACTGTGATGTCACAACAGAGCATTATAATTTCAAGTAGGGAATAAGGTACATGGGGAGATGAACTCTAAGGGATAAAGATCTTGTTTTGTGGTAATTTCTTCAGTACTAAACATTGGAAAGAAAAAATCTATAGACTTTATATGAAATACAAGCGGAATTGTGATTAAATATTATGTTGTCCAAAGTTTTCCTAAAGGTGTCAGCTGCTCTTTAAGAAGAATAGCCACTGCTGTATAGAGGGCACCTCATGATCTTTCCATGCCTGTAATACCACTCTTTTGAAGACTAAAGAGACTGATACAACCCACAGTTTCCCATATGAGGGAAAATGAGATGTTAGAAATCTCCCACTATACAATGGCAAGAAAGAATCCTGGACTCTGATTGGCTAGTGTGTGCCTGAGACAGTAATGATATCACAGTATAACATCACTATATTGATTTATCATTTCATTTTCACATCTTCTCTTCAGAAATAAATACATATTGCCTTTCTAAAATCTACTAAAAATTTTTTTAATTTTTTTTGTATAACAACAAGCCATTGTATAATAGCAATAATGCACCCCAAAATGTGTTGTGCTGGGATAACATCACATCTTGGGCATTGTATATACTCAGCCTGCAGCCTCATGCCCAACCACCCCAGGTATGACATTATCCCAGTATGACACACACCCTGTTGTGCATTATTCCTTAATTACGTAAATCAAAGGAGACATGGGAATGTGATATTCAGGATAGTTTGGCAGATTCTATGTATTTGCTCCCATCTTGCATATACCCTTTACACTGCCAAAATAAGTGGGTAAGGCCTGCATTAGTTTTCCCACATCTCCAGCAGTGGTCATCTTCAGCAAGTCCCAAGCTGAACAGTTGTTGAGGTGATTAATAAAAGTAATGTAAAATGTTGAATTGGGTTAGTCTGCCAGGTTAAATTGAAGCCCCCTAAGATGTGAAGCTCTCCAGAACTGGCATGAGAAGTGAGAGTTGTGCAGAGGTTGGTGATTGATGCAGAGGGGATGGCTAGGCAGCAGTGTACGCCAGCCACTAAGATGGGAATACAGCAAGGAGTGCAAGGTTGATGAGTAGTACAGTAGTTCAAAGGCAGAGGGGGAGGAGATAGAAAGTAAATGAGAATACTGGATTGAGGAGGAGAGATACATGACTACTCCACCACCTCTGCTGGGCCTGTCCTGTCAGATAAGGGGGGATCCGAGAATGTAAATGCTACTATCAGGAATTCTGGGGGGAGATCCAAGACTCAGAGATAATTAGTATATCAGGTTGAAGGGTTTACATGAGTGGCTGGAGAAGGGATATTTTAGGGAAGGGGCAACAAATGTTAAGGTGATGGAAAGAAATATAAGACAAAAACCTCAGATCCCAAAAATAAATTGAAAAAAAGATTAATGGCCAATAATGTTTGGGATTCAGGTATGGGAAATGGATTAATATAGCACAAGAGCCCCAACGTTATATGAAGGACCTTAATGAGCTGTGAAATATGGACCTCAAAGAAAATGAATGCTTAAGACTGCACCTAAATAATCATTCTGAGCTCTTTCAGTTAGATTCCTATTAATTAAAACCTTTGAAAATCATGAGTTATATCTTTCTGGATCCAAAAAGACCATTGTTTAGTGTTAAGCATACTGTAAGTTTATGGAACAAAAACCAACACTGTATATTATCAAAATCAGATTGAATTTTACACTGTAGTGCCAAATTATCTATACTGGAACTAACAATAACAGCATTGTTTGCATAAAGGATTAATGTTTATATCCTACAGACAGATGGAAAAGTGTTTAAAAAAAGTGAAAATAACTGGCCCAGGATTGTACCCTTGGGGACTCCACATTTGATTAGCCTATTCTCAAAACAGACTCTCTCAATGACTCTTTTATGAAATCTGTCCACCAAAGAGACTTTTTTTTACCAGGATACAACATCAGAGAGAAAGTTACCCAAAGAGAGGAACATAAGCTCATGGTCGAAGGCCTTGGTGAAGTCCACAAAGACTTATGCCACATTGGACCCATTATCAAGTGCCCCATGGACACAATCAGTGAATCTAACCAAGGCTGTCTCCGTGTGTGTTTTGATCTGAAACCATGCTCTATACTGGTAAGAAGACTGTATTTTGTGAGGTTGTTGTCTGATCAAAACAATTTTAAGAGGCCAGTAAAAGATAGGATGATAGACATTGAAATCACCGATGCAGATTTGTGAATAGGTATAATGCCAGCACAATTGCAAATGTTTGGTAAAACACTACAACAAAGTGAGTGATATGGGCAAACCGCTAAGAGCAATGCCTGGAATTGATGAGGCAGTAAAAGTCTAGAGACTAGTGGATATGAAATAGTATCACAGGCCATTTCACTAGTCTGACATCAATATAATCAGCATCAGTGCAAGATTTGGGGTTCATTTTAGAAACACTTTTTTTGTGGTTAAGTTTCATTGATTTGACTTATTAAGATGATATAAACATTAAAACAGTGAGATACATTGCAAAGATCTTACAGACTGTTACATATGTCTGTAGAAGCAGAGAACGGAACATGCTGGCAGAAACACATTTTGAAAACAAATTAGGTGGCAATACTCAAAAATGAAATGATTGCTGAGAATCTCAGACAAACCAACCTCAGGATCACCGGACACACTGCCTGTTGATTCCATAGAAATCCAAGCCCCACAGAGGTCAATTAACAATTTAACATCATCTGGAGCGCTAACCACACCAGCACTAGTTTCAAATGCAATTTGTGAGGATATTTTAGACCTACCAGCTACTTTATTTAGGGTTTTCTGTGTTTTTAAAATTGCTCTGTTCATTAAGTTGCTTTTAAAAATTAAATTCATGGCTAGCACTGTGGCAGATGGAGGCTGAGGCAGCAAGCCTCAGCCTGCCACCACGCCTAGGTCGGGAGTGATCTCAGAGCATCAGGAGTCATCTGAAGAGAGGAGGACAGAGTGCTTAGATGACAGATCTCCTTTGTGGGGAGGGAGACACTAGCCTGGCATTCATCTGACTACTAGCAGTGGCTAGGGGTACAGGCAGCTGGGATCACAATGTGGGGCAGAGAGGAGCAGCAGCCGTTGATCTCCTCAACAATGGAGCATGCATACGCACATCTGGACTGCAATGCATATCCACTCCCCCAAGGGGAGAAAAGTAGAAAATGGCTGACGGTGAAGCAGGATGACACTGACCCTTTGCAGGCTCCACTCCTGGGTTAAATGGCCTTTTCCTTGAAACCAGATCCATTCCATTGGCAGGCTGCAGCTGCTGACCCCTGCCACAGGGGGCAAGCCATGGGTGAAGACAGGAATGAAGGCAAGTCCCTGGGACAGCAGGTGGCAGGGTTGGGGGAGTCAGTGGAAGGGGCAGCCTGATGCAGCAGGGAGAAAAAGAAAGTTTAACAAATTCATTATCCTTCTTCTAATGGTAATGATGTGCAGAATTTTCAAATTCCAGCAGAATGAAATTCCATGGAATTTCATTAAATTCTGCAGAATGTCATTAAATTCCACCTAGTTTTGGTGAAATTTCACTATACACAGAATAATGAAATTTCACCTATGTTAATGTTTCAGAATGGCAAAATTCTGCATGTTTTACATGGAATTTTCACGGAAAACTTGTTTGTGGATTATTTTTCCTCAGATTGCTATTATTTTCTGCAGAAAATTCATGCATTTAATTTTATGTACTTTTCCACAGATAAATGTTGCCGCAGAATTATTTTCCACAGATTTATCATGTTCCGCAATGAATTCCTGCATTGAATTCTACTTTTGCCATTGGTTAATGAAAAAAATATATATATATATATATATATATATATATATATATATATTACAATATTTTATGCCTGATAATGATCCACTTGAATGCCAGATGTGACCATTGTTTGTTAAAGTCAATTTTTAAGCTGTTTATTTTTTCATCATTGGAGCCCATGAAGTTTCAAGGAAAACAGTTCCACGGAACATCAATACATTTGAATACTATTCTGCAGAAGCAATCAGTTGCCACCACCTAGCTTCCTCTGACATGTGACAGCAGTCATTTTATAATGTGACACCTTCAGCTCCACGCAGATTAGTTCTGGTGTCTGATGGAGAAGGATCTACTCTGATGAGTGCTCTGTGTTGTTATACAGACTACTTTTTGTCCAAATACTGCAAAACTTAGTTGTGGCCGATTAGTTTAACTACATATTAGTAGTAAATGTTCTGTTAGGATGTATTGTATGTGTGAGAAGTGTGTTTTAAATATATTTCCTTAAACTGTCTGAATTTTGGTTTGTGTTCGTGTGTGTGTATCAGGACTCAAGAGTCTGTGAATTCATTTAGCGAGTTGCATTTGCTAACTGAGACAGACAGATTTGGAGTTTTTGGGAGACACATAGATACATACAGTGAGGCAGTAGTGTAAATGACTTTTGTTTTGTCAGAGAGTCTCACAGACTGATCTGACAGAAATCCTTCTGTTGTATATAACTACCTAGTTCAATCAGTACATAATATCAGTCTCTGAGTAAGAGAGAATGAGATTTAGGGAAAGTGTGAAGATAAATAATATTTTTTTCAGATTGTTTGAATTTACATCACATTGTTTTGACCCAATTTCTGCTTTTTGATATATATATATATAGTTCTGAAAAATGTTCTTGTATTAATCTCTCTCATTCCAGTAACTAAGGAAGATTTTATTTAGAAAATAAGGCATAAGCGACCAATGTCATTATTGTTTGTCAGAAGTAATATCTGACTGCACTGCAACTATTTCTGTTGTTTTATGTAATTTACTTCTGTTAGTGTAGTATTCATAATCTCACCTAGTCCCCAAGTAAAGGGAGAGAATAGTTATTGGTTAGTTAAAGATAGGCAGAAGAGATAGTTTGGAAGAAAACCTTTTTTTGTCCAATAATAATCTTCTGACAGAGTAAGAAGAGATATTTCAGTTTTGTGCCCCCCCACCACATTAAATCTTACAGTTGAAACAAAAACTGATCCTATTACAAAACTAATGTTGCTTCTGTTTGTAAGTAAAGATGAAAAGAATAGCATTTCTGAATGTGCTAGTGGGAGCAGTGGGAAGGAGATAAAGACAAGGGAAGAGTTGCAGGTGGTGGGTTGCCTAAAAGTGCAGCAGAATCATCTGGCAAGCATGCTACTTGCAGCAGCCCACTGTTGCATCCATGCTGGTCAGTTAAGAAATATAGAAACATAGAATTTGATGGCAGATAAGGACCGCTTGGCTCACCTGGTCTGCCCATTTCTCCACCTAATGGATAGGCTTCAGATCCTAGTTATTTTTTTTTTATTTTATTTTATATTGTAATCAGTTTACAACCTTTGAGCCAGAGGTTCATTTCCAGAGGTTTCCAAAGGCTGAGAGCCAGGCAACATTTGATTCAGTGTTAATCAACAGTCTACTTCCTCCTACCCCCCCACTATAATTGCCTTATGTCTGTCCCATGCATTCTTGAATTCCCCCACTGTTTTTGACTCTACAATTTCCTCAGGAAGGCTGTTCCACGCATCTACAACCCTCTCCATGAAGAAATACTTCCTCACATTATCTCTGAATCATCCTCCTCTATCTTCAAATTGTGCCCCCTTGTTCTTGCAAATCCCTTTTTCTGAAAGATGCTGCCCTCGGACTTTGTTGATTCACTTGAGGTACTTGAAAGTTTCTATCATTTCCCCTCTCTCCCTCCTTTCCTCGAGGCTATACATCTTAAGCTCCTTTAGTCTTTCTTCATATGTCTTCTGGTGCAGACCCTGCACCATTTTGAATGCCCTGCTCTGTAGTTCATCCAGGAAGCATAGTTGTGATGTTGCATCTGTGTTGGTGGTGTACATGTTTCTGCACACAAGCTTCTAAATGGAGCAGCAGACAGTCTGCTATCAAGGTAGTAGCCATTATAGTAATGTCACAAAATCTGATGTTATTGAGGAGTCTGAGAGCCAGGCAACATTTGATTCAGATAGTTTTTCTGAGAATATTATAAATATGGAAAATTCCTCACATGAGCTTTTTGAAGTGATTGCATATGTTTTACTGAAGCCAGTTGCTGATGCAGCAGATCCAGTGGTGACCCCAAAAACTGATCAAAATGACTCAGATTTAGAATCAGAATGACATAATATAGATATTGGTAGCAGTGAATTTTGTTCTAATCTGGATGATGCAGTCCTGGACGTGGACTGGATTCCACTGATTGATGCCACCAAAATTGTAACTAATAAGAAACCTAATACTAGTAAGTGTGAGCTTGAGGTTGAGAAGGGGAGGATTATGATGGCGGTAATTCAGAGTTGGTGAAGTTATCTCATTCCAAAGCTGCAAAACTGATTCATTGTTTTGCAGCTGATAAGCCACATGGTGACACTGCGACACTAGGTAGTGGTGCACTAACATTTGATGTTGGTGACATAGGCAGAGTACCAGTCAGTAGAAGTCACAATGTGGAAAGTACACCTTTGTGCAGCCAAAGAGACAGACAAATAGTCAAAGCAGCACATCTCTCATATGGGATTTTGTCATCACTGATCCAAAATTCACACATTCACGATTTGCCATGTATGCAAAGCTCGGGTTAGCAGAGGCAAACCTGGCAGAAAGCTTGGAACTACAGGGCAGCGCCAGCCACATGAAATCAAAACATCTGATTATGTGAGAAGTATGAGCGTGAGGTAAATATGGGTTCAGGAGACAGATGTCATTTGTGGGTTATAGGGGATAGATGTTGAAGAGACAGAGTATGATGACTCCATGCTTTTGATGAATAAAACCCTCAGTGGCATGAGCACTACTAGTAATATCAGTAGCAGCAGCAGCATTACACATAAACTGGTAACCACCGGCACCCCAATTAATAAAAAATGTAATAACCCGGCTACTGTTATTTCTGGTTATTTCAGAAAGGAGAAAACCATGACCCCATGTGCAGGTAGTATCAGTGCTGCACTGCCTCAGTTAACTTTAACAACAAGCACTGCAGTCGCATCCACCCCACCTGATAACCCATGATTTGTGAAGCACTTTTTAAAAAGCTAAATTCCACCATAACCACCTAGTCCCCATTGAACTTAATGCCTGTTTAGCCCAAATGCTTGTAGTAGACATGTTTCCCTGTTCATTTGTAGAAAACCCTGGTTTTCATCACCTCATGAGCAGAGCAGTTCCGAAGTGGAACATTCTGTCCCGTATATATTTTTCCACTAAGGCTGTCCCTGAACTTTTTACAGATTTAAAGAGAGTAGTCTTCCATGCTGTAAGTCATTCTGCAGTAGACTGTGTTCATCTAACAACAGATATGTGGAGTAGTAGGACTGGTGCTTCCTCCTCATATATGTGTATAACATGCTACTGGGCTCGTTTCCCTAACTCTTCATCCTCCAGTTCTGGTAATTCTTGTTCTCCTTCTTGCAATGTAGCACTTGGTGATGTATGTCAGCAGGCCACACTCAGCATGCCATTCATGGATACTGTGCAACACACATCTCTGAACATAATGAGTGAGCTTCAGGCTCAAATAGATTACTGCTTGACATCACTTGGCATCAATGTTGAGTTTATTGCCAGCGCTGACAGCTGTAATGTGGTAAAGGCAATTAAAGATGGGTCCTAGTGTCATGTTCCTTGTTTTGCACACTGTTTGAATTTGGTTGTGAAGGTTATCTGAAGAGCAACAAGGACATTGATGACATGGTCACAGCTGCACAGTTCTTGTGTGGGTATTTCAGCCATTCCACCAAAGCCCGTAATGAACTTAAAAGCATAAGGTCAAAATGGAATTCCACAGCATTGCCTAAAGCAGGAGGTAGCCACGCAATGGAATTCCACTTTGTACATGCCTAAACAACTGATGAGCAACACAAGGCATTAATTGACTTCACCATGCTGCACAAAGATCATGAGATATCCTCTTTCTCCATCACTGTCACTCAGTGGCACCTAATGGACAGTTTAATTCAAATCCTACAGCCATTTGAACATGCTACCCAAGCGGTAAGTGCAGCAAATGCCTGTATCAGCCAGGCAATACCACTAATCCGTGTCCTACTACAGGCACTTAAAATCATAAGGGAGCAGTCTGAATGCAATAATGATCGCACTGGCATTGATGAAGTCAACTGTATGATACAATGTGCATCCACTGACCATCCTTTGTGCAGCATGTTGGAGTCAAAAGTTTATAGTGTTGCCACATTATTGGATCCATGCTACATGCATGGCATTCAAGCCCTACTCATGCCTAGAGATGCTGAGACTCAACTGATGCTCTCACAGACCTGGATAATAAAAGATGACAGTCATCAGCAGGGCAGGCAATGACAGTAAGCAACAAACAGAATCTGGTCATTCTATGTTAGCATCATCCACTTCTGCCACAGGTAGTAGAGCATCAACATGCTTCATCACCTCCAGTGTCAAGCCAGATAAGGAAAGTGATACCAAATTAAATCCTTGTGGTCAGTCCTTAGTCAGGTGGGTGTGTCAAGCAGAAAGGTACTGCAACCTGACAGAGAGCAAGATATCAGTGGCCTCACTTGTACAGGCATGCATGGAGGACACAGAGGAGTTTGGTCCAGTTGGGGAGGGGCCTTAGAAAAGTAGCATGCACGATAACCTTCTCAGAGGTGTTGCCAGTTTATGGCATGGGTGAGGCTAGGGTGCTCCACACCATGGGATTCAATCAGTGGTTGAAAAACTGGTGAAGAGTTCAGGGGTTTGGCTTCACTGGGGACTGGGGGTCCACCTGGAGTGATGCAGACCTATACTGTCGTGATGGTCTGCATTTGTCCAGGAGGGGAACCAGGATCCTAAGTGATATGTTTAAATGCTTCATTGGCAGACATTTAAACTAGCCAAGGGGGGATGCACTGGAAAGAAGCAGGGAAATCCTAGCCCCCCTTAAAAATCAGGGTAGTTAGTGAGGTAAACAAAAAGATAGAGATGTTGATGGGGAGAAGGGCTGGGGTAAATGGAGAAAACGACAAAGGCAACAAGCATTTGTCAATGCCAAATGCTGTCTTGCTGGTATTGCCATTACTAGTGCAGGAGTCAGAGATGCATAATAGGAATGGCAGTGAAGTATTGAACTGACACCAACCCCACCCCCACCCTGCATAGATTGATAGGCATTGGGGTGTGCCTTTGGGTCGTCAGCTATAATGCTCATGCCATTGTACCTCACCCTACCCTGTAGACAGCGACAAGTGTTATGGTGTGCTTTGGGGTCTTTGGGCCTTATACTTACCCCATTCCATAAAAAAATATGCTGAGGTGGGTGCAGCATAGGAGAATGGGGTGAACTTTGGGGCCGAACACTCCAAGGAACACCTCAATGCCTGTCACTGGCTGCAGGGTGGGGGTGGGGGTGGAATGGTGTGAGCATTACAGCTGATGATCCCAAGTCACATCCCTGATACCTGTCAGTCTCTACAAGGTGAGGTGTTACAGTTGGAAACCCTAATGCCATAGGTGTGTGTTGGTATTTTTACTCCAAATTATAAACATGAACATTTTGTGACCCCATCTCATGAAGAGTGGCACTATCAGTTTTTTAGCAGAAAGGTGATTTTGCACAGCAACTGTGCCATTTGGCACCACAGGTACAGAAACACATTTTGGGCAGCATGTGGAAAATGACAACTGTATTGTTCATGAGGAGGTGTAAAAAAATGGCAACGTTGAAAATCTGGAGTGAAAATATGAAACATTGGTGAAGTCATGAGCATGCATAGAAACTGTGCAACGCATGTCTGTAACCCAATTATTTTTGGGATTTTGTTAGCCACATTTTCAACATAGGCATTTTGGGACCTCCCCTCATGAACAGTGGCACTGTGAGTTTGTTAATCAGTTCCAAAGAGTTGATTTCCCACAGCGACCATGCGATTGTATGCCACAGGTGTGAAAACACATTTCAGGCAGGATGTGAAAAATGACAGCTGTACTGTTCATAAGGGGGTCCGACAAAATGCCAGTGTTGAAAATGTGGCCTGAAAATATTGCACATTTTTGAAGTTACAAGTGTGCGTGGAAACTGCGCAACACATGCTTGAAACACAGTCATTACGGACGTTCATCACCAAATTTTCAACATAGGCATTTTAGGACCTCTGCTCATGAACAGTATCACTGTTATTTTGTTCATCTGCCCCGGAAAAGGATTTCCTACAGCGACCGTGCTATTGTGCACTGGAAGTGAGAAAACACATTTCAGCCAAGATATATAAAATGACAGCTGTACTGTTCATAAGGAGGTGTGGGAAAATGGCAATGTTGAAAATATGAAGTGAAAATATTACAAATTCACAAAGTTACGAGCGTGTGTGGTAACTGCACAATGCATGCTCGTAAAACAGACTTTTTTTTGGATTGTTTTCACCAAATTTGCAACATAGGCTTTTTTTTATTATTAAACCAGTTTTATTAATTTTACAATAGGCAATACAGTACCCAGCAATCGTACAAGTATCATATATTAGAACAATAAACTACAAAAATCAAACAACCAGGTCCATTCCGCCCCCCCTTCCCCCACGACTACACACACCATTAGCTCTTGGCTTACCGCTCCTATAGCGAGTTCAGCCATCAAGGCTTCCAGGCTGTCAGGAGTGCCTCCAGAGAGCCCCATAAAGATGCATATACCTTAGGTCTAACATAGGCTTTTTAAGAGCCCCCCTCATGAACAGTGGCACTGTCATTTCATTAATCGGTCCTGAAAGGTGATTCTGCGCAGTGACCACAAAATCACCTGTCAGGACTGAATAACAACATGAGAGTGACTGAATTCTTGAGGAGGGGTCCCAAGAACCCC
Source organism: Neoceratodus forsteri (assembly GCA_016271365.2). Taxonomy (NCBI): domain Eukaryota; kingdom Metazoa; phylum Chordata; order Ceratodontiformes; family Ceratodontidae; genus Neoceratodus; species Neoceratodus forsteri. Next base: position 82,146,075 of record CM057455.1, read on the forward strand.
ATGTTGAAAATTTGGTGCCAAATTTCCCAAAAATGGCCGAGATATGCACCAAAGTTGAAAAAAAACTATTTATGCCACTATACAGCTTACCAACATTTCCTCAGTTCGTGGTCAGCGTTGAAGAGTGCAGACATGTTCCTGGTGTAGTATTAAATCATGCTACCTGTCAGAATTTGCTACACTAGTCAACTGCGCATGTGTATTAGCATCATGCATGCACACTACAACAGTCAGAGGGTAACAAATTCTGACAGTGAAGTCCAGGGGAAAAACTCTGGCAGGTGGGCATTAAAAATTTGTGCAAAAGGCGAAACCCTGCAAGTGAGACATAGTTTTTAAACAAAACCTGTATATCCTCCCCTCTATCTCTTGAATGATCATTGGGCATGATGGGTAAGCTCAGTTTTGGTCTGCTTATGTTCAATGACAATCAAAGGAAATTGTACAGTATCCTGCACTCAAATGCTAATTTAATCCTTATAGCACGCAATGTATTGTAATAGTGATCTGATTTTTCAATGCAGACTTATTTTGGTTTACTAAGTTTATTTATTTGGGTACTTAAGATTACTTTTTTTATGTTATGAGTATTACCTTTCTGTGTAATCTGAGTTCACTGTTAAAATCTGAGTGTGTGTGCTAGTCTTGTTGCAGTGTTACTCATTAGAAAAATAAAGGAAATCCTGACACCTCACCCTATGTCTCAATTAATGCATAAAACGTTTCCTTAAGAGATCAAGTTATTACGAGTTCTTTTATTCATATGTGAGTAGGGTAAGAAATGATCATACTGTCTATATACTGTACTGTACATATTGTGCACCTTATATAATTGTGCCCTATATTTGAGCAAACTTGTGTGGTATGCACTTTATGTCTTATAGGCAGTCATAATAGCTACTGTAAGTAGCTTCTGTCAAATGTCCGAACTACTACATATTATTCTGTTAAGCAGTATGGGGGGGAACATTGTTTAACCAGGAGCAGCAGACTAAGCTGAAGCTTGTTTCCAGTTGCAACCTGGGAACACAAGGAAGTTAAGTGACTTGCTCAGGATCACAGAGTATGCATCTACGTGGCTGTGGGATTCAAAACCAGGTTTCCAGATCTGTAGCGCACAGCCTTAATGCACTGCACTATACTGCCTCTGATATAAACTATATACAGTTGACGCAAGTGGTTATTTGAGAAGCTGAGCAGCTCATTAGGCGGCTATTACAATCTCTGTTGTGAAGCCTATTGTAGTATTGTGCTACAGTTGTCACATATGGAGGGGGTGCCTATGCGGTACTCTGTACCCTGTTCTCTATACTCCGCAGGTGTCAAAATGTATCATAAGTTTTTTATGTTCAATTTAGCAATCAATCAATCAAAATCTTTATTTATCCAGCCAGGCACCATTGAGCAAGGCTCATTTGCAAGGTGGACCTCATCATGAATACATCAAAGTACAGTACAGAAGCAGGTATACAAAAAGCAATAATACACCAGGAAGAACAAGTATATACAGTGTATACAGCACAGTACAAGGTTGAAATAAATAAAAAAATGCATTATTTTACAATTGAAGAAGTCAGCAGATGTACAATCAATCATAGGCATACAGGGGTTCTAAGCAGAGATCTTTTGAGTGAGGCAGCCGGCAACTACACATATAGGGGAAAGGGGCCATGTATGGGGTGGCAGGTTAGTGAGGTAAAGAAGAGGAGGGAAATATTACTGACGACTGGGGGAAAAAATGAGCTAAAACCACTGAAAGTGACGATGGCTGTCATGTACTTGTTTATTATGATAATGGCAGAGGAGGGGTAGATAATTGGGACATTACTATGGATGGGGTGGGACTTTAGCCAGGCTGGAGCGGACAGGAAAGGGTGGGTGCAGCAGGAAGAATTAATAGGGAAAGAGTGAGAGCCAGGAGTAGAAACATGGCAAGCATCAGGATGGAAAGGGGGACTTGTGGAATTAGTGAGCTAGTGGTGAGGAAAACATTTGCAAGGTGCTTTCATGTAGTGATCGTAGAGCACCATGAAGATATTCAGGCTAACAGGGCAACTCAGCTTCAAGTTCCTTTGTAAATCGTTCCACAATGTGGGTAAAGAGAAGCTTAGAGCAGCTTTGCCAAAACAAGTTTTGACCCTTGGAACTTGGAGGACAATTAGGGACTAGCTCCTTAGAGCATAGGTGCCTAACACACTTCGGGGAATACAATCTGAGACATATGAGGGGAGCTTGTTGGTCACCGCTCTGAAGGCCCATAGGGTGGCGTTTCTATTCCTTCAATAGTGAAGGGAAGTCCAGCCTAACGATGAGTACAGGGGGCAGTGGTGTGTGGAAAGTGGAAGGCCAGTAATGAACCTGATAGCACTGTGGTAGAGGGTGTCCAACTTGGCCAGTGCAGAGACAGTGCAGTGGCTGTGGAGCAGGTCCGCGTAATCTATTCAAGATAGGAAGGTAGCTTGAACCAATTGAATCTTGGCCTCCTTTGTGAGCAGGTGGTTAATTCTGTAGAATAGTCCTAATCTTTGCCTTAGTTTCTTTTGTAGTTCTTTGAGATGGTCGGCTAAGGAAAGTTTATGATCAAGCCAAACCCCTAGATAGTTGAATTTAGCTACATACTCTAGTGTTTCTCCAAGAACAGTGGTAGTTTGCGGGACAGCTCCCCCCCTCCCCAGCAGGAATTGCTGCATGCAAGGAGGGGGAGAAGAGCATGACTTTTGTCTTTTTCGCATTGAGCAAAAGCTTTTTGTTTATGCCTGTTCTTGGGTGCTTGGACACTAAATCCGCTGTAGTCTGTTAAAAAACTTGTTATCTGCTGTGATTTTGTTCTTTATTCACATGCCTTCCTGATCGAGAATTGTGTCCTGTTTTTGAGCTTTTTACTAATTTTATGGTGCGCTTCAGGGGCTGCATAGTTTCCTAATGTTTACATGCTGCGGGTGCTGGGCTGATGCCCATATAAATGGAGCAGATCCATGGCTTCCCCATTCGTTTCACTGAAGAGCAGTGTTTTTCTTACTACTGCACTCTGTCATTTTTGATTTCAAATATTTTTATTGTGCCTTGTGAAAATAGTGTCTTACCCCATAGTGACCGTGTTGTGTTTTTAGTTGGAAAAGTTTAAATTTTTCCAGCAGATGGGCTGAAGGAACCCTCCCCCACCTCAACAGCATTCCCCGTTGTATGTGGGTACTATGTGGAGCAGCTCCATGACGTCCCCACTCGTTAGTGGTGCGCATAACAGTATGTGAATTAAATCTTTTCAGTGAAGTGTTTGAATAAAGCGGCTTAACCTGTACTACCATGTTGTGCTTTATTTCTGAAATCTGGACTTTGGAAGCAGATGGGCTGAAAGAGACAACCCCCTCCCCCATTAGTATTCCGAGTTGCATGAGGGCCAGGGAGATTACATTTTGGACAGTCAGTAGTTCATGTTCTTGAACTGCAGCTATTTACAGACAGTGTAAATGATTAGGAGTTTCACATTACTATTATAACTCTGCGTTTTACACTGTTGTGCAAGCTGCGTGTGTCCTATGCAATATACAGAACAGTATGCGGTTAGTGTTGTTATCCCCACCCTCCAATGGTTCCATGTCACAAGAGTGAATCTTTTTCAGTGACTTGCACAAGAGCAAGAACATCATAGTGAACACTAATACAGCGCACAGCTATGTATGTCAAATGCTAAATCGGCGCATATCTGATTACATGTTTAATGCAGGGGTGTTGTGGCCTCAACATCTCCTTTTATGGGGTTCAAGCACCTACCACCCAAACTTTAATAACCTTGTCTGGGGGGGGGGTGAACACCAGAGGAAAGATGAGGGACTGAGACAGCAATAACTTGCCAAAAATAAAATGACATACCTGTCTGAAGTCCTGATCCTGGGGCCGCCACCACTGCAGCTGGTATCCCTACCCGCTACGCTATGCTACATGAGTAGCTCGGTGGCGTCATGCTCCCCATACCTAGTTAGCTCATCCCTCTTCTCCCTCTTCCTTACCACTGCTATTGCCTTCCATCACCATTTTTTACAGTCCTCCCTTGCTATTCTGTCATTCACTATCCCTCTACAGTAGCCAAACTAAATCATCCCATTCCAAGGCAAAAATATGGGACTTCAGAGGAGCTGACTTTGATAAGATGGCCAACAGAGTTAAGCTAGCACTGGCAAAAAGAAATACAGGTGAGGGGGTAGAGGCAAAGTGGGATAGCATTAAGGATGCAATACTTGAAGCAACATCCCATTCTGTTAGAGAGAAAGGGAAGTGCAAAAGAGGAAGGAAACCACCTTGGTTCTCAAAAACAGTAGTGAAAAAGGTCAGAGCAAAAGGCTGGCCTTCAGGAAATATGAGGGAACGCAGCAGGATGAAGATAGGGAGGCATACCAAACTTCCCTAAGGAAAGCAGGGAAGGCAGTAAGGCAGGCAAAGGCCCAAACCGAGGAAACACTCGCACAAACAGTAAAAGAAGGTGACAAGACTTTCTATAGATACATTAGTGAAAGGAGAAAGTCCAAAGGTGATACTGCTAAGACCAAAGGGGATAAGGGGGGTATGTGAGGAGGAGGACAATGTACAAGCATCTATCCAAAATAGATATTGTACTGTACTTCTGCTCAGTATTTACTGAAGAGAAGGTAGGTCAGGGCCACAGCTCAGCACCATGAACACATGGGGGAGGGAGGTGTGCACTAGTCCCTTCACAAAAGAAAGGGTCCTACGAGAGCTCAATAAGTTCAGGGTGGACACGGCAATGGGACCTGATGGCATACATCCCAGGGTACCAAAGGAGCTAAGGGTGGAAGTAACAGAGCCATTATCAGAACTGTTTAGTGAGTCTCTGAGCACAGCAGAGGTCCCAGAAGAATGGAGAAGGGCTCATGTGATCCCACTCCACAAGAGTGGTAGCAGGGAGGAGGCAGGGAACTACAGACCAGTCAGTCTTACCTCAGTAGTGGGCAAGATTATGGAGGCACTCCTTAAGGAAAGGATAGTGTAACACCTGAAATCCATAAAAGCACAGGATCCAAAACAGCATGGGTTTACAAAAGGAAGGTCCTGTCAAACTAATCTCATAGATTTTTCTGACTGGGTAACCAGAGTGGTGGACCAAGGGGGAGCAGTTGATGTACCCTACCTTGACTTCAGCGAAGCTTTCAATACTGTTCCACATAGAAGATTGATTAATAAGCTGGGTAGGCTCGGTAGGGTCAGACGTTGGTCAACTGGGTGGCAAACTGGTGGAGGACAGAAAACAGAGCATTGTGGTACACAGTATACAGTCAGAAGAGATGCAAGTCGCAAGTGGGGTACCTCAGGGATCAGCCCTGGGGCCAGTCCTCTTCAATATCTTCATCAGTGACATTGCAGATGGACTGGAGGATAAAGTTTGTCTGTTTCCAGATGACACCAAGATCTGCAACAGAGTAGATGATCCAGATCGGGTGGGCTGAATGAGAAGAGATCTGGATAAAATGGGAAAATGGTCAGAAGAGTGGCAACTTGGAGCCCAGCCTGGTGGCGATGAGGGTTGAGGCACTGGATGCCACACCTTGTGCTATGCCAGTGACCTGAGTTTGGGAGCGAGCTTGGGCACCAGGGATCAGCCAGGGCAGGTGAGGATTGAGCATCAGCTGGGCTGCTCTCCTCTCTGGGGGGGAGGATGGGGCATCGCTCGGCATGCCAGCTGCTCCCGGTAGAGACTGAGGCTGGTGCAGCACGCAGGGCAGCATGTACATAGTGTGGCTGATGCTTGGCAGGGTTGCCATGCATCATAGCATCAGGGATGTGCAAAACACACAGGAGAAGGGGGAGTGCATGCAAGAACAGGGAAAATACCAGTCTGCGGGGTAGGCGACGGCACCTGCTCCCATGCCCACTGCCAGGTCTATCCTGCCTGCCCTTCCAGTGTCCTCCACCCTGGCTGTCACCCACGAGCCGGACAGTGACAGTATAGAGTGCCCAAGAGGAGAGGCGACCCCACCCTGGAGGGGTTAAGCTGGGGGTGCCAGTTGTGTGGGCTGAGAGGGAGGAGAGAGGAGGCTCAGGTAGGAAGATTTCAGGCAGGGCAGAAACAGGCAGGATGCCTCACAGAGGCTCCATAGGCCACGACCGGAGGGAAACAAATAGGTAAAAAAAAAAAAAGGAGTGGCAACTGGGGTTTAATGCAAAGAAGTGCAAGATCATGCATATAGGGAAGAGAAACCCTGAAGCCACATATAGGCTGGGAGGGGAGTTGCTGGCAGTCACAACGGAAGAAAGATACTTGGGCATCATCATCACCGATGACCTGAAATCATCTAACCAGACTACTAAAGCAGTAGGTAAGGCTAGAGGGATTTTGGGGTGTATTAGAAGGGGTATCACAAGGTGAAAGAGGGAGGTAATAATCCCTGTTTACATGACACTGGTTATACTCCATCTGGAGTACTGCATGCAGTAATGGAGGCCACGCCTTCACAAGGACATTAACCAAATTGAGGCAGTCCAGAGAAGGGCAACCAAAATGGTGCAGAGACTGCATCAGAAGACATATGAGGACAGATTAACGGAGCTCAATATGTATACCCTAGAGCAAAGGAGGGAGAGAGGTGATATGATCGGAACATTCAAACACCTTAAGGGCATTACAAAGGTGAAAGAGTCTAACATGTTTCAATATAAGAAAAATAGCAAGGCACAGCATGAGATTAGAGGACAGAGCATGAGATTAGAGGGAGGCCGATTGAAGGGTAAAGTGAGGAAGTTCTTTTTCACAGAAAGGGTGGTGGATGCGTGGAACGGCATACCTCAAGAAGTGGTGGATATGAATACAGTGCAGTGCTTCAAACAGGCTTGGGATAGGCATAAGGGAGCAATACAGATGAGTATGAATAGATAGGCCATTGACAGAGCAAAGGCCGATGGCACATTCATAAGGTAGAAAAAGAAATAGGCAGACTGGATGGGCCTTACTGTCCTTATCTGCTGTCAACGTCTATGTTTCGATGTTTCCAAACCTGAAAACAAGCAAAATGATATGCTCGTTTATCAGTCACTCATTTTGGTTTGCTCTTTTGACATGACACCCCTTCCAACAAAGTCTGACTGTATTGCAATTACATGTCAGTGCAGGCATTATTACCTCAGTAGTTATGTATGCTTCCATTGGCCTATCAGGAATGCTGTCAGCCACATGCCAAGTATGATGCAGTGGTCCAGCGATGTGCACATTATTAAATAGAATGGTGTCCTAGAATCATAGAAATTGACTGCAGATGAGGACCAATAGTGTTGTACAGTGTGTCCATTCTCTCTACTTACTGTAAAAGTTGCATACCCTACTTGATATCTGGGTTTACCTTCTCTTTTCTGTTGCTACTGTTCACCTTTGCCAGTCCCATGCTTTGATAAATTCCTCCACTGTATTGTCCGCCACTTCCTCAACTAAGAGTTAGTTCATTCTAGGAATCCACCACCCTTTCCCTGAAGAAATACTTCCTGATGTTACCCCTGAGACTACCCCCTTCCAAAACTCATGTCATGCCTCCCCTTCATGAACATGTACCTTATGAAGATGCTATCCTCCGATACACTATTTATGGCCATTAGATACTGGCAGGTTTCTATTATGTCTCCTCTGTCTCTCCTCTCCTCCGGGGTATACATAGGGAAGTTTCTCAGTTTCTTTTATTATGAATTTTGTTTTAATCCCTGCACCATCCTTGTTGACCCTATTGGAACAGCATCCACACTAACTCCTTACAGAGCTGTACCCTCCAGAACTGGACTTAGTAGGAGATGTGGCCTCCAGAACTAGCCACAGTACTCCAAATGAGGCATCATGAATGATCTGTAGAGTGGAATCACCACCTCTTGTCTTCTGCTGGTGATAATGATCCCGATGCATCCCATCATCACTCTGGCTCTCCCCGCTGGCTTGCAATATGGTTTGGTTGCTGTTAGGTCATCAGCTGTGATTATCTCCAAATCCCTTTCCTGCTTGGTGACCATCAGTATCACCCCCCATCATGTAATCCTCCTCTGTCTTGCACCCCAATTTCATGATATAGCACTTTTTTGCATGGAATCTCATATGCAGCACTGTATACCATCACTCCAGTTTACCTAGGACCCCCTCATCTGTCCCCATTCATGGAGTGTGCAACCGCTTGCAGATATTACTGCCATCTTCAAAGAGGCACACTTTTCCTTCCATCCCCCTTCCCAAAATGTCACTTAAGAAGCCATGAAATACAACTGGCTCCAGAAGAGATAATTGTAGCACCCCGCTGCTCACCCTACTTTCCTTAGATTGACCTCCTTTTACCACCACCCTCTGTTATCTGTTGCTCAACCAGTTCCTAACCTGGTTTACCACCTTATGACCCACTCCTTGGTTGCCCAGCTTGTTCAGTACTCTTCCATGTGCAGTGGCATTCAAAGCCTTACTGAAATCAAGGTAGGTGTTATCCAACACTTCTTCCATAGAAACATAGAAGTTGACGGCAGATAAGGACCGCAAGGCCCATCCAGTCTGTCCATTTCTTTTTCTACTTTATAAATGTGCCATTGGCCTTTGTTCTGTCAGGGGCCTATCTATTCATACTCATTTGTATTGCTCCCTTATGCCTGTCCCATGCCAGTTTGAAACCCTGCACTGTATTCATAGCCACCACTTCTTGAGGTAGGCAATTCCATGCATCCACCACCCTTTCTGTGAAAAAGAATTTCCTCACATTCCCACTTAATCGGCCCCCCTCTAATCTCATGCTGTGTCCTCTTGTCCTGCTATTTTTCTTATATCTAAACGTTAGACTCTTTCACCTTGTTAATGCCCTTAAGGTGTTTGAATGCCTCATCATATCACCTCTCCCTCCTTTGCTCAAGGGTATACATATTGAGCTCTGTTAATCTGTCCTCATATGTCTTCAGATGCAGTCTCTGCACCATTTTGTTGCCCTTCTCTGGACTGCCTCATTTGGTTAATGTCCTTGTGAAGGTGTGGCTCCAATACTGCACGCAGTACTCCAGATGGGGCCTAACCAGTGTCTTGTAAAGAGGATTATTACCTCCTCTTACAACTTGTGATACCCCAACTAATACACCCTAACACCCCCTAGCTTTACCTACTGCTTTAGAGGGCTGCTTGATGATTTCAGGTCATCAGTGATGATGATGCCCAAGTCTCTTTCTTCCTTTGTGACTGCTAGCAACTCCCCTCCCAGCCTATAGGTGGCGTCAGGGTTTCTCTTCCCTATGTGCATGATCTTGCACTTCTTTGCATTAAATCCCAGTTGCCACTCTTCTGACCATGTTGCTAGTTTATCCAGATCTCTTCTCATTCTGCCCACCCCATCTGGATCATCTACTCTGTTGCAGATCTTGGTGTCATCTGCAAACAGACAAGCCTTACCCTCTAGTCCATCTGCAAGGTCACCAATGAAGATGTTAAAGAGGACTGGCCCCAGGACTGATCCCTGAGGTACCCCACTTGTGACTTGCATCTCTTCTGACTGTATGCCATTTACCACCACTCTCTGTTTTCTGCCTGTCAACCAGTTTGCCACCCAGTTGACCAACTGCTGACCCACCCCAAGCCTACCCAGTTTATTTATCAATCTTCTATGTGGAACAGTGTCAAAAGCTTTGCTGAAGTCAAGGTAGACTACATCAACTGCTCCCCTTGGTCCACCACTCTGGTTACCCAGTCAAAGAAATCTATGAGATTAGTTTGACAGGACCTTCCTTTGTAAACCCATGCTGTCTAGGATCCCAGCCCCAATGGATTCCAGGTGTTGCACTATCCTTTCCTTAAGGAGTGCCTCCATAATCTTGCCCACTACTGAGGTAAGACTGACTGGTCTGTAGCTCCCTGCCTCCTCCCTGCTACCACTCTTGTGGAGTGGGATCACATGAGCCCTTCTCCATTCTTCTGGGACCTCTGCTGTGCTCAGAGACTCACTAAACAGTTCTGCTAATGGCTCTGCTAGTTCCACCTTTAGCTCCTTAAGTACCCTGGGACATATGCCATCAGGTCCCATTGCCTTGTCCACCCTGAGCTTAGCAAGCTCTTGTAGGACCCTTTCTTTTGTGAAGGGAGTAGAGCTCACCTCCCTCCCCCCTGTGTCCATGGTGCTGAGCTGCGGGCCCCTGCCCTACCTTCTTCTTCAGTAAATACTGAGCAAAAGTATCTATTTAGGATAGATGCTTTTACATGGTCATCCTCCTCACATGCCCTTTTCTCCATTAAGCTTAGCAATACCCCTCTGGACTTTCTTCTTTCATTAATGTATCTATAGAAAGTCTTGTCACCTTCTTTACTGTTCATGCTAGTGTTTCCTCAGTTTGGGACTTTGCCTGCCTTACTGCCTTCCCTGCTTCCATTAGGGCAGTTTGGTATGCCTCCCTATCTTCATCCCGCTGTGTTCCCTTATATTTCCTGAAGGCCAGCCTTTTGGCTCTGGCCTTTTCTGCTACTGTATTTGAGAACCAAAGTGGTTTCCTTCTTCTTTTGCACTTCCTTTTCTGTTTAACACAATGGGATGTTGCTTCCAGTATTGCATCCTTAATGCTTGCCCACTTTGCCTGTACCCCCTCAGCTGTGTTTCTTTTTGCCAGGGCTAGCTTAACTCTGTTGGCCATCTTATCAAAGTCAGCTCCTCTGAAGTCCTATATTTTTGCCTTGGAATGGGATGATTTAGATGTAGTAGCCAAATTGAACTATACCATGTGATGGTCACTGGCCCCAGGTGACCTTCTACCTGGAGATCTGTGATCCTTCCTGGTAGTCAGTACTAGATCTAGGATAGCCCTGTCTCTTGTGGGTTGTTGTACCAGTTGTTTGAGGCCCCCGCACAGGAATCCACTATGTGTCTAGTTCTGGCAGATGTTCCTACTGGTATTGACCAATCTATATCCGCATGTTGAAATCTCCCATTATCAGAACCTCCCCTTTAGCTGTCATGTTTTGTATATCTTCTAACAGTAATGTGTCTATGTCCTCCTCCTGGTTTGGGGGCCTGTAGACAACACCAGTTCTTATGGCTGTCCCATTTCCTGTTTCCAGGGTGACCCACAGTTCTTCTTGCTCCTTATGTGTATTCTGAATTTCTGTAGCTTTGATATTTTCATTGACATACAGGGCCACTCCCCCCCCCTTTTTGCACCTCGGTCTCTTCTGAACAATTCATAGCCAGGTGCTGAAGTCTCCCAAGTGTGGTTACTGGTAAGCCCCATCTCACTGATTGCTATTATTTCCAGTTTAGCCTCTGACATTATTGCCTGCAGGTCTGGGATCATATTTCCTATTAAATGCCAAAAAGACTAAAGCTATGTTCTTCTCCACCAATATATATTCTACCACTATCTCACTGAACATTCTTCCCCAACTATCTACCATCCTTGGAGAAAGCCTTGAATATGTTGATAAATTCAAATATCTGGGGGTTTGGATTGATAACAGGCTTGATTACACTCAGCACATTGACGAGCTCCTGAAAAAACTCAGACAGAGACTCGGCCTATTCTTCAGGATCAAACATTATCTAACCAGAGGGTCTAAACAGAGACTAATCCAGGCCTCATTTCTATCCCTCATCGACTATGCAGACTTCCTATATGGCCACTGCTCTCTGTCCTACTTAAATAAACTGGATACCTTGTACCATAGAGCTCTAAGATTCATCACAGACCTTCCTTTCAGCATCCACCACTATTCTCTCTATACTGCAGTTGGCTGGAGATCCCTACATCACAGAAGGAACAAAAATGCTGCTTTATGGATCTACAAAGCTCTGACAAACAAACTACCATCCTACATTATAGATTGCTTTACTCTGGTTACACCCAGGCCATATGCCCTAAGAAGCAATAGCCTCATCACTTTGAAGGTACCAAATGCCAGTACCCAGCATGGGAGGGCTGCAATCAACTACTTTCTAGCACTTATCTGGAATTCTCTGCAGAAGACCCTGAAGTTGAACACCTTCATTCCTATAGCATCCTTTAAAAAGCTGTATATAAGTCTCTTCCCAGAGATATGCAATTGCTTCCACAAGGCCTAGTCCTTCATACCCCTTACCCCCTGCCCTTTTATATTCCCCACCTTTACTTGTTTAAGCATTGATCCACTTACATCTTACCAGATTATCTCCAAAATCCCAATACCCTACCTTTAGTTAGTCAAATCTGTCTTTTTTTTCTTTTTGCTTTGGTGCCCAAAATCATTGGTTAACTGCCTTGTATATATGTGTATATTATTGTACCTGTTCATTTTTAAAGTCTCTGTTCTTTACTCAATTTGTATTTGTATATATGTGAAATTATACCTTTATGTTGTTTCTGACCAATCAGGTCCATCTTGTAAATGAGCTATGCTCAATGATGTTCGCCTGAATAAATAAAGATTTTGATTGATTGATTGATTGATTTCTCAGGCTGTGAGCATTTGTGTACATGATTTTCCATTGGCCAGATTTCGATATGTTAGTTGTTGGGTGAAGTTTGGCATTACCCCTGTGCATTGTATGGGGAGACAAACCTTTTTTCTTACCTGGTGATGCAAATGAACTGCAAACATGCTGAATCCCTGTTTAACCACTAGCTGAGGGGGGAGGGGTGTTCTTCCCATTCGACGTATGGGGTGCTGCACCCCTCTCCCCATTTGCTAGTTTAAGTATTCTGCAAAGACGTCAAACTTCTGCCCCAATGCACTGACTCCCTCCTTAGTCAGATGCAGTCCATCAAATTTAAAGAACTTTCACTCCCAGAACTGTTGCCAGTTCCCCACAAATCTGTGTCCTTTTTCCTGGCACCAGCCCTTGAGCCGCATGTTTAGCTCCCCTATCTCCCCTTGTCTGACCTTCTGCCCATCTGCCCCCCTCTCCCAGACTGGCAGGATCTCAGAGAAGGAGATGCCGGATGAAATGGATGATAGTTTGTCACCCAGCCTGGTCAGGTGTTCCTTGGTCTTCACAATTGACCGGCTGGTGAGATCATTAGTCCCTATGTGTACTAGGACATCAATGTTTTCTCCTGCTTTGTGAACAATTTTAGCAATGTGGTCAGTGTCTCTCCATGCTGATGTACCTGGGAGACATCTGACCATTACCCCTGGCTGGAGATGGGTATCAACTCCCCGAATCATGAAGTCTCCTATGATCAGAAGTTTTTTGGATTCTCTTTTTGCTTTTTTTGTTTTGGTTCCTGATTTGGGTGAGTTTTGTTGTGCTAGCTCCTGTGCCGCAGTGTCCTGCTCTGCAGTGTCTTCTGCCTCTTTGTTTGATTTCAGAGATAGAGGCAGATACCTGTTTGTAGTAGTGTTTATATGGTTTTTGGATGTAATATGTTGGAGAGCAGAGAGTGATGGGGCACCCGATTTGCCCCTCCTAACCACCTGCCAACCTCCTCGTCCAACTACCCTCTGCGGTCGAGGTTTTTCTGTTGGATGCTGGGGAAATGGCGGGTTGTTCTTATAATGTATTTCCTCTTGAATATGAAATTTGAGGTGTGCAATCTCTGCCCATGCTGCCCGGAGCTGAGCCCTAAGATCTCCAATGGCCCAGCATGTAGGACAGTGTCCTAAATCCTGTAAGACTGTCCTTCTGAAAATTGTTCCACAGTACCTGCAGTTAATGATATCCATTCCAGATAAGTTGCTGGGTTTATAACCTAGTCAGAGTAATTAGAAGGAAAAAAAATGCAAGCAATGGTTTGATTGTGTTTTGTTTTTCTTTAACTTGTTATAACAAGTTAAATTACTAGTGCCCCTGTAAATGAACTCACCTTGTGGATGCCCCACTGATCCACCCCTTCCTGCTCTGCCACAGGAAATGTCACAACTGTGGTACCCTATACAAGGAGTGTAGTGTCCACTTCCCTTCTCACCTAGTCAGACATATCAATTATATTTGTCTGGCATGTCTTTCTTGCTGTGAAGCCATACTGTGTCAGGTCTGGTGCTCCGCTGGTTTCCAGGTGTTGAACAATCCTTTCCTTAAGTAGTAAAATCCCTACTGTTTCACACTATTGAGGTTCTGCTGATTGGTTTCCACTTTCAAGCCTCCTCACTACCCCACTGTTGTGAAGAGGGACTACGTCTTCCTTCCTCCCGTCCTCTGTAAACACTCCCATAATGACTCATTGATTCAAGATCCATTGGTTGTGTTGGTCACTTGCAAGCCATGCAATTGCATGTGGGCAACGAGGACTGTCTGCTGTCATGAGTGTGACTCATTACGGAGAATTGTGTGTTTGAATTAATCAACAGGCTGGCATGAAATTAGGATTAATGCACCTGTTGCTATGATGACAGACCAAGTGGAGTTTGACTCACATTTACTCCCACTCCAGCTTCACACAGCTCTCCCCAGAATGGCATAATAGAATGCCTGTCATCCCAATTTACCTGTGTCATCAACCTGTCCACCTGCGTTACCTCATCTTTGTAGAAGATGTCTGGATTGTAGTTGCTGGTCAACCCATTGAAGTTTTATGGTGTATAGACTGGCAGTATAGCCTAGAGGTTAGAGTAACAAGCTGTGAACAAACTTGGTACATCCAGCAGACCAGAGCTTGGTTTGATTCTCACAACCTCCACTTGCATACTGTGCAACTCTGAGCAAGTCACTTAACTGCCCAGTGCTCCCAGGTCACCCCTGAAAACAGGCACTTGTGCCTAGTGGGCCTTACCTGGCTACCAAAGACTAAAAAAAAAAGCATTTGCCAATGCCGAATGTTGTCTCGCTGGCATTGGTACTGGAAGTGCAGGAGTTAGAGATGCATAATAGCAATGGCAGTGAAGTATTGAACTGACGCCAACTTCATCCCCACCCTACAGAGAGTGACAGGTGTTGGGGTGTGCCTTTGGGTCGTCAGCTATAACGCTCATGCTATTTCACCTCACCCTACCCTGTAGACACTGACAAGTGTTGTGATGTGCTTTGGGATCTTTGGGCCTTATACTTACCCCATTCTATAAGGGAATACACTGAGATGGGTGCAGTATAGAAGAATGGGGTGAACGCTGGGGCCAAAAACTGTAAGGCACACCTCGATGCCTGTCACTGGCTGCAGGTTGGGGGAGGTGGGGTTGGAATGGCGTGAGCATTACAGCCGATGTTCCTGTCACACCCCTGATGCCTGTCAGTCTGTACAGGGTGGGGTGTTACAGTTGGAAGTCCTAACACCGTAGGCATTTGTTGGTATTTTCACTCCACATTTTCAACATGGGCTTTTTGTGACCCCCACCTCATGAAGAGCGGCACTATCAGTTTGTTAGCCTAAAGGTGATTTTGCACAGCGACTGCGCCATTTGGCACCACAGGTATGAAAACACATTTTGGGCAGGATGTGAAAAATGACAACTATATTGTTCATGAGGAGGTGTAAAAAAATGGCAACGCTGAAAATATGGAGTGAAAACATAAAAAATTGATGAAGTCATGAGCATGCATAGAAACTGCGCAACACACGTCCATAACCCAATTATTTTTGGCATTTTGTTAGCCACATTTTCAACATAGGCATTGTGGGAACTCCCCTCATGAACAGTGGCACTGTGGCTTTGTTAATCTGTCCCAAAAGCTGATTTCCCACAGCGACCACGCCATTGTGCATCACAGGTGTGAAAACACATTTTGGGCAGGATGTGAAAAATGACAGCTGTACTGTTCATAAAGAGGTGTGAAAAATGCCAGTGTTGAAAATGTGGCATGAAAATATTGCAAATCTGTGAACTTACAGTACAAGGGTGCGTGGAAACTGCGCAACACATGCTTGTAACACAGTCATTTTATGGACTTTCATAATCAAATTTTCAACATAGGCATTTTAGCACCTCTGCTCATGAACGGTGTCACCATCATTTTCTCAAACTGTCCCAAAAACTGATTTCACACAGCACCCACACTATTCTGTGCTGGATGAGCAAAAACACATTTCGGCCAGGATTTGTAAAATGACAGCTGTACTGTTCATATGGAGGTGTGGTAAAATGCCAATTTTGAAAATCTTGAGTGAAAATACTACAAATTCACAAAGTTACTAGTGTGCGTGGAAACTGCACAACGCACACTTGTAAAACAGGCATTTTTAGATTTTTTCACCAAATATGTAACATAGGCTTTTGAGATCCCCCTCCCCATGAACAGTGGCACTGTCATTTCATTATTCGTTTCTGAAAGGTAATGCTGCACAGTGACTGTGAAATCACCTTTAGTGACGAATAATGCCAAGACATTGACTGAATTCATGAGGAGGGATCCCAATAATCCCATGTTGAAAATTTGGTGACAAAATTCCCCAAAATGACCGAGATATGCTCCAAAGTTGAAAAACCCTATTTATGCTGTTATACAGCTTATCAACATTTCTTCAGTTCGCAGTCACCTTTGAAGAGTGCAGACGTGTTTCCAGTCCGCCGAAGATCATCGCGCTGTGCTCCAGAGGTAAGTAATGGTTGAGGGGGAGGCAGGGTACGCAGAGGGTGGCGCGGGTTGGGGGATTTTTTTTTAAGGGCATTTGGCACTCTGGGGTGGGCTACCAGCATTCCACCTGAGTGTTTTTTGGGGGGGTGCTGCAACTGACGGGAGATTGTGCACCCCCATCGGCACATACCGAAGAGGGGGCAAGAGCTGAGGGGGATTGGACACCCTCCTTGGCAAACAACGGGGGGGGCATTATGCTGATGTGGAGTGAGCTCCCATTGGCAAATTAAACCAGGGACAGAAGCCGAGGGGAATTGGGCCCCCCATCAACAAAGAAAGACTGTTGGGGCGCATGATGATGAGGGGATTGGGCAACCCCATCAGCACATAATTGAAATGGTAGGCTCCATTATGCTGATGGAGCGGGCTCTCGTCAGCACATGAACTGAGTCAGGGCATGCCAACAGGGGGATTGGGCACCCTGAAGTCGGCATTGTGGCAGTGGCAGTCTCTGCTGCCATGTTTGTTGGACTGTTTTCACCAGGGAAGGCACGTCGGGAGGCGTGTTCTGGTGCCACTGCATGACAAGCTTGAATCTCATTGCAGTGTACCTTTTCTTAGATGTGCTTGCCTCATCAAGTATTGCTGGTGTGGTGCCTGCATTATGGTTTATTGGGGAATGAGGGACACACCTACTGATGTGTGCCTTGCATTCACCCACAGTAACCACACCTCCAAATCTGCTACTAATGCAATATGTTGGCTGGCACGCACACGTGAGCCAACATAAAAAGGACAGGAATGGGGCAAAAAGAGGTAAGGCCATCAAGAAATGGAGGATAATGAGTACCAATGCCTGTAGTGTGGGCAACAAGCTTCCTGAACTGGTGACCTTGATGGAAGAGGGATGCCTGGATATTGTGGCAGTCACAGAGAACCATGACTGGGATGTTTACATACCAGTGTACACAACCTACAGGAGAGACAGGGAGGATAGAATAGGGGGTGGAGTAGCTCTCTATGTAAGGGAAGGGATAAAAGCAATGGAACATAAGAGTAAACAGTGAGGAGAGGAGGCACTATGGGTGACCTTAGACACTGTAAATGGCACCACACTTTGTGCAGGAGTTGTATACAGACCCCCATCTCAGGGGGAGGGAATGGACAAGGATATGATAGAAGGTATCCTTAGGATGGCAGAGAAGGGGGAGATATTGTTGATTGTGAACCTGAATATGCCAGATGTTCACTGTAGCACTTTTGCTGCAGTCACATTCAAGAGTAGGGCCATTCTTGATGCCCTAGAAGGGGCATGCGTCAGACAGCTAGTGTTGGAACCCACTCAGGAGGGAGCAATCTTGCATCTCATACTCTCAAATGGAGACAGTGAGAGGATCTCAGATCTAGAAGTGGGTAGCCATCTGGGAATAAGTGACCACCAAACAGTGTGGTTCATGATAAACCCAACTGCAGAGTCAAGCCATACAAAAGTGTACTGGACTTCAAGAGGGTTGACTTTGT
The DNA here is from genome assembly GCA_016271365.2 of Neoceratodus forsteri. Taxonomy (NCBI): domain Eukaryota; kingdom Metazoa; phylum Chordata; order Ceratodontiformes; family Ceratodontidae; genus Neoceratodus; species Neoceratodus forsteri. Next base: position 82,164,008 of record CM057455.1, read on the forward strand.
CAAAATGGGAGAGTGCCTTAGAAAAGCACTAGCAAACAGGCAAGAAGGAGAGGTGGAACAACAATGGGAAAACACCAAAACTGCCATCACAGAGGTAATAAGTCTTTGTGTAAAGCAAATAAACAAATCAAAATGAAAGAAAAGGCCACTATGGTTCTCCAAAGAGGTGGCAGGGAAGGTCAGGGAGATAAAGATACCATTAAGAAAGTATAAGGAAACACAGAAGGAGCAGGACAGAAAACTGTACCAGTTAAGGCAGAAGGAAGCAGGAAAGGCAGTCAGAATAGCAAAGGCCCAAACTGAGGAAAAGCTAGCCAACTCAGTTAAGAAAGGGTAAAAAACCTTTTAAAAGTACATAAGGAAGCGTAGAAAGGAAAAGGGAGGGATAATGAGGTTGAATCGAATGGATGGTGGGTGGGCAGAGAGGGACAGTGATAAAGCAAAGATACTGAATGAATACTTTTGCTCAGTATTCACAAAACAGGAGGAGTGGGATGTGCATAATCCAATTAACAGAAGCACTCTGGACAGAGGGATTGATCCCAGTCTTTTCACAGAAGAAAGGGTTCTGAAAGAACTCCTAAAACTGAAGGTGGACAAAGCAATGGGGCCTGATGGGATTCACCCCAGAATTCTAAAAGAATTAAGGGAAGAACTAGTGACACCACTGACTACCCTTTTTAAGAAATCATGGGAAGATGGTGTGGTACCTGAGGACTGGAGCAGGGTGGATGTGAGTCCCCTTCACAAAAGTGCGAGCAAGATAGAGGCAGGAAACTACAGACCTGTCAATTTGACCTCTGTGGTAGGGAAAATGATGGAGTCACTTCTGAAGGAAAGAATTGTTGAGTACCTAGAAGCCAGCGGGACACTGGACCCAAAGCAGCATGGATTCACAGTGGGAAGGTCATGTCAGACAAATCTAATTGATTTCTTTGACTGGGTGACAAAAGTAGAAGACCGGGGAGGGGCTGTAGACTTGGCCTACCTAGACTTTAGCAAGGCATTTGACACAGTCCCACACAAAAGATTAATAAACAAACTAGCCGACTCTGGAGTGGGTCCCAGTGTGCTAGCCTGGGTAAAACATTGGCTGGAAACAGGACACAGATGGTAATAGTAGATGGTCCACTCTGAAGAAAGGAGGGTTACTAGTGGGGTACCAAAGGTTCAGTGCTGGGTCCAGTCCTTTTTAATGTCTTCATAAGTGACATTGCAGAGGTACTGGAAGGAAAAGTATGCTTCTTTGCAGATGACACAAAGGTCTGCAACAGGGTTGATACACAAGGTGGGGTGGAAAGGATGAGAATGGATTTGGCAAGGTTGGAGGAATAGTCAGAAGTACGGCAGCTTGGATTCAATGCAAAGAAGTGAAAATAATGCACCTGGTAAACAAAAACCCAGGGGAAGACTACACAATGGGGGGGGAGAGGTAATAACAACAATAAAAATGGAAAGGGGCCTGGGGGTAATCATATCAGGTGACCTTAAGGTTAGGAAGCAATATGAGAAGGCAGTAGGGAGGGCTGGGAGATACTGGAATACATAGGGAGAGGCATCACCAGCAGAAAAAGAGGAAGTTGTTATCCCTCTGTACAGACAGTTGGTGAGACCCCGTCTGGAGTACTGTGTCCAGTTCTGGAGACCCCATCTCCCCAAGCACATAGACAGGATGGAGGCAGTCCAGAGGAGGGCAACTAAAATGGTGCAGGGTCTGTCAAAGAAGCCATACAAAGAGAGACTAAATTAGCTTAATGTGTATACACTTGAGGAAAGGAGGGAGGGGGGGACGTGATAGAAACTTTTAAGTACCTTAGTGGAATCAGCAAAGTCCAAGAGGGTAGCATCTTTCAGAAAAAGAGATGTGCAAGAACAAGAGGACACAATTTGAAGATAGAGGGAGGATGGCTCAGGGGCAATGTGAGGAAGTATTTTTTCACAGAGAGGGTGGTGGACACATGGAACTGCCTCCCTGATGAGGTTGTGGGGTCTAAAACTGTGGGAGAATTCAAGAATGCATGGGACAGACATAAGGTAATTCTTGGTGGGGGTAGGAAGAAATCGGTTGTTGGTTAACTAGGATCTGCAGTTTATCCAGTAGGTAGGGAACTGAGCAGATTAGGTGGGCCAACAGGTCCTTATCTGCTATCAAAGTCTACGTTTCTATGTTCTATGTTCCTATGTTTCTATGAATCACTGTTGAACTGGCATGGTAAACTCGCTGTGTGGTCTGCACTTGCCAAAGTTGCTATTAAGTACCTTTCTTGCCCATTGGCCAGTGTCAGCTTAGAGAGAGTGTTTCGTACTGTGGGTGCTATTGTAACAGACCGGAAGACATGCCTGTCAAGTAAAAATGTGGAAATGCCAACCTTCATAAAATGAATAGTGAGCGTATCTCACCGACTACAAAGTAAGTGCCACATCAACCTACCATGATGATGGAGGCAGAGAATCTTTCCAAAATACTTCAAAGCTGCTGACGGAGGATGATGATGATGAGAGCATCGTGGCTGATGACCCCTCAGATGAGGATAATGCCGAGGGGCATTTCAATCACATTTAGTTTAAGCAAACAAATCCTAGTGAACAACAACCAACTCACATAACCAATGAGCCACCTGCTTCCCAGTTTAACAAGTTCCATCACAAACATTGCTGCACTGCAGTATTCAGTCATATATTAACCCAAGTAGGCCATAGCAGCGCCTTCAATTAAATTAAGTCATTAAACCAATCCAATGTAATGTTATTTAGTATTCAGTCTCAAAAGCTGCACTTTGCTTACATGTGTCTTACACAGGTTTTAAATAATAAGTTCTATACTACTCAAAGTTTCTTTACTGGTGTTTCTTTGATGCTCATGAATAATAATCCTGCTATCCTTGTCAGTTTCCCATAAACATAAGAGTGACTGCTTGTTATCTGTCAACAAATAAAATGCCTGATCTTTCTGAACTGGAGTACTGCACATGTAAGTGTAATTGTGTGTATTCCAGTGGAACTGTGATGAACTGACAAATCAACTGTGTTTTCCATGGACTAAGTACTGGATACCATTCTGTTTTCTGTGTCTTTTTTGGAGGGTAGGGGAGAGGACTGTATTACTGTAATAATGCTGAGCTTGTGTACGCATTTTTGCTCTGTCACAAATCCAGCCACCCCACTGTATATGATATTTGACCAACTTCAGTGTCCAGGGGTACTGTTTGTTCCACACAGTTCAGTCCAGTAGAAAAATACTGCAATAATACTACAATCCTAGTGTGTACTTGCCCATGGAAAAAGTGCCACTTCCTCAACCTGCAGACATACCACCATGCAAACAGTTCTAGCCATGTTTTGTGATGGCATAAAGTGAAGGCTGAGTGTTTGCTGCATTGACTTGTATGGGCATGCATTTTCTGCAACTGTTATTAATATTTAGAGTTGCTATATAAACAAATCAAAGTGATCACTGGAGTGACAATACCTGTTACGTCAGCGTCACTTTGATTTCTCTAAATTGCAAGTATAACTAGTATGAGTCAATGTAGCAGACATACAGTCTTCATTTTCTGCCATCACAAAATGGGGCCATGGGTGACTGATTGCATGGGGGGTGTCTGCATGTTGATGAAGCAGCAGTGGCACTCTTTTTACTGTGGCAGATACACACTATGATTGCCATAATTGTCTACTGGACCTAACTGTATTGAATTAATATCACCTGACTCTGGATCAGGTCAAATATCATATATGTTGTTTTTTTTGTGAGGGGGATCATGACAGAGGGCACATGCATTTTATTTATTTCATTTACATGGGACACAATTTACTTACTTTGAGGACAGAAAGATGACCGCAAGGTAAAAAAACATACTGGAGTGTGGAGTGACACTAATAGTGGCTTTGATTAATTATCGCCATAGTATATTTAAGGTGACACTGTGAGGTTTCTGATTAACTATGTTATCCTATTACAGAAGTGTGCCTCTTGGCACACACTTGTCAAGCAATTACTCTGCAAAGCTGCCGTATATCTGAAAAAACATGATTTGTAATTGTTTGTCTATTTATTCTGTAAGTTGCAGTTTGAGCAGTCCGTGTTTAAATCATCGCCCACTGAAAATATATCCATACCTGAGAATGCGTGTTGTCTAGTGAGCGCAGTCCCCATGTGCAACTTTTCATATATAAATATTTAAAAATAATTCCTTCTCTGCCTGCACATATTATGAAGTATTCTAGGCATCCAGTGGCAAATTATGAACACAGAGTGCTGCAACACACGTTTTAAAATCAGAGCCCAAATCACACACATTTGCAGGAGCATGACAATCTTGTCCATGCCCGGGATGTTTACACAGTGCTCTGATGTGCGTGTGTGTGATTTCAGCTCTGATTTTAAACTGTGTGCTGCTGCACTCTACTCAGTTTTGCAGATAAATGCCTAGAAACTTCAGAATATATGCATGCAGAGGAGGAACTGATTTTAAAAACTAGTATATGAAAAGTTGTATATCGGGACACCGCTCCCTAGACAATCTGCGTTCTCAGGTATACTATGGATATATTTCCAATGGGCAGTTATCTAAATGTGGAATGCTCAAATAGCAACTTACAAAAAAACAGACAAACAGTTACAAATGATGATTTCAGATATACAGTGGTATTATGGATTAATCACTGGACAAGTGTGTGCCAAGAGGCGCTCTACTGTTATGGGGTTAAAAACTTAATCAGAAAGCTGACAGTGTCCCTTTAATCTTGTGGCTTTGAAAATTGCAGAATGTTCCTCACTTAATTTTCAATGAGTTTAACATGGGCCCATTTTATGTAAGCAGAAAGGTAATGTGTTGGGCTGTAGTACTACACACATCCATAGGCACTGCCACAGACAGGGTATATCGGTTAAGGGCACACCCTTCTTTTGTCAACAATCGTCACTGCACCTGTGTGTGTGAGTGTATTCTGCGAGTACACTACCAGCACAGCAATGTCTTACTTAGTTATTGTTTGAAAATCAGTTTGCCCATACTCATCTTTTGAAAAATGAAAATTCTGAAGGCGGTAAATTCCACAATAAATACAGTAAAGGTTGAAATAATCCAAAATCGAAAATTGTCCCTCCAATATATTTCCACTTGTGTCACTTACTCATCTGTCTTGATTTACCCTACATATTGTGTGAGTGTAATTAACATGGAATGTAATAAATTTAAAGCACTGCCGTAGTTTTAGTCTTATAATCCCCCCAACCACACACACACACTATGTCACATAATGGTATCATGGAATACATAATTTCAAAACTCGTTACAGTTGCACTGTCATAGACACAATGAGTCATACATGCCCCCAGTTTTCCCTAAGCTTCACTTTTATCAGTATGTAGGGAGCATGGAAATTGATTGCAAAGTGGTGCGGATATGATGCAGATGTTGGGGCAGGGGAGAGGACTACAGCAAAAGCCTAGTGGAATTCTAGGTTCTTTGGGAAGACTGGGTGGGACTGGCAGTCCTTTTCTGCCATCACATCCTCTTAAGTTTTTATGTTCCTAACAATTTTACTGTTACTCAAGGAAACACCGGCATCTGAGAAGAATAATGTTATTAATTGATTGTTAAAATTTGTGTCACTATATCTGTGTAAGGTGCCTGTGACTTAGGAATGTTCAAAATATCATATCTTTCCTATGTACTTTATGTAACTTAATAGCCTTTTTTCTTGCACTTTTAGATCCTACTTGTTAATATTTTTATATATGCCTAAAATCTTTGCCATATACCTGATGTACTACAGACTGAATTAAGTGGCTTATTAAGTCTTTGACTTTGGTTGACATTGTTAGCATGGACTTTGTGTGACCAATAATTTTACTTTCTCACTGCCATGGCTTGACATTAGTCATACATACAGGACATATTGAATTTCCTATCCTGTATGTTATACTGATGCAATAACAACCAAATAGAAGTGAACTACTACTGATATCCCCCCTGCTACTCACTGTGTACTGCCCATCTTCATGAAACTTATCTTCCCTCCAATCCACATGTTATGCAGCCATAACCAAAAACAAAACCAATACTGATGTATTAGCTGCCCTGATTCTGCTACTGTACCTATGGCCTTTCCTCTTGTGGATGTTCCTTTACCTTGTCCAAAACCATGTTTGGTAATGCTACAGTACCAAGTAACCAAGGCAATGGAACCTGACATCGGACTTGCTGGCGCTGCTGATGCCTTAGGCCTAGTGTGCTCCTGTGAATGATAGTATGCCAGGAACATGATTAATGATGCTGTGATAAATAACCAAAGTCAACTTACCAGGCACACCAGCCATGCTGCTGCAGTGGCTGCTGATGGCTGTGGCATCTGCACCTGTTACTGCGCCTACAACAGGAACATGTGAATGAGGCTGCGATAAAGAAGCAAAGCAAACTGACCAGACATACATGCAATGCTACTGCTGCTGATGCCTGCTGCCTGTGCTCCTGTGCCTGCTCCCTCATCCCCAACCTGTGTGACACTGGTGCTGCACTAAAGTACCAAAGCCAGACTGAAATCAGCTGACTGCTGCCCTGCTGGTACTGCTGCTGCCTGTTGCCTGTGCTCCTGTGCCTGCTCCCACATCCCCAACCTGTGTGACATTGATGCTGCACTAAAGTACCAAAGCCAGACTGAAATCAGCTGACTGCTGCCCTGCTGGTAATGTTGATACCTGTGAATTGTTCTCCTGAGCCTGAAGTGCAAGATTCTCATCTGCAATTACTCTGGTTTCTGATGTTATGATGACATTCATCATAGACACATAGAAACATAGACTTTGACAGCAGATAAGGACCACTTGGTCGACCCAGTATGCCCATTTCCCTACCTACTGGATAAGCTGCAGATTCTAGTTAACCAACAGCCTATTTCCTGCAACCCCCCACTATAATTGCCTTATGTCTGTCCCATGCATGTTTGAATTCCTCCACTGTTTTAGACCCCACAACCTCTCCAGGAAGGCGGTTCCATGCGTCCACCACTCTCTCCGTGAAAAAGAATTTCCTAACATTTCCCCCGAGCCGTCCCCCCTCTAACTTTAAATTGTGCCCCTTGTTCTTACACATCTCTTTTCTGAAAGATGCTACCCTCCTGGACTTTGTTGATTCCCTTGAGGTACTTAAAAGTTTCTGTCATGTCCCCCGTCCCTCCTTTCATCAAGGGTATACATATTAAGCTCTCTCAGTCTCTCTTCATATGGTTTCTGATGTAGACCCTGCACCATTTTAGTTGCCCTCCTCTGGACTGCTTCCATCCTGTCTATGTCCTTGCGTGATGAGGTCTCCAAAACTGCACGCAGTACTCCAGATGGGGTCTCACCAACTGTCTGTATAGAGGGATAACCACTTCCCTTTTTCTACTTGTGATGCCCCTCCCTATGCATCCCAGTATCCCCCCGGCTTTCCCTACTGACTTCTCACATTGCATACCCACCTTTAGGTCATCTGATATTACTACACCCAGATCCCTTTTCATTATCAGTGTAAGTCAGTGCAGTCATTTTTATTTGAATTTTCATTTCTATTATCTGGTGCTGAGAGGCACTTTACAATGAATGTATCATGTCAGTGACAGAAAAGATCACAAACTTTGTGCTTGTTTTATTTTCTTTACCAGTATGTTGCTCGCTGCCATTAACTTTAAGCACAATGATGCAAGAATCCCATGTTGATACTCCTTGTCCTGCACATCATAGTCAAAGATGTATTAGGTATGTGTGTTTAAAGTATTTCTCTTTTCAGATTTCTCCACTTTTAGGGTTATTACTTCTTTGTTATTTTTTTCTGACAGTGTTTAAGTATTATTTAATTATTTATTCAGATTATACAGCGGGCAATAAAATGCTGGATCCTGATTTGCTGGATGGCATAATTTACAATGTGTAAATCATGCCATTACCCGACGGCAACAGAGCCAGCCTATCAGGGTACCAGGCTTCAAAGTCACCAGCCACCATATTGTTTTTTTCACTAGCTGAGAATCCACAAAAATGAAAATAATAAATGAAAACTTCCCTCGTGTTTATTCCTACATTATATAATAACACCATGCCACAATGTGGTGAGTAATGGTAAGATTTATCAACTTCTGATGTGGTTCCCTCACTCAGCTGTGCCTCGTGAGCAAAGCACATCACCCGTGGGTCACTCCTGCCATCACCTGCACCATATCATGGTATATTGCCTAAGTATATGAATAAGTTTAACAATTACTGTGCCCTTGTTCACAATACTTATTCAAGCACCATTTAAAAATGTTGATACAGTATCGACAGAATGAATTGTTGAATAATCCCTTGTCCATACTAATCAAGCTGTAAATCACACTGCAACATGGATTTAAGGCAATTGACTGTATTAATGACTGTCAATCAAATAATAGCATTACTGAAAACATTTTGGTATCTAAGTTTCCAAACTGTGAAAATTACCCATTTAATTATATCAATAAGGAACTCCAGGTTGTGCTGCGATATGGTGCGGTAATGGTCCTTCTATGATATTTGAAGCACAAGGGAGTACCTCATGTTTCAACCCACACTAGATGTGCTGTTAGCACACCTGAAAGCACCAGCTGGTGTGCATTTGGCTTATTGCTTAATTAAAGTGTTCCACCATGTTAGGGACATATAAATAAATCTTTTCTCTTCACAGGTGTGGGATTCTTTGGTAATGTAATGTTACCTCTCCTTCATCCAGCTTGCTGCTTAACATTCTGGAGCCAGCCGCTACCTTCACAGTCAACTGCATTAAGGTAAGGTTTTTGATTGTTTTTATCATTATGTTTCATTATGATTACCCTCATGCATCATAGAAATGTTTGTTCATCAAAAACTTGCAAGGCATCAGTTTAAGGGAAGACGTCTCAAGGCATTCAGCTGTTTATATGGTGGTACTAGTACAAACAGTAAACTGTCAAATGTTGTATTAATTCTTGAAAATCATGAACTCCATTCAAATCAACTCAAATGGAGCTCACATTAATCGAAATACTACTATGTAATCCAAATACACACACATGTGTGTGTGTGTATTTATATATATATATATATATGTAAATAGGGGATACATGATGGGCAGGAGTGGAATATAGAAAATATTTTCACTCCTGCAAAGTGAGCTCTGTATTCTCAAGAGTGCTGAAGGCGCGAGTGAGAATGCAAAGTTCACTCTGCAGGAGTGACAATATTTTCCATATTCCATGATCTGCACGTCATGGGCAGGATATTCAAACTGTGGCCAAAAAGTGCGCAATAGCAGGAGCAAGCACAAGTCCATTGCACCCATGTGCAATAGACGTGAAATTCAAAAAAGGAGCAAGCCAAATTGCATCAACAGCCAATGTCTGAATATCGCACAACTTGAGCCATAGCACAACTAGGAAGGGGAAGCTGAGCAGATACGATGCGCTATGGCGCAGCAAGGGATGTTCAGCTGAGCAGCCCAGAGGTACCATAGTGCAAGCAGGGAACCCCCCAGCAGCAGAGCAATGTAACTGCACAACCAGGGAGGTAGGAAGGGGCCCACCACACATGCCACAGATGGGCACAGGAACATACAGCATAACTGACAATGCGCCCCCACACCCTAAGCACAGCACAACTGGGGGAGGGCTGGAATATCCACCAGCTCATGGGGACAAGCAAAAAAGCACAGCTGGGCCGTGGTGCCCCAGCACACCCACTGGCAAGCTGAGACTGCCACACATGGAGGGCTGACCACCCCATGCCACACCAGCCCCCCCAGTGCACAGCACACCCTGCACCGTGACCCCAAGACACCCCCATGAGCAGTGACCACCACTGCAGGAAACCCCATGCATACCACCACCCCCACTGTCACACTGCAACCTCGTATATTACAGAACCATACAAGCCAGACCCACCATGAGCAACCAGCAATCGGTGGCAGCACATGGCAATGCAACAATGGCAGACACAGTGCCAACATGCACAATCCCTCTGAGGCACAGCTGAGAGACTGAACATGTGTTGGCACAAGAGGTACCCCACACGGGAAAGGGCGTGCCCCTGACACCACCACCATTGATACAGCACCCTGCACAGTAGACAAGAGTCACATCCTGACCCACCACAAGCCAGAGCAGCCAGCACAGACACCCACAGTGGTGCATGGAAGCATGCAGCACAACAGATGCAACACAGTTCAGGGGCAAACACACACCCATACCCATGGAGACACTAACACAGGGACGCAGTAGTGTTGCAACCAAGCCCCCAGTGTGGGCCCATGAAAACAGTGCACACACAGCCTGCAGTCCTCCATGGCACAGGGGAGACACCCACCCTGTGCATGAACTGTGGTCCTGTACGCCACCAGCATATGCCTGGAGCACAAGTTACAGGTAGTGGTGCACAGCCCCTGCAACACACACAAGCCATAGCATGGAGGTGGGACAGCAACTGTGGAGGCCACAGTGTCACCTAAGGCAAACATGCACCACACCAGTGACAGGAGGCAACCCAGCATTGTGACGGTCACAGTGGATGACTTGCAGGGACAGCCACCACTGACAAGGCAGCAGACCTCGCAGGCCACAGACATGCAAGGGTGTCAGCTACACAGGCCAAGAATGGATTGACAGGGGCACAATGGACACAGAGCATGCACCATGGACCACTGCACACAGTAATGCAATGCACAGGGAACAACACACACACCACAGACACTGACTGATAGCCACTCCCACACCAGAGACACATCCCCATGCACACACACACACACACACACACATACCCATGACTGAACCACCCCAGATGCCATGCACACCACTGCAGCTGAGCACCTATGGCCAGCTGAAAATCAGAGACCACCACAGTATTCATATCAAAATATTTGTATTCAAAAACATATCAAAAATAACTATATACAACTATGTACAAACATCGGGGGAGGGACAGGAACAAGGTGGGGGTGGGTAAGGGGCAGGGATGAACATATGGGAGAGGGTAGGTGGGGTGTGAGGGTTGATCAAAGGGGGGTAGTTGTAGACAGGTCGTGCAGATGTTAGTGTCCAGCCTGGTCCTCCTCTGCCTGGGGCTGTTGCCTGAGCCACCTCCTCCTCCTGATCCCATGGTGCTGTAAGTGCCTCAATATGGAGAGGGACTCTTGCGCCACCTGCAGCAGCTCCTGGACAGCCTACTGGATCTGCAGGAGTATCCGCACACCTAGGATGAGGGATCAGAGTCAATAGGTGTGACTGTCCATCCCCCTGCAGCCCACCCATTATGCATGGCATACAGCCATGTGCCACACTCCTGTGATGGTGTGCGCCCACCCACAGTGACCGTGTCCACAAGACATGCCCAACCATGCAGCAACAGCCATGTGTACCACTGCACACACCCATCACCCATGTGCAGCACAGCACAACCAAGGCCATACAGTAACATGGCTATGCGGTGTGCAGGCAGTGCCACAGCCATGTGCCCAGTGCACACATGGACCACCATTGACACACTCCCAGACATGCAATGCCATTGGACAGTGCTGACTGTCACAAGTCGCGTGCATGGCAGTGGTGTCCATGGATGGTGGCCATGCCCTGCTTCCCACCCTGTCACACAGCATGCAATAGCAATCATGGTGTTATGGCACTCACCCTCATCGGGACGTTGATGGCATTTGGTTGGTCCCTGACACAGCCCTGTGCAGTGTCCTTCTCCCTCTGCTGCTGTTCCACCATCCGCCTCCACTCAGCCATGCCTGTGGGAAACAAAAGGAGAGAAACACATCAGTACAAACCCAAAGCAAACTCCCCCTGCCCCAATGTGTGTGCCCACCCACCCAGCCAGACCCACCACCCCATACCCTGTAAACACCGCCACAGCCAACCCTAAACTATCCCTCCCCTATGTGCTGGACACATAAGACAGTGTTACCCATAGGGACCATACAAGTGTGTAGATGTATCACCCACCTGGGTGAGGCACCACGCCCCTCCTGGCATGTGACCGCAGACAGGCAAGTTGCTCTGACTCCCTCCTTCTAAGGTCCCCGTACCGATGCCTGCACTGTTCTGCCATCCTCCTGTGGCCAGTGGCTGACTCCAGGTTAGTGGCCACCTCTTGCCAAACCTGGGGCCTGGCCTTGTCCAGTGCCTCCCCAACAAAGAGTGGGCCATAGTGTGGCTCCACAATGACCACAAGGTTGGCCAGTTCAAGGGCACTCCACTGAGGGGCTCTCCTGCGTGCCATCTCTACCACTATAGTAGGCAATATGGTGCTGTGCAGCGCGGCACCCCACGTGGAAGTGCTGTACGGTACAGCACTGCCATTCCCTATCACACTGTCACTGAACAGCACGATAGAGGTGCAGCCATGCCGGACGTATAGCACCAAGGGGGCAAAGGTTGGGCACAGGTTCATGGGTCTCTGGTGCAAGGCCATGCACAGCACCATCAGACGTCTATGCGTCTAGCGTGATTGGTTGCCTGTGTGCCATCGCCACAGTGAACTATTGCACAGTTGTGCCACAGCGCCATGTAGTGACCCTCACCATAGCACCACTGGCACAATGGTGGCCATGCCCTGAATTGCCTACCATGCACTTCACGTCATCAGCATGGCAGTTGCCTGCGTAAGCTACCTGGGCATGCGCAGTGTGGTGTACTACGCATGCCACAAAACTGTGCCATTGGCTCAGCACGTTCAACACAATTGCGCAAAGTGCAAAAGTGCGATATTCAGCCATCATATGCAAATCAGCCGATCAGCCTTGCAATGGCGTAGCAGCACGATTTGCATCTCATTAAAGTTATATCTCACCTGATTTGCATGGATTGCGCTATAAAACCATGACACTGTTCTGCAGTGGACGTATTCGGTTACTGCAGTTTATTGGTGAGTTGCATGCTGTGTGGTGTTCTGGACTATGGTATCAGGGACTTATTTTGTACTGCACAGTCACGGGTAACCACTGTCATCCATACAGGCTGAATAATGACTGAACGAGTTCTGGGTGAGGAGGACAATGATGGTGGGTAGAAGAGGAGGCCCAATTTCACCAAGGCTGAGACAGAGGCAGCCTTCGAGGCCTACATCGATCAGGAGCCACTGCTCAGTGGACGGCGGGGCACCCCTCAGGCCTGTGCTGCTGCATGGGTGGGGGTGGCATGTGCCATCAACCTGCACGGCAGCCACCAGCGCTCTGTGCAGGAGTGTAAGAAGAAGATAGGTACCGACAGGAGGAGGGTGAAGGAGAAGGTGGCTGCCATCAGGGCGGCATGTGCTGCAATAGGTGGGGGCCAGCTGGAGGTGGTGCAGCTGACACCATCAGAGGACAGGCTGACTGCAAGCATGCAGTGCAGTGCCATCAAGGGCATTCCAGGAGGTGGCTTCCAGACAGGTGTTAGCCCATCACTGCATGGTACGTCATGGTCTGTCGGGGGGAGGGTAGATCACATGCACTAAAGTGACCTTACTTTCTGTTACAGATCCTGTGCATCTGCAGGGGTCAGCGGTAGAGGGCCTGTCCACTGTGGACTGTCATCTGGAGTTGGAGGAGGGGAAAAAAAAAGGCTGACTCATGACACTACAGGGGTAATTTGTGACACTAAAAACTGCATTTGCAACACTGTTGAACTTTTTGTTAACCTTTCCCATTGACTAGAATGGGAACTTATTTTTTGAATAACTTTTGAACTGTTTAATATTTTTTCACAACATTTTTGAAAGGCACATGTTTGTGAAGTATTCAGACCTGTCATGCAAACTGTGTGACCTGTAGGTGCGACCAAGGAATGCACAAAAAAGCATAAATTCATTACAGAATGTCACTTTATAACTCCACAACAGTATAGCCAACCATTACAAAACTTGGCAAATCTGGAGCTCTATGGTACTGCTCCATGCCTGCAAAATTTCATGCAAATCCATTCTATAGTGGCAAAGTTATTAAGATGCAGAATTTCACACTTTAACCATAAATGAGGTACTCAACCCTAACTATAGTGGCATTACCGTGCCACTATAATATATACATATACTTTTATATATATATATTTATTTATTTTATTTTTTATTATGGCAAAAAAATCTGTTTAATGCATCAGTTAGGGTTGTTCCACAACGACAAAAGCGAGGAAATTCGGTGTTAGGGTTGAAAACTCTAACTGTGCACCCCCCCATCACCACCACCACCACCACACACATACATACATGCAAGTAGGGGAAGGACCAAGGCAACACAACCAATCACATTCAACCAGCAGGAGGTGTATACCTGTTTTACCATAGGAAGTGGAGAAATTTAACTTCAGGTATCATACATTATTTATAAAGTTGTTCTATGAAGTTAGTTTACCCAAAGGTAAAACAAGCTGGCAGTAGTGAAAACGGTGTACCTCATTTCGTTTTCAACATATGTGTGGTGAAAGGTGTCATGGGCACCACAATGTTAGTCTATGGCAAATTGCTCAATTTAGGAACAGTGTAAATTTTTATCCTTAAAGATTTTAGCACCAAAGCAGGAAAAGGCACATCTGTGGGACCAGGTCTTTACCACCCTGCAAATTTCAGCCCAAAGGACCCAACCCTTTGCTTGCAGTATGATGGCAAAGATATGCAGTCATCAGGAGCATACTTTCGCAAAATACTTTCACAAACATGAAAGTGTAGCAAACAGAAGACATGAAAGTGTCACATTTGCAAAAACATATAAAATAGTGTCATAAAATACTGTTGCAAACATGAAAGTGTCGCAAATGGAAGACACGACAATGTCGCATTTGCAAAAGTATGCAAAATAGTGTAGTAAAATAATGTCGCAAACACGAAAGTATCGCAAATGCATAGCACGACACTGTTGCATTTGCAAAAGTGATTTTCGAAAGTATTTCTGGGAATGTACAAAATCCTGTTTTGGCTCTTGTGAACCCCAAAATACCATATGTGTTGTCCGTGTTATGTGTTGGCGGCAGCGTGTGGCCCAAGATGTCCAGTTGTCAATAGTAATATGTGTTTTGCGGTGCGTGGAATGTTCGGGATCAGAGTTAGCAGTGACGACCCCATGCCAAAGTCCGACGGGTGGGTGTGTGGTTTCATGGTTTAGATAACTGTATGTTATTTCTGTTATCTGCTGCTGGTTGTGTGTGATTGGTTGTGTTGCCTTGGTCCTTCCCCTACTTGCATGTATGTGTGTGGTGGTGGTGGAGGAATGTGCAGTTAGGGTTTTTAACCCTAACACTGAATTTCCTTGCTTTTGTCGCTGTGGAACTACCCTAAGTGATGTATTAAACAGAGTTTTTTGCCATGAATTTCCCTTCTTTTTGAGAATGTGCACTATAAATAGTGAATGGAATGTGGTGGTGGGAGAGCTGGGTACTTTGGGCCCTGTGCTCCCCCCATGTGAACTGTTGTCACTTCACTGCATAAAAATGTATAACTGACTGAAATGAAAATTGATAAATGAAGATATGTCCCATAGTACACCATGTTTCCAGAATTGTGTGAATATCTGTTCAATGGTCGCACAGCACTATGAGCAAACAACTGTGCAGGCACAATTCAACAACCGTAACTGCCAGTGACATAAACATTGTCACAGTCAAAGACCTGTTATAAATCTTTCTACATTTCAAATGCCAGGCAAATAGGACACACGGTACAAAAATTATTGAATCTGAATGAACAACATTTTCATTCATTGGAGTGGCATGATTCTGCACCTGTTTATGTTTTACACACCAAACCACTGCAAGGCACTTCCGGACCACTATGGCTACCTTCGCCAATTATTTCAAGCCAGCAGCACCATGCAGAATGCTATGCACAAAACATTAACTGCAATGCACAGAGTCTCCACAGTGAATTATTTTACAAACATGTAAACAGCGTCTCCTGGACACCCACTCAACACCTTCCAAATTTCATGTGAAAAGACCAAACAGTTCCAGAGATATTCCATTTTTTTTGTTTCTGCACCTTTAAGAAGTCTTCCACCAAGAAATGGTGAAAATAGCAGCCAAAAATGTGCTAAAATGGTGGACCTGTTGGCTGAAAAAACAGTAACTGTGAAGTGGGCCAACTTCAAATGGCAATAACTCTGGAACTAGACACTGCACTATGCAAATGCAAAAACACAAAAGTTAACATTAACACAAATGGTGATGGAAACAGTGAGGTAACACTAACGGTTTTGCAAACGCACATGCAAATGGTAATGCACATGGTGATGCAAATGGAAATGATAACACAAAAGGTAAGAAAATGCAAGCACAAATGTAAATGAAAACAGAAATTGTAACGCAAAGGCTAAAGGCAACAAAAGCAAACATTTACAAAAACAGTAAAGCAAATGCTAATGGAAATGCAAACACAAATGGTAACAAAAATGGTATCAAAAATGCAAACTGTAACAGAAACACAAACAGAAACGCAAATGGTAATGTCAACGGTGACACAGAAGGAAACAGTAATGCACTCGACAATGGAAACACTACCGAAAATGCAAACACTCAGGCCAACAGAAACGCAAACACAAATGGTGATGAACATGCAAATGGTAACGCAATTGGAAATGCAGATGGTTATGGAAACACCAACAATGACACTAAAGGAAACAGTAATGCAAACATAAACACAAACACGTATGCAAACACAATGGTAATGCACACTGTGACACTAAAGTAAATGCAAACAAAAATGGCAACTGACATGCAAACAGTAACGGAAGCACAAATGCAAATGTAAAGGGTAACGCACACAGTGATGTAAATGGAAACACCAATGCAAATGGTAACGGAAACGCAGAAAAGTTAATGGTAACCATATATCCGATATAACCAAAAATTGGTAAAAGAAGACCTGTACCATAGCACAGCGTGTGTGTCCAGAATTCTGTGAACATCCATTCAACGGTCACACAGAGCCATGAGCAAATAACTCATATGTGCAGTTGAGTAACCATAAGAGCCAGCGACCCACGAATTGTCAAAGTCAATGACCTATTATAAATCTTTCTATATTCCAAATGCCAGGCAAACAGGACAGATGGTTCAAAAGTTATTGAAGCCGAATGAACTAAAATTTAGTTTGTCGGACTGTCATAATTCTGCACCTGTTAATGTTTTACACAGCAAACCACTGCAAGGCACCTCCGTGCTACTGAGGCTAACATGGTCATAAGTTTCAAGCCAGTAGCACCATGCAGAATGCTATGTGCAAAATGTTAACTGCGTCACACAGTAGCTCTGCAGCAAATACTTTTTCAAACATGTAAACAGCATAATTCACATCTCCTGGACATCCACTCAACACCCTCCAAATGTCATGTGAAAAGATCAAACCATTCCAGAGATATTCAGTTTTTATGTCTCTGCACCTTTAAGAAGTCTTCCACCACAAAATGGCAGAAATTGTGGCTGAAAATGCACTAAAATTGCAGACTTGGTGGCCAAAAAATCAGTAACTGTGAAGCAGGCCAACTTTAAATGGCCACAACTCTAGAATGGAACAACATGTTTTCACCAAACAAAAACTGGTATATTCCATGAATAAAGGTCTTTCTACCTACCAAGTTTCAGACCAATCAACCACACACTGGCTGTGCTATGTATTGCATAATACAGTGTAGAAAAATAGCAAAAACATAATGTTTTGCACTGCACTACACAAACGCAAAAACACAAATGGTAATGTTAACACAAACAGTGATGGAAATAGTGAGGTCAAAAAATAGTAACGCTAACGGTAACGCACATGGTGATGCAAACATAAATGATAATGCAAACTGTAACAGAAACACAAGCACAAATGTAAATGAAAACAGAAATGGTACTACAAACAGTAACACAAACGCTAACTGCAACAGAAATGCAAACGTTAATGAAAACAGTAATGAAAATGCAAACAGTAACACAAATGCAAATAGAAATGCAAACTGTAATGGCAACGGTGATGCAAGGAAACAGTAATGCAATCGATGAAAGAAATGCTACCGAAAATGCAAATGCTAAGGCCAACAAAAATGCAAATTCAAACGGTGAATGGTAATGCAATTGGAAACGCAAACGGTTATGGTAACACCAACGGTGACACCAAAGGAAACACTAATGTAAATGGAAAGCAAATGCAAGCATGTATGCAAACGCAAATGGTAACGTGCATGGTCATGGTAATGCAACTGGAAATGCAAACGCTTATGGTAACACCAACTATGATGCCAAAGGAAACACAAACACAAGTGCGTACACAAATTCAAATGGTAATGCACATGGTGATGCAAAAGTAAATGCAAACAAAAACAGCAATGGAAATGCAAATGGTAACAGTAACACAAACGCAAGCATAAGCGCAAAGGGTAACGCACATGGTGACATAAAAGGAAATGCTAACGCAAATGGTTACATAAACGCAAGCAGAAACACTAACTGTAAAGCAAGTGCACACACTTTTTTTCCCAAAAAGTGCATTCAGAAGCACAGTGAATACAAAGAATGTATGCATAATAATGGCCCTCGGAGCACAAAATAAACACTTGGAATACTAAATTGCTTATATCTCAGGAACTGTACAACATAGAAAAGAATTTAAAATCTCATATAACATATGTGAGGGACTAAGCATTTTTCCAACAGAAAGTCTATATCTCAAACCGTTTTCGAGATACGGGCCCCAAAAGGCTCGGCGGACACCATAATGTTATCCTATGGGAGAAATTGTCAACTTCGGAGTGCTGTAACTTTGCAGCCCTCTAATATTTTGTCACCAAACCACCAAAAGGCACATCTGTGGGATCTTGGCTTTCCTCCTTCCAAATTTCAGTCTAAAAGACCAAACTGTTCTTTTGCAGCAGGGTTGCAAAGATTCTCTTTTGTTTTGGGTATAGTGTTGCAAAGTACTTTCGCAAATAATGACACTTTCACATATAAAATCATGAAAGTATGCATATCTTAATGCTACTGCTACTACTAAAAAATAAAAAAACATATTTCTGGGGTGTTTACCCCTTCCAAAAGACATGGCTTGCATTCTCAGGGCTCGACTAAGTAAACACAACAAGAATTGTGTCTCTAGAGGGTCCCAAATTTAAATGCCAAGCATTTCTGTGACCACCAACTGAAAACAAGATGGCTCATTTGCAGCACTAAAAACTGCATTTGTGACACTTTTGCATGTTTTGTTAACTTTTCCCATAGACTATAATGGGATTTAGTTTTTTTTTAATAACTTTTTAACTACTTAATATTTTTTCATGAAATCTCCGAAAGGCACATTGGGGGATGCTGGCTGCATTCTCCCTGAAGTTTTCAGACCAACCACGCAAAACGTGTGGGCTGTAGGAGCAAGCAAAGAAACATGCAAAAAAAATTAATTTATACATTTTTTGGCGCTCTCTAGCTCTGCAACCATACATCCAATTATAACGCAACTTGTCAGGTCCACTGATCTATGGTACCAGGCAAAGCATTCCAAATTTCAGCCAAATCCGTCATATGGGGGCAAAGGTATTAAGCTGCCAAATTTCAGATTTAACCATAAATGGGGTACTCAACCCTAACTATAGTGGTACTACCATACCACTATAATATATATATTATGGTAGCATAGCAGTTTTAAGGTTAAAGGGTCAGATTTTGCACCTTAATAACTTTGCGACCGTTCAACGGATTTGCCTGAAATTTGGTATACTTGATTGGGCCTGGTAGATCTTAGGATCTGCCAAGTTTCGTACCAGTTGGATATAAAGCTGTGGAGTTATTAAGCGACAACTAAATGTGCAATTACACTTTTTTGCAAATTCTTTGCTCTCACCTACAGGTTGCACGGTGTGCATGACCGGTCTGAAAACTTCAGGGAATGTGCGGCCGGGGTCCCCGATGTGCCTTTTGAAGATTTCATGAAACAATATTAAACAGTTCAAAAGTTATTCAAAAAACAAGTTCCCATTATAAGTCAATGGAAAAGGTTTACAAAAAGTTCAACACTTTCACAAATGCACTTTTTAGTGTAGCAAATGGCCTTAGTAGTGTCACAAATCCACCATTTTGTTTTCAGTTAGTGATCAGAAAAATGCTTTCCATTTAAAATTGGGACCCTCTAGGGACACAATTCTTTCTGTGTTCACCTAGTCGGACGCTGAGGATGCTAGCCATGTCTTTATTTTGGGGTAAAACAGCCCAGAAATATGTTTTTCAAATTTCTGGAAACAGTAGTGTCACAAAGTAGTGTCGCACTTGTGGCACTTTTGCAAATTTTTGTGAAAGTTGACTCAAATTGCGACACTACTTTTTCAGACGTGGCCAAAATGACATGAATTCTTTGCTACCCTGCTGCAAAAGAACTGTCTGGTCTTTTAAGCTGAAATTTGGAAGGAATGCAGCCAACATCTCACAGATGTGCCTTTTGGTAGTTTAGTGAAAAAATATTGCACGGATGCCAAGTTATGATACTCTGAATTTGGCATTTTTTCTCCATAGACTAACATGGTGGCGTCGCCGCGCTTCTTTCGGGCTTGTATCACGGAGATGGTAGCGATACTGGAATTTTCCATATTATAATGTGCAGCCTGTAGGCGATCAGCACAATGGAGGCAGGAAAATCATGAATCATGGGAATTTTATTTTCTACGTCATACAGTTCCTGAGATATAAGCAATTTAGTCTTCTGATAGCTCATTTTCTGCTGTGAGGCCCATTATTATGCATACATTCTTTGTGCACACTGTGTTTCTCTATGCAGCTGTTGGGCAAAAACAGGGTGTGCAGTTACGTTACTGTTACATTTAGCATTACCGCTTATGTTTCCGTACCCGTTAGTGTTACTGTTCCCGTGTACGCCACCGCGTTCTCGTTTGCACACGCGCTTGCGTTTCCATTTCTGTTTCCTTTGCCATTATTTCCGCTGTTAATGTTACATTAGCGTTTCCACTTGTCATACTGTGACCGCGCATGTCAAGGTTTGCATTTCTATATGTGCTTGCATTTCCCTTTGTGTTTCTGTTTCCTTTGGCATTTTTGTTGCTGTTACCATTACCATTTACGTTTACAATTGCGGTAACGTCACAGTACGTGTTGCAGTTTGCGTTTCCGTATGTGCTTGCATTCCAGTTTCCATTTCTGTTTCCTTTGGCGTTATTCTTCATGTTAACTTTAGCAGTTGCATTTATAATTGTGGTACCATGCCTGTGCGTGTTAGAGTTTGCGTTTCCATGCGCACTTGCATTCGCTTTCCTGTTTCTGTTTCCTTTGGCATTTTTGTTGCTGTTACCATTAACATTTCTATTTACAATTGCAGTAACATGACTGTTTGCGTTACAGTTTGCATTTATGTATGCGCTTCCATTCCCGTTTCTCTTTCTGTTTCCTTTCCTGTTATTCTTCATGTTAACTTTACCATTTGCGTTTACAATTGCAGTACCATGCCCATGCGCGTTACAGTTTCCATTTCCATACACGCTTCTGTTCCCGTTTCTCTATCTGTTTCCTTTGGTGTTATTCTTCATGTTAACTTTACCATTTACATTTATGATTGCGGTACCATGCCCATGGGTGTTACAGTTTCCATTTACATGCGCGCTTGTGTTTGCATTTCTGTTTCTGTTCCCTTTTGTGTTCTTTTTGCTGTCATGCTTAACATCTGCATTTCAAATGCCACTGCCATCACTGTGCACATTACCAGTTGCATTTTTGTACATGCTTGTGTCTCCATTTCTCTAACTGTTTACTTTGGCGTTACTTTGCTCTTGCATTTCTATTAATGTTTGCTTTACCATTTACGTTTACGTTACCATGTGCATAACTCTTGGTGCTTGCATTTGCATTACTGTTCCTGTTCCTGTTACGATGTGACAAGTCATCACGTGGTGGGGGGCCCCACGCTCCTGCCACCATATTCTATTCACTATCTATCAGCCTCATTCTCAAAAAGAAGGGAAATTAGAGGCAAAAAACTACATTTAATGCATCAGTTAGGGTTGTTCCACAGCAACAAAAGCAAGGAAATTCAGTGTTAGAGTTGAAAGCCCCCCTTGCACCCCCCAGCCCACCCCCCAACCGGCATCAATGTGCGCATTGGGGTGGTCGGTCCTAACTTTCACCCCATTCTTCTATACCTCTGCTTCTTTACACATGTGATGGGGTGAGAGTTAGGGCCGATGACCCCAATGCACACCTCAATGCCAGTTGGGGATTGGGGGGTCCAAGGGGGGCTTTCAACCCTAACACTGAATTTACTTACTTTTGTCAGTGTGGAACAACCCTAACTAATGCATTAAAAGGATTGTTTTGCTTTTATCTATTATAGTGGCACTGTCATGCCACTATAGTTAGGGTTGAGTGGCCAGTTACATACTAAAGTCAAATGTTTGGACGTTAATAACTTTGGACCCATTCAATGAATTTGCCTGAAATGTGGTACATGAGTTGGGGTGCACTAGATCTATTGATGTGCCTAATTGTATTTTGGTTGGAGTGCCGATCTTCGTGTACGAAAGCGCTAAACAATGCAAAATTATCCATTTTTGGAGGCACCTTTTGGCATTCTAAATGTGGTCCTGCATGGCCGTTGTGTGCTGTGCTGCTTTGCAAGATGGCTTGTTTGAAAGAGCTTTGGTGGTCAAACATGACACTTTTTGTTTGGTGAAAAAATATTAAGGCATTCAAAAGTTATGGCAGTTTTAAGTCCCCATTATAAGTCAATGGGAAAATTTACATGTATATCTTGCGATCAAAGAATGGGGTTCTGGCCATCTCATCCCACCTGGCGGCCAAAGAATTTGTAGCCTCACGGTTCAAGAATCTTTGATCCTGAGGAATTTCAAAAATTCTTTGACTATGAGGTCCGCCATTATGTTTTCAGTTCTCCGATCGCACTAATACAATTATCTCAGCTCAGGGGTCACTTCTGAAGTAAAACTTCAATGGATTATACTCAGGGGACCCCAATCTATTGAGCCATGGCTTTGGTTCCATCGAAATTGGTCAAAAAATAGAGTTTTTAGCTTTTAAATTCTTCATTCATGGCTCGCTAACGGTCTTTGATCACGAGCCGACAAATTCTTTGATCATGATCATGCATCGTGAGCGAGGGACAAGATGGCCAAATTTGAAAATAGTTTTTTGTAGCCCAGGAGTGCCCTACAGTGTTTAATTATGGTGGTTTTGCTCAGGGGGCTTTGTTGTGCCCCATCTGCATATGCAAAACAATGTTGTACCTATCCCTGGTAGTCTAGTGACCCCCTATCACAATAAAATATTTATATTCCTGGTAGTCTAGTGGCTCCCCAATAAAATATATTAACCATGTAGTGCCCTGGTAGTCTAGTATCCCCCACCCCCTGTATTTTTCCACATCCCTGGTAGTCTAGGACCCTCCCCTGAGCTGTATTGTTTCATTATAAATAAGTTTTATATCCCTGGTAGTCTAGCGGCCCCCCCAGCATAATGAAATAAATAATGATTTATATTATACCTGATAGTCTAGTGGCCCCCTAGCCATCCATCCCAGCCCACCCAGCACCCCCACCCTTCACCAGCTGGCGACTGGCACAGCCCACCTCTCACTTCCACGGCCAGCTGCCGACTGTCTGCATTATGAGCAGTAATGCAAAGAGGTGCTCTGAAAATATTTCTGAGCCCCTCATTGCATTCCCATTCCCATCTACACCACCGTGTGCATTACAGTTTGCATTTTTGTTTGCACTTGCATTTCCATTTTGTTTCATGTTATTGTTGCTGTTACCATTACCATTTGCATTTGCAATTGTGGTGCCATGCCCGTGCATGTTATGGTTTGTGTTTTCGTATGCTCTTGCATTTCTGTTTCTGTAGGCTTTATTGTTGCTGGTACTGTTACCATTTACATTTACAATTGCTGTACCATGACCTTGCATGTAATGGTTTGTGTTTCCATATGTGCTTCCGTTTCTGTTTCTGTTGGCTATATTGTTGCTGTTACTGTAACCATTTGCATTTACAATTGTGGTTCCGTGAGTGTGTGCCTTACAGTTTGCATTTTCATACGTGCTTGCGCTTCTGTTTACTTTGGCATTGTTGTTGCTGTTACTGTTGCCATTTGCGTTTACAATTGCAGTACTGTAAATGTGTGTGTTACCAGTTGCGTTCTGTATGCACTTCTGTTTGATGTGTCTGTTAACGTAACTGTTTGCTTCGGTGTCACTTTACACTTGCATTTCTATTAACATTTGCTTTACCATTTACGTTTGCTTTGCCATGTGAGTTACTGTTGCCGCTTGCATTTGCTTTGCAGTTCCTGTTACTATGTAACAAGGCATCATGCAGCGGAAGCGTGGGGCCCTGCATTCCATTCACTGTTTATCACCTCATTCTCAAAAAGAAGGGAAATTAGAGGCAAAAAACTCCATTTAGTGCATCAGTTAAGGGTTATTCCACAGCGGAAGCCGTAAAGTCGGTATTAGGGTCAAAGCCCCTGACCCTCCCAGCTCACCCCCTAACTGGCAACGGTGTCACGCTAGTCGTTGGTCCCAACTCTCACCCCATTCTCCTATGCCTCTGCTTCTTCCAGGTGATGGGGTGAGAGCTGATGACCCGATACACTGCCACCCTGATGCCAGTTGGGAGTGGCTGGGGGTCCAAGGGGATTTTCAAACCTAATACCAAATTTCCTCACTTTTTCACTGTGGAACAACTATAACTGATGCATTAAACAGAGTTTTTTGTTTCTAATATATATATATATATATATATATATATATATATATATATATGGTGCATGGTAGTACCACCATAGTTAGTGTTGAGTACCCCATTTAAGGTTAAATGGTGAAATTTTGCACCTTAATAACTTTTGACTGTTCAACAGTTTTGCCTGACATTTGGCAGGCATAGAGCTGTGGCATTGGTCTTTGGATCAGCCAAAGTCTGCACTGGTCAGATATACAGTTGTGGAGTTATTAAGCAACATTCCGTAGCGCATTTATGCTTTTTTGCACATTCTTTGCTTGTGCCTACTGGTCGCAAGGTTTGCGTGACCAGTTCACTTCAGGGAATGTGTGGCCAGGGTCCCCAATGTGCCTTCTGAAGATTTCATGAAAAAATATTGAATGGTTCAAAAGTTATTCAAAAAACAAGTTTCCCGTTATAGTCAATAGGAAAAGTTAACAAAAAGTTTGACAGTGTCACAAATGCAGTTTTTAGTGTAGCAGATGACCCCTGTAGTGTCACAAATTCACCATTTTGTTTTCAGTTACTGATTAGAAAAATTATTGGCATTTAAAATTGGAACCCTCTAGGATGCTAGCCATGTCCTTATTTTGCAGCAAAACACCCCAGAAATATCTTTTTGAAATGTTTGGGAAAAGTAGTGTCGCAAAGTAGTGTCGCACCTGCTACACCTTTGTGATTTTTTTTTTTGCAAAAGTGTCGTGATTTGCGACACTAAAATTCAACACTATGGGGAAAAAACAGGACCTCTTTGCTACCTTGCTGCAAACTAATGGTTTAGTTTTTTGGGCTGAAATGTGGAGTGAAGACAGTCAACATCCAAAAGATGTGCCTTTTGGTAGTTTGGTGAAAAAATATTACAGGGTGCCAAAGTTACGGCACTCTGAAGTTGACACTTTTTCCCCTAGGATAACATTACAGCATCCGCTGCATTACAGGAACTCTTTGCCACCCTTCTGCAAAATAACGGTTTGGTCTTTTGGGCTGAAATTTGGAGGGAAGAAAGCCAACATCCCACAGATGTGCCTTTTGGTGGTTTAGTGACAAAAGTATTACAGGGCAGCAAAGTGACAGCACTCCAAAGTTGATGCTTTTTCCCATAGGATAACATTACGGCATCCATCGCACCTTTCCGGCATGCATTTTGGAAACAGTGCGAGATATGTACTTTTTGTCAGAAAAATGCTTAGCTCCCCCCTAGATGGGGGCTAAGTACAAAACTAGTCAGGAAAGTCATAAATCATATGAAATTTTAATTTTTTTTCCTACATGGTACGGTTCCTGATATATAAGCAATTTAGTATTCCAAGTCCTCATTTTCTGCTCTGAGGCCCATTATTATGCATACATGCTTTGTACTCACTGGATTTTTCATTGCAGTTTTTGAGGAAAAGAAGGGTGTGCCCTTTCATTACTGTGCCAGTTAACGCTTTCCAATTATGCTTTGTTACTGTTTGTGTCACCGTTTCGCTTCACACCACTGCAGCATTACAGTTTGCATTTTCACTGTGCTTGTGTTTGTGTTACTGTTACCATTTGCGTTTCCATTACTGTTTCTGTTTGTGTTTTGTTTTGCGTCACCCTATGCATTACCATTTCCATTTGCAACCACCCTTCCATTTGCGTTTGCTTGTCTATTTCATTTTGCAACTTCATTGCTGTTACCGTTACCATTTGCATTTCCAATTGCATTACCATGATCGTGCGCATTATGGTTTGCATTTCTGTATGAGCTTGCATTTGCATTTCCTTTTCTCTTTCCTTTGGTGTCATTGTTGCTGTTACCAATACCATTTGCATTTACAATTGTGGTACCCTGACTGTGAGCGTTATGGTTTGTGTTTCCGTATGCGCTTGTATTTGCATTTCTGTGTCTGTTTACTTTGACGTTATTGTTGCTGTTACTGTTACTATTTGCATTTACAATTGAGGTACCGTAACCGTGTGCAGTACAGTTTGCATTTTCATATGCACTTGCATCTGCGTTTCTGTTTCCTTTGGCATTATTGTTGCTGTTACCATTACCATTTGAATTTACAATTGTGGTACCATGCTCATGCACTACAGTTTATGTTTCTGTATGCGCTTGCATTTGTGATTGATTTCTGTTTCCTTTGGCATTATTGTTGCCACTACCATTACCATTTGTGTTTCCAATTGAGGCACCATGACCATGCGCATTTCCACTTGGGTTCCATATGCGCTTGTGTTTGTATCTCTGTTTCTGTCACTGCTCACTTTGGCATCACTTTGCACTTGCATTTCTATTACCGTTTGCATTACCATTTACATGGGCATTCCCATGTGTGTAACCACTTGCGCTTGCATTTGCATTGCACTTACTGTTACTATGTCACAGAAAATTATGTGGTGGGAGCGTAGGGCTCGAAGGGTCCCACGCTTCCACCACCACATTCCATTCACTATTTATAGTCCTCATTCTCAAAAGAAGGAAATTATGGCAAATATCCTTTAATGCATCAGTTAGTTGTTTCACAGTGACAAAGTGCGGAAATTTGATGTTATGGTTGAAAGCTCTACCTGCACCTCACTCTGCCCACAAACCGGCATGGGGGTGCATTGGGTCATCTGTCCTAATCCTCACCCTATTCTCCCATTCTTTCACCACCTCAGCTTGTTTACACATGGAATGGGGTGAGAGTTAGGCTGACAACTCCAACACACACCTGGTGCAGGTTTGGGGGTGGGGTTCAATGGGGGGTCTTTCAACCCTAACATTGAATTTCCTCACTTTTGTCGCTGTGGAACAACACAGACTGATGCATTAAACTGAGTTTTTTGCCTTGAATATATACATATATATATATATTATGGTAGCACGGTAGTGCAACCATAGTTAGGGTTGAGGAGCCATTTCTATGTTAAACCCCAAAACTTTGCACCTTAATAACTTTGCAACCGTTTCACAGATTTGGCTGAAATTTGGAATACATGATCAAGAACCATAGGCCTTGGGATCTGCCAAGTTTTATACTGGTCAGATATACAGCTGTGGAGTTATTAAGCATGATCTGTGCGCACGTTTACGCTTTTTTGAATTCTATGGTCGTGCTTCTACAGGTCGATGGTTTATGCTTACCAGCCCGAAATCTTCAGGGAATGTGTGGCAGGGTCCTAATGTGTCTTTTGAAGATTTCATGAAAAATATTAAACGTTCAAAAGTTATTCAAAAACAGTTTCCCATTATAAGTCAATGGAAAAGTTAACAAAAGTTTGACAGTGTCGCAATGTATTTTTACTTTCGCAATGGCCTGTTACTTTCTGAAATCGGCCATTTGGTTTTCAGTTGGTGATCAGAAAAATGGTTGGTATTTAAATTTGGGACCTCTAGCAACCTAATTATTTTTGTATTCACCTAGTCGGACCCTGAGGATGCTTGCCATGTCTTTATTTTGTGGTAAACACCCCAGAAATATGTTTTCCAAATTTCTGAAAAATTACTTCAAAATTACTGTCGTGTCTCACGAAAGTGTCGAACTTTTTGTAAAAGCTTTTGCAAATTAGCACAGTAGTTTTCCATCTGTGGAAGGTGACAGCGATTCTTTGGCACTGCGCTGCAAAAGAACCGCTGGGAGTTTTGGGCTGAAATTTGAGGAAGGAGCCACATCTCACAGATGTGCCTTTTCAGTGTTGTATTGAAAAATATTACATGGCTGCAAAGTCACAGCACTCCAAAGCTGACGCTTTTTCCCTAGGATAACATTACGGGCTTCGACGTATTACACAGAAAACTTTGATCCCTGCTGCAAAATAACGGTTTGGTCTTTTTTCCTGAAATTTGAGGGAAGACAGCCAACAGCCCCTAGATGTGCCTTTCAGTGGTTTGGTGAAAAAATATTACAGGGAGGCAAAGTTCTTATGTTCGAACTTCTCTTTTTTCCTCATAGGATAACATTACAGCGTTCCCCGCGCCTTTCAGGGCCCATATCTCGGAAACGGTGCGAGATACGGACTTTTTGTTGGAAAAATTTTTAGCTCCCCAATAGGCGCTAAGTATAAAACTAGCCAGGACAGTCATAAATCATTCAACTTTTACATTTTTTTTCTACGTCGTACGGTTCCTGAGATATAACTTATTTAGTATTCCAAGTCCTCATTTTCTGCTCCGCTACCCATTATTATGCACACATTCTTTGTACTCACTGTCTTTCTCTATTCAGCTTTTGGGGAAAACCAGCCTGTGCGCTTACATTACTGTTACCATTGCCCTTTCCGCTTGCGGTTCCATGCCTGTTTCACTTACCGTTGATGTCTACACCACCACGTGTGGCATCCTTTGCGTTTTCATTTGCGCTTGCATTTCTGTTACTTTTTTGCCATTTGTGTCTACCATACTGTTTCTCTTTCTGTTTCACTTTGCGTCACCATGCCCATTGACCTTTCCATTTACAGGCACCATGTTACTATGTGACAAGACATCACGTGGCACACCGTTCCCATCTACGCCTACCATGTTCGCATTCTTTCTGTTCCTATTCGCGGCTGTGTTATCTTTGTGCTCCACTGTTAGCTTTCTGTTTGCATTGCTGTGCCTGTTACTATGCCACAAGACATCATGTGGTGGAGTGTAGGGTTTTGGGCCCCAAGGCCCCACTGTTGCATTACATGCTGGGATCAAGGCCCTAAGTGCATTATCCTTTATGCTTTCATTTGCACTTATGCTTCTGTTATTTTTGCCATTTGTGTCTACAGTACTGTTTCTCTTTCTGTTTCACTTTGCGTCACCATGCCAATTGATATTTGCTATAGGCACCATGTTACTATGTGACAGCACATCATGTGGCAGACCGTTCCCGGCTATGCCACCATGTGCATTACACTTTCTGTTCTCATTTGCGCTTGTGTTACCATGTGTGCCACTGTTAGCATTTCTGTTTGCGTTGCTGCTCCTGTTACTATGCCACAAGACATCATGTGGCTGGAGCACGGGGCCCTTTGGGCCCCGCTCTCCCGCCGCCGCATTACATTCACTATATCTCGTTATCATTCTCAAAAAGAAGGGTAATTAGAGGCAAAAAACTCTGTTTAATGCATTAGTTAGGGTTGTTCCACAGTGACAAAAGTGAGGAAATTCACTGTTAGGGTTGAAAACCCTAATTCCAAATTCACCCCCCCCAGCACCACACAGACACACACACACACACACACACACACACACACACATTCAAGTATGGGGGAGGACCAAGTCAACACAACCAATGACAGACATCCAGCAGCAGGTGACAGAAATAACTAACAATTGTATAAATGTACTACGAGACATCCCCACCCACCTAACCAGGTACTGCATGCTCAGTGGAGATCAACAGCAAAACTGAGGCCATGTACACCAAATGTACACATCCCTGATTGCAGCTGCACACAATGTACCACACTTAGTAGTTGCATGGCCTTACCTACCGATGCCCCACACCACACTACAACTGGTACTGTGCCGTTAGTCAATATAAATGCTGAAGGTGCATGATGACAGTTGTAGAAAGGTTTTAACACTAGTGAGTATACATTAATTAAGAGAAGTACATAAATTACTACAAGACACTAGCATGCTCAGATAAAAGTAGTGTTACATTTAGTAGGTGATTTACATAGTAATACATTTACTGCAATGGTTTACCCAAGATAGAGAGGCTGATGTAAACGTATGGAAAGCATTGCCTGTTCAACGCTGTGAAATTGTGATTGCCGGTATCAGATGCATTCTTACTGATGAAGGTGTACTGCTGATGTACATAGACCTTCAGTATGTTTCAATACTAAAGATGCAGTAAGTATTCTTTGTAAGAAACAGTGTAATTGCATGGATCAGGCCAAGCAACTTCTAAATATCATAGTACTACTGAGCCAACAATGACGTACCTGTATCGGAGATGTATATAGGATAGATTTTCCTGTAGACACTTACTGAGTATGTTGTATCTGATAAAGACAATCTCATTGCATCTTTGATGACTAACTTATTCAAATAGTAATACATTTACTATTGTTGCAATGAGTGATCTATGCCACTTATGGACACAGTGTAATTTTTTTTAACAGTTGTTTCATACTCAGGCTGTATGCCTAGTGTTTGGGTTTGCCACACTTCTGTCACTGATGCTATCAAAGTGATAACAATGTTAATTTTGGTACAACAGGAATCAAGTAGGTATGGTGTAGATATAAACAGAATGTCTTTTAGTATTGATTTAACTCACAATGGGGTAAGTGTACTGGACAGCAGGGGTTATTCTCTATCACTGACTCTGTCAGTTATAATCACACTAGGGTTTAGATGACTGTAATGATCAAGTTACACTGTTCTTCTTTATGAGTTCATATTCACAGCCATTCTCCAGTAACTAGACAGTGTATGGTGTAACTGGGTGGGACACTGTGTTGCAAAGCTGCTGCAGTGCCTGGCAGAGGGAGAGCATCTCTACTTATAAAGACAATTAAGCAATAAGGCATGACCAACAGTTATGTTAAATGGTCTGTTAATCACCCTGTAGGGGTTTAATGTTGAATGAGGTATAGCCGAGTGCCACATGTCGCTAGACAGTGATAAACTGACCATTAACATAATACCTGGGAGTGGCTTATTGCTATCATACTAAAACTGTTTTTTAAACAACATTAAACCATGTTCTTTATATGGTTAGGCTCTACATGTACTGTATGTTAATAAAAACTAAACATAAGGCTGTTACAATGTTTACAGTCAATTAGAAAGCTGCATTTCTCAAACCCTTGTTATAATCAGAGATATTATACCTGTACAACTCCTTGGTTTTGCTGAACTCTATTGCTTAGGTGGCCCACCACATGTGGTGTGGTCTGGTGTGGGGCATCAGTAGGTAAGGCCATGCAGCTACTAAGTGTGGTACGAAGTGTGCAGCTGCAATCAGGGATGTGTACGTTTGGAGTACATGACCTCAGTTTTGCTGTTGATCTCCACTGAGCATGTAGTACCTGGTCAGGTGGGTGGGGATGTCTCGTAGTACATTTAGACAATTGTTTGTTATTTCTGTCACTTGCTGCTGGATGTCTGTCATTGGTTGTGTTGACTTGGTCCTCCCCCATACTTGAATGTGTGTGTGTGTGTGTGTTCTGTGTGTGCGTAGTGCTGGGGGGGTGAATTCAGAGTTAGGGTTTTCAACCCTAACAGCTAATTTCCTCACTTTGTTGCTGTGGAACAACCCTAACTAATGCATTAAACGGAGTTTTTGCCTCTATATATATATATATATATATATATATATATATATATATATATATATATATACAATGGGGTGAGACATATTCCAGTGAGATAAATAAGTTATTTTCACTGCAGGAAATAAACCCTAACATCAGCAGAGTTAAAATAAATGACATTTATTACACCCCATACCTATGCTAAACCTGCACAAAGCCTTGCAAGCTGCACAACCATGAGAAGCCATGCAAATTGTACATTTTACAACAAAAGGCCCCATTTTATAACTAGGATACATGATGTGCACTCATGTGATATAGGAAATATGTTCAGACTAGTGGTGGACAAAGTGGGCTCAACCCACTCTGTGAAGCAATTCATGGAGCAAAGGCAGATTCATGGAGTGCTCCTGCAATGCAAAGTGGAGTACTCAGATTATATCGAGGAAAGCAAAGTCCATTAGAAATGATGACTTTGCATTACCCGCCTCCCCAGGCCACTACTCTGCTAATTTTAAGGTGAAGTGCATTGCTGGCAGTGCACTTTGTCTCACTTCTCCTTGTTTTGAGCTCCAAAGGCAAATTTTGCAGTGATTCATGGATTTCAGGTCACATGGGCTCTGTATTGATCCGCACAGCCTCTGTTTGGGGTAGTACAGTATGAGTAGGAAGGAGTAGGAGACAGTGTGCTCTGATAGCTGTCTGTGATAGAAATCTTGTAAAAGCTGTTCAGAAAGCATTTTTGCTTTTTTTGGGATCCAACTTTAGTTCATCGATTGTAGGAAACACTCCTGTGCTCATATCATTGAGCGTTTTTGTTTGTGTGTGGATTTTGAATGTTAATTTACAACATTGAGTGTGTGTGGTGAAAGACAGTGAAAGTGTGCTTTGGGGAGGTGTATCTGTGGTGTTGGTACATTTAATTGTGAAATAGTATATTTTGTTTTTGGTATATTTTTGTTATAATCGACTGTGTTTGTGTACAAAATATTGTCGTACAGAAATATTCGTTTGTTGTGTGATGTGGTTCGGCAGCTAGGGTTATAACCTTCAGCATAACATGGAATCCTGCACTTTATTTGTCGTTCATTGTACACAAACTTCTTGTGTGTTGAGTGACAGTGTGTGCAGTGTTGCACATCACAAAATTGGCCAGGACACAGACTAGTTTTAATTTTGCACAAGGATTGAAAATTGCATCCACTGCAGCTGCCGATTTTGTACTTCCATCATGTATTGTTCTTAGTTTTGTTGTTTATAGTGCCGTGAAAATTGGTACTATCTTGTCTCAGTGATCCCCCACCTCGCATTGAAAGGTATTTTACTGACTGATTGTTTGTGTACTCATCAGCACCACTGGTTACTGTTGTTTTAATTCCATAACAGTCTCAGAGTAGTCTTCATTGTTGTTGAAGCCACAGTTGTTTATTTGCATACATCCAGTCAGTGTGTCCCTCCAATTAGAAAGTGAATGTATCAAATCTGAATTTGTAATAATATTTGGTTGACCTCAAATTCCTGCAAGAGACATGTACAAAGCTGTTTCTGCTCCCTGGCAATGTCAAGGTAAGATGGTCTGTGGAAGGGTAGTAGTAACGACACAGAAGTTATTGCTGATGTGGAAAGGTATTTCTCCTGCAATGTTTTTACAGCCCAATCAGTAGCTTCACTCATAGTTGGAGATGTTTTTCCCAGCTGGTGGTGTTATGTTACTGGTGTTACTGGTGGTGGAAGTAGTATTAGTATTAGCTGTGTCAAGTTCTAATTCCGACCAGTACCGTTTCTTAAACTATTGATGTGAAGCAGTGTAAGTGAGTGCGGCTTAGCTGATGTTATCTTCCCAGTAATATCCCAGTAACTGAACCCGAGGATTCGATGATCATGTCAATGATAGCATACTATCCTACAAAGAGACATGCAAACAAAGCTGTTTTGTTCCTGGCAATGTTGGCGGTAAGATGATCTGTGGGCATGGTAGTCACGCAGACAGAAGTACATTGCTGATGTGAGGAAAGGTATTTCTCCTGCAATGGTTTTTTGGCCAATCAGTAGCTCACTTATAGTTTCATAGTTACAAGCTTCACTCTGTTTATCTTGTTAGTAACTTGCAGAAGGATTTAAATACTGCATTTGGGTAGGGTCCTGGAGGTAGCTAGATTGTCTACTAGGATTTGCTGACAGTTCAAACTATTTTTAAATGAATTACAGTTGGCTGAGGAGTTGAACAAGAAACTTGCAAACTCTGCTTATCTTTGGAATAACCTCATAAGTGTTTGAATACTGCATTCTGGTTGTCCCTTTGGGGTGTAGCTGGATTGACTACTAGAGTTTGGGGACAGAAACTCTTTTTTAAATAATTTACTGGTGCGTAGGAGTTTGTGATAGTTAAACCTTTACAGAGTTACTGGGGTTAAGGAGTGGTCACAGTGCCTGCAGTGTGAAACAGGAAAAGACAGTCTTAAAGCTAACAGAGGGTGTGTGGATCTAGTTTACGTTTGTTTGTTACAATTTTGTGATTTTCAGTGCAGGAAGAGTTTAAAGCACAGCTGACTTATTTTGGGGCTGACAGCTCTCCGGGCACAAACCACCAAGCCTGATTTGGGGCTGGAAGGTTTACCTGTGTCTGACTTGGATGTGTGGATTTTTCTGTTTGATTAGCAGGGTATTTCTCTATCAAATTGTTGTGTAGGGCATCTTGCTGACAGGAGAGGCACTCATTGCAGCAGTGGGTCAGAGCTTTTTAGCTGATTGTTTTCGAGGGCACAGTTAGGCCCAACCCTTCCCACCCCACCCACCCCTGAAATAGTTCATAATGGGGTTCGACATCATTTCTCAAGAGTGCAAGGTATGTCACTGTTGCTATCCTCTCTAGCACACTGCACTGACAATATAAGCATAGTCATTGTATATTATAAATATATATTTCTATATTACAAACAATCACACACACACACACACACACACACAACAAAATGTGGGGAGTAGTGCAATGTAATGGCTGTGGGCAGCAGTCTCTGGGAGTCTTTCTGAGGCTGAGATGTTGCCCTATTTGTAGACAACTCTCTGCCCTGAGGGAGGAAGTTGGCCGTCTTTTCAGCTTCACACTGACAGTAGTATGGGACCTCTCCGGTGGCCACTGGGTAGTAGGAAGGGAACCTCCCCATCCCAGAAAGCACCACAGCCACCACCACTACCTCAGAGATTGTAAAAAAAAACACAGCAGCTGGACCACAGTGGCCTGGTGAGATGGTAAATGGAGGCACACCCAGCCGCTGTTCTACTCTACAATCCATACACCATTCTGGGAGCATAGTCTCCCCTATGGATGCACTCACAGAGGAGAGACTAAGGAGGCTGAGGACAGCTGTCAGCAAGGGAGGCCTCGAGGAAGGCTGAGGCAGATGAATCACAAGGAAAGGAAGTGGCTCCGGTGGGGGACTCCAATTATTAGGGGATAGAACTGGGAGGAGCTGGGGAAACTGAAGTGGCAAAATGCCTGGTGCCATGGCTGAGGGCAGAAGCGATCCCCAGGATCATGACAACAGCTGCAAGGGATTCTGAGCTGGACGGTATTGTCCACCTAGGGACAAATTACTTGGCTCATCATGAGGTTAGAGGTGCAGGAGGACATTGCAGAGTTGGAGAGGGTCTCAAGATGGCACACATGTATCCTTTTCAGAGGTGCTTGCCTGTCAAAGGCATGGGTGAGGCAAGGGTATTGGCACCATGCAGTTTAATGAATGGCTCAAAAATGGTGTGGGCACAGGGTTTGGCTTCATTGGGGGCTGGGTTCCACCTGAGGGACAACAGCCTATACTGGCAGGATGGTCTGCATATATCCAGGAAGGGAACAAGTCTTTGAGCAATCTGTTTAAATGCTTCATTGGCAAGCTTTAAACTAGTCAAAGGGGAGGGTACTGACAAGCAGCAGAAAATCCCAGCCTCTCCTACAAAACAGGGTACTAAATGAGAAAAGAACAAGGTAGAACGGTCCAGGTGGGTTGCTGCAACAGAGGTAGATCCATCAAAAATGGAGAGCAATGAGTACAATGCCCGTAGTCTAGGTAACAAGCTTCCTGGATTAGTGGCCTTGATGAGGAGTAACATCTGATATCGTGTAGTGTTCACAGAAACATGGTACACATAAAACCATGACTGTGACGTTAAACATAGCAGTATGCACTATCTGCAGGAGGGACAGGAGGGTAAAGAGGAGGAGGCGTAGTTCTTTACATAAAGGGAAGGAATAAAAGACAGCAGAACAACGGGGTAAACATGGAGGAGGAGAAGAAGCACTGTGGTAAATTTGGAGACAGGCGATGACACCCACTATCCGCATAGGGTTGTATACAGCACCTCTCTCAGGGGGAGGAAATGGACAAGGAAATGATAGAAAGTATACTTAGAATGGCAGAAAGGGGAGATACTGCTGATGGGTGATCTGAATATGCCAGATGTTAACTGGAGTGCAGCAAGCTGCCACTTTCAAAGAGTAGTTATTCTAGATGCCCCACAGGGGGCATGCCTTAGACAACTATACCTGGAGCCCACTTGAGAGGGAGCAATATTAGACTTGATACTCAAATGGAGATGGAGAGAGGATCACAGATGTAGAAATGGGTAGCCATCTGGGAACTAGTGACTATTGAACAGTATGTTCTACAATAAACCCACATAGAGTCAAGCCACACAAGAACAAAAATTACTGAATTTAGGAGGGCTGACTTTATAATGGGTGGAGTGCCTAGGATGCATTAGCAAATGGGCAGGAAGGAGGGGTGTAAGAACAATGGGGAATAATAAAACTGCCATCACAGAGGAGTAACAAGCCTTTGTGGTAAACAAATAAACAAACAAGACGATGGCAAAACCACTATGTTTCTCCAAAGGAAGTGGCAGTGAAGGTTCAAGAGAAAAAGAAAGCATTCAGGAAGCAAGGGGAATCACAGAAGGAGCAGGACAGAGAACTGTTATCAGTTAAAGCAAAAGGAGGCTGGGAAGGCAGTCAGAACAGCAAAGGCCCAAACCCGAGGAAAAGATAGCCAACTCAGTTAAGAAGGATAAACATTTTATGGGTACATCAGGGTGAAGGAAGCATCAAGGGAGGGATAGTGAGGCTTAATAAAGGGGAGGGAGGTGGGCAGAGGGAGACTGTGAAAGGCAGAGATACTAAACAAATATTTTTTGTTCAGTATTTTACGGAGAGGAGGGGCAGATACATAAAATAGTAGTAACACTCTTGATACAGAAGTTGGCACCAGCCCATTTACAGAAAGGGTTCTGAAAGAACTCTTAAAACTGAAGGTGGACAAAGCAATGATGGATCCATCCCAGAATTCTAGAAGAACTAAGGGAGAACTAGTGACACCACTGACTACCCTTTTAACAAATCATGGAGGATGGGGTGGTACCAGAGGACTGGAGGAGGGCAGATGTGATCTCTTCCTAAAAGTGGGAGTAGCAGAAGCAGGAAACTATAGACCTGTTAGTTTAACCTCGTGTGGTAGGGAAAATGATGGAATCACTTGAAGGAAAGAATTGTCAAGTATCTAGAGGCCAGAGGACCCAAGGCAGCATGGATTCATTAGCGGGAAGGTCGCGCGATGAATCTAGTAAGATTTCTTGACTGGGTGACCAAGTAGTAGATCAGGGAGGGGCTGTGGACATGGCCTACCTGAACTTTAGCAAAGACGGCCCCGACACAGGTCTACAAAGATTAATATACTGAGTTAGCCAGCCTGGGGAGTGGGTCCTAAGATGACTGCTGGGTCAAAGAATTGGCTGAGAATGACAGAGAGTTATAGGTAAATGAGTCCACCAGAAGAAAGAAGGGTTACCAGTGGGTACCGCAGGGTTCAGTATATTAGATCCTCTTCAATGTCTTTATGTTTACATTGCGGAAGGACTGGAAGGAAGGCATAGTCCCTTGCAGATGACACTAAGATCTTCAACAGAGTTGATGCTGCGTGGTGGTGGAAAGGATGAGAAGGGACTTGGCAAGTTAGGGAATGGTCAAATGTATGGCAAGCTTAGATTCAATGCTAAAGTGCAAGGTAATGCACCTGGGAAGCAAAACCCAGGGAAGAGTACAATGGGGGTGGGATACTAACAACAACAAGAATGGAAAGGGGACCTGGGGTAGTTATATCAGATGACCTAAGGGTGGAGCAGACAATGTGAGGAAGAGACATGGAGGGTTGGGGGGATACTGGGATGCATAGGGGAGGCATCACCAGTAGAAAAAAACAAGAAGTTATTATCCCTATGTACAGACAGCTGGTGAGACCCCATCTGAGTACTGTGGCAGTTCTGAGACCTAATCTCCTACTGAGCCAACAATGACGTACCTGCATCGGAGATGTATATAGGATAGATTCTCCTGTAGACACTTACTGAGTATGTTGTATCTGATAAAGATAACTCATTGCATTTTGATGACTAACTTATTCAAATAGTAATACATTTACTATTGTTGCAATGAGTGATCTATGCCACTTATGGACACAGTGTAATTTTTTTTAACAGTTGTTTCATACTCAGGTTGTATGCCTAGTGTTTGGGTTTGCCTACACTTCTGTCACTGATGCTATCAAAGTGATAACAATGTTAATTTTGGTACAACAGGAACTCAAGTAGGTATGGTGTAGATATAAACAGAATGTCTTTTAGTATTGATTTAACTCACAATGGGGTTAAGCGTACTGACAGCAGGGGTTATTCTCTATCACTGACTCTGTCAGTTATAATCACACTAGGGTTTAGATGACTGTAATGATCAAGTTACACTGTTCTTCTTTATGAGTTCATATTCACAGCCATTCTCCAGTAACTAGACAGTGTATGGTGTAACTGGGTGGGACACTGTGTTGCAAAGCTGCTGCAGTGCCTGGCAGAGGGAGAGCATCTCTACTTATAAAGACAATTAAGCAATAAGGCATGACCAACAGTTATGTTAAATGGTCTGTTAATCACCCTGTAGGGGTTTAATGTTGAATGAGGCATAGCCGAGTGCCACATGTCGCTAGACAGTGATAAACTGACCATTAACATAATACCTGGGAGTGGCTTATTGCTATCATACTAAAACTGTTTTTTAAACAACATTAAACCATGTTCTTTATATGGTTAGGCTCTACATGTACTGTATGTTAATAAAAACTAAACATAAGGCTGTTACAATGTTTACAGTCAATTAGAAAGCTGCATTTCTCAAACCCTTGTTATAATCAGAGATATTATGCCTGTACAACTCCTTGGTTTTGCTGAACTCTATTGCTTAGGTGGCCCACCACATGTGGTGTGGTCTGGTGTGGAGGCATCAGTAGGTAAGGCCATGCAGCTACCAAGTGTGGTAATACAGTAGTGCAGCTGCAATCAGGGATGTGTACGCTTTGGAGTACATGACCTCAGTTTTACATGTTGATCTCCACTGAGTATGTAGTACCTGGTCAGGTGGGTGGGGATGTCTCGTAGTACATTTAGACAATTGTTTGTTATTTCTGTCACTTGCTGCTGGATGTCTGTCATTGGTTGTGTTGACTGGTCCTCCCCATACTTGAATGTGTGTGTGTGTGTGTGTTCTGTGTGTTGCGTAGTGCTGGGGGTGAATTCAGAGTTAGGGTTTTCAACCCCAACAGCT
Organism: Neoceratodus forsteri; assembly: GCA_016271365.2. Taxonomy (NCBI): domain Eukaryota; kingdom Metazoa; phylum Chordata; order Ceratodontiformes; family Ceratodontidae; genus Neoceratodus; species Neoceratodus forsteri. The sequence goes on from CM057455.1 coordinate 82,203,537, forward strand.
AATTTCCTCACTTTTGTTGCTGTGGAACAACCTAACTAATGCATTAAACGGAGTTTTTGCTCTATATATATATATATATATATATATATATATATATATATATATATATTTATACAATGGGGTGAGACATATTCCAGTGAGATAAAATAAGTTATTTTCACTGCAGTGAAATAAACCCTAACATCAGCAGAGTTAAAATAAATGACATTTATTACACCCCATACCTATGCTAAACCTGCACAAAGCCTTGCTAAGCTGCACAACCATGAGAAGCCATGCAAATTGTACATTTTACAACAAAAAGGCCCCCATTTTATAACTAGGATACATGATGTGCACTCATGTGATATAGGAAATATGTTCAGACTAGTGGTGGACAAAGTGGGCTCAACCCACTCTGTGAAGCAATTCATGGAGCAAAGGCAGATTCATGGAGTGCTCCGCAATGCAAAGTGGAGTACTTCGCATTATAATGAGGAAAGCAAAGTCCATTAGAAATGATGACTTTGCATTACTCCGCCTCCCCAGGCCACTACTCTGCTAATTTTAAGGTGAAGTGCATTGCTGGCAGTGCACTTTGTCTCACTTCTCCTTGTTTTTGAGCTCCAAAGGCAAATTTTGCAGTGATTCATGGGATTTCAGGTCACATGGGCTCTGTATTGATCCGCACAGCCTCTGTTTGGGGTAGTACAGTATGAGTAGGAAGGAGTAGGAGACAGTGTGCTCTGATAGCTGTCTGTGATAGAAATCTTGTAAAAGCTGTTCAGAAAGCATTTTTGCTTTTTTTGGGATCCAACTTTAGTTCATCGATTGTAGGAAACACTCCTGTGCTCATATCATTGAGCGTTTTTGTTTGTGTGTGGATTTTGAATGTTAATTTACAACATTGAGTGTGTGTGGTGAAAGACAGTGAAAGTGTGCTTTGGGGGAAGGGTGTATCTGTGGTGTTGGTACATTTAATTTGGAGAAATAGTGATATCTTTGTTTTTTGGTTATATTTTTGTTATATAACCGACTGTGTTAATGTGTACATAGTAATATTGTCAGTAATAGAAATATTCTTGCTGTTTGTTGTGTGGATGTGGTGCAGCAGTTCATAAGGTTGTTTAAATTATAAATCTACAGTATGTAACATGGCATAGTACTGAACTTTTGCATTTGCGTCACATTCCTCGTTCAGCATTGTACACAAACTGTTCTGTGTTGTTGAGTGTGACAGTGTGTGCAGTGTTGCATGCATCAAAAATTGCACCTTGTATTGTGACACAGACTAGTTTAATTGCAACTAAGCACAGCAGTGTGTACCTGCTATCCACTGCAGCTGCCTGATTTTGTACTGCGATCATGATATCTGTTCTTAGTTTTGCTGCTTATAGTGCCGTAAAAATCTGCACTATCTGTATTCAGTGATCCCCCCAACCCCACATTCAAAAGGTATTTTTTACCAGACTGGATTGTTTGTGTGACCTCATCAGCACCACTGGTTACTGAAGTTGTTTTAATTCCATAACAGTCTCAGAGTAGTCTCTTATCTGTTGCTGAAGCCACAGTTGTTTATTTGGCATTACATCCAGTCAGTGTCCCTCCAATCAGAAAGTGAATGTATCAAAATCTGAATTTGGTAATAATATTTGTGGTTGATCCCTCAAAATTCCTGCAAAGAGACATGCAAGCAAAGCTGTTTCTTGCCCTGGCAATGTTGGCAGTAAGATGGTCTGTGGGCATGGTAGTAGTACGCAGACACAGAAGTATATTGCTGATGTGAGGCAAGGTATTTCTCCTGCAATGTTTTTTACAGCCCAATCAGTAGCTTCACTCATAGTTGGAGATGTTTTCCCAGCTGGTGGTGTTAGTGTTACTGGTGTTACTGGTGGTGGAAGTAGTATTAGTATTGCTGTGTCAAGTTCTAATTCCGACCAGTGTACCATTTCTAAAACTATTGAGTGTGAAGCAGTGCAAGTGAGTGGCAGCTTAGATGATGTTATACTTCCCAGTAATATCCCAGTAACTGAACCTGAGGATTCTGATGATCATGTCAATGATAGCATACAATTCCTGCAAAGAGACATGCAAGCAAAGCTGTTTCTTGCCCTGGCAATGTTGGCAGTAAGATGATCTGTGGGCATGGTAGTAGTACGCAGACACAGAAGTACATTGCTGATGTGAGGAAAGGTATTTCTCCTGCAATGTTTTTTACAGCCCAATCAGTAGCTTCACTCATAGTTTCATAGTTACAAGCTTCACTCTGTTTATCTTGTTAGTAACTTCAGAAGGATTTAAATACTGCATTTGGGTAGGTCCTTGGAGGTAGCTAGATTGTCTACTAGGATTTGCTGACAGTTAAACTATTTTTAAATGAATTACAGTTGGCTGAGGAGTTGAACAAGAAACTTGCAAACTCTGCTTATCTTGGAAGTAACCTCATAAGTGTTTGAATACTGCATTCTGGTTGTCCCTTGGGGGTAGCTGGATTGACTACTAGGATTTGGGGACAGAAACTATTTTTAAATAATTTACTGGTGCGTAGGAGTTTGTGATAGTTAAACTCTTTTTACAGAGTTACTGGGGTTAAGGAGTGGTCACAGAAAAGCCTGCAGTGTGAAACAGGAAAAGACAGTCTTTAAAGCAACAGAGGGTGGTGGATCTAGGTTTACGTTTGTTTGTTACAATTCTTAAGATTTTCAGTGCAGGAAGAGTTTAAAGCACAGCTGACTTATTTTGGGGCTGACAGCTCTCGGAGCACAAACCACCAAGCCTGATTTGGGGCTGGGAAGGTTTACCTGTGTCTGACTTGGATGTGTGGATTTCTCTGTTTGATTAGCAGGGTATTTCTCATCAAATTGTTGTGTAGGGCATCTTGCTGACATGGAAGGCACTCATTGCAGCAGTGGGTCAGAGCTTTTAGCTGATTGTTTTACGAGGGCACAGTTTAGGCCCAACCCTTCCCACTCCTCACCCCCACCCACCCCTGGAAATAGTTCCTTTATACCGGGGTTCTGACATCATTTCCTCAAGAGTGCAAGGTGCATGTCACTGTCATATCCTCTCTAGCACACTGCACTGACAATATAAGCATACACATTGTATATTATAAATATATATTTCTATATTACAAACCAATCACACACACACACACACAACAAAAAATGTGGGGAGTAGTGCAATGTAATGGCTGTGGGGCAGCAGTCTTCCGGGAGTCTTTCTGGAGGCTGAGATGCTGCCCTATTTGTAGACAACTCTCTGCCCTGAGGGAGGAAGTTGGCCGTCTTCAGGCCACACTGGACAGTAGTACGGGGACCTTCCCCCAGGCCACACTGGATAGTAGGAAGGGAACCTCCCCCATCCAGAAAGCACCACAGCCACCACCACTACCTCAGAGATTGCAAAGAAAACACAGCAGTTGGACCACAGTGGGCTCAGGAAGGGTGAGGATGGTGGAATGGAGGCACACCCAGTCAGTTGTTCTACTCACAATCCATACACCATTCTGGGAGCATAGCTCCCCCATGGATGCACCCCACAGAGGAGACTAAGGAGGCTGAGGACAGCTGTCACAAGGAGGCCCAGAAAGGAGGCAGAGGACACCACAAGGAAAGGAAGCAGCTCCTGGTGGGGACTCAACTATTAGGGGATAGAACTGGGAGGAGCTGGGAGAAACTGAAGTAAGGTGCCTGCCTGGTGCCATGGCTTGAGGGACAGGAAGCGCATCCTCAGGATCATGACAACAGCTGCAAGGGATTCTGAGCTGGACGTAATGGTGTCCACCTAGGGACAAATTACTAGACTCATCATGAGAGTTAGAGCAGTGCAGGAGGACATTGCAGAGTTGGAGAGGGGTCTAAGACAAGTAGCACACACAGTATCCTTCTCAGAGGTGCTGCCTGTCAAAGGCATGGGTGAGGCAAGGGTAATTGGCACCATGCAGTTTAATGAATGGCTGTAAAAATGGTGTGGAGCACAGGGGTTTGGCTTCATTGGGGGCTGGGGTTCCACCTGGAGGGACAACAGCCTATACTGGCAGGATGGTCTGCATATATCCAGGAAGGGAACAAGTCTTTTGAGCAATCTGTTTAAATGCTTCATTGGCAAGCTTTTAAACTAGTCAAAGGGGGAGGCACTGACAAGCAGCAGAAAAATCCCAGCCTCTCCCTACAAAACAGGGTACTAAATGAGAAAAAGAACAAGGTAGAACGGTCAGTGGGGGTTGCTGCAACAGAAGGTAAATCCATCAAAAAATGGAGAGCAATGAGTACCAATGCCCGTAGTCTAGGTAACAAGCTTCCTGAATTAGTGGCCTTGATGGAGGAGGAACATCTGGATATCGTGGCAGTCACAGAAACATGGTACACAAAAACCATGACTGGGACGTAAAACATACCAGGATACACTATCTACAGGAGGGACAGGGAGGGTAAAGAGGAGGAGGCGTAGTTCTTTACATAAAGGAAGGAATAAAAGCAGCAGAACAAAAGGGTAAACATGGAGGAGGAGAAGAAGCACTGTGGGTAAATTTGGAGACAGGCAATGACACCACAATCCGCACAGGGGTTGAATACAGACCCCTTCTCAGGGGAGGAAATGGACAAGGAAATGATAGAAAGTATACTTAGAATGGCAGAAAAAGGGAGATACTGCTGATGGGTGATCTGAATATGCCAGATGTTAACTGGAGGCAGTTGCAGCTGCCACTAAAGAGTGCAGTTATTCTAGATGCCCTACAGGGGCATGCCTTGAACAACTAGTACTGGAGCCCACTTGAGAGGGAGCAATATTAGACTTGATACTCTCAAATGGAGATGGAGAGAGGATCACAGATGTAGAAATGGGTAGCCATCTGGGAACTAGTGACCATTGAACAGTATAGTTCTAAATAAACACAATAATAAGAAGTCAAGCCATACAAAGACAAAAGTACTGAATTTTAGGAGGGCTGACTTTGCCATAATAGTCAGTGCCTAAAGAATGCACTAGCAAATGGGCAGGAAGGAGGGGTGGAAGAACAATGGGGAATAATAAAAACTGCCATCACAGAGGTAACAAGCCTTTGTGTGAAGCAAATAAACAAAGCAAGACGATGTAAAAAAACCACTATGTTTCTCAAAGTGGCAGTGAAGGTTCAAAGAGAAAAGAAAGCATTCAGGAAGTACAAGGAATCACAGAAGGAGCAGGACAGAGAACTGTATCAGTTAAAGCAAAGGAAGCTGGGAAAGGCAGTCAGAACAGCAAAGGCCCAAACCGAGAAAAATAGCCAACTCAGTTAAGAGGATAAAACATTTATAGGTACATCAGGAGTGAAGGAAGACCAAGGGAGGGATAGTGAGGCTTAATAAAGAGGAGGGAGGGTGGGCAGAGGAGACTGTGAAAAGGCAGAGATGCTAAACAAATATTTTTGCTCAGTATTTCTGAAGGAAGAGGGGCAGATACATAAAAATAGTAGTAACACTCTGGATACAGAAGTTGATACCAGCCATTTACAGAAAAAAGGGTTCTGAAAGAACTCTTAAAACTGAAAGTAGACAAAGCAAGGGGCCTGATGGGATTCATCCCAAATTCTAGAAGAACTAAAGGTAGAACTAGTGACACCACTGACTACCCCTTTAACAAATCATGGGAGGATGGGATCGGTACCAGAGGACTGGAGGGCAGATGATTCCCCTTCACAAAGTGGGAGCAAGGCAGAGCAGGAAACTATAGACCTGTTAGTTTAACCTCAGTGGTAGGAAAATGATGGAATCACTTCTAAAGGAAAGAATTGTCAAGTATCTAGAGCCAGGGACCCAAGGCAGCATGGATTCTCAGCAGGAAGGTCACGCCAGATGAATCTGATAGATTTCTTTGACTGGGTGACCAAGTAGTAGATCAAGGGAGGGCTGTGGACATGGCCTACCTAGACTTAACAAGGCATTTGACACAGTCTCACAAAAAGATTAATATACAAGTTAACAGCCTGGGGTGGGTCCCAAGATGACTGCCTGGGTAAAAATTGGCTGGAGAATAGGACACAGAGTTATAGTAATGGAGTCCACTCAGAAGAAGAAGGGTTACTAGTAGGGTAAATGAGTTCAGTGTTAGGACCCGGTCCTCTTCAATGTCTTTATAAGCGACATTACGCGGAAGGACTGGAAGGAAAAATATGTCTCTTGGCAGATGACACTAAGATCTGCAACAAGAGTTGATGCACAGAGTGGGATGAAAAGGATGAGAAGGACTTGCGAGTTAGAGGAATGGTCAAATGTATGGCAGCTTAGATTCAATGCTAGAAAAGTGCAAGGTAAATGCACCTGGGAAACAAAACCCAGGGAAAAAAGTACACAATGAGGGGTGAGATACTAACAACAACAAGAATGGAAAGGACCTGGGGGTAGTTATATCAGATGACTAAAGGTGGGCAAGCAATGTGGAGGGCACAAGGAGATTGGGGGATACTGGGATGCATAGGGAGAGGCATCACCAGTAGAAAACAAGAAGTTATCCCTATGTACAGACAGCTGGTGAGACCCCATCTGGAGTACTGTGCAGTTCTGGAACCCAATCTCAACAAAGACAGAACCAGGATGGAAGCTGTCAGGGCGACAGCAACTAAAATGGTGCAGGGTCTGCAGGAGCCATATGAAGAGACTTGGGAAGCGAATATGTATAGCCTCGAGGAAAGGAGGAGAGGGACATGATAGAAACTTTTAGGTACCTCAAGGGAATCAACAAAGTCCAAGAGGTAGCATCTTTCAAAAAAGGGGTGCAAGAACAAGAGGCACAATTTGAAGATAGAGGGGAGGCAGCTCAGAGGTTATTTAAGGAAGTATTTTTTCACAGAGAGGGTTGTGGATGCATGGAACAGCCTTCCGGAGGAGGTTGTGGAGTCAAAATCAGTGGGGGAATTCAAGCATGCATGGGATAGTCATAAGGCAATTCTGGGGGGTGGGGGTAGGAAGAAGTAGGCTACTGGTTAACTAGGATCTGCAGCTTATCCAGTAGGTAGGGAAATGGGCAGACTGGGTGGGCCAAGCGGTTCTTATCTGCCGTCAAATTCAATGTTTCTATGTAATGTGATATTCAGTCCACCGTGGCACTTAACATCATGCATTTCCCATGAAGCGATTCACAGTGTGGTGAAAAAATGTCAGGTGATGGTGGTGTAGATGCTGATGATGAATGTGATGATGATGATGCTGCTGCTGCTGTTGTTGCAACATGCAGTCCACTTGCAAGCATCCAAGCAGAAGATGTGGATGTGTGTGATGTTGATGAATATGATGATGATGTAATTGACCCCAGTTGGGAACTGGAGAAAAAGAAATTAAAAGTGGCTGTGTCTGAGTCTGTTTGCAGGAATCCCCCCCTGTAAAAACTTGTGATCTACTGCTATTAGTTGAAGATGATGATGAAACTGACCCAATAATCAAAATGATGGTAGTCATGGTGGTCAGTTGCAGTCAGATATGCAGTGCCAAACATCAATGACCCCCACTTCAGTGTAAATAACAGACTTAAATAAGCCACATCATCATGGACATGTTAAAGCAGAACATCAGTCCTTATTTGGGATTTTTGTTCAAGATGCAAATGATGATTCAGTTGCAATCTGCAGGTTGCCATGTGCGTGAGTCGGTAAAAGGAGGCCATCTGGGGACAGGAGGACATCGCATCTTAAGAATAGGCACTTGACTCTGGAACCAGCACAACTGGCAGCTAATACAATGGGCATTCACCCATGTCACGAGCAACCATAGCCAGCATCTTATCCCCTTCATGACTGTTAAGCCCAGTAGGGAGATAAACATGTGCAAGTCGTGCGGTAATAAGAGCAGGATTACTACAGGCAAGATGGTGGAGGATCATAATGGCTTTGAAATGTTGTCAGTGCTGGTGAGGTAGCAGTTTTGTGGTGGTGGTGGTGGTAATGTAGTACTCTAGTGCAAGTGGTACATCTACGGTTAGCAATCTGGCAAAATAACATCATTTCTGGGTTTGTCATCCTCACCAATACAACCGTCTTCATCAAGCGTCCATTCTATGCCCTGCCAATGCCATCATCACAGAGCACAACCATTTGTGATCAACAACACCATGTAAAACATTTAGAAGACCACGTTACAGAGTGTTTGACATAAGCACAAGTACCCCAATCATGCAGTGTCATGTGTGCTCAAATACTGCTGTAGCAGAAACAATATTTATCTATTGCCCTTCTCTTTGTGGAAATTCTGAGTTCAGTGGTTGCTGCGTACTGGCCAAAATGGAAAGGCCCATCAGGACATTTTTCTACCCGTGCTGACCCGAGTTGTTCACTTTTGTGTCCAACTCATAAACATACTCTTCAACATTCCTCCATTCATCCATTGAAGTATGGATATGGACAAGTGGCAAACAATGGGGTTCTCCGTGTATAACTACACTGGGTGCAGGTGCCGAGGGTTGTTTGTGATGTTGGTAGTGCAAATAATCAGTGCAGTAAGGTGGATTGTCGCGGTAGCAATATTCCTGGAATTTGACAGCATGCAACTATTGCTATGTGTAGTGTGACCTGTTCACACACTGGTGAGAACATGTTAGACATTGTACTGACTGAAATTGACAGATGGCTAAACCCTCTGTCCCTCAGAGCTGGATTCATAGCAAGTGACAATGGGTCAAATGTAGAAATGCATCACTAATGGTGTTTTTTTTCATGTTCCATGCATGGCCCACTGTTTAAATCTTGTGGTTCAGAGTTTCTGCTGCACCGATATAAAGGAAATGGTGTCCATGCCCGAGATATCTGCTCTCACTTTTCAAGATCTTGAAAGACCCGTGACCAACTGTGGCAGTTGCAGATACAAAAACAGCCTGCCTCAGCACCGCTTGAAGCTAGAAGTTATCCCAATGGAACTCCACATTATACATGGCAGAGGCTGACAACAATACAAAGCCGACTCAGGGAAAATCTTAATTATGCTCACTAGCAGTGACAGTTCTGGGGCCTCCATGTCTACTGCGACTAAACAGTGAGTGCCTCATGAACTCTGTAATAACAATTTTGCGGCCTTTTGAACATGCCACACAGGCAGTGAGTGGCGATTCTGCCTCCATTAGCCAATCAATTCCACTGCTGCAGGTGCTGAGGCAGAAATTGGTGAATGTACAGCATAGTCTTGATGTTGCCAGAGATGGTGGTAGTAGTATGTTGCTGCAACACATGCTGACAGTATTCGACCAGAATCATCACATTGTGAGCATTCAGCGTAGAGACAACTTTGTCATAGCAACAATGCAGGACCCACGATACAAACGTGGAATTGCATCAGTACTGGAGGGAGGGCCTGAACAGGTAAAAAATATCAGTGGTCAACTGGTGCGCTTGGTTCATGGGGCACAGAAGTCACGTGCCAAGGTCAGCAAACCTCAGCAGCATAATCCAGCTGAAGATGTACCTGGAGGACCATCAAGCATATCCTGCAAGGGGAAGGGGACTGTAGTTCCAGGTGTTCTGTCATCCAAAGTGGCTGGCATCAAACCGCTTTGGGAGGCTTTGTCCCAAGTGGGTATTTGTGAAATAAATGATTCAGGAGAACAGGATGATGCATCAGCAATTGGACTTAGTGCGGCACAGAGAATGGTTGAGTCATATTTGTCTGAAAACAGGCATCTGACAATAAGTGAAGATCCTCTTTTGTACTGGGTGGAAAGGTTAGTGAATGGCCAGAGCTGACTGCAGTGGCACTGAAGTGCCTCACATGCCCACCCTCCAGTGAAGTGTTTGGGGGTATTCAGCTCAGCAGTGATGCAATAGTCAGGGGATCGTCAGACAAACCTGTCTCCTGCAAATGTTAGTTTGCTAACATTCATTAAAATGAATGAGAGGCACATACCAGCAAAGACTGCAACCTTTGTATTCATACCCTGGTCTAGTCATGGTGGTCTTGCTGTGTGGAGATGAAACATCCTGGTGGCACTGGCAGTGGCTGCCTGAAATGGCCCACCACTGACGTACATGAAGACACAATGGAGAAAGAATTTCCCAGTGGTCAGACTTCAGACATTGATGACTGTGAGAGCAATTTTCTTTATGAGGGTGATGATGTGGTTAATATTGGCAGGTTTTAACTTAAGTATTTAAAAGGTGGTGTGCCCCCCAGACCACCACCACTGGGAGTGATGTTATCCACTGCCACCATGAGTCTGACTGCCCGCCGGACACCACCACCGGGACTGATGTCATCCAAGTCTGCCACCATAAGTCTGTCTGCCCCCCAGACCACTACCACCAGGACTGATGTTATCCAAGTCAGCCACCATGAGTCTATCTGCCCCCCACAGACCACCACCACCACTGGGACTAATGTTATCCAAGTCTGCCACCATGAGTCTGTCTGCCCCCCCGGACCATCACCAGTGGGACTGATGTTATCCAAGTCTGCCACCATGAGTCTCTCTGCTGCCCCAGACCACCACCACCACCAGGACTGATGTTATCCAAGTCTTCCACCATGAGTCTGTCTGCCCCCCAGAGATCACCACCACCACCTCCACCTGGACTGATGTTATCCAAGTCTGCCATCATGAGTCTGTCTGCTCCCCCAGACTACCACCTCCAGAACTGATGTTATCCACTGCCACCACTGCCACCATGAGTCTGTCTGCCCCCCGACCACCACCACTGGGACTGATGTTATCCAAGGTTGCTATCATGAATCTGTCTGCCCCCCCCATGGACCACCACCAATGGGACTGATGTTATCCAAATCTGCCACCATGAGTCTGTCTGCCCCCCCCATGGACCACCACCACCGGGACTGATGTTATCCACTGCCACCACTGCCACTAAGAGTCTGTCTGGACCACCACATCCATCAGTCAAAGACAGAAATTTTCTTAATATTTAAACCATAAAGTGAGTATGTGTACTCATGTTTGTTATGCTGCTTCACTTCCTTTAGTTGTATGTTTTGTTTTCTGCAGCTTTTCAGAGCCACAGTGGTAAAACACGTACAGTACACTTCTTTTGTTTCTTTTACAGGGTAACAAAAAAAGGCTCCATCGCTAAAACTCATTGGGAATGATGCTGTAGCTATACCGTACAGAGAGGAACTGACGTAATATCCATATGAAATCCATTCTGGCAAGTATGAAGATTTTATTTAATCCGTTTCATTGTTTTGTAAAGAATGCAGTAAATATTGCATACAGGTTATGTTAGTTGACAAGATGTGTCTTTGAAATGTAACTTGACTTTAGAGATTGAGATTTGAGAACCAGGGAGGGACACAGAACAATTAAGTTGTAAGAAGTCATTCATTTCTTTTTTTAGGAAAAGTCCAGATGCTTTGTTGTTCTGACAAAGTGGCCTTATCCAAACAAGTTCTTCAACAACAGGTGGGGGGCCTGGGGTGCATATGCAACATGCACAAGTCGTTTCATTAGATGACCATGACCATCATTAACAACCACACTCGAGAAGGATGCAGATGAAATCTGTGAAGAAGTAAGAAAATAAGAAACCATTACAGACAAACCTGCAAATATGCTTCCCCCCCCCAAAAAAAAATACTTACACTCATGCGTGACAGTTATCCATTGCAAATTTCTACACAAAAGTTCTAAACAAGCACTGGAATGTGCACCAAAGAGTATCTAGACCTGTGATGCAGAACAATACCATGAGTACATGTCCATGTCAACCCCTCACCTTCAAAAATACAGAAATATATATCTATATATATCAACTCACCAAAACTGCTATTTGTGTACAGACAAAGGGCACCCTTCCATCCAGTTGAGATGATCACATTGCATTTCCTCGAATCGCAGCACACATTGGACCAGCAACAGTTCGATCACAGTCATCATTTTATTCTGGGGCATTGCTCGCATGAGTGACTGCACAATAAATTCTGGGGTACTTTGAATGTGCTGAAACAATCCCATTTCACTTTGTTACCACTTGTCAATTTTCTGCACACAAGGAGGATGCATTTTGGACCTGCATAAAAAATCTGGGGACTCTGTGTCACTTTTGTGCGCATGACTGAATGTGCCATTGATTCTTGAGGACTTTGTATGTGCTGAAACAGTCTCATTTTGCTGTGTAACCAGTTGTCAATTTTATGCACACAAGGAGGATGCATTTTGGGCCAGCAGAAAAAATCTGGGGACTCTGTGCCACTTTTGTATGTTCTGTAATTGTTGCTGTGAGCTCATGATGTCATAATGACATTTTTACTATTAAAGCAGCATTGCAAGAATGTCCTCACTGTTCTGAACTGTACTTTTTATGCTACTTTACATTGCCACAATACACTTACTTCCAGTGTTGACTAGAATGATCGATTCTTTTCACAATTTATGTCTGCTTTACCTTGACTACTTTTTCATGTGTAAAAAAAAATGAGCATATCTTCAATATTGTTTGGACCAGCTTTGTATTTATTTGCAGCTGCTTTTCAATAACTATTGTTCCGTGGTGTCATAAAACACTGCCTGATGCATAACTGTTAATTAACAACAGAAGTGTTATATAACAACTACTTGATGTGATGTACAAAAGCAGAGGAAAACAATGCCAAAGACCCGGTAAGCACCAATTTAAAAGGAATGCTCCTTTCATTATTTCACACATGAAAAAAAGGTAGTACAGCAAACTCAACTACTGGAAATTTTTGTATCATTCCAGTCAGTTAGGATGTAAGTAAAGGAAGTTGTAACATAGCATTAAAAAATATAGGACAGAGTTATCAACAGATTGTAGCGCTGCTACTTTACCGACATTCACGACATTACATAGTTATGGTGATGCACATAAACTAATATGTGGGGGCATTACTACCACTGGAAGATTTCTTGCTCCACAGAGTGCAATATATTTCTGTGAAAACCACCCATAATTTCATTACAGTGAGTCATGTGATGGAGGAATTCCCGTTCTGAAAATCTACCCACATTCTGCCTCCCTTCTCATCAACGTTAGGACGTGATGGCAGGGAGAGCATGTGTGCATGCTCCTTACAGTGAATATCTGATTGTCTGGCAGCTATTGCAACGTTTCCTTATGTTATAAGGTTCACTTTGTGGTGAAATGTGGGATGTTTCCAATAACAAGGCTCTTCTTGCTGGAAACATGGCCACACATTTCACCACAAACTGACCATTATAACATAAAGAAACATTCAGAAACCTGACGGACAATTGGATATTTACTGTAAGGAGAAGGCACATGCCTTCTCCCTGCCATCACGTCCTAATGTTGCTGAGGAGGAAGGCAGAATGTGGAGAGATTTTCAGAATGGCAATCCCTGTGTCACATGACACACTGTAATGAAATTATGGGTGGTTTTCACAAAAATGTATTACAGTATGTGGTGCAAGAAAGATTCCCCTGGAAGGGAAAATGTGTATGATTAAACAATAACAAACGAAAAACACAAAAAAGTACAACACAGTAGTGGGGTGGGGTCAGGGGTGGGTGTGGGGGTGGGGGCAGAAAACAATCCCCTCACTTACTATGGCCATAGGATGCCGTGGTGGTCCAGCAGCAGGTGTAGCATTGAAAGTATTTGCTGCTGCTGTGCTTCCACTCTGTTAACCTGCTGCTCCGAAGCACTGAACAGCTCATTATTTTCCTCAAGTGCTGCCCACACCAGGCCAATGTCAGACTGTGTTGCAGGGACTGTGGCGGGGTCCACTGCAGTGGGGAATCCAGGTAGTGGGGCTGGTGGTGGACAGGGTGGTTCTGGTGGCCGTTGTGGCAGTGGTGGTGGTGGAGGAGCTGCTGCTGTAGTAGCCCTCCTCCTCCTCCTGCTGTGGCAGTGACTGCTGCGAGGCACATCTCCCACCCCAGCAGCACCCTCGGCCACTGCCATGGAAGGCCAGCAGATGGATGCCTGGCCCCTTCCATGGCAGCCTGCCATTCTGCCCCGTGGTGGTTCAGTATGTGGGTATGCTGGCCACTGATCCCCAAATGTGTCCCGGGGGGCCACGACACACCAGCACACCACACACATGGCACTCTACCACAGTGCTGTCTCCCCCCACACACTTAAAAAACTCCCACACTGGGGAGCTGTGGGGAGGACCAGATACAGTCCTCACTCATAGAGCATGAGTCCGCCACCACCTACAAATTCTGGGGCCACCTCCTGTAGCTGTGGAGGTGGTGGAGGGGATGCTACTGGAGCCCCAACAGCTCCTGCTAGTGGTGGTGGTGATAGTGGTGGTAGTGGCAGAGAAGGTGGATGCGCAGCAGCCACCTGTGGCACTGGTGCTGCTGCTGCTGCTGCTGCTCCTGTTGCTTCAACGGGGGAAGCAACACCGGTCAGGAGTCTGGAGTGGTCCAACATCACACGACCGCCCTGCTCCCCAATGGATCCGCACTCCTCCCCTCCTACTGCACCCATGGGCCAGCGACTCACCTTCTCCTATGTGACCCTCCATCCTCCTGAAGTCCACAGGATGACACACACACACACAGACAGCGGATACACACACACACACACACACACACACACACACACACACACACACAGTCAGCCACACACACAAAACAAAACAAAACTTATAGAAAAAAAATCACTAACAAAAAAACACTAATACAATACAAAAACTAAATAATATAGCTTTTAAAAAAGCTGTTTGTTTTGTTCTGAGTTCTGGCATTGAAAAGCAACAAAAGGCAAGCAAACTCCTCTCCTCTCACAACTGCTTTCTCCCTCTACAAATGCAAAGGAGAAAGTGAAACTACTTCTCTGACTCACTTCCGTCCTGCCTGGCTAAAGCATGTGACTTAGTGTACTGCAAGCCATGTGATGTACCTATTTTCTTCTCACTTCACCTTACTTCACATTAAGACATAATGGCAATGCAAAGTGGCAATAATAATAATAATGTGAAGTGAGCACTTTAAAGGGTCCACTTCGCATTGTGTTCTGTGGATGCAAAGTGCCCACTTCGCGGGCAGATTAATAATTCACTGCATCTCTAGTTCAGTCCTGTACAGTGACCTCTGAAACCTCACTCATGGCTTCGCCACTCATGAGTATTCAGAGGTCACTCCAGAGGAGTGAAAATATTTTCCATATCACACTGGTGCCCATCATGTATCCTATATATATATATATATATATATATATATATATATATATAATATATTAAAGGCAAAAAATCTGTTTAATAGATTAGTTAGGGTTGTTCCACAGTGACAAAGTAGAAATTCGGTGTTAGGTTGAAAACCCCCTTGGACCCCCAGCCCACCCCAACCGGCATTGGGGTGCACATTGAGTCGTCAGCATACCTCTCACCCCATCACATGAAAAACAGCAGAAGATAGGAGAATGGGGTAAGAGTTAGGACTGACAACCCAATGCGCGACCCCAACGCGCACCCCAATGCCGGTTGGGGGAGGGCTGGGGGTCCAGTGATTTTCAACCCTAACACCAATTTCCACACTTTTGTCAATGTGAACAACCTTAACTAATGCATTAAATGGAGTTTTTTGCCTCTAATTTCCTTCGCTTGAGAAAGATAATGAGAAATAGTGAATGCAATGCAGCGGCGGGAGCGCAGGGACCTCCGGGCCCCACGCTCCTGCCACATGATGTCCTGTGGCATAGTAACAGGAACAGCAATGCAAACAGAAGTGCTAACAGTGGCGCACATGGTAATGCAAGCGTGAATGAGAACAGAAAGGGTAACGCACATGGTGGCATAGACGGGAACGGTCTGCAACGTGATGTGTTGTCACATAGTAACATGGTGCCTGCAAATGGAAATGTCAATGGGCATGGTGACGCAAAGTGAAACAGAAAGAGAAACAGTACTGTAGACACAAATGGCAAAAAATAACAGAAACACAAGCGCAAATGAAAACGCAAAGGATAACGCACATGGTGGTGTAGATGTCAACGGTAAGTGAAACGGGTACGGAACCACAAGCGGAAAGGGCAACGGTAACAGTAATGTAAGCGCACAGGCTGGTTTTCCCCAAAACCTGCATAGAGAAAGACAGTGAGTACAAAGAATGTGTGCATAATAATGGGTATCGGAGCAGAAAATGAGGACTTGGAATACTAAATAGCTTATATCTCAGGAACTGTACGATGTAGAAAAAAAATTTAAAAGTCATATGATTTATGACTGCCTTGGCTAGTTTTTTTCTGATGAAAAGTCCGTATCTCGCACGGTTTCTGAGATACGAGCCCTGAAAGACACAGCGAATGCCGTAATGTTATCCTATGGGAATAAAAGAGAAGTTCGGAGCGCCATAACTTTGCCTCCCTGTAATATTTTTTTACCAAACCACTGAAAGGCACATCTGTGGGCTGTTGGCTGTCTTCCCTCCAAATTTCAGGAAAAAAGACCAAACTGTTATTTTGCAGCAGGATGCCAAAGGATTCCTGTAATGCGTTGGGCGCCGTAATGTTATCCTATGGGGAAAAACATCAATTTTGGAGTACCGTAACTTTGCCGCTGTGTAATATTTTTTCAACACAACACTGAAATGCACATCTGTGAGATGTCAGCTGTGTTCCCTCCAAATTGCAGCCCAAAACTCCATACCGTTCTTTTGCAGCGCAGTGCCAAAGAATTGTCATTTTCCCACAGACTAGAAAACTACTGTCACAATTTGAGAAAGCTTTCGCAAAACTTTGAGACACTTTCATGAGCATGAAAGTACTTTGCGAAAGTACTTTTTCCAGAAATTTGAAAAACATATTTCTGGGGTGTTTTACCCCAAAATAAAGACATGGCTAGCATCCTCAGGGTCCGACTAGGTGAATACAAAAATAATTTGGTTGCTAGAGGGTCCCAAATTTAAATGCCAACCATTTTTTCTGATCACTAACTGAAAAAAAAATGGCAGATTTGCAAAAGTAACAGGGCCATTTGTGAAAGTAAATATGCATTTGCGACACTGTCGAACTTTTTGTTAACTTTTCCCATTGACTTATAATGGGAAATTGTTTTTTGAATAACTTTTGAACCGTTTAATATTTTTTCACCAAATCTTCGAAAGACACATTGGGGACCCCGGCTGCATGTTCCCTGAAGATTTCAGGCCAGTCTCACTAACCGTGCAACCTGTAGATGCGACCTTAGAATTCCAGAAAAGGCGTAAATGCATGCACAGATCACGCTTAATAACTCTGCAACTGTATATCTGACCTGTACGAAACTTGGCAGATCCCAAGGCCTATGATTCTTGATTGTGTATTCCAAATTTCTGGCAAATCCATCAAATGGTTGCAAAGTTGTTAAGGTGCATAATTTGGGGTTTAACATAGACATGGCTCCTCAACCCTAAACTATGGTGGCACTACCGTGCTACTATATATATATGTATATATAAATGGCAAAAAAATCAGTTTAATGCATCAGTTAGGGTTGTTACAGAGTGACAAAAGTGAGGAACTTTGATGTTAGGGTTCCCACTCCCTTACACCCCCCACCCCGCCCCCACCAACAGGCATCAGAGTGTGAGTTGGGGTCTTTGGTCCTAACTCTCACCCCATTCTCCTATAATGCACCACCTCAGCTTGTTTGCACATGGGATGGGGTGAGAGTTAGGACTGATGACCCCAATGCACACCCCGATGACGGTTGAGGGGTGAGGTGGGGGTGCAAGGGGGGACATTCAACCCTAAACTCGAATTTCCTCTCTTTTGTCACTGTGGAACAACCCTAACTGATGCATTAAATGGACCTTTTTGCCATGAATAATATATATATATATATATATCATTGCAAAAAAATCTGTTTTACAAAATCAGTTAGTGTTTCCATTACACCTTTAAAAGTATGAAAATTCAGCCTTTAGGGTTAATACATGTATCAGCGCAACAACCTCAGTCTCTGAAAACATTAGAAACAAAACAGTTATTTGAAATATCCCTTGGTGTCCTTCCACCTAACTTGTACACCATACAAATATATTGTTGTATACCACATGATTAACAACTCAAATGGTGTACAAGTTAAGGGGAAGGACACCAAGGGATATATCAAATAACTGTTTTGTTTCTAATGTTTGCAGAGATTGGTGGTGTTGTGCTGATATACGTATTGACCCTAACACTGAGTTTCCATACTTTTAAAGGTGTAATGGAAATACTAACTGGTTTTGTAAAACTGAGAACTGAGTTTTTTGCAATGAATTTCCCTACTTTTTGAGATAGGTGTGTAACAAAATTGTAACAAATACTTCTAAGTTTGTCAACTTTTTCACATTGTGACCCCAAATTTTCAACAGCCTTCTTATCACTCCACCTCATAACCCTATACTGTAGGTGTACATTTCTTAATCCATGCCAAAATGCCATTCTGTGCCACAGCTGTGGAAACATATTTTGAACAGGATGTGAGAAATGACAGCTATAGTATTCATGAGGTGCTGTGAAGAAATGGCTATGTTCAAACTTTGGAGTGAAAATATAAATGATTGGCAGTTACATGCATGTGTAGGAATATGTCTTTGATTGTATGTAACTCAGGCATTCTTTGTTACTTTTGCTTCAAAATTTCAACATTACCTTTTTGGGACCCTACATTATGAACACTGGCACTGTCATTTCATTACTTAATCCTGAAAGATGATTTTTCACATCAACAGCATCATTCCGTGCCACAGGTGCAAAAGCACATTTTGGGCAGGATGTAAGTAATGCAGCTCTACTGTTCATGAGATGGTGTGAAAAGTGGCTATGTTGAAAACTTGGAGTGAAAACATATATTGGAAAAGTTACACACGTACGAAGGAAAATTTTAATGACCATGCATAACTGAGGCGTTTTGGGGTATTTTTGTGCCAGATTTTCCACATGGGCTTTTTGGGACCCCACATCATGCACAATGACATTTCTATTTCATTACTCAGTCCCAAAAGATGATTTATCTCAGCCACAGTGAAATTATCTTTCAGGACACAGTAACAAAATGACAGTGCCAGGTACGCAGGGTGGGGTCCCAAAAAGTCCATGTTGAAAATTTGGTTCATGCCAGAGGGTGTAGACAGAATGAGGAGGGACCTGCAGAAGCCTGCAGAAACTTGACAAATGATCAAGGGTTTGGCAGTTGAAATTCAATGCAAAGAAGTCCAAGATAATGCATATGGGGCTCAAAAACCCTTGAACAAGATATCAGTTGGGGGGGTGAGGATATAACATGCACCAAGCAGGAAAGGGACATTGGGGTTATTATCTGATAACCTCAAGGTAGGAAAACAGTGTGAAAAGACAGCAAGTAAAGCAAAAAGGATGCTGGGATGCATATGAAGGGGTGTCATTACCAGCAGGAAAAGGGAGGTGATAATTCAATATGCAAGACACTAGTGAGGCCCCACTTGGAGTACAATGTGCAGTTCTGGAGACCTTACTGTACCTACATAAGGTCATAGACAAAGTAGAGAAGGTTCAGAGGAGGGCAACAAAGATGGTACAGGGATTGCATCACAAGCCCTGTGAGGCCAGTCTGAAGGACCTGAATATGTACTCCCTGGAGGAGAGGAGGGAAAGAGGGGATATGATAGAGACATACAAGTACCTTACAGGGAGGAACAGGGTGCAGGGATACACTATTTTCCAGTGAAAAAGATGTTCCAGAACTAGTGGGCATTGGATGAAGTTGGAGGAAGGGCAATTCAGATGAAACATGAAGAAGAATTTCTTCACAGAAAAGGGTAGTGGGCAAGTGGAACACCCTGCCAGATGAAGTGGTGGGGGCTGAAACAATCAGGGGATTTAAGAATGCATGGGATAGACATAAGGTAAATCTGTATGTCAGGGGTAAGGGGCAACAGACTTCTAGAAAAACATAAAGTGAACTTGCAATCTCAACTGGGCAGACTGGGTGGGCCATAGACACTTATCTGCCAACAGTATCTATGTAAAATACCTACAAATGGTGAAGATATTAGAATACAGTATCTTCACAATGCCATTGCCTGCTTCTGTATGGCACTTACTTTTATTCTTCATTTTGCTGTTCGACTTTGAAAAGTGCAGACGTGTCCCAGTCCACAGAAGATAACAGCTGTTGACCTAGTTTGGTAAGTATAGGGCAAGTGGGTGTGGGGTGGTTGGTTGCTCAGTTGTAGGTTCAGGATGCGAGAGGTGGATGGGGAAACAATGAGAGACTCTTTTTTACAGGAGTTTAAAAAAGATGTTGTGGACTGTTTTCTTTTTTCACAGGAACAGTAGAACCATATCTCAGGGCACTGGGGGTGGGTTCCATAGTGTCCCACATTGCTCTTGTGTGTATAACATAACTGGGTACACCATGTTCACTGGGAGTGGGCTCTCTAGAGTCACACAGTGCTGGTGGGGGTTTGTGTAGTACTGATATGGGGACTAGGCACCCCGCTGTTGGAAAAACCATTACATACATATTTCAGGACACTGGGAGTGGGTTCCCCAGAGTCCCACATTGGAGGGAGGGGTGATTTTTTTGGGACACTGGGAGTGGGATCCACATTATCCTACTGTGCTGGTGCCGTGGTGGGGGAATAAGATACTTAAATAGCAAAAAGCACAAAAGACAGTAGCTCAGTGGCACAAAAGTGTTAGCCTTCAAGCATGAGGTGCACCTACCAGGGTGTTAAACTCTGTTGAAAAGCACTGAGCTGGAAAACCAACAAATAAGTTAGCACTTCATTCAGTGCTATAGTAAGTTTAAATCTCAGTTAACAGTATTGCAGAAAATAAAGTCTGGCAGATCACCCCAGAGTGGAGACTATGTTTAAAAAAAAACTCTATGGGGTTTATGCACACTGGGATGGGGCCCTGGGGGCTGTAGAATAGGCAGGGTTGGTTGACTGTTGGTTTCTGTTCCCCCACTGTGTTGGTTCTGTCTGCCAAAAGGGATTTAGTGCTACAAAATTGCATCCTTGTTCACTGCAGAATCCCTTTCCATAGGGCTCATAGAAAGCAGAATCCTAGTTCAAAGCAGAATCCTAGTTCAAAGCAGAATCCTAAACTGCAGCACAATCCTGGTTCAAATCAGAATCCTAGTTTGAAGAAGAATCCTGGTTCGAAGCAGAATCCTGTGTTGTGTGGGACATCTATTTTTCCCCATAGGAAATAATGGGAAATTCAACATGCCATAACTTTGGATCAAATGTATATTTTCCCTTCAAATCTTCAAAAGGCACATCTGTGAGACCAAGTCTGTCTACCCTGTAAATAGCCCAGAAGCTAAAGTCGTTTCCGAGATACAGGTGGACAAAAAGTCAAACACCCCAAACCTTAATATTTAACACTCTGCATCTCAGAAACAGCTAAAGCTATTAAGATCAAACTTATCACTTACAAACACCTCCCTAGGCTAATTACGTCTGCCTAATTCTGTAGAAATCACCTTAAGCATTACAAAGTTATTAGTATCCAAATATTGCCCTTTAACATTAACAAACAGCCAAACCCTCAAAAATCTGTATTTTTCAACACTATGTATCTCAGAAACCAAACAAGGTATTCAAACCAAATTTGTCAGATCAAGAGACCTATGCCCTAGGCTGATGCTTGTCAAATTTCCTGCAAATCTGTTTTAGTGTTGCAAAGTCGTTCAGGTTCAAAGTATGCAAAACTGGATGACCATGAGCGAAAATCACTTTCACTTTTACATGTTTTCTCCCATAGGCAATAATGGTAAATTCAAGATTTAATAACTTTGGAATGGATTACTATTGTTTTACCAAACCTTCAAAATGCACATCTGTGAGGTCATGGCTTTCTACCCTGAAAATTTCAGCTCAGCATCTCAAGCCATTTCTGAGATACAGGTGGTCGAAAAAAACAACAAAAATCAGGGAAAACTGTATTTTCAACGCTGTATATCTCAAAAACCTCAAAAATCTTAAAAGGGATTCAAACCAAATGTTGGCACATCAACAGACCTACCACAGCAGATGATTCATGTCACATTTCTGGAAAATCTGTGTAACGAATCTAACGTTATTAACTAGGAAATACTGCCCTTTAACATTAAACACTCCTATGAACCCTAACTAGTAAGCAATAATACACAACAGGGTGGGCATTATTGGGAAATAGTGGACTGCCCAGGGGTGTAATGAGGCCCAACCCCACAGGCGGAGGGCCTTATAGCTGCTGGAAGGTCTGGTATTTCCCAATAATGCCCACCCTGAAGGGTAGTTATTCACTTAGAAAATGTTCCATCGGAAAATGTTACTCTGTGAAGAGGCACTTGGACTGGCTCTTATTTTTAGCTGGGCATCTATTGAAAAATAAATGCCCAGCTTGGAGCCTGTCTCAGCCAATCAGGTTTAAGAATTGATTGTTGCCATTTTCTAAATATATATATTATACCCTTACCTCAGTGCTTCTGCATAGTGGTTCTTTGTTTTTTAACTTTTTTTTTATTGGGCTCACCACAACCAAAAGCTATAAGACCAACTTCAGGCTGCTTCATTTCCCCTGGGGTGTGAAACAGATGAGGAACACTGATGAGTCCTTGTAAGATAATACATGTTCCTGTGCCTTTCTGTTTTTACCCTTTGCAGATCGTGTGAAGCCCTTTGATACCATGCATTCCTGCTTAAAACTGAATCAGTCTAAAATGTTGTGGTGATTGGCATATACTGCATATACTGCATTATGGGGGTATGTGCATTTTTTTTACTTCGATATTGTAGTAAAGTATATGATATCAAGCTAAGTAATTTGTTACTACTTAGTGAGTATTATGATTTCATGCAATGAAAATTATACGTCCCAGTCTCTTTGAAATAGATCACAGCTGATCTATTTCTGCAGATTGATTTCTGCTGGGCCTACCGCCAGCTGCTGCTTCAGCCTGCATGTGGTCTTCTGCATCCACCCACTTTTTAAATGCTGCCTCTATATGTTTCAGATGCTTTCCTTCACACTGATTTAAAGTTTTGCCTGTTGGTGCTATAAGATAATGATTCATACAATAACTTTAATACTTTATATTCCGAAGCTGACCCTCCATCCTCGTCCTCCCTTCCTTTATCCTCTGTCTTGCCTTGTCCCAGGCCCTTTTGAAGAAGACCACTGTTTTAGGGGCTACCGTCTCTGCTGGTAACACGTTCCACCATGCCACCACCCTCTCCATAAAAAGTATTTCCTAATTTCCCTCTGAAACCTTCCGCCCTCCGATCTCATAACATGGCCTTGAGTGTCCCTCCCCACTCTTACCCTAATAGCTCCTCTGTAACAGTCTGGTTTAGCACTTGCATGTACTTGAATGTCTTGATCATATCAACTCTGTCCCTCCTCTCCTCCAACGTGTACATGTTCAACTTCTTTAACCTATTCTCATACGGTAAGTCTGCCAGTCCATGGATCATCTTATATGCTCAGCACTGCACCCATTCCAGTAATTTAATCTCCCTTTTCAGGTACCCTGGGATGAATGCCATCTGGCCCTTGTGCCTTCTTCACCCTCAGCGCTCTTAAGTCCTCCCACTCTGTACCTTCCATGATCACCCTATCCATTACTTCATCCACAATCTTTACTGCCCCAACCCCCATTTGTAGCATTCACTTTCTCTGTTTCATAAATACCATGCAGAAGTAGTCATTGAGTGTTTCTGCCTATTTTTTTGCCCTTCTCTACCCAGCCTCTGTCCTTCTTAATCATTACTATCTGTTCTTTACTGCTCATTCTCTTCATAATGTACCTGAAGAAGTTATTCTCCCCCTCCTTAACGCCTTGCACCAGCCTGAGTTCTTTGGTGGTTTTTGCTGTTCTTAATGGCCTTGTCACATCCCGTGCCTCCTGCATGAACTCCTACCAATCTTCCACCCTCCCTGATTTCCTGTATCTCCTAAAGGCCACCATTTTCTCCTCACCTCTGCCATAATTATCCTGCTCATCAATCTTGGCCTTTTGGCCTGGCCTTTTTACTCCAAGTCCAGATACAGGAATTGGTAGAGTCTAGTATCACATTCTTAATGAATTATTAAGTAATCATCCACTGCATAATAATGTTGTTATCCATAGCAAGTCAGGCCCTTAAAAAGAAACAAAATACTATCCTACTATGTGTATTGAATCAATAATTTCATACCAGACTGTCCCTCCTGAATACTTGAGGATGATGGTTCGCTGGCACCACCATCACTGATTGCCTCCCCCTGTTCATTGTGTTCTTCAGTTTCTGCTGTTGAAAAAAATAAACAGTTGTTTCCTATCACTCATCTATCCCACATCACCCAAAAAACAAAAAGCTGAAATGATAGTAGTAGCCCTTGCCCATGGACCATTGATCCATTCTATAGAAACAGAAACATAGACTTTGAAGGCATATAAGGACTACTTGGTCCACCTAGTCTGCCCATTTTCATACCAATTGGATAAGCTGCAGCAGATCCTAGTTAACCAGCAGCCTACTTCTTCCTACCCCACATCTCTGTCCCACACATTCTTGAATTCACCCACTGTTTTTGACCCCGTGACCTCCTCAGGAAGGCTGTTCCATGTGTCCACCACCATCTCTGTGAAAAAATACTTCCTCACATTTCCCCTGAGCCATCCCTCCTCTATCTTTAAATTGTGTCCCCTTGTTCTTGCATATCTCTTTTCTGAAAGATGCTACCCTCTGTGCAACCAGACCCATTCATCCCTACCTCTACACTGTTACCACACATTTACTACAGGTTCATAGCAATTATAGAAATATGAATGCAGTTGTAAAGAGCTGTGGAATATTTAGAGACTAAGAGATAGGGCGGTGGCGGATAGAGCAAAGAGACAGGTGGATGTGTAAGCAAGCAGACACATCTGGGTGTGTGTAGAAAACATTTTACACACACTGAGGTGCTTAGGTTACTCAGGCAAAGGCCTCATGCCTTAAAATGACATAAGGTGTGCATACAACGTGTTCCATGCGCATCCAGATGTGTCTCATTGCTTACACATTCTCCTGTCTCTTTGCCCTGGCCTCCACCCCCCCCCCCCATATCTCTTAGTCTCTAAATATTCCACAGCTCTTTACAATTGCATTTGAATCTCTATAATAGATATGAACCTGTAGCACTGTCACAAAACTCCAACAACATCACCAACAGGCAACAACTCTAGTACTATCGTATAACATAGTATGTAATAATGTCTTACCAGTTTCCTTCTCTGGAGCAGACAACAATGATGCAGCAACACCACCACCACCACCAGCTCTGGACACCACCTCACTGCCTTCAGCTGCAGCACTCTGTGTTGTGTTGGTACTATCAGATGGTACATCAGTCACAGCCGGTTCTTCAGTAGCAGCTGATTCTGCAGTAGCAGCTGTTGACACCCCAAAACATAACAATTTTACCAGTCACAGATAATGAAAGTTAATGGTGATTCAATTTATTAGCAAATACAATATACATTTTAACACTAAAACAGGTAGATGGACATGTTGTGCATGACCTAATTGAGACCTACACAAATCAAACCTTGGCTAACAAGCACATCTATTTAGTATTTTACTTTACATTTGCTATTTAACTACCAAACATTAGAATTCTGAGACTGGTGGCCACTACGCTGTCCCTGACCTATTCTATGTAAAGCCTTCCTGCAGATGACTTTTTAATTTTTGTACACAATATGCTGGTCCAATATAAAGTTACATTACTCAGACATGCTCAGGCTGTGTCCACATGCCCACATTACAAGCACAGAAATATAAACCAGTAAGAAAATAAGATATTAGTGATATGCTAACACTCACTACGCTTACTGCTTTTGCATCTCCTTTTCCTAGGCACTCCTGCGTTGGTCACCACTCCACCAAGGTTTTCAATAATGTGCTGGTCCCTCTGCTGTAAATCATCCCATCGGTGCTTCAGCTGCTTGTTTGTTCAAGTGGGGCATTCCCCATCCCCACTCACCTTCCGTCCACTCTCCTCCCGTATATAGCATCTCTTCTGGCAAATTAAACTCTATTTTTACCACAGAGGTCAGTTGCCTTCTTGGTGGCCTCCATGACAAGTATGGAGGTCTCTTCAGGAGAGATTGGTGTGGCACATGGCCTTTTTTTTTTACCACTCTCTTCCTGTTTTTCTCCGCTGATGAACTGGATGGATTGGCTTGTTCTGCACTTCCCACAGTAGCCATCACTAACAAAAAAATATCCTTTGATAACTATGAACAGCAATATAACAAACAACTGTAAAGTTCAAGTGTGAACTTCAGTTCAAGAACTTGCCAAAAAGTAAACATTTTTAAAACTATGCTTCTTAGTCCAGGCCAAGTATTGTTCCATGAAAAATAATTTCGCTGAAACAATTATCAGATGCAACAGCTACAGGCCACTGCAATTGCAATGAATATCCATGGAATAAGATTCCTCTGTTCTGATGAGTTTTTCATGTGTCATCATCACTGTGTGCTGCAGAATATTATTCAGCGGAACCTAGAATCAGTAGAAATTGTTTCCGAGGAATACTGTTCCACCAGACAGGCGTACAGGAAGTTTTGAAAAATAATATTCTCTAAAAACACAGAACTTACACTCAGGTGTGTGGTCATCTTACAGATAGTTGCAAGTCTGTCTGATGATTACCATTCAAAATAACCTGTTACATTCTTAGAAAATTGGATGTAATGGATGCGGAACAATATTCTGCAGAAAAGAAGTCTTCAGCAGAGTATTATTCTGCCTATGGTATTTCTGTTGATGGATCTCATTTACAATGAGGTCCTGGGTAGGAGTAAGTAAATAATAATCATAATAATAAATAAGTAATAAGGCATGACAAGATGTTATGTGGATGGTATGTTAATCACCCTGTAGGGGTATAATATTGCACGAGGCATAGCAGAGTGCAACATGTCCATAGAGGGTGATTTACTGACCATTAGCATAACCAGTGGACGTGCCTTATTGCTATTATAATTCAAACACATTTAAACTGTGTTAAACATTGTTCAACATTTGATTAGGCTTGACATGTATGTTAATAGAAGATTAACATAAGGTGTGCCGACCCATCGGTGCTGCAGTTAGATTTCCGCTCACAACGCCAGCAACCCAAGATCGGGAATGGACCCAGAAAGCAGGAGGACCAACAAGGGGAGAAGGATTGAGCATCCCATGAACTTCTCTCCTTCTCTGGGGGAGGGATGGGTGAGTGTCCGATGCTCGAGGGACCCCTGGCTGAGGCCAGGGGAACCATGAAGCAACCAGTGCCTAAACATTGAGAGGTGGGGTGGATGCTGGATATCATTGCATGTCCCCACTCCTGGGGCATAACAGACAAATGGCCACCTACTTGTCTAGATGACTCTGGCCCCTCAGCTGTGATCAGCTTCCAGGCCAGCTTCCTGACCTATCTAGTGATTGTGGCACCTTAGGACCAGGTGCTGCAACCCTGCCCTGGAAGGCAAGCCAGGGGATATTGGTGGAATTGTGGCTAATGTGTGAGCGGCTGCCAAGGAGTCCATGACTGAGCTGAGGTAATGGCGGTAGGTGGCCCCAAAAAGTATATAAAAAAAAAAAGATTACTATAAGGCTAACAGAATGCTTCCAGCGAATCAGAACACTTTATTTCTCATATCCTTTTTATAATAGAGGATAGGGAAGGTACATGAGTCTGATGAATAATAGTATTGCTTATGAAAAAGGGTAGATAGAATGCAGAATTCTGATTAGCTAATCACTTCTTTCAGTTGGGCCATTTTCACAGTGCAACGACATAGCTGAAAGTAATATGTTTACTTGTGTAATAATTTTTTTGATAATCACTGAATCATTTGTTTGTACAAAGCAATTTCATGTTTCACCCTTTTTCTTTTCACAGGTCTCAGTCTCCTTGGATAGCCTTACACTCAAATGGCTTCATGTCCGTCTATCATTGCTGAACATTTGCACATACTTCTGCATTAAGGTAAGTATTTCTGAAACATACATTTTGGCTTACCAGGGGTTGAAATTAATCTTGCAGCCACTAGCAAGCAGGGCTACTAACTCCAAAAATCAAGTGGCCCTACAGACATTTCCAATGGCCCTGTTTGTGTACATACTGAAGTGTTGCCATCTACAGTACACGCCCACAGTCCTAGTTAAATAAAAATCTTAATAGACCAATACAAAATCTACCAGCATTTGGCTAGCAGGCCATTGCCAATTTCAGCCCCTGCTGACCGAACTGCTAGTGGCCCTTATATGCTGCTGCTTTATGTCCATACTCATGTTCTTCTCCATATCCTACCATCTCACATGTCTGGTGCCCATTTTATAAGTGCAATAACCCTCTTCAGACAGTGGGTGTATCAGTGCATTAATGTACTTTCTGGCTAGTGGAAGTCACTCAGGCAAGCCCTCATGCACAACTTACCTGGTGCATGCATTAATGCCCCAGGCACCCATGATCTGCTGTGGGTTATAGCATACATAGAAATTATGCATTCTGTATAAATAATTTTAATGTTGTTTTAATTTATATTATGTATATGATTTTATGTTCAGTGCCTTGGTTCTGAAAAGCGCTATATAAATAAAGTTGATTTGATTTTGATTTGATTTGATATGATAATGCTTGCTCGTGATTTGCCAACAGCAGTTTTATACTGTGCCCTTATTATAGCACAATGTCCAAGCTGAAAGTAATATGATTGCAAAACTAAAAAATATACTGTCATAATAATTACCCATGTAATAATCTTAATAAGGCACTCATGTTGCATTACATGATTGGGTAATGGACTCATGCTTCTTCTCTGATGGGTGACACACTTGGCTATTCGTCATGCTTCAACCCACCAAAGGTGGGCAGCTAGCAATTCATAATAGACCACCTTGAGCACATTGGCATTCTTTGCTTAATGAAGGAGTTCATCCAGGTGCAGGATATCATAACACTAAATGTTATCTCATTTGTTTCCTTCACAGGTCTTTTTTTCCTGGGGTTTTGTAACTGTATCTCTTCATCATCCAGCTTGCTAAATCACATTCAAGATCTGCCTTATACCTTCACATTCTACTGCATTAAGGTAAGTATTTTTTCTTTCATCATTATGTTTCATTATGATTACCCGGCAGTCCCCATAGAAACATAGAAATTGCCAGCAGATAAGGACCACTAGGCCCATCCAATCTCCCCGTAGGCCCTATACATTGTATGTGGCCACTAACCCTATGGGATCAATGGCATTTCATCACTCCCTCCCCTCTCAGGCTTCCCTTGTTCCTGTCTCAAGCATGCTTAAACCCCTCCACTGTGATTGCCCCCACTACCTCCTGTGGCAGACTATCATAAGAGTCGACTACCCTTTCTGTGTAGAAAAACGTCCTCACATTACCTCTTAATCTACCCCCTTCCAATTTCATATTGTGCCCCCTAATTCTATTACTTTTTCTACATTTGAAAAGGTCCCCTGCCCATGCAGCTGAAATAACAAAATATACTTTTTCAAAGATGAAAAAAAAATTACTGTAACAAAGAAATGAACAACAAACTCAACCAGAGAACAATAAACACTGAATAATAATAACAACAATAACATAATGATATCACCTCACCACTACAACAAATGTGAAACATTTGCAAATTTAACAATATATAATATTTGCAACTGCAAAACAAAACAGTAGTCTGATGTCTGTACATCTTTATGGTGCAGTTGTGGCCGCTTGTCCCTCGCTCATTGTGGGAAGTGAGTTATCGGTTGTGGGCTGGGCCTGGCACTGCCAACAATGCGGTGTACTTAACAATTTTTCTATTTTGTTATCAACCCCCTGTATAGTTCCTTTAATTTCCTTCATTTCCTTTTTTAACTCAGCCATGTCCTTTTCCAGACATCCCAGTCACTTATTTATTGTCTTCAGATGCTCCCTATCAGTCGTTGCTTGTTTGCTTGCCACATCTACCCCACCTGCTTCTGGAGCCTGGCTCTGATCTTTTGCCTCTGCCCTTTGTTTGAAAGCAGCCTCGATTTCCCGTAGCCATTTTGGTGCCCTCCAGCTAAGAGTTTTTTCTGTGGGTGCTGTAAGTTAATAATTCACAAAATAATTATACTAGTAATGTCATGCAATGTGTATACATTGACCACCCACCCCTCTCTCCTGTTCTCCATGGAGAATATTATGACAGCTGTGAGTCTTTCCTTATGTGAATTATGCACCACGGACACCATTTTTTTTCTACCTTATGAATGTGCCATACAGTTCTTTTTTCTGTCAATGACATATTTTTTCGTACTCATCTGTATTGCTGCCTTATGCATATCCCATGCCTATTTGAAGCCCTACTCTGTATTCACATCCACCACTTCCTGAAAAAGAACTTCCTTGCCTTACCACTTTATCTGCCTCCCTCTAATCTCATGCTGTGTCTTGCTATTTTTCTTATATTGAAACATGTTAGACTCTTTCACCTTGTTAATGTCTTTAAGATGTTTGAATGTTTCAATCATATCACCTCTCTCCCTCCTCTGCTATAGAGTATACATATTGAGCTCCATTAATCTGTCCTCATATGTTTTCTGATGCAGTCCCTGCACCATTTTGGTTGCCCTTCTCTGGACTTTCTCCAGTTTGTTAATGTCCTTGTGCAGGTGTGGCCTCCAGTACTTCATGCAGTACTTCAGCTGGGGCCTTACCTGTGTCTTGTAAAGAGGTATTATTACCTCCCTCTACTGACTTATAATACCCCTACTAATACACCCCAACATTCCTCAAGCCTTACCTGCTGCTTTAGTGGTCTGCTTGAATGATTTCAGGACATCTGCAATGATGATGCCCAAGCCTCTTTCTTTCCTTGTGATTGTCAGCAATTTCCTTCTCAAACTATAGGTAGCTTCAGGGTTTCTCTTCCCTATGTGGATGATCTTGTGTTTCTTTACATTAAACCCCAGCTGCCACTCTTCAGACCATTTTGACAGTTTTTCTGGATCTCCTCTCATTCTGCCAACCCCATCTGGATCATCTGCTCTGTTGCAGAACTTGGTGTCATCTGCAAAGCTTACCCTCCAGTCCATTTGCAATGTTGCTGTTGAAGAAATTTTAGAAGACTGGCTCCTGGACTGGTCCCTGAGGTACCCCACTTGTAACTTCCATCTCTTCTGGCTGTATACCATTTACCACCATTCTCTGTTTTCTGCCCACCAAAGTTTGACACCCAGTTTGCCAACCTCTGTCCCACCCTGAGCCTAACCAGCTTATTAAGTAATCTTCTATGTAGAACAGCACCAAAAGCTTTGCTGAAGTCAAGGTAGGCAACATCAACTGCACCACCTCTGTCCACCTCTCTGGCTACCCAATCAAAGAAATCTATGAGATTAGTTTGACAGGACATTCCTGTTGTAAACCCATGCTGTATTGGAGCCTGTGCTGCTATGGATTCCAGGTGTTGCATTATCCTTTCCTTAACAAGTGCATCCATAATCTTGCCCAGTACTGAGGTAAGACTGACTGGTCTGTTGTGCACATTGCTGTCTTGTGTGTTTGCAAACAATTAAGCAATAAGGCACGACAGGGTGTGGTCATTGGGGGATTTACCCACACCTTCTGTGGTGTGTCAAGAGTCACAGCCAAGTGACTTCACCACACAAAAAGTGGATAAATCCCACAATAACTCACACCCTGACCAGTTCACATTGTAATTTCTGCCTGTAGAAGCATTAGCAATGTATCAGCAGCATAAGCTGACCTACAGGTGCAAAGGTAGCGGTACTTAGAGACAGATCAATTGTCCCATGGACTGCTATATTCCTGTGTTTGTGGGTGGGGTGGGGTTAGTAGGAGGAGTACAGCAAGCCTCTGTGTGATTATGCAAAACAGGCCCACACTTGTGTAATATCATACCACACATAAGCTGTATGTTTAAGCAATAAGGAGCAACAGGGTCTTGATAATTGTGGATTTACCCATGGCTTGTGTGGTGTCATGTGTCACAGGGCACAACCAAGTGACTTATCCATACAAGAAGTGGGTCTGTCACACAAATCACACACTGGAATGCATGACTGGGTTTATATACAAAGGGGTTTGAAAATCCTGTAACCTCATTTGTCAAAACACATCACATGATCTTCACCCGAGTAGAAAGGGCAAAGACATAGACAGGATGGAAGCTGTCCAGAGGAGGGCAACTAAAATGGTGCAGGGTCTGCACCGGAAGACATATGAAGAGAGACGAAAGGAGCTTAATATGTATAGCCTCGAGGAAAGGAGGGAGAGGGGGAACATGATAGAAATGTTCAAGTACCTCAAGGGAATCAACAAAGTCCAAGGGGTAGCGTCTTTCAAAAGAGGTGTGCAAGAACAAGAGGGCACAATTTGAAGATGGGGGGGCAGCTCAGAGGTAATTTAAGGAAGTATTTTTTCACAGAGAGGGTTGTGGATGCATGGAACGGCCTTCCGGAGGAGGTTGTGGAGTCAAAATCAGTGGTGGAACTCAAGCATGCAAGGGACAGTCATAAGGCAATTCTAGGCAGTGGGGATAGGAAGAAGTAGGCTGCTGGTTAACTAGGATCTGCAGCTTATCCAGTAGGTAGGGGAAATGGGCAGACTGGGTGGGCCAAGCGGTCCTTATCTGCCATCAAATTCTATGCTTCTAAAGGGCTCTTCTATGTTAGGCAATCATTTAAACTCTTATATAGGTAAACATTTAAACTAACATATGGAGGGAGGGGAATACAGTTTACTTGTTGACTCCCACTCCCATTGCATCTCTGCCCTCCGATAATAAGTTATTAGCCATCAGTCAGAGGAAGTAACTAGTCACATAGGTATTGAGTCCAAAGCCACCTTTTGCAAGCTCGGGATATTACTTCTTAATGCTAGGAGTTTCAACAACAAAATAAATGAACTTCAGCTCATATTAAACAATGAAAGTATAGATGTCTGCTGTGTTACCGAGACTTGGTTTACAGGCAATGACTGGGGTCAGGACATTACTGGTTATACTTCTATATGGAAAACCCGTACAACCACTAAAGGTGGTGGGGTTGCGTTCTACTGTTTTGAAATCAAGTCAGGCAATACTACCATTACAGATACTGAGATCATCTGGGTAGATCTCAGCCTGGGCAATAGACATATATCCATAGGACTCTGGTACTGTTCTCCCTGTCTGGATGCCTTAAGTAATAGCAACTTCTTGGAGGCTATACAAAACACAAATTAGTTAGATGATCTTATACTAATGGGTAATTTCAACCTACCACATATTAATTGGGACAGCTTAGAGGGTAAAAGTATGCTGGATAACAGGTTCCAGGAGACCATTGTACAACTAGGTCTGTATCAACTAGTTTTAAAACCCACCAGGCAAAATAATATCTTTGCTCTAATATTCACAAATATTAGTGATCTGGGGGAACCTGGAGTGGTCTGTGAACCATTGGGAGACAGTGATCATTGTATGGTTCTCTGGACACTTAATTACTATAATCCATCTACCAAAGGCATTGCCAAAATAGATAATTTTTCCAAGGCTAACTATAGTAAAATAAAGGCATATCTTAAAAATTGGAATTAGGAACATGATTTGAATAAGCTCAACACTAGTAACACTTGGGTGAAAATTAAAGAGAAAATTGAATACTGCATTAACAAATGGGTACCTTAGCACATAAAATACAATAACCAATGGAGACTAGCTTTATGGTATTCTATTAAGATTAAAAGAATAATTAGGAACAAAAAAAGGGCATTCAATAAGTACAAGAAGCATAAAACTGATTTAAATTGGTATAGGTTCAAAATTAAAGCCAACAAAACAAAATTGGCTACTAGAACTGTGAAACAAAATCTAGAGCTCAACCTGGTGATAGTAACCAAAGATAATGAAAAACAATTCTTTAATTATACAGGTTCTCTAAAGAGCAATGGGTCTAAAATTGGTCCCATTAAAATGAATGATAAAGTCATCTCTGATGAACAAGCTATGGCTCAAGAGGTTAACACCTATTTTACAAGTATTTATAAACCAAAAGAAAAAACTGGGTATACAGGACTGAACAATCATGACTCCTCACTGTTGTTCAGTATATCAGAAACACTCACTGCTATCAATTCATTCAAAACAAATTCACCAGCAGGTCCTGATAATATCCCTCCTATATTCCTAAAGGAAATTTCCCATGTAATAGCAAGCATACTAACCCATTTGTATAATAAATTCATCAGTGAAGGTGTGGCTATCTCAGACAAGAAAATTGACACAATTATTCCCATTCATAAAGGAGGATTTAAACTAACTGTATCGAACTATAGACCTATTAGTCTAACCTCATGTACATGTAAAATCATGGAAAGATTGTTGTTGCAAAAAATTATTAGTCATATTTCTGCAAATAATTCATTCAATATTACCCAGTATGGTTTTACTCATGGGAGATCCTACCACAATAATTTGATAAATTTTTTCGAACCTATCAGTGAAGCATTAGACAGTGGAGTCCCAGTAGACATCATATTCCTCGACTATGAAAAAGCCTTCAATTCAGTTTCCCATAGAGTTCTAATAGAGCAACTTATTAAGATTAAACTGCACCCTAACATTATTATATGGCTAGAATCCTGGTTGGCAGGTCAGAAATAATAGTTTAATATAAGGGGACAAAAGTCTGCTCGGAATACTGTGACTAGTGGGGTGCCCCAGGGTTCGGTGCTGGGTCCCATACTGTTTAATATTATTTATTTATTTATTTTATTTCAGATAATCAGTTTTACAATATTTGAGTCAGAGACTCGTTTACAAAGGTACCTCATCGCAGAGAGGGTGGACAAACAAAAATGTGAGGTTTAGACAATGGTAACAATACAGGTGAGCTACAGGTGTAAATAAGCAAACACAAGATGCACTAACTATACAAGGCTTATTCATACTCTATGATAGTGACCAGTGCTTAGTAGGCTGGGAAGTCCCGGGGTACTCTGGGAGGTACTATTCAGGACAAAATACAGCTCCGATCATTAGCAACTACAGCTCCGATTATCAACAAGGTATTTTCGATGGGCTATTTTGAACTGGCTAATTCTGGGGATGTCTGTGATGTGCACAGGGAGAGAGTTATACCAGGCAGGTGCTCTATGGTGAAAGGATCATTGGCAGAGTGAGGTCCTGGCTCTAGGTACTAGGAAGGTGGCTTTAGTGGAATTATGGGTGAGTGCCAGCCGGGAGGCCTGTTGCAAGGATGTAGTGATCCCTTGAGGGCATAGCCCAGATAGGGCCTTTTTTGCCAGCAGGCAGGTGTGGTATTTCAGCCGTTCATCAAAGGTGAGTATGTTAGATGCAGAATAGAGTAGACATGTGTGGGTTCTGCTATGGGCACTGGTCAGGAGCCTGCAGGCTTTGTTGATAGAGGTTTGGACTTTAGTAAGGCGGTAGGGTCTGCAGCTGCATGGTGAGGAGTCCATAGTCTGCTAAGGACAAAATGGACGAGGTGATGGCAAGTTTTAAGGCAAACTCAGGGAGGCAGTCTTTGTGGCGATAGAGGAGACCAATCCTGGAGTTTATGGCCGATTACAGAGCTTTTAGATGTGTATGGAAGGTAAATCCTGAGTCAAAAGTGATGCCCAGGTACTTGTAGGTTGATACCTGTTCAAGGGGGGTGGAGTGTGCTGGGGGTGATGAGAAGGGGAGCATCACTGGAGTTGTTTTGGTGGTGTGCAAAAAGCATAGATTTCATTTTTTTCAGGTTTAGGACTAGCCGATGGCTGATGAACCATTTTCTGCTTGGCTGAAGGTGCATTGCAGGGTGCTGGGCGAGTGGGTCCGAATGTGATGCGATGAGGACAGTGTCATCAGCGTATAGAAGTATTTTATCAGTGCAGGAGCTAGGGAAGGTGTTTAGGAAGAGACTGAAAAGGGTAGGCCCAAGGATGGAGCCTTGAGGGACCCCAGAGCATACTGGTAGGTTTGTAGACAAGGTCTCATTCAGTTTGACCCTTTGGGATCTATTCTGTAGGTAGCTTGACAGGGCCGTTGCCAGGATTTTCACAAGGGGGGGTTCTTTTTATGCAGTCTGCAACTTTTAAAAAAAAGCTGTGGCATCTCAGGGCCGCTAGTACCCCAGAAGCCATGGAATCCTAGAATTGCTTTGTGGTGTATTTTGTGACTTGTTTTGAGGCTAAAGAAGTCACAGCTGAGATCTCCTACACTCCTTGCTCTAAACAAAATTATTATCTGGCTGGCTGAAGGGTGAATACATATGTATTCAGTACCAGAGGTCAGCAAGATGCTGTTAATGTAATATACCTAAGACATTGTCTCAGATATATTATGTTATGAGTTTTAGTATCTGCAGCTGTATCTACTGGTGTGTAGGAAAGGGGTCTGGGGGCTGCTTGACCCCAGAAGCTTTGGGGTACTAGATACTCTGTGGCTAATTTTGTAGATTATTTTAAACCAGAACAACTCATCTGTGAGCTCCCCTCCACCTCCTGCTCTAAGGACAATTATTACTATCTGGGTGGCTCAGATTGTGTGTGTGTGTGTGTGTGTGTGTGTGTGTGTGTGTGTATTTATAAAATGGGAAGCAAAGTAAAGAACAAATCCAGCATTCTGATTGTATAAAATACATCACATGACCATGCATCCATCAGAGTGCGACCGCACACCTGCACTTTTACCCCCCTTCAAAACAATTTTGCCATTTTATAAGATAGATAACCTACTCTAGGATGTGCAGTCGCGCTCTGATATACACACACCTTGGGTGGTTGATGCACTCGGCCTGCAGACCCATGCTTAACAACTCACACCAGGGCATGCGTATATCATAGTGCGACTGCACACCTTAGAGTAGGTTATCTATTACATATGTAGATATTTAGATAGATATATATAGAGGGAACAAATGCTAATGCACTGAACCTCAATACAGAGTCTGCAGCTGGTTTTGGCTGGGTATTGTACACTAACTTACTGCAGTGCTGGCTTGCTACTAGGGCAGGGGTCTGGGTCTGATAAGCCCCAGAAACCATGGGCTATGGTATGCTCAGTGGTGCACTTTTGTGGCTTATTTTAAGTCTAAATAACTCATATCTGAATTCTCTCTACCTCTTATTGTTACCCCCACCATCCATAACTCAATATACCATTTAAGTAATTGAGTCAGTGCAACATGGCCTATAGCAAGGCTAGCAGGATGCTGGGATGAATCGGTAAGGGTATTGATAGCAGAAGAAAGGAGGTAATATTTCCCATCTACAGATCCCTGGTGAGGCCTCACCTAGAGTACTGTGCCCAGTTCTGGAGTCCTCACCTCAGAAAGGATAAGGATAGGTTGGAGACAGTGCAGCAGAGTAACTAAAATGATTCAGGGACAGCAGGGCAAATCCTATGAGGAGTGCCTCAAGGCACTAAATATGTACTCATTGGAGACCAGAAGGGAGAGAAGAGATATGATATAGATCTTCAAGTTCCTGAAATGAATTAAAAGTGAACTCCAGGGTACTATTTAGCCTGAGTACCAATTCATGGTCACATGGACACTAATGGAAATTAACAGGAGGTAGGTTCAGGAGAGATGTGAGAAAGTACTACTTTATGGAAAAGGTGGTGGAACTTTGGAACAGTCTGTCAGCTGAAATGGTGGGTGTAAAAACAGTCGGAGGATTCAGGCAGAGCTGGGATATAATGAAGGGAATACTGGTTACCGGAGGCAACAGGACCAAGGAGGTGACTAGAAAGAGGACAGGGAGGGTTAGTACTCTGCAGAAACTGTAGGTTCCAGGGATTTTAGGGAACTTGGGCAGACTGGATGGACCTCTGTTTTTTTTCCGCCATCATTGCCTATATTTCTATGTTTCTATTCCAGGCACCCTGCTTGGAAAAAAATCTGTAACATAAGTCTTAGTTCAATCTTGAGTACTACAATTGTTGCTCCCACTCCATTCTCCAAATGACAAAGGGAGTGAGGGGAAAGGTAATTTGACAGCAGCGGGGATTTTCAGTGCAAAGTTACCATCTCCTAAATGCATACCCCCCTCACCCCCCAATCCCACCCCACCATGCTTCCAAAAGTACAGTGGATATGTTCAAAACAGTGAACTATAGCAACAAATGTCATTCTACTGGCACATGGTCATCTGGAAAAAACACATCACAACTTATTTGATTTAATGGCATCAGACCAAAGTGGTACTGAATGTCCATCAAAATGGGACCACAGTGAAGACCTCTCTGAGCAGCACAATTAATGAGGTGGCAGTGCAGATCCCAGCCAGACCCTTCCAAACATTTGCATTGTCTTTCCACTGTGGTACCTCTTTTGCTTTACTTATGAAAAGTTAAAACAGGCATATGAAACATGACAACTTTGCTTTTTGTATAGAGGGGGATTTAAATAATTTATTTCTACATTTTCAGCCCGCCACCTGAAAAGTTCTCTTGCCCAACTGCACAGCCTATCCCTTAATATACAGTTATTAAGGGACACATCTTCGGCAATAGTAGCCAGAAAAATGTACCTGCATGTGACTGATAATATTATAAGTAGAGGTCCTCTACTTCTTTTTTGCTCTCCTGGTGATGTCATCTCTGAGCCTGCCACCATGCTCCATCTTCCTCCAGTGCTAGCGGACAGTGTGAATTGTAGGCAGTGGCCATGCTGTATTGAGGTCACATTCATGATGCTGATGTGAGCTCCAATTGGCCAGCCAGTCATAAGGGGATGGTGCAGAGAAAGACTCACAAAGCAGCTCCAGTCATCTTACTGGTACTGAGGGAGCTGATTGGCAGCAGAAGGAGGGAGGGGGTGCATGCAGAGAGAAAGTGCAGGGGTTCATCATGTGTGCATTAGCACTCTGTAACAGTAAACAAATAAACAGAAATGATTAAACCTTTTTTTACAAATAATGAATAATAAAGGGGGAGTTTCAAAAGGGGGGGTTCTTTCAAACCAGACGAACCCCACCTGGCAACGGCTATGCTTGAGAACCAGTTCAGAGCGCCAGGTGAGAATCCCAGTTGGCTAAGGGAGTTTAGCAGTAGTGGGTGACGCACAGTATCAAAGGCCTTAGATAGGTCGATGAATACTGCACCAGCAATTTTCCCAGCATCAAGCACAGTGTGGATTTGGTGGAAGAACTCCAAAAGGGCTGTGAAGGTGCTGTGATACGGACGGAAGCCGTGTTGCTTAGGGCACAGTATGTCATATTTAGGTAGTCCATGAGCTGCATGGATACTATTTTCTCCAGGGCTTTTGAGAGGGGGGAGGAGGATGGAGATGGACCTGTAGTTATTTGGTAGTGTTCGGTCTCCGGTCTTATGGATAGGGGTGATTTCAGCCTGTTTTCATGCATCTGGGAATTGACCAAGGCATAGGGATCGCTTGAGTAGATCCATGAGGGGGATTAGCATGACATCTAGAGTGAGACGGAGTATCCTGGAATCAAGGGGGTCACCGATCGGGTTGTGGAAGGTGAGGACTTTTAAGAGGAAAGGTTTGGCGTCACAGGGTGAGATGGTCCTGAAGTGGAATAGGAGCCGAGAGGTAGTGGAGTGGATGGATGGGAGGATGGGGTCAAAGAAATGGGCAGGAAGAACCGCACTTAGGCAGAGAAAGTTTTGTTTAGGCAGTCTGCAATTCACGTTTGGTCCGTAGTAACCGCGCCATTGATAACGATTTTGGAGGGGGTGGGTTTCCCATAAAGTTCTTTTATATTATCCCAGGAGACTCTGGCAGAGCCCCAGGATGATGTTAGAGTTGTTTGATAGTAGCTGGCTTTTGCTTGTTTAATGGCTCAGGTGCACTGGTTATGGGCTGTTTTATAGGCTTGCCTATCCACCGTACTGCCGGACTCAACTGCAATGTGCCATAGGTTGTCCCTCTGTTTTAGTTGCTAGATCAGTGCGGGGAAAATCCATGCAGCAGCCTGTCTCTTTGGGTGAGATTTAGTGATGGGAGCAAATAAGTCACAGGCCTTGCTGAAGGCACTGGTGAGGTTATTGTTACCATGCAAACTATGAACAGTATATGGTTAAACAAGTACACAGATGATAGTAAATTGGAATGCATTGTAAACGATATCCGATCTGCTGACTCCTTACAGGCCAATCTCCCATGCATTCTTGAATTCCACTACTGTTTTTGACCCCACAACCTTCTCAGGAAGGCTGTTCCATGCATCCACAACCCTGTCCATGAAAAAATACTTCCTCACATTACCTCTGAGCATCCCACCCCTTCGAATTGTGCCCCCTTGTTCTTGCACACCTCTTTTTCTGAAATATGCTACCCTCTTGGAGTTTGTTCATTCCCTTGAGGTACTTGAAAGTTTCTATCGTGTCCCCCTCTCTACCTTCTTAAAACACATCAAAAGCAGAGGGCCTGAGGTACTTGTGCCACTTTTCTCTAGTTTAGTAAGATCTCATTTAGACTTCTGCTAATCCTTCTGTGTACCTACTTCAGTACAAGCTAGAGCAACTTTTGAACAGGTACAGAGAAGGTTGACCAAAAATATCATTAATCTGAACACTGTCTGATATGAGAACAGATTGAGGGCACTAGGATTATTCTCCTTGGAATACCGGTCTTTGAGAGGTGATCTCTGTCTATTAAACAGAGCCACCAAGGATCCCACCCTGTTTGATACCAGCTGTTTAGACTGGCATGTCTCCCAAAGTAACATCAGGTCTTGTAAACTGAAACTAAAGACTAATATCAACAAAACTGTGAAAATAAATAGGTTTTTTAGTCAACAAACAACACCAATGTGGAACTCTCTACCTACTGAAGAAGTTCTAAGTACTAATTTACAACAATTCAAATCAAACCTTGACACGTACATGGGAGACAATAAATATCGCTTCCACTAATAGATAAAGGTGGTGAGTTCATTATGGGTGTGTCCCTCGAACTTGTATTTACCTATGAACCTATGACCGTGTATATCCTGCAATAACCCACAGCTGAGGAATGGCATTTACAAAACACATAATTAAAAACATTTTAAATTTATTTTACACATTGATCCACTCTATAATTGCATTAAGGCACTCCAGGGTGTGGGTTACTAATTGATTGACTCACTTCTGTGTGGTTGTCACTCAGCTGTGCCTCGTGACACATGACACCACATAATACTTGGTAAACCCACAATAATCAAGACTCTGTTGGTCCTTATTGCATAAACATACAGCTGATCTGTGGTATAATATTACGCAAGTGTAGGCCTGTTTCACATAATCACACAGAGGTTTGCAGTACTTCTCCTACCAAACCCAGCCCTCCCACAAACACAGGAATATAGCAGTCCATGGGACAATTGATCTGCCTCTAAGTACCACTACCTTTGCACCTGAAGGTCGGCTTATGCTGCTGTGCTGATACATTGCTAATGATGCTACAAGTAGAGATGCAGCAAATTTAATATCCGCCTGTGAAGTGATCATGAAGTGGCCACTTCTAATTGGCACTTCGCTATGCGAAGTGCACCATAGGAAGGGCTCACTTTGCCTTGTTATTAATACTTCGCGTCGTCATTCCACCTTAAACGTGAAGCAAGGTGGAGTGACAACAATACTGGCAGCATCCCACCCACACAGTCACCAGAATTAATGTGCCTCCCCAAAGTGCTACTGTCTTGTGTCCAAAAAACTCCCCAGTGCTGATGAAGTGAAATGAAAGCATAAAAAGAAATGTAAAGTCTCCCAGAATTAATGGCACACTCAGTCATGTGCACAGTGGTCACACACAGAGTCACCAGAATTAATTTGCATCCGCAAAATGCTACTGTCTTGTGTCCAGAAAATTCCTCAGTGCTGATGAAATGCTAGTGTCTTGTGTCCAGAAAATTCTCCAGTGCTGACGAAATGAAATGAGAGCGTAACAAGAAATGCAGTCTCCCAGAATTAATGGTGCACTGCAAACGCACAGACAGATTAAGATTGTGCTGCGCACTCAAGGGATGCATATGAAAAGACACAACACCACCTAACCAGTGCTCTCATGTCACAAATCCAAATCTGGAAAGGAATGCATTTTGCCAGTTGGTGGATTAGTGCACGGCATAACAATCCCTACCTGGTCATAATGTTGCACGCTTAATAGCATATGACATTATGGCTAAATGGCTACAGTGTAGTCCGTAACCGCTACTGGTGCAATACCACATAAACTGCTGTATGCAGTATTGCACCAGTAGCGCTCTCCCAGGTAGAGGATATGACCTCTGCTGGGAGTGGGTTCTGCCAAACAGCTGCCTTGGCTCACAGGACAAGGTCACAGCAGCAGAAACCCAGGTGCTGCATCTGGGACCGGGTTTGATTCCCAGTCTCAGACTTTTATTTTTAACACTATTGTGCACTCCATGAGTTGGATCCCCCCAGAGTTGGGAATCTTTAGTGGGGGGTGTCTCGGGGCACAGCCCCCCATAAGGGGGGATGTAGGGATAAAGCCCCCAACAGGAAAAAGAGTTATGCCTCATTGGCAGCCCGATTGTGCCATGACACATGAATGTCTTGCAGCATTATGACCCTGTGCCATAACAATCAACTACCAGCAAAGATACCACAAAGCAGTATAAAAAATTCATACAGGTGCAGTGGACAGCAGGTTCACACTGCTGCAATTATTCTGTGGCACAATAAGAGGTGTCTGATTTAATGGCGTGCATTGCACACACACTCACTCACACATTACAAGTAATGTGAAGCAAATTGAAAACCTTTAGCAATATAACCAAATGTTTTAAACAGACAAATTATATACTGCTGCACCACAACAATCAGCAAAAAAAGTAAAGAATTACTGAAAACATTACTGTGTGTACATTAACACAGTTATACAAGAAAAATATAACCAAAACAGAAAGACTGCCTTTTTTTCTCCCAGTTAATGTACCTACACCACGAATACGGCCCTCCCCAAAGCACACTTCATGGTACACAGACTGACTGTTCTAAATTAACATTCAAAATCCACACATAACAATAAACACTTAATGATATGAGCACAAGAGGGTTTCCTACAATCAATGTATTAAATTTTCAGCAAAAAATTAAAAGACCTAAAAAGGCATTTTAAACAGCTTTTAGAGGTTTAGAATTGCAGTGCTCTAAGAGCAAATTGTCTCCAGCTACCACTGCACACACACACTACCCAGGCCAGAACTGAGGCCGCGCAGATCAATCTAGAGCCCATGTGACCTGCAATCCCATGAATCACTGCAGAATTTCATTTGAAGCTCAATTAAAAGGCGAAGTGAGGAAAATTACATTGATTTCAATGTGCTTCATCTTAAAATTGCTGGAGAAGTGGCTTGGGGAAGGCAGAATAATGCAAAGTCATTGGATTCAATGGATTTAGCATTACTCATTATGAAGCGAAGTACTCTGCTTCACATTGTGGAGTACTCCATGGATTCCACGTCACTCCATGAATCACTTAGTGGAGCAAATTGGGGCCACTTCACCCACCACTACTTACAATACTGTAACTCAACATGCTGCTCAGGAAGGAACGAGAAAGCCTATGGCAGTACTTCCCTGATGAGCTGAGCCTGTATCATAAAACTCCCCATTTTAAAATCTCTTATTAATGAGTACAGTGGTGGGGCGGTGAAGCCTGGAGTGACACTACAAAACAGGCTTACAATACATCCAAGTTACTAGTAAAAAAATTAATGTTGTGATTTGTGACGTGATCGTGAATCTTGATTTGTGACTGCATTTGTGACCATGATGATGA
The DNA here is from genome assembly GCA_016271365.2 of Neoceratodus forsteri. Lineage (NCBI taxonomy): Eukaryota > Metazoa > Chordata > Ceratodontiformes > Ceratodontidae > Neoceratodus > Neoceratodus forsteri. Next base: position 82,247,118 of record CM057455.1, read on the forward strand.
AGAACGTGATTTGGTGTCAACTGTGTGAGATAACCAATATGGAACTGTATTGGCAATGCAAATGCCTATGGCTGTACTTCCCCAATAAGCTGTAGCACAAAACTCCCTGACTTAAAAACACGTATTAATGAGTACAAAGGTGGGATGTTGAAGCCTTGAGAGATACTACAAAACAGGTTTACAATACATCCAAGTAACTATTAAAAAAATGTATGTTGTGATTCATGACGTGATAGTGAATCATGATTTATGACTGCATTTGTGACCGTGATGATGAAGAACATGATTCGGTGTTGATGGTGTGAGATACGCAATATGGAACTGTACTGGGAAGGCGAATGTCTATGGCTGTACTACCCTGATGAGCTGTAGCACAAAACTCCCTGACTTAAAAACACTTATTAATGAGTAGAACGGTGGGGTGGTGAAGCCTAGAGAGATACTACAAAACAGGCTTACAATACATCCAAGAAACTAGCAAAAAAATTAATATTGTGATTCGTGACATGATTGTGAATCGTGATTTGTGACTGCATTTGTGACCGTGATGATGAAGATCGTGATTTGTATCACGAGTGACTCGTGATGATGGTCCTGACTTAAAAACGCATATTAATGAGTACAATGTTCATGCAGAATTATGGACCACACCAGTCCAGTACTCTGAAGGGAAGCCAAAGAAACAACTGTGACTTAAGTTACAAATGGAGATTGGGTCCTAAAGAGATGCAAATGCACAGACAGATTAAGATTGCACTGCGCACTGAAGAGATGCAGACACAAAGGCACAACACCGAACCAGTGCTCACCATCAGAAATTTAAATCTGTAAAAGAATACCTTTGCTGGTTGGGGCGGGTCACGGGGGGGGCAGTGTACTGCACTGCTGCAGTAACAGTCACTAGTACTAGTACCAGTAAAGATACCACAAAGAAGCACAAAAGTCACACAGCTGCATTGGATAGCAGGTTCACATTGCTGAAATTACTATGTGGCACAATAAAAGGTGTCTGAGTTGATGACCGTCACACAAATACTCACACACACACTAATTGAAAACTTCAGTAATATAACCACATATTTTAAACAAACTAAGATTATGCACTGCTGAACCACAACAATCGGCAAATAAATGGCAAGAATTATTGAAAATATTACTGTGTGTACATTAACAGTTATACAAGAAAAATATCACCAAAACAGAAAGAACTGTCTTTTTCTTCAAGTTAATCTACCTACACCACAGATGCGCCCCTCCCCCAAAGCACACTTCCACTGTCTCTCAGTACACAGACTTAATGTTGTACATTAATATTCAAAATCCACACACAAACAATAAATGCTCGATGATATGAGCACAGGAGGGTTTCCTACAATCAATGAACTAAAATTTCAGGGTGGGATATTCAAAATGGTTGAGCCATGCGCAAGTCCGAAATTGCGCCATTCTGCGATATTCAGCAGGAGGCAGTTGCGCCACTGAAAACAGGCTGAGCAACAGCACAATGCAAATGAATGCATGCTCAACTGGAGGGGGAGGAACCATGCATAAACTGCACAGCCCGATATTCAGCCAGGCTGTGCAGAGTTGTGCAGGCGCAACCCTCAACCTGCGCCTGCACGACTTTGAGCCAAAAAAAAAGGCTTAAGTCGAGGGCCACCCACAGGTGAACTGCTGTATTGCAGGGCGCAACCCAGCAGCTGCCACCTGTGGCTGGCCCCCAACCCAGTCCCTGTGCCCCCCCGCAGCCCGATCGTGGGCAGCCAACTGTAAATCCCCCCCACCACCCCCCACTGGCCCGATCGCGGGCATAGTATACTCCCCACCAGCCCGATTGCGGGCAGCAATGAGCTCCCCTCCTCCTGAACGTATCCCTGGTGGTCCAGTGGACCGAAATGCCCCATCGCGGGCAGTAAGTTCAATAAAACCCACCCCTCCCGAACATATCCCTGGTGGTCCAGTGGACCGAAATGCCCGATCGCGGGCAGTAGTTAAATCACCCCCTCCCCGAGACTGAAATGCCCGATCGCAGGCAGTAAGTTAAATCACCCCCTCCCGAACATAGCCCTGGTGGTCAGTGGACCGAAATGCCCGATCGCCGGGCAGTAAGTTTAATAAAACCACCCCCGAACATAGCCGGTGGCTGGTGTCCTCCACCCACCCACCCATGAAGCCCCACCACCCGCTCCCCCGGCGGCGGCGGAGCAGCATCCACCCACCTGCGCCCGCCGCCCCAGCGACTGACTGCCGGTGGGGCTGCACGCCATTGGTGCAGAGCAAGAGCCAATGGGCGTCTGCAGCCATTACATGACAGTCCAGATTTGTGAATGAAAATTCATTCATTCACAAATCTGAACTATCATATATGGCTCGACTGCACACCCATTGGCTCTTGCTCTGCACCAATGGGCATGCAGCCGCACGAGCGGTCAGTCGGCGGGCGTGAGGGTGGCAGGCGGTGGATGCTGCTACCGCCGCCGTCGCGGGGGTGGTGGGGCTTCGTGGTGGGGGGACACTAGCCACCAGGCTATTCGGGGTGGTTTATTAAACTCACTGCCCACGATCGGGCATTTTGGTCCACTGGACCACCAGGGATATGTTCGGGAGGGGGTGGTTTTATTAAACTTACTGCCTGTGATCGACATTTCGCCCACTGGACCACCAGGGATACGCTCGGAGGAGAGGGGGAGCCACATTGCTGCCCGCGATTGGGCTGGTGGGGGGGGAGTACACTATGCCCGCAATCGGGCCAGTGGGGGGTGGTGGGGGATTTACAGTCGACTGCCCGCGATCGGGCTGCAGGGGGAGTCGGTCCCCGACGGCTGCTGCCTGGCAGGGCGCCAGGCGCAAGTCCTCGGGGATTGGCGCACCTACATGCTAATGGCATGCAAATGGGGACATAATCACATGCACCTGTGCCTTGCATGAATTATAGCCCCATTTGCATGTCACCTTGACTATCGTGATTTGTAGGCGCATGAGTGAATGCACACCGCAGTTGAATGCTCCACTCATCCAACTTGCGGTGGAGCAAGTTCCACTGCGCCATGCACAGTGGCTGTGGCTGGGGGGTGATATTCAGAGGAATTGCTCAATAGTGCAACTCCTTTGAATATCGCCCCGGAAACACCCCAGCGCAACTATTTTGTGCAGCGCAAGGGCTTCCGCCTATGAATGGCGCAGTTTGAATATCCCACCCTCAGTAAAAAAAAAAGACTCAAAAAGGCTTTTTTAACAGCTTTTAGAAGGTCTGAATCGCAGAGATCTCTCAGAGCAGACTGTCTCCTACAGCTTCCTACACACTTTACTCCGAACTGAGGCTGTGCAGAACAATCTAGAGTCCATGTGACCTGAAATCCCATGAATCACTGCAAAATTCACCTTTGGAGCTTAAAAACAAGACGAAGTGAGGCGAAGTACATTGTTTTCAATGTACTTCGGCTTAGGAATTGGTGGAGTAGTGGTTTGGGAAGGCAGAGTAATGCAAAGTCATTGTTTTCAATGGACTTCGCGTTACCCATTATAATATGAAGCACTCCACTTTGCATTGCGGAGCACTCAGCGAAGTCGCTTTCACTTCGCGATTCACTTCGCAGAGCAAATTGGGGCCACTTTGCCCATCTCTAGCTACAAGCAGAAATGACAATGTGAACCAGTCAGGTAATACTGTTATCATATGCAAATAACATCATATCAGGTTGTTCCTCCTGAGCGGATGCTGCTGCTTGGTTGTCACCACCGAGGCCCGGTGCCTCCGCCGCCGCCGCATGGTCCTCTCCGTCTCCATTATTACCACTCTTGTCAGGTGCAGACTTTGTGTTTTCCACCGTCTGTTCTTCAGAAGGTGCTGTCGGCAAGAAAATAAAAAAGAACACTTTGATCAATCTATGGCAATAACTTCTTGGTGATCCAAAATATTATACAGTACTGTATGAAATGTTTGTGCAGTAATAATGAAATATGCTGACACAATATGATAAAGTCAGTAGCATATTTGTCATTCAAGGAAGAATCGCTGACTTTGTAGATAATAAGACATGAAATGAATGGAGGTCTCCTTGGCAGAAAAGGGTGGTGCACAAGGCCTGGTGTCAACTTTTGATGTTCTACCAGCAGTACCCTCATCCTGTGCTGCACTGCCAGCGCACACAACCTTTCCACTAGTTGATGCAGGAGCACTATCCATTATTTAGATAAGAAACAGACTTGCACAAAAAACAATACTTTCAAGGCAAGAAGTTGCCAGAAACTTTTACCAAGCATAAGTGATGATCTGTGGGATAAAAGTACTCGGAAGCAATGAAATTTTCGTCAAAATGTACCAGCAAGGGACGTCCATGGAATAATATCCCGGCGATTTATTTGAACATCATCATGTGCACTGCGGATTATTATTCTGCCGAAAGTAAAATCGATGGATTACATTTCCGGGGAATACTATTCTGCAGACTGATGTAAAAGAAAAAGAATCTTCTGGGTATCTATATAGGATAGAAGCAGGTGTGTGATTATGATAGCGATGCATACAATCATGCTTGGTTATTATTTTTTAAAGTCACTTAGTCATTTGTTCGAAAATTGCATGTTATACCCGAGGAATTTTGTTCCGTGGAACAATCTGTCTTCCGTGGAATAGTATCCCTCCGATGGTAATTAATTTTGTTTGGTTCTCATTTACAGTGAGGTCCTGATTATGAAATAACAAAAAATCAATCAATCAATCAATAAATCAATCAATCAAAATCTTTATTTAGCCATGCGGAACATCATTGAGACAAGCTCATTTACAAGATGGACCTGGGGCAAAACAATTGCCAACAGGGTTAAAACATAACAGGTTGAGTGAACGCACATAACAATTCCGTAGTAATAATAACAACATAATAACATATAACCATCACATGTAACAAGATACTTCCACCAGAACATAGCAATAGGTTCAACAGGAGGTAGTGCCATTTAAATACAATTGCATAGATACAGCTACATGGACGTAAGGTAATGAGCTAAAGTTTATACAGCAAACATCATTGAAGAAGTCATAGTGAGAATGAGTGGCAGTTCCTCTAGCATCAAAGTGCAAAGAAGATTGAGATGTAAGAGTCCTTTTATTAGTACTGTAGGCATGGCCTGGCAAGTGGGATAGGAAAGGGAGGGGGTATAGGGAGTGGGAAGGGAAGGTCAGATGAGATAGGAAAGGGCTGGACATGATGGCCTAGGGAGGAAGGACTGTTCTAAGGGAGAAACATGACAGATGCCAGAGGCAATGGTTGGGGTTTAAGTCCAATATTTGAAGCAAAGACAGACTGTGATGTTGGGACCTTGATTTGGACAATGACAGAAGGGAGGACTCAAATGACGCCTTAGGCAATGGTTGAGGATTAAGTACAGAATTTATGGCAGTAACAAATTGTGATGTTAAGAGCTTGCCTTGAAGCAATGACAGACCTCAGAGAAGGTCCTCAGGAACAAGGATTTGAAGATGATAAAATAGGATTGAGAACTTACATTACGAATATGGTATTACTGTTTATTGATGTAATGGGTAGATAGAATGCAGAATTCTGTTTGGGTGACATCTGCATTTTTTGCTGGGCATTATAACAACCCAACGACCAAGCTGAAAGTAATCTGTTTTAAATATACATACCAATTCTGCATGTTTCATTAGCATATTGTGGTACATACTCAGAAGTTAGAGAAATAGAACAAAGAGTACCTCAGGGGTCGATACTTGGGCCATTATTGTTCATGTTGTTCACTGAGTTTATTCCCTCTAATTTAAACTGTTAAATTTCTATGTGTTGCTCTTCACAGGTCTTATTCTTCTTGGATTTCATCACACATGAATGGATACATATCCATCTATTGTGGGTGTAACTTCATCTTCTTCACACACGGTTATGGATTCAGGTAAGCATTTTATAATTATACAGTTTGTTTATGGAAGGTTAAATTAACAGCCTTGTCAGTTGAATTAAATTCCTGACATAAGATACATTTACAGCTATGGCAATGTGATTTACAATTGATATGTTCTCATTCTTTTATTCACAGATCAGTGTCCACCTGGTGTTATTCTCATCTCATGATGCTGCTGTTTTAGGCACGTCCTCATGTGTTTCTCCCACTCCTGCCATCTCATATTTCTGGTGATGAACCTTAACTGACTGAACTGATAGTGGCCCTGATGCTATGCTGCAGTTTTAGGCATGTCCTCATGTGTTTCTCCCCTCCTGTCAGCTTATGTTTCTGGTAATGAACCTTAACTGACTGAACTGAAAGTGGCCCTGATGCTATGCTGCTGTTTTAGGCACGTCCTCATGTGTTTCTCCCACTCCTGCCTGCTCATATTTCTGGCGATGTACCTTAACTGACTGAACAGATAGTGGCCATGCTGCTATGCTACTGCTGCTATGCTACTGCTGTGTTAGGCCTGTCCTCATGTGCTTCTCCCACTCCTGCCTGCTCATATTTCTGGTGATGTACCTTAACTGACTGAACTGATAGTGGCCATGCGGCTATGCTGCTGCTGCTCTAGGCCCGTGCTCATATGCATCTCACACTCCTGCCATCTCATATGTCTGGTGGTGATCCTTGGCTCACTGGACTGTTAGTGTCCCTGATGCTATACTGCTGCTGCTTTAGGCCCATTCCCATGTGCTACTTCTCCTCCTGCCAGCTCATATTTCTGGTGATGTACCTTAACTGACTGAACAGATAGTGGCCATGCTGCTATGCTGCTGCTGCTGTGTTAGGCCCGTCCTCATGTGCTTCTCCCCCTCCTGCCAGCTCATGTTTCTGGTAATGATGAACCTCAGTTGACTGAACTGATAGTGGCCTTGCTGCTATGCTGTTGCTTTAGGCACATCCTCATGTGCTTCTCCCCCTCCTGCCAATTCATGTTTCTGGGGAGGTACCTTAACCGACTGAACAGATAGTGGCCATGCTGCTATGCTGCTGCTGCTGTGTTAGGCCCATCCTCATGTGCTTCTCCCCCTCCTGCCATCTCATATTTCTGGTAATGATGAACCTCAGATGACTGAACTGATAGTGGCCCTGATGCTATGCTGCTGCTGATTTAGGCCAGTCCTCGTGTGCTTCTCCCACTTCGGCCAGCTCATATTTCTGGTGATGAACCTTAACTGACTGAATGGCTAGTGGCCATGCTGCTATGCTGCTGCTGCTCTAGGCCCATTGTCCTGTGCTTCTCCCCCTCCTGCCATCTCATATGACTGGTGATGAACCTCAGCTGACTGAACTGAGAGTTGCCCTGATTCTATGCTGCTGCTACTTTAGGCACGTCCTCATGTGCTTCTCCCCCTCCTGCCAGCTCATATTTCTGTTGATGAACCTTAACTGACTGAACAGAGAGTGGCCATGCTGCTGCTACTTTAGGCACGTCCTCATGTGCTTCTCCCCCTCCTGCCAGCTCATATTTCTGTTGATGAACCTTAACTGACTGAACAGATAGTAGCCATGCTGCTATGATACTGCTGATTTAGGTCAGTCCTCTTATGCTTTTCCCACTCCTGCCATCTCATATGTCTGGTGATGAACCTTGGCTCACTGGACTGCTGGTGGCCATGCTGCTATGCTGCTGCTGCTTTAGGCCCATCCTCGTGTGCTTCTTCCCCTCCTGCCAGCTCATATTTCTGGTGATGAACCTTTACTGACTGAACTGGTAGTGGCCATGCTGCTATGCTACTGCTGCTTTAGGCCTGTCCTCACATGCTTCTCCCCCTCCTGGCAGCTCATATATCTGGTGGTGAACCTTGGCTCACTGTACTGATAGTGGCCATGCTGCTATGCTGCTGCTGTGTTAGGCCCTTCCTCATGTGCTTCTCGCACTCCTGCCAGCTCATATTTCTGGTGATGTACCTTAACTGACTGAACTGATAGTGACCATGCTGCTATGCTGCTGCTGCTGTTTTTGGCCCGTCCTCATGTGCTTCTCCCACTCCTGCCAGCTCTTAATTCTGGTGATGTACCTTAACTGACTGAACTGATAGTGGCCATGCTGCTTTATGCCCATCCTGATATGCCTGTCACACTCATATGAACATAAAAACATATAAGGAAGCCAGCAGAAGAAGGATATTTGATCTATCAAGAGTGCTCATGTTGCAAGGGCCACAGCTTGAGCTACTGTCCCTGCCCCCTTCTCCCAACTCCTCCCATCCTCCAAACCCATGACCCTTACCCTCCCCCTACACCTGTCACAGCCTCTCTTAAAGCTGCCCACTATTTCCAATGAGATTATCTCTTCTGGCAGTGCAATCCAAGTGTTCACCACCCTCTCTCTGAAGAAGTGCTTCCTGACCTCCCTCCTAAAACTTCCACCCTCCAGCTTAAGTTTGTGCCCACTCGTGTTATGGTTGCCACTCAGCTTAAAGAGACTCTCCTTATCAACCTTATTTATCCCTTTCAAGTAGTTGAAGTTCCCAATCATATTCTCCCTCTCCCTCTCTCTCTCCCACCTTCCTGTCTTCCAGGGAGTAAATGTTCAGTGCCCTCAAACTCTCCTCATGTGCCTTACCCTGCTGACCAGTTATCATCTTTGTAGCCCTGCTCTGGACCTTCTCCAACAGGTTAGTGTCCTTTTTGAGGTGTGAGCACCAGTACTGAACTCCATATTCTAGATGCAACCCTACCAGTGACCTGTACAACGGCAGTATAACTTCATCTCTCCTACTATTGATCCTCCTAGATATCCATCCCAGCATCTTGTTTGCCTTTGCTGCTGCTTTCTTGCACTGCCTGGAGTGCTCCAGGTCACTAGTGATCATCACTCAAAAGTCCTTCTCCTCCTCTGATGCAGATATTCAGCCTCCACCCAGATAATACTCTGTCCTAGGCTTATTGACTCCAATATGCATAACTTTGCATTTTTTGGCATTGAAGCCAAGCTGCCATCTTATATCCACTTCTATATCCACTCCTGCCATCTTATATGTCTGCTGATGAACCTCAGCTGACTGAACTGATTGTAGCCCTGGTAATATGCTACTGCTGCTGTAGGAAAAAGGTAAACACACTGATTAAGAGGAACTAGTAATGTGTAATGTCTCACTCTATCAACTGCTCAGACTGCTGAGAAAACCAGACCCAAATTCCACAACTGGATCCGCAGAATATCATTACACAGAAACAATAAGTTAGCCGATATGTATATGCACAATGAATATCCATGGAAAAACATTCCAGTGACTATTTTAAAAAGCATCAGTGCATGGAGGAATAGTATTCCATGGAATACAACGTCAGCAGAACAGTAGTCCACAGATCGCGGCTATGCTATCATTCAATTAAAAACAAGGGCACTATTATGATACACTGCACAGTGTATGCACATGTGTCCAGTCTAGCAGGAATCAAGTAAAGGAAATGTCATTAAAATTCATCCACTTGATAATATGGAAATAGAATTTTAATATTGCGGAAATATGTTCCACAGGAAATGATGGACATCCAAGGAATATACAGTAGTTCTGCATTTCAAACACAAGCAGAATTCCACTGCAACAACAGGTTTTCAGTGTGGAAAATCTCACCCATGGAATGCACATTCCACCAAAATTCTGCCAGCGGATTTTCACATTCTGCACATCACTAGTCTGCATTTGCATCTTTTTCTTGATTGCGCAGTGCAATATAATCTGTTTGTGCCTTTGCATCTGTTTAGTTTGCAATCTACATCTGCAGACCACAATCTACTGTTGTTGTTTTTTTTTGGCTTCACATCACATCCACCGGGCCAGACAGAAAGTTTCAAAATCTAAATTGGTTTACAACTTTCTTGGTGATCCCCCAAAATGCCAGCAAAGAGACATGCAAGCAAGGCTGTTTCTAGCCATGGCAGTGCTGCCAGTTGGTAAGAATGTCTGTGGGCGTGGTAGTACGCAGAGGTGCATAGCTGATGTGAGGAAAGGGATTTCTCCATCAAAGTTTTTACAGCACAATTTACAGCTCACTCATAGTTGGAGGAGATGATGTTGTCCCAGCTGGTGATGTTAGTGCAGTTTCTGCTGGCATGAGTATTGCAGCCTCAAGTTCCACTTCTGACCACTTAACCATGTCAAAAAATATAATTGAATCTAAAGCAGTGAGTGACAGTGTAGATGATGTCATATTCCCCAATAACATCCCCTTGGTAGCTGAATGTGATTCTGAACATGGCAATAATAACGCACAATGTAGCATTTCTTCTACCATGGTTGAGGTCATGCCTTTGTCATGCAATAATTCATAGCGTAGTGCAAAATATCAGGTGATGATGATGATGATGATGATGCTGTTGCCGTGGTTGCAACATGTAGTCCACATGACAGCATCCAAGCAGAAAATGTGGATGTGGATGATGTTGATGAATATGATGATGATGATGTCAGTGACCCCTGTTGGGAACCGGAGAAAAAGAAAGTCAAGGTGGCCGTGTCTGGGTCTGTTGGCATTAAATCCTCCCCTCCTGGAAAAAGTTGTGATTTAGTAGTTCCAGCTGATGTTGTTGTTGATGATGATGATGATGATGATGATGATGATGCTGACCCAGTAATAATGATAGGTAGCCATGGTGGTCAGTTGCAGTCCAAGTGTGTCCCACCTGATAAATCATGTAGCACCCCCATTTCATGGCTTAAGAAACTGGAGTCCAATAAGCAGTATCAGGAACATATTAAAAGCAGGGGATCACAATCTCTTGTTTGGGATTTTTTTGTGTAAGATGCAAATGATGAGCCAGTTATAATCTGCCAGCTTTGCCATGCCTGTGTGAGTCAAGATAAAAAGGGGAGTCATCTGGGCACAGGTGGGGCAGCATACACATCTTAAGAACAGGCACATGGTACTATGGACCTGGCACCAGATGGCACCTAATGCCATAGTGGGGTGTTCACCCTCATCATCAACCTTACTGAGCATTTTATCCCCTTCCATGAGTGTAAGATCAAGTAGAAATGTCTGCAGTAGCAATGAAATAACACCAGAGGATTACTGCAGGCATGATGAGGGGGAGGGTTATGATTTAGAAATCTTGTCAAGTGGTGGTCAGAGTAGCAGTGGTGGTGGTGGTGGTGGTCAATGCAGTATGTCTAGTGCAAGTGGTACATCAACCCCTGTACATAAAACAGAGAAAATAACTTCATTTGTGGATTTGTCACCTGTGCAGCTCTCTTCATCACACATCCACACCCCAACCCTGGCCATTCGCAGAGCAGAGCAGAGTCATTTGACACACCCCATGCAAAATGTGTAATTCAGTCCACGTTACAGAGTGTTTTTGTGCATAAGCTGAAGTACCCACCCAATCATACAGTGTCACGTGAACTTAATGCTGCTGTCACTGAAATAATGGCAATTGTTCTTTTTCCCTTCTCCTTCATGGAGAATTCCGGATTCCAGCGGTTTGTAGCATGCGCATGTCCAAAGTGGAAAGTCCCATCCAGGACATAATTTTCCACCCTTGCTGTCCCAGAGTTATACCATATTGTGGCAGAATCTGTAAGACATGCCCTTCAACATTCCTCCTCTCCATTCATTCATTTAAGTATGGATATATGGACAAGTGGCAAAACAATGGGGAGTTCAATTTTGCGTATACCTGCAAATTGGGCGCAGGTGCTAGAGGTTGTTTGCGCTGTGGTTGTGTGAATAATCAGTGTAGCAAGGTGGAATGTCATGGTAGCAATCTTCCAGGAATTCGACAGTATGCAACACTTGCTATGCAGTGTGACCTGTTCACACAATGGTGAAGACATGCTGGACTTGCTACTGACTAAAACTGATGAGTGGCTGAACCCGCTGTCCCTGAGAGGTGGATTTAGAGCAAGTGACAATAGGTCAAATGTGGTTAAATGCATCACAAATGGTGGCTTTGCTTGCGTTCCATGCATGGCCCACTGTTTAAATCTTGTAGTGCAGGAGTTTCTGCAGCACCCTGATATAAAGGAAATGCTAACAGCTGCACACTGTATCTGTTCTCACTTTTTACGCTCTGCAAAGACCCGTGACCAACTTTGGCAGTTGCAGATCCAAAACAGCCTCCTGCAGCACCGCCTCATTCTGGAAGTTGTCACCTGGTGGAACTCCACTTTATACATGGCAGAAAGGTTGTATGAACAATACAAAGCCATCTCAGAATATCTTGCCATACATACTAGTCGTGACACTTCCGGGGCCTCCATGTCTCTCATGACTGAACAGTGGAGCCTCATGGACTCTGTTATAACAGTTTTAAGACCTTTTGAACACACCACACAGGCAGTGAGTGATGAGTCTGCCTCCATTAGCCAATCAATTCCACTGCTGTGGGTGTTGAAGCAGACATTGCTGAATCTACAGCAGATGGTTTCGGAGACTGTGCTACAAGTGTGTTGCTGAAACACATGCTGACATTATTCGAATGCAATTGGCACATCTTGAGCATTCAGCAGAGTGATAACTTTGCAATAGCAACAATGCTGGACCCATGATGCAAGCATGGAATTGCTTCACTACTGGAAGGAGGGCCTGAACAGGTAAAAAATGTCAGTAGGCAACTGGTGTGCTTGGTCCATGGTGTAAGGAAGTCATGTGCCAAGGTCAGCAAACCTCAGCAGCATAATCAGGCTGAAGGTCAGTTTGGAGTAGTATCAAGCACATCCTGTAAGGGGGCTGCAGTTCCAGGTGGTCTGTCATGAAAACCGGTTGTCACCAATCCACTTTGGGGTGCTTTGTCCCAAGTGGGGATTTGTGACATAAATGATTTCGGAGAACAGGGTGATGCATTAACCACTGTACTTCATGCAGTACTGCAAATGGTTGACTCATATCTGGCTGAAAACAGGCATCTGTCAATAACTGCTGATCCTCTTTTATACTGGAGTGGAAAGGTCAGTGAATGGCCAGAGATGACCTCAGTGGCACTGAAGTACATGACATGCCCACCCTGCAGTGTAAGTGTCAAGAGTGTATTAAGTTCAATGGGTGCAATAGTTCAGGATCATACAAGCCTCTCTCTTGCAAATGTCAGCTTGCTGGCATTCATAAAAATGAACGAGGGACACATACCAGTTTGAATTGCAACCTCAGTATTCATACCACGGCATGGTCATGGTTGTGCTGATGTTGTAGAAATGGACCATCCTGGTGGCAATGGCAGCAAGAAACAGTCTACCAGACAGGTAGATGATGAAATGATGGAGAAAGAATTCCCTAATGGACAGAATTCAGACATTGATGACTGCAAGGACAGCTTTCCGTATAAGAATGATAATGAGGTTGATGCTGATAGGTTTTAAGTGAAGTGGTTAAAAGGCTGTCACACTCTTCTATGGTACATGTTTCGTTTTTCATAAAGTTAAATGAGGGTCCCACTCAGAATGACTCAAATTCCAAGACCATGTGATGCCACTGAAGGGTTAGCAGCTCCTGCCTTATCTCTCATTTTTCAAGCTATTTCCTGATATAATTCTTCAATTTAGTTAGTGCATCAGCAACATTAACTTCAGATAGCCTCTGCGATATCTCGAGGTGAAGCTGATTTTGGGAACTAGCAGTCGAAAGTGAATACGGCGCTTCAAAACTCCACGGCCTACCCCAATAACATGGAAGTGGAGATGTGACAGGCTCAGCCTTCACATACTCTGCCACAAACTTCAGAAAAAAACCCTAAGAGAACCAAAGGGCAACCTGGCGCTACAGCAAAACCGACCACTTCTTCCTCATTCAGTCAGCAAACCTCAGCTCTGCTAACTGAAAAAAAATTCCTTGAGGAACTACAGCAGTTCAAAATAGAGATACAAGAACTTACCTCTGAACTGAAATCTATGCGAGGAGACCTCACTGATGCGACTTGGGCAATCTCAGATGTGGCAGCCCACACAACGTCACTAGAGAGCTGGAAAGCAAAAATAGAACCCAAGGTCACAGACCTAAGACAAAAGCTACAACGTATGGAGACCAAATTAGAAGACCTGAAAGGCTGAAGTCGCTGAAACAACATTCTTATTTTCAGCCTTCCAGAGGACACAGAGGGGTCAGCACTGATATTATTCCTGCAGAAAATGTTAAATAAGATAGCCGGGCCCGCTCCAACAATACCACATATATCATTGAGAGAGCCCATCATACTCTCAGTCCTAAGCCAGTTCATGGAAAACCACCAAGATCCCTGATTCTTAAATTCCTTAACTACCTGGATAAGGTCCACATCCTGGGTAAAGTCTGGGAACTACAAAAAGTCTCATGGGAAGACCAAGCTCTACGTTTCGCCCAGGATCTGCCAGCACCAACTGGACAGCGGAGAGCGGCATGCCACCCAATGGTAACGAAGCTTATAGTGACCAGCATAAAATACAAAGTGCAATACCCATCACGCTTATCTGTATACTGCAACAATACCTGGCACAGCTTTGATTCGGCTGAGCAAGCTCTTCCTGCACTGTAATCCTTGTTTCCCGACTTATTCCACGCCCGTTGAAACCTCACTGGTAATCCCAGCTACGGCTTGCTGTCAGCACGATTGTGCGCACATAAGTCCACACAATTGTTTAGTGCAAGGGTGTTTTCATAGAATTACCACAAGAGGGCAGCACGGTTTCAGTTTTAAAAGAACTGCGCTCGGTTTGGCATTGAAAAATATCAAATCTTTTTTTTCTTTCATCTATCTCATGTCTACGGAGACTGGGTCTAACTTATTTAAAGACTAAGACTCTCAAGGACCAGAAATTTGAAATTTAGTTTTTCAGCTCGAAGCTTGCTGCCAGACAACATCCCTGACTCAGCTACAATGGAGACAAGAGGTTTCTTGTTACCAGGTTTCAGAAGGTAGCTGAGAAATATTGACCTATGGAATCAAGTTCATGCTTAAGGATGGAGACAATCTTTTTTTCTTAAATTGTTAAACTTTTCATCAACTGTTGTATTGTCCACGGTTGTTTTTTTCTAGAAGACATTGGTTTTATTCGTGTCATACATGTCTGGGTAGCAATGATAAGACTGTTTGATGAAGCCAGAGCTTTCTCGGATAAGCCACTGGAGAGCAGCAAAATCTCAGTTTTAAGCAATCTGCACTTGTTTTGGCACTGCAGAACATTCAATTATTATTGCTCTCCTCATTTTTTCCTCCCTCAGTTGTAGCTCTCATGAGGATTTGGACTACATTATTTATAAAAGGATGTTCTCAGTGATTGAAACTCTTGTTCTTTAAATCAGTCCTGTTTTCTTTGGCTTAGATTGAGGATTGCTGATAAAAAGGATTCCCTGGATTTATCACAGGGAGCTGACCAACAGCTCTTATAAATAAGATACCAGCTGGCCTGGTTGCACTGAGTGTTGAGGCTCTGGATGCCACACCTTCTGCCACGCTGGTGACCCGGGTTTAGGAATGAACCCAGGGAACCAGGGGTCAGCAGGGAGGGAGGAGATTGAGCATCTGGAGGACTGCTCTCTCTTCCCTGGGGAGGGACGGGGATGAGACCACTCAAAGAGCGACCTCTGGTGGTGGCTGGAGGTAGCCCAATGTAAAGTCATGGCGTACGCCTTGGGGTGGAGCTGCAGCAGCACATTGCCATGACAGCTGGGCTCAACAGGGGACTTACAACTAAGAAAATACCTCCATCCTCCCACTGATAGGCGATGGCCCCTCCCACCCAGGGATCACTATCCCAGAAGTCGGGCATGGCTGACTCCTTGGCCAGGCTCCTCCCAGCCTGGTCTCAACCCTATAAGAAAGAGCACCCTGGGCGAGGGTGGCCCTTCCCTGGAGGGTAGACCCGGGGGATGCCTGGTGTCAGGGGGAGATGAGACCAGACAAAGCCATGCAGGGAGGTAGAATCCAGGATGGGCAGTCACCAGAGAGAGTTTGATGGGGCTTAGGTAGGGAAGGAAAAAATAGAATTAAAAAATAAATAAATAAATAAGTAAATGAGATGCCAGATCTGTGTTTATGTTCATAAGCGGGATCAACTCTTTTTTTCCCAAAATGTTTATCTTTCAGTAGCTTTTGTATAAATTACTGTTGATTTTTTGAGGTGTAAACTGCACTTTTAGTGTCATATATGGATGGGAGGTGGGGTGGGAGGGAGGTCAGTTAGAGTATTGTGACCTCAGCAGGGGATCATGAATCAAGGTAAGAAGAGGGGGGTTCCCACAGCTGTTTTAGGGGCACTTTACAGATTAGCTACTGGATTCTTGTTTCTTATTGGTGGGCTGTGGATTTCAGCAGACCATGCATTAGGGTATCCCATAGGAGGATTATTTGGACATGCTGAGGGACTGGGAAAGAAGAAAACATGGGTGAGGAATGGGCAAGGGAGAAGGTTCAAACAGGGAGAGGGGGTAGGGAGAGGAATTCTGTACGCAAGAGGACAGATGTACTTTTCTAAAGATAGAACATATATGGCATTCTGCTTATAGAGAGTTTGCAAATAGAGATATACTCTTCAGCTTATTGTCAACCTGATGGCTACCTACAAGATATGTTCATGGAGTGTGAAGGGTGCCCAGTCCCCAAAAAAGAGAACAAAAATACTGTTACACCTCCGTAAACTCAAAGTGACATGGCCTTTCTCCTGGAAACCCATTTGCACCCTCCCCAGGTCCTCCAACCTAAATGGACCTGGGTAGGTCAGGCATTGGGATGCGGTCCTGATATCTAAAAGGGGGGAGTTGCAATTTTAATAGCACAATGGGTTCCCTTCCATTTGTTGGATACCATAATGGACACTTAGGGCAGATACATTCTCATTAAAGCCTTACTGAGCCACGCTGAGGTAGTACTGGGATCCATCTATGGTCCAACAAAGGAAGACCCCAATTTTTTTATTTCTCTCATGAACAACCTGATTCCTTGGGCTTCCCTTCCAATAGTATTGGGGGTGACAGGAATGTAGTTTACTGCAATACTTTAAATAATTTGATGGGTCTAAATTTATCTCTCTCATCGGCACAACTGGTTCTCAGAGAAATGATGGACTCGGTGGGCTTAACGGATCCCTGGAGAACTTTATATCCCCTTTTAAGAGAATATTCCTTTTATTCCATACCCCATAATTCATCTTCCCGAATTGATTACTTTCTTTTGAACACTGGGCACTTTCTACTGTATTGTCATGCAATTACCATCCCAAGGTCATCACGGACCACCACCCCACACTGATTTGTTGGACTCCAGGGCCTCCTTTAACCAGGTATAAGGTTTGGGAATGCAATAATGAGCTTTTGCGGTCAGATCATCTGGTCTCCCAGCTGGTAATCTTTCTTGATAACTTTTTTACTGATGCTCATTCCACGTTAAAACTTGATTATCTCTGGGGTGCTCTTGAATGTTCTTTAAGGGGTGAGATCATTTGTCTGGTCACTATAAAGAAGAAAATTACCTCTCAAGTTATATCCCATCTTCTTCAAGAAATAAGAAGCTTGGAGATGGCATTTACGAATACTCTGACCCTTAATGAGATTCATAATCTGGAAACTGTTAGAGCTCAGTATAATTCTCTTTTAACAGAAAAAGCCGAACATCTACTTTTACGCTCCAAAATTCACTATTTTGATCAGAGAGACAAGGCAGGCAAACTGCTGGCTCTTCACCTTAAGGCACAAGCCGCAGACAGAATAATTCCCTGCATTTGCAACTCACAAGGGAAATCATTACCTCTCCCTGAGAAATTGTTCAATGTTTCCAGGAATATTATAGGGTCTTGTACTCTCAATCACTCACCTCTTTCAATCCAGCCAAAGTTGACCAATTTCTACAATCTGTTTCACTTCCCCAATTAGATCCCAATCAATCAGAAAAGCTTAAAGCTTCTATCTCTGTTGCAGAGATAAATTCTATTATCAAATCCCTTCCAACAGATAAAGCTCCTGACCCAGATGACTACATTGCAGAATTTTATAAAATCTTCAAGAAGCAGTTGAAGCCAACTCTTTTAAATTCATATAATTTCATGTACAAACATAGAACCACAGATCACACCCTTACTGAGCCCATGATTGTGGTTCTGCCCAAACCAGGACGAGATCCACTACAGATTGCTAACTACCGCCCTGTATCCCTGATCAATGTAGACATGAAAATACTGGCTAGGGTTCTAGCCAACAAACTCACTAAGGTATGGCAGGGACTTATAAGTAGAGAACAAGTGGGCTTTGTAATGGGTAGGCTTCCTTCTGACCACATGCGCAAACTGGCACATTTGATCTCTGCATCCAGGGAATCCCTGATTCCATCTGTGCTGGTTTCCCTGGACACAGATAGAGCCTTTGATAGAGTCTCCTGGGATTATCTCTTTTATCTCTTGCCTAAATTTGGCATCCCCACCCAATATATTAATTGGATAGAGGTACTCTACACCAACCCATCTGCACAGGTACTTTGCAATGGTCTTCATTCACAGACATTCACCCTCCAGCAAGGCACCAGACAGGGATGTCCATTGTCTCCATTTCTGTTCGATCTTTACCTAGAACTGCTTATTAGGCGTATTAATCTTTCTCCTTTGATCTCTGGTATATCTATAGGACCTCACTATTATACACTTTCGGTGTATGCCGATGACATACTGCTTCATGTCTCACATCCCTCTACATCGATTACCGCCGCATTTGAAATTATAGAAGACTTTGGTAAATTCTCCAATTACAAGCTCAATATATTCAAATCAGAAGTAATGCCCCAAACATTTATACGTTCTCAGCTGAAATCTCCCATTTAGATCTTTGCTGGGTTAAAGATAAAATGAAATACCTAGGGATATATCTTTCCTGTTCTGAGTCCACTATGAAGCAATATAATCTGGACAAAACCTGATGGGCTCTGCTTCCCCTTTCCCTTTGGGGAAGAATCAATGTGATAAAAATGAATGTCCTTCCTAGGCTAGTATACCCTTTACAAATTACAAATCTTTTTCTTCCAAAACAATGGTTTATACAAGTCCACAGAATTATTTATAATTTTATATGGTGTGGTAAATCATCCAGAAGGGCTCTATTCAAACTGCAGAGAAACAAAGAGGTAGGTGGTCTGCAAATCCCTGACTTTCTTCTCTACTACTTTTCTATAACCTGTATGAGTCTCACACACTGGCTGATGGATAAATCAAATAAGGAGCCAATGCAATATTCTCCTTTATGGCTACAAATAGAAAAATCCCTTTGTCAGTCTCATGAGTGCGATCTTAGAGCTCTTGCTTACATGCCTATCAAATACATCCCTAAGAATCTCCAGACTACCCCCATTAAGACCACACTCCTAGTACACACCAAGATCTAGAACACTTTTCAGACAAAATTAAAAAAAAAATGTCTCACAACCCACATTTTACAGTCTGAATTTTAAGATTGGCAAATGATCCCTTACCCCCAATTTCTGGCCATTAGGAACCCATCTTAGAGTCAATGACTTACTCATTGAACAGAAACTCATGTCCCTCCAGACACCATGCACGAAATTTAAACTACCTACCTCTTTCTGTTTTAAATATTTTCAACTAACACATATGCTATCCCAACATTTCCGACCGGGTATATGGGATCAGAATATGGCTGGGCTGATATTACCAACTATCTCCAGCTTACCCTCTTCTCATTTTGTTTCTTTCTTTTACTGTCTTCTCAGGGATGACATGGAAGACTTGAAGGGGGCCCCCACATTATATCTGGGATCAGGTGTTACAGCCTGTTTCTTCTACACCACGTTCATGGTCCAAGATCTGGTCCCAGCTCTATCAAGACATAAAATGGACCAGATATCGTATTCTACAATTCTGTGTTATACATGATCTGTACTATACACCAGCTAAACTATATAAAATGGGTAAACTTTCTTCTAATTTGTGTTCAAGGTGTCAAAAACATCCTGGGACCTTGTTACATATCTTACGGGACTGTGAAAAAAACTCATTGTTATGGGGGGCTATCAAAGCCAAAATGGGACCCCCTGCCAGGTCTCACAGATACTTTTAGGCCAGAAATATGTATACTGGGGGATTATAGTGACTACCTAATTGGCAACCAGCGTAAACACATGGCACTGATATCATTATGTGCCAAAAAGGTTATTTTAAGGCATTGGCTGGACCAGAATGTTCCCTCCTTTACAGAATGGTTCTGAGAGATACTATTTGCTCTTCATGCAGAAAATACCATAGCCCACATGGCTAAAAGACCACGCTACTACCAAAAGGTATGGGCATCCTAATACACACTGTTAATCATCTGACAGATGGAACTAATAAACACCATATTTCATTATGAAAATGTCAAAAAACTGTATCATGGAAACTGTAACTCTCAACAACAATGGAAGATATCAAGTTGTCCAAACTAAAGACCCTGTGTATGGAAAGGGAGGGGGTTGGGAAGGAGAGGGTGAAACGGGCAGAGGGAGGGGTGGGAAGGAGGGTAGTTAAGTATAAGTAGGTTAACAGTTTACTGTATACATTCCTAATCTGTAGTTCTATGTTTGACTAACAATGTTATGAACTATACATGTATGATAATACACTAGTTCTTTATTCTGTAATTCCATAATACTTTGTCATATAGTATCCAATGACCTCCTTGCTATGTTTAGAAAAAAAATCAAACCTTCCTTCTAATAAAGTTTACTGATTTTGAAAAAAAATTATTCAAATTCCATATGCCATATTTGTAACACAGTGAACACTTCTATATCCCACCCGCCACGTGTGAGCGTGTGTGTGTGTGTGTGTGTGTGTGTGTGTGTGTGTGAAAGTGATAGAGAATGTGTTGCAGGCTGCAGCTGTTCCCCCATGACCACCACCAGAAAACCACTGTTAGCCAAATCCACCAGAATATGCAGATAAATGTGAGAGGGAATGTCAGCATGTGCCCACATGACCACCACCAGAAAACCACTGTTAGCTAAAGCCACCAGTAGATGCAGATAAACATGAGAGGGAATGTCATCCTGATGTACCCATGACCACCAGTATGCTGATGTTTTTCATTCTTGGTCCTGCCCATGCCATGACATATGAAGTTAGAGAGGAGACCTGATAAATCAACAACAGTCACAAGACTTCTTAGTAACTATCAATAATTTAAAGTGAGTATGTGTACTAATGTTTCTTTCTGTGGAACTTCCTTTAGCTGTGTTATGTTTCCTGTTGATTTTGTGAGATGCAGTGGTCAAACACATATGGTAAACTTATTTTCTTTTTTTAGAGGTTAACAAACCACTCTCCTTCACTGGAGGACTATGGTACTGCAGTACTGTCTACAGCAACCTACAAGATATCCATTTCCAGACCAGTAAGTATAACAATTTTATTTCATCAGTGCTTTTTTGTTTTTCATTTTTCAGATGAGTGCAAATCCCACTGATGAGTCATATAAAGTAGGTGTCATGTGTATCACATAATATGTTTGTCATGCACAGCACACACTGTATTGCTGCAGCAGCCATGCCGGTGTTGAACAAAGTTTGATACAGGTCTTGACTTGACTAGATGTGTTTTTACAATGTAACTTGTGTTAAGACATAGGGACCATACCTCTCAACCTCCTGCCTCATAAATCAGGGACAAGGCTTAAATAAATCAGGGACAAAGAACCAAAATCAGGGACACATTTTCAAACTTGATGATATCCACTCAGGAAACTGGTAGAATATGGGGCTTAGTGCAAAATGCATTTTCTAAGAAAGAACAACTCTTTAACTTTAATGTTTGACATTATTTTGTGCTTCCAACTCCCACTGTTTGGTCACAGAAACACAATTTTTAGGAGAGACAGAATAAAATTGTGAGGCAAAATCAGGGAGATCCCCGAAAATCAGGGACAGTTGAGAGGTAGGATAGGGACAGTGACACAGTGTATGGGTTACATGTATTACATCTGTGATTGTGATGATTTGGCTTTCATGTGGCATAGTGAGACAGCTTGCTATCTGTTAATCAACATATATGACAGGATGGAACAGCCACACTTTAAACATAATCTGTCACTGCAATCAAGTATAACTCCTTCATCTATTTTAGCAGGAAACCTTCTGATGCTGTGTGCTGTCATTGTTGCTTTCTCCAAATAACAAGTTCAACATCATACCCCAGGGCCGGCAGACATGTTGCAACAAGTAGTGTGAATCCATACCCATGACCATCAGTACTGAACTGGAGGAGGATTCGGATAAGACCTGTGAAGAATTTACCAAAAAATAAGGCATTATTGAAATGTGCTTGAAAATGCTCTCCACCCCCTCAAAAAAACAAAAAAACAACTTACCTTCACTGGCTTGACAGTTTCCAATGCCACAATTCCTCATCAAGCACAGAAATGCATGCAGCAAATGTGACTATGTGACCTGTGACACAAAACAAAACAATGATTACATGTATATATATAGAAAACAATTTATATATATATATATATATATATATATATATTAGAGACAAAAACTCCATTTAATGCATTAGTTAGGGTTGTTCCACAGCGACAAAAGTAAGGAAATTTCGGTGTTGAGGTTGAATCCCCTTGGACCCCAGCCCACCCCCAACGGCATTGGGGTGCGCATTGGGTCATCAGCCTAATTCTCATCCCATCACATGTGTAAAGCAGCAGAAGTATAGGAGAATGGGGTGAGAGTTAGGACCGACGACCCCAATGTGCACCCAATGCCGGTTGAAAGGGGTGGCTGAAGTCAAGGGAGTTCAACCCTAACACAGAATTTCCTCATTTTTGTCGCTGTGGAACAACCCTAACTAGTGCATTAAATGGAGTTTTTTGCCTCTAATTTCCCTTATTTTTGAGAATGATAATGAGAAATAGTGAATGTAATGCAGTGGCGGGAGCACGAGGCCCGAAGCATAGTAACAGGAACAGCAACACAAACAGAAACGCTAACAGTGGCACACATGGTAACGCAAGCTCGAATGAGAACAGAAAGGGTAACGCACATGGTGGTGTAGACGAGAACGGTCTGCCACATGATGTGTTGTCACATAGTAACATAGTGCCTGCAAACTGAAATGTCAATGGGCATGGTGACACAAAGTGACACAGAACGAGAAACAGTACTGTAGACACAAATGGCAAAAAATAACAGAAATGCAAGTGCAAATGAAAATGCAAAGGATAACGCACATGGTGGCATAGACGTCAACGTTAACTGAAACGGGTACAGAACCACAAGTGGAAAGGGCAACGGTAACAGTAATGTAAGCGCACAGGCTGGTTTTCCCCAAAAGCTGCATAGAGAAAGACAGTGAGTACAAAGAATGTATGCATAATAATGGGTCTCAGAGCAGAAAACGAGGACTTGGAATACTAAATAGGTTATATCTCAGGAACCGTACGACGTAGAAAAAAAATTTAAAAGTCATATGATTTCCTGGCTAGTTTTGTGCTTAGCCCCCATTGGGGGGCTAATTATTTTTCCAACGAAAAGTCTGTATCTGCACCGTTTCGAGATACAGGCCCTGAAAATGTCTTGGAACGCGTAATGTTATCCTATGGGAAAAAAGAGAAGTTTGAGTGCCATAACTTTGCCTCCTGTAATATTTTTTCACCAAACCACTGTAAGTCACATCTGTCGTCTGTTGCCTGTCTTCCCTCTAAATTTCAGGGAAAAAGACCAAACCGTTATTTTGCAGCAGGGTGCCAAAGGATTCCTGTAATGCATCGGGCACCTTAATGTTATCCAATGGGAAAAAACGTCAAATTTGGAGTGCTGTAACTTTGCCGCAGTGTAATATTTTTTCAACACAATACTGAAAGGCACATCTGTGAGATGTTGGCTGCGTTCCCTCCGAATTTCAGCCCAAAACTCCCAACTGTTCTGATGCAGCAGGGTGCCAAAGAATTGCTGTCATTTCCCCACAGCCTAGAAAATTACTGTCACAATTTGCGAAAGCTTTCGCAAAAATTTGCGACACTTTCATGAGCATGAGGAATTTCTTATGAAGTTTACTTTTCCAGAAATTTGAAAACATATTTCTGGGGTGTTTTATCCCAAAATAAAGACATGGCTAGCATCCTCAGGCTCCTACTAGGTGAATACAAAAAGAATTAGGTTGCTAGAGGGTCCCAAATTTAAATGGCAAGCATTTTCCTGATCACTAACTGAAAACAAGATGGCGGATTTGAAAAAGTAAGAGGGCCATTTGCAAACGTAAAAATGCATTTGTGACAGTGTCAAACTTTTTGTTAACTTTTCCCATTGACTTATAATGGGAAATTGTTTTTGAATAACTTTTGAACCGTTTAATATTTTTTCATGAAATCTTTGAAAAGCACATTGGGGACCCTGGCCGCACGTTCCCTGAAGATTTCGGGCCGGTCGCGCAAACAGTGCGACCTGTAGGCGTGACCGTAGAATTCCAGAAAAAGTGTAAATGCACACGCAGATCATGCTTAATAACTCTGCAGCTGTGTATCCAACTGGTATGAAACTTGGCAGATCCCAAGGCATATGGGTCTTAATCATGTATTCCAAATTTCAGGCAAATCCGTCAAACGGTTGCAAAGTTATTAAGGTGCAAACTTTTGGGTTTAATATGTAAATGGATCCTCAACCCTAACTATTGTAGTACTACTGTGCTACCATAATATATATATGTGTGTGTGTGATATATATATATATATATATATATATATATATATATATATATATATATATATAATATTAATGGTTTTATTTATATAGTGCAATTTTATCATCAAAGCACTGTAAATACAAAAACATCATCAAACAATTCAATAAAAAATTTTTATTAATTAAAAAGCTTCAAGTAAAATATCCCACAGGCAATAAAACTGTCAAATGCTGAATGTCTGTTTAAACAGATGTCTTTTTAAGTTAGTTATAAAGCTCTCCATGGTCCTGCATTCTCTAATCTGATGAGGTAGATAGTTCCACAGGGAGGGGGCCATGAACATAAATATAAATATATATATATATATATGTATTCATGGCAACAAACTGTTTAATGCATCAGTTAGGGTTGTTCCACGGCAACAAAAGTGAGGAAATTCGGTGTTAGGGTTGCCACCCCTTGCACCCTATACCCACCCCGTCCCCACCAACAGGCATAGAGGTGTGCATTGGAGTCATCGGCCCCAACTCTCACCCCATTCCATGTGTAAATAAGCTGAGGTGGTGCAGTATAGGAGAATGGGGTGAGAGGACTGACAACCCCAATGCACACTCTGATGCCTGTTGGTGGGGACGGGTGGGAGTGGTGCAAGGGTGGCAACCTAACACTGAATTTCCTCGCTTTGTCGCTGTGGAACAACCCTAACTGATGAATTAAACAGAGTTTTTTACCATGAATTTCCCTTCTTTTTGAGAATGTGCACTATAAATAGTGAATGGAATGTGATGGTGGGGACCCGCGCTCCCACCATGTGAATTTTTGTCCCTTTGCTGTGCAAAAACTGTATGACTGACTGAAATGAAAACTGGTAAATGAAGACATGTACCATACCACAACATGTATAACAAATGTTATCTGAATCTGTTCAACTGTTGCACAGCATCACACTGGGAAAACTGTGCAGAAGTGCTGAAAAGAACATTTTGCCACTTCGCTACACAAGAACCATATATCTGATGGAACCAAAAATTGTTAAAAGAAGACATATACCATAGCACACTGTGTATACAGAATTGTGTATACATTCATTCAACGGCTGCACAGTGCCAGAAGCAAACAATGTAATATGCACAGTTTGTCAGGCAGAGAGCAGAATAATAGATATCTAGATCTGCCAAGTTTTGTAATGGTCAGATATACGGTTGCAGAGCTATGTAGAAACATAGAATGTGGTAATTACACTTTTTTACACATTCTTTCCTCGTGCCTACAGGTTGCACGGTTTGCGCGACCAGTCCAAAACCTTCAGGGAACATGCAGCCAGCATCCCCAATTTGCTTTTCAACGATTCAGTGAAAAAATATTAAACAGTTCAAAAGTTATTCAAAAAACAAGTTTCTCTTTATAGTCAATGGGAAAAGTTAACAAACTATTCGACAGTGTCACAAATGCAGTTTTTTGTGTCACAAATGACCCTTGTAGTGTCGCAAATCCATCATTTTGTTTTCAGTTACTGGTCACACAAATGTTTGGCATTTAAATGTGTTACCCTCTAGGGACACAATTATTTTTGTGTTCACCTAGTTGAGCCCTGGGGATGCTAGCCATGTCTTTTCTGTGGGGGTTAAATACCCCTGAAATATGATTTTAAAATTTTTGTAAACTGTAGTGTCACAAAGTAGTATCACACTTGTGAAACTTTCATGACTTTTTTTGCAAAAGTGCCATGATTTGCCACACTACTTTGCGACACTCTGCCCAAAAGATTAGGAAATCTTTGCTACCCTGCTGCAAAATAATGGTTTGGTCTTTTGGGCTGCAATTTGGAGAGATGATAGCCAAGATCTCACAGATGGTCCTTTTTGTGGTTTGGTGAAAAAATATGAGAGGGCTGCAAAGTTACGGTACTCCAAAGTTGATGATTTCTCCCATAGGCTAACATTACGCCGTCCGTCGTGCCTTTCGGGGCCCGTATCTCGGAAACGTTTCAAGATAGAGACTTTTTGTCAGAAAAATGCTTAGCTCCACACTAGGGGACTATGTCCAAAACTAGCCAGGAAAGTCATAAATTATATGAAATTTACATTTTTTTTCTACATTGTACAGTTCATGAGATATAAGCAATTTAGTATTCCAAGTGTTCATTTTCTGCTCCGAGGCCCATTATTCTGCATACATTCTTTGTATTCATTGTGTTTCTCAATGCAGCTTTTAGGGAAAAAAAGGTGTACGCTTTCATTACTGTTACTGTTACCATTTCCACTTGCATTTCCATAACCGTTTGCGTGAGCGTTCCCATCTACACCACCGTGTGCGTTACCCTTTGCGTTTTCATTTGCGCTTGCATTTGCATTACTGTTACCATTTGCATTTCCCTTACTGTTTTTGTTTGCATTTCATTTTGAGTCACAGTGTGCATTATCTTTTGTGTTTGCATATGCGCTTCTGTTTGTGCTTCTCTTTCCTTTGGCATCATCGTTGGTATTACTGTTATCATTTGCATTTCAAATTGTGGTACCATGACCGTGTGCGTTACCATTTGTGTTTCCATATGCGCTTGCATTTGCTTTTCCATTTGCATTAATGTTCGCTTTGGTGTCATCGTTGCTGTTACTGTAACTGTTTGCATTTCCAATTGTGTTACCATTACTGTTTGCGTGCTTGTCACCATTTGCGTTTCTGTTGGCCTTAGCGTTTGTATTTTTGGTTGCATTTCCACTGTTGATTGTGTTACTGTTTCCTTCTGTGGCACCAGTGCATTTACCATTTTAATTTCTGTTTGCGTTTGTGTTACTGTTTGCATTTTTCTTACCGTTTGCATTTCTGTTGGCGTTAGCATTTCCGTTACTGTTTTCATTAACGGTTGCATTTATGTTGCTGTTAGTGCTTGCGTTACCGTTTGCATTACCATTTCTGTTTTTATTAAAATTTGCTCTTGCATTTCTCTTACTGTTTGCATTATCATTTATGTTTGCTTCACCATGTGCGTTAATGTTTGTACTTGTGTGTTTGCGTTACCGTTATTGTTACTATGTGACACAAAATCACATGGTGGGAGCGCGGGATCCAAAGGGCCCACGCTTCCACCACCACATACTATTCACTATTTATACTGCTCATTCTCAAAAAGAAGGGAAATTCGTGGCAAAAAACTCAATTTAATGCATCAGTTAGGGTTGTTCCACAGTAACAAAAGCAAGGAAATTCGGTGTAGGTTGCCACCCCTGCACCCAGCCACACCCATCCCCACCAACAGGCATCAAGGTGTGTGTTGAGTCATCAGTCCTAACTCTCTCCCATTCTCCTATACTGCACCACCTCAGCTTGTTTACACATGGGATGGGGTGAGAGTTAGGACTGATGACCCCAACGCATACCCCGATGCCTGTTGGTGGGGATGGGGTGTGCTTGGGGTGCAAGGGGTGACAACCCTAACACTGAATTTTCTCACTTTTGTCACTGTGGAACAACCCTAACTGATGCATTAAACTGATTTTTTTTTGCCATGAATATATACTGTGTGTATATATATATATATATAGATGTGTGTGTGTGTGTGTGTGTATATATGTATATATATATATATATGTGTGTGTGTGTGTGTGTGTGTGTGTGTGTGTGTGTGTGTGTGTATATATATATATATATATATATATATATATATATATATATATATAAATAAAATCACAGTTAAAATCAGGTTCTGTGGAAAACAATAATGGTGCCAGGCAGGCACATTAATCAACTTACCAAGGGTAGTATTAGTGTACACACAAAGGGCATCCTTCCTGTTGGGGTCAGTGCAGCACACTTTGAGCAACCAACAGAATTCTCAGTCTCATCATCTTGGATGGTAAACTCAATGGTCAGGTTATCCTTCTTGCACACTGTTTGGCAAGACACTGTGCATCATCCCATCACAGTCAGATCAACAGCAGTATTACATGTAATTCCAACAGCAGCAGCAGCAGGGTACTTGGTTCTTATTGGAGGGTGGAGTGTGGAGACTTTGCAGTGAGTGTGCCATTAATTCTGGGAGACCGCATTTGTTATGCTCTCATTTCACTTCATGTGGACTGGGGAATTTTGTGGAGACAAGACAATAGCATTCTGTGGATGCATATTAATTCTGGTGACTGTATGTGAACACTGCATGCAAGACTGAGTGTACCATTAATTCTGGGAGACTGCATTTCTTGTTATGCTCTCATTTCACTTCATGTGGACTGGGGAATTTTCTGGAGACAAGACAGTAGCATTCTGTGGATGCATATTAATTCCCGCTGACTGTGTGTGAACAATATTTTAGGTGCTGCAGTAATGTTTACTTTCTGTATGAATACATGCCACAAAAAATTTTCAATGCTACTGCAACTTTACTGATGGCAAAACAAGGCAAACACAAATGCCCACTGCTCTTTGACACTTAGGCCGTCATTAGGAAGCACACTACTGAAGGCCTAACAGCTAAAGTGCAAGGGTCATTACTGTGTGCCTTGTTTTGTTATAAATACAGTTGCACTGGCAGTGAAAATATTTTACTGGCATCTATTCATGTGGAGTTGTGGCTTACTGGTTTTGTTAAAGGAGTAGCCAACCCAGGATTTGCAAAAACATATGATATGCAGAGCACTTTTCATTTGTATATAAGGTCCTAGTGTGTCCTTCCTTTTGTCTGCTATTAGGAGTTTTTATTAAATAAGCCTGCTAGCATTATGGTAGTTTTACAACCCCTGTGAATCTTCATGTCAAATAGGTTTATTGCCTTTATCACTCCTACAATGCACCCTGTGTCATGTGACAGTGATTAGCATAACCCATAGCTTTAGCATATGCACAGTTCACAACAGCAGAGCTGTGTAACTGTTCTTATCCAGTGAGCCCAAATGGCTACTGTTACAGTTTCACGGAGAGCTGTGAGCTAGGTGAGTGATGTTTCTGTACAAAAACTGCTAGTCTTTACTAATTATAGCATTGATGATCTGGGAAAATTTCTGTGCTTTTTATTGTTGTGTATAGTTTGATTAAATTTTAAAATGAAAACACTTCTGCTAGCTAGAAAGGACACACACAGAAAACACAAATAGCGAATTACAGCTATTTAGCAGCTGTTTTCTTACAGAAACCCCACTCAGCCAGCTCTCAGGCATCTGCTAAACTGTAACTTGCCATTTGTGATCACTGGATAAGAACAGTTACACAGCCCTGGTGTTGTGACCTGTGCATTTGCTAAATCGATGGGCTATGCTACATCACTGTGACTTGACACAGGGTACATTGTAGGTAAAAGAAAGGCAATAAACATATTTGAGATGGAGATCTCCAGGGTCCGTAACTCATAAAACTACCATAAAGCTAGCAGGTTAATTTAGGAAAAACTTCTAATAGCAGACAAAGGGAAGGACACACCAGGACTTTATACACAAATCAAAACACTCTGCATAACATATGTTGTTGCAAATTTTGGGTGGACTACTCCTTTTAATTGGAATAATGAGGGCAAGGACAACCCTTTTTAACTTAAAACAAGGTTATGAGAAACCAAAACAGCACACACACGTAACAGAAGGAAGGGGGTGCAGGATAGAAACTATAAAGTACAGAAATGCAATCAACAACAGGGCAGACACATACAGAACAGAAGACAAGAAAAACATGTGCACTTAAAAAGGAAAACAATTTCAAGAAACAGGGTGAAAGGGTCAGGGCCAACAGAGAAATATATTTTTTACTACAGAGGGTGTTGGGGTACAATGAAGGAAAAACTAAAAAAAACTAATGTTCAATGTCGTTTTGGGACAACAGCAGTTGGAGCATGGCCATCATCTGCACCTGAGCCCTCGATCCACTCCAGCTGCTGCTCGACATCGGTTTGGCACTGGTTGGCAGCATCCACCACACTCCACAGAACTGCCAAATCAGCTTGACATACAGGCAGTTCTGTGGGCTTGCCACCAGCAGAAGGTGCTGCAGCTGGTGGTAGTGGTGATGCAGGCAGAGCAGTAGGTGCTACTGTGGCACTCCTCCACTTATGCCATTCACAGCCACCCCCTCTGCCATGGAAGGGCCAGCAGGTGCAGTCCTGTCCCATTCTGTGACAGCAGCTTGCAACTCCTCCCAGTGGTGGTTCAACATATGGGTGCACTGGCCCCTGGTCCCCAGGTGACTTCCCTGGGGGCCACAGTGCACCTCCACACCACAGATCTGGCAATGTACAATGCTACTGTCCCCCTGCACATCATCAAAAAACTCCCAAACTAGGAAGGTGCAAGGAGGACCAGGCACAGGCAGGGGGGGCCCAGATGCTGTCAGAGCCTGGGGATGAGACTCATCACTTGGGGTCAGGGATGCAGGCACATGCTGAAGAGGTGCTGCTGGCATTGGTGGTGGTGGGGGAGTGGGAGGTGGTGCCACTGCCAAAGGAGGCGGTGGTGGTGGTTCCATCACAGCTGCAGCAGCAGCACAAACTCCTCCTGCTTCCGGGGGGAGGAGGGTGGTGGAAAGATCTTACTGCGGTCCGGCCAAAACTGGCCCTGCCACCCCATGCGTGCAAACTCCCACACATTCGCTGCACCACAGAAATTCCCCAGACCCAGATCTTTCCTCCTTCATTCTAATTTCTGCCTTGTGGCCCAACACAGTAACACAGTCACACACACACACACACACACACAACAATTAATAAAACAAAGAATTAATTAAAAAAAATTAAATCTACAGAAGAACTAATAAACAAAGAACAAGCTCAGAAAAAAAAACAAGAAAGATTTGGCTTTTAACCAGCAGTTTTTAAACAATGCCTCTAGCTCTCTTTCCTTGCTACAGGCTCCTCTCTTTCTGCAAAAGGGAAAGTGAAACTATCTCCTAGTGATTCACTTCCTTCCTGCCTAGCTAAAGCATGTGACTTAGACTACTGTAAGTCATGTGATGTGAGGGGGGGTTGTTTTGCCAATAGACTTGTCACTTCACCTTAATTCACCTTAAGGTGGAGTAACAATGTGAAATGATAATTACAAGGTGAAGTGAGCCTTTAAAGTGGGCACTTCGCATAGCAGAACAACAACACAAAGTACCCGCTCACAGGCACTTCGCAGGCAGAATTTTAATTTGCTGCATCTCTAATTTAGGATGAACAGGTAGGTCTGCTGGGCATAGGATTCCCTCAGGATGTTCCTAAATCTCAGAGCCAGTGCACATAGTAGAGTATTATGACGCTTTGCAGCAACTAAGCTACATAAACTAAACTTGGGATGCAGCTGTCATGGGGAGTTAGCAGTGTTGGAGTATACATATTACTACTTCTGATTCCATCTCATGAATCCTATAGTTTAATATTTAACATCCTTCTAAAACAGAAATGGCTTCTTATACAAAGTGTGTTTAGTGTGATTTCCGTGTTACAGATTCTTTAGTGTTCAAGTCAGGTCTGAGTAGAATAACATAGCACTTTGGAAAGAAAATACAGCTCAGTAACCCAAACCCTGAGGACAGGATGGCAAATATCTCCACAGCGACCACATACTTCCCTTTTGTGCTCAGGTACGCTGGTATGAATGACAGCCAAACACTAACAAAGATTAGCATGCTAAAAGTGATGAATTTTGCCTCATTATATCTATCTGGTAATTTCCGTACTAAAAAAGCAACTATGAAGCACACACTCGCCAATAGTCCAAGGTATCCCAGCATGCAATAGAACATGGTCATAGATCCTTCATTACATTCAATTATTATTTTGTCCTTGTAAGAGTTCATGTTTTTTTCTGAGAAAGGTGATGAACGTCCAAGCCAAATAGTACATACAAAAACCTGTAGAATGGCACAGGAAAAGCCTATAAAACTTGGAGTCTTGGATCCCACCCACTTCTGGTTTACACTTCCTGGCCTTGTTGCACTGAATGCAATGACTACAGTGATTGTTTTTGCCAGAATAGAAGAGATACAAACAGAAAATGTTATGCCAAAAGCAGATTGCCGAAGCAAGCAGCTTCTACTGTTTGGTTTCCCAATAAATATTAATGAGCAGAGGAAGCAAAGAATGAGAGCGACCAAAAGAAAGTAGCTGAGATCACGGTTGTTCGCTTTCACTATAGGTGTGTTCCGATATCTAATAAAAATCCATAATATGGAAGCAGGAATGACAGAAAGAAAAATGGCGAGACCAGTCAGTGTTGCACCCAAGGAATCATCAAAAGACAGGAACTCCATCTTCTTCTGGATGCAGCTTATCCTTCGTTCATCAGACCAAGAATCTCCTGGACACTTGATACAGTCAGTGGCATCTGATAGAAGAACAACAAATAAATTGATTTAAGAGCAAAAGCCACCTAAAGTTTACTTTTAATCTGTTACATCACTGTTTCTTGGTTACCAAATCCTTGTGCCAGAAAGTGCAATGTGAGAATGAAATGGTAAGCACACAATTTGTTGCTTACCCAGCCACTGGTTGTCTCTGATTCTCTTCCAATATCTAGTATTCTCCCCTAATTGGGTCTCTTTTACCTGATGTCTTGAATGATAGCTCCTTTCTTTTAACTATATTCTTTCCTGAATGGTTATGCAAGGCTGATTTCCTTGGAATGGTCTACTCATAACCTCATAACTCACTTTAGGATACAGT
The DNA here is from genome assembly GCA_016271365.2 of Neoceratodus forsteri. Taxonomy (NCBI): domain Eukaryota; kingdom Metazoa; phylum Chordata; order Ceratodontiformes; family Ceratodontidae; genus Neoceratodus; species Neoceratodus forsteri. Next base: position 82,280,274 of record CM057455.1, read on the forward strand.
TTGGTCAAATAAATAGTCTGGACTGTGAAGCTGCATAGACGCTGATAGCAGAACAAGGCTCGTGGCTGATCTACCTAACTATTCTGTCTTGCCTTAGTGGGAATTATCATTATTATTACTGTCCCTCTTCTTTCTAACTAAACCCACATGTTTGTCCCATCCCTGATGGAAGCTACTGATTGATTTGGATAATTCATATTCACTTGTCCACCACCCTTTCTGTGAAGAAGTACTTACAGTCTGGGCATCCTGTTTGAATCTCCCCTGCCAGATTTAGTGAATTCCCCTCCCAGCCTAATTGTAGAATCAATGCTAACAAACCTTTTGATTTTCTTCAAAGTATGATAAACTAGGCTAAGGTGACATTTCCTCATTTTATACACTTTTTAAGTGCCTTTGCCTTCCCAGAGACCTGCTGTACAGTGTGGGGGTGTAGATAACCAGAGCTGAACCTGCAGTGAATCATGTTTCATACCCTGGGGATTCTCAGGATATTATCTAATGGCTAACTGTTGCCTAGGGTGAGTCATTTTATTCTTTGTGCCATTAGAGGACTATTTGAAGTACTTTATACCTCTGTCTTATAAGATTACTGTACCTATTACTGAAATAACAAGCATGTGTATAACTATTAACCATAACTGGATTTAACAGCAATGTAAACTACTGGACTGATGCAATTCATGACTAAGATTATGTTGCTTAAGCTATGTTCCCACATTGCATTGAAGTTTTTGAAGACATCCAAATGTCTTCTTACTCTGAACTAATGTTAAACATTTGATTGCACTCATTGTAGTCAACATGTGAATGTCTCTGTTTACCTAGATACATATTTTTATTTCAAAAAAGTAGTCATGAGTAAAACAAAGGACACTTTTAAACACTAGGTCAGTATATGGGTAATAAAAAATATGAGTTCTACCACTGAATAGTGGTGAGTTAACAAAAGGTTATAAGACCTCTTAATTCGTAAACCACCAATGAACCTATAAATGTTCATATGTTTTCATGTTTGAGTAACTAGAATGTGTCATAAATACTTTTTCACTGCTTGTCTAAAGATGAAGTAACTAATGAATTCCCTCTTATCTCTGTGTTCGAACTGAAGAAGACTTCAGTGCTGTCCACTCTTTAATCTGTACAGGTACCTCTACAGTATGTCTCAATCATGTCACCCCTTTCCCTCCTGTTCTCATGGCATGCATGTTGAAGTCCTGTAGCTTTGCTTTGCCCATCATTTCCCCAAGGCCATGGTCATCTTAGTTTCCTCTACTGTGCTGCCTGCACTTTGTTGCAGTGTTTCCTCATGTGTGGGCTCCAGTACCTTGTGCAGTATTCCAGGTGTGGATGCACCAGTGACCTGTACAGTGGGAGGATCCCCTCCTGATGTGTACTGCTCATCTCCCTCCCTGTGCATCGCAGCATTCTCTTTGCTTTGCTCACCATGCTGATACAGTGTGCAGACATTTTTAGGGTCTACAATGTATCATCATCCCTAAATCTTTTCTTCCATAGTGTTTTCAGGAGACCCCCACCCGCCCACATTTCATATTGCACTATTGGGTTCCTTTTCCCAATGTGGATAGCTTTACATTTGTTAATGTTGAAGCTCAGTTGCCATTTTTAGGTTCAGCTGAGTTTTAAAATCTTAGGAAAATAAATAATCAGCTGTTGAAACAGTCTCTTGGATGTGTGTAACCTGCAACAGTTTTATTCTTTGTGCCTTTGTCAGTGAAAATGCAAGAAGTTACTGCAGAATTAGTATTATCACTTAAATTACTTCCTCATATTGCAGTTGGTGGTTGCAGTAGTAAGATGTGTTGTGTGGGGTAGGAGGTGCTAAGTGGGAGGTGGGGGGTTCAGATTGGTGAAAGATTCTTTTCTTTTTTGCAGATTTAAGGGAAAAACACATTGAGGAACTGTTTTCTTCATTTCTGACAGAACGGTGATCGGTGGTGGGTGCCACTAGACACCAGGGGAAGATGAACAAGTTAAGGGGATGGTGATTGGAGGGTGGGGAGTCCTACTAGACACCAGGGAAAGATGAAAAAGTTATAACAATGGTGATCAGAGGGTGGGCAGTGCCACTAGACACCAGGGTAAGACCAAAACGTTATGGGGACGGTGATTAGAGATGTGCGAAATTTAACATCCAGTGAAATATTTCACATAATTAGTGCAGTTTGCAAAATATTTCAGTGGCTAAATGTGAAATTTCGCCTTAGTTTGAGCAGCAAACTTCACTCCCAAGCCAGCAAAATTGTCACTCAGGGGTGAAATTTCCAACCCGTGGTGAAATTTTGCTACCTATTGAGATAATTTCACTTCCCATGGCAAAATTGTGAGTTCTTCTCCTGGTGTCTAGTGGTCCCACCCCTCAGCTGTCAATGACCACAAACACTAAATAAGCAGTCCCCCCAAAGTTAACCTGCTACCTCCCTTGTTTGTTTTAAAAAAAAAATATATATATATATATATACACATATAACCTTCACTCCCAGGTGTCTAGTGGCCCCCACCCCATCATTAGAGAGCAGCACCCACCCAGCTCCCCACCTCCAGTATCCGGATCAGCCCACTGGCATAGCCCTCCACTCATCTCCATGGCCAGCAGCCCGACCAAGTGCGACTGAGCGCTTTAATGAATGAGCGTGTAAAAGCGCTCATTCATTCAAGTGCTCAGTCATGCTCAGTCGGGCTACTGGCTGTGGAGGTGAGTGGAGGGCTGTGCTGGTGGCCCAATCGGGATACTGGGGGGGAGAGCTGGGTGGGTGCTGCTCTTTAATGATGGGGCGGGAAGGTGGGGTGGTCCTCTAGACACCAAGGAGTGAAGGGTATTTTTTTTAAACAAACAATGGAGATGGCAGGGTAACTTTGGGGGGCTGCTTATTTAATGTTTATAGACAGTGACTGCTGGGAGGGAACCACTAGACACCAGGCAGTGGAGGAGGGTGATTTTTTTTATATAAATCAAATGGGGGTGTGCATGGCAACTTCTGTGTGTGTGGGGGGGGTTCAATTTATGGTTGTGGCCAGCGGCAATGAGCAAAACTGTGGGTGAAAATTTGCTGCAATTTTGCAAAACATTTCTCCCAGTGAAACTGCTGATTTCGCAGCAATTTCACAGGTGAAACTTTATTTCACTGCATCTCTAATGGTGATCAGAGGGAGGAGGTGCCACTAGACACCAGGGAAATAAACCTTACAGGGATGGCAATCAGAGGGTGTGTGTGCCACTAGACACCAGGGAAAGTAAAAAAAAAAAAAATTAACTGTCATTGCAATCAGAGGGTGGGGGTGCCACAAGACACCAGAGAAAGACAGCAAACATAGTGCAGCAATCGGGGGTGGTGTCACTGGACACTAGTGAAATACAAAAACATTATAGGGAAAGTGATCAGATGGTGCAGGGTGCCACTAGACATGCTCAAAGGGTGACAACAGCACTCACAGCAAAGCCTGGTGCATACATAACAAGTAAAACGGAGAAACCAAACTTAAAAACATATCACTGCTTGACCAGGAGATGCTTCAAAATGTTAGTGGCTCAGCAGTTTGCACACTCAGCTATGAGGCTCAAAAACTGGCAGATTGTAGGTTCAAGCCCCACACAAGGCACTTGGGTTAAATCCCAGTACTGACATTGTAGTGCAGCAAGAGGGGGGTGCTATACTCCTAAGGTGCCATCATTCAGATGAGACATTAAACTGAGGTGCCATCCACCTGTTCTGGTTGTTGTTCAGGTGGATGTTAAAGATCCCATGGCACATCTCAAAAAAAGTAGGAGAATTTTTATTAATACAGAAAATGCAAACAGTACAGAATACAAAGCAATAGGTCATAAGCATGAAAAATGACAGAATTATACTAATGGTGGAGAATAAAATAGTATGTGAGGGAAAGAAACACAGGGAGACAGATAGTAAACAAGCATGTGTCAATGCCGCATGTTTGCTTGCTGGTATTGGCATTGCATAATACAGTAGGAATGGCAGTGTAGTACTAAACTGACGCCAACCCCCACCTCAACCCTGCAGAGACTGTTAGGCATTTGAGGGGGTGTCTTTGGGTCATCAGCCATAATGCTTATGCCATTCCAACTCACTCAATCCTGCAAACACTGGCACATGTCACAGTGTGCCTTGGGGTCTTCAGCCCTTATGCTCACCCCATTCCATAAGGAAATAAGCTGAGATGGGTGCAGTAGAGGAGAATAAGGTGAATATTAGGGCAGAAGACCCCAAGGTACACCTCAATGTCTGTCACTGGCTGCAGGGTGGGGGAAGAATGATGTGAGCATTACAGCTGATGACCCCAAGTCACCTGTCAGTCTCTAAAGGGTGGGGCATTACAGTTGGAAACCCTAATGCCCCAGGCATTTGTTGATATTTTCCCTCCAAAGTTTCAACATGGGAGTTTTGGGACCCGCCTCTTGAACAGTGGTACTATCATTTCATTACTCAATCCCGAATGGTGGTTTCACACAGCGAGTGCCATTCTGTGTCACAGGTGCAAAAACATATTTTGGGCAGGATTTGGAAAAATGACAGCTGTATTGTTCATGAGGAGGTATAAGAAAATGTCATAACTGAAAATCTGGAGTGAAAATATGAAAAATTGGTGAAGTTACGAGTGTGCATAGAAACTGCACAATACACACCCATAACGCAATCATTTTTGGGAATTTTTTCACCAGCTTTTCAACTAGAGCATTTTGGGACGTCCCTTCATGACAAGTGCCACTGTGATTTTGTTGCTCTTTCCCAAAAGTTGATATCCTACAGCTACAGTGCCATTCTGCACCAGAAGTGCGAAAACTTGTTTTGGGTAAGATGTGAAAAATGACAGCTCTACTGTTCATAAGGAGGTGTGACAAAATGGCAATGTTGAAAATCTGGAGTGAAAATATTAAAAAGTGGCACAGTTACGAGCATGTATAGAAACTGTGCAATGCATGCTCGTAACACAGTCATTTTTTGGAATTTTTTCACCAAATTTCAACATTTTTTTTGGGGTCCTAGCCTCGTGAACAGTGGCACTGTCATTTTGTTAATCTGTCCCAAAAGCTGATTCCATGCAGCAACAGAGAAATCACCTTTAGAGGCTGAGTAACCAAATGACAGTGACAACATTCATGAGGTGGGGTCCCAGGAACCCTGTGTTGAAAATTTGGGGATAAAATTCCTAAATATGGCTGAGATATCAAACTAAGTTGACCCCCCCCTTTTACTCCCATTATACAGCTTACCGTCATTTCTTCAGTTTGCCGATCGGCTTTGAAGAGTGCAGACGTGTCCTGGTCCATAGAAGATTGCTGCTCCTGAGCTCTGGAGGTAAGTATGGGGTAAGGAGGGGGGTTCCAGGGAGGTGGGTTCACAGAGGGAGGGTGGAGTGGGGGGGAATGGGGATACGACGAGGGACCATTTTCTTTTTTTCCAGTGAAACAAAAAGACTACTTGGATGGTTTTCTGTATTTTACAGGTTACCAAAAATATTTAGGCACACTGGGATGGCCTCCCAATGCCACAATGGTGTGTGTCTGGGGGGCATGCTGACACAGGGATTGGACACCCCAAGGTTGGCACTTATAATGTTCGGGTGGGTGGGAGGAGTCACCTGGCACCAGGAGTGGGCATCCCGGTGTCAGAAAGGAAACATAAATAAAAAATTATTTTGGCACACTGGGGTGGGCTCCCAGTGCATCACTTTAATAGGGGGGGGGGATACATGCCGACATGGGGTTTGGGCACCCCAATGCAGGCTTTCCAGGGAATGTGTGGTGGGCAGCAGGAGATGCCATTGTGGAAAGCCGCTCCTTGGCTCATTTATTTATTTATTGAAATGGTTCTCCAGGAAAGGCATACCAATCAAACAAGGTGCTCAGCAGTAGGAGCCAACAAGAACCATAACCTTGGCCATGCACATTACTCTGCACTGTAGCGCATAGCAAGAGTCTTGTCAGCTGCTGCCAATGGAGAGAAGGAGCTCACTGATTCATTGGTGCCTGAGGGACGAGCCCCATAAAGCTTCAACTGCATTGGGCAGAAACTCACACACCTCTAAAATGTCGTACTGTTCCAAGATGTTTTTTGCGCATGCGCAAGCAAACATAAAGAGGACATAAAGAAACAAAAATCACTTTCTGTTCTATTAGACCTTCTCAGCTACATGCAATGTAAATAAAACTAATAAGTACACTGTAAGTTCCTGTAAGATAACTCTCGGATGACATCTCCATTTGGCTGCTAAGCTGGATGCTGTTAGTCTCTTACTTTCAGAGGGATACAGTGAAGCCAGTTCCCTCTCAATTTGTTGAATCAGGGTGTCCTTTTTTTTAAATGGAAAAACATAGTGAGACTGCCAAAGGTAAAACTTAATGGTGGTGAGGACCAATCATAATGTGCTAGTGTTGTAGGGCCTCTTTGATGGTGAGATACCCAAAATAATATTGTCATAAATCAGTACTGACCATGAGGGATCACTCCAAAGTCTTGCCAAAGCTGTCTAAAATCTACATAAGTATGGGCATTCCAGCTAGAGCTGTCTAAAATCTATGTAAGTATTGACATTCCAGAAAAAAAATCCATTGTCTCTTTGGAGGCATCACAGCCCAACCAGGTTGCAGGTCCATTCTGAGATACCTTTGTGCTTGGTATTGGCCTTAACACTTAGTCTTCCATGACAATTCAGCCAGAGTATATTCTACATTGTCAGGGTTGTTCTGGCATCCATCAAGGACTTGTGCACCAATTAGTAATCAACTGGGGCCATACCCTTATAGACCACGAGGTTTCTAAAATGACTAAAATCTGATGATAAGTACCCACTCTCAAGGAGCGAGACAGCTTTGGTAAGCCAGCAACATAGATTCCAGAAACAACATAGCACCACTACCACTCTTATTGAATTCACAGGTTATATCCCCGATGCACTGGATCAGGGGCTCTCGGTGAGGGCTACTTATATATACCTCACCAAGGCCTTCGACATTGTGAACCATGAATTGCTTCTGCACCAGCTGGCTGCTACAGGTCTCGCTAAAGAACTGATCACCTGGTTTAGGAGCCATCTCATGGGGAAAGTCCAAAGAGTGAAAATTCAAGACACCATCTCTGAAAATGCTCCTGTTATTACAGGAGTACCCCAAACATCCATCCTCGGACCATTACTTTTCAGCTGCTCCTTAACCACCTCCTTCCAGTAGTACAGAATAACATTTTACTGTATGCAGATGATGCAGTTCTATACTCATCTCACTCCAACCCTACAACACTAGAAAAGCAGATGCAGTCTAACTTCACCTCCATGGAAAATTGGTTCCTTAAATCTAAACTACTTTTAAACTACAAAAAAATCAAAGACCGTATGTTCACCTTGGCCCAAAATAGACACAGGTCTTACCAACTCCAAATACATAACAAATGAAACTCACCCCTTAAAATGGTAAAATATCTAGGAATCACCCTAGATAGCACATTATCATACCCATAACTTATAGACCTAGTAGCCAAAGCATCCAACGGTAGGCTGGGCCTGCTCTTTAGGTACAAACGTTGCCTAACGAAAGAAGCCCTAAAAGTTGCTGTCTCCATTTTGGTATAGACAATCATAGACTGTGGTCTAGCTATCTATGGTGCTGCAACTCCACAGCACTTAAAAGTACTGTATCAAGACCACTCTCAACAAGACATGCAGGCTTATTCTGGATGCTGACCAACTAACTCACACCTGTGAACTGTACGTGCAGTAAAGCTGGTTCAACTTGGATTGTAGAATACAGCTCCAGGTCTGTCTTCTTGTCAAGAAATCAATTCTACGGCTCACCCCCCCAAGGCATGTCAAATCTCCTCAGCATACCTAGCTCATCAAGATGTACTAGCTGTTTGAAAAAACAAATGCTAAAAGTTCCCTTCTGCTGGACCACACAAGGCCAGTGCTCATTCAAGTACCGTGCTTCTCTCTGGTTCAATGCCCTCAATATGGAGGCACAGAAGGACCTCAACCTGGGACCCTAGATCTTGGAGCTACAGTTGACCATTGGAATTGTGGACTGCAATTCAGGGTAGTTGCAGTTAGCTGGAATTGCCCTGAGTTGCAGCCGTATTTCAGTAAAATCATATTTTGCTTAAGTTGACGATGACTCCTTCTTGGATTTCTGAAGGGCTTGTCATAGTTGTTACCCCTCCCCCGCCGGAGCTATAATTTGCATTTTGTGAGCCCTGTCCTAGCCACACAGTCTTGCATCCCCTCCCAACCAAAGTCAAGTGCCCAGACTTTTTTTTTCTAAATTTGTGTGCGCATAGCCTCAGCCACCAACCAAATTGTGCATCTGGCTCCTCGGTACCAATCCAGTCCTCCTCCGCTCCAATAGAGTATGACAGAGGGAGGAGCCAGGAAGCTGTGCACACTGCACATGAGCTAGTCAGTTGGTCAGTGGAGTGGTAGAGAATGAATGAAGCGAGCAGGTCTGTGATGGCCATTGTGCACAATGTTATGCACGAGGTACCTAGTACAGTCCACTGACCGCAGATCACTTGACCAGGGACTGTAGGGGAATGGACCAATGAGAGAACACTCCAGGGTGGTGGACTGTAGAGTGGGGCCTGAGGATGGAGTGAGCAGAGGGACATGGCCGGCCACTGTCTGCTGCTCTGAACCGAGGTAATTGTTGAACTTAATTGGGATGGGTGGCACACTGCAAGGCAGCCTCAGAGGGATACCACATAGCATAGGTCATGAGAGGAGTGGAGTTCAGTCTGGGTTCTGGCAGGACCAGGACATGACTTGTATGTGTTGCTGCCAGCTGTGTGTTGGCCACATGACGCAGCAGGCCCAAGAGAAGAGGGAACCCAGGAAGGGATTCGGGTCAGAAGCTGGCCATCCATTCCATCCAGACAATATGTAAGCAATACGAGCGGGTGGGCAGGTGGGACTACTAAGTGGCAGCAGCAGCAGCAGCAGCATGGGGGGGTGCTTTTCAGAATTGGGCCTGCAGTAGTGCAGCACTCAGCAGCCAGGAAGCAGGGCAGAGGATCAAGTCCCAGCATAAGGCTAAGCAGAAAAACAGCCAAGCAACCACCGTAACAAAATGGGAGGAAGCCTGAGAGAGTTCAGGCAGGTGCAGGCAGCCACAGGCCACACCACACCCACTGCCCGATGCCCAAAGCCAAGACCACTGGCCACCGCCACCTGACTGTCACTGATCTGACCAAAAACCACCTACCAGCAAGCAGCTAGAAAGCTCTAGCCTTGGGCCAAGTCCAGGGGGCAGGGGTGGTGGTGGTGTCATATAGGGGGATACAGAATAATGTACGAGGAAACCATGGTGAAACTCAGATGAATAACACCACTAAGCCCCCTCTCAATTGCAGAAGACAGATCTCTGGGTATCCTTTTCTAACCCACCCTGCCCCCTCCCCAGCGAGGAGTGTGCTGACAGTACTGTTGTATTTTCTTTCCAGGGCAGTATATAAAAGGACAAGTAGTGAGTATCTGGAGGCCAGAGGCAATAACTCCAGCAGGTGTGGGATCAAGGGCTTGAAGATGGGCCTGGTCCGTTGACCAAGGAAAGAAAAACAGAAAGTGAAAAACTTATGAAATACTAAATACAGCTGTATACACAATAATTTCAAATGTTTTGTGCAGTAGCTATTTGCTCTTTAAAGCTTCCTATTTAGCATCCATTCAGGGTGCTAGCTGCACATTCGAGCAGACTTGATAGACCTCTATGCCTTTATCTGCTGGCAAACTTTGTATGTTCGTATAATTCACTGGTCTATGAGTCTATATCAGCGGGGATAAGAGGTTTGGAGACAGTGAGAGTGAGTTTAGTTGGACTGGGCAACTTGCGGGTCAGGGTTCAGGATGGTCACAGTACTGCACCAAGGGTAGTAGGGAGACTGTGCATGAACACGACCAAGATAGATTCAGGGTGTGGGTAGGGGCCAGACTCTGGAGGTGAGTGGAACACTGAGTGTCAGGGTCAATCACAGTCACTGCCGGAGTGAGGACGATTCATGAAGGATTTGTTGTACTGAGTCCTTAAGTTCAGAGGAGTGGACAGCAGCCAGGCAACAGTCAGTCATCCACCTTAGGCAGTCAGGCAGAGAGAGGCAGCAGGGACATGATGGCAAATTATTGGGTGTTGATTCAGGTTGTGGTATGGCTCAGTTTTTAGCTCTTTAATTTGGGCAATGTACATAAGCTGCCTGACCTTATTATCTAGGCTGTCCAACATTAGGTGGTCATGCTGTGCTTGTTATTTTTTTTTAAAAAGATACCTCAAAGAGTAGGAAAATAGACTGAAGTTCTCACTCTGGCCATGGGGGCCAGGGCTGTTAGTGTTTAAAACAGCAGTATTTGTTAGTCAGCAAGACTGTCCTATAATTTTTTTTTTAGCAAAAATGAATTTCTAACATCTTTAGATTTGTCATAAGTTTATTTTTAATGCTTTTGGCTATTTAAAAAAAAATGTTTTTGGGCCCGCCAGTGCAGCAGAAAGATTTACCGCTGTGACACTGGTGACCCAGGTGCAGGAACAGACTTGGGCATTGGAGGTCCGGCCAGAGGAGAACAGTCTTGAGCATGTGATGACTGCTCATCTTTTCTTGGGGGGAGGGTGGGATAGAGGACCAGTGGAGTCCAGTAGTACTGTAGTGCACCTGGCCCAGCTGTCTAAGGAGCGACCGGTACTGGCATCTGCCTTGCATCCTGCATGTCATGCTTCTCTGAGAGAAAAGCAGAACAAGGCACACTGGTCGACTGGGTGATGACATCCTTGATCCTCACCACTGGAGCTCCCTAACCTCGATGGCTATCACTCACACTTGTCTTTTCTGCTGAGGTTACTTGTTCAATGTAAATACTATATTCATACTGTAGCTGTATTAGGATTGTGCTACCACATGTTTCTGATAGTAAGCAGCATAGAACTACTCCAAGGTATTTAATATTTTCATCACAGGAATGGCACAGGATTGGGAACTTAAAAAAAAACTTTAAAACTGAGTTATGTAGAACTGTACAGACAATCTTGGAAGTATAGGACAAAAATAAAATGTCTAGAAAACATGTTGAATTGGCTGAGTAAGGCACCTGATCGTGCATCAAATCTCTATACACACATGGTCAGGTGCTATATCTCATTTTGTTCCTTCAAAAACCTACTTAGAGCCATTGTATAAGCATTATTAGCATCTGCAGGGTGTGAATCATAGCATTTTAATGCACTTCCCAATGGTGTAAGGGCACTCGACCTTTGGCCTCATGCCTTACTACACACCTGGGGCATGCATTAATTGCAAGTAAAAGTAGAATGAAGAAAATAAAAAAGTCACAGTACAAATAAAAATAAAAATTCAAGTCAAACTGCCCTCCCAAAGAAATGAAAAGCTAACCCCCCCCCATCTATCATATGGCATCCAGGCACCCCCCACCACCCACTCTCTACCCCACAACCTCCAATTCTGAGTGGTTCCTATTCCCAGAAGTGGCTTTCTTGATAACAAAATGTTGCTGTTTGTTAGGATAGGTGGTTCATACAAAAATGCTGATAGTTACTAATATGATTTAAAAAAAAACAGGAGTTCTTAGTTTTCCTCAACCCATTCAGAGGAAGCCATGTCTGTTATCTGATGTTTCTGAAGAGGTATACAAGACATTTTACTTCACATATGCTATGGATTTATGCCATACTGATGAACTTTCACTCAAGAAATAAAAAAAAAATAATGATAAATACTCACCAGTTTGGTTGGTGATTTCTCCTTCAGAGCATGGCACACAGTCATAACAGCAGACAGGCATTCCCTGAAGCGGAGCTTTCCGGTACCCTGGAGAGCAACTATTACTGCACACAGATTGGGGGGTCTGTAAAAACAAAACAGAGAAGGATAATGCAAACAGTCAGACCAAACCTGAGTAGACATCCTCTGTACCATTTAGGACAGTATTAGAAGTGTTCTGTGTATATACAATTACATACAGTATATCTGGGGATGCTGTTGGAAGTATTCCCTGTATAAACACTTATATATAGTACATCTTGGTATACTGTAAGAAGTGTTCTTTGTGCATAAATTGGAATACCTTTGGATATGGTTAGAAATGCTCCCTTTAAAAAATATCTCTAGAAGTGCTCCCCGTGCGCAAACTAGCATATCCTGGGATGTTGTTGGAAATGTTCCCAGTACACAAACTGCAATATCTTTGAATGCTGTTGGAAGTGCTCCCTGTACACAAACTGGAATATCTTGGGTTGTTGTTGGAAAGGTCTTGAGATGCTGTTAGAAATTTTCTTGGTACACAAAATGGAATATCTGGGGATGCCGTTAGAAGTGCTCCCTGTACAATAACTGGAATATCTTGAGATGCCATTAGAAATGTTCCCTGTACACAAAGAGTAATATCTTTGGATGTTGTTAGAAGAGCTCCCTGTACAAATACTACAGTATCTTGAGATGCTGTAGGAAATGTTCACTCTACACAAACTGGAAGATCTTGGGAAGGTGTTGGACATAATCCTTGTACATGCTGGATTATCATGGGATGCCGTTAGAAATATTCCCCATTTTCAAACTGTAATACTTTATGATGCTGTTGCAGTGTTCCTATTACACAAACTGGAAAAACTTGGTCTGCTGTTAGAAGTGCTCCCTGTACAAAATCTGGAATATATTGAGATGCTTTTGGAAATGTTCCCTGCACACAAACTGGAATATCTTGGGATGGTGTTGGAAGTGTTGCCTGTACACAAATTGTATTATCATGGAATGCAGTTAGAAATAATCCCAGTATGAGAGGGCATGTGATGGCCGCCTGAACAGACGTCTTTACATACGAACATACGAAATTTGCCACAGATAAAGGCCTAGAGGTCTATCAAGTCTGCTCGAATGTGCAGCTAGCACCCCTTATTCTGCAGCTGCCCCTTCCTTCCACCCTTCCCCTTCATTAACCCTCCCCCTTGTCCTGTCCCATCCTCATTTGAAGCAGTCCACTGTTCCACTGCATACCACTTCTGCAGGTAACGCATTCCACCCAGCCACCAGCCTTTCGGGAAAAAAGTGTCTCCTCATCTCCCTCCTGAACCTTCCTCGCTCCTGTCTCATATCATGGCCCCTGGCAGCCCTCCCCTTCCTAACTTTGAACAGCCCCTCTGTACCTGTCTTGTTTATTCCTTTCATGTATTTAAAGGTTTCAATCATGTCCCCCCTGTCTGTCCTCTCCTCCAGTGAGTACATGTTCAACTCCTTCAAACTCCTCTCATATGATAAGTCGCCCAGACCCTTGATCATCTTTGTCGCCCTGCGCTGCACTCCCTCCAGTAACTTAATGTCCCTCTTCAGATACGGATGCCAGAACTGCACGCAGTACTCCAGGTGTGGTCTAACTAATGACCTATACAGTGGCAGAATCACCTCCTCCATCCTTGAGGATATACCCCTTGCAATACAACCCAGCATTTTGTTGGCCTTTGCAGCTGCCTTCCTACACTGTGCCGAGTTGTTCATTGGCCCTGTGATGAGCACACCCAGATCCTTCTCCTCCTCTGTCTGGGCTAGCTGCACTCCCCCTAACTGGTAAGTCCTTCTAGGGTTCTTCATCCAAAAATGCATCACCTTTCACTTTTTGGCATTAAAGCCCAGTTGCCAGGTGTCTGACCAGGTTTCAAGCTTTGCCAGATCATTCTGCAACCCCTGCCATCCCCCTAGGTCATCCACCACCGCGCCAACCTTGGTATCATCAGCAAACAGACTGATCTTGCTCTTGATGTCCCATATGTCTGTAATGAATATCCCAAACAACACTGGTCCCAACACGAGCCTGTGGGACACCCGTCGTCACTGCCCTTGGCGTGAGAGTCCCACCCACCACCACCCTCTGTTGCCTTCCCTGCAGCCTGTTTCCTACCCATCTCACCAGCATTGCACCTGCCCTTGTGCCTTCTAACTTCCTTCCCAGCCTTCCATGTGGCACTGAGTCGAATGCCTTACTGAAGTCCAGATACAGGACATCCACTGCATGTTCCCTGTCCAGTTGCCTAGTTACCCAGTCATAGAACTCGACCATGTTGGTTTGGCAGGATCGGCCATGTATGAAGCCATGCTGTCTGCTGTCCTGTAGTCCTTTGGCCTCTAAGAGGGCCACCAGCCTCTCCTTCAGGATAGTCTCCATTAGCTTACCCTTCTTACCTTTCCTACCTTTCTTCTTGCTCCCGCTCCACTTTCCAATTAACCTAAGTTTTCAGATACTTTTGGGCTCCTACAAAAACTCAATCTGGCATACCCTCTATTTAGAAACCTGCCTAGATTATCACTCAACAAGAAATCTGCCAGAATGGAGACAGAGATGCTAGGCAGCTTACCTCGCCATACTCCACCACCCACCCTGACTCGAGACAAGACTGCAAAGAGTTCCAAGGCAACTCCTGCAGGGGCAACAACCAGCATAAGCTCCCAGGCCATGCTTATAGAAGAGAAGTTCCAGGAAGGGATTTCTCCCCTAAAAACAACTTTAGAAATGCTAGCAAGCTCTGAGCAGTCTATTACCTCCTCACTGGCAATACTAACACAGTGCACTAGTGACGATGAAGTTCGTATAGCCTCTCTTAATGATTGGAGAGTGAGGACTGACCCCAAGCTGACCCAGCTCTGACAACATCTCAAGGCAATGGAATCGAAGATGGAGGACCTTGAAGGGAGGTCAAGGTGAAATAATTTAGTGATTTTAGGCCTCCCAGAAGGGGAAGAAGGGCCGTCACCAATCCTATTTATACAGAAGCTATGCAGCAAGCTTGCGGGCCCTGATTACATAATTAAGTGGGCCCACCAATCCCTGCGTACCTCACCTCTACCTGGGGCTCCTCCCTGGCCTATTATCTTCCACCTGTTAAATTTTCAGGATAAGCAGCATATACTCAGCAAAACCCAAGAGTTAAACGAGTTACAGTGGGAGGATTGGAGGATTCATCTAGGCCAGGACCTACCTAAATCAGTGAGGCAAAGAAGAACCAAGCTTCATCCAACAGTTACGAAGCTCATTTCAGTGGGGATCCGCTTTAAGATGAAGTCCCCTGCTAGACTTCAAGTACGCCACTATGAGGTATGGCATAATTTTGAGTCAGCTGAGCAAGCTGTAGCTGGTTTGAAAGCCCTGTGCCCTGACGTCTACAAATGATCAAGACAGCGAGAGGTATGTCCGGCTGTTTAACTGAAGGTACTTTGCAGATATGTTGTATGCGCAGTGAGCAGTGCGCTGAACTGGCTTCTGACTGCTGAAATATTGATCACAATTGAGCCCGAGCATTGCTCCTATTTTTACAACTGATGGACATCTCTGGATGCCTTACAGTTAACATAGCATCCTGCTCCGTTTATATTAGAGTTTATTACCAACTGTGCATTTTGTACCATGGGAGCATTTGCAAGGCATGCTTACCTAGACTTTCACCAGGTGCGGATCTCTCTTTAGAATCTGTCACCTCATATATGATACCATGACCGTATTTTTGTGATACTATCAGATGCAAGGTCTGCCTTCTGAAGACCTCAGCTGTTTTACCATCAAGCACGATAGCAGAATCTCCTACCCTCAGTGCTCTGCATTTCCTAGTACATATCTATGAAGCTGATGAGTTCCTGGACACTGTATGTATCAACCAGTAGATTTGCGAAAGTGTGAGCGCAGGCTTTTGGTAGAGTGTATTGGATCATTAAATGAATGCAACATTCAGAGGTGTGCTTGGTTTTCTGAACTCACAATTATCCTGTAAGAGCAAAGCATATGCCATAATAGTAGCATTGAATTGATTCCTGACTCGGGGTACTGTTTACCTAATTATGACCACTGCATTGTTTATGTTGCAGTTAGTCACACTGAATACTGTTCACTGGCAGGGCATCAACGAGAAGCATTTTGTTGGAGACCACATCATGAATGGGACCCTTTTTTTTTTTTGTATTACTCTTTCTCCTCCACTACGGAGCAGGCCCCAACAACCACTGGCCACCACCACCACCCATATTCCTAGACCTGGTCAGGTGTACATAACTGCACCTGACTCACATGGGTCCATCAGAAGCAGGGAACCCCCCCAGAGGGGCCTGTACAAGGATCCCGGTGGCCATGCCTCATGTGTCTGGGGGTGCAGAGCACGGCCATGAGCCCTTGCAGTTGCCCCACAATAATCTTCTGCTATTTTACAGCCCCACTGATGGAGCCAGACATACAATGGCATCTGATGCACCTATGTGCAGATGCCCGCCATGCTCCCTCCCCCTGAACATGCCCACTACTGGCAGAGCACCTATCCTCCGATAGGCATCGCTGCAGCCCGGCGCATATCCCGTACCCACCCCAGAGGAAGGAGAGCAGTTGTGGGATGCTCAATCCTTTCTCTCCCCTGCCAGCCCCTGGTGGTCCAAGTCCATTCCCGAACCTGGGTCGCCAGCGTGGCGCAAGGTGTGGCATCCAGCACCTCAACCCTCAGCACCACCGCGCCAGCTACTGGGACCCTTTCCTTTAAAGCTCTTCCAACTTAAGTGTAATGCCACAGGCAGATTCCTGAAATCTGATCTTGATGCAGGTCCTGGATTATGATGGAACTTACTTGTTTTAGAGATACTTATGCAGTATAGCCTTCCACCTGTGTCACTCTGCAGTTTTGTGTCTGACGTTGAGTTTATTATGCCCTTTGTTGTATGTAGGACACCCAAATGATCTGCAGAGGGAGGAGTGCAGTTTCAAGTTATTGCTATAGGACGGTTAATATGTTCCATGTTGAAATGTTTATATCTGGTTGGGAGTGGGGCAGGGGGCTCGTTACAGTTTGAGAGGAAAATAATGATCATTGTGGCCCAGTGCAACACTGAGGCATGGTCGCTAGGATAAGGGAGAATGAGAAATTGTTTACTGATTTGGTGGGGGGGTTTGTGAGGATCAGATTTGAGGAAGTGGGAGGGGGAGCTGGAGACAGGAGGCAGGTAGTAAGATACCACGTCAGTCAACTGCATGGGTAAATACAGCGATTGGGCACAATGGGACCACTTTTGATTTATAGCGATTTTTATGAATTACAAATCCTGGAACATTAAAGGTGCGTGTTCTAGAAGCAAGTGGCACCAGATACTAAGACACCTACAATTGTTACAATACCAAATAGCGTTTCTCCAGGAAACACACCTCCTGGCATCAGAAAACCTTCTTTTCTGGTGCCAATTGATAGGGCAAAGCTTTACAGCAGGAGACTTTACTAATCACCGGGGGGGTAGTCATCCTTATTTTCTGGGCAGTAAATTTCCAATTGCTTAAGGCAATTGAAGATCCCAGGGCAAGGTACCTTTTGTTGTATGGCATTTTGAGCCACACAGAACTACTTCTAGGAAGTATCTCTGGCCCAAATATCACGGTGCCAGAGTTTTTCTCTGGAGTGATCAATTTATTTTCCCCATTTGTGTGCCTCCCCTTGATCATAGCCAAAGATTGGAATGTCATGCTCACTTCCAACTTGGACAGATCTAGTGGCTAGATTACTAGACTTTCCCCTACCCAGCAAGCCCTACAGGAGCTCCTACCCCTGGGAGGTCTCTGTGATCTGTGGAGAATACTCCACCTAACAGATTGTAAATATACCTTCTACTCCCCGATCCATAGGTCTTTCTCATGGAGCGACTATTTTCTGGTCAGCATTGAAACCTTACTGGCTGTGTCAGATGCCAGAATAGCCCCAAGGGTGCTCTCAGACCATTCACTGGTATGGCTTATATGCAACCCTTGCCTTAACTCCAAGAGAGACAAAGCCTGGAAACTAAACACTCAGCTACTAAAAGACCCAGGTTCTAGATAAAATACAGTCACTGATTAGGAATATCTGGCAGTCCAACTTGGGATCCATCCCAGATGTAGATAAAGTATGGGGGGGCCCTCAAGTGTGTACTCAGAGGGGAGTGTATACGAATTGCATCCACCAGGGAAAAGAAGAGGGAGGTTTCCTTCTGCTCCTTATTAGCGCAGATTGAGCCACTAGAGCACAGTCCAACTCTAGAGGCCTTTGAAAAGGAACAGGCAGATTTAACCAAATGGAGGCACCAATATGCTGATATACTAAGGGAAAGAAATGAATACACTCTCTTAAAGACACTTTCTACTTATGTAGATCAAGGAGATAAAGCAGGCCACCTGTTAGCATTGCAGCTAAGGCAACAGGAGGCCTCCCGCCTGGTGCACGCTATTTCCTCCCAGGTAGATGGCACCCTTAAAACCTCCCTAGAGGAGATTGCCCAGGAATTTGGCAGGTTTTACTCACAGTTGTACAGTTGTACAGCCCTCCCTCTAACACTCCTTCAAGGGTGGGCATTCAAAACTACTTGAAGTCTATCTCATTTCTGAAGTTATCTCCTGAACGGCAGGAACTTCTATCCTGCCCAATATCTAATCAAGAGATTTTAGCAGCCATTCAGTCTCTGCCATTAGACAAGTCCCCAGGCCCAGATGGGTCCCCCTCTAACTTCTACAAGTCCCAGTTAATGAGCTGGTTCCTATACTGGTCCACCTTTTTTCTTATTTGTGTGAAAAGGCCTATCTGATTCTTCCCTGCTGGCTGCCCTTATTATAGTTTTATCTTAGCCCAATAAGTCCGCAGACAAAGTAGCAAACTACGGCCACATATCGCTTATGAACTGTGATATGAAAACTTTTACCAAGATCCTATCCTGTAGAATCATGTAAGTCTGGGATAGCTTGATAGGGCCTGAACAAGTTGTATTCATCAGAGGAAGATCCTCTGCAGACCACTTGCGTAAGCTGGAACACGTCTTCTCTGTATCCAGAGATTCTGCCGACCCTATGACTGTGGTCTCTCTGGACGTGGAGAAGGCATTTGATAGATTACATTGGGATTTTCTATTCCTGGTTCTGGAAAGATGTGGATTCCCTGAGAGGTTTATACACTGGGTACAAGTACTATATGCCATGCCAAATGCCAAGGTATATTGCAATGGTGTACTCACAAAAGGTTCCTCCCTTCTTTCTGGCACTGGTCAGGGATCTCCCCTTTCTCCACTTTTGTTTAACATCTATTTAGAACTGCCAGTTAGGCACCCGAATGCCTCTCTGTGTATTCAAGGTATCCCAGTGAGCTACTTTGAGCTAAAGATCTCAGCCTATGCAGATGATATCTTGCTACATTTGTCACACCTTACCACTACTATACCAGAAGCCCGTTGCATTATTTCCCACTTTGGTACGTACTCTAATTATAAGTTAAACTTGGACAAGACTACCCTTATGCCTTTGACCCATTACATCCTCTCCTCAGACTATAAAACTTTAGGCTTGATTTGGGTATCCCAACTTGCATACCTGGTGGTCATCCTCGCCCAGAAGCAGCACTCAAGTAGAAAACTAAACCTTGGTAGCATTGTGGAGACCATCATGCAGGACCTAAATAGATGGACCTCACTCCCCTTGTCCTTGCAAGCCTGAATCAATTTCATCAAAATGAATATCCTACCCCGTATTCCCCCCCTTCCATATGCTTAACCTTTTTCTTCCATCCATATGGTTACAAAACTCCATTTGCTGATATCCCACTTCCTTTGGAAGGGAAATATTCCTGCAGATCCTGCTCCATGCCAAGCACAACCAGAAGCCTCGGAATATGTGCCCATCTGGCTACAAATCGAGAGGCATCTAATAGTGTTAGCAGGAATTTCTTCAGACTGTCTCTACTTTGTATCCCCCAATATCCTACTACCGCAACTGAGAAACATGGTGGTATGCACTTCCAATAAAGTACATATGCAGCTCTGTAGAGCTATGAAATACAGAAACACACAAGATGTCTCTCAACCAATATGTGGAAATTTAAACTTTAAGCTGCATGGTGTTGCCCTCCACTTCCCGGAACTGATTGGGAAGCTCGTCTCCGATCTTATGTCAGGGGTACAGTTGCCTGATAATCTGACCCTATTGAGACATCTTGGGATTCCACCAACACAGATCTTCAGGGTGTATCAGATTTGGCATATGTTGATTAAATGGTTCAGAATAGCAGAATGGGATGTCAGCCAGAGGGACTTTCTCTCCTTTATGCACTCCCTTGCTTGGTTATCTCAATCTGTGTCGCAGCTAGTGGTGCTCCTATATCCCCGGTTATATCCTACTACTACAGGATGCTCCCATTATTGGGAGAAAGTACTGCCCACATTGCCAAAAGAGTGAGACCGCATTTGTCTTGACCTCCACCAATATCTACCTAATGACAAACTGCGTCTTACTCAATTTCATGCACTCTACAATATATATTGACCCCAGTGCATTTACACAGAATGAGGAAACATTCCTTCAGCAACCTGTACTGGATGTAAAGCCGCAGAGGGCCCTCTGCTTCATGTCTTGCGGGAGTGCACTAAAGTAGTTCCAGTGTGGGAGAAAATTAAGACCACATTAGATCCTCTACTTGGTCTAAATGAATACTTCACTCCTGAGAGCTGTGTTGTGGGAAGCATCTCGGCAATTCCCATTAAACAAAAAAGATTTCACATTTCTTTAATCTCCCTCGCTGTAAAGCGATTAGTCTTGTGTCACTGGATTGACCAAGCAGAAAACTTCTACATGGAGTGGCTGAATGAAGTATTGTACTTTTTGCTGAAAAAAACATTGCCAGCATAAGGAACCATCCTCAAACATATGATAAAAAAAGGAGCAAGCTGGAAAGCATTTTACTGATGCACGCCGGACCTTAACAACAGTGTGGTATGGTTCCCCATATGGCATCTTCACCTCATTTGTCACTGACTAAGTCCTATCCGTTTCGCTGGTATCTGGGGAAGGGAAGGGGAGGGGTTGGGGAAGGGAAGGGGGCAGGGATGGGATGTTTATATTGATTGTTTGTTTGTGATATGTGAATGTCTTGTATGTCTTGCGTGTTGTATTGTATGTTCGTTTAGAGAAAAGAATAAAGTTTGTTAAATTAAAAAAAAGAAATATTCCCAGTACTTAAACTGTAATACTTTATGATGCTGTTGCACTGTCCTGTAAATGGTATAATTTGGGATGCTGTTGGAAGTGTTCCCTGGACACAAACTGGAATTTTGTGGGATGTTGCTGGAAATGTTCTCCGTACAAAAACTGGAATATTTTAGGATGTTGTTGGAAATGTTCTATGTACATAAACTGGAATATCTTAGGATGGTGTTGGACATGTTCCCTGTACACAGATGGTGGTGCCTGTGCATCAATGGGTGGAAGGTACCCTGCCCATGTAGTTCCGCACCCGTGGACAGGTGTACACAATCTGGTATGCACGCATGGCCACCACCTGTCAGCAGCCCCACCGCCTGCCATGCAGGGGTGCGTGGGGGACCGGGGTGGAGTAGTGGACCCAGGATGGCAGGGGTCCCAAAGTGGATCACTATCACAAGAAGGCATGGGTCCAGGTGCATGAATACCCAATGCAGACACCCAGACCCACACAACCTTGCTCTATTGGACAGGGGACTCCCCATCCCAGCCCTTGTGGCTTTGCAGCCAACCACCACACATGCCACTGACCCCAGTAGGACCCCTGAACAAGGCCCATATGGCATCCCCCCACAAGTCATCCCCGACCCTAGTGAGGCAGCAGCTAAGCCCCACCCAGCATATGTCCCTGACCCTGGAACCTGAACTGCAGAACCCCTGACACCTGTCCGCCCTATCCCCGTAGTACAAAATGAACCCCACTGCACATGAAACCCCACCCCACATAGCTGTCGATGCATGACCCCTACACCTGCACTGGTTGACCTGGTCCCCCTCCCCAGTGTAGGATACATAGCCCCCCCCATGCACACAGGAGCATTCCCCAGGGCTGAACAGGAACCAAGTTACTGGAGCACCGTATGCCTTGCCTGTGAATCTGTGCTGGGTACATGATGAATCAGTACACCTCGTTGCACTCCCCTACAAAACACAGTACCCCAGTGCCTTCAGTGGTGGCCAGTGGTGCCCCGCTCAGTGGCACCGACACCCCCATCCCCCATAACAGACAGTCTGTGCCCTGGGCATGCACGGCCAAAAGAAAATCCCACCTCATACCACCCTGTCTGTACCACTGATGCTGGAAGCACACCACTATACATAAGCAGCGCACTCCCAGCATCAGTAATATGGCCAGTGGCTGAGGTGGTGTGAGGAAGGATGTGCTGCTGGCCATGCATGTCTGCAGCACCGACTGTCTGGTATGGGGAAAGGGGGGTGTCGGTGCTGTGGGAGGGCCTGGGACCATTGGTCACTGGCGGAGTGCTGAGCACAGGCTGGGGAGGGTTCTGCAGAGTCTCCTCTGTTGGTGCAAGGGGGATGTTTGTGCAACACTTGGGCTAGGGTTTGCTATGTGTGGGGAAGGGGGATGCATGAGCGACAAGGGATGAGGCTGTCCTGTTGTGGAGGGTGTCATTTGCAATGGGACATGTCTGGGGCACTGATGTGTGCTGGGGGCACAGGCATACATGACAGGGGTGGGGGTGCTCTTGAGCAGGTGGGTTTGCCGCTGGCAGCGTGAGCCTCTTAGGGGATGGTGTGCACACTCCTGCTCCTCCATACTTTCATTTTCCTACTTTATGGCTGTTAACTCCTCATACACATTCCACTCTTCATTCTCATTCCTTTTTTCTTCACTCCAGGCTTATTAGGCCCTGTCCACACTATGCCTCTGTAAAGTTACAGAGTGCCCAAACCGTTACCGCAACGGTTTGCGTTTACACATGTAATGTTACAGAAGGCATTTTCATAACCGTTGTTGAAACCACATATGAGGAGGTTTTAACAGTGGTTATGAAACTGGTCCCGCCTTGGTAACGTTACCGGCGGTAGTGTGGAAGGGCGGTACCGGTCTCATGCAGGGCCCGCAACGCAGCGTGAGCTACATTGTGGGATTGGGCACCGCGGTAACGGTCGCCCCGGTTCCCGAGGTGTGGACTGGTGGTACCGGTCTCATACCAGTCACCACTGCAGTGTGGACACACTGTACCATTCCACAGCTGTAACGATTTCTGTCCGTTATAGTGTCTGAGTGGTGTAGTGTGGACGGGGCCTTACTTATTGGGTTATTTCCTAATTAAGTATTATGTACCACATTTCTGAAACTGTACTTAATTACTGTGATGTTGTTATTTGAAGTTGTTAATATACAATGTGTACTTGTCTGCTTCTATGTCTCAGGATCTCCTTTGGAATGAGCTTGCTCAATGGAGTTATTTCCTGCAATAAACTTGAACACTGGCATGTGCTGCCATTATGAAGGGTCCTCCACTGCCTTAGCTTGCTCAGTCCTCTGCTCCCCATGGAAAGCACTACGCTACCCCTCCCACACCTGCCCCGGGATCATTGCTTTCTGTCTGGCTGATCGTTCGGGCATGTAACTTACTTGTGCCCCATTCATGAATGCTGCCAGTGGGGACTGCAGGACCCCCCTGCATGGCATACATGAGTATCTCTGCCTATATGCCTGGGTTTTGCAGCATGTAATCATGATGCAAAGAGCCATGTATTATCATGGGATTCTGTTAGAAATATTTTCTGTTTTCAAACTGAAATGCTTTAGGATGCTGTTGAAGTGTTCTCATTACACAAACTAAAACAACTTGGGATTCTGTCAGAAGTGTTCCCTGCACACAAACTAGGATTTTGGGGATGTTGTTGGAAATGCTGTCTGTACACAAACTGGAATATCTTGTGGTGTTGTTGGATATGTTCACTGTAGACAAACTGTAAACTATTGGAATACTTTTGGAAGTATTCCCTGAACATAAATTGGGATATCTTTGGATAGTGTTGGAAGTGTTTGTTGTACACAAACCATATTATCACGGGATGCTGTTACAAATTTTCCCTTGGGAGTCTAGGGATCACCGCACCAAGGACTTCAATGCTTGGTTGAAGAGGTGATGTGGAGAACAAGGTTTTGACTTCATTGGGGAATGGGGACCCTCCTGGGCATGCAGAACTGTACAGGGGTGAAGGCCTACATCCTTCCAGAAAGGGGACCAATATCCTTAGGAAGGGGTTTAAATACTTCACTGGCAAACATTTAAACTAGCCAAGACAGATGGAGTAAAGAAGTGGCGTAAACTTAACTGCCCACATCCACAGCATAAGGTAGCCAGCAAGGAGGACCCACCTCCACAGGATAAGGTGGCCAGCAAGGAGGACCCACACCCACACCCACAGGATAATGTAGCCAGCAAGGAGGATAAAAATGTCACAGAAACACCAGTAAGCACTAAACAGGGGAGGAGAAAGGTGGAGGAGAGGAGTAAAATGGGGAATGGGTGGGAGAAGTCTGGAGGAGAGTTTGCAGAATATGGAGGGCCATGAACACAAATACTGGCAGCCTGGGAAACAAGATCCCTGATCTGACCGGATTGATTGTAGAGGCTGATGTGGGTATTGTAGTAATTACAGAGACATGGTGCAATGTGAACCATGACTGGGAGATAGCTAGTCCAGGTTATACTTTGTCAGGAGAAACAGGGAGGGTAAAAAGGGAAGAGGGGTGGCTCTTCACAGCAAGGAGGTTATAAAGGCAACAGAGGTGCAAGGAATGCAGGGGGAGGCAGAGACACTGTGGGTCACACTGGAAACAGGTAATGGCACACCCTTTTGAACAGGTGTAACCTGCAGACCCCCAGCACAAAGCAAGGAAATGTACAGGGAGCACCTGGAAGCCATGCATAAGCTGGTAACAAAAGGGGAGGCGTTGCTGGTGGGTGACTTAATTCTGCCAGAAGTAGATTGGAGCATCCCAGTGGCTGCAACAGCCAGGGGCTGGGACATCCTGGACTCCCTGCTGGGGGCATGCCTCAAGCAGCTAGTGCTTGAGCCAACATGGAAGGGAGCAATTTTGGGCCTGGTTCTTACCAATGGCAACATAATTTTAGATGCTAGCTTGGGTGAACACTTAGGGTTCATAAAACAGAATCATAGAAACATAGAACTTGATGTTAGATAAGGACTTCTGGGCCCACCTAGTCTGCCCATTTTCCTACCCAATGTATAAGCTACTGATCCTAGTTAACCAACAGCCTACTTCCTCCTACCACCCACATGAATTGCCTTACGTCTGTCCAACACATTCTTAAATTCCCCCACTGCTTTTGACTCCACAACCTCCACAGGAAGGCTGTTCCATGAATCTACAACCCTCTCCATGAAGAAATAGTTCTTCACACTGCCTCTGAGCCCTCCCACCTCTGTTTTCAAATTGTGCACCCTTGTTCTTGCACATCTCGTATTCTGAAAGATACTACCCTCTTGAACTTTGTTGATCCCTTGAAGTACTTGAAAGTTTCTATCATGTCTCTCCTCTCCTCTCCCTGATTGCCTTGAGGCTATACATATTAAGATCCTTTAGTCTTTCTTCATATGTTTTCTGGTGTAGACCCTGCACCATTTTGATTGCCTTCCTCTGGACAGCCTCCACCCTGTCTATGTCTTTGCGGAGAGGCGGTCTCCAGAACTGCATGCGGTACTCCATATGTGGTCTTACCAACTGTCTGTAGAGAGGGACAATAACTTCCTGTTTTTTACTGGTGATGCCTCTCCCTATGCATCCCAGTATCCCTCAGCTCTCCTTACTGCCTTCTCACATTGCTTGCCCAGCTTTAGGTCATCTAATATAACTACCCCCAGGTCTCGTTCCAATTTTGTTGCTGTCAGTATCTCACCCCCCCATTGTGTACTCTTCCCCTGTGTTTTTGTTTCCAAGGTGCATTACTTTGCACTTCTTTGAATTGAATCTAAGCTGCCATACATTTGACCATTCCTCCAATCTTGCCAAGACCCTTCTCATACTTTCTACCCCACTTTGTGTATCAACCCTGTTGCAGATCTTTGTGTCATCTGCAAAGAGACATACTTTGCCTTCCAGTCCCTCTGCAATGTCACTTATAAAGACATTTAAAAGCACTGGCACCAGTACTGGACCCTGCGGTACCCCAATAGTAACCACCCTTTCTTCACTGTGAACTCCATTTACTATTACCTGCTGTGTCCTGTTGTCCAGCAAATGTTTACCCAGACTACCACCCTGGGACCCACTCCAAGGCTGGCTAATTTGTTTATTAATCTTTTGTGTGGGACTGTGTCAAGTGCCTTGCTAAAGTCTAGGTAGGCCATGTCCACAGCCCCTCCCTGGTCTACTACTTTGGTTACCCAGTCAAATAAATCAATTAGATTCATCTGACATGATCTTCCTGCTGTGAATCCATGCTGCCTTGGGTCCTGTGCCCCACTGGCCTCTAGGTACTCAACAGTTATTTCCTTCAGAAGTGATTCCATCATTTTCCCTACCACTGAGGTCAGACTGACAGGTCTATAGGTTTCTGCCTCTGTCTTGCTCCCACTTTGGTGAAGGGAAATTACATCTGCCCTCCTCCAGTCCTCAGGTACCACACCATCCTCCCACAATTTATTAAAAAGGATAGTCAGTGGTGTTACTAGTTCTCCCCTTAGTTCTTTTAGAATTCTAGGGTGAATCCCATCAGACCCCATTGCTTCATCCATCTTAAGTTTTAGGAGTTCTTTCAGAATCCTTTCTTCTGTGAAAGGACTGCAATCAGCCCCTCTATCCAGAGTGCTTCTACTGACAGGATTAGGTACCTTCCCATGCTCTTCATGTGACCATAATACAGTGCGGTTCAGTATGAGTACTGCAACAAGGTCATGCCACTCAAAAGTGAAGGTTCTGGACTTCAGGATGGCTGATTTTACAAGGATGGGGTTGTGCCTTGTGCCATAGCAGAGGGAGAGAAAAGGGATGGGGCGAGTCGAGGAACTATTGACCCATCTAAAAAGAACCATAGTGGAGGCAACAAAACTTTGCATTCGGGAAATAGACACGGGCAAGAGGAAAAGGAAACCACTATGGTTCTCACAAGAAGTGGCAGGGAAAGTAAGGGAGAAAAAGATGACATTCAGGAAGTATAAGGAGTCACAGAAGGAGGAGGACAAGGCAGTGTTTCTAGAATGGCAAAGGGAGGCATGAAAAGTGATCAGGAGTGCAAAAGAAAAGACAGAGGAGAAAATAGAAGAAGAAGTTAAAAAAGGGGACAAGACTGTATAGATACATTAGTGAAAGGAGAAAGACCAGTATGGGATTGTAAGGCAAAAAGGGGAGGAAAGAGTGGGAGTGGAAGGAGACCAGGATAAGGCATCAATCCTGAACAAATACTTCTGTTCAATTTTCACTGAGGACGGTGAAGGGAAGGGACCACAGCTAATAATCAGAGTTGGAAGGGAGGTGGGTAACAGTCTGTTTATAGACGAGAAAGTCCTAAAAAAACCCTCACAAAACTGAAGGTGAAAAAGGCAATGGGACCAGATGGGATACACTCTAGAAAACTAAGGAATCAAGGGAGGTACAGACTGGGCCACTGACATCCCTGTTCAACAAGTCACTGGATACGGGTGTGAGTTCAGGGGACTGTTGAAGGGCCAATATAGTCCCTCCCCACAAAAGCAGGAGCAAGGAGGAGGCTGGTAACTATAGACCTGTCAGTCTGACCTCGGTGGTGGGGAACATTTTGGAATTGCTGCTAAAAAAGGACAGTGGGGCACTTCAAATCCAGTGGATCACAAGATCTCGAAGCAATACAGATTCATATGAGGGACGTCATGTCAAAGGAATCTGGTAGATTTCTTTGACTGGGTGACAATGGAGGTGGATCTTGGCAGAGTTGTGGATGTAGCCAGTCTTGACCTCAATAAGGCGTTCAACACTGTTCCACAAAGGAGGCTTGTGAACAAGTTGTGTAGCCTGGGGCTTGGTTGCAAGATGGTGAACTGGGTTGGAAATTGGTTGAGGATAGAACACGGGGGTTGTGGTAAATTGAGCTAAATCCAACGTAGGGTGGGTGACAAGTGGGGTGCCACAGAGATCAGTTCTGGGGCCAGCGCTCTTTAATATCTTCATCAGTGACATTGCAGAAGGGCTGGAGGGGAAGGTATACCTATTTGCAGATGACAATATGATCTGCAATAAGGTTGACAGTCCAGGAGGGGTAAAGAAAATGAAAAGCGAACTAGCAAAACTGGAGGAATGGTTCAGAGTGTGGCAGCTAAGATTCAATGTGAAAAAGTGCGAACTCATGCACCTGAGGGACAGGAACACAGGGGATGATTACATGATGGGTGGAGTGTTATTAGAAGCCACAGAACAAGAAAGAGATCTAGGGGTGATCATATCTGAAGACCTAAAGGTGCCCAAACAATGGGACAAGGCAGTGGGGATTACCAGTGGGATGCTGGGGTGCATAGGGAGAGGTATCACCAGCAGAAGAAAAGAACTGGCAATGCCACTGTAACGGTCACTGGTGAGAGCTCGTTTGTAGTACTGTGTCCAGTTCTGGAGGCCACACCTCCGGAAGGACATAGACAAGCTAGAGACAGTTCAAAGAAGGGCAACAAAATAGTGCAAGGCCTGCACCAAAGGTCATACAAGGAGAGATTGGAGGAACTTAATATGTATTGCCTATACTGATATTTAAGTTCCTGCTGTGTTTTAGAAATTTGGCTTTGTGTTTTTAAAAGTATTGATTATACTGTGCAAAATGTTGCTAAATGCTATAGTAAGCTGTCAGAATCTCTTAGAACTGCTTAGTTAATAAATTCTTTACCTAGAGTAGGAAACTGATTACGAGGGCTGTGTTTTATCTGTTAGAACTGTAAGGGGCTGTAAGTCTTGATTTTATACCATCTGAGTATGGCTACTTGAAGAAGGTAAGGGGTAGTACCCCAGGGAGAGGAGACTGGGCCAAGGAGGAATGTCGTAATAGTTATGGAGAAGGACAATTTGGGTGGCCTCCAGCCACCGGGGCAGGCATCTTTTGAAGGGTGTAGGATGCACAGGCTGTGGAGTGGTGATAATACTAAACTGTTCCTGGAGGGAGGAGGGAGTTGCCCACTCTGCAGGCAGATATTGCAGATCAGGGAGAGGTAAACTGGCTAAGGATGCAACTGGGGGCACTGGGACAGGCAATGAAAGAAAATGGGAGGGACTATGAGAGACAAGTGGGAAGTGTTTTGCAAGACCAGGACAAGTTTCATCCAACAGGAGGGGAGAACTTATGGAAGGTGGACATTTCCACAGCAGTAGAAAAGAGACTGGGGGTGTCCAGAGGGAACCAAGAGGGATGTTAGTGAAGGGGGTGGCATTGGGAGATGGGCAAAGGCTCACAATTTGTTTTAACCCTCTACATCCATTGGTAGAAGAGGGGAGGGGGGAATGTTGATGCTGATGTTGCTGGTGAAGCCAGGGCAGGGATGGCACACAGCAGTAGGAAAGAGACTGGAGGTGTCCAGAGGGAACCAAGAGGGGCAACAAGGAAGGGTGCACATTAGAGGATGGAATAAGGCTCACAAATCATTTTAACCCTCTGCAGGGGGAAGGAGGATGATGACGATGATGTTGCTGGTGAAGCTGAGGCAGGGACGGAGAGGAAGAGTGAAGGGGCAAGAGGCAAGGATTAAGGATGGGGAACAATGTGGGGGACCCGGACAAGATGGGGAAGAGGAGTAGGGTGGAGAAGTAAAAGAAGGAGTAGAGTGAAGCAAGGAGGAAGCTGTGGGTATGGAACAGTGGGGCATGACTGGCAGAAAGGCGCAGAACATCAATGGGATGATAGCAAGCAGGAAGCATAGTAGGCAAAAGGACAAGGTGGATGGATTAGTCAGGAGTTGGGATAGAGATACAGAGAAGGAATACTGGGGTGGGGGGATGAAGAGGGCCACGACACAAGTAGAGGGGAGACCAAGGACAATAGGGAAGGGGATACATTTGACACCTAGATTGTGGGAGGGGCGAGGAGCCAGTTTGGGGAAGAGACCAGACAAAGGGATGAGGAGGGGCATGTAAGGAGGGGGAACCCGAGGGGTCAACACGCAGGCAAGGGGGAGGCTAGAGTATTATTATTGGGGGACTCCATGATCAGAGGCATCCAGTGGGAGGGGCAGGGGTAGGGTAAAACCTGTCTTAACAGAGCCAAATGCCACCCAGTCCTGATGGTGCACATGGCCAAACATGAGTTGTATTCACTGGTAAGGGAATGTGGGGGTACCCCAGACATATTAGTCCACTTGGGGATGGATGACATAAATGGAAATAGTGAATTAGAAATTCAGGCAAGGTTCTGGGAGTTGGCCATGGTAAGCCTTTCCATAGGCTGTAAGCTCTCCTTTTCAGAAATCCTGCTGGTGCCAATGGCTAGTGGGAAAAACAAGAAGAAGATTAGGGAGATAAATCAGTGGCTTAGGGAGTGGTGTGAGGAATTGGGGTATGGTCTGATGGGAGACTGGGGAGAGACCTGGGAGGATAAGAGGCTGTACATTAGGGACAGGTTCCACCTAAATTTGGAGGAGAAGGACATTCTAAAGCTCAAACTAACTGGTTTCATCAATGAAAGGTGGGGTTTAAAATTGTGAAGGGGGAGGGATCAAAAAAGGGTCAGTGCCAGCAGATATAATAAAGAGGATATGGTCTCCACTCCTCTCAGGGGCTAGGGAGATATGGAAATAGATCAACAGGCAGGGTGCAGGAGCTGATGAATGGAAGCTCAAGGGGGGGGGAGTAGGGAGAAGGGGGTGGAGGGTGGTCCTGATAAATGCCAGGAGCTTAGGAAACAAGATGCCTGAGCTCCAGGTACTGCTAGTTGAGGGGGTGGTGAATGTGGCAGCAGTCACTGAGACCTGGGCCATCCAAAGGCACAAGTGGGACCTAAATCTGGAGGGCTACACTATGTTCAGAAAGGATAGAGGGAGGAAATGGGGCATGGTGTAGCACTGTTAGTCAGAAATGTCATTGGTATTGGATGTGTAGAGGAGGCTGGTGGGAATGTGGAGGCTATCTGGGTCACCCCGCAGATGCAGGGGGTAAGGGAGTAAAGGTCAGAGTGATATACAGACCACCTGCATTGGTGGAGGCTCTGGAAAAAAGTTATGTGGCAAATCTCAAGGGACACTGTAGTTTAGGAAAAGGAAGAGTAGTGGTAATGGGGGGCCTCAACATGCCGGGAACAGACTGGGGGACTATGTCATCAAAGTGGCCAGGGAGCAGAGGCTGCTGGATGTTTTCCAGGATGCTTTCCTGACCCAGCAGGTGGGTTAGCCAACTAGGCAGGCCAGGACACTGGACGTGGTCCTGGTGGACAGTGATCAGATTAGGGACCTAGAGGTGAGGGACCCGTTGGTGGGGAGTGATCACACCACAGTTTGGATCTTCCTGGACCTAGGGAGAGGAAAGCTGAACAAGGATGGTAGTAACTGACTTTAGGGGGTGCAGACTTCAGGGAGATGGGAAGGATTCTTAAAGATCATTTGGACAGGATAAGGCCAGATGTGGATGCTGATAACAGGTGGGAGATCATTAGGAGGGGAATACACAAGATTACCAGATCATGTGCAAGGGAAAAGCACAAGCTTTGTAAGGCCAGAAAACCCTGCTGGTGAACCCAGGAGGTTCAGGAGGAGGTAATGGACAAGAAGGTGACCTATAGGCACTTCAGGTGCTCAAGGAGTTAAAGGGATCGGGGGAGTATGAGCAGACAGCCAAGGTGAGAGCAGCTAAGGTGAAAAAGAAGCAGTTCTTGGCCAGGGGATACAGAGGGGACAAGGGTTCTTTAGAAGCATGGGGGAAGGAAAAGTAAGGGGACAGATCAGCAGGATAAGGATAGGGGAGGGTTGGGCACAGCAGGTGGGGGAACAGGCAAAGGTTCTAAATGAGTACTTTGCATCAGTTTTTATGCAGAGGAATGGAGGGGCTACGTCTTGATGGGGGAGCGGCGCTGGGAAAAGGGAGTGGCTACCACAGACAGGTGGGAGGACAGCAGTACAGGGTGCAAAGGGGGAGGAGGTAGAGTCTGAAATCCTGGTAGAGAGATTAAAGGAAGCCCTCAGGTCCCTTTGGACAGAGAAAACACCTGGGCCTGATGGGATACATCCCAGGGTGCTGAGGGAACTGCCAGATGTCCTGACAGTCCCCTGGCGGAGCTCTTCAACATCTCTTTGAGGACTGGATGGATATCCCAAGACTGAAGAGTGGCCCATGTCATGTCAATCCACAAGGAGGGGGTCAAGGGAGGAGGCTAGAAATTACAGGCCCGTTAGCCTGATGTTGGTGGTCGGCAAGGTGATGGAGGGTATTGACAAGGATAGGCTAGGAGGGTTACTGGATCAACATGGGTATTTGGATGATAGGCAGCATGGCTATGTCCCTGGAAGATTGTTTCAGATGAACCTTGCAGAGTTCTATAACTGGGTGACAAGGGCCTTGGACCAGGGTAGGCCAGTGGGCATCCTCTTTCTGGACTTCAGCAAGGCATCTGATTTGCTAATCCACAATGGCCTGCTGGCTAAACTGAAGGAAATGGGGGGTAGAGGGAGAGTTGTTAAGATGGATAGGAAACTGGCTCTCTGAACATACTCAGAGGGTGGTGGTTGGGGGGCTAGCCTCATCCTCAAAGTGGTTTACTGGTGGGGTGCCCCAGGGGTCAGTGCTTGGGCCACTCCTGTTCAATGCCTATGTCTCAGACATAAGGAAAGAGGATCAGGAGTGAAATAAGTCTCTTTGCAGATGACTCAAAGCTGGGTGCAGTGGTGGATGAGGAGGAGGGGAGGGTGGCCTTACAGGAGGATCTGGAGGCTCTGGAAAGGTGGTCAGGAAAATGGAAACTAACATTCAATGTTGGGGAAGTGCAAGGTTCTGCACCTGGGAGTCAGACATCCAGGCCAGTGGTATATCCTGGGAGGAGACAAAAATTCAATTCACGGAGGGTGAGAGGGACCTGAAGGTAGTGGTAGATGTCAAAATGAACAACTCAGAGACTTGTAGGAGGGCAGCAGCAAGGGCAAATAGGATGCTGGAATGCATCACTAAGGGGATTATCTCCAGAAATGCAGAAGTGATCCTTCCCCTGTACAACTGCTTGGTTAGGCCACACCTTGAGTATTGTGTGCAGTCTTGGAGATCACATTTAAAGAGGGACATTACACTCCAAGAGAGGGTCCAAAGGAGGGCTACCAAAATAAATTGGGGCCTGGGGGAGAGGACCTACGAGGAGAGACTCAGGGAGCTCGACATGTACACCCTGGAGGAGAGGAGGGACATGGGGAACATGATAGAAGTCTTTAAGTACATAAAAGGGATCAATAAGGGGTGCTCAGTCATGGTGCTTCAAAGGAAGAAGGGGGCATTGAGAGATAACGGGTGTAAGCTGGAAGGGGTCAGGCTCAGAGAGGAGAGGAAGAAGTGTTATTTCACTGAAAGGGTGGTAGAGCCATGGAATGCATTGCCCAGGGAGATGGTAGAGGCACAGACTGTGGATGGGTTTATGAGGGGATGGGACAGGTACAGGGGGAGGGTAAATCTGACCCAGTCCAATGCAGGTGGCACATGTGGGACTAGGGACAGTATAACCCAAGGGGGAGGGGAGGACACCAAAACTGGCCCTCATTGCAGCTGCTGAAAATCACACAGACTTGAAAGACCATTAGGTCTATTCTGCTGGCATTTTAGTATATTAGTATGTTAGCAAATGCAATGATCTATAATGGAACAGCATTATGGGAATAACATTTGGTTGGCTGGTTCATTGGTATACCTTGGAGGAGAGGAGGGAGAGGGGTGACATGGTAATGACCATCAAGTACATAAAGGGAGCAAATAAGATACAGATGGGCAGCATCTTTCAGAAGTAAAGATGCTCTAGGACAAGAGGGCATGACATGAAAGTGGAAGGGGGTAGCCTAAGGGGCAATGTGAGGAAGAATTTATTCACAGAAAGGGTAGTGAAAACATGGTACAGTCTCCCAGCACAGTTAATTGGGCAATGTCGGTAGAGGAATTACAAACTGCATGGGATACACACAAAGGAACCCTAGCAGTTTCATATAGGAAGTGAAGCTGGAGATCACACAGGAGCTATGGTATTTTTCCGTAGGTAGGGAAAAAAAAGGAAGACTGAATGGGCCTGGCAGTCCTTATCTGCAGTCAGATTTGATGTTTCTATGTTTCTATGTTACCCAAACTGTAACTCTTTAGGATGATGTTAAAATGTTCCTCGTGACAAGGATGAATAAGGCCCTGTCCCATTTGTTAAGAAGACAGAGTTAATGCAAGGATTGGTTCTGTCCTCTAATTTTCTGTCTTTTGTCCATCTGATTGCACAATCACATTTTCTTGTGAGATCTAGGAACTGATCACTCAGACAGTCTCACAACCCCCCCCATATCTCCTTGCCGTCACGTGCTGTTTTCTTGCTGTTCCTATCTTTTCTTCCCCTTGCTAATCTGTGGTTATACAAATATGTGTGCATCTTCATGTGGATCTGTGTGTGAAACTGGGATCTGTTGGTCTGAAAATATGCACAGATATACAGTTGACATGAATGCAAAAAGCTGTGTGGAACTTAGGGGGTTAACTGAGATACAGTTTGACCTCCACAAACCCATTTGTAGAGATTTTAACAAGAGATTGGTTTTAAGATACCATTTCTATTTTGTTCATCTGCAAGAAAGAAACTGATAAGAACTCTGATACATTTTGTGTGAGAAACAGGTACCCCTTAACAAGCTCATAATGCAGAAATTAATTGCCAGGCAAAGGCTTCTTAAAAAAGAGACCAAACTTGAGAGAGAGAGAGAGTTAGATTTTGAGATACCCTTGGATGAAGGACTTTGCTTTCTCTGTTTGTCCTGCCTTTGTAAACTGATATCCTGAAAAATGTAATTGTTTCCTTTTACTGTTATTGGTAATAATAAAACACTGCTTGTGAATTTTATAAATCCTCATGGTTTACCTATACTTCCTGACCTGTGCCTTGATGACATTCCTATTACACCAACTGGAATAACTTGGGATGCTGCTAGAAATGCTATCTGTGAAAAAACTGGAATATCATGTGGTACTGTTAGATGTGCTCCCTGTACACAAATTGAAGATCTTGGGATGCTGTTGAAGTGTTCCCATTTCACAAACTGAAATAACTTTGGATGCTGTTAGAATTACTTCCTGTATACAAACTGGAATATATTGGGATTCTGTTGGAAATGTTCCCTGTACACAAACTGAAAGATAGTAGGATGCTGCTGGAAATGTTCCCTGTACACAAACTGGAAGATAGCAGGATGCTGCTGGAAATGTTCACTGTACACAAACTGGAAGATAGCAGGATGCTGCTGGAAATGTTCCCTGTACACAAACTGGAAGATAGCAGGATGCTGCTGGAAATGTTCCCTGTACACAAACTGAAAGATAGCAGGATGCTGCTGGAAATGTTCCCTGTACACAAACTGGAAGATAGTAGGATGCTGCTGGAAATGTTTCCTGTACACAAACTGGAAGATAGCAGGATGCTGCTGGAAATGTTACCTGTACACAAACTGGAAGATCATGGGATGCTGCAGGAAATGTTCTCTGTACACAAACTAGAAGATCATGGGATGCTGCAGGAAGTGTTCCCTGTACAGAAATAGTAATATATTGGGTTGCTGATGAAATTAATCATTTATTGGAGTGGTACTCTCAGGATGCTGTTTCAAATGTTCCCTTGTGAGGCTGTCTGAAGTGTTCTCTGTACACAGACATGAATACATTGGGATGCTGTTAGAAGTGTTCCCTGTACACAAACTGGAATATCTTGGAATATCATTAAAAGTTTTCCCTGTACACAAATGGCAGTGACTTTAAATGTTGTTGGAAGATGTTCTCTAACTTTTGGGACAGTGTTAGACATGATTCCTGTATACAAAAATAATATAGATCTTAGGATTCTATTAGAAATGTTCTCCATACAGTGTACTTAGATCTAATTATATTCCACTCTTCTTCCTCTTCCCTTCTCTGGCTTACTGATTTCATTCTTTCAGGCATTGATCAGGGCCTTATCACCTCTGCCACGTTTGTCAGCCTGGCCAAAGCCTTCAACACAGTAGCCCACCCACTTCTCCTTAAGCTTAAGGCAGTGGGGCTCTCCAACTCCTCAAACAATTGGTTCATCTCCTATCTTCAGGGAAGGACTCAGTCTGTAAGAAATGGTGATTCTCTATCCACTCCTAATCAGAACTGATGTCCCTCAAGGATCTGTCCTTGGCCCTATATTCTTCTCAGTCTTCCTGAATGACCTCCTACTGCCTGCCCCTCTAGGTTCATCCACATGTACACAGATGATACAGTATTATTTGCCTCTGGTTCCTCCCCATCTGATCTGAAGGCCAGGCTTCAGCTAGACTTCAACAACGTTCAGCACTGGATCCCATTAAATCAGCAATTCCT
Source organism: Neoceratodus forsteri (assembly GCA_016271365.2). NCBI lineage: Eukaryota > Metazoa > Chordata > Ceratodontiformes > Ceratodontidae > Neoceratodus > Neoceratodus forsteri. The sequence goes on from CM057455.1 coordinate 82,316,578, forward strand.
CAACTCCAAGAAAATTGTCTCCATGACTTTTGGCACTAATCAGAAGCTCAGTAAGCTTATTGCCTCCCCCTTCTTCCACACCTTACATGGGACAATAATTGGTGATGTTCCCTCATTTAAGTAAGTCAGGGTCTGGCTCAACTGGCAATATGACTTTTCAGGGCATGTAGATACCATCCACAAAAATATTCAACCTAAACTCAATGCATTATACAGGAAAAGATATTGCATTCCTCTTCCTGCTTGACGAGCTGTTGTCCTGAAAATGATTCTCCCCATCTTCGGCTTTGGAGACATTGTCTACAATGCTGCTCCTATCACCACCCTAGCCAGACTGGACTTCTCTCTTTCACTTCTTCTGTTACTTTGCTTTGGATTGGCAACCCCATACCCACCACTGCCCCCTGAATTCTTCTATCTACCTTTCCTTCCTTGACACCAGACACCTCCCTCACTGTACCTCCTTTACATCTAAATAGTGGCATGGCTGTCTCCCCTCCTGCCTTACCTTTCTTCTCTCTTTTTCCTCCACCTGTGTACTACACCCTTCAAAGCTCTGGCTACCATTCACTTTTACTCCCACCAAGAAAATCCTTAGTTGGTCAAGCTGCAACCAGGGCACCAAACTGACATAATGAACTTCAGGTAATATAAAAGACACCAACTAAGCTGAGTCCTTTCAAATGGGAAATTCTAAACTTACTCCTACCTGGCTCTGAATGTAGCTGCTTCTCCTAATGAAACCTCATCCCATGCATAGTCACTTGCCAACTGCACCCCACCCAACCCAACCCTTGCACCATCTGATCATGGTGCTTGCCCCATAAGGTTCCCTTTCACATGCACAGATGCCAGCACATTACCCACCACATGGTCTTGTCATGCATGTGCCTCTCTTCTGTTCCAATGTGCTGCAAAAAGCACACAGACTTAACCTCTGACAATGCCCAGATGGGCTGCTACATTTGCATAGCTCCTAGTGCCTATGTTATGCTTTGTATTATTTGACCTGTTGAATGTTAACTTTTGTTTACTCTGTAGTTCAGAAATGGTACTTATGTGTTTTTTTATTTACTACACTTTATTTCTGCCACCAGTGACGGGACCTCAGCCCAAACAAGGACCTTGCCACTCCCACTCCCACATGAGACACAACTCTCTGATACCCCCTGGCTTAACCCCCGGGGTGGAGTTGCAGCACCAGCCTCTAAGTGCTGCAAGTGTTGGGATAGGTCAGGGAGTCGGCCTGTGAGCTAATTGGAGTGGCGAGGCAGGCATCATCTAGATGGAAAGCAGGGCCATTTTTCCAGTGTAAGGGGGGGGTGGGACTTGCAATGGTGACCAGCGTCTGCCCCAACCCGAACATGTTGGCATCGGCGCATGTGGTACACTCATCCTCCACTAGGTGACCACATAGCACCGAACACTCTGCCACCCTCCCCCCCCAAGAGAAGAAGAGCAGTCACTTGATGTTCAATCCTTCTCCACCGACCAGCCCTCCAATGTCCTGGGTCCATTCCCAAACTCAGGCCACTGGCGTCGCAGGTCAGCACCCTGCCCCTGTGCCAGTGGGCCAGCAACTGAAACTGTACTTATGTTACTCATTCTGTTTTGTTATGTCACCGAATCAATATTGTCCAGCCTTTGCTAATCAGTTTTTAATACCGTCTTTGACATTGTGTAAACAAATTGTTATTCTGACGAGGAACCTTTGTAAATGAGCATTTCTGCTTAAAGGTGTATTTCGAAACTTTGAGATCAATAACTAAATAAATTATCTCTCCAAAAAATTAAATTCTCTCTCCCTAAATATCTGCACTGCCTCTTCTTAACACTCACTCTCCTCTCTTCTCCATGACTTCACTTCTCATACCTGCAATTGTACCTGATACCTACCCCAGTTACACATCTCACTTCCTGTTTCCCTCACACCTTTACTTCTTATCCTCACTTAATGACATCCCATTTTTTCTCCACTATATCATTCAACCTTTGTCTCCTTCTGCTATCACTGACTTTTACTTCCTTGAAACTTCCTTGATGTCTTTCTTGTATTTACTGCTATTTGCACTTTGTGTACCTCCTTGCTGCCCACTATTGCCCTGCCTTCATTGTCATTGCAAAACCACAAATCTGCTTATTGATTGTAGCCTTAGTTTATGATATTGAATTTGTATCTGTTTTATTATATATCTATTGTTTTTTAATGTACTCAATTGTGTTATTACCATCCTCTTCCCCCTTCCACCCAGGATGCATCTGGAAATGAGTTACTATCAGCTCAGTATGTCTTTCCAGGTGAAACTTCTGAAATAACGAAATAAATACCTTGGGCTGCTGTTAGAAGTATTTCCTTTATTTATGGTATTGCAAGGTTAACTTCCTTATAGTATTAATATGATTTATTATAAGAAGTAAATGCTTTCAGAACATACTAGAGTTGTTTCTCCAAGGGGAATTCCCACCATAGTGAGGATATAGTATTGTGCTTATGATCTGTATGAACTGGAATGTGCTCTGCACTTGAAAACTTAATAAACTGTTTTTATACAATAAGAAATTAATTGTGCCCTGTATACAACATAATATACAGTATATATTGGGATATATTGGGTAAGAGCGACTGCGTAAGATGGAGGACATGCTGTGCTGCTCTTCAGAAGTTTAGTGAGGGAGTCATTTAATTTCATGATTTTTGTCATTTCAATTCACTGTTTTATTTTACTTTGTCATTTCTGTTTGTCATTTTATTTTCATGAACATTTTGTGGGAATAATATTTACTTTAGTCAGCAGTGAGGCACAGTTGGGGAGAACTAGATAGGGATCTTAGTGAGACAGTGACAGTGGCTTAGCTTTTTTGTTTTTAGTTAGGGCTGCAGTCTTATGCAGTGGGTTTTCCTGGAGCTGGACTTACATGGGCATGTGCAAAGCAGAAGTGGAGGTTCTCCCTGATGTTATCTGCTGTGTTGAAGCACCAGTGGTCACAACAGTTGCCACAGAGCCTGATTGGGGATGTCAGAGCACTTGCCATGGAGTGGTGGTGGCAGACAGTTTGTTCACAGTGGTGTGGACTGACCCAACACATGAAGCAGCTAGAGTGCATCTGGTGGATGTCCTGCTGAAGGTATTCCATTGTTCCGCTGGGCACTCGTGTTCAGAGGCATGCAGCGGTTGTTTGTTGGGATTCTGGCTGGTCAAGGAAGAAGCTTGGAAAGGATACTATGTTATACAGATAAAGGGATTGCCTGACAGTGAGGGTCAGGACTCCCTTACTGTTATAATAGTGAGGACTATTGTGTGCTGGGGTGGGGTTTGTGATGTGATATGTGTGTGTGTGTCTGTGTGTGTGTGTGTGTGTGTGTGTGTGTGTGTGTTTGTGTGTGGTATGTGTTGAATATTTATATTTATTTTTTGTTAATTTTAAATTGTATTTTAATGAATTTTGATCTTGGATTTTTAATCTTATATTAGAGTGCTATATCAGTCAGTGATCATTATAAGGAAGGTGGCTAGATCAGGTGTACACTGTGGTTACAGTAGTTGTCTGTGTGCCATCCTTAGACAGATATACTGCTACCTGTGATGTGTTGTAATGCTGTGGATAAAAAGTAATGGCATATACTGTAGTCACTGATGTTGTTTGTGTTCCCCATTACACAATATACTGTTACCTGTGATGCGTGTTGTAATGCTGCAGAGAAAAAGTGCTTGCATATACTGTAGTTACTGATGTTGTTTGTGTTCCCCCATTACACATTATAATGTTACCTGTGATGTGTGTTGTAATGCTAGAGATAACAAGTGCTTGCATATATTGTAGATACTATATTTGTCAGTGCTCCCCCTGCCCACCACTTACACATGTATACTATTACCTATGCTGTGTGTTGTAATGCTGAACATAACAAGTTCTTGCATATACTGTAGTTACTGTACTTGTTTGAACCCCCATGCCCATTATTCAACTATACAGTCACCAATCATGTGTGTTGTAATGTTGGAGATAGAAGGTGGTTGTATGTACTGTAGTTACTGTATTTGTTTGAACCCCCATGCCCATTATTCAACTATACAGTCACCAATCATGTGTGTTGTAATGTTGGAGATAGAAGGTGGTTGTATGTACTGTAGTTTTTGTATTTGTCTGAACCCCCATGCCCATTATTCAACTATACAGTCACCAATCATGTGTGTTGTAATGTTGGAGATAGAAGGTGGTTGTATATACTGTAGTTACTGTAATTATTTGTGTGCCCCCACCTCTTACACACATATAATGTTACTAATAATTGTGTTGTAATGCTGAAAATAACAATGGCTTGCATATATTGTAGTTGTTTATGTGACCCCCACACTTAGACACCTATACTGTTCCCTGTGATGTGCGTTGTAATACCAGAGATAACAAGTGCTTGCATATACTGTTGTTACTGTTGTTGGTTCTGTGGCCCACCAACCCCACACAGATGCACTGTTACCTATGATCTGTGCTGCAATGCTGGAGATGGCAAGTGTTTGCATATACTGTAGTTACTGTAGTGATTTGTGTGCCCCCATACTCAGATATACTGTTACCTATGATGTGTGTTGTAATGCTGGAAATGACAAGTGCTTGCATATAGTGTACTGTAATTACTGTAGCTGTTTGTGTGCTCTCCCCCTTACACCGATATAGTGTTATCTATGGTATGTGTTGTAATGCTGGGGATAACAAGTACATGAATATACTGTAGTTGCGTAGTTGTTTGTATGCCCCCAACCCGTATAGCTATACTGTTCCCAGTGACATGTGTTGTAGTGCTTGCATATATTGACATTGCTGTAGTTGTTTGTGCCTCCCCTTACCCTGATAGACTATTAAATATGCTGTGTGTTGTATTACTGTCAATAACAAGAGGTTTCATATACTATAGTTGCTGCAGTTGTTTGTGTCCTTCTCTTAAACAAAATATACTGTTACCAATGATGGGTGTTCAATACTAGAGGTAACAAGGTCTCATATATAGTGGATTTACTGTAGATGTTTGTGTGTCCCCCCTTACACAGATACACTGTTAGCTATGATGTGTGTTGTAATGCTGGAGATAACAAGTGCTTGCATATACTCTAGTTACTGTAGTTGTTTGTGTGCATGCTCTTATATACTGCAGTTTCTATACTTGTTTCTGTACACCCCAAACAGATATACTGATACACAGCCTTACACAGATTTACTGTTATCTATGATTTGTGTTGTAATGCTGGAGATAACAAGTGCTTGCATATACTTTAATTACTGTACTTGTTTATGTACCCCCCCAAACAGATAAATTGTTACATATGATGTGTTGTAATGCTGGAGATAATAAGTGTTTGCATATACTCTAGTTATTGTAGTTGTTTCTGTGCCCTCCCTTACACAGATATACTGTTACCTATGATGTGTGTCATAATGCTTGAGATAACAAGCACCCCTATGTACTGTAGTTTCTGGACTTGTTTCTGTACCCACAAAACAGATATACTGTTACGTATGCCACATGTTGTAATGCTGGAGATAACAAGTGTTTGCATATATTGTAGCGACTGTAGTTGTTCGTGTACTCCAACCCTTACACATACATACTATTACCTATGATTGGTGATGTAATGCTGGAGATAACCAGTGGTGGAATACATTATAGTTACTGTTTTTGTGTGTGTGCCCCCAAACACAGATATACTGTTACATATGTTGTATGTCGTGTTGCAGGAGATAACAAGTGCATGCATATACTGTAGTTACTGTAGCTGTTTGTGTGCCAGCCTTACACAGATTTATTGTTACCTATGATGTGTGTTGTAATGCTGGAGATAACAAGTGCTTGCATATACTGTAGTTACTGTAGTTGTTTGTGTGCTCCCTTACACAGATTTACTGTTATATTTCATGTGTATTGTAATGCTGGGGATAACAAGTGCTTGCATACATAGTAGTTACTGTAGTTGTTTGTGTGCAGCCACACACAGATATACTGTTACATGTGTTGTGCTTTGTAATACTGAATATAACAAGTGTTTGCATATAGAATAGTTACTGTAGATGTTTATGTCCCCCTTACACAGATATACTGTTACCTATGATTTGAGTTGTAATGCTGGTGATAACAAGTGCTTGCATATTCTTTTTTTTATTTAGTAAGCTTTATTAGTTTGACATTTTTACAACAACCATCAATACAGACAACATGTAAATACATAGACAGAAAAATAATCATTAACAAAATACTAATGCATATACATAATATGAAATACACAGATGATGATTACAATATAATAAGTCCTAGAAAATGCTGTCGTTGTCTGTATCCCACCCCCCTCACCCCTCCCTCTCAACCCCTCCCGGTCTGCCTCTTACTATTAACTGAGGATTGTTATAAAGAAATACTATGACAAAGAACCATATTAAATGAAATTATCCTTAAAAGGAAAAAAAAATAAAACTAACTGAGGTCTACTGAATTAATAAAAGGGTATACAGTGATTCCCATCTTAGTTTATAGTTGTCCATTCTGTTATTGGCTCCAGCAATGATGAGCTCTGCTTGCAAAGCAAACATAATCTCCTTATACCATTCCATATAGGTGGGAGTATTCGGTTCCAGCCAATGCCTCAAAATTACTTTCTTGGCACAGCTTGGTATTAAAGCCATATGCGCTCTCTGTTGACTCCCTTGTAAACATGCATAATCACCCAATATACAAATGTCCGAGTTAAAATTATCTGATAATGCAAGAAGTGGATCAAGACGATTTTGGATGCTGAGCCAGAAAGGAGTGATTTTATCGTATGACCATAACATATGAAGTAAGTCAGCAGGGGCTTGTTTGACATTTAGGGCATTGGTTAGAAGAAACCCTACCCATTTGGTGAAGTTTAAATGGTGTGTAAAATAGATTATGATTAATATAAAATTGTATGAGTCTATACCTGTCCTACTTAATGTATTTATATAAGTGTTTCCAAATTTTAGATCAGTTCCTGGAAGGGGAAGTTGATGTTAAAGCATTATCCCACCAATAGAACCTCTTGCCTTCCAGAGTACTGAAATTTGTTAGGAGAAATTTATATGAATAGGATATTATATGAGAAGACGGGATAGAGCTAATATAAGGGAGTAAAGGAGACATAAAGGGACTGTCCCAGCCCCTAACCCAAAATAATGTGTCAGCATGTGGGATATCTGAAAAGATTTGAAAACATGTGTGGCAGGCCAGTTAACAAGGTGACTGGCTACATTATAGGGGAGCAGTTTATTGTCCTGAACTAACTCGTTCACTCTTAGAACACCAATTTCAAGCCAAAAAAGGTGATATTTAATGATCTTGCCCGAAATTAGAAGGTTAGGGTTTGAGAACAAGGGTTGGGCAGTATCTTTGTAACTGTCCACTTTGAGGAAAGTGATTAACTGATGTTGAGTATGAAGTGAAGAGCCTAGTGGTGTATCCTTTAGGGATTTAGGGAGATTCTTTCTAGTAATAAAAGGAAGGGCCTTAGGGTCAATGTCTTTTTCAGAGCAAAGTACTTGTTCAGTTCTGACCCAGAAAGGACAATATACAGGATCTAAACTATTCTCTGGGAGTTGTATCCAGTATCTAACCCTGGCCAAGTGTATAGTTAAATAATATATGTAAAAGTTAGGGGCTTGAAGACCACCATCAGTTTTTTGACGCTTAAACTTATAGTAACTACGTCTAACTTTTTTCCCTTGCTATATAAAAGTATTGATAATTCTCTGTATCTGGGAAAACCATGATAATGGGAGAGCCCCAATAAACATTTGTAGGGGATATAAAACATGGGGTAAAACATTCATTTTTATTATACTCATACAACCCCATATAGAAAGAGGTAATTTTGACCAGCGTCTAAGATCTTCTGTTAAAGTTTTAACTACATAATGTGGAGAGAGAAGTGAAGGTAGAGCCCTAAATATTTAAATTTATCGGTGTTCCATTGAAGTCCCAAATGTTCGATGTCAGTCCTCACCGTGTATTTATTGAGGGGAAAAACTTCAGTGTTTCCGATATTTAACTTGTAATTTGAAATTGCCTCAAATTGGGAAATGATGTGCAAGACAGCAGATTGGGTGGGATTAGAGACATGGAGGAGTATATCATCTGCATAAGCAGAAATTTTATATTCCATGTTACTTACTGATATACCAGATACAAGTATCGAATTCTTCATGTTCCTGATAACAGGTTCTAAATATAAGTTGAAAAGTAAAGGAGAAAGGGGACACCCTTGATGGGTACCTTGAAATAAAGTGAAAGATGCAGAAAGAACACTATTACATTGAATTTGAGCTGATGGGGAAGTGTACAAAATTTTAACCCATTGTATAAATTCTATCGGGAAGTGATATTTGGGTAATAGCATAAAAAGATAATCCCAAGAAACCCCAACAAAATCTTTTTCTGCATCAAGGGAAACAAGTGCTGCTGGTACAGATGAGTCCCTGGACACAGAAGAGAGACATGCTATTTTCCTAAGGTGATCAGATGAAAGCCTTTCCTTTATGAACCCTACCTGCTCTATACTTATCAAGGAGTCCCAAACCTGGCTTAATCTAGAAGCGAGAATTTTTGCAAGAATTTTGAGATCCACATTAATTAGGGAGATTGGGCTGTAGTTAGGAATCAAGAGAGGATCTTTGTCGGGCTTGGGAATGACAGTTATTATAGCTCGAGTCAAAGAGGTATCAGATATGCCCTTCTCAAAGATAAAATGAAAGGTATCTAAGAGAATAGGGGAAATTATCTCCTTAAATTTTTTAGAGAAATTAGTAGTGAAGCCATCTGGGCCAGGAGATTTATCCGGGGCAAGAGAATCTATGGCATCACAAATTTCTATTAGAGTAATAGGAGCTTTTAAAATATTAGCCTGGGTATCTGATAATATGGGGAGATCAATATCTTGAATGAAACTGTCAAATTGTTGAGGCAAAGAGGGGAGTACAGCTGCTGAATATAATTATCAGTAATAATCATGGAATGCATTCACAATATCTGGGGGGAGGCTGAAAGGTCACCCGACATCGAGTAAATAGAGGTGATTATTTTATCCGTTATTTGGGTATGAAGACGAAGAGCCATAAGTTTCCCCGGCCTTTCACCGTGATCAAAATAGGATATTTTAGAACAGAGCATAAGGAATTCAGCCTTTTCTGCTATTAATTGATTATATTGAGCAAGAAGAGACTTGACTTTCTCCCACTCTTCTATAGGAGCCGAAGGAAGGAGATGCCTCTCCTGGTCTTCAATCTGGACTGAAATAGAAGAGAGAGCCATGGCTCTCTGCTTCTTATGCTTAGTCGCTAACTGAATTAACTCACCTCTCAGTGCACATTTCAGGGAGCCCCACAGAAAATCTTTTTTAGACATGGATGGGGTGTTGATTTCCATAAAATTAGAAAGGAATATTTGAAGGAGTTGTATTTGATCCTCAGATTTCAGAAGTTGATTATTCAATTTCCAAATTCTGTATCTATGAATGTTGGGAGAAAGATTTAAATGAAGATGAACTATACGGTGATCTGAAATAACCTTTGAAGAGTAATAGGCCTGAGAGACCCCCAGAAGGTGATCGACTGTTATAAGAAAGTAATCTATCCGGGAGAAGGAGTGATGGGGGAGAGAATAAAATGAGAATTCTTTATTTTCTGGGTACATTATCCTCCAAGGGTCTGTCAGGCCAACATAAACTCGTGTAGAGCCTTTTGTCCCGGTGATAATTTTTGCCAAATCTGACCGGATCTGTCTAGGGAAGTAGATGACACCTGGTTCCAATCTCCACCTAGTATAATTGGAAACATGATTCAAGGGGCAAGGAGAGTCATGAGATTTGTGAAAAAAGCAGGATCATCACAATTAGGTCCATAAGTGGAACCTAATACCAATTTAGAGTGGCCCAAGAGGGCCTTCAGTAAAATAAATCTACCATCACAGTCAATGATTTGTTGTATAAGATGAAATGGAATTCAGTGGGCTATCAGGATGGCAACCCCTTCTCTATGGGAGTCAATACCCGAGCCAAATACTTGACCCACCCAATTTCTACCTAAAAAATGAATATGCTTGACCAGGAGATGCATTTCTTGCAAAAAGGCCACATCAATTTGCAAACTTTTTAAATGGAGTAGAATCTTGGATCTCTTAGCTGGAGTCTGGGCTCCTTTTATATTCCAGGAGCAGTATTTAAAATAAGCCATAAAGAATGATTTGATATAGTAGAGTAAAATATAGGACAAAGAAATATAACCAATCCAGAATACAGAAAAATAAGAATATTTGAACCCTTTTCAGTGGCAGACAAACCCTTAATTATTATCCTTTCTCCCTCCACCCCCCCCTTCAAAATATTAAATCCCTCGTAGCTAGGACCTAAAAGACCTAGCTCTGAACCCCACAGTCTATAATGAGAAACTAAACTAAGAACAATCCCTGACTGGGATATTGATATAGGAGGTTCAAACCCCAATGTTTAATCCATGACTGCTTTTCCTGCAGCTAAGCAATCATGCATTCCCCCTCCCACCCCAACCTGTTGATTAAGTGTTAAGATTAACAATAAACAATTATCTGTGCTTAAGAAACACAGGTACCTTAACCATTCTCTCTATCTACCTATTATAGATAAGTTCAAAAATTATATAATCATATTTGTTTTTAAATTAGGCATTAGTAATCTGAAGGCTGTCAAATCAAACTCAGTGTATCTCTGTATTCTGTTAAAATATTAAGAAAACTCACAGTAATATTCTGGAGTTATAACAAAACATAGTAAACCAAAAAAAAGGCAGGAGAAAATTATTTCCAAATGCCATCCCTTAAAAAGAAGAAAAACACCCTAGAAAAAGGGAAAGAAAAAAAAATCCATCTAACTTGACCAAACCTTTATCAACAACCATCTTGTTGTAATTTGAAATACTTTTAAAACCTAAATCACGAGGAAAAACACAAGTTTACAAGTAGGTCCTGTGTCAGGACATAACGTGTCTGATTTATATTAATCTAGAATGAAAATTAAAGTTCAACAAACTATTATTTGTAGCCAACCAGATCAAGTTCTATTTATTTCCACACAGGTGAATCAGCAAACACTGCAGTATTAGCACTGACACAATGCTGAACGGAGAGTCAGAATAACTTGCAACAGCTGATCGATTGTGCGTATCTCCGTGTAGACCAGAAAGCTCACATCTTCATGTTGATTGAATGAAGCATCCAAAACCAAATAGCAGAATAAAAAAAAAAAAGAATCTTCTAAGGCTCTTCCTCAGCCTGACGAGTCTGCATACCTCTCAGAGAACAGGCGGTTAGCTCAAAAACAAAACCACTATGGGGCACTTCAGGATGGGGAAAAACAGAAGCTCCTGTAAGGGAGAAAACAGGGCCAGACATCCACTGGGTCAAAAAAAAATCACCCTCCCACCTCCAAGACCCCCCAAGTCAAACTTTTCTTCAGAACGGACAACAGAAACAGTCACTCAGGATTTAATCTTGCACCCGAAGTATCTTCCAGTAAACTCAGGACACTCCATAGAAGAACACAATGATGAAGCCTCAGCACAAAGTGAAAAGATCCAGGAAGAGAGCTGCCAGCTCCCCCATAGCTTGCTCTGCATTTTCGAATGTTTTCCAACTGCCCGAATATAAGACGGATAGCCTGGCTGGGTAGAGCATCCAGAATTTTATTCCAGCAGCTATTAATTTAGTAACAGAAGGATGATACTCAGCCTTTTTTTGGCCTGTGGCAACTGGTAGATCTTGGGAGAACCGAATCGGGGCTTCTTCTCATTTAGCCTCCTGAAGATCTTTGACTGCTGATAGGACATGTTGGCGATCAATATAACTCAGCAATTTCAGGATAAACGGCCTAGGTTTTGCACCAGTGGGGGTCTGGGCCTTAAGGATCTGTGAGCTCTTTCCACTGCATAGGCCATCAAGTGTGGGGGGGGGGCAGGTATTTTCATGAGCAGTTTTTGTGCAAAGGTAACTGGAGAGTGACCCTCTAATTCTTCTGAAAGACCGAAAATCACCAGGTTGTTATGCCTGTTTTGGCCTTCCAGATCCTCCAATTTTAATTCCAATTTTTGTAATTTGTGCCTAATTGAAGTCATTTCTGGTTCCATTCGGGCTTTCCACAATTCAAGTTAAAACGTGCGAGCAGAGACATCTGAGAGTGCCTTGTTTGTTTCTTTCAGTTCTGCCTGCATATTTTTTATATCGTAGGCAAATTCTGCAAACGCCACTTTAAGTGGAGCTATTTCAGTTAAAAATCTGTCTTCTGAAAGCGGAGCAGCAGCCATGGGAGTCTGAGAACACGTCCCAGTGGTAGGAGTATGCATCTTAGCTCTTTTCGCTTGTTTGTCTGGGGTAGTAGGCGGTGTTCTGGATGGGAGGGCCTGTTTCATTTCAGCCACCATTTCTGTTGGCTTACGCTGTTAATTTGTTTAAGTTGGCATCCAATTCCTGCCTTGACAAAAACAAGATCGGTACGGATAGAAATTTCAGTGCCTATTGAGCGAATTTACCAAATTTGTGAGGAAATTAGGCCATTGAGGTGGGAGTGAGAGCACAATGCAACTGCTCAGGAAGAAGGCATCACGTGATCCCCTGTGCTTGCATATTCTGTACTTACTGTAGTTGTTTATGCCACCATTATGCAGCTATATTGTTACCTATGATTTGTGTTGTATTGCTGGAGATATCAAGTGCTTACATATACTGTAGTTGTTGTAGCTGGTTGTCTGCCCCCATTTACACCGATACACTGTTACCTATAATGTGTGTTGTACTGCTGGACATAGAAAGTGCTTGCATACACTGTAGTTACTCTAGTTGTTTCTGTGCCCACTTATACAGACATAATACTGCCTGTGATGTGTGTTGTAATGCTGGTGATCACTAGTGCTTACATATGCTGTGGTTACTGTGCTTGTTTATCTACCCCTAAACAGATATTCTGCTATATAAGATGTGTTGTAATGCTGGAGATAACAAGTGTTTGCATATACTGTAGTTATAGTAGTTGTTTGTGTGCCCCCTTAACAGATATACTGTTATCTATGATGAGTGTTGTAATGCTGTAGATAACAAGCCCTCTTACTGTATATACTGTAGTTTCTGCACTTGTTCCTGTACTCCCCAAACAGATATACTGTTACATATGCCATATGTTGTAATGCAGTAGATAACAAGTGTTTGCATATATTGTAGTGCATGTAGTTGTTTGTGTGCCCCCCCAACACATGTATACTATTACCTATGAATGGTGTTGTAATGCGCAAGATAACAAGTGGAGGAATATACTGTAGTTACTGTATTTGTGTTTGTGCCCATACACAAAGATATACTGTTACATATGTTGTACATTGTAATGCTTGAGATAACAAGTGCTCGCATATACTGTAGTTAGTGAAGATTGTTTGTGTGACCCCTTACACAGATATATTTTTACCAGTGTTGTGTGTTGTAATGCTGGCGATAACAAGTGCTTGCATATACTGTGGTTACTGCAGTTGTTTGTGTGCCCCACACAGAGATATACTGTTACCTATGATTTGTGTTGTAATGCTGGCCATAGAAAGTGCTTGCATATACGATAATTACTGCAGTTGTTTCTTTGCCCCCCCATTCAAATATACTACTACCTATGATGTTTATCGTAATGCTGGAGATCATAAATGCTTGCATATACTGTAGTTATTGTACTTGTTTATGTACCACTCACAAATAGATATATTGTTACATACGATGTGTTGCAATGCTGGAGATAACAAGTGTTTGCATATACGCTAGTTATTGTAGTTGTTTGTGTGCCCCCAACACAGATATATTCTTACCTATGATGTGTGTTGTAATGCTGTAAATAACACATGCTCTTATATACTGTAGTTTCTGTACTTGTTTCTGTACACCCCAAACAGATATACTGTTACATATGCCATATGTTGTAATGCTTGAGATAACAAGTGTTTGCATATATTGTAGTGACTGTAGTTGTTTGTGTACTTCACCCCTTACACATATATACTATTACCTATGAATGGTGATGTAATGCTGGAGATAACAAGTGGCAGAATACATTGTATTTACTGTATTTGTGTGTATGCCCCCCAAATACAGATATACTGTTACATATGTTGTATGTTGTTTTGCTGGAGATAAGTGCTTGCATATACCGTAGTTACTATAGCTGATTATGTGCTCCCTTACACAAATTTACTGTTATATTTGATGGCCCAGATATTCAAAAGGGTTGCGCCATGCGCAACAGGGTTGCGCATGCGCAAGTCCAAAATGCGCCTGCATTCTGCGATATTCAGCAGGAGGTAAGCTACGCCACTGGCAACAGGTTGCGCAAGAGAGCAATGCAAATGAATGCATGCTCAACAGGAGGGGGAAGATCCATGCATAACCTGCGCAACCCGATATTCAGTCGGGTTGCACAGAGTTGTGCATGCGCAACCACCAACCTGTGCCCGCACAAGCCTGAGCCAAAAAAAAAGGCTTAAGTTGAGGGCCACCCACAGGTGAGCTGCTGCATTGCAGGGCGCAACACAGCAGCTGCCACCTCTGGCTGGCCCCCAACTACGCTCCCCTGTGCCCCCACCAGCCCGATCGCGGGCAGAACACGTCACATACCCCCCACATCTCCACAGCCCGATCACGGGCAAAACCTGTATGAACCCCCAATTGCCCGATCGCGGGCAGATGTAACTCCCTCCCCCAACCCGAATAACTCCTGGTGGTCCAGTGGACCGTAAAGCCTGATCATTGTGAGAATGTCACCAGCACAACCCCAAAACATCTCCTGGTGTCTGCGTGTCCCCCACCCACCCACAAAGCCCAACCACCCCACCTCCCCCGCGGCAGTGAGCGACAGCATCCACCCGCCTGCCGCCCAGCCGCCGCCGACTGACTGTCACGGTGAGGGCTGCACACCCGTGGTGCAGAGCTACAGCCAATGGGCGTGCAGCCATGCAATACATGACAGGTCCCCAGTTGTGAATGATCATTCCACCGTCTGGACTGTCATGTGCTGTTATGGGCTACTGCGCCCGATGGCTAGCCAACTCCTGTGGAAGCGTCTGCTGGGATGATCGATCGGCGGGCTGCTAAGGCAACGAAGCGGGTTGGATGCTGTCGCCCGCCCGACGCGGGGGCAAAGTGGAGAAGGAGGACATGACACCAGGGAGATGTTTGGGGGTTGTGCTGTGACATTCTGCCTGCGATCGGGCTTTACGGTCCACTGGACCACCAGGGAGTTATTCGGCTGGGAGGGAGGTTACATTCTGCCCTCGATCGGGCACTGGGAGGTCATACAGGTTCTGCCCGCGATCGGGCTGTGGGAGATATGTGTGGGGACATGATGCTTCTGCCCGCGATCGGGCTGTGGGAGATGTGTGGGGGACATGTACGGTACTGCCCGCGATCGGGCTGTGGGAGATGTGTGGGGGGATGTGACGTACTGCCCGCGATCGGGCTGTCGGAGATGTCTGTGGGGGGGGTTCATGTAGGTGTTCTGCCCGCGATTGGGCTGTGGGATATGTGTGTGGGGGGGTTTCATGTTACTGTGATGCCCGCGATCGGGCTGCATTGTGCGTCGGTCCCCGACGGCTGCTGCCTGGCAGGGTGGCCAGGAGCAAGTCCTCAGGGATCGGCGCACCTACATGCAGATGGCATGCAAATGGGGCCATAAATAGATGCAAATGGCCCCCCCTTCACCTTGCATAACTTATGGCCCCATTTGCATGTCACCTTTTGAATATCGGAAATTTGCGCATGGCGCAATGGTACTTGCGCCACCGCAAGTTTAATGCGCATCTCTGGCAGCTTGCGGTGGCGCAAGTTCCACTGTGCCATGCGCAAGTGCTGTGGCTGGGGAGTGATATTCAAAGGAGTTGCTCAATAGCGCAACTCCTTTGAATATCACCCCGGCCACACCCCTGCGCAACTATTTTGAGCAGCGCAGGGGCTTGCGCCTCAGACTGGCGCAGTTTGAATATCTGGGCCGATGTGTATTGCAATGCTGGGGATAACAAGTGCTTGCATACACAGTAGTTACTGTAGTTGTTTGTGGACCGCCACACACAGATATACTGTTACATGTGTCGTGCATTGTAATACTGAAGATAACAAGTGTTTGCATATACAGCAGTTACTGTAGATGTTTGTGTTCTCCCCTTACACCCCCTTACACAGATACAGTTACCTATGATTTGAGTTGTAATGCTGGAGATAACAAGTGCTTGCATATTCTGTAGTTACTGTAGTTGTTTATACTATCCTTATGCAGCTATATTTTTACCTATGATTTGTGTTGTATTGCTGGAGATATCAAGTGCTTGCATATACTGTACTTATTGTAGCTAGTTGTGTGCCCCCACTTACAGAGATACACATTTACCTATGATGTGTGTTGTAATACTTGACATAGAAATTGCTTGCATATACTGTATTTACTCCAGTTGTTTCTGTGCCCACTTATACAGATATACTACTGGCTATGATGTGTAATGTAATGCTGGTGATCACAAGTGCTTGCATATACTGTAGTTACTATACTTGTTTAAGTATCCCTAAATGGATATACTGTTACATATGATGTGCTGTAATGCTGGAGATAACACGTGTTTGCATATACTGTTGTTACTGTAGTTGTCTGTGTACCCCTTTACACAGATATATTGTTACCTATGAGGTGTGTTGTAATGCTGTAGATAGCAAGCACTCTTATATACTGTAGTTTCTGTACCTGTTTCAGTACCCCTCGAACAGATATGCTGTTAGATATGCCATATGTTGCAATGCTGAAGATAACAAGTGTTTGCATATATTGTAGCGACTGTAGTTCTTTGTGTGCCCCACCCCTTACATGTACAGTGTATTCTATTACCTATAATTAGTGTTGTAATGTTGGAGATAAAAAGTTGTGGAAAATACTATAGTTACAGTATTTTTCTGTGTGCCCCACACACAGATATACTGTTACAGACGTTATATGTTGTAATGCTGGAGATTACAAGTGCTTGCAAATCTTTATTTAGTGAAGCTATTTGCAGGCAACCCTTACACAGACTTACTGTTAGCTATGATTTGTGTTGTAATGCTGGAGATAGCAAGTGATTGCATATACTATAGTTTCTGTAGTTGTTTGTGTGTCCCCTTACAAAGATTTACTGTTATATTTGATGTGTGTTGCAATGCCGGGGATAACAACAGCTTGAATATACTATAGTTACTGTAGTTGTTTCTGTACCACCACACACAGATATACTGTTACATATGTTCTGTGATGTAATGCTGAAGATAACAAGTGTTTGCTTATACAAAAGTTACTGTAGTTGTTTGTGTACCCCCTCCTACACCCCCTTACACAGATATAGTTACCTATGATTTGAGTTGTATTGCTGGAGATAACAAGTGCTTGCATATTCTGAAGTTACTGTTGTTGTTTATACCACCCTTACACAGCTATATTGTTACCTATGATTTGTGTTGGCTTGCTGGAGATAACAAGTGCTTGCATATTCTTTAGTTACTGTAGTTGTTTATACTATCCTTATGCAGCTATATTGTTACCTATGATTTTTGTTATACTGCTGGAGATATCAAGTGTTTGCATATACTGTAGTTATTGTAGCTGGCTGTGTGCCCCGACTTACACAGATACACTGTTATCTATAATGTTTGTTGTACTGCTGGACATAGAAATTGCTTGTATATACTGTAGTTACTCTAGTTGTTTCTGTGACCACTTATACAGGTATACTACTGCCTATGATGCATGTTGTAATGCTGGTGATCACATGTGCTTACATATGCTGTAGTTACTGTTCTTGTTTTTGTACCCCTAAACAGATATACTGCTACATATGATGTGTTGTAATCATGGAAATAACAAGTGTTTGCATATACTGAAGTTATAGAAGTTGTTTGTGTGCCCCCCTTAACAGATATATTGTAACCTATGATGTGTGTTGTAATGGTGTCCATAACAAACGCTCTTATATACTGTCATTTCTGTACTTGTTTCTGTACCCCCCAAACAGATACACTGTTACATACAGTATGCCATATGTTGTAATGCTGGAGATAACAAGTGTTTGCATATAGTGTAGTGCATGTAGTTGTTTGTGTGCCTCACCCCTTACACATATATACTATTACCTATGACTGGTGTTGTAATGCTTGAGATAACAAGTGGTGGAATGTACTGTAGTTACTGAATTTGTGTGTGTGCCCCCACATAAAGATATACCATAACATACAGTATGCTGTACATTGTAATGATTGAGATAACAAGTGCTTACATATACTGTAGTTACTGTAGTTGTTTGCGTGACCCCTTACACAGACATATTGTTACCTATGTTGTGTGTTATAATGCTGGAGATAACAAGTGCTCCCATATAATATTGTTACTATCATTGGTTGTGTGCCCCCCAAACAGATATGCTGTTACCTATGGTTTGTGTTGTAAAGCTGGATATAGAAAGTGCTTGCATAAACGATAGTTACTGTAGTTGTTTCTTTGCCCCCTTATACAGATATGCTTCTGCCTATGATGTTGGTTGTAATGCTGGAGATCATAAGTGCTTGCATATACTGTAGTTCCTGTACTTGTTTATGTACCCCAAAAAAAGATATATTGTTACATAGACATGTTGTAATGCTGGAGATAAAAAGTGTTTGCATATACTGTAGTTATTGCAGTTGTTTGAGTGCTCCCCTTACAAAGATATACTCTTACCTATGATGTGTGTTGTAATGCTATAGATAACAAGCGCTCTTATATACTGTAGTTTCTGTACTTGTTTCTGTTCCCCCCAGACAGATGTACTGTTACATATGCCATATGTTGTAATGTTGGATATAACAAGTGTTTGCATATATTGTAGTTCCTATAGTTGTTTGTGTGCCCCACCCCTTACACATATATACTATTTCCTATGAATAGTGTTGTAATGCCCGAGATAATACATGGTGGAATATACTGTAGTTACTGTATTTGTGTGTGTGCCCCCACACAAAGATATACTATTACATATGTTGTATGTTGTAGATAACAAGTTGAGATAAGTGTCCATATACTATAGTTACTGTAGTTGTTTGCGTGACCCCTTACACAAATATATTGTTACCTATCTTGTATATTGTAATGCTTGAGATGACAAGTGCTTGCATATACTGTTGTTACTGTAGTTGTTTGTGTGACACCTTACACAGATATATTGTTACCTATGTTGTGTGTTGTAATGCAAGAGATAACAAGCGCTCCTATATACTATAGTTTCTGTACTTTTTTCTGTACTCCCCAAACATATATACTGCTACATATGCCATATGTTTGTAATTCTGGAGATAACACGTGTTTGCATATATTGTACTAACTGTAGTTGTTTGTGTGCTCCTCCCCTTACACATATATCCTGTTACCTATGATTGGGCATGTAATGTTGGAGATAACAATGGCTTGCATATACTGATGTTACTGTAGTTATTGTTGTGACCCTCATTACACAGTGATATAATGATTGATGTAATGAGTGTTACTGTAGTTGTTTGTGTGCCCCCCTTAGGCAGCTATACTGTTACCTGTGATGTGTGTTGTAATGCTGGAGATAATGAGTGCACACTTATGCTGTGTATCCAGAAGCAAATGATCTGATACCCTTTATAGATACTGTAGTCACTGTAGTTGTTTGTGTACCCCCCTTACACAGATATACTGTTACCTGTCATGTGTGGTGTAATGCTGGAGTTAACAAGTGCTTGCATATACGGTTGTTACTGTAGTTGTTTGAGTGCCCCCTTACACATTAATACTGTTACCTATGATGTGCGTTTTTCATGCTTGTGATACAAAGTCATTGCATATACTGTAGGTACTGTAGCTATTTCTGCGCCACTTCCCTTACACAGGTATGCTGTTACTTATGCTGTGTGTTGTAATGCAGGAGATAAAAAGTAACTGCATGTACTGTACTTACTGTAGTTGTATGTGTGCCCCCCAATTGACGAGCTTTACTATTACCTATGATGAGTTTTGTAATGCTGGAGATAACAAGTGCTATCATTTTCTGTCATTAGTGAAGTTTTTTCTGAGGCCCCCCTAACACACATATACTGTTTCCTGTGATGTGTGTTGTAATGTTGGAGAAAACAAGCACTTGCATTTACTGTTGTTAATGTAGTTGTTTGTGTGACCCCACTCCCTTACACAGATACACTGTTAACTATGATGTTTGTTGTAATACTGGAGATAACAAGTGCTTGCATATACTGTATTTACTGTACCTGTTTGTGTGCCCACCCTTACACAAATATACTGTTAACTGATATGTGTGTTGCAATGCTGGAGATAACAAATGCTTGAATATATGGTAGTTACTGTAGTTTTTTTTTTTCTCATCTCTTACACAGATATACTGTTACCTATGCTGTATGTTGCAATCCTGGATATAACAAGTAATTTTATATACTGTACTTACTGTGGTTGTGTATGTGCCACCCATTTCAGAGATTTGTTGTTACCTATGATGAGTTTAGTAATACTGCAGATAACAAGTGCTTTCATATACTGTAGTTGCACTAGTGTTTTCTCTGCCCTCCCCCCCATACACAGATACACTGTTGCCTAGGATGTGTCTTGTAATGCTGGCAATAACAAATGCTTCCACATACTGCAGGTACTGTATTTTTTTTCTGTGTCCCCAAATTACAGATATACTGTTAGCTGCGATGTATGTTGTAATGCTGGAGATAACAAGTGCATGCATATACTGTAGTTACTGTAGGTTTTTTATGTGTCTCCCCTTATACAGATATAATGGTACTTATTCTGTGTGTTACAATTCTGGAGATAACAAGTGCTTGCATATACTTTAATAACTGTAGTTATTTGTGTGCCCACACTTACCTAGATATACTGTTACCTATGATATGTGCTGTAATACTGGAAATAACAAGTGCTTATATGATTGTAGCTACCGTAGCTGTTTGTGTGCCACCCCTTAAAAATATATACTCTTACTTATGATGTGTGTTGTAATGTTGGAGATAACTAGTGCTTGCATATACTTTAGTTACGTAGTTGTTTGTGTGCCCATTCTTTCAAAGACATACTGTTATCTATATTATGTGTTGTAATGATGGATATAAAAAGTGCTTACATATACTGTACTTACTATAGTTGTTTATGTGTCCCCCTTACACAGACATACTGTTACTTATGCTGTATGTTATAATGCCAGATATAAAACATGATCGCATATACTGTACTTGTTGTTGTATATGTGCCCCCAAATTAGAGAGATTTACTGTTGCCTATGATGAGTTTTGTAATACAGGAGATAATAAGTGTTACCATGTTCTGTAGTTACTGTAGTTTTTCATGTGTTCCCCTTAAACAGATATACTGTTATCAGTGTTGTGTGTTGTAATGCTGGAGATCTCAGGTGCTTGCATATACTGTAGTTACTGACATTTTTTATGTGACCCCCCACAGATATACTGTTATGTATGATGTGCATTGTAATGCTGGAGATAACAGCTGCTCGCACATACTGTAGTTACTGTAGTTGTTTGTGTGCCCCCCTTACACAGATATACCACTACCTATGATGTGCGTTGTAATGCTGGAGATAAATAGAAATTGCCTATACTGTACTTACTGTAGTTGTATATGTGCTCCCAAATTACAGAGAGTTCCTGTTATCTATGATGTGTTTTGTAATACTGGCGATAAGAAGTGCTGTCATATTCTGTATTTATTGTAGTTTTTTCTGTGCCCCCATGACACAGATACAGTTTGACCTGTGATGTGTGTTGTATTGCTGGAGATAATAAATGCTTGCATTTACTGTAGTTACTGTAGTTGTCTGTGTCGCCTCCTTACACAGATATATTATTACATATAGCTTGTTGTAATCCTTGAGATAACAAGTTATTGTATATACTGTAGTTACTATAGTTGTCTTTGTCCACCCTTACATAGATGTACTATTGTTTACAATCATGAGTGTTGTAACACTGGAGAAATCAAGTGCTTGCATATACATTATTTACACAGATACACTGTTGCCTGTGATGTGTGTTGCAATGCTGGAGATTGTAAGTACATGCATGTGCTGTAGTTTATGTAGTTTTTTCTGTACTTACTGTAGTTGCATCTATGGCCCACAATTACAAAGATTTATTGTTGCCTCTGATGAGTTTTGTAATACTAAAAATAACAAGTGCTAGCATATTCTGTAGTTATTGTAGTTTTTCCTGTGTCCCCCCCCCCAATACCTGTGATGTGTGTTGCACTGCTGGAGACAATACATGCTTGCAGAGGAGGTCGCCTCTGATATATTCATTCTGGGGGACTTTAACCTAAATTGGGCCACAAATGAAAACCACTCCCTTAAAGGAATGGTACAAGAAGCAAACCTTGCGCAGGTTATCTCTGGGCCAACAAGAATGAACCACAAAACAGGGAACCATTCCACCCTCGACTGGGTGCTGGCAAGCAAACCTGATAACATACAGGTGGCAGGCACCTTAGCGGACGCCTTGAGCGGCCACTTCCCAATATTCTGCATCTGGAAAAATAGGGCTCCCAGGTTCCATTCCCAAATCCTGGCTGCAAGGGACTACACCCATCTATTACCCGAACAACTATCCAACTACCTAAGCAGCACTGACTGGAGCCCAATCAAATTCCTCCCCTCACAGGATGAGGCTGTTGCCTTCTTTCAGCGAACACTCCATACGGCAGCTGACCTATTCACCCCCATGAAGAAACTCCATACCAAGGGAGGCTGCTATAAGTGGATTACCCCCTCCTTGAAATCCCTAATGAAAAACTGGGACAAAGTTTGGAAAAAATACAAGCTCTCCACCCTACCTGCTGACCTGTTGAGCTACAAAACTCTCAGAAACAGGTGTAAGCTGGCCATCAAAGTGGCTAAAAGGGAGTATGTCACACAACTACAGAAAAATAATCTAGGAAACCTGAGACTTTTCTAAACACACGTAAATGGGCTATTAAAGGGGAACGGCAAGACCGAATATGGCCCCATCGAGGTAAATGGTCAACTAACTAATGACAACCCCTGCATCACCATGGCACTCAACCACCACTTCACGAACCTTGACTCTTACAAGGCTGGACTAGCTCCCCTCCATCCGTACCCTAATGGGTGGTCACTTCCTAACCTTGGTCACCCACCCTTCCACCTCAGACTGATAAAACCTAAAGAAGTTCTCTCATTATTAATGACTCTCAAAACCTCTGGCTCCGAGGGACCTGATGTGATTCACCCCAGGCTATTGAAGGAAGGGGCCCAGTCCCTAGCCAGACCCCTGACCTGGCTCTTTAATCAATCCCTAAAAGAGGACACAGTCCCTGAACAATAGAAACAGCCCTACGTGGTCCCTATCCACAAGAGAGGCCAGCGGGAGTCCACTAGCAATTACAGGCCTATCTCCTTACTTTGCACCCTGGCAAAGATACAAGAAAGGCCGATCTACGGGCAACTCCGTGAATACCTAGAGCTCCATCAATTCCTGGCACCCTCTCAGCATGGCTTCAGAACCAGGCATGGGACGGACACCACCCTCACCAAATTCTCCACTGATGTTCTTAGAGAATTGGATAAGAGGACCCCTAATGGAGCGATCTTTACTTACCTATCCAAGGCATTCGACCTGGTCAACCATAATCTGCTTTTGACTAAGCTGGGCAATGTAGGCCTTGACAGTCACTCCCTTATGTGGTTCGATAGCTACTTAAATGGGCACTCACAGAGGGTAAAATGGAAAGACACCATATTGGAGCAGCTCCCATTAATAGAGGGAGTGCCTCAAGGGTCAATCCTTTGCCCCCTTCTCTTCTCCCTCTTCACCAACGAACTCTGCGACCACTGTGGTGGGAGTTTTGTGGTCAAGTATGCGGACAATGCCGTCCTTTATTGACCCTCCAATAATCTGGGAGACCTCAGCTCCTGGCTACAAGGAGACCTGAGTTCCCTCGAGCAATGGCTTGTCCACAACAGAATGGTCCTTAACACAAACAAGACCAAGGCCATGCTGTTTGGCCCAAGATCCCTTGGAGGTGACAGAAGCCAACACCTACAACTGACTTCTGTGTTGGGCAGTAGGCTAGAGGTTGTGGCATCACTAAAATACCTTGGCCTCACCCTGGACCAGGGCTTCACCCTCAAGGACCACGTGGACCAAGTAACTAAAAACATACATGCGAAACTAGGCACCATCTACCGATTGAAAGACCAGCTGATACCAGAAGCAAGGGTCTCCATAGCCACCAGTGTCCTCCTCCCGACAATTACCTATGTGGCCTCAGTGGTCCAGGGAGTAGCTAGACTTGAGATGAATAGACTCCAAGTTCTATACAATAAGGTGGCTCAGTTCTCTGCCCAGTCAAACCCCAGGAATCATCGCTGTGACACTCTATCCCAAGTAAATTGGCCCTCCTGGGAAGCCCGTCTCCATTACCCCTTGCTTTGCCAAACCTTTAAATTAATCAGCCCATCCCCCCTTCCAGCCTCTCGAGACTTATTGCACTAAAGAATAACCCCCGGCTCCTCCGCACAATTGATTGCATGCTTCTAGCTGTCCCAAGGGTCAGAACCAATGTGGGGGATAAGCCGTTCGCTCACACCGCACCCACCTTATGGAACTTCCACTCTCCCAGAGTGCAGGAATGTCAATGTCAATGTCAATTTTATTTAAAAAGATGCCCAATCTCAAAGGCTCTGGGTGCTGCACAAAACTGTACAGTATGTCATACCGTATACATTTCATTAAAATAACATACACATAAATTCAATTTCCAAAAGCCTGCATAAATAAAAAGGTCTTCAGACAGCTCTTAAAAGCCTCTATAGTGGGGGCCTCTCTCACTTCCAGCAGCAACGAGTTCCAGAGAGCTGGAGCAGCAACTCCAAACGATCGATCCCCAGCTGATTTCAATCTCGCTCTCGGAACTTTGAGGAGGCCACCATTAGAGGAGTGGAGATCACGGATAGAGGTGGGCAGTACCAGGAGATCAGAAAGGTAACCAGGGCCCTGTCCATGTAGGGTCTTATAGGTGAGAAAACCCACCTTGAACAATACTCTCCACCTGACAGGCAGCCAGTGCAATTCGAGCAATACCGGAGTAATGTGACAGAACTTACTTTGTCCAGTCAAAAGCCAGGCAGCAGCATTTTTCACTAGCTGCAGTCTGCGAAGACAAGTTCCAGAGACCCCGAGATAGAGGGCATTACAGTAGTCAAGCCTAGAAGTGACTAAGGCATGTACCAAAATAGGGAGGTCCAGAGCCGGAACAAGGGGCTTAATCCTGGCGATATTTCTCAGATGAAAAAAACAGGAACGAACCACAGAGGATATTTGAGCCTCCATGGACAAATTCCTGTCAAAGATCACAGCAAGATCACGCACCCATGGGAGGCCATCAATGACACAGCTCCTAGCACAATGCCAGTCACAGAGTCAGAGGCCATCCCATCACGAACTCTGTTCGACTCAATACTAGTACCTCAGTCTTGTTAGGGTTCAGTCGCAGCCAGCTGGAAGACATCCAGTCATTTATCTCAGCCAGACAGATATTTATCACATCCACTGCATTTGATGTTCCTGGGGCAAAGGAAAGGTATAGTTGAGTATCATCAGCATAGCAATGAAAACTCAAACCATACCTCCTAATGATCTCCCCCAAGGGCAGCATGTATACTGCAAACAACATAGGGGCCAATACCGAACCCTGAGGGACTCCACACGAAAGGAGGTAGGGTGCAGATGAGAAATTACCCATCATAACCCGCTGCCTCCTGTTAGTAAGAAAGGACTCAAACCATTTGATGACAACACCAGTGAGTCCACATAACTCCCTCAGGTGGAAAAGCAATACACTATGGTCTACAGTATCAAATGCTGAGGAGAGATTGAGGAGAACAAGAATTGTCTTGTCCCCCTGATCTCTAGCCCTGAGGAGGTCATTTTGCACCCGAACTAATGCAGTTTCAGTGCTATGTCTGGCCCGAAAAGCTGACTGGAAGGGATCATACAACTCGTGGGTCATGAGATGTTCCCCCAACTGAAGTGATACCACCTTCTCAACAATCTTTCCCAGAAATGGAAGATTGGAGATAGGACAGTAATTTTCCCTAATCTCCGGGTCCAGAGAAGCTTTCTTTAAAAGGGGTCTCACCAGAGCCTCCTTCAAGGCATCCGGAAAGACACCCTGACTCAAGGAGCACCGGACAATCAGGGCAAACACCGGACCAACCGTGTCAATGCACCTCATCAAGAAGCACGTTGGCATGGGATCCAGTTCACAAAAGGTATACCTCAAGTTGGCCACTATCTCAATGACCTCACAAACCTCCACTGGCCTAAACTCCCCCCACCTAGAGAGAGTGCTCTTAGAACACAACTGACGACCACTGACAGCAATGATATTACTGGCTGAGGAAACCTCCCGTCGGATCGCAGACACCTTGTCCGAGAAAAACCGAGCAAATTCCTCACAATCCTCATTCGAGGAGACTCTTCTGGGTTGAAGACAGAGTGGATGAAGAAGTCTATCAACAGTCTGGAAGAGTGAGGCTGGTCGGCTTCTCCCAGCAGCAATCTCCCGAGACAAAAATATTGTCTTCTTTTGGTTGATTGCCTCCTGATATGCGCAATAATGCGTACACAGGTCCAGTTTGTCAGCCCCCAGACGGGATTTCCTCCAGCGGCGCTCTAATCTCCGACCCAGCTTCTTCATTTCCCTGAGATCGCTATCATACCAAGGCAACCTCAGGTAAGAAGTTCTGAGTCATACACGGACAGGTGCGAGGGAGTCAATGGCACCAGATAGCACCTCATTATAGGCGTCTACCCCTGCGTCAACTGCTCCAACGCATGCATCACCCACCCTTGATAGATAAACTGCTGCCAAATAACCCTCAGGGGTAAGATCTTTTAACGGGCGGCAGTGAAATATCTCAGAAGGGGAAGAATTCATGACGGGAGCACTAAACATGAACTTCACCGTGCAGTGATCAGACCAAGCCACTCGACTAACGTCAAGATTAGCGATCTCAAGTCCCAGTGAGAACACCAGGTCCAATGTGTGGCCATCCTGATGAGTAGGCACGCCGACAGACTGCACCAGCCCCAAAAGGACACATACTCTGCAGTAACCTCGCTGGCGCACTCTCACTTTCTATCTGGCCCAACATTGAAGTCCCCAAGAAAGATACATCTTGGGGAATCCAATGTTTCGCCGGCAACAAACTCGCAAATTCCTGCAGGAACCTCCCCATCGGACCAGGAGGGCGATAGATGAGGAGGATCCTGCAGCCAACGCTGAGTCATCCACGAACGGCCACACACTCAAATGAACCTGGGGTTCCCACCGGGTGCACAGTCAAGTCCAGGTTTGATTTAAAACAAATAGCTACACCGCCTCCCCTACGATTTTCTCTGGGGCAGAGCACCACAGTATAACCTGGGGGGACTGCAGCCTCAAAAACAGGGCCAGCATCATCCCCCACCCAGGTCTCTGTAATGCATGCCAGGTCGACCGATGAAACCAGAGCGGCAATAATAGCCGTCTTGTTTCTGATCAACCTAGCGTTGCATAGCACTGCCGTCAGAGATATTAAGGGTGATGCAGCCCTAAAGGTCACCTGGCCACTTGGCCTGGTGGCCCCTGGAAATAGGCACCAACCACGCCTGGCTTCTTCTAGGTGCTCTATTTATTCCAGGGCATCTCCTGGACTTAACCACCTCAATCATTTGAACAACCTGCTCCTGGTCATCACACAGCACATGCATAAAGCAATCCCCATCAATCCACTTCCTACAATGTCTGATAATAATATCAGATACAGGAGGGGATAAAAGGAGCATAGCGTGCAACTGTGATTCAAATAAACAATTCTGGGCTCCAAGAGCCGTCTGTCAGAAACCCTACACATATCTAATTAAATAAGCCAAATGGCACATACAAATCATGCAGGCAATAACATAAAACTCTACTTTATGATAAAACTGGTAGACATATAGAACTATTAAAACATAATTCCCACCTCTCACCCGTCCCTCATCCAGAGCAAACAAATTTCAGCTCCGAGTGGTGCTTGCGCCACTCACAATGCTCGCGCCACGCTTGCGCTAATGAGCGGCGTCTGCATTTAAACAGTGCCTCCCACTGCAGAGGCCAATCAGCTAGCAGCCCTCTCACAGCTCCAGCTCCAGCTGGCAGCTCGTTTGTGCAAGTTACACAGCCTCTCACGCTGTGTCCAGCACAAGTAGAGTGGGCAATTAGATAGAATAGTCCAGCTCAAAACAAAACAGCAGTCCTGATTAATACCTTCGCAGCTAGTACAACAGCTGCAACGAATGATCTCCTTATCGGGCAGTGGAGGAAAGTGAAATACAGAAAAAATGGAAGCTCCATCCATCAAAAGTTTCCCCACTAGGCTTAAGGCTCATATTATGGCTACCTCCAAATGCAGCTGCTAGAGGTACGGGTCCACCACATGGACACCTAAACCTCACAGTCCATTACTACCCACTGTGCGCAACCTGTCTCAGCATTTTGCGGTTCATACCCCCCTCTTTATTGGTATCAATACAAACGCACTGCTGTAATGCCGATCTCAGCAAATGTAACCAGCTGACTGTACAACTCTGAATAACTTGTATTATAACTGTATTTTCTACATTTACTGTATTGTGATGTATCCTATGTTATGTAAATCCTGGGTCGCCCCTGAAAAAGGAACCTTCGGGGCCCAGTGGGCTCACCCGGTCACCAAAATTTAATAAATTTAATAAATAAATAAACAATATACTGTGTTTACTGTGGTTGTCTGTACCACCCCCCTTACACAGATATACTGTTACATATGATGTGTTTTGTAATACTTGAGATAACAAGTCATTGTATGTACTGTAGTTACTGTAGTTGTTTTTGCCCATCCCAGCACAGCTATACTGTTTTCTACAATGAAGTGTGCTGTAATACTGGAGATAACAAGTGCTTGCATATACTGTATTTACTGCAAATGTTTGTGTGCCACTCCCCCTTACACAGATATACTGTTATCTGTGACGTGTGTTTTAATGCTGGAGATTGCAAGTGCAAGCACATGCTGTAGTTTCTATAGTGTTTTCTGGGCGTCCACCCCCCTTAAACAGGCATACTGTTAACAGTGATGTGTGTTGTAATGCTGGAGATAACAAGTGCTTATTTTATTTATTTATTTTTACATATCAGAATTAAAATCCTTTGAGTCAAATACTCATTTCCAAATGCTTCTCGTCGAGAGTACATAGACATAACAGTTACATAGCTCCACAGCTTAAATCTGGTTCAGTTTCAGTTGCTTACCATCAGTATCCCCCCTCTCCCCCAGTCGCCCCTGAAAAAGGGACTTCTAGGCCCAATGGGCTTTCTGGGTCAACAAAATTCAACAAACAAACAAACAGAGAAAAATACAGTTATAAGATTTCAGTGGGTATATTGTTGCATGGTTAAATGACAGCAGGATTGTACGGACATGCTGGATAATCATCATATTACCAAAGGTGAAACCATTGGCCTATGCAGTGCTCTATGCCTGCGATGATAGGTTGTTACAGCAGGGTATCTTTCAGGTGAGAAAATCATTTGCCTATGCAATGTGGTAGCTAAACAAAAGAGTGTGGCTTTAGAGTGGATAACTGGATTGAAGTGGATATAAGCAGTCCAGGGGACACTGTCAAGAATGTTGTGGAGAAGCAGTTGTGGCCAGCCCATCATGTCGGCTGGTCTGGGATGGTAATCTGGTATGGCTATGCACCCCTACAGCACTGCAAGGTGAGTAAGTGGTTCCTGAGAGAGATTTTAAAGGGACCAATTTTGGGGAGGTTGGTGTTGGTGTCTGGGGGGTGTCAAACCATGAAGGGGCCCTATAGAAAAAGGACCTCTCTGCAAGTGATGTCCTTTTTCTAGGCACCAGAAGAGTGGCCTCACAGGCCCTGCATGTAGGGATGGTAGTGGTAGCATGGTAGAGGGAGGAGGCCCCCCTGGGGGGAAGAGACCAAGGAGTATTTTCTTAGCCAACAGGCATGTCTGGTAGTGAGCCTTTCCTCAAATTTAAGCATGTTGGCATTGGATTAGAGTGTGCAGTGTGTGTGTGTGCATGCCTGTCCGCACTGGTCAGGACCCCACAGGCCTTACTGATGGACAGCTGGATTTTATATAGAGTAGTATTGTCTGCTGCTGCATATATCGAGAGGCCATAGTCCACTGGGGACATGACTGAGGAGGTGATAGTTTGCTGGAGTGCATCGGGGAAGGCAGTCCCTGTGACAATAAAGTAGGCCTATCCGTGAGTTTGTGGTGGAGCAGAGGGTGCTGATGTGGAAGGTAAGATCTGTGTTGAAAGTGATGCCCTGGTATTTATAGGATAACACTTGTTCAAAGGGGTGATACATGCTGGGATGTATCTGGAGGGGGGAGTTTCTGGACTTGCTCTGATGATGAATGAAGAGCATGGCTTTTGTTTTTTTAGGTTAATGACTAGCCTGTGGTCTGTGAACCATTGCTCTATTTGGGTGAAGAAGAACTGGTGAGAGGCCTGAAGGGTGACAGGGTTTTGGTGTGAGGCAAACAGAACTGTATCATCAGCATAGAACAGTACTCTTCCAGCACAGAAGCTGGGTAGTGTGTTAAGGTAGAAACTGAAGATGAGAGGGCCCAGAATGGAGCCCTGGGGGGACCACAGAGTGGATAGGCAGAGTGTCGGACAGGGTG
This sequence comes from Neoceratodus forsteri, assembly GCA_016271365.2. Lineage (NCBI taxonomy): Eukaryota > Metazoa > Chordata > Ceratodontiformes > Ceratodontidae > Neoceratodus > Neoceratodus forsteri. The sequence goes on from CM057455.1 coordinate 82,347,411, forward strand.
CTGTGGATTTTTATGCACTGGGACCTGGATGGCAGGTAGCTGTTAAACCAGGAGAGGGGCCCAGGAAAGAGACCAAGTTGGAGGAGGGAGTCAAGCAAGAAGGGATGGCGGAGCATGACAAAGGTCTTGGAGAGGTCGATGAATATGACTCCAATGAGGTTGCCAGAATCTAAGGCAGAGTGTAGGAAATTGGAAAACTCCAAGAGGGCAGTAGAGGTGCTGTGTCCTGATCGGAATCCGTGCTGTTCACTGCACATAATTTCATGTTTGGCCAGGTATTCAGTGAGCCAATCTGCCACAGTTTTTCCCAATGCTTTTGATGTGGGGATGGAGATTGGCCTATAGTTACTAGGGGAGGAGCAGTCACCACCTTTGAGTATGGGTGTAATGACTGCTGTTTTCCAGGCAAGGGGAAACTGGCCCAGAAATAGCGAGCAATTGAGTAGTTCAGTGAGTGGGAGAAGCACTGCATCCAGTACCTGTCGGAGAAGCCTGATGACCAGTTGGTCATTGCAGGGGCTGGTGTCATTGAGGGCATTGATTAAATATGGCCTGGCTTCTTGTGGGGATATTGTGTGGTGGAGAAAAGCAGATGATAAAGGCTGGGAGGTTGCGAGAGTGGGACTGAGTCAAAGAAGCTGCTGGGGAGGAGAGTGCTCTGAGGTCGGAGAAAGCAGTGTTCAGGTAAGTCAGAGATACTTTTGGGGTCAGAGGTATTGAAGCCATTAACAGTAAGTTGGGTTGGGGGAGCGGCACTTGCCATTTAGATCTTTAATGTTATCCCAGAACTTCTGGGCAGTCCCCCAGGAGGAGGCAAGGGAGATAAAGTGCTGTTCAGCCTTGGCCTTGTGGATGGTCCATGTACATTTATTGCACTCCAGTGTTATATGCTTGTCTATCTGCCAGCTTACCAGAATCAACAGCTCTGTGCCAGAGGTTGTCCCTCTGTCTCAATTATTGAATAAGGGATGGGGTGACCCAAGGCACAGTCTGTTTCCTGGCATGGGTTTTGGAAAGGGGTGCATAGAGGTCACAGGTTTTGTTGAAGGAGGTAGTGAAGAAATCTAGCAGAAGGTCAATGTTTGTAGCAAGGGTGATGGGGGACCAGTCCTTTTGAGTTAGTTACAGCATGAGCTTGTTAAGGCTGCTGGGGTTATGGCAATGATGGAGCATAGTCTTGGGCGCAGGTTTGCGGGTGAGGGCAGACCATGCGAACAGGACTGAGGAGTGGTCACTAAGAGAGTTCATGAGGACATTGATATCTAGGACTTTATTGGGTTGATTGGTAAGAATAATGTCCAAGTGGGTGCTAGTTCCATTAGATGGGTTGCACTTGGTTGACTGGGTGATAGGTTGGGACATATCAAGGGCAGTGAAAGTGTCCCTGGTTTGGGATGTTGTACTGGCAAACCAGGTGATGTTTATGTCCCCCTGAAGGATCTGCTCAGTCTTCTGTGGCAGGTTAGCGATGTAGTCAGTGAGCGAGAGAATAGAGTTTGATTATGGGGGTGGGTGCGCATAGGCAACTGTGAGGATAACTAGTACCCTGGAGGTGTCAGGGGGTGATTTTGAGGAAGTTGGCTTGTGCCCCATGCTCAACTTGGGCATTTGGAAGCATGTTCGATCAGGGTGTTGCACATGTAGAAAGCGTACCCACCCCACATTTGCCACGCAGTCCTCCTGAAAAGAGTGTACCCTGGGAGGGTGATGAAGGTGTCAGGGTTGACTTTGAGAACCAGGTTTCAACTATGGCTAGGATATGGGGCTGGTGCTGTACAATCCCAGCACTGGAAGACTGCCGATGTTTTCAGAAGACTGCAGATATTCATTGACCCGATATGTAAGCCAGGCACCTGTGGTGACCAGGCTTGGCTAGGGGACATGGGGCCAGGGTTTGGGTGAATGTTCATGGATAGAAGTAGAAGCAGGGAAATTACCCTTATTAAAGTTAGGTGGCATTTAGAACCTTTTGAGATGCGAGAGGATGGTGACGCAGTGGGGATGGCACAAGGGATTGGCATGAAACGAAGTGTAGAGATGGTGAGGAAGATAGGTAGATAGGGGGTGTTATGAAGGGTTGAGGGTGAGGGAGTGCTTGACAGTGAGGAGTGTGTGAGGGCAGTGGAACTGTCCAATGTGGTGGGTGGGCATGGGTGAGGCAGGGTGATATGGTGGATAGGGGTGTCCCTGGAGGAGGGTGTGACTGAGGTGAGGATGGCAAGCACCAGCAGGATCAGTGTGGTCAGGTTATATGGGCGAACAAGGACCTCCATGGTGTGCGGTGAGAGGTGGCTTTGGCACAGTATAAGATTAACAAATAGCATTCCACAAATGTGTAAGCCATGGTGATGTCATGGTAGGGCTGTGGACTTTGGTGCAAAGTGTGCCTGGTTTGATACCAAGCAGAGGGGATGCCAAGCACCTAGTCTATATACCTTGGTGGCTGCTGGAGAGCCGCTGGAGTGGGTGGGTCCAAAGTCTAGAAAACAGGGTGCAACAGTGACTCCTACTGGTTACTCTGAGGAGGAAATATGGTGGGGGGTGTGAGGAGAGGAGGGTTAAAAGGACAGGTGCATAGAGAGAGGGGAAGGTTGTAGCAAGAGATGAGAGGAGATGGGGAGTGAAAAGGTAAGTCAGGAAGAAGCCAGCTAGAGGTGGAGCACAGAGAATATATTAAAGAGGCTAGTCTGTTGGGAGAAAAATAGTGTTAAACCCTCTAGTGGATGGCTAATATAAGCTGCAAGTGGGAAAAGTAATGCAGGAAGTCACGTGACAACATGGTCTCTAAATTGAGGGGCTGGCTTGGGTGGAAGGGTAGCTGGGATGGGTGGGGCAGTCAACGCGCAGAGTTGATGGGCTAGCATCCCACTGAAAAATAAGCTGGAGAGGAGTCTTTTTACCTCTTGAGCCTCTTGGTGATTCCGTGCCCCAGGAGATGCTGCCTGGAGTCTGGTGCACTGGCTAATGTGAAGGGGGGGTATCCCGTGAGGCCTAAAAGGGGAAAAGGAACAAAAGGCTGATTAGTATGCAGTGGGAGGGCTGCTTGCTAGATGGACCCTTCTGTGCATGCACAGGCTGTGGCTTCCACAGTCAGGATATCATCCTGACTGCGCATGCGCAGTCAAGATGGTGATCGGGAGCCTGGCGAGAGACACTGCCATTGGAGACAGGCCTCATGCAGGAGACCCAAGTGGAGAAACAGGTACCAACAGACACCATAATTCAGTTACTGATCCAGCTAGGCTAAAATAGCTAAATGGCACAACAATAGTCTACCGCTAGAACAGTGCTACAGCAGGGCTCCCTAAGCAATAGAACAGATCTCAAACAGTAATCCTTAGACAGTCACTAAAGATAACATACAAGCACTATCTTAAAGTACCCTACAAAGCTGCCTAGTATCCCAGGTAGTAAGGCAGAGCACCTAGTAGCCCAAAAACAATCAGTGCAGGTATGGGGACCCGAGGAAGCCCTGAGTTGCTAGCTGTGCACTCTCATAGTCTGCACAGGAGCTGAATCATGTTGGAACGTGTGCTCCTATAGGGAGTGAGCGGCACATCTTGGACTGACTTTATACTCACACAGCTAACCCCTCCTCTTAAGAAAAATGGGTGGAGTCTAGCCTAATGCGGCTCATTTTTCCTAGAAATTCAGGGATTACACAGTCAAGCACACTTTTTTGTGAGATGTTTAAAATGCCCTGGACTGATTATTTGTATAAAGTAATATGAAACTTTGTTAAGTTTGGAATAATGTTAAAAAGATAGGAATTTAATAAAGGAATTGTATTAAGTACCAGGCAGAGTTCCAGCTCCTGGGAGGAGTTTAGTACCTATATCAAGGTAGGGCTGATACTGTGAAATCAGATGTTCATTGGGAGAGGACTTGTGTGGTTCTCCCAGGGAGATCTATGAGACAGATCAGGCAAAGACGAATGTTATCAGATAGATCTTAATTTCTGGCTAAGCTGTGTTTTTTGTCTTTTCTCCAATTGTTTAACCAGGTGAGACACACTAAACTGAAAGCTTTTTTACAGGTGCAGCCTAGGAGCACAGGGAAGTTCAGTGACTTGCTCAGGGTCACACGGTATATGGAAGTGGTGGCTGTGGGATTCAAACCCAGGCCTCTAGATTTGCAGCTCAGAGCCTTAAACCACTGCGCTATACTGAAAATCATGCCTAATAGTTATATTGTACCATATGTACTGTCTTCTGTGTAATCTATTTATCCCACCCACAACATACTGTAGTTACGATAGTTTGTAATGCTGGAGATAAAAAGTAATTGCATATACTGTACTTACTGTAGTTGTAGATGTGCCCCCCAATTACAGAGATTTACTGTTACCTATGACTCATTTTGTAATACTGGAGATAACAAGTGCTAGCATATTCTGTAGTTACTGTTGTTTTTCCTGTGTCCTCTCCTACACAGATGTTCTGTTACCTGTGATGTATGTTGTAATACTGACGACAACAAGTGCTTGCATATACTGTTGCTACTGTAGTTGTTTGTGTGACCTCCTTACACAGATATACCATTACGTATGTTGTGTGCTGTAATGCTGGAGATTATAAGTCCTTGTATATACTGTAGTTGTTTTTGCCCCCTTACACAGATATACTGTTACCTATGATGTTTGTTTTAATTCTGGAGATAACAAGTGCTTGCATATACTAAAATTACTGTACTTGTTTACGTGCCACCCCCTTACACAGATATACTGTTGTCTGAGATGTGTGTTGCAATGCTGGAGATAACAAGTGCTTGAATATATGGTAGTTACTGTAGTTTTTTTGGTGTCCCCACCCCCCCAAACAGATATACTGTTACCTGTAATGTGTGTTGTAATGCTGGAGATAACAAGTGCTTGCATGTACTAACGTTACTGTAGTTGCTTGTGTGTCCCGCCTTACACAGTTATACTGCTACCTACTATAATCCCTGGATGGTGCTATCCCCAGTGTTACATCCCTCTCTACTACCCTGCACATAGGCTGTGGGGGCTGCATTTGTTAACTAATAAGTACATTTTAAAACCTTTGTACAGTGTCTCCACTCAGGGTGCTTTAATTGGGTGAGATGGTACTGGATGTAGCCCCCCTGAGATGCTACACCACCCACAATGACCAGTTACCTTCCCCAGACATGCCCCAATACACAGTTCCCCACATGTAAACATTTTGATTTAAAGTCTCTCTCTAATGGTATGCTCACATCAGAATTTCAAAAACAGTAACAGTAGATTTATTTGGGGAACAAGGAATTAGGAATGGGGAAACAGGAGGAGCAGAGATTATTCAGTTATTATTTATGTATGTACAGGTTTGATTGGGTGTTTTTCTGGTGAACCCTCCAGCTGGGTGGCTACATACTAATAGATGACAGGTAATCGCATTTCTCATACAACTCTCGATACCCAGAGCCCTGGCAATCTAGGCGCTGATAAATCAGATGTTACATAAATGATTAGCATTATTGCCCACACTGGTACCAGTCCCAGATACAGCAGAAACTCCGCAATCTCATACCCTACTGGAATCCCAAATACCACAGTCCAAGATGCTGCAGGCCTGGTGGACGTTGCAGGTGGTCGAGGGGGCTGCTATTGATTTGAGGGTGGGGGCAACTTGGAAACAGATTCTTGTAAAGCTACAGATCACTATTTACATCCACGGCAGGGAGTGCCCCGCATTAGCAGACTTCTGAACATTCCATGACAAGCTATTTTGATTTTACATCCAGAACAGTCAGCCCAATATTTGATAGCCCCATCCAAGGCAATGAGAGTGATACTTTTGTCAAGCATCCAATACTTTAGATACATGAAGTCACATCCACTGCCTCTAAATACCAAACAGTACTCCTAGGCAAAGTCTCATCCAGCACATCTAGACATTGTACACTTATGGCAAGCGCTCTTAGATGAAATCCAGGTAAGACAGAGGTAAATTCTCTTCAGAACAACTAAAACACAGTATGCTCTAGGGCCTCCTGTCCTATGAAGTGGCAGACATGGATTGGCAGACAGCTCCACAGAGGCAGGACTCTAACCCATAGCTACACAACTTGTAACACATTTATATGCTTTACTAGCCAAGCATCTTACTGCACCTGCGAGTTAGCCAATTGGGCCACAGACAAGAGGCATCCATCCTAACTTCCACTAGACAGTCTCTGTAGGGGGCTTTCCATCCCAGACTGATAACTCAGGGATCTTATCTCACAGCAGAAAATATTTGGCGTGGGACTTAAGATCTCTAAGATTGCTTGTACAGCTTCTCCCTCACACTGCAGGGTACAAGAGTACTCACTCAGGTCCTCCACGGGTCTCATCCACAATCGAAGGAATCCTGAAGTCTCTTCAGCTCTGCCTCCGCTGAGGCATGGCAGATGTTCTTCTTTTCCACATGTTTCCCCAACGTGGGAGGGAGGGCTAGCCTCTGGAAGACATATCTGGCAACCTTAAGATTAGCTGTTGCAGAACTAAATTTACTTTAACTGGTACTTTAACTAAAAAAATAACAAACGCCCCCTGATGACTGGAGAGGCTTAGGTTAAGTGGCCCAAGCCTGGTGGCATGTCAGGGGGCTGAGCCCCCACCCCTATGGGGGACTCCCAGCAGGCTGGGGCCTGCTCTCCTTCTGATCACTCTGGCTGATCTGATGCAAAAACTGGCAACACTGTCTCTTATAGGGCTCCTAGTATGATTCCTGATTGGCAGCAGAGATGGGGTGACAGGTCTCTAAATGGCTGAGGGACCTATCAATCAGAACACTTAAGGCACAACATGGGTTGTAGATTTGGTGCCTAAAATAATGTCCCTGTTAGTCCCCATGAGCACTTGGGTGGTTACCCATGAGGTGCAGTGAATGTCCCACAAATCCTGGCTTTCTATTTCTGGCATTCCAATTGACGGTGACTGCAGGCAATGGCTGCTTAACCCACTGTCTCTTATCGCAGGTTAGATACAGTCCTGAAAAATGCCCTGGTGCAACCAGAAAGAAATAATTATTTGCCCCAAATGCTCCACAGTTCTGTAGCTCAGTTGGTGTGCTTTCAGTCGCTGCACAGTTGAAGAATGTGACTCCTTTAGTTTTCCTGTTGCTATTACACTTAGTAACACTCCCCCTGCAGCAGCTGACAGACTATCACACAAGAGTTCCAAAATGCTGGAATTGCCAGGGAAAAGTATTAGTTTTAACTTTAAATACTCTTCCCCACATGCACAGTGTATTTCCAACAAGCAGCAACAGTTTACAATATTAAAATCATTTAAATTCTTTACTTTTTGGCCAAAGCCATTTAGGGCTACCCTGGAGGCAGCCAGGCACACAGTTATCAATTACACAGATGATCGGGACCCTACTTATGTATATTTCAATTGAGCTCTGGTCAAATTCTTTAAATTTAAAAGCAAGAGGTCTCTCAGCAGGCTGTCTGTGGTCATCGGGTCACAGTCAGGTGGAAGGGATCCCAGGACCCACGGCACAGTCCCTGAAGCAACTGCAAAACACACGGCTGTAGAACAAACTTGCTTTGTGTACCAGCATGACTCCCGCTGCCATGGAGGCAGCACTTTTACAGTGGGAGCTCGAGGTCGATGGTTTGAAGCCCCTAGGGGTGAGATTTTCATTTGGGCTACAGAGCAGGGCACTGGAGGAGCAAACAAGACCTGGTGAACCAGAAAAAATGTGGTGGCCAATCGGGAGAAGCCTGGGAGACAGCAGGAGGAGAACAGAAGGACAGGGCTAAGGTAAGCCCAAGCTGAAATTTTTTGGAACTCCCACTTGCAGGGGGTTACACTACGATTTGTGTTTTAATGCTGCAGATAAGAAGTGTATGCATGTACTGTAGTTACTGTAGTTGTTTGTGTGCCCCTTCCTTTAAACAGATGTACTGTTACCAATGATGTATGTTGTAATGCTGGAGTTAACAAATGTATGTATGTATTGTAGTTATTGTAGTTTTTTGTGTGCACCCCCTTACACAGACATTCTGTTATCTGTGATGTGCTGAAATGCTGGAGATAACAAGTGCTTCCATATACTGTAGTTATTTGTGTATCTGCTTACAGAGATGTACTGTTACCTATACTGTGTGTTGTAATGTTGGATATAAAAAGTGATTGCATATACTGTGCTTACTATAGCTGTATATGTGTCCCCCCATTACACAGATTTACTGTTGCCTATGATGAGTTTTATAATACTGGATGCAAGTGATAGCATATTCAGTAGTTACTGTAGTGTTTCCTGTGTCCCCCACATACACAGATATACCGTTACCTGTAATGTGTGTAGCCCCCCCCCATATATTTCCAAATTCCTCGTCCTGTCACAAATGACCTAATCTCTACTCACTCATAATAGCACTCCTTTACTCACATCAGAAAATGTTCATCCCAATCCTGGACCCCCTATACACATTCCTGCCAGTTACAATCCTTCCACTAATGTACCAATGTTCCCCACCCCCTCTGCCCTCCCCAAGTGTCTGAAAATCCTTCACTTAAACATCTGCAGTCTTGTGTCAAAAATTGATCTTTTACATCCTATGGTAATCTCTCTCACACCTGATATACTAATTTTAATGGAAACTTGGTTAAATGCTAAAATACCTGATCTCGACCTTAATATCCCAGGTTATTCCATAATCAGGCAGGATCAGACTGGCAGGGGTGGCGGAGTAGCCATGTATATCCTGTCCTCACTTCAGTTCACAACCATTCTATCATCCTCATTATCCTCCACCTACAAAGCACTTGTTGTAAACATTACCTTGCCGTTTTCCTCCCCTGTCTTCATAGCTGGCATCTACTGTCATCCTGGCTCCAAGGCATCCGATACTTTGGATCTCATTACCTCCATAACCTCTCTCTCACAAAATGGCGGGCTATACATCCTGGGTGATGTAAACCAAAACTGGCTATCATCAATAACTGCCAAGACACGAAATGACATTGCGGCCCTCAGTCTCACCCAACTTATCCTGGAACCAACCCGCCTAAATCATAAAACTCTTTACCACTCCCTGATAGACTGGGATCTCACCCCTCTCCCCTAGTGAGTCATTAAATCAGGCATCCTCCCGGAAGCCGTCAGTGATCATCACCCAGTCTTCCTAGTCAGGAAAGCCCATAGACGTAAACTGCTTCACAAAATTCTGCAGCTCTGCTCCTTCAGCTCCTTAGACCTTAATCCCTTTCTTAATGAACTGACCAGCTCCAATTGGTCCCCTATTACCTTTGCTACTTCCATTGACCAAGCTCTTGCTTATTTTAAAGATACATTTCTAACTACATGAAACTCATATCCTCCATTCAAATGCACTAGAGTTTGTGGCAACCATCATTCCTGGGTCTCCCCTGAGTTACTGACCTGTCTCAGGGAACGGAACAAAGCTTGGAGGATACATAAGGCCTCCAAGCTTCACCTAAACCATGCCAGGCATCGCATGTTAAGAAATGCCTGCACAAAAGCTATCAGACTTGCCAAGTCTGAATAATGTAAATCAACTTTTCTCAAAAACATCAATTCCCCTTCCGAATTCTGGAAAGTGGTGCATGCCCTATTCTCCCCCCCACTCACATCCGCCTCCCCCTGTGCTTAAAATAAACAACTCATTCTTCTCTGAACCATGTGCTGTGGCTCTATAGTTTAACTCTTATTATACCTCCTGCACCACTGCACTTCTAAACTCACTCCCCTCCAACCTCCCCCCTCCTCATCCTCCCACACACAGTACTCAACCCCTCCATGCCCATCCTTCCTTCTCTTTTTCTGCGGTCTCCCCAGAAGAAACACTAATGGCTTTTCTCTCTCTTAATCCTTCCAAAGGCTCATAGCCGGATGACCTTGAACCTAAACTCCTCTACCTTTCAGCTTCTGCTATAGCTTACCCTCTCTCTCCTTGATCTTAAATCTTTCCTTCTCGTCCTCATCTGTCTCTTCATCCTGGAAACATGCAGTGGTCCTCCCTCTCCCAAAGGGTGGTGACCACTCCTCCCTGAATTTTTGTCCAATCTCCCTACTCCCTGCTCTTGCTAAACTCCAAGAACACCTGGTCCTCTCTCAGCTAACCTCCTTCCTCAATGACTCTTCCTTTTTTACCCTGTTCCTATCTGGTTTTCAGAACAACCACTCCACTACCACCTCCCTACTCAGGATCACTGACTCCATCCTCACTGGGATGGTTAATGGCCTCATTACCTCTACCATCTTTGTTGACCTCATCAAGGCATTTGACACAGTCTCCCATGCCCTACTTCTTGACTCCCTTATGGCTGCTGGGTTGTCTACTTCTGCCCAAAACTTGTTTAGAGATTTCCTCTCAGGCAGAACACAATCAGTCAAGATCCAGGATACAACCCCCAATCTCTATTTCCACTTGAGTCCCACAGGGCTCGGTGCTTGGAGCCATTCTCTTCTCCATCTTTCTAAATCACTTGCCATCAATATGCTCCCCCTCCACCGCTATCCATATGTATGTTGCTGATACTGTCCTGTTCTCATCTGGCAAATGCCCTGCTGATGTTGCAACCACCCTTCAGGTTGACTTCCACCAGGTTCAGTTATGGTTTGCCTCACATCAACTATTCCTAAATGCCCAAAAGACCATGTCCATGACATTTGGCACTAGGCAGAGACTCTCTAGGCTCCATCCTTTACTGTCTTTCCATACCCTTGATGGAACGATATTAGAGGACACCTACTCATTCAGATACCTTGGGGTTTGAATGGACCAACATCCCACTTCTCTAGCCACATTGACACCATCCTGAAAATATTGCACCCCAAGCTTGGTGCCTTATTCAGGAACTGTAGTTGCATCCCTCCTACAGCATGGCATGAATTAGTCCACACGTTGATCCTCCCCATTTTCAACTACTGTGATGTAGTCTATGGTGCAGCTCCCAAATCCTCCCTAACCAGATTGGACACTCTGTGTAACTCCTTCTGTCAATTTGCCCTTGATGCTCCATAATGCACTCATCACTGTGACGTCTATCACATCATTTCCCTTCCCCCGCTTGCCAACAGGCACCTTACTAATTGTGCCAAACTCATTTCAAAATTTTGGTTAGGAGAACTTCCCTCCTACCTCTCATGCTCACTCTCTTCTCCCCCACTCCCTCAGATCCTCTGACACTAGAACCTTGTTGGTCCCCTGTCATACCGCTCTCATCAGTCAGTCCAGCTTTACTATCATTTCCTGCAAATCTGGAATTCCCTTCCCCCCCAAATATGGCACTCCTCCTCCCACTTCCTTGCCTCTGCCTTACATAATTTTCTATCATCTAAGTGTTACTGCTTTAACTCTCCTTAACTGTCCTCCTATGCCTTTGCTCCCCTCCATGACTCACATCACCAATTAAAACTTCCACCCCCCCAGCCTGCGTCTCAGCACTCTCTTGTCTCCCATCACCGCTACGTACAGTACTATGTTCCTCAGATATGTCACCTGTAATTAAATGCATATTTCACAGGTATGATATATTTAATTGTATGTTATGTTACAAACATGACTGTATGATTACATATGTTATTTTTTAAGTGTATGTCTTGCTACAAATGTAATTGAATGTTTAGTTTCTTGTATATTTTAAAAGTTAAACTGTATGTCTAATTTCTTTATCCAATTGTACCCCGGTCACACCACAAGACAAGCAACTTGTTGTTCAGTGGGCCTTCCCACTGAAACATTTCAATATATAAATAATTAATTAATGCTGGAGATAAGTTTTTGCATATACTGAAGTTACTGCAGATGTTTGGGTGCCTCCCCCCCCCCACACACAGATATACTGTTACCTATGATGTGTGCTGTAATGCTGGAGATAACAAGTGCTTGCAAATACTGTAGTTACTGTAGTAGTTTGAGTGCCCCCCATTAGACAGATATACTGGTACCTATGCTGCATGTTGTAATTCTGGATACATAAAGAGACTGCATATACTGTACTTACTGTAGTTGTATTTGCGGCCCCCTACTACAGAGATTTACTGTTATCTTTGATGAGTTTTGTAATACTGGAGATAACAATTGCTTGCATATACTGTACTTACACTAGTTTTTTTTTCTGTGCCCCCCTTACAAAGTTATACTGTTACCTGTGATGTGTGTTGTAATTTTGGATATATGTGCATGCATATACTGTAGTTACTGTAGTTTTTTCTGTGCCCCCCTTACACAGACATACTGTTGCCTATGTTGTGTGTTGTAATGCTGGAGATAACCAGTGCTTACATATATTGCAGTTACTGCAGTTATTTATGTGCTTCCTTTACACAGACATACTGTTATCTGTGATGTGTGTTGTAATGCTGGAGATAACAAGTGCTTGCATACACTGTAATTACTGTAGTTTGTGTGTCATCCCTTACACAGATAAACTGTTACCTACAATGCTTGTTGTAACACTGGAGATAACAAGTGCTTGTATATATTATAGTTACCATAGCTGTTTGTGTGTCATCCCTTACACAGATAAACTGCTACCTACAATGCTTGTTGTAATGCTGGAGATACCAAGTGCTTGTATATATTATAGTTACCATAGCTGTTTGTGTGTCATCCCTTACACAGATAAGCTGCTACCTACAATGCTTGTTGTAATGCTGGAGATAACAAGTGCTTGTATATATTATAGTTACCATAGCCGTTTGTGTGTCATCCCTTACACAGATAAGCTGCTACCTACAATGCTTGTTGCAATGCTGGAGATACCAAGTGCTTGTATATATTATAGTTACCATAGCTGTTTGTGTGCCCCCCATACACAGATATACTGTTACCTACAATGCTTGTTGTAATGCTGGAGATAACAAGTGCTTGTAGTTACTGTAGTTGTTTGTGGAGGCCCCATTACACAAATATTCTGTTATCTCTGAAGTGTGTTAAAATGCTGGCAATAACAAGTGTTGCATATACTGTATTTATTGTAGTTATTTGTGTGCTCCCCTTACACAGGCATACTGCTATCTGTGATGTGTGTTGTAATGCTGGATATACCAAGTGCTTGTATGTACTATAGTTACCATAGCTGTTTGTGTGCCCTCCCTTACTCAGATATACTGTTACCTATGATGTGTGTTGTAATGCTGGAGATACCAAGTACTATTTACAGTATGTACTATAGTTACCATAGCTGTTTTCTATGCCATCCTTTACACAGATATACTGTTACCTATGATGTGTGCTGTAATGCTGGAGATACCAAGTACTATTTATGTACTATAGTTACCATAGCTGTTTTCTGTGCCATCCTTTACACAGATATACTGTTACCTATGATGTGTGTTGTAATGCTGGAGATAACAAGTATTTGCAGATACTGTGCTTACTGTAGTAGTATATGTGCCCCACAATTTCAGAGATTTACTGTTATCTATAATGAGTTTTGTAATACTGGAGATAACACATGCTAGCATATTCAATAGTTACTGTAGTATTTCCTGTGAACCCCCTTACACAGATATACTGTTACTTGTGATGTGTGTTACAATGCTGCAGACAAGTGCTTCCATATACTATAGTTACTGTAGTTGTTGGTGTCACTCCCTTACACTGATATACTGTTACATATGATGGGTGTTGTCATACTGGAGATAACAAGTCCTTGCATATACTGTAGTTGTTTTGGCCCCCCTTACACAGATAAACTGTTATCTATAATGAGTGTTGTAATACCGGAGATGACAAGTGCTTGCATATACTGCATTTACTTCAGATGTTTATTTGCCCCCCACTTACACAGACACACTGTTGCCTGGGATGTGTGCTGTAATGCTGGAGATTGCAATTGCTTGCATATACTGTAGTTTCTGTATTTCTTCTGTGCCCCCGACACAGGTATACTGTTAATGGTGATGTGTGTTGAAATGCCGGAGGTAATAGGTGCTTCATATACTTTAGTTACTATAGTTGTTTGTGTGCCCCCTTACAAAGATATACTGTTACCTATGCTGCGTGTTGTTATGCTGGATATAAAAAGTGATTGCATATACTGAACTTACTGTAGTTGTATATGTGACCACCTATTACAGAGATTTACTGTTACCTATGTTGAGTTTTGTAATACTGGAAATAACAAGTGCTTGTATGTACTGTAGTTACAGTATTTTTTTCTCTGTGCAACCCCACCCCATTACACTGATATACTGTTACCTGTGATGTGTGTTGTAATGTTGGAGATAATAAATACTTGTATATACTGTAGCTACTGTACTTTTTTCAGTGTCCCCCTTTACAAAGATATACTGTTACTTATATGGTGTGTTGCAATGCTGGAGATAACAAGTGCTTGCATATACTGTAGTTACTGCAGTTGTTTGTGTGCTACCCATTGCACAGATATACTGTTTTATGTGATGTGTGTTGTAATGCTGGAGATAACAAGTGCTTGCATATACTGTAGTTACTGTAGTTATTTGTTTGCCCACACTTACACAAATCTACTGTTATCTGTGATGTGTTTGTAATGCTGGATATAAGAAGGCATTGTTTGTTCTGTTGTTACCATAGGTGTTTGTGTGCCACCCCTTACATAAATATACTGTTGTCTCTGATGTGTGTTGCAATGCTTGAGATAAAAAGTAATTGCATATACTGTACTTACTGTAGTTTTATATGTGCCCCCCAGTTACAGAGATGTAGTTACCTATGACATGTTTTGTAATAGTGGAAATATCAAGTGCTAGCATATTCTGTAGTTACTCCCATGTCCACCGCCAACACAGGTATACTGTTACCTGTGATATGTGTTGTAATGCTGGAGACAAGTGCTTGCATATACTGTAGTTACTGTAGTTGTTTGTGTGCCCCCCCCCATTACACAGATATACTGTTACCTGTGATGTGTATTGTAATGCTGGAGACAAGTGCTTGCTTATACTGTAGTTACTGTAGTTGTTTGTGCCACCCCGTTACTCAGATATACTGTTAACTATGGTGTGTGTTTTAATGCTGGAGATAACAAGTGCTTGAATATACTGCAGTTACTGTAGCTGTTTGTGTCACTCCCCCTTACACAGATATATTGTTACCTGTGATCAATCACATCAATTACAACTTTATTTATATAGCACCTTTTAAATATCAAGGTGCTGCACATTTTGAAACACAGATATATGAACCAGAATAAAACAGCAATATAAATTAATTAAGAACAATCAGGGAATGCTAATGAAAATAAATATGTTTTTAACATAGATTTAAAACTGCTGATGGTCAGGCATTTTCTGAACTGGTGAGGTAGAGAGTTCCACAGGGTTGGTGCTGCAAATGAAAAAGCATAGGCACCAGAAGTTTTTAAATAAACCCTGTGAATCTCTAGCAATCCCTCATTGGATGATCTGAGAGGATGATTTGGGGAGTAGGGAATCAGGAGTCTTTCGGGTAGTTGGGTCTCTGTTCATGTAGGGTTTTAAAGGTAAGCAAGCCTAACTTATAGGTGATCCACTACTGAACCAGCAGCCAGTGCAGTCTGCACAGCACAGATGTAATATGGTTGGTCCTTGATGTACCAGTCAATAGCCTGGCCACTGGATTCTGCACTAGCAGCAAGTGGCAAATATCAACCCCAGACAGCCCTAGGTAGAGGAAATTGCAGTAGTCAAGACGGGTGATAATGAGGTCATGAACCAATGTTGGAAGGTCATCTTGTGGAACCAGGCATTTCACCTGGGTGATATTCCTCAGATGGTAACATGAGGATTTAACCACGGCTGACTCCTGAGATTTCAGGGTCAAGCCATCATCAAAAATAACACCCATGTTATGCTCCTGATCTGAGGTAGTGAGCTGAACACCATCAGGCAATAGACCCGACACATGCCCAGCCCCCAAACCTGCCCACTAGTGACCTGGGTCCACTACCAACACCTCAGTCTTATCTGGATTCAGTCTCAGCCAGCTAGAGCTCATCCAGTCTTTGATCTCAGAGGGGCAGTTGTTTAGCATGGAAATTGCATTAACCTGTCTGGGCATAAAGGACATATACAGCTGAGTATCAAATGCATATCAGTGAAAACTCAAGCTGTATCACTTAATGATATCTCCCAATGGCAGCATATACAGTACACTGCAAGCAACATGGGTGCTAATATGGAGCCTTGCAGAACCCTGCAGGACAGGGGGAGGGCATCAGAGGAGTACATTCCGATGACCACCCTCTGAGACCTGCTCATGAGAAACAATTGAAACCATTTGAGGACTGTACCCCATGGTCCACAAAGAAACTGCAGAGACTCCAAAAGCACACCCTGGTCCATAGTGTCAAAAGCTGCTGAGAGACCAAAATGGACCAAGATGGTATGAGCCTTATGATCTCTCACAATTAGGTGGTTATTTAATACCAGGACAAGGATGGTCTCCTTGGTATACCTCTTCCTAAATCCAGACTGGATGGCTTCAAACACATTGTGAGTTGCAAGGTTGCAATGCAACCACCTTCTCAATAACCTTCCCCACAAAGGGAAGGTTAGAGACAGGCTGGTAGTTAGCTGGGCAGTCAGGGTCCAAGGAGGGCTTTTAAGGAGTGGTCGTATGACTGCCTCCTTTAGGAGATCTGGAAAGACCTCCCTCCAAAGATCTCCAGACAATTTCAGCTAGTATCAGGCAGATAACATCTACACACCCCACTAAAAGGAGGGTAGGGCCCGGATCCAAAATACAACTGGTTGGGCGCAAGGTCTGGACAATCTTCACAATGTCCATGAATTCCAGACTGTTCAAATCCATCCAGACAGACCGGGTGCTCACCACCTCCCATCAATCTTCGCAACCCCTCGTAGAGAGAGCCGGGCCAGATCCAGACCTGATGCTGGCAACCTTATCTGAGAAGAATTGAGCTAGCTCATCACACTTTACCTGTAAAAATGATCTTCCAGACTAGAGACAGCTTGGATTGCACAATCTGTCAACAGTTTGGAAAAGATGAGCCAATCGATTCTGAACAGCAGAAATCTCCCTGGACAGGAACTCTGCCTTCTTATGGGTGATTTCTGATTGATAGCCCTTATAATGTTCCATCAATTTAAGCCTGTCAGCATCCAGGCTGGACTTCCCCCATGCTCTCTCCAACCTTCGACCAACTCGTCTCAACTCCTTCAAGCAACCGTCATACCAAGGGGACCTTGGGCGAAGAGTGAGTGGTCAAAAATAAGCAGGAGCAATCAAGTCTAAGGCATCTCCCACTGCCTTGTTTTAGTCCAGTGCAAGATCCCCATGACTAGTGCTTTCACCAAGCAATCCCAATAGATCCAGGACTGCCGATAGACCATCTGGGGTAACTCCCCTTAAAGGGAGGTACCAGACCATCTCTGAGGGGGCAGGTCCATTTGGAGGGGCCCCAAAACTGAACCCTATGGTGTGATGGTCAGACCAACTGACTGGTTCCACCCCCAAGTCTGAGATCACCATCCCTGGAAGGAAGAATAGATCCAATGAGTGCCCTCCTATATGGGTAGAGGAGGTAACCACTTGTGTAAGGCCCAGCATTGTCATTAGCTGGAGGAGATTTTGACCAAATTGTGAGAGTTCATAGTCAACCCAGGCATTGAAGTCCTCCAGAATTATCCACCTGGGGATTCCAAGACCATGTCTTTGATGAAGTCCTCTTTCTCCTGCAGGAATGCTCCCCAATCACCTAGTGGATAGTAGATGAGGCGTATCCTGCAGCCTACACCCTCTCCATAATGCACTCAAAGGATCTGTTGATCCCCACTGGAACATCCACAAGACCAAGTTCAGTCTTAAAAAGATGGCTACACCCCCGCCTCTATGATCCAACCTCGGGCGGTGTATCACTGAGTAACCAGCTGGAGCTGCAGAAGCCTATACTGGGCCTGCATTTTTATCCAGCCAGGTCTTGGTGATACATGCAAGATCTACCATTTCAGCGAGATCAGCTATAATAGCCATCTTGTTTTTAATGGATCTGGCATTGCATAACACCGCCCGGGTAGGATGGGATGCAGAGGAAGACTTCGACTCCAGTCCAGAATCTACTTCTGGGCCATTGGGTATGGGGATAAGACAGGGATTACCCCTGTCCTGACACCATTTTGCCCCATGGCATCTCCTGGTCCCCACCACTCCAATTCGCCCCTTCTTCCCATTCCCCCACCAGACCCAATTCTCCCCCCTGTTTTATGCCTCCTGGCAATCCCTAATGATTGGCAGCATTTGTAGGTTTAATTGATAAGTAGGGGCAGTCAAAAGGATGCAATTCCTTGAGTCTGGTAGGAGAATACTGCCTGACCATCAATAAGCCCACCCAGCACATTTCTAAAACTAATGGCAAAACACACCCAGAATAACTAAACACCCAGCACTGCCTCTCACATAGGCCAGAAAAGATCAGCAGAATTCAACAGACTGATTATTTTAATGGGCACTCTCAATGCCCTAAGAGGTAAAAAGGAACTCCTCACCAGAAACCCAAATGGCGATTGCTATGAATTTATAGCCAGGAAACAAGAGAACCCAAAGGAACCAAAAAGTATTCCTGTGCTACAAAGATATACTGTTACCTATAGAGTGTATTGTAATGCTTGAGATAACAAGTGCTTGCATATACTGTAGTTACTGTATTTGTTTGTGTGCCCCTCTTAAACAGATAAACTGTTACCTATGATGTCTTTTATAATGTTGGATGTAAAAAGTGATTGCATGTACTGTACTTACTGAAGTTGTATATGTGACCCCGAGTTACAGAGATTTACTGTTGAATATGATGAGTTTTGTAATACTGGGGATGACAAGTGCTAGCATATTCTGTAGTTACTGTAGTTGTTCCTGTGTCTCCCCCAGCAGAAATATACTGTTACCTGTGATGTGTGTTGTAATGCTGGAGACAAGTGCTTACATATACTGTTGTTACTGTAGTTGTTTGTGTGCCCCCCCTTACACAGATATACTGTTACATATGATGTGTGTTGTAGTGCTGGAGATATGTAGTGCTTGAATATGCACTAGTTGCTGCTTTTTCCTCTGTGCCCCCCCCCACGCAAATATACTGTTACATATGATGTGTGTTGTAATGCTGGAATAACAAGTGCTTGAATACACTGTAGATACTGAAGTTATATGTGTGCCCCCCCCCCACTTACACAGATATACTGCTACCTATGGATGCTTGTTGTAATGCTGGAGATAACAAGTGCTTGTATATATTATAGTTACTGTAGTTGTTTGTGTGTGCCCCGTTACACAGATATTCTGTTATCTGTGATGCATGTTGAAATGCTGGAGATAACAAGTGCTTGCATATACTGTATTTATTGTAGTTGTTTGTGTGTCCCTCCTTACACAGATAGACTGTTACATGTGATGTGTTTTGTAATGTTGGATATAAAAAGTTATTGCATATACTGTATTTACTGTAGTTCTGTATTTTCCCCCAATTACAGAGATTTACTGTTACCTATGATGAGTTTTGTAATACTGGAAATAACAAGTGTTAGCATATTCTGTAAGTATTGCAGTTTTTCCTGTGTCCCGTCAACACAGATAGAATGTTATCTGTGATGTGTGTTGCACTGCTGGAGACAAAAAGTGCTTGCCTATACTGTAGGTACTGTACTTGTTTGAATCACCCACCCCTTACACAGATATTGTTACCTATGAAGTGTGTTGTAATCCTGGAGACAACAATCACATGCATATACTGCTACCTGTGATGTATGTTGCAATGTTGTAGATAACAAGTGCTTGAATATATGGCAGTTATTGTAGTTTTTTTCTGTGCCCCCCTCTAACACAGATATACTGTTACTTGTGATGTGTGTTGTAATGCTGGAGATAACTAGTGCTTCCGTATACTGTTGTTACTGCAGTTGTTGGTAAGCCCCCCCCACCATACACAGATATACTGTTACCTATGCTGTTTGTTGTAATGCTGAACATAACAAGTGCTTGCATGTACTGTAGATACTATAGTTGTTTGTGTGCCCCTTCCCTTACACAGATATACACTTAACTAGGATGTGTGATGTAATAGTGGAGTTAACAAGAGCTTATATATACTGTAGTTACTGTAGTTGTTTGTGTGCCTCCCCCATTAATACAGATATATGGTTACCTATGCTGTATGTTGTAATGCCGGATATAAAAAGTGATTGCACATACTGTACTCACTGTAGTTGTATATATGCCCCCCCCCAATTACAGATATTTACTGGTTCCTATGAAGAGATTTGTATTACTGGAAATAACAAGTGCTAGCGTATTCTGTAGTTATTGTAGTTTTTCCTGTGTCCCCCATGACACAGATATACTGTTGCCTGTGATGTGTGTTGTAATGCTGGAGACATCAAGTGCTTGAAAATACTGTAGTTACTATAGTTGTGTCACCCCCTCCAACACAGATATACTGTTACCTATGATATGTGTTGTAATGCTGGATATAACACATGTTTGCATACACCGTAGTTTCTGTCATTGTTTGTGTGCTCCTCTTACACAGATATACTGTTATGTATGATGTGTGTGGTAATGATGGGGATAAAAAGTGCTTGCACATACTGTAGCTACTGTAGTTGTTTGTGTGCCCATTTTACACATATATATTGTTACCTGTGATGTGTGTTGTAATGCTGGAGATACCAAGTGCTTGTATACACTGTAGTTACTGTACTTGTTTTTGCCACACCCTTACACAAATATACTGTTACCTATGATGTGTGTTGTAATGCTCGAAATAACAAGTGCTAGCATATACTGTATTTACTGTACCTGTTTGTGTGCCCCCCTTACAGAGATATACTGTTACCTGTGATGTGTGTTGCAATGATGGATAAATTAAGTGCTTGAATATACAGTAGTAATTGTAGTTTTTTTTTTCTTTGTCTCCCTTCCTTACACATACATACTGTTACCTATGATACATATTGTAATGTTGGAGACAACAAGTGCTTCCATATACAGTAGTTACTGCCGTTGTTTGTGGGCCCCCTGCCTTGCACAGATATATTACTACCTACACTGTGTGTTGCAATGCTGGAGATAACAAGTGTTTGCATGTAATGTATTTACTATAGTTATTTGTGTGCCCTCCTTACACAGATATACCATTACCTATGATGTGTGTTGTAATTGTGGCATTAACAAGTGCTTGTATATGCTGTAATTACTGTCGTTATTTATGAGCACCCCCTTTCCCAGATATTTTGTTATCTGTGATGTGTGTTGAAATTCTGGCGATAACAACTGCTTGCAAATACTGTAGTTATTTGTGTGCCCCCCCTCTTACAAACATATACTGTTACCTATGCCTTGTGTTGTAATGCTGGATATAAAAAGTGATTGTATATGCAAGCAACAATACCCAACAGGGTGGGCAGTACTGGGCAATACCAGACCACCCAGGGGCATAATGAGGCTGGATGTTGCAGGTGGAGGGCCTTATTGCCCCGGAAGGTCCAGTATTGCCCATACCGCTCACCCTGGAGGGTATTATTGCACTTAGAAAATGGGCAACTGTATTGCACATTTTTTTTAAATAAATTTTATCTTTGAATGTTATGACCCTTAGCCGTTTCATTTATTTTGTCATAAAATATTTCCTCCACCTGGTCCGACCAGTGTCCCTGTAGTTTGCAGTTGGAGCAGGTTGCCATGCCCCCCCCCACACACACACACAGAGGGAGGGCTTAGCATTGCTTTTGTTTAACCTTTTTTTATTTATTAATTATTTTATTCAGTGTTTTTTTTGTTTGTTTATTAGTTTTCTGTTTTCCCCCACTGGTTACTCTCAGATTTCAATCGCGATCACCTGGAACTGAAAAACAGCTGCTGCCCGGTTTCATGCATAGCTGGAGACCTCTGAATGTGGTACGCTAAATTTATGGACACCAGATAAGAGCAAGTATTGTTTTATGTCAGAATTCTGTTGGGTGTTCTCACAGTAGTGAGGTTATATAATACAGGAAAAAAAATAAACAGTTTGTGTTACACTGCAGAGTCGACTGGGACTGGGCACGGCAGGCAGAGATAAGTGCTACTGTATTTATAGGACGAGAGGCTGGGAAACAATGCAGCCCAACTGGGGGGAACGTGTGAGTTGCTCAAGGCTGCTTAAACCTGGGCACTTTTTTTAATGGACTTGAATTTCTTTTTTAGAAAGCAGTCGGGGTTACATTTTCCCTAAGACAGTGGGAGTGGAGTTAGTGAAAGGATTTAAGTGCGTCTGTAGCACTAGGAAGAATTGGTACTTTTAACTTGCTCTTTTCATTTTTTTTTAATGGAGAAGTTGAGTACAAAAAAAATGGCCATAGATTTTGTAGGAGGAGTTCAACTGGGTGGGGGAACGACGAAAACCAAACCGGCAAAAAGCAGGTACATTTGGTACATTTGGTGGTGTTTTGAGAGAACTGGTCAAGGATTGGTGACGGGACAGGAGATGGGGGCTGAGTGTCAGACTACTACAATGGGCAGCTTAAACTGATGTTCATGTGGCGCTTTCAAATGAAGTAGTACTGTTAAGCTTTTTTTTTTTACGGCAAACTAGTTCTGCTCATGGACTGTGACATGCTTGCGAGTGTCTGTAGTAGGACTGACTTGCTATGGGTAGTATTTCTTGGTAAGCGACACAAAAAAACGGCAGTGATTTGAAATGAAAATTTGGTGCTTTAGCCAATTAGAGAGCAGGGTAGGCATCAGGATACTTCAGAGGGTGAAGGGACACTATAGGGTGGTTCTTTTTATTTTCTGGGCATCTATTGAAAGTTAATGTAGCCACTGGCAAGGGTACCAACCAATCAGATGCCAGGAAATAAAAAGCCTATTTTCTAAACTGTACTTACTGTAGCTGTATATGTGCCGGCCTATTACAGATATTTGCTCTTATCTATGATGAGTTTTGTAATACTGGAGATAACAAGTGCTTTCATATACTGTAGTAAAAGTAGTTTTTACTCTGCCCCTCATTACAGAGATATAATGTTACCTGTGATGTGAGCTGTAATACTGGAGATAACAAGTGGTTGCATATGCTGTAGTTACTGTTGTTCTTTCAGTGCCCCACCTTACAGAGATATACTGTTACCTATGTTGTGTGTTGTAATGTTGGAGATAACAAGTGCTTGCATATACTGTAGTTACTGTAGTTGTTTGTGTGCCCCCCTTTACACAAATATACTGTTACATATGATGTGTGTAGTAATGCTGGAGGTAACAAGTGCTTGCATATACTGTATTTACTGTAATTGTTTGTGTGCCCCCCCCTTACACAGATATACTGTTACCTACGATGTGTATTGTAATGCTGGAGATAACAAGTACTTACATATACTGTAGTTTCCATAGCTGTTTATGTGTCACCCCTTACACAGATATACTGTTACCTATGATGTGTTTTATAATGCTGGAGATAACGCATGCTTGTATATACTATAGTTACTCTACTTGTTTATGTGTCCCCCTTACAAAGATATACTGTTACCTACAATGTGTGTTGTAATGCTGTAGATAACGAGTGTTTGCATATACTGTAGTTACTGTAGGTGTTTGTGTGCCACCCCTTACACAGATATTCTGTTATCTGTGATGTGTGTTGTAATGCTGGAGATAACAAGTGCTTGTGTGCCTCCCCACGTACACAGATATACTGTTACCTACGATATGTGTTTTTGTAAAAGGCACAGCACTGAGACTGCTCTGGTTTGGGTGCTCAATGATCTCCTGATGGCGAGAGATCGGAGACACCGTTCCATCTTGGTTCTCCTTGATTTATCTTCAGCCTCTGACACTGTAGATCATGGGATTCTGCTTGAGCATTTGAGGTTCATCTGTGGGCTGTCGAGTTCAGTTCTCAGATGGTTTACATCTTTCCTCACTGGTAGAACTCAGAGAGTTGTCTCGGGTATTTTTTCTTCTGAGGCTTTCTCTCTACCTTGCAGGGTTCCTCAGGGCTCGGTGCTGTCCCCCATGCTATTTGCAGTGTATATGCTGCCCCTCGGAGACATTGTTAGACGGTATGGACTGAGGTTTCACTGTTGTGCTGATGACACCCAGCTCTACCTGTCTTTTGCCCCCGACCAGGTTAGTGCTATCTCGGTGCTGAACAGCTGCTTCATAGAAATCCAAGACTGGATGAGTGCCAGAGGTTTAAAGTTGAACCCAGGAAAGACTGAGGTCTTGGTAGTAGATCCGGATCATAGGATAGAGGGGTTGGGAACTGGGCTCCCCTCTGGTTTAGTTCTGGGAGGAGTACAGATTCTCACCTCTGAACGGGTGCGTGACCTAGGAGTGGTGCTTGACGATAACCTGACCCTTCATCATCAGGTGTCAGCAGTCATCAAGCTTGCCTTTTACCATCTTAGGAACATTGCTAGGATCAAGCACATTGTTCCGTCCAGTGACCTTCTTGTCTTGGTCCATGCATTTGTGACATTGCGCCTTGACTATTGCAACTCCCTTTACTTAGGGCTTCCGGGGGTTGATATCCACCACTTGCAGCTAGTGCAGAACACTGCAGCATGTTTGTTGACTGGGGTTTCAAGAAGAACTCATATTACCCCAGTGCTGTGTGATCTGCACTGGCTACCTATTTAGTGGCGGATCACCTTTAAGGTAGGTCTACTGACCTACAAAGCCCTACATGGACAGGGTCCTGATTACTTGAAAGAGCTCCTGATTCCCTACACCCCTCTGCGACAGCTCCACTCGGCTGACAAGGGGTTGCTAGAGATTCTGAGGATAAGTTTAAAATCATCTGGTCCTCGTGCCTTCAGGTTTGTTGCACCTACCTTCTGGAATTCTCTGCCCCATCAGCTATGGGAGTGCAGGACAGAGGGGTGCTTTAAGCAGGCACTGAAGACCTTTTTATGGGGGAAAAGCATATCCAGAATTCCTTTGATTTTATCATTTTATTGTCTTACTGTTTTTATCTTACTGTGCAGCGCCTTGAAGTGAGAAAGGCGCTATATTAAATAAACTTATTATTATTATTATTATTGAACTCCTCAATATAATGTGCTTGAATATACTGTAACTTCTGTGCCCCCATTACACAGATATACTGTCACCTATGATGAGTGTTGTAATGTTGGAGAAAACAAGTGCTTGCATATACTGTAGTTACTGTAAGTGTTTGTGTGCCACCCTTTGCACAGATATACTGTTACTTACGATGTTTGTTGTAATGCTGGAGATAACAAGTGCTTGTGTAGTACTGTAGTTACGGTAAATGCCTGTGTGCTCCCCACGTACATAGATATACTGTTACCTATGATATTGTGTTGTAATCTTCAAGATAATGTGCTTGAATATATTGTAGTTTCTGTGCCCCTGTTACACAGATATACTGTTAAATATGCTGTGTGTTGTAATTCTGGATATAAAAAGTGACTGCATATACTGTAGTTACTGAATTTGTTTTCATGCCCCCCCCCCAATTAAAGAGATTTACTGATAACTATGATGCATTTTGTGATACTGGATATAACAAGTGCTAGCATATCCTGCAGTTTCTGTAATTATGTGTGCCCCCACCCCCTTTACACAGATATAGTGTTACCTACAATGTGTGTTCTAATGTTGGAGATAACAGGTGCTTGTACATACTGTAGTTACTGTTGTCGTTTGTGTGCCCCATTACACATATATGCACTATTACCAGCTCTATGATGCCAGTTTGACAACTAATCTGTTGACTGACATCACAGTGACAGAATTATCTCCAATGCAGTAGACCCCTGCCTTTTTTCTATTGGGGCTCAACCACTTGCACCCCCCAAATCTCTAGGATTCTAACTATGAGTCAGAGTTGAATAATGGAGGTAGTGAAGGAGAGGGAGACAGAGTGCCTGGGGTTCGGGTAGGCCATTACAGTGAACTGTTGATGTTGTTGGCATTGGAATTATCTGCCCCGTCAGCTTTGGGAGTGCAGGACGGTGGGGAGCTTTAAGCAGGCACTGAAGACATTCTTATGGAGTAAGGCATTTCCTGATTTGCTGTGATTTTAACTATGTTTTATTGAATTATCTGTGAATTTGTGAAGCATCTTGATACTGTCAAATGCGCTCAAATAAAGTTATTATTATTATTGACGTATTCACTGTAACAATGACACCATACGGTGGGCATATATCTGTTACCTATAATGTGTGTTGTAATATTGGAGTTAACAAATGCTTGCATATTTATTTATTTGTTTGCTTTTGTTAACCAGGTAAGCACACTAGACAGCACGTATCTATTTTCAGGTGCGACCCAGGAGGATTACAAGTGTACAAATCAGAGTAAACAGGTAGACAGGGTGCACACAAAGCATTGGAACATCGGTTGCATTAAGAGGTACATTGTGATCATCGGGCAGACAGGGTTCATAAGGAGCAACAGACAGTGAAATTGGGGTGAGAGGTAGAATAGCAATAAGTACAGGCACAGGAGTATAAACAAAAGTACATAACAACAAACAGCAAGCTAGCTAGGTACATGGAAGAGCTTCAGGCTCATACATTTCGTCAAGAGGTAGATGACTGTGTGATACCCGCCTGGGCAGCAAATGCATACAGGACAAGTCACCAGTACCCCTCTGCAGAGCCAGGTAATTGAGAGGCAAGCTACACAGGATGGGCAACAGGTTGTGGGTGGGGGGGTGGACTTAAGGATGTAGGCACTCAAGTCAGGGTCATCTAGGGCAGGGAAGCGCACCATATATAGAAGGTGGGACAGATGGCATCAGGTTTGCCAGCACTGTATTCAACAGGTGGGTCAGATGGCCTCGGGCTTGCTGGGTCAAAGAAGTGCTAGTAGAGGCCAGGGTCACCATGCCCAGACAGTTGGGACCAGTTTGGCGGCTCAGGCACAGAGGCAGGCAGAGGCTGATTTAAAGAAGCCCCATAAGGAGGCTTTGAAACAGGGGTGGGATGTAGTGGAGTGAGTATTAGCAGGAAGGGAGTTCTACAGTTTGGGCGCATAGGCAGCAAAGGCCCAATCCCCTATTTGGGTGTGGGTTTTAGGAACCAGGAGGACCTGAGAGTCACTGGATCTTAATTGGTAGGTGGGGTTTGCAGGTTTGAGGAAAGAAGCGAGTATGGGGGGAGTGGCATTTCTGACAATATTGTCAATGAAGTTGCCAAGGACAAAGGTGTGGTGGTATTCTGGTGGAAGCCACTCCAGTCAGGAGTATAGCTCACAATGGTGTGTAAGATGAGGAGCAGCGAGGGCAAAATGGTATACATTGTTGTATGCTGTATCCCATTTGGAGAGACTAGATTTAGGAACATGGGCAAAGAATACCAAGCCATAACCGAGCGTGGGTAGGAGGATCCCTCTAACAATGGTAATATGTGTGGCCAGGGTGAGACAACCTTTACCTCAGTAAGCCATGCCCAGCTTGCTGTTTGTGGCCTTACAGGCATTCGAAATGTGGAGTGAGAGGTCCAATTGTGGGTCATGGGTGACACCCAGGTACTTGACCGCATCTGCAACATTCAGGAGGGAACCATCAGCTCCCGAGATATTGAGAGAAGCTTGGCATGATTTTATCTTGGCTGAGGAGCCAAAGAGCATGGCCTGGGTCTTAGTGAGGTTAATGGTTAGCCTATGGTCCTCAAGCCAGGTCTGAATGTGATTAAAGTCATAGTTTAACCGGGAGTTAATGTCTTTGATGTCACGTGAGCTGACCAGGATGACAAGGTCATCAGCATAAAGGGTGGAGTGCCCATGGGCACAGACTGAGGGCAGCTCGTTTATGAATAGGGAAAACAAAATGGGTCCAAGGACAGAGCCCTGAGGTACCCCTCAGGTCACCTGGGAAGGTTTAGAGAGGGCTTTGTTAATGACAGTATATTGCTGCCTCCCAGTGAGGTAGTTGGAGAACCAGGCGTGGGCAGGGGGGGAGAAACCCACAGACCAACGAGTAGAGTGCAGGAGCAAGTGATCAACCCGGTCAAAGACTTTTGAGAGATCAATGAAGATGGCTCCAGTCAACTTACCATGGTTGATAGCAGACCTGATCTCGGAGGTGACCACCGCAAGGGCTGTAGATGTGCTGTGCCCCTTTCTGAAGCTGTGTTGTGCTTGGGAGAGTAGCTCATAACTCTGAAGGTAGTGAATGAGTTGGGAGGCAACTACTTTCTCAAGTAGCTTGCAGATCTCCGACAGGATTGCAATAGGGCAGTAGTTATTGGGATCCTTAGGGTCACCACGCTTGAGTACAGGGATGACCCTAGCTACCTTCCATAACTCTGGTATGGTTCCTGAGGTTAAGGAAGTGTTGAATATGTGAGAGATAGGCCAGGCTAAGTGGGATGCCCCAAGGCAGAGAAGTTTCGGCTCAAGGCTTTCGTGCCCAGCTCCAGTGTGAGGGGGGAGACTAGCAAGGAGCCTCTGGGTCTCCGAGGCTGAGATAGCCTTTAGGTAGAAGGAAGGTTGGCTGGGGGCCCCATCATGGGGGGACCCCAGGGTCACGGGGCCGAGGGGTTGGGGGGCAGCCGGGTCAGAGAACTGGTGGTTAAAAGCATTGGCAATAGTGAGGGGGTTATTGCAACTGACCCCCCCAATCAGCAAGTTGGAGGCCTGAGCACGGGCTGACCCCCGGACTGAGTTTTTAATGTTTTTCCAGAAGGTACTTGGGTTGCTGGATGAGGATAACAGGGCGGACTGGCAGAATTCGCTCTTAGCAGAGCGGATGGCACTCTTGCAGGAGATCCTCAGGTGTCTATTTTCAAGGAAGTTGGTACTGGAGTGGGAGGATTTGAATCTTACCCAGCATTTGTCCCTTTGTTTCATGAGGGAGAATAGGCCACCTTGGAGCCACTTGTTAACCGTGCCCCTTACCCTCCTTTTCATTAGGGGTGCATGTTTGTTTTGCAAGGGCATGAAGACAGCAAGGAAGTTGTCAAGGGCCTCCATGGGATCACTCATGGCAGTGACCCAGGATCAGTTGGTTTGCTGAAGGTCAGCAAGGTAGTTTTCAATGCTAAAGCTTGAGTAGTCCCGCATCTGGAACACCTTGCTAGGGATTTTGGGAGGTGAGATGCCCCATGTGCAATAGGTGGGGGAGTGATCCAAGATGACATCAAGGAGGACACCGGAGGAGACTATTCTATCAGGCCTGTTACTCAGTACCCAGTCAATGAGGGATCCTTTCCCCCTGTGTAGGGAGGGCCCCGTGGATTCGGTGATGAATTGGGTGAGGGCGAGGCCCAACAGCAGAGGCTCATAAAGCTCAAAACTGTAGTTACTGCAGTTTTTCGTGTGCTCCACCTCTTACACAGATATTTTGTCACCAATGATGTATGTTGTAATGCTGGAGAGAACAAGTGCTTGCATATACTGTAGTTACTGTAATTATTTGTGTGCTCCCCCTTTCACAGGTCTACTGTTACCTATGATGTGTATTTTAATGCTGGAGATAACAAGTGCTTACATATACTGTAGTTACTGTAATTGTTTGTGTGCCCCCCTTTCACAGATCTACTGTTACCTATGATGTGTATTTTAATGCTGGAGATCACAAGTGCTTACATATACTGTAGTTACTGTAATTATTTGTGTGCCCACCCTTTCACAGATCTACTGTTACCTATGATGTGTATTTTAATACTGGAGATCACAAGTGCTTACATATACTGTAGTTACTGTAATTATTTGTGTGCCCACCCTTTCACAGATCTACTGTTACCTATGATGTGTATTTTAATGCTGGAGAGAACAAGTGCTTGCATATACTGTAGTTACTGTAATTATTTGTGTGCTTCCCCTTTCACAGATCTACTGTTACCTATGATGTGTATTTTAATGCTGGAGATAATAAGTGCTTGCATATACTGTAGTTACTGTAATTATTTGTGTGCTCCCCCTTTCACAGATCTACTGTTACCTATGATGTGTATTTTAATGCTGGAGATAACAAGTGCTTGCATATACTGTAGTTACAGTAATTATTTGTGTGCCCACCCTTTCACAGATCTACTGTTACCTATGATGTGTATTTTAATGCTGGAGATAACAAGTGCTTAGATATACTGTAGTTACTGTAATTATTTGTGTGCCCACCCTTTCACAGATCTACTGTTACCTATGATGTGTATTTTAATGCTGGCAATAATAAGTGCTTAGATATACTGTAGTGACTGTAATTATTTGTGTACCCCCCTTTCACAGATCTACTGTTACCTATGATGTGTATTTTAATGCTGGCAATAACAAGTGCTTAGATATACTGTAGTGACTGTAATTATTTGTGTGCCCCCCCTTTCACAGATCTACTGTTACCTATGATGTGTATTTTAATGCTGGCAATAACAAGTGCTTGCATATACTGTAGTGACTGTAATTGTTTGTGTGCCCACCCTTTAAAAGATCTACTGTTACCTATGATGTGTATTTTAATGCTGATGATAACAAGTGCTTGCATATACTGTAGTTACTGTAATTGTTTGTGTGCCCACCCTTTCACAGATATACTGTTACCTATGATGTATATTTTAATGCAGGAGATAACAAGTGCTTGCAAATACTGTAGTTACTATAATTGTTTGTGTGCCCCCCTTTCAAAGATCTACTGTTGCCTATGATGTGTATTTTAAAGCTGGAGATAACAAGTGCTTGCATACACTGTAGTTACTGTACCTTTTTTTTGTGCCCCCCCTACTTTAACAGGTATACTCTTACCTACGATGTGTGTTGTAATTAGGGATGTGCGAAACTGGAAAATTTCACCCAGAAAAATATTTCACATAATTAGGGCATTTTGCAAAATATTTCGCTATGCGAAATGTGAAATTCCACCTGCGGTTGGGCATGAAATTTCGTCCCCAAGCCGGCGAAATTTCGCTCACGGGTGAAATTTGTTACCCACCGGTGACATTTCACCTCTTGTGGAGAAATTTCACCTCCTGCAGGAGTAATTTCACCTCCCGCGGTCAAATTATGAGATCTCCCCTCCCTTCTCCCTGGTGTGTAGTGGTCCACCCCAGCCATCACTGGCCGTAAACAGTAAGATAAGCACTTACCCCACCCAAAGTTACCCTGCCACCTATGTTACTGTTTAAAAAAAAATATATCCTTTTACTCCCTGGTGTCTAGTGGACCCCTTCCCCAGCCTTCACTGGCAGTAAACAGTAAGATAAGCACCCCTCCAAGTTACCCTGCCAACTCCGTTATTGTTTTAAAAAAAGAATCCACCTTTCACTCTATGGTGTCTAGTGGACCCCCACCCCATCAGTAATAGCAGGACCCACCCATCTCCCCCCCGTACCCTGATCAGGCCACCGGAATAGTCCTCCACTCACCTCCATGGCAGGTAGCCCGACTGAGCACCACTGAGTGCTTGAATGAATGAGCACTCTACTGGTGGGGTGGGTCCACTAGACACGAGGGAGTGAAAGGTGATTTTTTTTAAAACAATAACGGAGGTGGCAGGGTAACTTTGGGGAGGAGTGCTTATCTTATTGTTTATGGCCAGTGACAGCGGTGGGAGGGGGACCAACGAGTGAAGGAGGGTGAATTTCTTTTTTTGAAAATAAAACAAATGGGGGGCTGCAGGGCAACTTGTGTGTGTGTGTGTGTGTGTGTGTGTGTGTGTGTGTTGGGGGTGGGGATTGAATTCATGGACTCGTGGCCGGCTGCATCTGGAGAAATTGTGGTTGAAATTGCTAAATTGCGCAAAACATTTTGCCCAGCGAAATTGCAGATTTCGAGGTAATTTCGCTGGCAAAATTATTTTTCGCTACATTTCTAATTGTAATGCTGGAGATATCAAGTGTTTGTATACAGTGTAGTTACTGTAGTTTTTTGTGTGCCCTGCACCTTACACAAATATACTGTTACCTATGAAGTGTGTTGTAGTGCTGGAGATAACAATTGCTTGTATATATTGAAGTTCCTGTAGTTGTTTGTGTGCTCCTGCCATCTTACACAGATCTACTGTTACCTATGATGTGTTTTATAATGCTGGAGATAACAAGTGCTTGCATTTATGGGAGGGCGTGCCTGCGGTTCAGTGTGGGGAATAGCTCCCCCCACACCCTCTACCTAAGCCCTCCGCTAACACCCCTCCCTTGCTTGGGGAGTGCTTTCCCTGGGCTCCCTGCGTGGCTCATGTGGCTGAGCTTTTTTTGTGCTTGCTGCTGCCTAGTTTGTTGCTTCTGTTCTCCCCTTGTCTTTCCCCCCCTCTTTCCCTGTGTCCTGTGCCTACTGTTGTGCTGTATCCATGTTTGTTTTTCTCGGCTGCCCTGGTCACCTCCCTGCTCTTTTCCCTGTCTGTCCTGTTGTTTCCCCATTCCTTTCTCCCCTTGTTTTCTTTTTGAGCTCTCTCTATGTGCCCCAGTGATGCCTACAGGTGTCGCTGATTTGTTTCCATACCACAACGATGCTTTCAAGCATCCCTGCACTGTTTTCCTCATCCTGTCCACTTTTTTTATCCATGTGAACTCCCTTCCTGTCCCTGTGTACCTGCCTCCTCTTCCCGTTACATCTGTAGCTCCTTCTTATGCTCTGAACTCCCTGATTAACTGGGCCTCGCATCTTTGCTCACTTCCTGCTCACTCCCCTCCTAGACTAGGCAGCTCTGGTTCACTTCCCGACAGCCTACTTACCAGTAAGTACTGTTCTGTTTCTGCAGTTGTTTATTTGATACAGCCCAATGTCTTATTGCAATAGCCTATTTACTGTCCATAGCTGGTGCCCATAGGTCATGACGATGTTAAGGGGTTACTCTGTCATGGTGATCCCCT
Source organism: Neoceratodus forsteri (assembly GCA_016271365.2). NCBI lineage: Eukaryota > Metazoa > Chordata > Ceratodontiformes > Ceratodontidae > Neoceratodus > Neoceratodus forsteri. The sequence continues at coordinate 82,380,104 of CM057455.1, forward strand.
TTTCTTGCTTCTGACTCTTTGACCTTCCCATGCACTGAATACAAAAGTGGAGAATCCTCCTCAACTTCAGGCAGCAAGCGATTCCATTTAGGGATGGCATGTAAGTTCTCATGAACCTAGCGCTCGTTCACCATTCCAAAAGCCCAGTTGCCTTACTGACAATGACCAGCCTACCAATGGCGACTGTCTTCTCCCAGTTCTCAGTCAGAGGTCACCTTACTTACTTTTTCTCTTTCATTCTTGTAGCCACTGGCCATGCATCTACCCCACAGAGCTAAATTACTTCTCCTGACATGCACATCGGATGAGTTTTGCCTCAGTTTCTACTGTCCTTCCTCCTTTTAGAAAGGGTAATTGAATGGGGGGGTCACCTTAATATTCTGATTCATAAATCATATCTGTTTATTTTGTGTTTCTCATATTTATCACGATCCTTATATATCATTATCTCCTACTTTGTTTGCATTATACCCATTATTTCATCCTCAGTCACTGATTCATCATCTTACCTCTTTACATTTCTAAAAAAATTTTCTCTTTTTCCCTTCAGTGGCATTTGCACTTTAGCCAGCTCATACCAGCAATATTCCGGTCTTCATCCCTAACTCGCACCTTCTGAGGTGTTGAGTGAAGGTAGGCTTCCCCTGTCTACTGGGGTTGGGAGTCCATTTCAATCATTACATCCTACCACTACCAGCCTAACATCGTTCATCCCTAACTCTGGAGGACTGCATCGAGTGCAGGTTCACTTGCCCTGGCAACTGGGGATGGGAGTCATGTCTACCATCTATGGACTTTTACCATACCTTTTCTACCTCATACCAGTTGCTGCTTCCCTTCAGGAACGGAACTTCTTCCTATGTACCACTTTGACATTCTCCATCCCTAACTCTGCTGGATAACATTGAGTGAAGGTTAGCCTACCCCGACTACCAGGAATGGGAGCTGTGTCTCCAGTCTACAAACTTCTACCATACATTTCTGCATTATGCCAGTTGCCGCTTCCCTTCAGGAATGGAACTCTCATGCTCTGCATACCATAATCCTGCTATTTATGCTGCTTCAGGTTGCTACTTCTCAGCCCAATGCCCAGCTGGTTCTCCTTTCAGGATCAGGACTTTGCCCATCTTACTTCTCCATCTTACCTTGTCTGCAGTCTAGACTCATCGCCCTTTCTGCTGCCTTCCACAGCCAGGAATCTAACCCTGGCATGTACTGTCTCCACCTTTGCATCCACACCGATGTGGATTGCCATTCTGTTCTGTATTTCCAACCTCATTCTCATCGTCCTGTATTCCTCATCATATGCAGTCCAGATCTTTCTGCTTTACTCGTCCCTTCTGAATGCATTTCCGCCATTCCGCTGCTTCACACGTGTTTTACTCCACCTGCTACCCAATGCCACAACCTTTCTGGACTTGGATCCCCTCCTGCTGAACGGTCTCCAATCCTCCTCACTGCAACTGTTCTTCCAGCCACAACATCTACATACTACAGATACTACCCTCCTGGGTCTATGGCCCTATACTCACTTTGCTGTTTCCGATGTCTCCTCTCAGCTTACTGCAGATTGTCGCTTCCCTTCAGAACTGGGGCATTTCCCTCCTCCAGCTTTTCATACTCAGCTCTGCCTGTGACTTTGACTGCAAAATCAGGACCTCCTTGATTGGTTGCCTACATTATTTCAGTTTGCCATGTTCCTTCCAACGCTGGACCCTTCTGATTTGAATGATTTCACTCGACATCCTGTTCTTCCATGGACCTTCATTCTCAAGTCCCTTTGGCATCCTTCCCTCCTGATATGGATCTTGTTGGCTTGTTCAGTTCCTCTCACTCCTGGTCAACTGCCACATGAAATTCCTTGCTACTGATTCTCTGTCCAGCTGTTGTACAAACTTATTTTCCTTGCTGATTGGAATTTGTCCTTAACAGTCCCATCTTTTCCCATTCTCTCTTATGGTTGCTTCCAGTCTTTCGATATGGGACTTCCATTGCTCATAGGACTTGGCTTGGCTCCCTGACTTCCATGGATCATAATCCTATGCCTCCCTTCAGCATTCTCACACTTCGCTGCCATTCACCATGGAACTGATGTCATCCTGCTCCTTCCTGCTCTGGATGTCCTTCAGCTTCACCTGGCCCATTGCTTCCTCTGCTTCTTCCTTCAGTTGCCCAGGATCCATTCTGTACTTCCTTTACATATGTATTGCTGCCTTCTCTTCTTCACCTAGCTGGCTTAGGGATTTGTACTGTTTGCTGTGGCTCTTTTGGGCCTTGTACCTCATTTCCGACCAGTACTCCTACCAAGTCATCTGCTTCCATACACTCCATGCCCTACTTCTACTCCTGCCCATCTAACAGTACCGTCCACTACTCATTCGATCATTTATTCATAACTCTGGAGCAATACATCTGCCAACAGAACATTCCTTGGCTCACAAGCCCCACAGACTCTTATGTTATCACTGAAGTCTCACACTGCCCATTCAGTTCTTTGCAATCATTCATGGAATCCAATTCACCCAGACAATAGGAAGATCTCCTCCATCTCTATTGGATATAACCCCCCGATTCCTGTCCAGCCAATCACCATGATTCCTCAGATGCCTCATCTCATTAGCCATCTTCCAACATAGAAAGGACTTAAAATCCTTCTGTTCTTTTCAGACTTTGTAACCAGCATCACTTCTGCAGATACTGGGAATCGCAAGATGACCCATTCAGCTATGGACTTCATCCATTTTACCTTATGCCGCCTCTTATTTCAACAATGACTATGATGACCAAGTTACTCGATTCCTACTTCCCAACAGTCATTGCTAGTTTTAGGAATTGCATAGATATAATCCAGAATATTCATTGTGGGATCTCTATCACCTAGCTGATTACTCATTCCATGCCATCCACACCTTTGATTTCACTTTTGGACATCATTATTCCTTATACTATTATTCACACCTGTTCACCTAGTACTTTCTGCTAGGTTAACCGTTCTTCCAGTGACCCATTCAGCCTCTCCTCCTCAAAGTACCTTCGCTAATCTCTATAGTAAAGACCATCATCAAGAACTGGCTCTCCTGAATTCTATCTGGCAATCACTAACAGCCAAGTTAAATTCACCAGCTCAGCCTCGCATCCCAATCGGCATTTATCGGCTGTAGCACTAAATCTTATGGCATCCTGCATTTATAGATCTCACTGCCAGTCCAGCCTATGGACTCTTCCTCTCATCCGCCTCAAGCTTTCTCATGTAGTTCATCATCAGGATTACCTGTAAACTTAACCACCTATGCCACGACAGTGCATCTCCTAAAGGAGTACACCACAGGAATACCCACACATCCTTCAGGCAGTGTACCAGCAAAGGATTAAGCATAAAGTCATGAACATCATGCAATCACTTCCTTATACCGCATTTCCAGTCATTCCTCATATATACTAGGTTATGATCTGGATGGCTCCATAATTATCTTCTGGGCTTTACTAATCACTTATGGCATTACTCTCATCAGACACTCAAACTCCTCTACTCATATTACTTTGGGATGCTTACATAGTGACCGTTGCTCACTAATCGATTCTTTACCTTCAGACCACCATGAATATTAAATCTTACATGAAATGGACCAGTCACTCATAACCTTACTAATCATCACAACCATCACAGTGTATCATTGGTCTTACATCAATCTCATCTTGCTCTCCCACCTCATAATCTCCATACTATTCCTTGGACACTTATCCTTGTTACTTTGGAAGTATGGTCTACATTAGCCCTTCTTCAAATGGATCTGCTTTACACATAGGATTTTACCATCCATATGCAAAGATGTAGCCTTCATCTTCAGGATCATCATTCAAGCTGTATCATCCTTGGATTGAGAATGAACCATCATCACCATGGCACACAAAGACTCTTCTACAAATTATACTCTATGGATGTTTCCTTAGAGACTCCTTGTTGAATACAGAATTCCTAGCCTCCAGACCATAAACTTACATTCTAACCTCTCACAAGTTTGATCATTCACTAACAACTTATTCTACCATTGCAGTTTCACCATTCCTAGTTTAGTATCTTATCGATTCACTCATGATCCCTCTGCCTATTACAGTTCAGTTGGACAAGCATCATTCATCATCTCGGATACTTGGACTTCCTTTGTCTGCCTTCACTTGGATTTACTTTATACTCAGGATTCTATCACTCATTCAGAATGGATTTCCTCTTCATCCTCAGGATCATCATGTGATCTGCATTATCCATGGATCAAAGATGGATTATCATCTCTCCAATCAACTCACCAACCTCAAATTAGCTATGGTTACTAGACCCTAGATCCTTCTCCATTTAGTATGCCCAGAAGGATGGGCAGACCTCTGGCCATGGGTTGTCAGAGGTTTCTTATACCAGGAGGTTTTTCCTCTCCTGAGTGCCCGGGGGTCATATTCTCCATGAGCTGGAGGAGGTTTCTTTTTTGGCCTTTTATTCCCTACAAATTACTATCTACCTGCCTGCTACTCAAGGGTGGGAATAGAATAAAGCCACACAAAATACTACAAGTTACACAAGCACTACATATCTCATCTCTCCTCATTATTTTTCCACAAACATTGAATGGGAGGGCTTGCCCGAGGTTCAATGTGGGGAATAGCTCCTTCCACAACCTCTACATGAGACTTCTGCTAACACACCTCCCTTGCTTAGGGAGTGTTTTTCATCCACCACATCCCCTCCTCCTCCTACTCTGGTGCTCTTCTCACCCTTGGTCATGGGCCTTCTATTCCGTACAAATTATTACCTACATACCCCCTACTCAAGGGTGGGAATAGAGTAAAGCCACAACAAGTACTACAAGTTACACAAGCACTATATACCCCATCTCTCCTCATTGCTATTCTACACACACTGAACTGTAGTTACTGTAGCTGTCTGTGTGCACCCCCATTACACAGATATACTGTTACCTATGACATGTGTTGCAATGGTGGAGATAACATGTGCTTACATATACTGTAGTTACTGTAGCTGTTTGTGTGCCCCCCTTACACAGATATACTGCTACGTATGATGTTTGTTGTAGTGCTTGAGATAACAAGTGCTTGCATGTACTGTAGTTACTGTAGTTGTTCGTGTGTACCCCCTTTACATAGATATACTGTTACCTATGATGTGTGTTGTAATGTTGGAGATAAGAATTGCTAACATGTAGTGTAATTACAGTAGCTGTTTGTATGCCCCCCTTACACAGATATCCTGTTACCTATGATGTGTATTGTAATGCTGGAGATAACAAGTGCTTGCATATACTATAGTTACTGCAGTTGTTTGCAGTCCTTCTCTTTAGAGAGAGATACTGTTATCTATAATGCGGTCCTGGACACCTGAAGCAGAAAACAAAATTTTTATGCGAGAGTTAGAAGGTAGCAGGTGAATTCGGCGATGTTTTCTTGGCTCAATGAGGGATAGTTGTGAGGCACATTCAGCACCGATGGTTTACTTTCAGTTCTTGTCTGGCATTTTTACTTGGAGTCACAGCAGGATTGGGTGCTGGTAACCACTGGTTGCACTTGCTGTGTGTTTCTTAGCTGAGGGGGACTGTAGCAGTTTGTGCCGAGTCATTCCGCTACTGTCTTTTGTTGTGGTGACACTTTTTTTCCTTGTTTTGACTCTGGACTCAGGAAATCAGTGGCAGTTTTGATTGGCTGCAACCATAATCATGATCCAGTTGGAGATGTACCAAGTCACCTTCAAAATAAAGTTGTGAGTGTGTGTTGGGGGGGGCGGTAAAATTAATTAGGTATCTTTTATGGCATGTTGATGTTGATCATAGTGAGAGTAGCTAATGCTGTTCCATGTGCTGACTGGCATGGGTGATACTGTTTGCGTGAGACTGGAGAGGTGATAGACTATGCATCTGACAGGGAGCTCCTGCCACTCTTGAGGAGCAACCTTTTCTTAAATCTTTTGCAAAAGTTATTCTATTTCTTAGCCAAATCTATTCTTTACAATATCTAGTCCATAAGGTTGGCCACATATGGACACCCCTTCCCTTTCTTGACTATGCTATAGTGTCCTCTTTAATTTTCCTTTTCCCTCTCAGGTCCTCATACAGGGAGGTTATTGTGGTGACCTCCAAGTGTATGTAAAGCAGGTTGTGTTTATCATTGTTGGATTTAGTATGTCATAGCACTGTGTCATAAAATACCTTGATGTATATACCTTATGTTTATGAAACCTGTAAATGATGAAATTACCATGGCACTAGGTGTTTTTGATAATGGTAAAAAGTACTAGATGACTTTTATAGAAATTAAGTTAGTTGTGCTATTTAAAATGCATGGACAGTAAATTGCTATAAGTTGAACAAGTAAGTCTGAAATGTCATGGTGATTTACATATATACCATGATTTGTTGCATTAGGGAAGTATGTGTGATGTTGTGTTTCTTTGAAACTTGCTTATTGTCAATGCCCTTTGGGGTAACCCATGTTTCAGTGCTTCTGCACTGAGGTTCTTTGTCTTCAGCTTTTTTTTTATTTGAGCCCCCCCCCAACCCAAGTAAACAAGACCCGCATGGGTTGGAAGCTGAATCTCAACTGCTAAGTAGATCTGAGATCAGTGAGTCAGTAGGTGCTGGCTAAGTGCATAAAAAGGACATACATAGTCTACTGCTGCAAACTGATGTACTGAAGAAGGGCTATGCCATTGCTTAAGGTTATCTGCTGCATTTTGAATAAATATCACACAGAGATTGTGTGGTGTCTGGTCCATCTGTTATCCCACAACCCCTTCACAGTTTGATGCTGTAAAATGGTCATGCTTGGCACTTTTTATGTTGCTTGCACGCATGTGCAAGAAACATAGTGCCATCATCGGAGATTTCTGAGGTGTGTCACCTCCTCCTCCAATTCAGTCAGTGTGTTGGCAGGCGCGGCTCCTGTAAGCCAATGCATTCTGGAGCTGTCTATGACAAGCTCCAAAATGCAGTGGCATACTGTTGAAAGGGGGAGCTACGCTTGAGTGAGCAGTGATAAGATATCGGCTGCTCACGCGCAGCTCCCCCCCCACAGACACCCATGCAGGTGTGTGCGCCCCCACTCCCCGCATGCACGCACTGTATAGCAGATGGGGTGCCCAATACCCATCGGCTGAGCTGGGTTCTCCCCCCAGTAGTAAGTGCCACACTGGGAGCCCACCCCAGCGTGGCAAGCGATCCTTAGGCTGACAGGGGTGCCCAATCCCCCGTCAGCTGAACGCTCCCCAACCATCCTTGTGCCATGCTGGGAGCCCACCCCAGTATGACAAACGCCCCTCGCCGGCCCCATTTTTTTTTTTTTTTTCCCAAAGAAAAAACGTCCCACGTAGTCTCCTGGCCCCTCCCACAACCCGCACCCACCCACTGCGCACCCTGCCTTCCCCACACCCCCCCTCACCCCATACTTACCTCAGGACCTTGGCATGACGATCTTCGGTGGACCGGGAACACGTCTGCACTCTTCAAAGCAGACCGCGAACTGAGGAAATGCCGGTAAGCTGTATAATGGACTAGATAGGGGGGGTTCAACTTTGTTGCATATCTCAGGCATTTTTGGGAATTTTTACACCAAATTTTCAACATGGGGTTTTTGGGACCCCTTCTCATGAATGATGTCACTGTTATGATGTTATTCAGGCCCGAAGGGTGATTTCGCAGTCACTGCGCAGTCACTGCACAAAATCACCCTTTGGGCCTGAATAACACTATGACAGTGACATCACTCATGAGAAGAGGTCCCAAAAACCCCATATTGAAAATTTGGTGCCAAAATTCCTAAAAATGACTGTTTTACGAGTGTGCTTTGAGCAGTCCCTACGCAGGCTCGTAAGTTCACGAAATTTCAATATTTTCACTCCAGATTTTCAACATTGCCATTTTACCACACCTTCTTATGAGTAGTACAGCTGTCATTTTTCACATGTCACCCAAAATGTGTTTCCGCCCATGTAGCGCACAATGGCGCAGTCGGTGTGCGAGATCAATGTACAGGATAAATTAAGAAAATCACAGTGACACTGTTCATGAGCTCAGGTGTTAAAATGACTATGTTGAAAATTTGGTGAAAAAATTCCAAAAAATGAGTGTTTTACGAGCGTGCGTTGCGCAGTTCCTATGCACGCTCGTAAGTTCACGATTTTTCAATATTTTCACTCCAGATTTCCAATATTGCCATTTTGCCCCACCTTCTTATGAATAGTACAGCTGTCATTTTTCACATCTCACTCAAAACATGTTTCCGCCCATGTAGCACACAATGGTGCAGTCAGTGTGCGAAATCAATGTACGGGATAAATTAAGAAAATCACAGTGACACTGTTCGTGAGAAAAGGTCTTAAAATGGCTATGTTGAAAATTTGGTGAAAAAATTCCAAAAAATGACTGTTTTATGAGCGTGCGTTGTACAGTTCCTACGCACGCTCGTAAGTTCGCAAATTTTCAATATTTTCACTCAAGATATTCAACATTACCATTTTACCACACCTTCTTATGAGCAGTATAGCTGTCATTTTTCACATCTCACCCAAAACGTGTTTCCGCCCATGTAGCGCACAATGGCGCAGTCGGTGTGCAAAATCAATGTACGGGACAAATTAAGAAAATCACAGTGACACTGTTCATGAGCAGAGGTCTTAAAATGGCTATGTTGAAAATTTGGTGAAAAAATTCCCTTCAGATGTTCTGCAATATTACTAATGAAGACATTGAACAGAACTGGCCCAGGACTATCCTGCAGCACCCCACTGGTCGCCCTCTCCTGGACTGCATACCATTTACCACCACTCTCTGCCTCCTGTCTGTTAGCCAGTTTCTAACCCAGTTTACCACCCTTTCCCCCATGCCCAGCCTACCCAGCTAGTTTATCAGCCTCCTATATGGGATGGTGTCAAAGGCTTTGCTGAAATCAAGGTAAGCGTTGTCCACTGCCCCACCTTGATACACTTCCTTTGTCTCCCAGTCAAATAAATCAACCAGATTTATCTGACATGATGTCCCCACTGTGAATCCATGTTGTCTATGGTCCTGGGTTCCGATGGCATCTAGATGCCCCACTATCCTTTCTTTAAGCAATGTCTCCATGATCTTCCCCACTACTGAGGTGAGGCTGAATGGCCTATTGTTCCCTGCCTCCTCCCTGCTGCCGAACTTGTGTAGAGGGACCACATGTGCCCTTCTCCAATTCACTCATGTTGAATGACTCAGTAAACATGGCTGCCAGAGGTATTGCTATCTCCCTTCGCAGTTCTGTTAATATCCTTGGGCGTATGCCATCTGGTTCCATCACTTTGTCCACCTTCAATTTAGTGAGCTCCTGCAGGACTCTTTTGCCTTTGAATGGACTATTGTCCACCTCTTCACCCCCTTGGCAACTGCTCTACTGCTGTGGCCCTTGCCCCTCCCACTCTTCTGTGAATACTGAATGGAAAGACACAGTGGATGTCTTGGGAGGAAGGCATGAAACTGTCACTTCCAAATACCTAAACAGCACATACAAGCAAGCAACATTCGGTATTGACGAATGCTTGTTTTATGTGAGACTGTGGTGAGATTTAGTCATTGCTGAGATCAGCTCTCAGCCATTCAGGACACTGGATTTTTTTCCATCCAGTTCATAATGTTAGTTTTCTTTCTATCTGACTATTAAAGCATCAGTGCAACACAAAAGGGCAAGCTATCTGACCCTACCGTTATATTTACAATAAGAGATCCCAGGCATCTGCCTGTTTTATTTGATTATAACATTTTCTAGTCCTGCTTACATTTGAGTATTTTTAAATGCTTTGATGTATTTTCTCTCAAAAAAAAAAACAAGATGACTACCACATTTGTCTTAGAAAAAGCATTGTAAACCTGGCAAGTTTTACGATCAAGAAAATAAAATAACAAAAAAACATTTCTTGCACAGCACATGAGGTACCAAATAATGTAGATTTGACAGATATATTAATATTTCTATTAACTGAAACTAAAGTTTTAGGGAAAACATTTTTTTCTGCACTGTTGCTTTAAGGTTTGAAGAAGTAAATTGTCTTACCTGCAAGTATCCTCCACCCCATATGATGGCACTGTTATTTATGATGAGCACATGACTTCTGCCTTCTTGAAGTCTATATCTGCCAACCTTTACATTCCTCACGGAATCTTTGGAGCTCCACTGCAAGTTTATGATATCAAACAATGATGGTACATCACCATTTTCATCAAAATACACATCCTGGCCAGCTTTGTTTCTGAAGCGGACTTTCTTAACATAATGGAGAAGCTAAGAAGTCAAAAAAAGAAGTAAAATGCAAGGGCTGCCATAACACTTCCATTGGTGAAAACAAACGTATTCGAATGAACTAAACAAGTAGCTCTTGCTGTCAGAGCAAGGTGGCAGCAGACTGAGGCAGCTAGAACATTTCAAGTTAGAAGTCCAAGGATCAGTATATGGATGAGGCTTAGCAGGGAACAAGTCAGTTGCAAGGACCATGAAGTGCTCTTTTCCAGGGTTATGCTCTGGTGGAGCGGTCACTTCCCCTCCTGCAGGACCTTTGTAGAGCTCCATGTTCAGCTAGGAGCAGCAAAGGAAGAGATATCTCACAGGGCTGACTCAGCTGGGAGCAGCAAAGGAAGAGAGATATCTCACAGGGCTGACTCAGCTGGGAGCAGCAATGGAAGAGATATCACACAGGGCTGACTCAGCTGGGAGCAGCAATGGAAGAGATATCCCACAAGACTGACTCAGCTGGGAGCAGCAATGGAAGAGATATCTCACAGGGCTGACTCAGCTGGAGCCCACATCCCATGCCCCCACTCCTTAAGAGGCCACTGGTCCAAGGGTGTGTGGAGTCATGGGGAAGGGGGGGAAGGAGGTGGGGCTCCAAAAGTAGGTGAGCCAACCTCACATCATCCTGATGGCAGATTGCTTCACACCCCTGGAGGAGACTCAGGTTCCTGACTAGACCAGGAAAGACTCTGGGTCAGTTGAGTGAAATGGGAGTGACAACCTGTGGTACCCAGGGTTGAGAGTAAGAACTAGGCAGCTGGTAGAGCCTTAGTGGAAGCTGATTCCATGATCGGGAGGTACAGAGAGTGAGGGTGGGGGAGGTGGGGTGGGGAAAGCAAGATGCCTTCTTAGGGCATCAGCCATCCAAAACACAGACAGAATAAGGAAGATAGTAGAGAGAGTGTAGGGGAGCCGGGGATGATAGTACACTTGGCTACTAACAATCCAGTGAACCAGTCTGTAGAGCAAGTGAAGCGGAACTTTCAGAGGCTGAGGGACTGATTGCAGGCACACTCAGCCTCCACGGCCTTTTTGGAGGTCTTGCCTGTGTGGAATTGGGGGAGGGAGGAGGACAAAAAGATAGACTAAGGCAGGGAGAGACAGAAGAATTAAGTGGGTAGTGAAAGTGATGGTGTCAGGAAAGAGGGTAACACTTTGTGGCTGTTTTGGAAAATTTGGGACAGGAGGATCTAAAAAGTTTATGGCGGAGTCGCTGGTGGATCTGTACAGCACCTCACTGGAGTTAGGATGTGTGCCACAGGACTGGAGGATGGCACATGTAGTACCACTACCCAAGAGTGGGACAAGGGATGAACTGTGTAATTATCTTCCGGTATGTCTCACCTCCATAGTGTGCAAACTTATGAAAACAATACTAAAGGAAAGACTGGTTTTGTACCTGGAGGACAATGGCCTCAAGGATGTGAGACAGCATGGGTTCATTTCAGGGAAGACTTGTCAAACCAAGTTGATACAATATTATGACTGGGTGACAGGTGAGCAGGGTAAGGGTCATGCGCTGTATGTTCTTTACTTGTACTTCAGCAAGGCCTTCGATTCAGTGCCTCATGGGCAGATTGGGGGGAAGCTATCTGGTGCAGGGGTAGGGGCAAAAATGATGAACTGGATTACAAGCTGTCTGAGTAGGAGGCTGTAACGGGTGGTGGCGAGAGCGGAGCTCTCAACTCCAAGGCTGGTGACGAGTAGGGTGCAACAGCGCTCGGTGATGGGGCCAGTATTATTTGGGCTCTTCATATCAGACATTGCACATGTGATGGTGGGCAAGGTAAGTCTGTTCACTGATGACACCAAAATCGGAGCAGTGGTGGATGGAGGGGAGGGATAGAAGCAGCTGCAGGGGACCTGAGCAAGCTAGAGGAGTGGTCAGAGAGGTGGCAGCTGGGGTTCAATTCAAAGAAGTGTAAGGTTATGCACTTTGGGGTGAAGAACCCAAGGAGAGAATACTGGCGGGGGGGTTAAGCTAGGGATCACTGAGGAGGAGAAGGACCTGGGGTAATGATAGCAGGGACCATGAACAACACTGCCTAGTGCAGGAGAGCATCTGCAAAAGTGAACAAAATGCTGGGGTGCATAGCGAGGGGATTTTCGTCCGGGTGAAGAGAGGTGATCTTGCCCCCTCTTCAGGTCACTGGTAAAGCTGCACTTAGAGTATTGTGTGCAGTTTTGGAGGCCATGCCTAAAGCGTGATATCAGGCTACTGGAGAGGGTGCAGAGGAGGGCAACAAAGATGATATGTGGAATGGAGGGTAGAGACTCTGAGAGCAGACTGGAAGACCTGAATATGTACACTCTGGAGGATAGAAGGGACAGGGGGGACATGATAGAGACATTCAAGCATCTGAGGGGAATCAATAAGGATGAGACAGATGGGGTCTTTAAGCTAAGGAGGGGGATGGACACCAGGGTCATGGGCTAAGAATAGATGGGGGAAGATTTAGGAGGGAAATGAGGAGAAACTATTTCACAGAAAAGTTTGTAGCAAAATGTAACACACTACTAGAATGGGTGGTATCATGTAAATCTGTGAGCAGCTTCAAAAGGGCATGGGACAGGGAACAGGGGAGAGTTAGGGTGGGGAAGGTGGGGGATGGCAGTGGGATGACAAAGGGAGGGAGGGGAAGGGAGTAGGGCAGCTGCAAATTAGGGGTGCTAGCTGCACACTAGAGCAGACTTAGATAGACCGGATGGTCTGTTTCTGCTGGCACATTCGTATGTTCACCTGACAAGAGAGAGGAACAGTGCACTCTGGTAGAAGATACACTCTACATTAGACAGTTACACTGACTGCAGGGGACACTGAGGCTAAGGGAGCCATGGTAAAGGGACTGAGGGAGGGGTACTTAGCTAATGCTCCCACTATTCTGGGGACTGGTAGCAGAAAGGTGAGTAAAAATAAGGCTAAGGTTCAAAAAGGAATAGTGGAAGAAGCAAAGAGAAGGCTCCTTCCAGCATCTCTGTAATGTCACTTACAAAGACTTTAAAGAGGACCTGACCCAGCACTGATCCCTGAGGTACCCTGCTGGTCATCCTCCCTTCTCTGGAGTGTGCTCAGCTTATCACCACCCTCTGTCACTTATCCCCAGTCAGTTTCTGACTCAGTCTACAACATTTTTACCCACCCCTAATCTACCCAGCTTGCTCACTAGTCTCCTGTGTGGAGTGATGTCGAAACCTTACTGAAATCCCAATAGTCTTTGTCCACTGCTCTTCCCTCAACTAATTCCTTTGTCACTCAGTCAAATAAATCTATCAGATTCATTTGACATGACATCCCCCCAGTGAATTCATGCTGCCTCGCATCTTGTAATCCATTAGATTCAAGATATTCTACAATCCTTTCTTTCAGTAGTGTTTCCACTAACTTTCCTACCACCGAAGTCAGGGTGACTGGCCTATAATTTCCAGGCCTTCCCTTGCTACCATGTTTTTAAAGTGGGACTATATCTATCCTTTTCCAGTCCTCCAGAACCACTCCTATATCATGTAATCTGTTAAAAGGGAATGTCATAGGTGTAGCCAGTACCGCCCAGAGCTCCCTCAACACCCTTGGATGTTCCTCTAAAAAATTACTATTGTCTACCTCCCCCTTTTCAAGGTCCCTGTTACTTCTATGCAGTCCCTTCCCCTTCTTCTGTGACTACTGAGCAGAAGAATTTGTTTAAGATGTCTGCCTTTCCCTGGTTCCTCAATGCACAGTCCCCACCTTCCATTTTTAATCTCACAATCCCTCCCTTGGTCTTCCTCTTTCTGCTTATATACCTAAAAAGTGTTTTGTCCATTTATGGTACCACCTAGGCTGTTATCTCTTTGGTTTGTGATGTTGTGCTCCTTACTGCTTTCCCTGGTTCCCCGATATACCTTGCTATCCTCCTCACTTTGCATCTCCTTGAATCATTTGAATGCAACAGTTTTGGCCTTTACTTTTCTTCCACCGCTTTCATGAACCATAGAAGCCTCTTTTTCTTCTGGATTGGGAAGAATGGGAAGGAATGTGGGTGTGGGCTCACAGAACAGCAAAAGAGGATCCTGGCCAGCCTGGTGGCACTGAGGGCTGAGGCGCTGGACGCCACACCTCGCGCTATGCTGGCTACCCAGGTTCGGGAACGAACTCGGGTGGTCGGGGGTCGGCAAGGGGGAGGGAGGATTGAGCATCCCAACGGATGCTCTCCTCCATCAGGGGTGGGAACCAAGGAACGCATCTGAGTTCTACATCCCCTTCGTAGCCAGTGGAAGCACCGACAATTGAAGGGGATGGAGGCAGCTCCGTTCGTGGATCCGGGGAGGGGGACGGTGGCGCACATGAGAGGCCTGGCATGCATCAGCATCGCCACCACCTGGACGACGCCCCAGCCGATGTCCCAGAGGTAGGGTGAAACCAGGAAGAAAAGGGAAAACACCTCTCGTAAACCCTAGATGATAGCCTCTCGGAACCATCCAGGACCACCAGAAGAGGGACAGACCCCACTGTGCAGGGGAGAGAAGGAGGCACTCTAGGGGCAGATCCCCCCAAGGTGGCAAGGAGGTTGAGAGGAAGGAAGGAGTGGGCTCCGAGAGTAGGAAGGTGAAGATAAAGAAATAAAAAAAAAAAAAAAAGGATCCTGAGGAAGGTTTGAAAGGGATCTGACTTAGTGCCAGGAGTCTGTGTAATAAAGTGAGCTCCAGGCATTGTGGCACACATTGAGGTAGATCTCATAACCTTCAGAGAAACTTTATTTATTTATTTATGACTTTATGCACTAATCCCAGGGACCGTTTTCAGGCATGACCCGGGCCATAACACATGGCGCAGGGTGACAGTGGAGTACAAGGTAACAGTAATATACATGAAACAGATTTGATACAAGCAACAATAGTAAGCACAATATACAGGTTTGATGCATAGGTCCATTTGAGAACAGTGAATACAAACTTGGGGCACAGATAATTTTTACAGGGACTGGTCAATCTCCAGATACACAATTTGCAGAGAGAACAGAGGGTAAGGCAAGAGGTGGCAGCCCTGTATGACAGGGAGGGAACAGAGGGCATGGATTGCCTAGGGGTAATCATATTGAAGATGGCTGTCAGGCTGGGTGTGTCATCAGCTGCTGGTGCGGCAGCCTACTGGTTTTATTTTTAGTTTTGTCAGTTTGTCGCGGTTTTATCTTTACCATTATTTTTGCCATTATTACAAGTACTGCCACTTTACTGACTATACAGACCTTTTGTTCATTTCTTTCCTGAAGCTCCCTCTTTTAGTGTCCTTGATGTTTTTCCTGAGTTCCATGGGAGTGAACTTGGCAGTGGAGTTTCCGAGCCCTGTGTGTGGTGCCGGGGTGTTTTCAGGACTGCCTTGAAGTGTGCACTGGTGTCA
The DNA here is from genome assembly GCA_016271365.2 of Neoceratodus forsteri. Classification (NCBI taxonomy): domain Eukaryota; kingdom Metazoa; phylum Chordata; order Ceratodontiformes; family Ceratodontidae; genus Neoceratodus; species Neoceratodus forsteri. The sequence goes on from CM057455.1 coordinate 82,395,786, forward strand.
TCTCATCTCGGCCCCGCCACTGCCCCAGTGTACTCAGTTTGCCGGGCCTGCTGCCCGCGAGTTACGTGGACTCTCTGGGATCCTGTTATTGAGTGTTCTCTCTTTTGACCCCCCGGATGTGGGTTCTACAGTTGCTGACTTTTGTGCTGTATTGTCGACTTGTTTATTCTGACAATGAGCCAACGAAGATTCTGGGAGGTGTTGAGTCAGAAAGGGGAATTGTGGAGAAGGGGTCTTGTTACCTATAAGAGAAGACTCTGGATATATGAGAAGATAGCAGATTTTTAGTGGATTATTTAAATTTGGACTGTGATCAGCTGCTGGTGGACATACAAGAAATTAGCTCTGATTTGGAGCTGTGAGTAGTGGTCCTGATCCTGTGGGTGGGCTGACTATTGGTGTATGGCTGCACAGGGTCCTGTGACCCATTTCATTGAGAAGTCTATGATTTGGACTGGTGTCCCTCTGGGATTCTCCACGAGGCGTACTGGTAGGTGGGCCTGGGCAGGGACCCATAGTAGTGGCTGTAGGCCTATGGTTGGCCTCCCAGTTCGGTTTTTTTGGGGCCTGCTCTGGCTTCAGAGCAACCATCCACAGAGAAAGAACTATCCTGGACTTTTCTTCAAGCACGGTCAGACTTTTCATTTTATAACTTAAATTCTGCTTTAGAAGAAAGGGAGAGAGCCTTGTCTTCCTTATTCCCAGGACAGTGAGAGTGCCACAGGATAGTGAAGTACTTGGTCATATTTAAGTCCCCCTGATAGTGAGAGCATTTTGGGGGTCTGGGAAATCCTTGAAACATTTGACCTTTGCCCAGGAAGTGAGAGTCCCTGGGGGCTCCTTGGTTTTCTCTGGTAGTGAGAGGCCCATTATGGACTGGGAGAAGTTTTTATTTTTTTTGGTGGACTTCATTTCTCACCGGGACTGAGGAACTCTCTCCAGCTATCTTACCAACCAGGTTCTACCTCCTGGTCTGAAGCTTGACTTTCCAGGCCAACCCTGCCCTGCCGGATCCTCCAGCTCTGAGCCCCTTGAGGTGGGACCACTCTCCCTGACTCTACAATCTAATGTGCCGGGCAGGAGTCTGCAGACCCTCCTGGAAGCTGAGCCTGACAATGGGAATGTGGCCGAGACTGGAGGCACCTTCACCTATCCTCGACCCGGGGTTTTCTGACTTTTAGGTTGTCAATGGAGCTGGACGTGCAATGATGCATGCACAGAGAAGCCGTGAGTGTCTGCCACGCTCCTCCCCTTATGTTTCATGCACATGTAATACCTCGGGTCTCCACCGGGTGTCACTACTGCACTGTGGATCCCCAGAACCCACCCCAGGGAGAGGAGAACTGTCCTCTGGATGCTCAATCCTCTTCCTCCCCTGCCGACCCTCGAAGGCCCGGGCTCATTGCTGAACCTGGGTCGCCAGCATGGGGGACTGGGAGAAGTTGACTTCCCTTCTGATCTTCAAGTGGTATTTTTTTGTTTCAGTTATTAATGGAAGGACTCCATATCGATATGTGCCCAGCTGTTCAATCCATTCAGACGTGCTGCTTTGGACCTATTGACTGCGACATTTTACTTATTTTTATTATTTATTTTAGTTTAATTTTGTTATTAGGTTGGGGTTTTGGGGTTGTTTTATATTTTGCTTCACTTTGATAGCTTTCTTTTCCTTTTTAGGGCTTTCTTTTTTGTTTTCTTTTTCCCCCAAGTGAGCGTTGAGGGAGTATTATTTAATTATTTTTTCTTTTCTTTTATTTATTTATTTATTTAGTTATTTTATTTTACTAGCTGTTTTTGATTGGGGCTGTTTTGTTATTGTTATTTGGTTTTCTTTGGTGGCTGGTATATTCTATTGTTGCTTTCAAAATGTGTAGGAAGCCTGCCCCCATGGTCATGTGCTAGTCACCCTCCGCCGTTCATGCCCTCCACCCTTTTATCTCCCCCGTTGCAGTCTACAACCTATCAATGCTGTCGAGCATTGGGTATTGTTTGCTGGGTTGGGAGTGCGGGGAGTGGTGAACAAGGGAGGGTGAATGAGCGGAGCCACTGCATTGGGGTTGTTAAATCCAGAAGACTCCCTGGGGTGAAATGGAATCCAGATCGGGGTCCTCCATGCCTGGTTTTCATACCCAAGGGCACCACTGATATAGGTAGCAGGCAGCTCGGCAGCCCTGGAGGTCTATCCAATTCGAGCAGTATTTTGCAATGCCTGGTCCATAAAAAACAAGACTGCAATTATTGCTGATCTTGTTGGGACAGTAGATCTGGCTTGCATCACCAAGACCTGGCTGGATGAGAACTCTGGCCATATATTGGAGGCCACAACTCCAGCCCGGTACTCGGTAATACACCGCTTGAGATTGCATCACGGGGGTGTTGCTGTCTGTTTCAAGACTGAACTGGACCTCACAAGTGTACCAGTTGAGGAAACTGAGTCTTTTGAGTGTACTGTAGCAGCAGGTGTAGGTTGTAGGATCGCCCTCATCTACCGTCCACCTGGGAATGAGCTGCACTTCCTTCAGGAAGTCGTGGATTTCGTGATCGACATGGCCTTTGAGTCACCCAGCCTGATGGCCTGGGTGACTTTAATGTCTGGGTCAATGATGAACTCTCACAATTTGGACAGCACTTCCTCTAGTTGATGACACCTCTGGGCCTTACACAGATTGTTGCCACTGCTACTCATAAACACAGTCACTGTCTCGACTTAGCCTTCCTCCTGGGAATCGAAGCCTCCGATTTGCGGGTGGAACCTGGTGGATGGTCCAATCATTGCACCGTGGGGTTCAATTTCTGCATCCCCTTTGTAGGCCTACCCCTGTGGAGATGGTCAGGTACCACCCTTTACTAGATGTAAGCTCCGAAGGCCTGGCGGTGGTGCTTGACCTATCGTGCTTTCCAGTGGCAAACAATGACTCAGAGGCCTTAGTGATGGCCTATAATAAGGCCGTTTCTACTGCCCTGGATGTAATTTCCCCTGTTTGTGTTTGTTCTCTCTCCCTTCTCTCTCGGTCCTCTTGGTTTGATGGGACTTTGAGGGAGATGCGGCAATTAGAATGAAGGTTACAATGTTGCCAGTGGAAATCCGCCCTTGATGCCGACCACCTTAGATTGATGGATCATTATCAAGCCTATCAATCCACTATTATCTGTAAGAAGACAGAGTTCCTGTCCAGGGAGATTGAGGCTGTTCAGAACCGACCAGCTCAGATCTTTCGAACTGTGGACAGACTGTGCAACCCAGACTGTCTACAGATTCGAAGAGCTTTTTCGCAAGTAAAGTGCGATGAGCTTGCTTGAATCTTTGCAGCTAAGGTGGCTGACATCAGGGCAGAGCTCCAACCTGCATACTCTATGTGCGTTGCATTTGATTGGCACCCAGTCACAGTCCCTCAATTTTCCTGGAGATCCTTCGACCGGCCGGAGTTCGTGGATGTCATGCTGATTGTCCAGGGTATGCGCCGTACGTGCTGTAGTTTGGACCCAGGACCAACAGCCCTAATTATGGGCTGTAGTGACCTGATTGGTCCGGTCCTAGCATGGATAATCTGGTGCTCCTTGAAAACAGGTGAGTTTACTAGCTCCCTGAAGGAGGCGGTGGTGACACCCCTCCTGAAGAAAGCTTCTTTAGACCCAGATTAACATGCCAACTACAGACCAATCTCAAACCTTCCTTTTTATTTATTTATTTGAGAAATCAGAATTACAACCATTTGAGTTGTAGACTCATTTCCAAAGGCTCCATGTCAGACAGTAGTTATAATAACAAACAGTAAAGGTACAGTTGAAAACATGTATTTACAAACAAAGGATTCCTATACATGCGGCAGCTAAACAATGAAGTGAACTTGCTGGGTGGGCAGTGAGTAGACCTATACAATTGGTAGCTAAATGAGTGTACAGTGTGTAGACAAAGGAGTTGACCAATACAATTACTGATAACAGGCATTAAACATAATGAGAGGTTCTATCTATCTAAATGGTGAGCAGCCTACCAGGGCTTTGTCTGGGGAATAATATACTAGGCGTTGGACAAAGTCCAAGTTTAGTGAAAATTAGGGGATTACTAGGGCAAGGCTGAGAGCCATGAGTATCTAAGGTGTTGGTAACTTGGGGCCAGTGACTAAGGCAGGTAAGCAATAAATGGTAGTCAGGTAGGGCCAGGAGGAGGTTGGCGGTTGCATAGGCAGTTAAGAGAGGAAATTATATGTGTTATTAGTGCTTTTTTAAATGCGCCTAATGTGGTGATGGATGTGATGGTGGGAGGGAGGGCATTGTACCAGGACATGACTCTCAACGGGAAGGATCACTGGGCTAGTGAGGTCCTGGCTCTGGGGACCTTCCATATAGTCTTAGAGGCTGCACATGTAGAGACAGTATGGGTGGCAGTCTGAAGGGAGGCCATGACTCCAGTGGGGGTTAGGCCCATGTGGATTTTTTTGGTGAGGAGACAGAACTGGTATAAAAGCCTTTCTCTGATTGAGAGAACATTGGAAAGGGTGTAGAGGGTGCAGGTGTGCATACTGCGGTGACTATTTGGATGTGGTGCAGAGCGGTTGGGTCGACGGCAGCACAGATAGTAAGACCGCAGTCTACCAAAGATAAGACGGAAGAAGTGACAGCTAGGTGGAGTGCTTCTGGTGTCAGGCAGTCCCTATGTCTGTAGAGAAGGCTCACAAGGGCGTTAGCAGCAGAGGTGAGAATTTTGATGTGCTCGTGAAATGAGAGGGTGGTGTCAATGGTGACGCCCAGGTATTTATATGTCTAGACCTGTTCCAGGGTGAGGCGGGCACTGGAGTGGATTGTCTGGGGAAATCTTTTGCTCTTGATTGGCGGTGGGCAAATAGCATAGTCTTTGTTTTTCTTTTTATATTGACAACCAGTCTATGGTCAGTAAACCAGTACTCAATCTGAAGGAAGGAAGGAGATTTGTAGGAAACTGTGGAGCGTGAAGGGGTTGGGATGCAAGGTATAAAGAACAGCATCATCCACGTAAAGAAGTAGATTCCCTGAGCAGGCTTTAGGCAGGGCATTGAGATATACGCTGAAAAGCAGGGGACCCAGCATTGAGCCCTGGGGAATGCCAGAGTAGACTGGGAGCATGGTAGAGTGGGTATTATTGATTTTTACACACTGTGATCTGGAGGAAAGGTAGCAGGAGAACCAGGAGAGGGAACCTTGGGATACCCCGATTTGCTGTAGTGTGTTAAGGAGGAGGGGGTGGAAGACTGTATCAAAGGCCTTAGAGAGGTCTATGAACACAGCCCCTGCAACATGACTTTTGTCAAGCACAGTGTGGATTGAGTTGGAGAATTCTGTTAGCACAGTTGTGGTGCTATGCCCAGCTCTGAAGCCATGTTTTTCCCTGCATAGGAGGCTGTGGGAGCGGAGGTAGCTGGTGAGCTGGTCAGATACAATTTTTTCAAGGGCTTTGGGGGGGGTAGAGATGGGGCGATAGTTATTTGGAGAGGTGCTGTAGCCATTTTTTAGGATTGGTGTTATGGTGCACATTTTACATTGGCCTGGAAACTGTCCCCTGCAAAGGGACAGGTATAGGAGATCAGTGAGAGGGGAGAGAACCAAGTCAAGCATGCGGTATAGCATGCACATATCAAAAGTGTTTTTGCAGACGTTACATAGAAACATAGACTTACAGCAGATAAGGACCACTTGGCCCACCCAGTCTGCCCATTTCTCTACCTACTGAATAAGCTGCAGATTCTAGTTAACCAACAGCCTATTTCCTGCAACCCCCCACTATAATTGCCTTATGTCTGTCCCATGCAGGCTTGAATTTCTCCACTGTTTTAGACCCCACAACCTCTCCAGGAAGGAGGTTCCATGCGTCCACCACTCTCTCCGTGAAAAAGAATTTCCTCACATTACCCCTGAGCCGTCCCCCCTCTAACTTTAAATTGTGCCCCTTGTTCTTACACATCTCTTTTTCTGAAAGATGCTACTCTCCTGGACTTTGTTGATTCCTTGAGGTACTTAAAAGTTTCTATCATGTCCCCTTCCCTCCTTTCATCAAGGGTATACATATTAAGCTCTCTCAGTCTCTCTTCATATGGTTTCTGATGTAGACCCTGCACCATTTAGTTGCCCTCCTCTGGACTGCTTCCATCCTGTCTATGTCCTTGCGTAGATGAGGTCTCCAAAACTGCCGCAGTACTCAGATGGGGTCTCACCAACTGTCTGTATAGAGGGATAACCACTTCCCTTTCTACTTGTGATGCCTCCCTATGCATCCCAGTATCCTGGCTTTCCCTACTGACTTCTCACATTGCATACCCACCTTTAGGTCATCTGATATGACTACACCCAGATCCCTTTCCATTATTGTTGTTGTTAGTACCTCCCCAGCTATTGTGTACTCTTCTCCTGGATTTTTATTTCCCAGGTGCATTACTTTGCACTTCTTTGCATTGAATCTAAGTTGCCATATGTCTGACCATTCCTCCAACCTTGCCAAGTCCCTTCTCATCCTTTCTACCACCCTTATGTATCAACTCTGTTACAGATCTTTGTGTCATCCGCAAAAAGGCATACTTTTCCTTCCAGACCCTCTGCAATGTCATCTATAAAGACGTTAAAGAGGACTGGGCCCAGTACTGAGCCCTGAGGTACTCCACTAGTAACCCCCCTTTCTTCAGAATGTGTTCCATTCACTATTACCTTCTGTGTCCTGTTGTGCAGCCAGTTTTCTACCCAGGCTACCACCCTGGGACCCACTCCCAGGCTGGCTAACTTGATTATTAATCTTTTGTGCGAGACTGTGTCAAATGCCTTGCTAAAGTCTAGGTAGGCCATATCCACAGCCCCTCCCTGGTCTATTACTTTGGTCACCCAGTCAAAGAAATTGATTAGATTTGTCTGACATGACCTTCCTGCTGTGAATCCATGCTGCTTTGGGTCCAGTGCCCCATTGACCTCTAGGTACTCAACAATTCTTTCTTTCAGAAGTGATTCCATCATTTTCCCCACCACTGAGGTCAAACTAACAGGTCTGTAGTTTCCTGCTTCTGCCTTGCTCCCACTTTTGTGAAGGGGAATCACATCTGCCCTCCTCAAGTCCTCAGGTACCACCCCATCTTCCCATGATTTGTTAAATAGTGTGGTTAGTGGTGTCACTAGGCCCTTCCTTAGCTTTTTTAGGATTCTAGGGTGAATCCCGTCAGGCCCCATTGCTTTGTTCACCTTGAGTTTTAGAAGTTCTCTCACCTGGTTAAATAACTAAAACCAAAAAAACCAAAAAAGTTCTTTCAGTACTCTTTCTTCTTTAAATGGACTGGTATCAACCCCACTATCCAGAGTGCTTCTACTGTTTGGTTTAGGTAACTCCTCCTCTTCTTCTTTTGTGAATACTGAGCAAAAGTATTCATTCATTATCTCTGCCTTTTCACTGTCTCCCTCTGCCCACCTCCCCTCTCCTTTATTAATCTTCCCTATCCCTCCCTTAACCTTTCTATGTTCCCTAATGTACCTATAAAAGGTTTTATCCCCCTTCTTAACTGAGTTGGCTATCCTTTCCTTGGTTTGGGCCTTTGCTTTTCTGACTGCCTTCCCCACTTCTTTTTCTGCTTTAATTGATACAGTTCCTGTCATGCTCAGTCTGTGATTCCTTATACTTTTTGAATGCAGCTGTTTCTCCTAACCTTCCCTGACACTTCTTTTGAGAGCCATAGTGGTTTTTATTCGCTTTGTTTTCTTTATTTGTTTCACACAAAGGCTTGTTGCCTCCATGATGGCAGTTTTGATTTTTCCCCATTGTTCTTCCACCCCTCCTTTCTGGCCATTTGCTAATGCATTCCTCAGGTATTCACCCATTATGCCAAAGTAAGCCCTTGTAAAGTCCTGTATCCTTGTGTTTGTATGGCTTTTCTCCATGGTTGTGTTTATTGTGAAGCACACTGTGCAGTGGTCACTTGTTCCCAGGTGTCTACTGACTTCTACGTTTGTGATCTTCTCTCCATTTGATAGTACCAGGTCTAATATTGCTCCCTCCCGAGTGGGTTCCACCACTAGCTGTCTAAGGCATGCTCCCTGTAGGGCATCGAGAATGACCCTGCTCTTGGATGTGGCTGCAGTCCATGTTGCCCAGTTAACATTTGGCATATTCAGGTCCCCCATCAACAGTATCTCCCCTTTTTCAGCCATTTTGAGAATGCCCTCTATCATTTTCTTGTCCATTTCCTCCCCTTGAGACGGGGGTCTGTATACAACCCCTGTTTGGATTGTGATACCATTCCCTGTCTCCAATGTGACCCAGAGTTCCTCTTGTCCTCCCCCTTTACTTTTTAGTTCTGTTACTTTGATCCCTTCCCTTATGTAGAGAGCTACTCCACCTCCTCTTTTACCCTCCCTGTCCCTTCTGTAGATTGTGTACCCTGGTATGTTGACATCCCAGTCATGGTTCTCCGTGTACCATGTTTCTGTGACTGCCACAATATCCAAGTGCTCCACTTCTATCAGGGCTACTAGCTCTGGAAGCTTGTTTCCCAGACTACGGGCATTGGTACTCATTGCCCTCCATTTAATGTTGGCTTTATCCTTCTTTACCCCATCCCTGCTCTTATTGCCCTTGTCCATTTTTCCATTTACCCCTGTCCTGCCCTCTGTCAAACTCAGTACCTCAGTGTTTACCCTACTACCTGCCATGCTTTGCGGAGGGAGGCTTGAACTTTCCTGTTTCCTATCAGCACCTCCCCTCTTGGCTAGTTTAAAAGCTTGCCAAGGAAGCCTTTAAACCTGTCACCTAGGAGCGTGATTCCCTTCCTGGACAGATGCAGACCATCATGCCAGTATAGACCTTCATCTCTCCAGGTGGACCCCCAGTCCCCAATGAAGCCAAAACCCTGTGCTCTGCACCAGTTTTGCAACCATTCATTAAACCGCATGGTGTGCAGTACCCTAGCCTCACCCCTGCCATAGACTGGCAGCACCTCTGAGAAGGTTAACGAGCTTGCTACCTGTCTGAGGCCCTCCCCAACTCACAAATTCATCCTGCACTGCACTGATCTCATGCCTAGCTAGGTCATTTGTCCGAGGTGGACAATGATATCGAGTTTCCTCTCCTGTGATGCTGCTTCTGCAATCCTGAGGATTAGCTTCCTGTCCCTCAAGCCATGGCACCAGGCAGGCACCTTACTTCCCTCTTCTCTCCCTTCCCCAGGTATACACCCCTAACAGCTGAGTCCCCTATCAGAAGCTGTTTCTTTCCCTTGTGTTGTCCCTTGCCACTCTTTTGTGGGTCTCCCTTGTGGATGTTCCCAGCATTCTTCTTGGTCTCCAATGAGGGTGTCATCATAGAGGAACCTTGATTTTCCAGACCAACATATTATTTGTGTAGAGGTGCAACTTGGGGGCTACACCTCTGTTCCACCACCCTCACCCTCCCAGAATCTACTGTGGTCCATCTGCTCTTCACACATGGTAACCTCTGAGGCAGTGGTTGTGGAACTGGTGCTCTTTGGGTGGGGGAGTCCTCCTTAGTCCTTGTCAGTTCAGCCTGGAGGTGGGCAACCTCCTCCCTCAGAGCTGACAGTTGCCTGCAAATAGGGCAGCAACACAGGTTCCAGAATGTTTCCCAGAAAATTGCTGCCCCACAGCCAGTGCATTGCACCACTCCCCACATGTCCATCTTTCTTATAAGATACAATGAGTAATATACAATTTTTGTGTGTGTGTGTGTGTGTGTGTGTACTTATGCTTTATGCACTGTGCTGGGTAATTAAGAATATGACAGTTCTGCTCCAAGACCTGTTGAGAAGTGATGTCAGAACCTTAGCTATAAGGAAATGCCACGCCTGGGGTGGGGCGGGAGGGAAGGGTGGGTGGGTGAAGCCATAACCACTGGTGACTGTTAGAAACAATCAAATACACCACAGCTCCACCACCCTGGTGAGTACTGCCCTTTATAGTAAGTCAACCAACACCACAATGTACTAGACCACTGCTCCTACACAAACCACTCTGCTGAGTCCAGGGATAAAAACGAACTCACTGTTCAGCCAGCAGGACACTTCCAAAATATTGCACAAATATCCTTCCAAATCCTATGTGTCTAGCACAGAAATCAAGCAACTTCAGTTGTATTACAACCCCTCTGGTTATAAAATTACTACACTTTAAAGGAATCCTGCAATTCTTTATGCCAATAAGAAAATAATGAAACTTTCTGTAGAAAGTGTAGCTTACCTTCCTAGTCCCCTACAATATTATGTTTTATCAAGTTACCAGTTCCTCAAATGCGTTCTAGTTTGTTCTCTGCAGTATAACGTTAGAGCCCTGGAGAGCCTTTGACACGTAGGTTTTGACTTCATAAGGGGTTATAGTTCTGAGGTAGAATGGAGGATGCTGGAGGAATGGAGGAGTGGAGGGAGGAATGGGGTTGAAGTTGCTGGGGAGGACTGCGTTAAGGTCTGAGAAGGTGGAGTTGAGGCAATTGGCATTGCTATGTGGGTTGGTGGAGATACTACCGTTAGCATCAAGCTGCAAGGGTGGGGGGAAATGGTATTTACCATTAAGATCCTTGATATTGTCCCAAAATTTCCTAGCACTGCCTCAGGAGGTAGCCAGGGCAGTTCTATAATGGTCAGCCTTGGCCTTGCGAATTGCCCAGGTGCATTTATTGCAGGCGGCATTTTAATCAGTCTGTCACTCTACAATCCTGAGGCCATGGCTTGGTGCCAGAGGTTGTCCCTTGACTTAAGCTGCTGCAGGAGCTCTGGGGTGATCCATGGGGCAGTATGCTTCTTGGCCACTGATTTGCTGATGGGGGCATATGTGTCACAGGCTTTATTGAAGGTATTAGTGAAATAGTGTAAGGCATCATCTACGTGCTGGGCCTTGGGAATCGGGGACTAGTCACAGTAACTCAGATGCTGTTTGAGCTTGGTTAGGCAACCTGGGGGTAGTCGGCAGTGATGAGTAACATTTGGGGGTGGCTTTGGCATCCGACAAGACCAGTTAAAAAGGATTGGGGAGTGGTCGCTGAGGTAGTTGGGTAGGACTTCTAGGTTGGATATGCAGTGAGGGCAGTTGGTAAGCAGGATATCAAGGAGTGTGTGGGTACCATTGGCATGGCTGGGTCTGGTGGGCTGGGATACCAATTGGGTCTTATCCAAGACTGCGAAGGTATCCTTGACCTGAGTGGATGAATTTGTAGGACAATTTATATTGAGGTCCACCACTAATATTTGTTCTAGTTTGTGGGGGAGGTTGGCTAGGTAGTCAGTGAGAGTTTTGCAGGCAGTGGGTTGATTACGAGAAAGAATATAGGCAACCGTAAGAGTTAGGGGTGCGCGGTTTGGGTCAGGGGAGAGTTTAATGGAGAGAGCTTGGGCAGCACCAAGTGAGGGGGTGGGTAGGGCCTGGTAATGCAGTGAGCTCTTTATGTAGAAAGCACAGCCCACACCTCACTTGCCCTTGCAATCTTCCCGAAGGAGGGAGAAGGCAGGAATGGAGACAAATGAGTCAGGGGTCTTGTTGGACAGCCAGGTTTCAGTTAAGGCCAGGTTATCCGGCTGGTGTTGGGTTGTCCAGCATTGCAAAAGTGCAGTTTTTTTTTAGGTAGGCTGCAGATGTTCATTGTGGCTATCCAAAGTCCTGAGGGTGACCCTAATTGGAGGATACAGCTGGACCGAGATTGGGGTGCACATTGCCTGAGAGGGGTAGGAGCATATAGGAAATTCTCAGGAGGGCAATGAACAAAAGTCGCCTGGCTGGGTGGCAGCCCGGTTTGGCTGTGGGTGAGCTTAGTATGGGCAGTTGTGCAAGCACTGGGATGGCAAGGTGAAGAAGTGGAGAGTACGGGGCCATGGCCAGGAGGAGTGGGGGGAGATTTCTGGAGCAGGGTGCAAAGGGGTTGGGGTGGAGTGGTGTGGTGGTGGGAGGTGTCCCAGGGTGAGGTGAGCCCCCAGTAGCAGAGGTGTGCTTAAGGATGGTGAGTCTGGGTGTAAGTCACAGTGTAGAGCAAGCAGGGGTAGTAGCAATAGTGTGATTAGTATACAGGTGTATGGGTTATGAGAAGCTGCCTTGGGGAGGGAACTTCTCAAGGTTGAGTATATAGGAGACTTACTGACCCCCATCATTGTGGCTATCACAGTAGCACAGTGGTAGGGTGACAGCCTTTGGTGCGAGATGTATCAGGTTCGAATCCTCGGAGGGGATACTAGATATGGTGCCTGTTGGCAGCCAGAGAGACAGTGCTAGGGCACTGAAGAGAGGGACAAGAGGACAGAAAGTGGGTGTTCGGTAGAAACTCCTACAGGTGGAAGTAGGTAGTGCAGAAGAGGTCACTGGGCTAGGTAAATATACTGTGAAGTGGGATTGGCAGTGGGGGGGTATCAGAAAGTAAACAGGAGGGAAGGGAGGTAGAGAAGAAAGTTGGCTAGAGGGTGGGGAGTGACAGCGGAGATGGTAGGAGGGTCAACAGGAGTTTAGGTTCGGAGGACCAGGAGAGGTTGCAAGTGAGATGCAAGAAGGGAAGCCCTCCAGTGGTGGGCCTATATAATCTGCTAATGGAGAGCGTAACAGGAAATCGCATGACAGGGGAGGTGCATAAATGAAGGGCTTGGATTGGGTGGGAGAGTGGCTGAGATGGGCTAACACTGCTGAAACAGTGCAGAGAGGCCAGTGTTGTTACCTATTACAGCCTCTTTCCATTCCCTGTTGCTGGAGCTGAGCTCCCCACACCCCGCGCTCCGACACTGATTCTGTGACTTGGGGGTGGGGGTGAGACCTATAAGCAAGAGGAAACAAAGGAGCTCACTTAACATGCAGTGGGAAGACTGAGTGCTCTACTGCACATGCGCACACTCTCTAAGGCCATGTAGAGACTAGGATCTGACTACGCATGAGCCAGGAAGTAAGCGAGAGGTGCCTGAAGGCACGCCGGAGGAGAATGCCGGCATGGAGGGCTAGGTCCCGATATGATTCACACTGCAGCTCAACAAACAGATAAAAGGCTAGCTGAAGCAACACACTGCATGCACAATCCAAACAGGCTTTACCCAATTGAGACAGTCTCTCCCTTAAGGTAACAGTTGTAACAGTGGTAAATCCCCATAGCACTACAGTGAGACACAGAGAACAGAAACAATCAGCATTTGTGAGGGGAGAAAAAATGCAGTAGTATGAAGTTCAGAACACCCCTGAAACAGTGCAGAGAGGCCGGTGGTATTACCTATTACGGCCACTTTCCACTGCTGGAGCTAAGCATCCCTGTGCTCCAACGTTGATTCTGTGTCTTGGGGGGTGGGGGTGAGGCCATTAAGGCTGCTTTCCATTCCCCGTTACTGGAGCTGAGCACCCCTGTGCTCTGACACTGATTCTGTGATTTTATAGGGAAGGTGACTGAGAAAGTAGTGGCCTTATAACTGGAGAACCATTTGACCATCCATGACATCTATGAACCTCTCCAATCTGGTTTTCATAAGAGGCATAGTATGGAGATGGTGCTGGTTATGGTGCTCAATGATCTCCTAATGACAAGGGATTGGAAATACTGTTCCATCTTGGTTCTTCTCAACTGCCTTACTGAAATCCAATACTGGATGAACTTGAGCTGGTTGAGGTTAAAATCGGAAAAGACAGAGGTGCTGGTTGTTGACCAGGGATGCTGAATAGAGGGGTTGGGGGTGGGTTCACCCTCGGGACTTTTTCTTGAGGGTCTCCTACTCCCTAACTCTGAATGGGTGCATAACCTGGGGGTGATCTTTGATGAGGGGCTGACACTGTGATCGCAGGTGTCAGCAGTAGACAAATCCTTTCTATCATCTGAGGAACATCTCCAGAATTAGGCATCTTGTTCTGTCTGGTGATCTCCCCATGTTGGTCCATGTCTTTGTGTCCTCGTGCCTTGATTATTGTAATTCCCTGTACCTAGGGCTAACGAGGGTGGATATCTGCTGCTTGCAGCTGGTGCAGAACACAGCAGCCCAGTTATAGACAGGGACCCCTCGGCCCTGTCATATTTCTCTGGTGCTGCATGAATTGCACTGGCTGCCTGTAAAGTGGCAGATCACCTTTAAAGTCAGACTTCTGACTTATAAAGCCCTACATGGACAGGGCCCAGACTACATGAAAGAGCTTCTGGTTCCTTACCACCCTGGACGATCACTCCGCTTGGCTGATGAGGGGTTGCTAGAGATTCCAAGGGTTTGTTTAAAATCCTCAGGGGCCCGTGCATTTATGCCCGTGGCCCCAACCCTTTGCAATTCTCTACCCCATCAGTTATGGGGGTGTACGACTGTGGCGGGATTTAAACAGACTCTCAAAATATTTTTGTGGAATCAGGCATATTCTGAGTGACTATACTGTGTTTCTATCAGCATTTCATTGTATTTATAAAGTATGTATTTATTGCATTGCTATTTATTTAATTGCCTTGTAAAGCACCTTGGTATCTTGAAAGGTGCATTATAAATAAATATGTATTATTATTATTATGATTATTATTATTATATTGTATGACCTAAAGGTGACAAGGCAGTGTGACAGGGCAGTTGGGAGAGCTACTGGAATGCTGGGGTGCATAGGGAGGGGTATCACCAGCAGAAAGAGGGAGGTGATGTTACCTCTGTATAGATCTCTGGTAAGACCCCACCAAGAGTACTGTGTACAGTTCTGGAGACCTCACCTCCGGAAAGTAAGGGCAACTAAAATGGTGCAGGGTTTGCATCAATAGCCCGACATGGAAAGACTAAAGGACTTTAAAATGTACACCCTGTAAGAGAAGAGGGAGAGAAGGGATATGATGGAGACCTTTAAATACCTCATATGGCAGATAAGGTACAGGAAAAAGCATTTTTCAGATGAAAGGTGCTCAAGAACAATAGGACATACTATGAAGCTGGAGGGGAGTAGATTCAGGAGAAATGTTACAAAGTACTTCTTCATAGAAAGATTGTTCGATACCTCAAACAATCTTCCAACAGAGGTGGTGGGGTCGAAGACAGTTGTGGAGTTCAAAAATGCATTGGATCAGCCAAAGGGAATCATAGTGGAAAGCAAGGGGGAGAGGGATAAAGAGTGGTACATTTAGTACAGTCTGCAGTAACAGTGTAGGAAGGGAAAAATGGCAGACTGGATGGGCTAAGTGGTCCTTATCTGCTGTCACATTCTATGCTTCTATGACATTTTGCATGCAGGTGGTCAAGGAGTGATCACTTAAAATGTGTGGGAATGTGACTTCAGACAGGATTCTCTATAGGTGGGACAACATTACCCAGTCTATTGTGCTGTGGTTGTTGGATCTGGCATTGAATCTGGCAGGAGAAGAGATCAGCTGACTTACGTTCAGGGTTTTCATTTCTGAGTGGAGATTGGAAGGCGGGGATGGGCTAGCCCCTGCTCACCAGCTGGTATTAAAGTCCTCGAGTATGATGTGATCTCTGTTGGGCAGAGGGTCCAGACCATTTTACAGGATGAACGTAACTGCATCAGGAGAGGACCTGGGTGAGCAGTATGCACCAGTGATGATGATAAGAATGGAATGGTGCCTACTAAGGTTCCCTGAGATGATCTGGAGATTTGAGAATTGTGTCTTGAGAGGAGATGTGAATTTGCGTTTGCAGGCTGAGTATATGAGAACTTCACCTCCTCCAGAGGTGTGATGTTTCCTGTTTTGCTTGTGAGAGTCCCTTTTTTTGAATCAACCCCCACACACACATGGAAATGCTAATCAACCAGCTCTTGGTGAGTCACTGAGTCTTCATGGCTCTTGGACTAAGAGAATGGAGAATCAAGCTTCAGTGCTGAGAAAGAGCTTACTCATTTTAAAGTGCCAAGATTGGGAATGGAAGAAGTGATGGTATCTCAACTGTCTTGCAGACTTCTCCATACCACAGTTGGGTGGCTCCCCCTTGCTACTGAAACTCATAGTGTTTTGACCTATAAAAATCATATTTATAATGCAAATTACAGGCTATAATACTTCCATTCACTAGCTCTCTCTGGTTGTACAAAAACTGTAATATTAGTAACCATGCATTACAGGGCACCAGTTTACCTGTTTATTACATGCTACCACTACAATCTGCACTGAAGCCTTCTCATCTATATGCAAAGCTGCCGGTTGACTAGGGACATACCCCCTCCCACCCACTGCGCGAGGACAAGAACAATAGGTGCCAAATCCCACCCCTTTACAGATGAATAAAGTGTCTTACCTGCTTCATGCCCTTCAAAAATAGAAAAGGAAATAAAGAAAGTGAGAGAAAAATCTCCCTCCTAGAAGGCCAGCCTCCCTCCTAACTTGCAAAAACCTCCCTCACACACAGGCTGTAATTATTACAGATCTGCTCCTCTGAGCAATCCTGCCTGTGGGTGAGGGAGCTGGGGATGTCAAAGATCGAGGAGGCAATATGGGGGAAAGCCATGTTTCTGATAGAACAAGGAAATCTGGGTTGTTCAATGAGATCCATGTCCTTACTGGGTTGAACTTGATGAGGAGGCTTCTGATCTTAGTATGAACGATTTTAAGGCCATTGGGTAGTGAGCTAGAGCCACTAGTGTGTTGTGGGTTGTTCCGGGGTTGAACTCTATGTCCCTCCTGGTATAAGCACAATGAGGATTAGGAGTTGCCTGGCCAGCTGTGTGAGTTTCTCATTTGAGTGCTGACTGGTACAGACGGCATAGGGTCACAGGATCTTTAGCCTCAATAATGCCTCTGGTATATACCAGTTCTGTGGCAGTACGTCTGGCGATATGATTGAGTGGTGATCATTGGGGAAGACCTGCAGGGGTTCTGTTGTAGATTGAGCCACGAGGTGAGGAATACAATCACCAGTGTCATGCCACAGAATATCTAGTATTATTAGGCAGACATTAGGGTATCAGGAATCCAAAGGGGTTATTTGGGTGACAGGCTGACTGGTAGTTGAGGGTTGGGTTAGTGAGCAGCACCTCCAGTGTGGGCTGCCACTCTTGTTCCAATAATTTGAGAGACCTCAACATAGGGAGCTGCAGGGTAGCAGTTTACCTAATTGCAAAAAGAAAATATGAATTACCCATGGGGCAGCAAACTAGCTAGGAGCAGACACCAAGATTTATGCAATATTCTAGTAACAAACTGAACCCTTAGTGCATGTTAGCAGCCCCAGAGGAGGTGCAGGATAGCAGTTTTCCTGATTGCAAAAACAAACTATTAATTATCTGCAGGGCAGCACACTAGCTAGTAGGGCCGGGTATTGAGTTGTGTCAAACATTTGGGCTGCTCTGATTTGGCAGTGAAAAAAAAACAAATTGGGTTTCACTGCCAAAACCCGAAAATGCCCTTACCCGAAATTGCTATGCCATGCCTACTAGTGCTGCATGAAGCAGCAAAAACAGAATCAGACATGCAGTGTCTCAGTGCTGGGGGGGATCCAGGGGGGGGGGTCCAAGTCTCATGGACTGGAGGAGGTGACTCACTCGAGTCACACACTGTCACTCAGGAGAGGAGGAGGACCTGGAGAATGTACAAGAAAGGTGCTGGAGTGCTAGTGTTGTATTGTCTGTCTGTCTCCCTCTGGTCTGGTCTCCTCCTCTGCTCCTGTGCCTCCTCCTCTTACAATCAAACACAGGTAAGTGGAAGACAGTCATGTGACTGCACTAGTGGCAGTCCAATCAGGGACTCTTGTTTCTTTGCTCACTCTGACCCTGCTGCTGGAATGTCTACAGCAACTGGAGCACACAGAATGACATTGAGAGGTTTTATAAACCTCTCATATAGCTCGGCGGGGTCAGAGGTGATCAGCATGGTAGCAGATTGCACTTTATTCAGTATACAACACCATACAACATCATGGGCAAGAGAGGAATCTAACTGTTCTCTCAAGGCAGGCAGGTGCTTGGAGAGAGCATAAAAAATAAGTAACAGAAAAGTGTGGTGGTGAAGTGTTAAAGCAGACAGCAGTTCCTGGGGAGGGTAAGGGAGGGGGCTTTCAGTCTGTCAGGGCCAGAGGCAAATACAAAACAAACTTTCATGCTGGAAGACTCACCCAGTTAAAAAAAAAATAAGAGTTGTTTAAGGCCAGGTGGTGGTGTGTTGGTGTGGCAGGCTGGTGAACTGGAGGCCTGCCCTGCACCAGTAGTTGATGGACATGGAGGGGTAGGGTGTTGCACTGCTGACAGGCTCTGATCCACCAGAGGAAATATATTTTATTGTTTTTAAATAAAAAATATTTTTGCTTGCTGAGCACCCCTCCCACAAAAAAATGTAAGTGTGGAGATGTCTTTTACTTGTCAAAACATTTGTAAGTCTGGCCATTATTGTGTCACTGTCTCATCATCCCATGCAGATGTGATGGCACCTGTGCTCTGACTCAGGGTTATTTAGCTATACTTAAAGACCCAGTGAGAAACTATTTTTCTTGTCATCAAAATATTTGAGAACTCATCGTACTGTGGTAGTGCCACTGTATCATTGTCCCAGGAAAAAGTAATAGAGAGCTACCTAGGGGTGCTGGGTTGGTTGAGATGAAGCAGAGGAAGAGGAGGAAGGTGTTCCCCCGGGTATGCTCCAGTGCACACTGTTGCCAGCTGCAATATGCATTTGCTTCACATTCTGACAGTCTCATCAGCAGTGCAGCACCACAGCTCACTCTCATTTTTGTGTCAGTCTCATCAGCACTGCAGCACCACAGCTCACTCTCATTTTTGTGTCAGTCTTATCAGCACTGCAACATCACAGCTCACTCTCATACTTGTGCCAGTCTCAGCAGCACTGCAGCACCACAGCTCACTCTCATACTTGTGCCAGTCTCATCAGCACTGCAGCACCACAGCTCACTCTCGTTTTTGTGTCAGTCACATCAGCACTGCAGCACCACAGCTCACTATTGTTATTGTGTCAGTCTCATCAGCACTGCAGTACCACAGCTCACTCTCATTTTTGTGTCAGTCTCATCAGCACTGCAGCACCACAGCTCACTATTGTTATTGTGTCAGTCTCGTCAGCACTGCAGCACCACAGCTCACTCTCGTTTTTGTGTCAGTCACATCAGCACTGCAGCACCACAGCTCACTATTGTTATTGTGTCAGTCTCATCAGCACTGCAGTACCACAGCTCACGCTCATTTTTGTGTCAGTCTCATCAGCACTGCAGCACCACAGCTCACTATTGTTATTGTGTCAGTCTCATCAGCACTGCAGCACCACAGCTCACTCTCGTTTTTGTGTCAGTCACATCAGCACTGCAGCACCACAGCTCACTATTGTTTATGTGTCAGTCTCATCAGCACTGCAGTACCACAGCTCACTCTCATTTTTGTGTCGGTCTCATCAGCACTGCAGCACCACAGCTCACTCTCATTTTTGTGTCAGTCCCATCAGCACTGCAGCACCACAGCTCACTCTCATTTTTGTGAGTGCTGATCATTTTCACTTTCTCAAACTTTTTTGCTATCACCATAATTCACTACTAAAGGAATAATGCCCAACAGAGTGGGTGTTATGCTGGGATAACATCCATCCTAGGGTAGTTGTGCCTGAGGCTGAAGGCCAAAGGTGTCCAGGACTGGAGAAGGGATGTTAACCCTGTATTAACAACCACCATGGAGGGCATTATTCATATTATACAATGGCTTGTGTGTAAATGAGAAGGAAAAAAAGATGAAAAAATTGTCCTGAAACTACTTTTTAAAGAAATAGTACCTATTTATTCTTTTTGGACAGGAGGTAGAGCTGTTGTACTGTAACTGCTGCTCACACTTCCAAGTTCCCACAGAAATATTCATTTGTTGTCTCCCATTTTCTGCCAGCTGAAATTCAAACTATTCTTTGTGCCCCAATCAACTGTATGCATTTTATGTTCGTTTTTTTAAACAATTGTCTATGCCCCCAATCAGCTGTGTGCTTTTATGTTTGATTTTAGCTCTGTCTCTCTTTGTTCCTGTCATGTGGCCAGGGCAGCAGTTTCTCATTCCCCAGTGCCTGCACTGTTGACTTGCAGTTCCTATTGGAGTTGAAAAGAAGTTGTAAGAGGTGAAAGCAGATTTAAGTGATGTACTGGACCTGTAGGATAGTTCTGAAATATTGACAGCAGAACCGGGAGGGTTGGCAGTCAGCGAGTGTACAGCACAGCAGTTATTACCCATTGTCATGCAGTCATATCACAGTGCGAAGCGTGGGGACAGAACTTTTTTTTTTCACTTGTACCCTGCTGTTCCTGGTTGTACTTGCTGCTCCTGGTACAGTAGATTCTGTGTTTGTAATGGTACCAGGAGAAGAACAAGTTGAAGAAATCCCAGTGCTGTAAAATTAACAGAAGTGCTTTGTCACACATTCAGCGTGTTTGTATCCTGCTGTTCCTGGTTGTACTTGGTGCTCCTGGTACAGTAGATTCTGTGTTTGTAATGGTACCAGGAGAAGAACAAGCTGAAGAAATCCAAGTGCTGTAAAATTAACAGAAGTGTTGTGTCACACGTTCAGCGTAATTGTACCGGGAGACAACAGCAGAAGTGGTGACGCCGATGACGGACAGATGCAGACTGATTTTTTTTAATTTAATGTGGTCATGACTGTGGTGGGACTAGAGCTGGGATGTTATGCTGGGCTAACATCCCAGGTCCAGTCCCAGTCTGACCAATCAGGGACCAGCCTTCTTTCTTGCCATTGTATAATAATCATTGCACCATCATCAGCACCATCATGGGGAGTATTACTAACTAGCAGATTAGGCTTGGGTGGGATGGAGCCATGGAGGAGGAAGATGTCTGAGTTTGCCACCCAACTCTTAGCCACTTGGTATGTTACCATACCCATCCATTATGAGGTTCTGCTTACACACATACTGTTCACTGTTTGCCATGCACTTCAGCAACATTTTATAATAATACAGAAAAAGCCATTAAATATCCAATGTGTCTCAATACTCAGAAATCTTCATTTATTTTGGGCCATATTGGGCCAATTTATTTTTTGCTTGGCCTGTCTTGAAATTGGCTTGTCAGGCCAAATTTGCTGACTCACATGGCCCTACTAGCTAGTTGGAGGACACCAAAATATACGTAGTATTTGAGTAACAAACTGAGCCCATAGTACATGATGGCAGGCCCCAGAAGGAATGAAATCATAAACATGATGGCACTCAGATGAAAAATAAAAACACTACAAAGGATTAAATTTACCTCCAACACCTTTATTGCGAGAGCGCGGCACTTAGCACCAGCACTTCAGCTCATACATGGGAGGCTTTGTCAGGGGGCGTGGCATTGCAGCGGCAGCTGGCTGATTTATACAACATTTAATGAATAATAAACTGACATTTAGTCAGTACAGCTGTCTATAGTGGTAGCCCATGACATGGGCCTTGATGATTGAGCACTTGTAAAAATGACAACTCAATCCCGATGCATGTCAAAGAGGCTACCAATGAAGAAGGGTGACCAGATGGTGGTGGTTCATACATATAGAGACAGGACATCATGATACATATATGAGTGCAGGATGGGGAGTAAGCATGATGGAAGGGAGGGAGGGTTGATCTGTTATGGTTGGCATGGGGCTGCCGAGCTGGCCCCATAGTGTCATGGGTGGGTAGCAGCCTAGAGCTGCAAGGGTTCTGGGTTTCTCTCGGAGCGCACCTACATTTTTGTGTGCTCGGCATGAAATTTTTTTTGTTAAGTATTTGCACCCCCCCGACTTGCACCGGAGTTGAGAATCCTTTTATTGGGGGTGTGGGGCCAAAGCCCCACACATAACAACATAAAATCTAAGACTCCGGCACCATTTTGTTGTGCGCTGGAGGTGTACATTGCCCAAATTTATTTTCGGCAATGTACACTCGCCTTTCCGCAATCGTCGTCATCACATGGAACTATCCATAGCACATCAGCTTTAACAACCCAAGTCCCCAAAGGGAGATGCAAGGTAGCAGTTTGGTAGGCAGCACAAATAACTACAAAATCTGTCCTGTTAGTAGACCCCAGATAGGGAGCTGTAATATAACAGGTTAGTAAGCAGCAAGCAGATAGTGCTCAAATTAGATTATAACTAGAGGACTAGTTCTTGTTAGAATCAACCAAAACAGTGCTGTTTCATGGTACTCACAACAAACACAAACTCCAACAGCTGCTGATCTGCAATAGTGGTGGCACTGTGCTGAAACAGGTAGACCAGTTCAAATACCTGGGAGTGACTCTTGGCTCCACTCTTTCATACTCCACATATATAAATAACCTAGCTAAAGCTGTGAATACATGCATAGGCCTGTTATGTAGGCATAAGCACTATCTGATAGACAAAGCATTCAAATTTGCTGTCCAGAGCTCAGTCACCTCTTTAATTGACTATGGCCTCGTAGTTCATGGATCAGCTACTGACACTGCCCTCCAGTGTATAGCCATAGCCTTAAACAAGGCCTGCCAGCTCCTCACAACAGCTTCTAGATTCACACACACACACTTGTGATCTCTATGAACAGGCTAACTGGCTACAACTTCAAGGCAGAATTAAGTATCAGACCTGCTTACTTGCTAAGAAGACAGAGCTAGGCCTCCTTCCACCAGGGGTTCAATCTATACTTTCCCCTCACTATGCCACCCACATTATCAGGAGTTCTGGAACACTAATCTTTGCAGTTCCCCACTGCTGCACCATGCAAGGGCAGCACTCCTACAAGGTTAGGGCTTCTAACTGGTTCAGCACACTCCCAGTAGATATCACCAATGCACCGAATCTCAGCTCCTTTAAGCACAAACTACAACAGCACTAGGTGACCAGTACCTACTGTGACTGCTACACTTAAATTCCCTGCTGGCCCTCCCAGTGTCTCAATTACTCATGCACTCTCACCACACCCCACTCCCTCCTTATTAACTCCTTGCAATATCTCACGTCAGCCACCTCAGCCTTCTCCCTTCACCCTCAGATTTCAGTTCTCCCTCTCTCTATTCCCTCTCACATCCTTGTCCCTCCCCTCACCTATTACCCCCTGCACCTCCTAGCTTTTATATTTTCTCTCTCTCTCGTCTTTCTCCTCCTTGCCCATACTAACCCTTCTCTCCATTCTCCACCCATCCTGTTACCCCCACTTACATCACCCATCCCTTCTCCCCTTCCCTCCATCACCACCTACTCCTCTCCTTCACCACCTACCTTATCCATCCAATCCCCCACCCATTCTGTTCTTGACTGTCCCCTACTACCTTATCCTCTCACCAACTACCTCTGGCCCTCTCATGCACTTGTCAGATCACCTTGTCTATTCTTGTCCATTGTCCAAGACGTGGAACCTTTGTAAAAGAGCACTGTTTGCTCAAAGGTGTTATCCAAAATTATCATAAATTAAAAAAATAAAAAATAAATAAATCTTTGCATTCAACTAACCCCTTATCATGTTAAGAGAGATGCCTGATAGGGTGTTGCAGTATAACAGGTTAGTTGGCAACAATGCTAACAAGACAGCACTCATGTTACATTGTAACCAGAAGACTAGTTTTTCCCCATACAGAAATATAGGCGTGTTGTGTACATGCAGAATGCATGCTACATGCTTATTTGTGCAATGTTTGCATGCGGTTTGCATACACAAAGTGTACCTATGCGAACCAGGTCTAAAAAGCAAATCAGATTTACATGCTGAAAGCTTGACACGTGCACAGCAGGTAAGCTAGTGTTAAAATCTTCTAAAAATTACACCAGGTTCACATGTTGCATGATTGACATGAGTACAGCAGTTAAGCTGGCATTAGTATCATTTAAACATCACTTCAGGTTCACAAGCCTCATGCTTGCCATGTGTGCAGCAGCTAAGCTGGTGCAAATCTCATATAAAAACACATCAGTTTCTATTTCTTATACTGCTGTTAACCATTAAACTCATTATTTCTGATCCTTTTGAAAGTTGTTTAATGGCTTTTGATTTGTGTCATTAAATCACCATTACTTTCTACAATATTGTTTGCTTACTGCATTAAATGCCCAGGATATAACCAGTCAACATCCCCCATTCCAGATATACGGAGATGGACCTCTGTGTTGTGAAGCCTATCCTTTTTGTTTTGGATCATGCAAATCCATTATGCATATTTAGTGCTACAAATGTGTTTCTCCATGACTGTTTTATCTCACTTTCCCTTTGTCATTCTGTATTGAGCATATACACCATGGCCATGCTCAGCACTCTTTGTGCTGCATAGGATCTTGAAAGCATGCACCATATCTCACATTTTGTCACTGAAATGAGAGACATGGGCACTCAAAATGAGGGACAATGAGGGACACTAACCCATAGGGCTGATCAGGACACATCATGAAACATGGAGATACAGTACCTCAGAACACATTGGAAACCATTGTATTAGCACCTGAGAATGAATTTCTACTAAAAAGCAGGGGTGTCATTTACTGTGTGTAGGGCAGAGGGGGGCATCCTCCCCCCATATTTGTGCCTAGATTGTTCTTATGATGTGGCAATAATGGCTTTAAATTGGATTTAATCTTTTGCACAATAAGTGCCCACCTGCCCTGTGTGTGCTCATGCTGCAGGTACTCTCCAGACTCAACAGTGTCTGCATTGTGTTGTCCACTCTCTCTACCTATTAGCAGCAGTAGAATCACATGTGATGTGGATGAGCTCCAGCCAAGAAAGAGCACACGAGCCTTGCAAGTGCGACACTGTCTTTCTCGTCACAGAGTAGACAGACTGCACACTACAGCTTGAAATAGTCAGTGAGCACTGAACTCTCAGTAGTAGCAGTGTTGTGGCAGCATATTTTTGTTGTTCTACTCTTAGTGAGTCTGTCTCCCCTGGCGGCTGAAGGGGCAGAGGGTGCACTAGAAGCTAACTCAAGACTAGGCTACCTAGTTACTCTACTAGGCTTGCCTTGCAAAAAAGAAACAGCACAGACCCCGCAGCAGCAAGCTAGGCTTTGTAGCAGTGGTGACAGTGGTGTGGGTGGCCTTCATAGGCCTTGATCAGTGCAGTGCAGCAGCAGCCACAGCGGCAACCAAGCAAGAAGCAAGCAACCCAGGTTGGGTGGGTTCAGATGGTGAGGTGACTTGGTTGCGGAACATGTTGGGGACCTGTGATGGGCGGTTCTAGCATCCAGCTTCTGGTGAAGGAGAGAGCCAGAATGGACTGAAAACTGGGCTGGTGGCACACTATGCCAGGCTGCAGGTTCTGGCCAAATGACCGGGCAAGTAAAAGGAAATAATTATTTACAGGGGAATTGGGGTAGGAGGAAGGACTGAAATGTTGATGTATTTTTCATGTTTCTTCACCTTTGGGCTGCTTCATGACCCATAGGGGATGGGTATTGAATAGAATGGAGTCAGGGAGAAAAATAGAGACAAAGTTCTTTTTTGAGGGGAGACCAGAACTTCAACCAGGAAAAAAATTGATTAGTAACTGGGTGGGTTTAAGCCTAAATCTGATGCACTGCTCGGGGGTACAGTACATACAGATGAATCATATACATTTGAATTTTTCCCAATCTGCATATCATATTTCAGTCAAACCAAATAAGCTGGGTCTTTTAGAGATGTAACAGACATTCTGGAGCTGTCCTTTGTATTCACGGACAGTCGAGCGATATAGTATGCAAAGACTTTTGGAGCCCCACTATAGTCAGGCTTATGCCCCCCTTCCCAGTGAAGCTAAACACCACATCCCCATGCTCAGGCACATTATGACAAAGGGCAAAGATGACTGCAGGGGTGTGCACCATTGAAATGATTGGGGGTATTTTTTGATTACTATTTTATACATTACTGATTGAGAGTTGGAGATTAATGAAGGTCACCACTTGACTAACTAGGGACTTGTTAGTAGAACAGTGGCCTTCATTATTCTCAAACTCCCCAGCATAATGCATAAAATAGTAATAGAAAATAACTCCATTAATTTCAAGGGGTACGCCCCAACACTCTGACCCATGGACATCATCTCTGAATGACTCTTGCCTCTGACTCCATAGTACTCAAGTAAGAGACTTTTTACTTATATCTACAGTATACTTGGTGGGTTGTCTGTAGCAGGATGGCTGTACCCACTACAATGTGTGTGCATGGAGGGGACTGGCCATGTGGGGGGGTGTCGAGTCATTGCTAGTTTTGTCTTTGCACCTTAAAGTCTGTTTGCATGGAATCATTCAAAACTACGGAGAGGAAATAGTAGGAGTACAGGCTGGACAGAAGTTATGTGGTTTTGTGGGTAAGTTTGCGTAGTGGGTGTAGGAAAAACATGTGTTTCCATTAGCATGTATGCTATAGTGCAACTGTGAAACTAAGGGTGAAGGAGAGAAGAAAAGTGAAAAGCATAACAGTGCATATGTATTCAGATACAATATGTATTGAAGTACAAGCAAGCCATATGTGTGCAGACATAGCTTAGTGGTTAAAGGCACTGAACTGCAAGCCAGGTGAGTTGGAGGCATGACAACCAGGGTTTGAATCTTATCAACCCCAGCTTGTGTATGGTGTGATCCTGAGCAAGTCACATAACTTTTACGTGCGCAGTTATCAGTGACCCCTTGCTTTTTTGCATGCATGCCACATGCATGCAGTCTTTCCAATTTAATATAAAAATCATGGTTTCCACAGTTGCTTACTGCATGCATGCTATAATGCATGCAATCGGTTCTAATTTAACATTTAAATCATACTTGCAGCATGCTCATCACTTGGGTAGTTTTATGTGTGCAGCATGAAAACATTTCATATAATTATTTCTGTAAGGGCTGTTAGTATAGGTAACAAATAATCTCTTACTATAGTAACAGGCCCACGATAGGGAGTAGGAGGATAACAGTTTTCTTACTATTGCAGTAATCTTACTATTCTGTGTCTACTCCTTTTATCTCTCCCCCTATGGTCACACATGGTGTGTGCCTTTCCAGGCTGCCAATTTTAAAATGAGTAAATAAATAAACAGTTTAGCAGCAAGCAAGATAGTTGCAAGGCAGCAAACTGAGTAAATTGAACCCTGTTACTATGCTAGCAAGTAGGCCTTGGTGTGGCTGTTAATTACAACTGATAGCAGTTTCAACCTGGGGTTACTGGCTAAAGAACAAACAGCCCCAGAGGTATCATCATCATCATCATCAGCAGCAGCAGCAGGTAGCAGTTAGCAGTGCCACAATACCCAGGCATGTATTAATAAAGCATGTCTGGTGTGGTGAAAGTTGGCTGACGTGCATACAGTATGGATAGATCTAAGAGTTTGAGAGTCCTAGTTTGACTGCAGCAGGTTCTTACACTGAGAAAGGATGGGCACTGTTGGGCAGTATGGCCAACCAATGGCTGATGCCACAGCTGACACCCACAGTCATGGCAAGAAAAGGCAAAGTTTATTTATAAAGTACCCAGTCTGAAGAGACTCTGAGCACTGTACAAAGTAAACAAAGATGTAAAATTTGTTAAGATAAAAATATTAATTAAAAAGGATAATCCAACACTTAATATAGCATTTAATAAGGAAATGCCTCTTTAAATAAGAAGATCTTCAAAGAGGCTTTAATGGCCTCCACTGTGCTGGCTGTATGATTGGAAAGAGAGTGCGAGTTCCACAGCACTGGAGCAGCCACTCCAAAGTCTCTATTGCCCAATGACGTCAGCCTAGAGAGACATCCTTTGTGCTCCTGCCCTTAGCACTATGGCCTTTAGCACAGAGACCTGCTTGTGGGACAAAGGAGCTGAGAGGTTTAAATGCTTCATCAGCAAGCATTTAAATTAGCCAAGGGGGATGGCGGAAATAAAGTGAGTGAAGCAAACAGCCCCCCCGAACAGAATGATACAGATGGCAGAGATGACCCAAAGGTTGAGAAATCGCAAATATAACTAAAACCAAAATAGGTAAAAATGCAGAGAAAACACAAAATGGGTGTAAGGACAAGAGGGTTATGGAGGAAAGACACGGGGATAGGAGGGGAGTTATTTGGAGTGGAGGCAGTAAAAATTGGAAGGCCATGTGCACAAATGCCCCACAGTCTCGGAAACTAAATTCTGGGCCTAGTGGCCTTGATGGTTGAGGTGGACCTGGACGTTGTCACTGTTACAGTACTGAGACATGGTTCACAGGGAACCATGAGTGGGATATGGCAATATCAGATTACGCTCTATTCAGGAGGAACAGGGTGGGTAAAAAGGGAGGAGTGGTGGCTGTCTACATCAGGGAAGGAATTAAGGCAACTGAGATACAGGGAATGCAGGGAGAGGTGGAGGCACTGTGGAACACCCTGGAGACTGGAAATGGCACTGCCATTCACACTGGTGTGATCTACAGACCTCCCACACAAGGGGAAGAGCTGTACAGGGTGCTTGTAGAAGCCATCTACAGAATGACAGGTAAAGGAGAGGTGCTATTGGTAGGACACTTCAATCTGCCAGATGTAGATTGGAGCAACCAGATGGTTTTGCATAGCGTCTATTCCATTTGACGACACAGAGATGAAAACACATTTTGGGCAGTATGTGAAAAATGACAACTGTATTGTTCATGAGGAGGTGTAAAAAATGGCAATGTTGAAAATCTGGAGTGAAAATATTAAAAATTGGTGAAGTCATGAGCATGCATAGAAAGTGTACAACACACGTCCGTAACCCAATTATTTGTGGGATTTTTTTAACCACATTTTCAACATAGGCATTTTGGGACCTCCCCTCATGAACAGTGGCATTGTGATTTTGTTAATTTGTCCCAAAAGTTGATTTCCCACAGAGACCACGCCATTGTGTGCTACAGGTGTGAGAACACATTTTGTACAGGATGTGAAAAATGACAGCTGTACTGTTCATAAGGAGGTGTGAAAAAATGCCAGTGTTGGAAATGTGGCATGAAAATATTGTAAATTTGTGAAGTTACAAGTGTGCGTGGAAACTGCGCAACACACGCTTGTAACACAGTAATTTTATGGACTTTCATCACCAGATTTTCAACATAGGCATTTTAGGACCTCTGCTCATGAACAGTGTCATCGTCATCTACTCAAACTGTCCTGAAACCATGCTATTCTGCGCCAGATGTGTGAAAACACATTTTGGCCAGGATATGTAAAATGACAGTTCTACTATTTATGAGGAGGTGTGGAAAAATGCCAATTTAGAAAATCTGGAGTGAAAATATTACAGATTCATGAAGTTACGGGCATGTGTAGAAACTGCACAATGCACGCTCATAAAACAGCCATTTTTTTTTATTTTCCCATCAAATTTGCAACGTAGGCTTTTGAGAGCCCCCCTCATGAATAGTGGCACTGTCATTTTGTTAATCAGTCCCGAAAGGAGATTCTGCGCAGTGACTGCAAAATCACCTTTTGGGACTAAATAATACCATGACAGTGACTGAATTCATGAGAAGGGATCCCAATAACCCCATGTTGAAAATTTGATGTAAAAATTCCCAAAAATGCCCGAGATATGCACCAAAGTTGAAAAAAACATATTTATGCCGTAATACACGAGTTGTGGGAGGGCAGGGGACATGAGGACCGTTTTCTTTTACAGGGTAAAAAAGGAACATCGGCGGGGGCGTTTGTTTTTCAGGCACATGTGGCACACCGGGGTGGGCTCCCAGTGTGTCACCTGATTGTTTTTTTTGGGGGGATGTAGCCAACGGGGGATTGGACACCCCCGTCAGCACATGGAGGGGCAAGAGCCGAGGAGGATTGGGCACTCCTAACAAAACAGATGGGGGGAGACATTATGCCGATGGGGAGTAGGCTCCCCATTTGGCTAAATAAAGAGGGACTGTAGCCGATGGGGATTGGGCCCCC
Source organism: Neoceratodus forsteri (assembly GCA_016271365.2). NCBI lineage: Eukaryota > Metazoa > Chordata > Ceratodontiformes > Ceratodontidae > Neoceratodus > Neoceratodus forsteri. The sequence goes on from CM057455.1 coordinate 82,425,486, forward strand.
TGTCAGCAAAGAAAGACTGTTGGGGGGAGTGCATAATGCTGAGAGGGATTCGGCACCCCTAGGTACACACTTGGGGGTCATTATGCCAATGGGGGGTGGGCTCCCCTGTTGGCAAATTATGTGGGTCGGGGAATGCGACAGGGGGATGGGGCACACCTGTCACCATGTTTACATGGGAAAGCTGTGCTGCTGCAATGAGAAGCTTGCTTCTCATTGCAGTGGACGTTTTCTTACATGTGGTCACCACATTACGTCTTGCTGGTGTGGCACCTGCATGCTGTCTTACTGGGGAATGAGGGACGCACCTACTGATGCATGCTCTGCATTCACCCACAGTGACTACATCTCCAAATCTGCTCCTAATACAATATGTTGGCTGGTGCGCAAGTGAGAGCCAACATAAAAATAGCTCAGGAAATAACAAAAGGGGACAAGAACTTTTTCAGGATATAGGAGCTATTATAATAGTATCCTTATTTTACTGGGGAGCACAGGATCCTTCAGACCCTGCACTCCCACCCCTCTGTATATGTAAATAGATGTGGAAGCACCGGGCCCTCCAGACCCTGCACTACCACCCCTCCATAGATGTGTATATGTAAATAGATGTGGAAGAACTGGGCCCTCCAGACCCTGCACTCCCATCCCTCCATAGATTTGTATATGTAAATAGATGTAGGAGCACAGGATCCTTCAGACGCTGCACTCCCATCCCTCCATAGATGTGATGTATATATGTATATATGTAAATAGATGTGGAAGCATGGAGCCCCCCTAGACCCTGTGCTTCCATTTATAGGACAACAGTGACAAAATTGTCAGCATAGCAATCTTACTACCCCACCTTATGTACCCGGTACAAAACATTATCAATCACTGCCAAAACAGAATTCTGTGCAACTGCAACACCATTCCATGCCACAAGTGTGAAAACACATTTTGTGTAGGGTCTGAAAAATGACAGCTGGGGCATACATGAAGTGGGGTAATAAGAAGGCTATGTTGAAAATCTGGGGTCAGAATATTTAAAATTTCCAAAGTTATGAGTGGGCACAGCGAAACTGCAACACATGGTAATAACTTTGATATTTTTTCATATTTTGACCCCAAATTTTCAACATAATAATAATAATAATATTTGTATTTGTATAGCGCAATTCCAGTGTCAAAGCACTTCACATACACACATCAACAACATAGTATTCTTATGACCCCACCCCATAAACCACATTGGTGAAAATTCTCAAATCCATATGAAAATGCCATTCCACACCACAGGTGTGAAAACACTTTTCAGACATGATATGAAAAATGGCAGCTGTATTGTTCATGAGGTGGTGTGAAAAAATTGCTATGTTGAAAACTTGGACTCAGAATATTGAAAATTACCAAAGTCATGCAAGTGCATAAAAACATTTAAGTTAACACTCATAACGTGGTCATTGTTAGGAATTTTTTAACAAATTTTCAGCAGGGCCTTTTTGGGACCCACCTCATGATGCATGGTGGTGAAATTTTGTTATGCAGTCCCAAAAGGCAATTTCACGCAGTGACCACGAAATCCCCTTCTGGGCCCATTTAATGAAATCACAGTGCCAGTGTTCATCAGGTGAGGTCCCAAAAAGATCATGTTGAAAATTTGGTTAAAAAATCCTCAAATGGCAAAGTTATGACGATGCCGCTGCAGCAATATATAGTGTTGGTTCATCTTCTAATGAGGCTCTGGAAAGGGCTCATCTCATCACTGTTCTTTTCTTGCTAGTGCCCATAGCTTATCAATTGAAAATAAAGTATCTTATAAAATGGGTTGTCTGATGTATAAGGTTATAAAAGGCCTTATTTCTCCTGAAATTATGGCCTTGTTTCCTAGATCCCATAATTTATATGGTACTAGATCTCAGTCGAAGTTTAGTTTTAGACTTCCATTGTTTGTTACGGTCCGCGGTCAGAGTTCTTTATCTTACAGGGCTCCATTATTTTTTAATACTATTCCCCATGAAATTAATGAAAGTAAAACAATTTGGTCCTTCAAGTCTAGACTAAAGCAATGGTTACTGGAAAAGGATGTCTGTACATGTTTTGCACAATCTTGTTTGTACTTTTGTATTTTGTACTCTTACGTATTTATTGTATTTTAATTGTTTTGTATTTGCTCTATGTTTAAACTTGTTGTTGGTGAAAAAGGGGTCTAGTTTTGCTCATCCAGCCTATGAATATAAACAAAATAAAAAATGAAAATGAAAAACAAAAGTTCAAAATGCCGTTGAGATACATTATAAGGCACTTAACTTGCTTCTTCAGTTCACAGTTTGGCTTCGAAGAGTACAGACGGGTCTCGGTTCACAGAAGATGACAGCATATGATCTCTGGTGGTACGTATAAGGTAAGGGGGGATATGAGGTGGTGGGTGCTCAGTGGGAGGGTTGATATGGGGGTCAGGGGATGGCAAGGATGATGAAGGACCGTTTTCTTTTTTTCACGTTAAAAAAAAGACGGGGGACTGTTTTCTTTCTACAGGATCAAAGTAAAAAAATATTTTGGGTCGCTGGCTCCCCCGTGTTCCACATGGCTGGGGAAAGGCTTTTAATGCCCTTATAAGCCTCATACCCAGTGTTCAAAATTGTACTATTTGCTGGACAAACATCTAGCCCCAGAAGAAAAAAAACTGAAGTTGGCATTATGAAATAACCCTCCACTTCTCAAACGTAATGCAATAACAAGACTTTGCCACAAGTTCTCTTTTAAGCAGCCCCATTCTCCTTTTGTTACAGTAATCGCTTTGTGTGTCAAAATCCACTCCTTCACTACTACCGCCAGACCACTCCCCCTTGGCAAGCTACTCCACACCCCCGTCAGCTCTTGATTTGTGACATGAGCTAGCTCATATTAAATTTGTTGTGTGTTATGCTTGGTTAAATGAGTCATATTCTGTTGGTTCAGGCAGAGTTTTCGATCTCCGTGCTGCGCAAATACAGTCTTTTAGTGTAACTGCATGGCTGTTGATTTTCCTGCCCCCTTTGAGTCTTATGTCTGTGTTAAGATTCGCAACCTGCTTAGACCATAACATATAAGAGCATTACCTGTCAACCCCTTGGGGGAAAGAGTGGGTGGAAGGGTCCCTAGTGGGTTGGCAAAAGCTGGGCATAAATAGTACCCTTTTGTTGATGCTGAGCTTCCTGTCACTTAGCTGGTATAGCCATTCATGCTATCAATCTTCTGTCCATGACTGCCTCCATCTGATTCAGGAACATCTCAGCTTGCTCCACAATTGTGAACACCCTGCTTGGCTTTCTCTGATCTGATATCTGAAGCTCTGATGCGTAGCTTGGCTTTTACTTTCCCCCACTTTAGGCACTTCCTTCATAGCTTACAATTGCATTCCATGAAGAGGCGGAGGATCCTCGCATTGTCGAGCACTATGCGCTCCTTCGCTCTTGCTGCACAAAGAACTGCTTCCTTGTCCTGTCAGTGGTGGAATTTGACTAGGAAGGCTGGGGCCACTCTCCTGGTCTAGATCTCCCTCCTGGTGTATGGTGGGCTCTCTGCACCTCACATGTACACACTGCAACCACCAGCTCCAGGTACTCCAGCATCCATTTAATGATAAATGCCTCTGTATTCCTCTCTTCTAGTTCCTTCAGTAGCCCTATGACTCTAATGTTGCACTTCATTGCCCAGTTTGCCTGGTAATCCACTTTATGTTTTAGCTGCTGCACCATCTCTTGTAACTGCTGCCTTTCTCTCACCCACTCAACCAGTTAGTCCTGTGTGGTGCTCACTCAGATTTCAACTTCTGTGAGTTGTGTTGTATGGCTCACTGATGCTTCACTTAGCATCTCAACTATGCCCTGAATATATTCCATCTGGGCATTTAAGTTTGCAATCCCAACACACATCTCCTTCCTCAGGTCAGATAGCAGGGATTATTTAAAAAATCATAGGGACGGCGATCAGAGAGTGGGGGGGGTTGCCACTAGTCACCAGGGAAGATGCATAGATGCATAGAAACTGCCAGCAGATAAAGACCTCTTGGCCCACCCAGTCTGCCCATTTTCCCTACCTACTGTAATACTGCTGACCCTAACTGATCTCTGTCGCAGCCCTCCTTTCCCTAACCACTAAGGTTCCCTTATGCCTATCCCATGCATTCTTGAATCCCGTTATGCTTTTTGCCCCCATCACCTCTGCTGGGACACTATTCTAGGCATCCACTACTCTGTCTGTGAAGAAGTACTTCCTCACATTTCCCCTGAGTTTACCTGTGTCCAGTTTCATAGCATTCCCCCTTGTTCTTGAGCATCTTTTTGTCTGGAAAATGCTTCCTTCTTGTACCTTATTTATACCAGTAAGGTATTTGAAGGTCTCTGTCTTAGCCCCTTTTCCCCGCCTTTATCCACAGTGTATGTACTGTGGTCCTTTAGTCTCTTCTCACGGGGTCTTTGGTGCAGGGTTCTAAGTGATAACATCACCAACAAAAACATCACGGCACAAAATGCTGCAATCATTACATTGCTAGTCGATTTCAAAGTCAGTAAAAACAGAGTTCACAAATACTGCACCAACACTAACAAGCATTTGTCAATGCCGAATGTTGCTTGCATCTATGTGCTGTTTAGGTATTTGGAAGTCATTGGAGTGTAAATATTGAAAATTTGCGAACTTACTAGCATGCGTAAGAACTGCGCAACGCACGCTCGTAAAACAGTCATTTTTAGGATTTTTTTCACCAAATTTTCAACATAGCCATTTTAAGACCTCTGGTCATGAACAGTGTCACTGTGATTTTGTTAATGTGTCCCATACATTGAGTTTGCACACCGACTGCGCCATTGTGCGCTACATGGGCGGAAACACTTTTGGGTGAGATGTGAAAAATGACAGCTGTACTACTCATAAGAAGGTGTGGTAAAATGGCAATGTTGAAAATCTGGAGTGGAAATACTGAAAATTCACAAACCTACGAGCGCAGTATAGAACTCGGCGCAACGTACGCCAGAAATGAAATATTTTTGATTTTTATAATAAATTTTAATGTTTACTTCTTCATGAATGATGTCACTGTCATGGCAGTATTCAGGCCCAAAGGGTGATTTCACAGTCACTGCACAGTCACTCGCGAAATCACCCCGACCGAATACGCATGCATGACGGTGATCATTCGAGAAAGGTCCCAAAACCCCATGTTGAAAATTTGGTAAAAAATTCAAAAATGGCTGAGATATGCATAAAGTTGAAACCCCTATCTAGCCCATTATACAGCTTACCGGCATTTCCTCAGTTCGCGGTCGGCTTTGAAGAGTGCAGACGTGTTCCCGGTCCACGAAGATCGTCGCGCCAGAGTCTGGAGGTAAGTATGGGGTGAGGGGTGTGTGTGAGAGGCTGGGTGCGCAGTGGGTGGGTGTGGGCTGTGGGGGGTCGAGAGGCGCACAGGGACCGTTTTGTCTTACAGGTAAAAAAAAAGACGCTCATGGGACTCATTTGCCACGCTGGGGTGGGCTCCCAGCATGGCACAAGGATGTTGGGGCGTTCAGCCAGCGGGAGATTAGGCACCCCGTCGGCAAAAGTACTGATTGCCACTCTGGGGTTCGCTCAGCGTGGCACCAACAACTGGGGGAGGCAGCGCAGCTCAGCCCGGCGGGGATTGGGCACCCGTTGGCTGCTACAGTCTTGTCTGAGACACGCCGCCTGCGGAGTGGGGGGGCTGCGTGACAGCTTCTTATCGCTGCTCACTCGCGTATCTCCCCCTTTCAACTGTATGCCACTGCATTTTGGAGTGTGTCATAGACAGCTCCAAAATGCATTGGCTTATAGGGGCCGCGCCTGCCAGCACACTGCCTGAATTGGAGGAGGAGGTGACACACCTCCGAAATCTCCGATGATGGCACTATGTTTCTTGCACATGCGTGCAAGCAACATAAAAATACATAAAAACAATGGCAGGATTTATTTTTTTGTGGGGGAACTGCCCCTGACACTCCCCAGAATTTTTATAATTAACTCTGAGTGGATGTGGACCGAGAAATGGGGAGAAAGTTGCTGGGGGGAAATGACTTTAAAAAAGAGAAAATAAACCAGCAGTCAGTGCTGGGAGAAGGGAAACCAGACCCTAGTCCCCAAGTCTTCTCTGCTGCATAAGCTGGATGCCTTGCTACTCCGCCACAGGAGCGGCTTGGCCAGGCACCACAACTCCTGCTCCCTTATCCCTCCTCCTCTACTGCTTTCCGAAAACAGCCCACTCATATAGAGACAGGGGTAAACAGATCATTGTAAGGATATAGTGCCCCTGTCGCTATAATACCTCATAATGTAATGAGCTGTGATATTATTGTGGTGATGTTATTCCCCCAATATTATCAGTGGATGCCCTGGTCCAGGCCCTGCACCTTTTTAGTTACTCTTCTCTTTGCCACCTCTACCCGTCTATGCCCTTCTGGAGATGTGGTCTCCAGAACTGGACACAGTACTCTAGATGAGGTCTCACCAGTGATTTATAGTGGCATTGCCACATCCCTCTTTCTGCTGGTTTTACCACTCCCTATGCATCCCAGCATTTCGCTGGCTTTTCCCGTTTCCTTGTCACACTGTTTGGCCACCTTTAGGCCATCAAATAAGATTACCTCTATGTTTTTATCCTGTTTGATGGTCGTCAGTAACACCCCCCCATCTTGTACTCTGCCCATGTGTTTCTGTGCCCTTAGTACATGATTGTGCACTTCGTAGCATTGAAACTTAGTTGCCACACTCTGAACCATTCTTCAAGCTTTCTTGCCACCCTTCCTACATTCCTTCTCCCCCCACCCTCTTCCCTCTCCCTATGACTCTGGCACTTCTTATCTGCTGTCTATTTTCTCTGACAAATGCTGCTGGCTGCCTTGTTACAATGCTACCCTTGAACTGTATTAATCTGTACTCTGTTTGCAATGTCCACATTGTTGTAATGCCTGTCTTGATGTTCCCCATAATTTGTATTTCTCTGACGTGGAAACTTTGTAAAAGAGCCATGGCTCAAAGGTATTTGTAATCCTAGAATTGATAAATAAAAATAAAAAAAATTAGATCACTTTCCATTTATAATAATTGGCTTCCCCTTTTTGCTATATGGAGACTGTGGCATAATTTGTCATTATAAATGAGTGTTTAAAATGGCAAACATGCACACGGTTTCCATCACTCTGTGCATTCGCACGACATAACCGCTACTGACCGCTCACCACTTCTGACTCACCCAAAGCAGCACTGCCAGCAGAACTCGGCGATAAGTTTTTTTTTGAAGCCTTTTCAATGCCAGAAACTTTTGAACCATGGTGGGGTGAGAAAACATTTTTTTAAAAGATGGCAGATTCAAATGCAGGCACTAAAGTAAAATGAAACTGAACCGTGGCTGCACTGGAATGTTTTTTTTTTAATTTATTTATTACTAGGATTACAAATACATTTGAACCAAGGGTTCTTTTACAAAGGTTGTGCATCAGCAGTGGGTCCAAGCAAAACAGTGGTAAGATACAATACAAGGTCAGGAGGTTAACATAGAAGCAAGCAGTGGTAAGATACAATACAGGTCAGGAGGTTAACTTAGTAGCAAAAGACAGTACGTGTGTATAGACTAGCACAGTAGCAAACAGTCAGTGGCAAATAGCAATGCATAATTAACAATACGGGTGTATATATAGCAAGACACAGATACAAATGAAAATCATCCTAGGGGTGACATGAGTGGAGCAAGGGGTTGGGGATAAGGGGGTGGGGAAAATGGGGGTAGGCAGTGAAGGATTTGACATTGTCATAAGTGCAAGAACAGAAAGATAATTGCTAGGTAGTCTGGGATGGAGCAACAAGAGATAGGATGATAGGGAGGGGGAGACAGGAGGAGAGGAGCGGGAGAGGGGGTGGAATGGTAGGTGGGAGGTGAGGGGGGTAGAATGGTAGGTGAGGACTGGAAGAGAGATGGGGAGTAGCAGGGGATGGAGGGGCAGAGAGAAGTGGGGAGGGTAGCAAGGGAGAAGAGAAGAGGAGAGAGAGGTGAAACAAAGCTGCAAGCCAAGGCAGAGCAGTCACAACTGCTGAGGTCAGTGAGGTGCTGGCAGAGTTTATTTTTAAATGGGCCAAGCTTATTTTCAGCTGCAATTTCAGGGGAAGGTTGTTTAGGAGTGGGGGGCTCTAGTGTGGAAAGCATGTTGAGCTTGGTTGGTACAGTAGAATGGAACGATAAATGTTGGTTTGAGGGAACTGAGCATAAAATGTGCAGTGACTGTGGGCAACATCAAGGCATGAGTCGCAGGGGATGTGAGGTTAAAACAAATTTTCTTAGCCAGTAGGCAAGTCTGGTGGGCAAGTCTACTATTTAGATTGAGCCAGTTGAATTGCTTGTAGAGATCACAGGTATGCATATTCTTCCTTGTACCAGTGAGAAGTCTACAGCATTTGTTAAGTGCTGTCTTGACCCATTTTAGGGTGGTATCAACGGCAGCCCCGTAGAAGACAAGCCCGTAATCAATGACAGGTAGGACTGAGGCAGTTATGGCTGCGCGCATAGCTTCTTTGGTAAGACAGCGACGGTGGTGGTAGAGGACCCCATTTCATGTGTTGACTGATTTTGAGATGTGTTGAAAATGCGAGCTGAAAGACATTCTGCAATCAAGGGTAATACCAAGGTATTTAAACTCCTGCACTTGCTCAAGTGGCTGTTCAAGTTCATTACGTATGGTGAAGTTTGTGGATCTGTATTTGCTGTGAGAGCTATGAAACAGCATGGACTTTGTTTTTTTGTAATTCATCAACAACTTATGTTGAAGAAGCCAGGTTTCAACTAGGCTGAAGTTCATCTGTAGCACCTTGGAAAGCGTGATGGGGTCAGTATGGAAGAAAAAGTGGACTTCATCATTTGCATAGAGTATTAAGTTATTATTGCAAGCTGCAGGAAGAGTATTGATGAAAAGGCTGAAAAGTAGATGGCCAAGGATGGAACCCTGGGGTACAACAGAGCAGACAGGAAGGGCACTTGAGAGAGAGTCAACGATTTAGACGTTCTGGCTCCTTGCCGAGAGGTAGCTTTCAAACCATTCAGTTATATCATTAGATAGTCCAAGGGAAGAGAGTGAGTGAAGCAGTAGCTGGTGGTTCACAGTGTCAAATGCCTTGGTCAAATCAATGAACACCACATCCAGTAGGTGGCCAGTGTCAATCGACTTATGAATATGGCTGGTGAAATCAAGCAGGGCGGTGGTAGTACTATGGGCTTTTCTAAAACCATGTAGTTGCGGGCAGAGTAAGTTATATTTATTGAGGTGTTCAGACAACTGGTCAGCTACAATTCGTTCCAACACCTTGGAGAGTAGTGGGAGGATAGAGATAGGGTGGTAGTTAGAGAGAAGATACCTATCACCACTTGTATGAATGGGTGTGACCACTGCTGATTTCCAGAGCTGGGGGAATTGTTTATGAGTGAGTGAGAGATTCAGAAGTATAGTGAGAGGTTGTAGGATGACGTCAAGAGAGAGAGAGAGAGAGAAAGGTGTTCAAGGTCAAGGGTATCGCAGCTGAAACTGGCTTTGCTTAGCACTTTGTTAAGATATCTTTTAGCTTCAGACATGGATACCTTCTTAAAGTAGAACAGGGGGGTATTACTGTGGAGATTGATTTTATTATCGAGGCAGTGCTGGGCAGCAGTGCTGGGCAGAGTTGTCAAAGGAGTTGGGGGGAAGGACACTGCTAAGATCATGAATGCGAGATTAAAGGAGTCCGCTATTTCTTTGGGGTCCTGCAAAGTGGAGCCGTTAACCTCAATCATAGTGGGGGAGGATTTGCTTGGTTTACCCATGAGGCTCTTGATGTTCTCCCAGAAGGGTTTGCTATTTCTCGAGGAGTTAGTTAGTTCCTGGTTGTAGAAGACTTGCTTGGCTCTGCGTAGAGCTATTGTGCACTGTTTCCTAGCTGCCTTATAGAGCTGCATATCGTGTGGTTTCCCTGAGTCCATGGTTCGGTGCCAGAGGTTATCTCGGTTTCACATCATGGAGATGAGTTCGGAGTTAATCCAGTGATCTGTGGTAGACTGAGTTTTGCATTTACGTTGGGGGGCCAAACTGTTACAAACATTGTTAAACTGGGCAATGAAGAAGTCAAGTGCTTGGTAGACTCTGCTCAAGGAGTCAAAGGGTGTCCAGTCAACCATTGATAGGGCAGCCAGGAATTGTGGAAGCTTTCCTTTTGTTAAGATTCTTTTATCGGAGAAAGAGGACTTAGGTTTAGGTGCCTTGTTTGACCAGTGGCAAATAACTGGGGAGTGATCACTGAGGGCATCTGGGAGAACTTCCGTGTTAGTGATTCTGCTGGGATGAGAGGTGAGGATCAGGTCAAGTAAGAAGCTACTACCATACTTATAATTAAACCTAGTGGGAGAGGTGACCATTTGAGTAATGTCTAGGGCAGCAAAGGCATCCTTATATGGGTCGGCTTCTGGAGCTAGCCAGTTAACATTTAGGTCACCCATTACAATTGTCTCTCCATGGGAGATGCTGTCATCCATGAAGTCTATGATCATTTGGAAGCCTGTAACATGTTCATGTGGGGGGATGTATACTGATGCAACTGTGAGGGATTTTCCCAGCTGGTCCAGGATTATTTTAATTGCTAGGATTTGAGAGTTGTTTGCAGAGGGAGGTAATGGGATGACAAGCCCTTTAAGAGTTTCCCTCAAATAAATGATGCAGCCACACCCTCTCTTGGCAATTTTGTCAAGTCTGAACAGGGCATAGCCTGGAATGAATACAGCATTGTCTGAGATCTTAGGAGAGAGCCAAGTTTCGTTAAGGGCTATAACATCCGGTCTATGTTGTAACACCCAGACTTGGAGTGCAACAAGCTTAGCTGGCAGGCTGCAGATGTTAAGAGTTGCCAGCTTGTTGGAGCCTTGTTTCTTGTGTTGTTCATATGCCGAGGTGGGTGGACCGGGGTTTAGGTGTACATTCCCAGCTAGGAGCAGGAGGAGAAGTGCAATCCTAGCAAGATAGTGAGCATGGAGTTTGTGAGCTGAACGCCGTCTACGTCTGACGGATTTTTTTAGTAGGTGTGTTACTGCAGGGCATGAGTAATTGAAAGAGAAGGGGGTACTCAGGGATGGGAGGGAGATTATCTCGGTTATTATTGAGGGAGGCTAGCATGGGAGCACAGTAGTGTGTTTTGGATGGTGGCAGGGTACACCAAGGGATGTATCCCAACGTACAGTGGTGATGCTGGTAAATGAGTGCAGTACCAGTACTAGTGGAGTTGAGGGGTATGAAAAACAGAAGAAGAGGAAGCATTAGAAAGGTGATTATGGACATAGCAAAAAGAGGTACAGGTGTCCAAAGCAGAAGGTAAGGAGAGAGTGCAGAGCTTATGAAGTTAGGGTGGTGGAGAGGAGTAGAACAGGGCTGAGTGTTAGGCAACAGGGAGTGATCCTAAAAGCACAGGCCTTGACAGAAGTAGAAGATAGAGAGGACAAAGACTGATGAATAGTGATAGACTGACCACACAATAACTGCAATGAGACAGGAATTGGATTGGATTGGATTGGACTGGATTGGATAACTGTGCTTATAACTGGGATCTCTAGACTTTATTTTGTATAATTGCTGAGGCGAAAAAGGGAAACTCAGGAATTATATAAAATTAAATATGGGGTAGTTTGTTTAAACTCAAAGTTTACACAAATTCTCGGGGACGGATGCTAACATAAACCCCTTGAGCTTTGGTCTTAGGGTTTATGAGCATCTATCCCCTCGGGTGTGTGTAAACTACTCATTACACACATACCACCCCAAACTTTACTCTATATTTTACACACCCACACAGTATTCAGTGATATTAGTGCAGTCAAACTGAGTGACTCAATATGAGCTACTCCATGTGACTGCCCATTAGAAAAGTGACTGTGGAACAATAGCGAGTAGTGGAATAGCGAGGCAGTACGACAACAACAGCATGTGTAGGAATGGGTTGTATGTGGGACAGGGGGAGGGCAGTAACAGGATATGGCAGGAAGTCTGGAAATGTGATTCTGAGGTGGCTGTCTTGCGTAGTGGTAGAGTGTACACCCCCACTGCTAAAGGCTCTGGGTTCACAGCTTGGGTGTGCGATGCATTTTACCGCATCTAATTTTTGCACTTTTCCCAAATGTCAAGCCCCCACCTCGTTGTTGATAATCTTAATTATGTAAAGTGCAGGGGGCATAGCCCCCCTTGCATAAAAAATCTTGTTGTCTGTGTTAGGTCCTGTAAATTAGGCTGAGTGTCGCTGTTGTGCAAGTCGCCATTACAGTTGTCAGCGACTTGCACTCACCGTCATTGTTTGCGCTGTAAAAGCTTCGCTGACATGACGTGGAACACACACACTCAACCCTATTGAAGATTTTAGTGCCATCTGCAAAAAAGGCATGCCTTCCTTTCAAGCCCTTCTACATTGTTGCTTATAAAGACATTAAAGTGGTCTGGTCATAGTACTGATCCTTGTGGCACCCCTCTGGTCACCCTTCCTTCCTCCGAGTGAACTCCCTTTACCAACACCCTCTGTCGCCTGTACCCAAATAATTCCTTACCCTGTTTACTACTTCTGGAGCCACTCCCAGGCTACCCAGCTTGTATACAAGTCTCTTATGTGGAACACTGTAAAAGGACTTACTGAAAACTAAGTAAGCCATGTTCACTGCTTCACCCTGATCTACTTCCCTGGTCACGCAGTCAAAGAAATATATCAGATTTGTTTGACATTACCTTCCTCCAGTGAATCCATGCTGTCTTGTATCTTGTAAGCCACTGGTAACAAGATATTCCACAATCCTTTTCTTCAACAGTAATTCCATTACTCCCCCCCCTCCTCCACTGAAGTCAAGCTGACTGGTCTGTAATTGTCAGCTTTCTCCCTATCACTTATATAATGTGTGACTATATCTACTCTCCTCCAGTCCTCCGTGACAACTCCCGTCTCCAGTGAGTGGTTGAACAGGACTGTCAGAGGTGCAGCTAGCACCTCTCTGAGCTCCTTCAATATCCTTGGATGTATCTGTCTGGCCTCATTGCTTGTCCTCCTTTAGATTTGCAAGTGCCTTCAGGACTCTCCCCTCTTTAAATGGACTAGTGTCCACCTCCCTTCCTTCGATGCTCCTGTCCCTTAACTGTTGCCCCTCATCTTCCCCTTCCTTCATGAACAGAGAATAAAAATATTTGTTCAGATTTCTGCTTTCTCCTCGTCCCCCTACACAGTCTTCCCCCTTTCCCTCCTTAGCCTTACAATCCCTCCCCTGGTCTTTCTTCTTTTGCTTAGATACCTGTAAAATGTTTTATTCCCTTTCTTTACTGCCTGAGCAATTTTACTCCCCCGTTTGTGCCTTTGTGCTCTTGACTGCGCTCCCTGCCTCCCTCTACTTCTCGTTGTACACCTCTTTCCTCCTAACTCTGCGTCTCATTATACCTTCTGAATGCTAACATTTTGGCCCTTACCTTCTCAGACACCTATTTTGAGAGCCATAGCAGACTCTTTTATATAGAAACATAGAAAGTGATGACAGATGCTCCATCTAGTCTGCATGTTGAAACCTAACCCTCTCCCTACTTAACAACATGAATTAAGATGTCTTTGTTCCTGTCCCATGCCTTCTTGAATGTGTCAACTATTTTAACCTCCACCACCTCCCATGGGAGACCATTCCAGGCATCCACCAGCCTCTCCTCACATTTCCCCCTGAACTTACCCCCCCCCAAGTTTCTAACCATTGCCCCTAGTTCTTGTGTTTTCATTGAAGTGAAGAGGTCCTTCACCAGTGTGTTGTTCTAGCCCATGAAGGTCTCTATCATGTCCCCCCCATCCCTGTGCTGCTCGAGGGCGTACATGTTTAGTTCTCTCAGCCTGGTTCCATTTAGATTATCGTGCAGACCAGGTATCATTTTAAGTGCTCTTCTTTGCATGGTCTCCAACCTATCAATGTCCTTCCTGAGGTGCAGTCTTTAGAACGGCTCATGATATTTCAGATGAGGCCTCTAAAAGGATCTGTACAGAGGCAGGACGACCTCTCATCTTCTACTTGTAATGTCTTTTTCTATGCATCCCAGCTTTCTTCTTGGTTTTGCTTACTTGCCTTATGCAGAGGTTTGCTACCTTACCTACTGCCCCTTGTAGTTTCACCCACTGTCCCTCCACTCCACCCATGTCATTGACCACCTGACTGGGCATCCCTGAAGCATTCCCCCATCTTTCTAAAACTGGACCTCCTGAAGTCCAGGTACAAAAATTATATGAATCTCACAATCACATATTAGCAAAATGATTATACCATCCAGGGGCCATAGAAGTTCTGGACACACTGCAGAGGCGCAGTGCTCAAACTCTGGAGAGGGTGTGTGTGCCACCTGTTGCAATAATGCACATTACTCCCACCCGCTATTCTCTTAAGGCAGCATTTTAGTACAGTAGGAGTGTGTTGGATGTCTGTCATGGGAGAGGTAAGAGGTCAGGTGTGAAGACAACTCAAATAGTGGAGAAGGATGGTAAGGGACAATTACTATGAGGTTTTAAGAAGCAGAAGAGATGACTGGCCCATAAGCACAGTTGTGCCGCATGGCCACTTGTCATTTCCACAAACTGGGTTCATTTTCTCAGCCTGGAACACCACAGCAGGCCACTAGGATAAAGAATGACTATTCCAAAGAACGCTCCCCTCTTTCTCCCAAGGGATGGTGGAGGCCAAATACTCAGCCACAGCACTTCCCCCGAATGCCCTCAAGGTTTTTAAGATCAGTGTTGGGTAAGTTACTTTTTCTATTACTTTCTATTACTTTGGCAAACTTGTTCCAGAAGCTCTGTGCAGTCACTAACAAGGATGGAGAAGTACTAGAAAAAGTAATACACATTACAATTATAGTTACTTCTTTCTTTTTATACAAAAACAATACAAAACTATTAAGTAACTACACATATTACATTTATTTGAATGTAATAGGTTAGTTACTAGTTACTTTCAAATACATGTAATTAGTTACAGTTATATATTACTTTTGCATAAAAAGAAAGAAGTAACTATAACTGTAATGTGTATTACTTTCTCTAGCACTTTTCCATCCTTGCTAGTAACTGCACAGAGCTTCCTGGAACAAGTTTCCAAAAGTAATAGAAAGTAACAGAAAAGTAACTTACCCAACACTGCTTCGGAGACAATGGGAGAGAGGAAGGGAAAAGTCACTGGTGGTGGCAGGGTGTGGATCTTATTGGGGGAGTAAAAGAAAAACAAGAAAAGAGGAAGCAGCATGTAAAGATACACCGGCCTCAACTATCTTCACCCACTTTGGTTGCACAGGCTAGCACTGGATTCAGCTTTGGAAAACTTAAAGGAGGTTGCCAGGTTTGCCAAGGAGTTATTCCTTGCAGTACTTTGAAAATCAGAGGGCCAGTGGCTTGGTGCATGGGGGTGGGGATAGACTATCAATGACTGTAGTGATTATGGGCAAGGGATCAGGCCAGCAAAGTGAGCATCCATCTGCAGAGCTACTGATGCCTCAAAGAAAACTTTAAAAAACAAAAGAATGAGGTACAATTCCAACAGCTTAATCTGGTTCCAGGTCAGTTGGTATTCATCTGTATCCCCCTTCCCCAGGGTCGTGCCTGAAAATAGGCAGGATTTGTCTAATGCACTTACCTGGTCAACAAAAAATAAATAAAAATTCTGCTTGCATTCCGTTCATACTTTATATATTTTTCCTTCCCATAATTTATTACTAAGTAAATGTGTATGAATACATGATTGTTGTCCCTTGCAGTTTTTTTAAGTTCATCTGAGATTACAGACCTGTCAGCTTGACCTCTGTTATTTGAAAGATAACTGAGATTTTTTTGAAGATTAAGTTGGAGGAAAATATTGGGCTGATACAGTATAAACAACACTGGTTTAAGAAGAGTAGAGGATGTACAACTAACCATCTATGTTTGTATGAAAAAATAATAAAATCTCTTGGTGAAAATATCTGTATTGATGTCATCTTCCTGGACTTTCAAAAAGCTTTTAATAAAGTCCCACATTTTACTCTGATTGAAAAAATGGGTTAGACAGTAGAATCATAAATTGGACAAACAACTGGTTATGAGATAGATACCAGAGAGTCAGAGTGATAGGGCAATGTTCTGAACCGACTGAAGTCACGAGTGAAGTGCTGCAAGAGTCAGTGCTTGGGCTGGCTCAGTTTGCAATTTTTATCATTGAAAAATTGTGCCAGTTGCAGCCTCTTTCTCCCCATGCTGTGTGACACTCATTCAGAGTGTGAGACAGTAGAGGAGACAAGTAGCTGCTGTGCTAAAGCAATATTTCAATTACTGTATCACTAGTGTAGCCAAGCTCTGTGGAACTTGACCCAGGCAGCTATCTGCAGGACTGTAGTCCTCGAGGGGCTGTTTAGGAACTACTGTTGTAAGCCTGCAAAGTCTTTTGTGGCTGCTTTAACTGGGGGATTGTGATATCTCTACAAGGACTGCTGTATACACTTTATGTGTGGAAATTGTATATTTTAGATGAAGTATTTCACTTGGGGATCCGTGAACAGGTATTCCACTTCTGGGTCACATGGTATATTTTGCTTGCATCTCTGGGAGCTCTGTAAAAGTATGCCAGTTGCAGCGTCTTTCTCCCCATGCTGCGTGACACTCATTTGGAGTGTGAGACAGTATAGGAGATGAGTAGCTGCTTTGCTGAAGTGATATTTTAATTACTGTATCACTGACGTAGCCAAGCTCTGTAGAACTTTACCCAGGAAGCTATCTGCAGGACTGTAGTCCTCGAGGAGCAGTTTAGGAACTACTGCTGTAAGCCTGCAAAGTCTTTTGCGGCTGCTTTAACTGGGGGATTGTGATACCTCTACAGGGACTGCTGTATACCCTTTATGTGTGGAATCTGTAAATTTTAGATGAGGCATTTTACTTGGGGATTCATGACCCGGTATTCCACTTCCAGGTAATGTGGTATATTTTGCTTGTACCTCTGCGAGCGGTGCAAGCATGAGGGGTGTGAGTGCGCGTATCTGTGTGCAAACTCATGTGCCGAGACAGGCGTGACTGCACATGTCTAGAATGTCCAGAGGGTACAGAGGGACAGAAAGGCCCCACTCTCAGTAAGTAGGGTAAGTAGCTTGTACAGATCATTCTGTGCTAAGGACTAGTATGTTTGCTACGTAGGACAGAGTAAAACTGAGCAATAGTATCATATATTAAGTGATGAGTATTGTGCAGCATGTTGTGTTTACAAACTAATAAAGTGAACGCATTATGGCTTTACCTTCATCAACAAACATGATAAACTTGACTCTGACCACCACATCAGGCCAACTTGTGCTACAATGTGTAATGTGCAAAATGTTTACTATCACTACAAAGGAGATTCCCTCCCAGCCTTTCCAGTGTTGCAAATGTTTAGAAAATGTGGAACTAAAGCATGAAATGAGCTTTTTTACTTCACACTTAAAAGCCTTAGAAGTCAGTCAATCAAAAATGACTGAGAGGTTTAGCACCTTAAAAAATCAGCCTTCAATTAGGTAGTCTTTATCTTCACAAATAACACAGTGTACCCCTGCCCCTACACCTCTAGGTGAATTGATTAATGGCAAACAAATGACTAAATGTTCCTCTTTGGTCCAGATATCCCCATATCTGTCAACTATTACAATTGAAGGAACTAAGAAAAGAGCAAGGGAGGATGATAATGGCAATGAAAATAGCGATGACATATGGTATGAAGTACAAAGCACCAGAAATTATAAAAAGAGGAGGAAGGCAGAACACCATAGCATTCCACTTTACAATAGTTTTGACATCCTTAATTCCATGCAAAATCAGGAATCAAGTTCTAATAATTTACCCGTTAGCACTTCTATATGTAGTCAATCTGATGCTCTAATGGACACTGCTCTCATTACTACCCCCACTCAGAATGACTCAGCCACTGGTGACCAGCCACTAATTGATTTTATAAACGAAAGGACAGCCAACATTTCATGCATTCCAGTCCTTACTAGAGATGTTTCTCTCACTGGAAATACTCATTCAAGACTGGTACTGGTTATAGGGGATTCTATCATAAAGCATTTGGACAGGACCATTTGCAATCCAGACACAAGTAACAGAACTTGCACCAGTTTTAGCAATGCTAAACTTACAGATATCTCAAACATGCTTGGTAATGTAATGAATGAGTGCAGTATCAATCCTGTTACTATTATACAGGCAGGAGCCAATAACATTTATCAGGACTCAATCCAAGACATTAAGTCAGCCTTTGTAGACCTAATCAACAAATTTGCAGAAATTGGATGTACAATCTGCATCTCAGAAATCCTTTCTATTCCATGTTTTCCCCCATTTCTTAATCACAAAATAAAAAAAAAATTAATAATTGGCTCTGTAGATGGTGTCTACAACAGGACATCATTTGTGTTACTCATTGGGAAGTTTTTGATGGTAGAGAAGAACTATTCAGTAGGGATAGGCTGCATTTAAATATGCATAGTAATGACATCTTGGGTAAACAGTTTTTGTCCACTATCAATAACTGTTTAAACTGAATAATGGGGGGGGGGGGAGATGAAGGTTAACCCATCATCTCAAAAAACAGCTAGTGTCAACAAATTATCTACAAAACAACTGCAGGTTTTAAGGTTCAATGCAAGATGCCATACCCAAAAAATGGACAAACGTCAGTATAGAATCCTCCATAATAATACTGATATTGTATCTATATGTGAAACATGGGATGATGATAAAGCACTATGGGATAGCTGTTTACCAGGCTTTAGACTATTCAAGTTAAACAGACAAAATAAAAAGGGTGGTGGTGTTGCTTTATTTATTAAGGACACTCTGAATATTGTAGACATAACATGTATCATTAAAACCCATGACTTACTAACTGAAACCACTTGGGTAAAACTCTTTTTGGCACAAAATGATTACATAATATTTGGAAGCTGTTATAATCCCCCCAATTCACCTGTTGGCATACTAGATGCCATTCTGGTTGAAACAGAGCAGGCCAGTGAACTTGGGAACATAGTCATTACTGCTGACTTTAACCTTGGTGACATTAATTGGCAGGACCTCAATGGCAAAAGTAACAAAGGTAAAAAACTTTTGCCCACTTGCTCCGAGCTTAATCTCAAACAACATGTCTTTGCTCCAACTAGGGGTAATAAGATCCTAGACCTCATCATCTGTAATGATGATTTGCCCATTATAGCCACTAAAATTACTGATCCTATTGCTGGAAGTGTCCATAATTCTATTCTGTTTTCTACTGAAAAATTTTACACATCTATCCTTAATCACACCAACATCTATCTATATGATAAAGTGGATCTTACTTCTATAGAAAATGTTATTGAACAGGTTAATTGGAATTCTGTTCTGTCTATCCTAAATTCCAAACAAAGTTAGTTAACCTTTAAAACTATTATCTCTGAGATAAGGGATGTATTTGTCCCTTCTAGAGCAAAATTCCATAGTTATTAACGATCACCCAAATGGATTAACCACTCCATCAAAAGATCGATACGATTAAAGAGGATAAAAATATAATAAGTATGTAAAGAATAGGACTAGCACTAACTGGGAAGCTTATAAAGTAATTCAGACCAAATGCAAGTCCTCCATAAAGAAGGCAAAATGAAGATGGGAGTATATGCTTGCAAACAGAGCCAAAAAGAACAACAGTAAGGGTTTCTATTCATATATTAATTCATTAAAGAAGCCTGTTTGCCAAGTCAATCCAATTTTGCAAAATAATGAAATAATTTTTAATCCAAAATATATGGCCGACTTATTTAATAAGGAGCTCTGTAATATGTTTGCAAGCACTAATTACAGTCCATCCACACCAATTAACAAGGAAGAGGATATTGTTATAGTTTTTCAAGAAAAAATAATATTTGAAAAATTGCTTACACTTAAGGGCTAATACAGCTCTGGTCCTGATAACCTGACAGGGCATTTATTATTTCTAATAGCCAAACATAATTCTCTTCCTTTAACGATTATATTTGAAACATTCCTGGTGGAAAATTATGTCCCAGATGACTGGAAAAGGGCCAATGTCATACCTATGCATAAAAAAGGACCAAAAAACAACAGGGAAAAGTACCGCCCTATAAGTTTGACCTCATCCATTTGTAAACTTTTAGAGAGCCTTATCAAAGATATTATAACACCTACATTAAACTGTCAAGATTTAGAGCAACATGGCTTTAAAAGTGGTATAAGCTATCTCAGAAATCGTTTGTGCTTCTATGAGCACATTAGCTCCCATCTTGAATATAATATACCTTGTAACATTATCTTCATTGACTTCAGTAAGGCTTTTGACATCATGCCTCATTGGACACTTATTACCAAACTTCATAATCTCAAGATAAATAGGTATATTGCCAACTGGATTGGTAACTGGTTACAGGATAGAACTCAAAATGTTGTGATTAGTGGTTCATCATCTGAGGTGGGTAAAGTGTCTAGTTGGGTGCCACAGGGTCAGTTTTAGGCCCTTGCCTTTTCCAGGTATTCATTGCAGATATGACATACGATTGTCAGTCAACTACCACCAAATATGCAGATGATGTTAAAACAGGTGGCTCTTGTAGTAACTTAGCACAAGCAATAACCATTCAAATTATCTGAATATTATAACATCTTGGGTAGATAAATGGGGCATAAAATTAAGCACAAACAAATGTAAAGTTATGCATTTAGGAACAAGTAATTGAAATTTTGTATACCAATTGGGCGGCTCGAATCTCATCAGTACAACAGACGAGAAAGACCTGGGTATCACCATATCACACGATATGATACATAAAAAACACATACAGGGCATCATTAAAAAAGTCTGAGGTCTTAATGCCTCTATACAGACCATATGTTAGATCACGTTTAGAGTATGTAGCCCAGTTGTGGTGCCCTTATAAAAAAACTGTTGAAAATTCACTTGAAAAGGTCCAAAGACATTTTACTAAACATGTGTCAGGTCTAAAAAATGTAACACATGAAAACAAATGAAAAACATTAAACCTTATGTCCTTATCTGCACTTCGCTTAAGAGGAGATTGACTATTCCTTTTTGATATTTTTCAGGATCCTTACCTGATGGCAGAATTAGGGATAACATTTAAAGATTATACCTATGATATTAGAGGTCACCCTTTAGAATTAAGGCAGTGTCTAGTGGGGCAGTATAGCGCAGTGGTGTAAGGCTCTGAGTTGCAAATCTGGAGACCTGGGTATGCATCCCACAGTCCCCACTTGCATACTGTGTGATCCTGAGCAAGTCACTTAACTTCCCTGTGCTCCCAGGTCGCACCTGTAAACAAGCTTTCAGCTTAGTGTGCCACTCCTGGTTAAACAACTGAAAAAAGAAGAAGAAAGCCATTTAAACATACTATTCGCCAATATTTTTTTTACACTTAGAACTGTGGGTCCCTGGAATAGACTAACACTGGATGTTATCATCAGTGAAACTAAGAGTATGTTTAAATACAGATTGGATAAATTACTTAATACAGGTTATGACCTCTCTTATTATCATTTGGCTTAGTATAAGAGCATTTAGGGTGACTGTCTTCTTGCTCTTTCATAAACCTTAGTATATTTACATGGTAATACAGAGAACGCTATTATAAAATTTGCTGATGACATTACGTTGGCTGGACCTGTCAGTACTGCAGAACAGCAGCGAGTTATGACAGGAGATTTAAAATCAATTGTAGATTGGGCTGTTAAAAACGGAATTCCCTTTAGTGTGCACAAATGTGTTAGTATGCACATGGGGAAAAATAATATTTCACAAACTTATAAGTTAAATGGGGTGATGCTGAAGAATGTAACTGATGAAAAAGACTGTGGAATTATTGTAAATAACAAGCCAAATTACAATAAGCACAGAACTCATATGATAACTAGAGCAAACTTCATGATTAAAAACATCAGCCGATGCTTCGGGAATAAATCAGTTAATTGTAGGTTACCCCTATATAAAATATATGTGAGACCCCACCTAGATTACGGATCCCAGCTGTGGAACCCATACTAGCAGGTCGATATGAAGAAACTAGAGAAGATACATATAGATACACAGAAACCTTAGGTTCTTTAGGTAAACTAAACTACAAGGATAGATTAAATAAAACTGGTTTGTTCTCGCTGTAGCAGAGAAGGGTTAGGGGTATGAGATAGATTCCTGTAGCCCCCCCCCCAATTGTGGGGGATATTGAGCAGGGAGACACTGTTTCATTTCTAAAAAGTTTGTTGCAACAGCATTTCTTACTACTAACATACTAAAATGCCAGCAGAATAGGCTAGCAGTCTTTCAAGTCTGCTCTATTTTCAGCACTCGCTCTGAGGGCCGATTTTGGTCTCCTCCCCTTCCCCTTGGGTTATACGCTCTCCAGTTGCAGATGTGCCACCTGCATTGGACCTGGTCAGTGAGACAATAGTGGGTAGAGCTAGTGGGATGTTGGGGTGTATAGGGAAGGGTTTTTCCAGAAGGAGGAAGAGGTGGTATTGCCACTGTGTTAATCACTGGTGAGACACTACCTGGAGTATTATGTTGAGTTCTGGAGGTTACAGCTCAGAAAGTACATAGACAGAGTGGAAGCACTCCAGAGGGGAACAACTAAAATGGGGCAGGGGTTGCTCAAGAAGCCCTATGAGGAGACACTGAGGGATCTTTACATGTACACTCTTGAAGATAGTCAAATGAAGAGACCTACAAATACCACACAAGGATGAACTGGATGCAGGAGAGGAGTCTATTTCAAATGAGAAAGAACACCAAGAGCAGGAAGCATGCAATGAAGTTGGAGAGGGGAGTTTAAGAAAAATGTGAGGAAATACTACTTCATTGAAAGGGTGGTAGATACCCTGAAAAGAGCGACAGTGGATGTATTGGAGACAAAAATTGTAGGGGGCTTCAAGCATGCATGAGATAGGCATAAGGAAATATTAGTAACTATACAAGGAGAGAGAGAGAGAGAGAGTCACCAGAGCCCAGCCTGGGTCTGCGGTGATGGACTACACGTGAAACATCAAGGCAGGCTGGGTGAGCCAAGCAGCCTTTTTCTGATGATGAATTTTGTTTCTATATTCCTATGCCTATAGAATCTTATTAATACACTTCAGGGGATGGTCTCATGACCTGCAGTATGACACCAGAAGAAACATCTCTGCCAGTAAGTACATTAATATATTTGATTATAGGGAGGACTGGGGTCATGTTCCCTTTTATTATAGAAGCGTAGAATTTGATGGCAGATAAGGACTACTTGGCCCACCTAGTCTGCCCAATTTTCCTACCTGTTTCATATGCCACAGATCCTAAATGATCTGCTGCCTTACCCTCTCTTTCCTTATGCTAGAGTTCCTTTAAGTCTGTCCCATGTGTTTTTGAATTCCCCTACCATTGTTGCCCCCACAACCTCTGCCAGGAGGCTGGTCCATGAATCCACCACCCTTTCCATGAAAAAGTACTTTCTCACATTACCCCTAAGTCTATCCCCCTCTATTTTCATATAATGGCCCCTTGTTCTTAAACATCTTTTTTTAGAGATGCTACTCTCGGGTACCTTATTTACATTCTTGAGGTACTTGAAAGTCTCTGTCATATCCCCCCCCCACCGTCTTCCACAGAATATATATTGAGATTCTCTAGTCTCCCCTCATATGGCTTTTGGTGCAGGCCCTGCACCATTTTTGTTGCCCTTTTCTGAACTGCTTCTACACTCTCTCTATGTTCTTCTGGAGAGGCGGCCTTCAAAACTGTACACAGTATTCTAGATGAGGTCTCACCAATGTTCTATACAGTGGCATCACCACTTCCTTCCTTCTGCTGGTGATACCTCTCCCTATGTACCCCAGCATTCCATTGTCTCTCCTCACAGCCTTCTCACATTGTTTGGTAACCTTTAGATCATCAGATATGATTACTCCCAGGTCCCTTTCATGTTTGGTGGCTGTCAGTACTCCCCCAACCCATCATGTACTCCTCTGCAGCATTTTTGTGCTCCAAGTGCATGATCTTGCACTTCTTTGTATTGAATCATAACTGCTACATTCTTGACCACTCATCAAGCTTGCTTAGGTCCCTGATTATTTTTTCTACTCCCCGGAGTGTCAACCCTGTTGCAGATCTTCATGTCATCTGCAAAGAGACACACGTTCCTTTCAAGCCCCTCTGCAATGTCACTTATGAAGACATTAAAGAGGACTGGTCCAAGCACTGATTCTTGTGGGACCCCACTGGTCACCCCCCCTTTTCAGATTGAACTTCATTCACTACTACCCTGTGTGTCCTATCGCTAAACCAAATTTTTACCTAGTTTACCACCCTGGGACCCACTCCCAGGATGCCCAGCTTGTTTTCTAGCCTCCTATGTTGAATGGTGTTGAAGGCCTTGCTGAAATTTAGGTAGGCCACATCCACCACCACTCCCTGATCCACCCCTGTAGTTGCCCAGTCAAAGAAATCTATCAGATTTGTTTGGCAAGATCCTCCTGCTGTGAATCCATTCTGCCTCGGATCCTGTGCTCTGCTAGAGTCGAGATATATCAAAAACCTTTCTTTTGTTAGTGATTCTATTAGTTTCCCCACTACCGAGCTCAGGCTTAATGGCTTGTAATTGCCAGACTTCTCCCTGCTGCCACTTTTGTGGAGAGGGACTACATTTGCCCTCCTCCAGTCATTTCATACACACCTGCTTCCAGCAAACTGTTGAAAGTGGCTGTCAGTGGTACTGCCAGGAACTTACTGAGTTCTCTTAATATTCTGGGATGTATCCAGTCTGGCCCCATTGCTTTGTCCACTTTCAGATTAGAGAGCTCCTTTAAGACTGTTTCCTGCTTAAATGAATCAGTGTTCACCTCCTTCCCAGTGGTGCTTCCGGCACCTAATTTTGGTCCCTCCCCTTCCCCTTCTTCTGTAAGTACTGAAAAACAAATACTTGTTCAGGATTTCTGTTTTCTCTTGGCCCCCCTCTGCACACTTCCCTCCTTCCCTTTTTAGTCTCGCAATCTAGCCCTTAGTCTTTCTTCTTTCAGTAATGTACCTGAAACGTTCTTGTCCCGGTTTGCTATCACCTGGGCTATTTTTTCTTCTGTTTGCCCCTTTGCGCTCCTGACTGCTTTCCCCTTCTCCCTCTGCTTTTCCAGATACAGTTCCCTGTCTTCTTCCCTGTTTGCCCTTGTACCTCCTGAATGCCACCCTTTTCACCCTTACTTCTTGACTACTTCCTTTGAGAATCATAGTGGTTTTTCGTTTCTCTTTGTTTTGCTTACTTGCCTAATGCAGTGGCTTGTTGCCTCCACTATGGCACCCTTAGGATTCTTCCATTGTTCCACCCCCACCCTCTTTTCTCCTTTCCTGCCAGTGATTTCCAAAGACATTTCCCCATCTTTGCAAAGTCCAAGACCCTTGCTTTCGTGTGGTTTGGTTCTTCTGCTGTTCTCACATTGAACCACACCATACTATAATTGCTTGAACCCAGATGGCTCCTGACTTTTATGTCTTTAATTCTGTCCCTGTTGGTGATTACCAGGTCTCAAATCACTCCCTCTCAGGTGGGCTCCATCACTAGCTATTATAGGCATGCCCCCTGCAGGGCTTCCATGATGTCTGTATTCCCGGCTGAGGTTGTAGCCTTGTTGCTTCAGTCCACATCCGGCAGAATGAAGTTTTACATCAACAGCACCTTCCCTTTAGCTGTCATGCTGAGGATGGCTTCTACAAGTACATTGTCCAGCTCTTCCCTTTGTGTGGGAGGTCTATAGATTACACCAGTGTGAATGGTGGTGCCATTTCCCATCTCTAGGGTGATCCACAGTGCCTCTGCCTCTCCCTGGATTCCCTGTACCTCAGCTGCCTTAACTCCTTCCCTGATCCAGATAGCCACTCCTCCTCCCTTTTTACCCACTCTGTCCCTCCTGAATAGAGTGTAATCTGTTAGTTGTGTGAACAGATTGACACAAAATGGACCAACTCACCCAGTATAAAATATACAACTAGTTTGAATAAATCAAGAGAATTTATTAATAAAGGTACCATTAATAATAAATTCTCTTGATTTATTTTTCAAACAACTAGTTGTATATTTTATACTGGGTGATACACAAATATTTTTGCCTTGATTGGTCACAGGACTACGCCCTTTAAACAAAAACTTTTCTTTTTACCGAGGTTGGCTGTGCTGGAACACACTGTGTTGTAATCTGGTATTGCCATATCCCAGTCATGGTTCCCTGTGAACTATGTTTCAGTAACAGCAAAAATGTCCAGGTCCACCTCAGCCATCAAGGCCACTAGACACAGGATTTTGTTTCCGAGACTGCAGGCATTTGTGAACATTGCCTTCCAGTTTTTACTGCCTCCCCTCCTAATAACTCCCCTTCTATTCCAATGTGTTTCCTTCATATCCCACTTGTCCTTACTCCCATTCTGCCTTTTCTCTGTATTTTTACCTATTTTGGTTTTCTTCTGTGATTTCTCAACCTTATGGTCCTGTCTGGTATCTGTATGACTTTGGGGGGGGGGGGCTGTTTGCTTCACCCAGCTTCATTCCATCCCCTTCCCCTAGCTAGTTTAAATGCTTTCTGATGAAACATTTAAATCTCTCACTGAGGATCTTGGATCCCCCCCCCCGGAGAGATGCAAGCCATCACCACTGTACAGGCCTGTATCCATCCAGATGAAACCTCAGTCCACAATGAAGTCAAATTCCTCCACTGCACACCAGTTCCTCAGCCTTGCATTGATTCTTTTTGTGCAGAGTATCCTGTTTTCCCCACACCCTTGACAGGTAACACCTCTGAACTGGGTTCAGAGTGTGCCACCTAAGTCCCTTTTCAACTCCCTGTACTGCTCCTGCACTACCATAGCCTCACCACTTGCCAGGTCATTCATTCCCAGGTGGACAATGACATCTAGCTACCCCCCCATCCTAATGATATTTAAAATGCATTGACCCTTCCTCCAAACTGTGGCACTAGGTAGGCACATGACCTCCCTCACTCCCTCGCCCTGGCCCCAAGTATACCCCCCTGATGATAAAGTCCCCCACCAAGAGTTGCTTCCTCCTCTTCTGGGATCCTCTGCATCCTCCTGGGGTCTTCACCATGGAGAACCCCCAAGTCCTCCTTGGTTACCACTTTGGGTGCCTCTCTGGGACAGTCCCACCCTGCCAAAGCAGCATAGGCATTATGGAGTGGAACCATAAGGGGATGTGTCTCTTCCCTACCGTCCTCACCCTTCCCAATCCCACTGTCATCCAGTTGCTCCTCTTTCTTGGCAACTATTGCAGCAGCAGGGTTGACTTGGTAGTCCTTGGTTGGGGGAGGAGGTCCCCTGAATCCAGACCAATGCAGATTGCAGACGTGCAACCTCTGCCCTTAACCCAGAGAGGTGCCTGCAGATGGGATAGCACCACAGCCTCCAGAAAGTCTCCCTGAAGACAGCTGCCCCACAGCACCACACCCAATATGTCTGTAAGTGTCCTTCCTGATTTAGGGTATTTTGTTATTTCTCTCTTGTCCTACGAAGGTTCATACTAAGGTCTGAAAAAGAGCAAGGAGGCATTAGCCCATGACACTCTTATAATAAACCAAGTAATACTATGAAAGGTCAAGACCTGAAATAATCAATCTATCAAGTCTATATTTAAATATATCCTTAGTTTCACTAACTATCATGTCCACAGGAAGTTTATTCCTTGGACCCACAGTTCTAAGTGTGAAAAAATACTGACGGCTAGTATGTTTAAATGGTTTCCTTAAAAGTTGTAAGGGATTACCTCTTACATTATGGGTAAGATCTTTAAACTGTAAACCTAACTCCGTCATAAGATAGGGGTCCTGAATAATGTCGAATAAAAGTAATACATCTCTTAAACGGTGGGTGGATAAGGACATAAGATTTAGAGTAAATAATCTATTGATATATGTTTCATTTTTTAAACCTGATATTCTCTTTGTATAATGTCTTTGAACCTTCTCAAGTGAATAACCAATTGTTTTTTTATATGAGCACCACAACTGGGCTGCACACTCAAGATGTGGCCTAACATAAGATCTATACAAGGGCATTAATACCTCAGATTTACGTGATTTGATATTACACAAAATAGACCATACTACCCCATTAGATTTTTGGATTATACCATTAATATGTTTGTTATATGACATATCTTCTGAGATAGTAATTCCCAAATCCTTCTCATCAGAAGTACTAAGACAGTTAGAGCCGCCCAGGCAATAAATGTACTGTGGGTTATTTATTCCCAAATGCATAACTTTACATTTGTTAGGATTTAATATCATGCCTCACTTGTTTGCCCTAGATGTAATATGATTCAAATCTTGTTGAATGTCTAAGACTTGAGATATATCTTTAACTGGCCCACCAATTTTCACATCGTCAGCATATTTAATAGAATATGACATACAATCCTTTGTCATGTCAGAAATGAATGCCTGAAACAGGCACGGGCCCAACACTGAGCCCTGTGGAACTCCACTAGTCACACTGCCCTCTTCAGAGTAGATGACATTAATAACAACCCTTTGCGTTCTATATTGTAACCAATTGCTAATCCAATCGACAATATAGATATTTATACTCATATTATGAAGTTTTGTAATAAGTGTCTTATGAGGTAAGACATCAAATGCTTTGCTGAAATCGACAAAGACGATGTCACAAGGTATGTTATGGTCTACAGAAGTGCTAATTTTCTCATAGAAACATAACAGATTAGTAAAACAGCTTCTTCCTTTTTTAAAGCTGTGTTGCTCTAAGTCTTGACTATACAACGTCGGTGTTAAAATATCTTTGATTTAGCTCTCTAAGACTTTACATATAGTAGAAGTCAAGTTTATAGGGAGATAATTCTCCCAATTGTTTTTTAACCCTTTTTTACATATAGGAATGACATTAGCCCTTTTCCAGTCTGCAGGGACATAGTTCTCTACCAAAAACATTTCAAAAATAATTTTTAATGGGAAGGAAATATGTTTGGCTAACTAAAACAGTAGCTGCCCTGCAATATTATCTGGGCCAGGTGAATATTTACCCTTAAGAGTAAGAAGTTTATCTAATATAAGCTTTTCATTAAACGTTATGACAGTATCATCAATTGAATTAATACTAAACGCTAAATCATTATTACTTTTTGCAAAGACATTACAAAACTCACAATTAAATAGATCTGCCAAGAGTTTAGGATCATGTACCAAAACTGTATTCTGCAAAATAGGACCTATTTGACACACTTTGTTTTTAATGAATTGATATAGGAGTAGAAGTCTTTGCTATTACTTTCATTGGCATTAATTGCTAACATATTCCCAATCCGATTTTGCCTTCTTAATAGAAGATGTACACTTAGACTAAATATTTAAATAAGCATTCCAATTAGCATTTGAGCTATTCTTTAAGTAATTATTATATTTCTTTCTTTTAAGTTTTATTAATCTTTTAATCGAGTGATTTAACCATCTAGGTGAGCGTTTAAAACAACAGACTTTAGATTTAACGGGAACAAATGTGTCTCTTATATTATATAAAATTGTTCTAAATAGAGACCAACTATTTTCTGAATTTAAATTTGAAAAGGTGGACTGCCAATTAATTTCCTTAACAAACATTTCAATGGAGGCCAAATCAATCATATTATATAAATAGATGTTGGTATTATTATTACATGTAGTTACATAAGATTTATATATAGTGAAAGAAATAATATTGTGACCACTGCCAGAAACTGGATCTGTAATTTTCAGATTAACTATTGGTAAGATATTATTACACATTACAAGGTCAAGAATTCTATCTGCCCTGGTTGGCTTAGAAACATATTGCATAAGGTCCAACACAAGACTCATAGAAAGAAAACTCTTGCCTTTACTACTAGAGGCTGTACTATTTGGCCAGTCTATTTCTCCTAAATTAAAATATCCAGTAATAACTATATGTCCGAGTTCACTTGCTCGCTCAAATTCAGACAAAATTGCACTAAGTACACATGTGGGAGAATTAGGCAGATAATAACAACTGCCAAATATAATAAAGTCATCTTGCTTCAGAAATACTTTGACCCAAATTGTCTCAGTGACTGTATCATGTGTTTTAATAATGTTTGTAATATCCAAGCTGTTCAAAGTATCTTTTATAAATAAAGCAACGCCACCTCTCTTCCTATTCTGTCTATTAAGTTTGAACAGTCTAAATTCAGGTAGATAACAATCCCACAAAGCCTTATCATCACTCCATGTCTCACATATTGAAACTATGTCTATAATTTCATGTGAAACTCTAAGTTGAAGTTCATCCATTTTTTGAACCAGACATCTAGCATTGAAACTTAGGACTTGTATCTTTTTTTGTAAAGATGATCATGTCATCCACTAATTTATGAGATGAAGACGGTGTCTTCAGCTCCCCAATTTTCTAGTTTAAATTGTTAATAATGATTGTGAAAAATTTTTTGCTTAAAAAGGTATTGTCACGCTGACTTAAGTGTAGACCGTCCCAACTGAATAAATCATCTCTACCAAAAAAAATCTTCCCAATGGGTTAAACAATTAACATCTTGTGAAAGACACCATTGGTGAAGCCAGTTATTAATACATTTAATTTCTGATTTAGCATATGTGAAAAATGAGGGATTGGAAGGATTTCTGAAATGAAAAGTGTACATCCAATTTCAACAAGTTTATTAGTTAACCCCACAAATGCAGACTTAATGTCATTAATAGATTCATGATTAACATTATTTGCACCAGCATGTATAATTACAATGGGATTAATACCACAGTCCTTCATTATATTACCCAGCATAGATGCAATATCAGTTAACTTGGCACCTCCAAAACTCACACAGGGTCTATTAATTTTATTCGGGTTACAAATGTCCCTATCCAGGTGTTTTATCATCGAATCGCCTATTACCAAGACCTGTCTAGATGGAGAATCAATAATCATAGGGGCATCGATATTATGAGCTGGAATATCTAAATTATTATGCATAATGTCAGTCCTAAGACCAGTCAAGGGCTGGCCATCAATTGTGACATCTTGCTGTAAAGGGGGGATAGTTAAAGATTGTACATTTAAATTTCCCTCTTGATTACCATCCAATGAGACAAGAGGTAAGTCGCATGTGGTAGGTTCCTGGCAGCGTATGGGATTAAAACAATCAAATCTTTTGGTTAATTGAATGTTATGCTGTTCGGCCTTTCTCCCTTTTTTTTATAATGCCTAGAGCTTTGTACTTCATACCACAAATTATCCTCCAAGCTGTCATCCTCCCTAAATCTTTTTTTTTTTTTGCTAAGTTCCTTTGTAGCAATGAAGGGAATAATATTAAGGGGCTCAGAACTTAGGTTGCAGGTCGTCTGATAACTATTTGCTGACACAGCTATAGGTATTGTGTTTGACAAATTTAATGGTAACAACACGTCACCACTATTATTAATCATCTGAGGATTATTTTCAGATACTAAATTAGGTACAGAACACTAGAATCCTGATATGTATCACAATTGTTAGTATGGTACTGGTTATTTAGTGTAAAGAACCTCTCAGTCATCTTTTGCTGACTGACCTCTAGTTGAATTATGCGTTTGAAAAATAAACTCATTTCGTGCTTTAGTTCCAAGTTTTCTACACATTTATTACACTGAAACTGCTGGATAGAAATCTCCCCTTGACCATTGCAAACATTTTACATAAACTGCATTGAAGCCCTAGTACTCCACACATAGTAGTACAGGTAACATTATTGGTTTCCTTTGCCGTGGTGAGGCCATACTGCTTTCACTTTATTGGGTGTATATATGTGAAAAGAAACAATGGTACACAATCACATTTAACACAAACAACTATAGTCAAGTTACAAAGGGAACCTATTCATGCCAAGATATAAACTACTATGACTCAATCAACACAAATACTGTAGTTCCCGTGCAGGAGAAATACACATGCTGTTTATATATAGATCGATCACTAACTGAGCAGACCTATGCCTAATAGTAACGATTATGGCAAGGATTTTATAAAACACTAAACTCAATACGACCTTATCTCCTCGCTTCTCCCGCTAAACACACGAAACATGCGCTGGGACGCTGTGTCTTTTCATGCCTCATGGCAGCGCGCCGCTCTCCCAGCCAGCCCTGCTCGCTGCATGGCTAGCTTTAAAGGGGCTCCCAACCGGAAGTGTGTCCAAGGGATCGCGGATCACATGCTCAACACACTTCCCAAATTAGGCAAGGATTTAAAAGAAAATACAGCACCTGAGTGGTTCTAAAATGTGCAGAGTACCTGCAGCCTATTTAAAACATATGGACAGTAGAGTCCCTCTACCCGTAAAAACGGGGCTCACACACTATAACAAACTAAAGTAGTCACACAAGCACTATCAGAGAAGGTCTAGTATTAATGTAAAATATCCTGTGCAGAGCAGTGTCTCACACAGGGTTTTGTATTTAAAAATGTCCACTTTCTCGCCTCCCCTCTCTACTTTCCCTCAGTAGAGAAACACGCATGTTTAGCTACCTTTGTGCCCTGTAGGTGTTTCTTTGTGTTCTTATGAACCCCCAACCCCTTCCTGCCTCCACAGGAAGTATCTGTCAATCACCCCCTAGAGCCTATAACAGTGGAGCTTACCCCGGGTGAGTGGGTGGAGGGGTGGTAGGGAGGGCAGTAATCGTCTGTCTGTGTGTGAGTGAGTGTTTGTTGTGTCCCTCTTCCCCTTACATCATTTGCTGCTTCTAACAAACACCCTGTAATAATTAAATTTTTTAAGGCACTAAGCCTCTCTCAGCTCAACCACCAGTTAAACACCCTATTCACAGGGCCTCCTGAATCTACTCACCCCAAGACTGGTATTTGTATGCTGAACATTTCTATGAATTCTGAATGTAGTTTGCTACGGCCTACCTGGCTCTCTCCTGGGTCGCCATGCTGGATTGATGTGCATGCACAATTGGGGCTTGAGTCGGGACATAGCCCACGCATGAGCAGTAACGTGCCTGTTGTTGAAATTTCTCTCCCACTGCATACTAATTGTATCCCTTTGTCTCTGCTCCCCTTATAGGCCTTACCCCCCCAAAGCACACTGCCGATCGCGGCAGTGCCTGGATCGCACTCGCTCCCTCAAGGAGCTGAACTCACAGCTGCCAGAAGCTCCAAAGGCCCTGAGGTAAAGGTTACCTCTGCTCTTCTGCTGGACTCCTGTTGTGGGGTGCTAGCCCAATGACACTGCTAGGCCGCCTGCCCCATCCCACCCAGGGGTGGCCCTCAATTATTGACCCACCCCATGACATCACTTCCTGTCTGCCGAAATTCTAAGTCCCCACTTTCCACTTTCCCATTTGCAGGTTATACCTGCTAGCCATTAGAGGCCTTTGTGTTTTCTGCTGTTAAACATCATTGCCCAGATAGCCCTTCTCTCCATCTTTGTTTCACCTCTACCCACCTACCCCACTCTCTCCTCTCCTATCCATCTACCCCATTCCTTCCTCTCTTATCCCTTGGCCTCCACTATCCTGCACCCACCTCTTTCTCTCCCTACCCTGTAGCCTCTGCTCACAAGTAACCCCACTATCTCATACTAGCCTATAGCTATTTGGCCACTAGGAGTCGCTATTTAGAACCCCAGTTTTGGGCCCTTACACTGCCGGTGGCCAGCACCTGGATCATGGATCATGGCTCCCACCCTGGGCCATCTCCAAATACCCCAGGAGAGTTTTGGACCTGGTACCTTGTACACCAGAGGCAGGGTCACTACCACTGAACCAAAGTGGCACTAACGCTTACTAGTAGGCATCTTATCCACTTAACATAGAAACATAGACTGTGACGGCAGATAAGGACCGCTAGGCCCATCTAGTCTGCCCATTTCCCTACCTACAGGATAGGCCGCAGATCCTATTTAACCAACAGCCTATATCTTCCTGCCCCCCACAAGAATTGCCTTATGTCTGTCCCATGCATTCTTGAATTCTCCAGTTTTAGACTCCAAACTTCCTCAGGAAGGCTGTTTCATGCATCCACTACCCTCCTGTGAAATAATACTTCCTCACATTGCCCTGAACCGCCTCTCCTTCTATCTTTAAATTGTGTCCCCTTGTTCTTGCAAGTCTCTTTTTCTTAAAGATGCTACCTCTTGACTTTGTTGATTCCTTGAGGTACTTGAAAGTTTCTATCATGTCCCCTCTCCCTTCTTTCCTCAAGGGTATACATTAAGCTCCTTTAGTCTCTCCTCATACGGCTTTCTTGCAGACCCTGCACCATTTTAGTTGCCTCCTCTGACTGCCTCTATCCTGTCTATGTCCTTGCGGAGATGGGGTCTCCAGAACTGGACACAGTATTCCAGATGGGGTCTCACCAACTGTCTGTACAGAGGGATAACAACTTCCTGTTTTCTGCTGCTGATGCCTCTCCTATACATCCCAGTATACCCCGGCCCTCCTGCTGCCTTCTCACATTGCTTGCTAACCTTAAGGTCATCTGATATGATTACCCCAGGTCCCTTTCCTGTTTTGTTGTTGTTATTACTACCTCCCACCCATTGTGTATTCTTCCCTGGGTTCTTGTTTCCCAGGTGCATTATTTGCACTTTTTTGCATTGAATCCTAGCTGCCATACATCAGACCATTCCTCCAACCTTGCCAAGTCCCTTTTCATCCTTTCCACGCCTCCTTGTGTATCAACCCTGTTGCAGATCTTTGTGTCATCTGCAAAAAGGCATACTTTTCCTTCCAGTCCCTCTGCAATGCCACTGATGAAGACATCAAAAAGGACTGGACCCAATACTGAACCCTGCGGTACCCCACTAGTAACCGCCCTTTCTTCAGAGTGGACTCCATTTACAATTACCTTCTGTGTCCTGTTGTGCAGCCAATGTTTTACCCAGGCTACCACCCTGGGACCCACTCCCAGGCTGGTTAATTTGACTAATAATCTTTTGTGTGGGACTGTGTCAAATGCCTTGCTAAAGTCTAGGTAGGCCATGTCCACAGCCCCTCCCTGGTCTACTACTTTGGTCACCCAGTCAAAGAAATCTATTAGATTCATCTGACATGACCTTCCCGCTGTGAACCCATGCTGCCTTGGATCCTGTGCTCCACTGACCTCTAGGTACTCAACTATTCTTTCCTTCAGAAGTGACTCCATCACTTTCCCTACCACAGAGGTCAGACTGACAGGTCTGTAGTTTCCTGCCTCTGTCTTGGTCCCACTTTTGTGAAGGGGAATCACATCCGCCTTCCTCCAGTCCTCGGGTACCACACCATCCTCCCATGATTTATTAAAAGAGTAGCCAGTGGTTTCACTAGTTCCTTCCTTAATTCTTTTAGAATTCTGGGTGAATTCCATCAGGACCCATTGCTTTATCCACCTTCAGTTTTAGGAGTTCTTGCAGAACCCTTTCTTCTGTGAAAGGACTGGGATCGACCCCCTATCAAGAGTGCTTCTGTTAATTGGATTAGACACTTCCCCTCCTCTTTTTGTGAATACTGAGCAGAAATATTCATTCAGTATTCCTCTTTTCACTGTCCCCCTCTGCCCACCCACCGTTTATTCTATTCAGCCTCACTATCCCTCCCTTTGTCTTTCTACGCTCGCTGATGTACCTATAAAAGGTTTTATCCCCCTTCTTAACTGAGTTGGCTATCTTTTCCTCAGTTTGGGCCTTTGCTATTCTGACTTCCCTCCCTGCTTCTTTCTGCCTTAACTGGTACAGCTCTCTGTCCTGCTCCTTCTGTGTTTCCTTATACTTCTGGAATGCTATCTTTTTCTTCCTGACTTTCACAGCCACCTCTCTTGAGAACCATAGTGGCTTTTTTCTTCGTTTTGATTTGTTTATTTGCTTCACACAAAGGCTTGTTGCCTCTGTGATGGCAGTTTTGATAATTCCCCATTGTTGCTCCGCACCTCCTTCTAGCCTGTTTGCTAGTGCTTTTCTGAGGCACTCTCCCATCTTGCCAAAGTCAGCCATTCTAAAGTCCAGTACCCTCACTTTTGTATGGCTTGACTCTGTAGCTGAGTTTAACGTGAACCACACTGTTTGATGGTCACTTGTCCCACTTCTTTCTACTTCTTTCTACCTGCCTGCAGAGCTCCCTAGTAAAATGCTTGCTCACCTCCTATTGACTTGCCTCTCTCTCCTCCTCTTTCTGAGGCCACTGTCCGACCCAGGTGTCACTATGTCACCGCAGCCACATCAATCTGATGACCCCACTTCCACACTGGCACTACCCTCCTCCTGTGTTATTGAGTTGCCACCTTCCCTCTTTATTCGCACTATGTGCACTAGCTCACCACACCCACCCCCAGTCCCCACCCAGCTCCCCCCACTCCTATTGGAGACTTATCATTCCAGCCTTCCCAGCTTGTGCCACCCTGCCTACCCCCTGTGCCCTGAAGCTCCCCTACTCTTCCTACCATATCCGATGCAAACACACTTTCCACTGCCCCCTGTCCAGGGCGGTACTTATCCTACTACTCCTGTCAGGTAATATACATCCCAACCCTGGCCCGGCCCACAACAGTTCAATGGCTGAATCTCCTGGGCTTCGCGTTGCATTTATGAATATCTATAGCCTTCTGAAAAAATTTGACTCACTGCAATGTTGGGTCACAGTCCATAAACCTGACATTATTTCTCTAGTGGAAACCTGGCTTTCAGAATCTACCCCTGACTCCCTTGTCTCCCTCCCAGGTTACTCCCTTTTTGGGAGGACCGTGTTGGAAGACGGGGTTGGGGCTGTGCTATCTATATCAAAGATTCTCTCACAGGACTAGCTCTCCCAGCCCCTGCCCTTGATTTCAGGGCACAGGCTATAACCCTAATACTAACCCCGGATCCCTCTAGGGGTCCCCTCTACCTAACTACTGCCTACATACCCCCCAAAAATCAAGCGCTGGCTCTGGTCCCGCTAACAGAGTATCTTACTTCTCTACCCCACTGTTCTGACCAAATCCTTGTGGGTGATCTAAACATTAACTGGCTTAGCCCCTCATCTTCTGCTACCCGTGACTCCTTTGCAGCAATTGATCTGACTTAACTCGTTGCCCAACCACTGAGAGTGAATCCTAAGATGGGCTCAAGCACACTTCTAGAAGTGGTCCTCACCAACCGTCCTAACCAAATCTGCAATATCCAAGTCCTTCCTCATGAACTTAGTGACCACTCCCCTATACTTTTCTGCTGGTCAACCTCCTTATCCAAACCCACAGCACAGTCTGCCCTACTGCGGCAGCTAAGACCAGGTGGTCTGAAAAGCCTTAAGCAACTCCTAGCCCAAATTGATTGGTCTCCCATACAGTGCGCCCCTGATATTGACACGGCACTAACCTTTTTCACCCAAACATTTAACAAAGCCTGTGACATTTTCGCACCTCTAACTGTACTCCGTTCCAAAGTGCGGCATGCTCCCTGGGTTACCCCTTCCCTGCTCCAACTTCTTAAGCACAGGGATAGCTTATGGCACCTTGCCACTGAAACTGGCCACCCAGCAGACAGGCAGGCTTATGCAGCTGCACGAAACAAATGTACCTGGGCCGTCTGAAAGGCTAAGGCTGATCACTATCAGGCCTCACTCACTTCTTCCTGGGGGAATGCTAGAACCTTCTGGGACAATATCAAACAACTAAATGGGAGCACACGTCCTCCCCCATCCTCCCAGATCAACATTGATGGCTCTATCTCCACCGACCCAGCCCACATTGCCAATTTCCTCAATACATCCTTCACAGACCTTAGCCCAGTCCTCCCTAGCGACTTTTGTGACCCCCCCACCTGACCCTGATCTCACTCGACCTTGGTTCCATTTACACCGGGTTACTGCCCAAGAAGTCAGACCGTACCTAATCAAGGCCTTAAAGAGCAATACTACTGGCAGCGACTCCCTGGACCCCTGTCTCCTCCGCCAGGTACTGGATCTGGTTATCGCCCCAATCACTAGTCTCTTCAATAAATCTCTCTGCCTGGGGCAATTTCCCTCAGCCTGGAAAACTGCCACAGTCACACCCATACACAAGGGTGGTGATAGGTCCCTAGCTGGTAATTATAGGCCAATCTCTATTCTCTCACCTCTCTCAAAAGCCTTAGAAAAGGTAGTGTCCACCCAAATTACGGAATATCTAACCAAATACAGCATCCTCTGCCCTGAACAGCACGGCTTCCGTGTGGGCCACAGTACCAGCACTGCCCTCCTTGAGTTTTCAAATTTTCTACACTCTTCTCTGGACTCTGACTCTCTAGCGGATGCAGTGTTCATTGACTTATCAAAAGCCTTCAATTCTGTTTCCCATCACCTCCTGCTGGATGCCCTCAGCCACACAAGCTTTGCCACTGGGCCTGTCTGCTGGTGCTCCAACTACCTGTCTGCCCACTATCAGTGTGTTAGAATTAATGGGACACTCTCCAATGTCTGCCCTATCTGCTCTGGTGTTCCCCAGGGCTCCATTCTTGGACCCTTGCTCTTTTCCCTATATCTCAATACCCTGCCAGGTGCATGTACTGGTAAACTCTTACTATATGCAGACGATGCCGTTATCTTTGCCTCTGACCATAACCCTATCACCCTCCAGGACTCCTTGCAACTATCTTATAATGATGCTGAAGCCTGGCTCAAAGAGCATAGACTTGTAATAAATCTTAAAAAAACCAAAAACATGCTCTTTGCCCACCCCCAAAACAAAGCTAGTAACTTTCCACTTCAGGTCCTCTCCAGCACCAAGTTTCCACTCAAGCAAGTCTACTCGTACAAGTACCTTGGGATATCTTTTGACCCTGCCCTCGCATTCCATGACCACATCGCTGCCCTAGCCTCAGCCTCCAATATTTGGCTGGGTATCTTATACCGCCACAAAAATTGTCTCCCCCCCGGCGCCTTCCGACTTGCAGTCACATCTTCTATACTGTCCCTAGTAGATTATGGTTTGCCAGTTTATGGGGCTGCTGACCAGACCTCCCTAAACAAAATCCGCCTCACATTAAATAAGGCATGTAGGCTAATCACAGGGGCTCCCAGATTAACACATACCTACCATTTATATGCTCAGGCTATGCTGCTCGACCTAGATGCATGTCTTAGATATCGAACCTGCCTCATAACAAAAAAAACTCTCCTTGGACTATCCCCACCTGGGTTGACAGCCGCTATCCACTAAGCAAACTCACTAGTGCAAAATTGAACCTCCTGAAAAACCACACTGTTAGTACCGAGGGCAAGGACCACACAAGGACAAAGGGCCTATTGCTACAGAGCTCCATTCTGGTATAACACCCTCCCCACCACTATCGTTGGTGCTTCCACGATCTCCTATTTCAAAACCTCCCTTTGTAATCACCTACTTACTACGCACAGCTGTGGCTGCCACTAAGTTTACTCTTGCTCAATTGCTCTGACAAAGCTCCCTGACTGGCTGCACCCAACCTACTACCATCCACTACCTATTGTTCTATTTCTTCTTTCATCTCCTCCTGTCTCTACTATGCTCAGTCTGTATAATCCTACCACTGCTTGTTCAATGTACAAATCTTTCTGTACCTACCTCTGCTCTGCCAATCCTGTAACCTTAAAATTGTATCCAATATTTGTCTTCACGTTCCACCAATTTTTGTACTCTGTTATGATGTCATAAGTTTGTTTGTACTGTTTTTGTCCTCTTTGTGATGAGGTACCTTTGTAAATGAGCCTCTGGCTCAAAGGTTGTAAACTGATGCATAATAAATAAATAAATAAATAAATAAATAAATAAATAAATAAATAAATAAATAAATGAGTTCCTGACCTAGTTCCCTCCGTGCCACCTGTTATAAGTTTCAAAGTAACCCACTCATCACCTACCATGTTTTAAAGTACCCAACAACTGCTTGCTTGTCTTTTCTCCCCACCTACCCTGCTACTTTCAAAAGGAAGAGCAGTGTAAACAAATATTAATATACCTTTAAGATAAAGCCAGGTCCTTTCAGTCCACTTTTTCAGCAAACTCTGGTGTTAGACCATCCTTGCTTTCTCCATAGAAACACAGAAACATAGAAGTTGATGACAGATAAGGACCACAAGGCCCTTCCAGTCTGCCTATTTTTTCTACCTTATCAATGTGCCATAGGCCTTTACTCTATCAACGGCCTATCTATTCATACTCATCTGTATTACTGCATTATGCCTATCCCATGCCTGTTTAAAGCCCTACACTGTATTCATACCCACCACTTCCTAAGGAAGGCCATTCTATGCATCCACCACCCTTTCTGTGAAAAAGAACTTGCTCACATTACCCCTTAATCGGCCTCCCTCTAATCTCATGCTGTGTCCTCTTGTCCTGCTAGTTTTCTTATACTGAAACATGTTGGACTCTTTCACCTTGTTAATGCCCTTATGATGTTTAATGTTTCGATCATATCACCTCTCTCCCTTCTTTTCTCTAGGGTATACATATTGAGCTCCGTTAATTTGTCCTCATAGGTTTTCTGATTTGGTCCCTACACCATTTTAATTGTCCTTCTCTTGACTGCCTCCATTTTGTTAATGTCCTTGTGCAGGTGCGGCCTCCAGTACTGCATGCAGTACTCCAGATGGGGCCTAACCAGTGTCTTGTAAAGAAGGATTATTACTTCCCTGTTACGACTTGTGATACCCCTACTAATACACCCCAACATCCCTCTAGCCTTACCTACTGCTTTAGTGGTCTGCTTGGATGATTTCAGGTCCTCTGTGATGATAATGCTCAGGTCTCTTTCTTTCCTTGTGGTTGCCAGCAACTCTCCTCCCAACCTATAGGTGGCTTCAGGGTTTCTCTTCCCGTCATGACCATGTTAAGGGCCACCAGTCTCTCCTCATCACTTGTGCTTTACATACCCTTATCATTTTGGGGGGTCCTGTGTCACACCTCTTCAACTGTCTAAAGATCCATTTGTACTGAGAAGCCTAGAACTGCACACAGTACTACGTGGCATT
Source organism: Neoceratodus forsteri (assembly GCA_016271365.2). Classification (NCBI taxonomy): domain Eukaryota; kingdom Metazoa; phylum Chordata; order Ceratodontiformes; family Ceratodontidae; genus Neoceratodus; species Neoceratodus forsteri. The sequence continues at coordinate 82,466,490 of CM057455.1, forward strand.
TATTCAAGACCCTGCAAAGAGGCAGTTTTATTTGCCTCCTCCCCCACCCAGCTGGTTGCCCCTGCCTTTTATTGCATGTCAGCATTCTGCCAGCTCTCCTGAAAGAAGCTGGGCACTACATTTTGTTCTTCAGCTGCATGTCAGTTATGACCCAGGTCCTCCTCCTCCTCCTCGTTCTCATTTGCAACAAGATGAGCACAACACAATGTGTAGGTCCTACCTCTTGTTTTTCTGCCAGGTGTGCATCTTGCATTTGGCTACACTGAATGTGAGACTCTTAGAGTGAAGCGAATCCCTCAGCTTGCTCAGGTTCATCCTCAGTAGCGTTCACAGCCCTCTCCAGCTTATTATCAGCAGCTAGTTGTAGCAAACTGCCTGAGAACTGAGGTGTCAGATCCCTGGTGAACAAGGCTGGATAGGCCTAATAGTAATTTCAAGAAGCTGTCACCCCCCCCAATGATGTAGTGAATACGAAACTGGGCGGGGTTTCATTGATTCTGTGAAGCTACATGGTGATTTGCATTTTTTGTATACTCTGTTTAATAAAATAATATTTGTGTAAAGTTTGTGATTATGTGTTTGTATGGTAACTACTGTTTTTAGTAAGGACAACTAAATAGGTACACCTTCTAAAGAGGGCTCTTATGGCCTTAATGGTGATAGAAGTTTGTCTTCTTTCCTGTATAAATAAACATTTTACTACTACTACTATTCATTCAACTATTCAGCTGAGGAGTGCGACTTCTTGAAATTACTGTAAAATTTTGGCTGCAGTTGGACCCTGTTAGACAGTTAACCTCTTTTTTTCACCACACTAAACTGAATAGGCCTAATACCTATCCTTGAGGGACAATGCTGAGTGCCCCAAGTTCCCATCCACCATAATCCTCTGGTTCCTATATTACAATATATTATTCAATAATTTTGTAAATAATGGACTCTTACCTGCCATGGCTGAAAATTATTCCCGTCTGCACATGTTCCATTACTGAATGGTCCTTCTCTAGGTTTGCATGACTGCAGGTAATGTAATGCATGTGCCAGAGAGTACACTGCATTTACCATATTGTAGGGGTATATGAAATTGTCAGCTGGATATATGGTCTGCTCCAGTGTGTCAAGTTTCTCTTCTTCAGTACAGAAAGGCAGTTCTGTAGTTTTTTCTTCATATTGTGCATTCTTATCGGTTTCATTATCTGTCCACTTGCAGCTGAATACAGCCTCCCAGAATGGCTTCATATAGATATCACGTGGATATTTGGAAGGGTGAATACTATAAAGGAAGTCTTTAAACCCCGGAATATCTCCACTGGGATCTGTAAACCCTACTGTGCCAGTTAATGTTTTCCAGAGTTCCTTCTTTGATAAAATAGAATCTGTTATCCAACTTGAAGACGATATCCAGACTTTTCCTGTTACATTCTGTGCAGTTATCTCCTCCATCATTAAAGCTACTTGTGGCGCATAGGCAAAAATCACAACAACAACTGCGGATGAAGTCATAATTATCTCCACAAGAGAAAGAATTCTCTTCCTTTTGAGGTCTGTTGGAAGGATCTCATAAAATGCTACACAGACACGAGCCCCAACTAATGCTTCCTTCAGCTGCTGACTTCCTTGTACACTGTAGTCATTATCTGCATAGATAATCCCTACCCAGGTCCAACCAAAGTACTTAATGAACTCTGCAAGGCCAAAGGGTTGAGAGTACACACTCCCCGCAGTACGAAGGAATGAAGGAAACTGATGCTTATCACTCAGTAGTGGAAGTCCAGCACCGTGGCTGATCTACAAATCAACGGTACAGATTAAATTACAAACATAAATAACATTTGGTAATCAGGGCCCCATAAAATGTTACTGTTTCTACAGCAAAGCATTCACAAGCACCACTTTGTGGCTCATTTCTAACATGCACCACTTTGTTGCACATTTTTAACATGCACCATTTTGTGGCACCTTTCTAACATGCACCCCGTTGCTGCCAATTTGTAATGTGCACCCCTTTGTGGCACATTTCTACCATGTGCCATTTTGTGTCAAATTTGTAACATGCACCACTTTGTGGCACATTTCTAAAAAGCACCCCTTTGTGGCACATTTCTAACTTGCACCACTTTGTGGCGCATTTCTAACTTACACCACATTGCGACACATTCCGAGTATGCACCACTTTGTGCTGTACATAAACATACAAACATAGAATTTGATGGCAAATAAGGACCTATTGGCCCACCCAGTCTGCCCATTTTTCCCCATCCTACAGTATCACCTTAGAATCTAATAGATCTCTCTCTCTCTCTCTCTCTCTCTCTCTCTCTCTCATTCTCCCTCCCTCACTTTCTTTTCTTCTAAGATTCTTTTCTGCCTACCCCATTCATAATTATACAATGGCAAGAAAAAATCCTGGACTCTGATTAGTCAGTCTTGGGCTGGACCCGTGCTGTTATCCCAGTACAACAGCACGGGTCTAGTCTCAGCCTCACTGTGAACCTGCAGATAAGCATTTTATGGAGCTTTTGATTGATTGTTTTCATTGTCTCTTAAAAAACAAAAATATTTTTCCACACAAAAACATCTTAAAAATATTTTTTTAAAATTTTGTATAACAATGAGCCATTGTATAATAGCAATAATGCCCTCCAGGGTGTGTGTCATTTGGGATAACGTCACGCCTGCAGCCTCATGCCCAACCACCTGAGGCGTGATGTTATCCCAGCATGACACACACCCTGTCAGGCATTATTGCTTAATTAAACCCCACTAGTGTTTTTGCCCCCACCACATCTGCTGGAAGGCTGTTCCAGACATCCATTGCTCTTTCTGTGAAGTAGTTCCTTACATACTGTATCTCCTGAGTTTCCCCTCTCCAGCTTCATATTATGTCCCATTGTTCTTGAGCTCTTCTGTTCTGAACAATATCTCCCTCCTGTACCTTATTTACTCCAGTGAGATATTTAATGGTCCCTATCATATTCCCCCCCTTGAGGGGGTGCATGCCAAGCACTGAAGATTATAACTGCCCGACTTCATTGCTGCTGCGTCACCTGCTTCTTTATTTACTCAAAAAAGTCACAAACACATTTAGCAACAATGCTACCACATTTGTTAGAGAAAGTGTTGTTGATAGGAAATTTTGATGAAGTTTCGTCATTTCTGATGTTTAAGAATATTTTTTGTTCTTTAATAAACAAAACGTGGCTTCAGTGATGGCCCCAACTACTGTCAAATCATCCGACAGCATAAAACTCAAACAAACACTTCTACTTCACCAAACAGTAAGTCAGACCTCGCACAAATTAAAGAAAAGTTTGTCAATATTCAGATGGACATCAGTGACTTAGAATCTTCAATGGAGACATTTTATTTATTTTGTTTTGGTTGTCCAGGAAGGAGAACTAGGCAATTTGTGGCATTTTTTCAGCCTCGTCTGGGGGTTGGGGGATACAGATGGATGCCAAATGAAATTGAACCAGATTTTAAGTTGTTGGTGATATTTTTAGTGAATTACATTACACAAAGACTCTGAACAAGTTCATATTAGAGTGTAAGAAATGGAGCTTAAACTGTCTTGCATACAAAACTTTGTCAAGCTAATTGAGGGCAAACAGGAGCTTCAATCTGAACAACATCATTACATTAAAAAATCCTGGATGATTTGGAAAATAAGGGGAGCATAAATAACATCAGATTAGTAGAGGTCCCTGAGGGACTGGAGGGAAACAATACAATACATTTTCTACAACACTTTCTACCAGAACCTTTAAATTATCAATGTCCCTGGGCATTAGAACTTGAGAGATCCCATCGCACCTTGGCCCCAGACCATAACCTGGATCAAACCGAGGGTCATCATCTTAAACTTTCTGAGGTTTTCTATTAAAGAAGAGGTTATGAGAGTGACTAAAGAAAAACACAACACCTGGCTTGGAATGGAGAGAGAATCTTTTTATTTCAAGATTTTTCATCAGAGATTGTGGAAAAGAGGAAGAGTGTTGATGCTGTTAAGAGGGAGCTTCAAAGACAGGGTTTTTCATATTATTTTACATATCCCGCCAATCTAGTGATGCTTAATCACAACAATCGCTCACCCTTTTGTGAAACCCCAGGGAAGGTATGGGACATTATTAGTGAATCTGGAAATTGTACAGCACTCTCAAACTACTTCTCAGCATTCAAACATAGTTCAACATTCCAATGTGCCATGCGTTGAATCCATGGTGATTTCTGAACCCTCCCACCCTCCTACAAACTTGCACTCTAGTTTCTATATCCACACAGGGGACCTAGAAATTAGAGTAGCAATAAAACGGAATCTACAGATATCAACTCTGTTTCAGTACTCGAATGTGGACAAGAATAAATTCACCCCAAAGACTGCTCTGTAATCTACAATTAACCATAAATCTAAACCAACCAGAAAAACATACCTGTCACCAGGCCAGATCCAACATGGAATACTTCAAAAAAAGAAAGAAATGGACACTTTCTCTGACCCATTTTCTTCCAAGGATCTTCCTGGATATACAGTTGATGACAAACATGCTAAGGGAGGGGAGCTCCGATTAAGTGTCTGTTCTACTGAAATCACTTCCTGATTGTACTGATTATTTCCTGTTACAGGAATGTTTCACTTTCAAGAACTGCTAGCATTTTCAAAGTTGGATGGAATAAACAAGCTAGGAAGTATTTATTGTGTAACGTCTGTTATTTATCCTTTTATACAAATGGCAACATTTTCAGCAATTGAACATTCTCCTCTACAACAGTGTGGGCAAGTCATCTCTGTAAGACTAGTGAATGCAAAGAATCTGCCCCCTAATGACTTCTGAAATGACTGCAACATTAAATGAGCAGTTTCATGTGAGGGAGCAGTCCCTTGATGTTTTTCTATCTGATTCCTTGTGCTGTTAGGGAGAGAGGAAGGAAGAATCTTATTAGTCCTTAGGCAGTGCTCTGCTTCCTGCTCCTCATAGTCCCCTCAACTGTATTCACTTGGGCAACATGTTTAATTCAGCTCAGGGTGAAACAGATTTGTATCCACACTTCTAAGTCATATGAGGTGGGATGCTAACCTGCAACTTCTGTCTTAGTTAAATTTCTGTCTAAGATTTTGCCCTTCCCCAATTCCTTTCTCTTCCAGCTGTTCTCACAATGATTAACTATTGAAGAGCCTTTTCCATAATAATTTAGGTAAGGGATGATACGGCTGCACTGGGTGTTTTACTGTAGTTAGTTTAGCACGTTCTGATGCAATGCGGTTGTGGGCAAGGTACTGGTGTCAGACAGTTCACTGCTTCTGATTGCTACTGTACCTTGCTAAGTATGGTTCTTCTCGCTAGCTGCTGCTGGTGATGGTGCCTCGTCTTATTGAAATGAAACTACTGGATCTGGATAGCCTGCTGGGGAGCATAACCAGGATATAAAATTTCTTCCTTACGTAGGGTCAGAGAACTGCATTGCTTTCCTACCTTCCAATAACTATGGAATCTGAGCAATTTTTATTCATCTACAGTAACTGGCAAATCTATGGCCATCCTGGAAGTTTCTAAGCTCAGACCTCACTATTCCAGGTGGGTAATGGCTCCAAATGGCTTCTGAATCACTTCTAAATCTCATTTTAATCAGAGATAGGACATCTTGGCATTGTGGATAGCTGTTCTAATTGCTACTTCAGTTCATGCCCACAACACTTATTTTGTTTTCCTGCCTTATACTTTTAAAGTTTTCATTACCGTATATGGGCTCCGTGCCTGCTTCCCATACCTTTTGTCCTGAGACTCTTCTTTATTTGCTCAAATCAGTGACTTTGGTCCTTCTGTAATGGTGGAGCAGCAGACCTTCTCACTTGGTTGTAGTCTTCAACCATCATGCCTCCTGAATACCAGATATTTTCTACTATTGAATTATTCTGTTTTTCTCACTTCAGAATAATTTAGAAAATAGTCTGGTGCAAGCACCTTGGAATCCGATTTTTTTTATTTCTGGTGCACCAGTGTTTAGCCTGAAGACTATTTGTTTTGCTTTTCTGTTTCACTTCATTGCATAGCTTAGGTCTGTATTACATTCCATTGTTCCCTACCACCCCCCCCCCAGTTGCACTGGAAGACGAGCAACTTATTGCTCAGAGTGCCTTCCTGCTGAAACATTTCAGTACATAAATAAATAAATAAATAAATAAAAGCTAAAGTTCAAGTGGCATTTAACTGTCCCACCAATGAGTTGGGTTTTGCATTGTTTTTTGCAGTGGGCAATGCACTGATAACTCATATTATAGAAACACAGAAACATAGAAGTTGACAGCAGATGAGGACCGCAAGGCCCATCCAGTCTGCCCATTTCTTTTTCTACCTTATGATTGTGCCATTGGCTTTTGCTTTGTCAATGGCCTACATATTCATATAGTACTTATCTGTATTGCTCCCTTATGCCTATCCCATGCCTATTTGAATCCCTGCACTGTATTCATATTCACCACTTCCTGAGGTAGGCTATTCCATGCATCCACAACCCTTTATGTGAAAAAGAACTTCCTCACATTACCCCTTAGTTGGCCTCCCTCTAATCTCTCTTGTCGTGCTGTTTTTCTTATATTGAAACATGTTGGATTCTTTCACCTTGTTAATGCCCTTAAGGTGTTCGAATGTTTCAATCATATCACCTCTTTCCCTCCTTTGCTCTAGGGTATACATATTGAGCTCCATTAATCTGTCCTCATTGGTTTTCTGATGCAGTCCCTGCACCATTTTGGTTGTCCTTCTCTGGACTGCCTCAAGTTTGTTTAAGTCCTTGTGAAGGTGTGGCCTCCAGCACTGCATGAAGTACTCCAGATGGGGCCTAACCAGTGTCTTGTAAAGAGGGATTATTACCTCCCTCTTTCTACTTGCATTGCTTTTCAGTGCTTAACCAGTTCAAGAGTAATATTTGTAATATGTGTATGCAACTCAGTTGAAATGCATGAGTAGTCCACTCACAATGGAATTTAAAACTGCATTTTAACTCTTAAGGAAAAGTTTGTACAGGGCTTTGTGTTGGAACCAGCAACACTTACTTGACTCAGTCAGAAATGCTAAAGCAACTCATTGGAGGAACAGTTTAATGTGACTTGTACAGTACTACTTAGAGCTTTGAGTTATTTTCTCTGTGTACACTGTTAATTTTAACAACTGCAAATCCCAATTCTTTGTGTGACATAGGTCACTGGTTGTTTACTTTAGTTAGATATTTGTATATAAATTGTTAGGTATTTCTTTAATTGTCTTGCTAATCAAATATTATATTTAAGCCTTCAGAATGTCTAGTTTCTCTATTGGTTCATTGAATGTGAATCAGTTAGGTTCACCAATTAAAAGGAAAAAATCCTGACATACCTGCATAGAAATAAGCTAGATATTGTTCGGTTACAAAGACACTCACTTAGTAGAAAGTGAGACAAAAAAGTTGGTCTGGTCCTGAGTTGCTCAAGTAGAATTCCATGCTTTCAACACAAAGAAAAGAGGTACAGCAATATTCATTTGAAAAATGATTTTCTTTATGAAGGGATCCCACTATGCAGACCCAGAGGGTAGGTTTCAGATACTGAAGGGTTCAATTAATGGTAGAGACATAACCATTTGTAATGTTTATTCACCTAATACAGACCAAACCTCCTTTTGGAATCACCTTAATCTACAGTAAGGCTGAGTACCAGCAATTCACAAGACCTGATCCTGGGAGGTGATTTTAATGAAGTATTGGATAATCTGTTAGACAGGAGGTCCCAATCAATCAAAACTTTATTTATATACTGTAGCACCTTTCAAATATTAAGGCGCTGTACATTTTAAAACACAAATATAATAACCAAAATAAAGCAACCATATAAATTAATTAAGAGCAATCCAGGAAGGCTAATGGGAAATAAATATGTTTCATATGTTTTAAGCATTGATTTTAAACTACTGATGGCTAGGCATTTTCTTAACCGGTGAGGCAGAGAATTCCACAGGGTTGGTGCTGCAAATGAAAAAGCACAGGCACCAGAGGTTTTCAAATGAACCCTGGGAATCTCTAGCGATCCTTCATCAGCAGATCAGAGAGGATGATTTGGGGAGTAGGGAGTCAGGTGATATTTAAGGTAGTTGGGTCCCTGTTCATGTAGGACTTTAAAGGTAAGCAAGCCTACCTTACAGGTGACTCACCACCTGAACCAGCATCCAATGCAGTCAGTGCAGCACAGGTGTAATATGACTGGTCCTAGAAGTACCAGTCAAAAAACTTGGCTGCAGTATTCTGCACTAGCTTCAAGTGGTGAATATCAACCCCAGATAGCCCTAGGAAGAGAGCACTGCAGTTTTCAAGACAGGTGGTAATGAAGGCATGGACTAATGTTCGAAGGTCATCTGGCAGAACCAAGTGTTTCACCCATGCAATATTCCTCAGGTGGTAAAATGAGGTTTTAACCACAGATGACACCTGAGATTTTACGGTGAAGAGATCATCAAAAATAACACCCAGGTTTCGCACCTGATATGAGGTAGTGAGCTGTACACCATCAAGTCATAGCCCTGCCAATGCCCAGCCCTCAAACCCGCCCCTGGCAACCCGTGTGCACTACCAACACCAGAGTCTTATCTGGATTCAGTCTCAGCCAGCTAGAGCGCATCCAGTCTTTGATCTCAGAGAGGTAGTTGGTTAGTATGGAAATTGCATCAACCTGCTGGGCATAATGGACATACACAGCTGAGTATCATCTGCATAGCAGTGGAAACTCAAGCCTCATCACCTAATGATGTCTCCCAATGGCAGCATATAGACTGCAAACAACATGGGTGCCAATATGGATCCCTGCAATACCTCACAAGACAGGGGAAGGGCATCAGAGGAATAAATTCCAATGATCACCCTCTGAGACCTGCCCATGAGGAACAATCAAAACCATTTGAGGACTGTACCCGACAGTCCACAAAGGAACTGCAGGGACTCCAAAAGCATACTTTGGTCCACAGTGTCTACAGCTGCTGAGAGATTGAGAAGTGCCAAGATGGTATGAGACTTTAGTTCTCTCACCATTAGGAGGTCATTTAATACCCAGACAAGGGCGGTCTCCATGCTATGCCTCTTCCTAAATCCAGACTGGAGAGCATCATAGAACCTCTGAGAACCTCACAGACTCAGCATACACTACACATGCTCATTAAAGATTTTAACATGGTGGACGTTTGACATCTCTGACACCCCATAGACAGGGGATAAACCTTCTATTCTTCAAGTCACTCTTTCATCAGTCGAAGTGACATGATCTTTATGTCAAAACAATTGACTACAAATCTTATCTCAGCACACATCAAAGAAATCATGTTATCAGACAATGCCCTTTTACAGGTTTTGACAGTCCTCAATGGTTTTAAAATTAACTGCTTCCGATGGAGGATGCATGTTTCACTGTTGTTATATGACCCTAAATTCTTAACTTGGATTAATCAAGAAGCTGATGAATTCTTCACACTAAATGACAATGGGGAAGTGTCATTGAACTGTCTATGGGATGCCTTTAAAGCATTCATAAGAGGAAGATTCATCAGCTTCTCATTAAACAAAAAGAGGGAAGTAAATAAGGATCTTGCACAAAGAGAAAAATAACTTCTTAAATTAGAAAATGACATTAAAGAAAGACCTGTCAGGAAGTGAAGCTTGCTTAACAACATCATCAAACTTAATTATGAAATAAATAGGATATTGTTCTGCTAAGGCAGAATACTTGCTTTATAGGAATAAACAGACCATCTTGGAAGTTGGAGAGAAATCTGGGAAACATATTGCACACAGACTCAAGAAAAAAGCTGGCCAGAATTTAATAGCTGGTATTACCATCAAGGTTGGTGCAACTGAAGTCTAACAAAAAGATCAGCCTAGAATTTGAGTCCTTTTTTTAAACAGTGTATTCAAGCTCAGTCACTCAGGATCTGATGGACTCACAGTTTTTTTAAACTTAGTAACAACCCCAGACTTAGATGACAGGCATAGGAGTATATTAAGCTCTCCTATCTCATTTGAAGAGTTGAATGGTATCATTAATGGTCTTTGTCCCAATAAATCACCATGTCCAGATGGATGCTTTGAAGAATTCTATAAGACAAGGAGCCCCAAGGTTAAACTTTACTTATTTAATACCTTCTCTCACTCCCTTGTATCAGGATAGTGACCTGATACTTTGTATCAGGCATATGTAGCTTTGATCTCAAAAGATGATACAGCTCCCTTGCAATGTGATAATTATACACCTATCTCACTACTTAACATGGACTATAAAATGTTGACCCTGATTTTGGCCTTTAAACTTAAAACTTCTAATTACCAAACTTAAAGAAGATGAACAAGTTTGTTTTGTTCCAGACAGAAAAGGTTCTGATAATATTCATAGGTTGTTAAATATTTTATGAAAGGCAAGCAAATTGTCCAGTCCAGCAATAGTTTTAGCTTTTGACTTCAGTAAAGCCTTTGACTCCTTGAATTGGGACTACCTGTTTCAGGATTTGCCTAAATTCCAGCTGGGATAATCATTTATTTCTTGGTTTAAAATGCTTTATAAAAAAACCTAAAGCTAGGGTCATTACAAATTGATATGTCTCAAATCATTTCCCTTTATGTAAATGGACAACTTTTCTTGCTTGGTTTCTACTTGCTGTGGAAAGAGGTAAGAGGCACATGCCGACGGCACGGCGAAACCCCGACGGCGAAATCCCTCATTCAACAATATCGACAGGTTTTGAGATTGTCGCTGTGTGGGACCTGAGGGTGAAATTTCACCCTTTCATTGACTGTGGCCCCTCCTTCGAGACACCTCCCACTTGGAGATAGTTATCTCTAGAAGGGGGGCATGGGGGGCACAGCCTTCCACATTTGTGGTTTGTGGGCACAGCCCCCAAATAGAAAACACACCAATGTCTGACAGGTGAAATCTTGCCTGTCAGACATTGGGGAACTCGCTATGCCAAACATGGACAATGGTGTTGTCTATTCGGCATAGGTAAACCAGTAAGAGAGGAGTCTGCTTATGAGGTGAGCTTGGCTCTGAGAGTTTGTTTATCTCTGAGGTTTTTTGTAAATTTTGCTGGCAGTTTTTGAATTTAGATTAAAGCATTCTTTAATAGTTTCTGACTTGTCTGGGGACTGTGGCTGTAGGAAGAGGTAAGAGGGGAGTTTGAATATGAGGAGAATTTGTCTCAGAGTATTACTCTTTTGATTGTTTTTTGTAAGTTTTGCTGGTGGTTTTTGAATTTAGATGAAATCTTTGTTTAACAGTTGCTGGCTTGTCTGAAGACTGTGGCTGGATGGACTGTAAAAAGTCCCTCACCCACCCTCTCCACCAGCCCATCATAAATACTGAAAAGTCACTGCGGATTGGGCTTGAAGGCTGTGAGGGAAGAGCTTGGGGAAGGGCAAACTTCCCGTATGAGCTAACTCTTACATCTAATAGTCTGGTGGGGAACAGTTCAGACACTCAAGCTTTTACTAGCTGGATTTTAAGGTTTAAGTATTTTAAAGTTGCAAGTTTGAAAGTCAAATGGACAAGTTTGGGTTAAGGGGGGATAACTGCATATTTAAAGTTGAAAGTTCAAACTGATAAGGTCATGTATAAATGTGTTAACTAGAGTTTCTGAGCTATCAAGCTAAGGATCAATGGGGTAAATAAGGACTCAGAAGCAAGCTAGGAGGGTCACATATGGTATCCAGCTATTGCTGTACAGACTGTGTGATAAGAAATTGAGGTTATTTTTAAGTTAAGTGTGAATAATGGAGGGAAGGAAAATGGAGACATTATGGGGGAGAACACGCTGGGGGGTGGAAGGGCATGAATAAAGGTGGCTGGAGACATTAGAATAGTGGATGGAATGGGTGGCTCCATGGAGTGAGGGTGGCAGGCACATGGAGGATAGTGAGGTGCAATGGTTGTAGGGCGGCTGTTTGGATGAATATACTATGGAAACTGGGGAGGTGTCCAATTTGTTACCGGCTGAGCAGATTCAACGAGCAGGTATAGAGGGTCTGGAAGGAGCTGGAGAGGGTGAGGAAGGGGGGTCTGGGGCAGGAGGGACCCCAGAGAGCAGTTGCTGGGAGAAACAGAGGATGAACAGCAGGGCTACATCCTGTGAGGATGTAGAGATGGAGATGGGGGTAAGGAGAACAGAGGGCAGTAAGTGGAGGGGGCTCAGTGCAGGGGAAGGAGGAGATGGTCACCACTGCAGGAGAGCAAGTAATAGGTTTGCAGTGTTGGCATCACACATGATACGGGAGGTGCCAGAGATTGATGGGGGGGAGGGCAGTGAATGCCCAGGAGTCAGGCTGAGAAAGAAAGAAGTGGGAGGGGAAGAGCAGGGTGGAGGCAGTGGGAGAGGTGGCAATGAGGGGGAATACGAACAGTAAGAATCACAAATGGTGTGGATAGAGGTAATACAGAGCAGGGCAGTGTGGACTCTGGAAATGTGGACTGTAAAAATAGGAAATGGGGTGCAGGACAAGAAGATGGGGGTACTAGTGCTGGGGGAATTTATACTTAAAGTGGGTTAGGTGAGGCAGAAGTGGAGAAAGACAGTTTTATGTGGGTCCAGGCTATTCCAGGGTTGACTCTGGACAGGATGGGGCAGGCACTTCTCAAGTGCACACAGAAGGGTAGGAAGAAACCTCACATAGTGATGCACATGTGTACAAATAACTTGGTGGGGGACATGGTAGAAGTGGAAAAGGGGAGGTTTAAGGATTTAGGTAGGCAATGTGACGAGGTGGGGGGTGGTCAGTGGTTTTCCCTGAGAAACTCCCGGTACCATGTGCGAGTAGAGTTAGAAAAAAAAGGATTGAGAAGTTCAATGAGTGGCTGAGGGATTGGTGCCATATCAGGGAGTATGGATTACTGTCAGACTGGGGCAGGACCTGGGGCAATAGTGACCTACAGTTTATGCAGGGGACATGTTACATTTGAGCAGGGAGGGGAAGGGAATACTGAAACAGAAAATAGAGGGCTACATATATCCACAAAGGTGGATTTAAACTACGACGGGGTGGCAAGTGGACTGCTGATGGGAAAAGGGTCTGGTAAGGGGATCCAAGTGAGCTCAGCTCCCTAGTTATGGGTAAAGGCAGTGGGGAAGCAGCACAGGGAGGGATAAGGGGGGAGAATAAGGGAAGTGAAAGGGCAGAGACAGACTGGAGAGTGGTCTCACTGAATGCAAGAAATCTAAAGAATAGAACAGTGGAGTTTCAGGCTCTCTTGGCGGCTGAGGGGTGGACATTGTGGCCATCACAGAAATGTGGGCCACCCCATACCAGGACTGGGATCCCGTGGTTCAGGTTATTCAGTAAGTATAGAGCTAAGGGAAATGGGGAGTGCAGTGATCTATGTAAGTGAGGGGATATAGTGTTTAAGGGAGTAAGGGGGGAAGGGAGAACAGAAGCACTATGGATGAGTTCCAAGATGCAAAGAATAGGACTCTGAGGATGGGGGAGGTGTACAGGCCACCAGCTTAAGGGAGTGACCTGGAAAGGGCATTAGCTGAACAAATTATGAAGGTCTGCAGGAAGGGGAGCACAGTGGTGGTGGGGGACTTCAACCTATCGGGTATGGAGTGGAGCAACCCATCCACCACAAGTGCAAGGGAGTGGGTCCTTTTAGAAGCATTTCAAGATGGCTTTCTGACACAGATGATCCAGGGGCTGACTCAGTTAGAAAAGACTCTGGACTTTGTAATGGATAATGGAGAAACTGTAAGGAATCTGGAAGTGGAGGAACCACTAGCTGAGAGTGACCACTATTCAGCATGGTTCATGCTCAACATGTGGTGGGAAACTGGATGCACAGGTAAAACAGTGATTGAGTTCAGGGGGACAGACTTTAAGAAGATGGGGGAAATTGTGGGCAGGCACCTGGCAGGGATGCAACCACACATGGATGCAGAACAGAAATGGGACATCATACAGGAAGGCCTGGCAGAGGCTACGGAGTCCTGCACCAGGATGAAAAGCAAGAAGGGAAGGGCAAAGAAACACAGCTGACTGACACAGGAGGTTATGGAAGACGTGAGGGCCAAGAGGGCAGCATTTCAAAAGTACAGGAAATTGGGGAAGGGTTAAGATAAGGATATGTACATGGAGAAGTCCTGGGAGGTAAACAGACTGGTCAGGGTGGCCAAGGCATCCAGGGAGCTGAGATTAGTGATGGGAATCAAACGTGGAGAAAAAGACTTCTGCTGCTACATTGAAAAGAGAAGAAGGAGCAAGGATCAGCTGATGAGGATTAAGAAGGATTGGGGGTTGAGTGCAGAAAGGGCAGAGCAGGCAGAGGCACAGAATTAATACTTATGTTCTGTATTTATGCAGCAGAAGGGGCAGATACCCCAGGCGAGGGGGTGGGTGGATGTGGGGGAGACAACAGATGTAGGGATTACAGAGAGTAGGGTACTATATGGATTGAGGGCATTAAGGGTGGACAAAGCACCTGGACATGATGGCATTTAGTCTTGGGTACTAAGAGAACTGGTAGAGGTTCTGGCCGACCTGTTCAATACCTCCTTGGACATGGGATGTGTTCTACAGAACTAGAGAATGGCTCATGTGGTGCTAATCCACAAAAGTGTCACAAGAATGAACCAATAAACTATAGGCCAGTAAGCCTTACATCCAATCTTGGGAAAGCTCATGGAGACCATCCTAAAAGAGAGGCTAGTGAGTTTCTTGGAGGAAAACGGTCTCCAGGATGATCAGCAGCACAGGTCTGTAGTAGGTAGATCCTGCCAGACAAACCTTGTTGAGTACTATGACTGGGTAATGTGGGAACTGGACAAGGGGCATGCAGTGGATGTCCTGTATTTAGACTTCAGTAAGGCCTTTGATTCAGTGCCACATGGGAGGTTGGGGGGGACTGGAATATGTAGGGGTAGGACCAAAAATGGTGAAATGGATCACAAACTGGCTAAAGGGAAGGCAGCAAAGGGTGATGGTGGGGGTCCTTTCTTCATCTAGAATGGTGATGAACAGGGTATCACAGGGATCAATACTTGGACCGGTGCTGATTGGGATTTTTATTGCAGATATCGTACACGTGATCCAGAGCATGATCAGTCTGTTCACAGATGATGCCAAGATGGGAGCTGTGGTTGATGATGCAGAGCGGTGGAAGGGATTGCAGGAGGACCTGACTAAACTGTAGGAGTTTGCAGAAACATGGCAGTTGGGGTTCAACACCAAGAAGTACTAGGTTCTGCACTTCGGAGCCAGGAATCAAGGGAGGGATTATCACTTGAATGGGGTACAGTTGGGGAGCTCCACAGAGGAGAAGGATCTAGGAGTGATCATTACAGGGAGCATAAACAACTCTGCTCAGTGCAGAAAGGCAGCAGCATAAGTCAACAAACATCTGGGGTGTATTGCATGAGGGATCGCCTCCAGAAGGAGGAAGGTTATCCTGTTCCTGTAAAGGTCATTGTTCAGGCCCTACTTAGAGTACTGCATGCAGTACTGGCACCTATTCCTGAAGAAGGACATCATGTTGTTGGAGGGGGTGCAGTGAAGAGCCACAAAGACGATCCAGAGATCAGAGAGCAAACACTAGGAGGACAGGCTGGGAGAGTTGAATATATATCTGCTAGAAGAGATGAGGGATGGAGAGGTTCTGATTGAGCCCTCTAAGTGTCTGAAAGGAATAAACATGACCAACATAGAAGTGATTTTCCAGATGAGAAGGGGGAGGGACATAACAGGGCATGGACTGAGACTGGAGGAGGGAAGATTAAGGAGGGAGATGAAAAGAAATATTTTCACTGAAAGAGTGGTGAACAAATGGAACACCTTACCAGATGAGATAGTATCCTGTAAGATGCTGAACAGTTTCAAGAGGGGTTGGGATAGGGTAAGGGATACTGGGAAGAGAGGTTAGGAGGAGCAGCTGCGAGATGAGGTGCTAGCTGCACACTCAAGCAGACTTGATAGACCATGAGGCCTGTTTCTGCTGGTAATTTTGTATGTTTGTAAGGCAGGGGCACCCTATCTCTCTTCCTATCATTTTATTTTGGCATGTGAACCCTTTATTAGGTAAATTATAGAGTGCTCAGAAGTGAAAGGAATTAGAACTGGTGGGAGGTAAGGCTGAATGAAGCTTGCCGCTATATTACTGCAGCTATCTCTAAATCTAGATCTAGTAGCGACACCCTGGACCTTAAGCTTCTGTTGCTCACCCTCGATAAGGTAATTCATCCATTAACAAAAATCCTAAACCTCTCTCTCAGCTGTGGAAAATTCCCAGACTTATGGAAAACAGCCACCGTGACACCTGTCCATAAAAGTGGGGATAAGACGAATCACTCAAATTATCGCCCTATCTCCATACTGCCTCCACTCTCTAAGGCACTCGAGCACATCGTGGCTGATCAGCTTACCAACCACTTGGATAAATACAATATACTTTGTCCACAACATCACAGTTTCTGGAAAGGTCACAGCACCACCACAGCCCTTCTTGAGTTCACTGGAGTTTTGCACAAATCCCTTGACAATGGCCTTCTCACAGGAGCTGTTTTCGTCGACCTCTACAAGGCCTTCAATACAGTACACCATGGACTACTAATTGACCAACTACTGAATGCCAGGCTATCACCTGACTCTTCTTTCTGGTTTAAAAGCTACTTAGAAAACCGGTCGCAGAGAGTAAAAATTGCTGACGCTCTTTCTGACACCCTGCCTGTTCGCGCGGGTGTCCCACAGGGATCCATACTGGGCCCCCTCCTTTTTAGCCTTTTCTTAAACTCCCTCCCTTACCACTGCTCTGAGCAGATCATACTATATGCCTATGATTCTGTTGTATTCTCCACTCATAAAGATCCTGCAACTCTTCAACACAACCTTCAACTTGGTTTCAGTTCTGTAGAGACATGGGTTCTTTATCATAAACTGGTCCTCAATGACAAGAAAACCAAATCTATGCTATTCTGTAGCTCTCATAACCCACACAAGCTACACCACTTGGCTATCTCCACCACCCAGGGGAACACTCTAGATCAAGTAGGGTCCTTCAAATACCTAGGGATACAGCTTGACCGTAATCTCTTCTATGGACCTCATGTAGATAATGTAGCTAGAGCTGCTAATACATGGCTTGGTCTCCTCTACAAACACAGACAACACCTCATGCCAGAAGCTTTACAGGTTGCAGTCCTGAGCTCTGTGATCTCTGTAATAGACTATGGTCTCATCATTTATGGCTCAGCCACAACCACAACACTTAGACGCCTCTCAACTGCCTTAAATAATGCATGTCGGCTCATCACTGGTGCTCACCATCTCACCCACACATGTGACCTGTACACCCAAACTGGCTGGCTCCAACTATGAAACCGTATAAAGTTTCTCTCCTGCTCCATGGCGAAAAAAATCTACCTTGGCCTTGCACCTTCTGGGGTCTCAATTCTGTTACAACACCGAACCAACAAATGGTGCCTTCGGAGATCCACGCTACAGCTACTGAAAGTCCCCCACTGTCACACTTCACAGGAACAACACTCTTTTGCTCATCAAGTGCCACTCTGGTTCAATGGCCTCAGCCTCACCATCTCCTCTGCTCTGACAATTGGTTTGTTTAAAACTAGGCTCCGGGACTATCTTGCTACCAACAGCTCCTGTGACTGCCCAACTTAACCTTGTTACTCCACTTCCCTTCCTGCTCTAGTGGTCCCCCCTCCCCTTCTCACTGCATTCTACCCTCACATCTTGGTATACCCAATGCTGCACTTTTCACCCTGTCCCTACCCTACCTACATTCCTTCTCACCCCCCTCCCCCCTCTCCTCTTCCCTCTCCCTATGACTGTGGCACTTCTTATCGCTTGTCTGTTTTCTCTGACAAATGCCACTGGCTGCCTTGCTTACAATGTTACCCTTGAATTGTATTAATCTGTAATCTGTTTGCAATGTCAACATTGTTTTAATGTTTTTCTTGATGTTCCCCATAATTTGTATTTCTCTGATGTGGAACCTTTGTAAAAGAGCCTTGGCTCAAAGGTATTTGTAATCCTAGACTTGATAAATAAAAAATAAAAACATTTTTGCCAATGCTTATGATTTACTTGTCACACGTTTACACCCTAGGACATCGATAATGCAGCTGGGCAAAATACTTTATAATTTTGCCTCCTCTTGGGCCCTACACTTAATTGGGTCAAGACACAAATTATGTCTAAGAGCTTCTATCTTAAACCAGGAGACGGTATAGGGATATTTCAGATGGAACTTAGGTGCACTGAGTGTTTAACATACCTTAGTATTAAACTGAATAGAGGGATCGCAAGGCTTGAGGCTCTTAATTTGATACCTCTGGTGAAGGGGACTGAAGCTGACCTTCAAAAATGGCAGAGTCTCAATTTATCTTTGTGGGACAGGATTAACTCACTAAAAATTACAGAAGTACCTGAACTATTCTACCTTGTATTAGAACCTGCAGTACCAATCATTATAAAGAAATTCATTTTTGATAGACTTAACAAAATAACTAGAACTTTCCTTTGGGGCACCTCTTCACCCTGATTATCTTTAGGGGAATTAAGGGAAAATAGATAAGTAGGAGGCTTTGGTCTACCACATTGGGAAAAATATTATATATTTATTTATTAGTTTTTGTTGACTGGGTAAGTGCACTAGACAAATCCTGCCTATTTTTAGATACAACCCGGGGAAGGGGGATACAGATGAATGCCAACTGACCTTGAACCAGATTAAGCTGTTGGTTTTATTTTTAGTGAATGAGGGGAAATTTGGCCAGGGCACCGGGGAAAATTCCCCTACTCTTTTCAAGAAGTGCCATGGGATCTTTAACATCCACCTGAACTACCACCAGAACAGGCAGGTGGGACCTCGGTTTAACACCTCATCCGAAAGACGGCTCCTCAGGAGTGCAGTACCCACCTCATGCTGCGCTATCTGGCCTATTATCTGGCCTTTAGAGTGAAACTAAGTATCTGTTACTTAGAAGTAAGAGAAGAATACCCCCTGTGGTTTAAGGTTGAACAGCAGCTAATGCTTCCCTTTAAACCTTCAGAGTATTTGTTTGTTACTCTACCCACTACTATCTCTAGCAACAAGTGTATTTCACCATCCATCCGGATAATAAAAAGAATACAACGCTTAATTCAGTTTGAGAATCTTCCTATTCATCTGACAGTGATTTGAGATAATGCTAAACTTCTCTACAATAAGAATGATTTCATTGCTTTTGGCTGGAGTGAGTTGAGCATAACAACCCTATAGGATTTGTTAGGGATGCATGGAGAGTTACTTTCATTTGAACTTCTAAGATCCAAATTTAAAATACCTAAATTTCAGTTTGTAAATTACTTACAGTTAAGGAAAGCTCTCCAAGACTCTGTACTAGACCCAAATTTACATTGGAATGGGGAACGTGAGTGGGGTTCAGTGGTTAGATAGGAACATGGAAACACAGAATTTGACGGCAGATAAGGACCGCTTGGCCCACCTAGTCTGCCCATTTTCCTACCTAACAGATAAGCAGCAGATCCTAGTTAACCAACAGCTTACTTCCTCCTACCCCCCACTAGGACTGCCTTATGTCTGTCCCATGCATTCTTGAATTCTCCCACTGTTCCTGACTCCACGACCTCCTCAGGGAGGCTGTTCCATGCATCCACAACCCTATCTGTGAAAAAATACTTCCTCACATTACCTCTGAGCCGTCCCACTTCTAACTTCAAATTGTGCCCCCTTGATCTTGCACATCTCTTTTTCTGAAAGATGCCACTCTCTTGCACTTTGTTGATTCCCTTGAGGTACTTGAAAGTTTCTATCATGTCCCCTCTCTCCCTCCTTTCCTCAAGGGTATACATATTAAGCTCCTTTAGTTTTTCTTCATATGTCTTCTGGTGCAGACCCTGCACCATTTTGGTTGCCCTCCTCTGGACAGCCTCCACTCTGTCTACGTCTTTGCAAAGATGGGGTCTCCAGAACTGCACACAATACTCCAGATGGGGTCTCACTAACTGTCTGTACAGAGGGATAACAACTTTGTGTTTTCTACTATTGATGCCTCTCCCTATGCATCCCAGTATCCCCCCAGCCTTCCTTACTGCCTTCTCACATTGCTTGCCCACCTTTAGGTCATCTGATATAATTACCCCAGGTCCCTTTCCATTTTTACTGTTGTCAGTATCTCACCCCCCATTGTGTACTCTTCCCCTGGGTTTTTGTTTCCCAGGTGCATTACCTTGCACTTCTTTGCATTGAATCTGAGCTGCCATACATTTGACCATTCCTCCAACCTTGCCAGTCCCTTCTCATCCTTTCCACTCCATCTGGTGTATCAACCCTGTTGCAGATCTTTGTGTGGTCTGCAAAGAGACATACTTTCCTTCCAGTTCTTCTGCAATGTCACTTATAAAGACATCAAAGGACCAGTCCAGTACTGAACCTCTGCGGTACCCCACTAGTAACCCCCCTTTCTTCACTGTGGACTCCATTTACTACTACCCTTTGCGTCCTGTTGTCTAGCCAATTTTTTATCCAGGCTACCACCTTGGGACCCACTCCAAGGCTGGCTAACTTGTGTATTAATCTTTTGTGTGGGACTGTATCAAATGCCTTGATAAAGTCTAGGTAAACCATGTCCACAGCCCCTCCCTGGTCTACTACTTTGGTCACCCAGTCAAAGAAATCTATTAGATTCATCTGACATGACCTTCCCATCGTGAATCCATGCTGCCTTGGGTCCTGTGCCCCACTGGCCTCTAGGTACTCAACAATTCTTTCCTTCAGAAGTGATTCCATCATTTTCCCTACCACTAAGGTCAAACTAACTGGTCTGTAGTTTCCTGCCTCTGTCCTGCTCCCACTTTTGAGGAGGAATCACATCACCCTCCTCCAGTCCTCCAGGTACCACCCCATCCTCCCATGATTTGTTAAGAGAGTAGTCAAGCGGTGTCACTAGTTCTACCCTTAGTTCTTTTAGAATTCTTGGGTGAATCCCATCAGGCCCCATTGCTTTGTCCACCTTCAATTTTATTAGTTCTTTCAGAACCCTTTCTTCTGTAAATGGACTGGTATTGACCACCCCGTCTTCAGAGTGTTTCTCTTGTTTGGTCTAGGTACCTCCCCCTCCTCTTCCTTTGTGAATACTGAGCAGAAATATTAATTCAGTATCCCTGCTTTTTCACTGTCACCTTCTACCCACATTCCCTCCCCTTTATTAAGAATCAGTATCCCTCCTTTGGTCTTTCTTCGCTCCCTAATATACCTATAAAAGGTCTTATCCTCCTTCTTAACAGAGTTGGCTATCCTTTCCTCGGTTTGGGCTTTTGCTATTCTGACTGCCTTCCCAGCCTCCTTCTGCTTTAACTGATAAGTTCTCTTTCCTGCTCCTTCTGTGTTTCCTTATATTTCCTGAATGCTATCCTTTTCTTCTTAACCTTCCCTGCCACCTCTTTTGAGAACCATAGTGTTTTTTTACTTCATTGTGTTTTGTTGATTTGCTTTAAACAAAGGCTTGTTGCCTCAGTGATGGCTGTTTTGATTACTCCCCATTGTTTCTCCACCCCTCCTTCTTGCCTGTTTGCTAGTGCTTTTCTGAGGCACTCTCTCATTTTCCCAAAGTCAACCCTCCTAAAGACCAATACTCTTGCTTTTGTATGGCTTGATTGTATGGCTGCGTTTATCGTGAACCACACTGTTTGGTGGTCGCTTGTTCCCAGATGGCTATCCACTTCTAAATCTAAGATTCTTTCTCCGTCCCCATTTGAGAGTACCAGGTCTAAGATTGCTCCCTCCTGAGTGGATTCCAATACTAACTGTCTGAGACATGCCCCCTGTAGGGCATCAAGAATGACCCTGCTCTTGGATGTGCCTACAGCAAAGGTGCTCCAGTTAGCATCTGGCATATTCGGGTCCCCCATCAACAATATCTCCCCTTTCTCTGCCATTCTAAGGAAGCCTTCTAACATTTCCTTGTCCATTCCCCTTCCCCTGAGATGGGGGTCTGTAAACAACCGCCATGTGGATTGTGGTGCCATTTCCTGTCTCCAGGTTGACCCAGAGTGTCTCATCTGCTCCCTGTTTACTCTTTAGTTCTGTTGCTTTGATCCCTTCCTTTACATAGAGAGCTACTCCTCCTCCTCTTTTACCCTCCCTGTCCCTCCTGTAAATTGTGTATCCTGGTATGTTGACATCCCAGTCATGGTTCTCTGTGTACCATGTTTCTGTGACTGCCACAATATCCAGTCAATCCTCTTCCATCAAGGCCACTAGTTCAGGGAGCTTGTTACACAGACTATGGGCATTGGTACTCATCACCCTCCACTTTTTGATGGCCTTACCCTTTTAGCCCCATTCCTGTCCTTACTGCCTTTGCCTTTTTCTACATTTACTTCTGTCCTGCTCCCTAATGACTTCTCTACCTTGGTGTTTACCTCACTAATTACCGTGTTTTGTGGGAGGAGGCTGGGACTTCCCTGTTCCTTTTCAGTGCCTCCCCCCTTGGCTAGTTTAAATGCTTGCCAATGAAGCATTTAAACCTCTCACCTAGGATCCTGGTTCCCCCCTGGACAGATGCAGACCATCGCACCAGTATAGGTCTGCATCCCTCCAGGTAGCTCCCCAGTCCCCAATGAAGCCAAAACCCTGAGCTCCACACCACTTTTTCAACCATTCATTGAATTCCCTGTTGAGGAGTACCCTAGCATCACCCTTGCCATACACAGGCAGCACCTCCGAGAAGGTTACTGTATGTGCTACTTGTCTAAGGCTCTTGCCCAACTCTACAAACTCCTCTTGCACTGCTCCGATCCCATTCCTAGCCAGGTCATTTGTCCCTAGGTGGACAATAACATCCAGCTCCCTCCATCGTGCAGCTGCTCCCATGATCCTGAGGATTCGCTTCCTGTCCTTCCAAGCTGTGGTGCCAGGCAGGCACCTCACCTCCCTCTCCCCTTCCTCCCCCATTTCTACCCCCCTAATGATTGAGTCCCCCACCAGGAGTTGTTTCCTTCCCCTATGTGGTCTCATGCCACCCTCCTGTAGGTCTCCTTTGTGAAGGTTCCCAGCATCCTCCTTGGTCTCCACTGCAGGTGCCTCCCTAGAGGAACCACTATCCACCAGAAGAGCAAATGAATTGTGGAGAGGTACAGCTGGAGGGATGCAACTCTGTTCCACCACCCTTTCTCCCTCCCTTAGCCCTCCCTGGTCCATCCTCTCCTCTTTCTTGGCATCCTCTGAGGTAGTGGCATTGGCCCTGGTGGTCCCTGGGTGGGGGAGAAGGTTTCACAAATCCTAGTCAGGTCAGCCTGGAGATGGGCAACCTCCACCCTCAGACCAGAGAGGTGCCTGCAAATAGGGCAGCATCGCAGCCTCCAGAATGTCTCCCGGAACACTGCCGGCCCACAGCCATTGCACTGCACCACTCCTATCATGTCTTATTTTATGTCCCCTCTCCTGTTTCTCTGTATGCTTACTCTCTCTTCTTACAATACTCTCCCTTCCTGTTCTGGGACAGCAACTTCCTATATTCTTCAGTAGACTCCTTCTTCCTTGCTCAGTGTTAGACCACCAGCAGCTGGGGGGAGAGTGAGCTACTTTTTTCCTTTATGGTTGACAAAACCAATGTTTCTCTATGATCCTTCCCTTCCTACTGCCAAACAGGAAGTTCCTGTTGAAGTCAAATCCAGTGGCTATAAAAGTAGAACTAGCTTAGGATGGGTGGGATGGAGGGCAATTAGTAAGAAAAAAGGCTAGCAACAGGAAGTTGTAATTTGAGTCACCTGCTTTTATAGTGTCTAAGCCACACCCCCAGTTAAGCTCTCTCTCCTCCTACTGGTTTAGCAAAGTAAAGTGATACAGTACCCTTCCCAGCGCAGAACACACACCGACTTTCTTTCTTTTCTTTCTTTTTTAACCCTAAATAAGACCCCTTCTACTTCTAATAAAGTATCTGTTTGCTTATTCTCAACAGACACTGACTCCTGCTGAGATATAAGTGTTAAATTAATAAGAAAATGTAGCTTCTTTTAGTTAGATGCTTTCTGCTCTACAAGCAAGGCTAGCAACAGGAAGTTGTAATTCGAGTCACCTGCTTTTATAGTGTCTAAGCCACACCCCCAGTTAAGCTCTCTCTCCTCCTACTGGTTTAGCAAAGTAAACTGATACAGTACCCTTCCCAGCACAGAACACACACTGACTTTCTTTCTTTTCTTTCTTTTTTAACCCTAAATAAGACCCCTTCTACATCTAATAAAGTATATGTTTGCTTACTCTCAACAGACACTGACTCCTGCTGAGATATAAGTGTTAAATTAATAAGAAAATGTAGCTTCTTTTAGTTAGTTGCTTTCTGCTCTACAAGCAAGGCTAGCAACAGGCAGGTTAAAGTTGCAAATCTTTAAAAAGGAATAGGTCTAACCTATAATCTCCTAATGAATACTGAAGATCATTCCCTCATGACTGCCCCAGCCAAATCAAAATGGGAAAGGGAAGTTGGGGAAGAAATAATGGACTCGGAATGGGACTCATCATGGAATACTGTTTACAACAGTTGTAGAGAAGCTCAGGGAAGGATAAGTCAATATAAAATCTTACACTATTATTATTGTTCCCCAAAAAGATTAGCATTAATAGGTTTCCAAACTGATGGCAGGTGCTGGAGGTGTCAGAATGATGATGCAGACCTATTACATATGCTTTGGTCCTGTCCCTCTATTAGAGAAATATGGGCTAATGTACACAATATCTGTGAAGCTGCATTTAAAGTAAGAGTTCCCTTCTCCCCAGCATTTCTTATCTTGGGGATAGAGGAAGAGCTAGAACAGCTGAACAAACTCCAAAAGCCTGGTGTGTGGTCTGAGGCTCTGACATGCAAAAGGCTTTTTTCTTTTTCATTGGAAACCCACATATCCTCCTGAGCTTAACCAATGGAGCAGTAAAATGAGCAAAATGATTAATAATGAGAGACATACAAAACATTGGGAAAAGAGAATTATTTGAGAAAATATCGGCCCCATTTCTAACTTTTTTGGGCAAGATATAGATTATGCCGCTACTCTTTTAGTTCAATAATTAAGTTTATCTCTATTTGTTAAAACATGTAGATGATGGTTTGTTTTCATGTCTATTTCAAGGGTGTTTAAATTTAACCTCACAATTGCTGTTGTTACTTATTATGTATCTCATTCAAGTAATGTGTGACCATTTTGTTGCAAATTCCTTGAGTTACTCAGACGTAATACCGATGTTGAGACTTAATGTATAATGCTATTATCATCTCTATATGGCTGTTTTAATTTCTAATGTTTAATTAATTTTATTGTATTGTTATCTTTATTAACACAATAACATCTTTAAATCAAAAAATATATATTCCCCACCTTCTATGGTGTATGTATTGAGGTCCACTAGTCTCTCCTTGTAGGGCTTTTGATGCAGACCCTGCACCATTTTAGTTACCCACCTCTGGACTGCCTCTACTCTGTCTACAGTATGTTTTTCCAGAGATGTGATATCCAGAACTGGACACAGTACTGTAGTTGGGAGTCTTACTGGCAGTCTATTCTGAGACAGTACCACCTCCCTCTTTCTGCAGATATTACCACTCCCTATGGTCCCCAGCACCCACTTGCCCTCCCAATTGCCTTGTTGCACTGCCCGGCCACCTTTAGGCCATCAGATATGATTATCTCCAAATCTCCTTCCTGCTTGGTGGTTGTCAATGCCACTCCACCCATTTGTGTGTCCTAAGTGCATTATTTTGCACAAATGAGTCACAAATGTTTCCCTGTGTTAACACAAAGGTCAGTGCACCAGCACAGGCAAAGAGACAGAAGGGAGGCAAAGTTATTGAGGGTGTCAGTATTCATGGAAGCACTGTGCTTTGCAGATGTTGTCTGGTGCCCTCATCTCCAGGTCACGAAGCAAAGTGACCTGAGAAGCAGAGTGGGCAGCCACAGCCTTGTGATCAAGAATCTTCAGTCTGGTAGGGAGGAGGGTTAGATGGCATACTGCACCACCAAAACCAGAATAGGAGGCTACCAGAACAAGGTAGTGGGGATTCACTGAATGCTAGGATTTAAGAAATGTTCTGGAAGGATTTTCTTTGCCACTAGACCACCATAGAAGATAAGTAAGGGAAGCAGTCACCTAGGACTGGGGAGAGAGTAGTGATACTGGTGGTAGCTCTATGTTCCTAGAACAATGGCTATGGCCTGCTACCATGTGACTGGTAGCATGCCATGGGCAGACCCCTGTGGCTGTCAAAGTCCAGTATATCAGTGGTGACATGGCTGAAGTGTGACCAGTAACATCTGCAGATATTGTGTGATATCCTGCAATAGTCATTCATCGGTCATCAGGGGTAAACAGAAGTACCCACAGCAGCTGTTTATTGGGGAAGCACAGAAGGGAAGGAGCATTTGGGATTGTTGACTCATGGCTAGGAAACTTCATATCATTGTGCCATCGGGAGGCAGTATAGTGCAGTGGTTTAAGGTTCTACGCTGCAAATCTGGAGACCTGGGTTTGAATCCTACAGCCCCCACTTGCATACTGTGTGACCAAGAGCAAGTCACTTAACTTCCATGTGCTCCCAGGTCACACCAGTAAACAAGCTTCTAGCTTAGTGTGTATCTCCTGGTTAAACAATTGGGAAAAAATGTATATTTGTGTGGACTCCTCAATAGACATGTTCAAAGTTTTACTAAATTGTTATTAATTTAAACCCTTTAATGCATCTGGATGTACACTGTACATCCTAAATTTTATTTTGATGTTTCTTACTCATTTTGGCATGTACATATGGGTCTGATGAAATAATTTTAATGTTAGCATAATGATGTTCTAACTTTGCTTCTTAGTACAGATTTTCCTAATTCGATGTGAGGCCCCCAGGCCTTTGGGATTGGGTGGCTTACAAATAAAATTGCCTTTTATTGTTGAATACACTTATGATCTATGTACTGGTGAACAGAATATATGATTTTTGTACTAGTGAATGGAGAGTAGGACTTCAGTATTGTTGAATACACTTATGATCTATGTATTAGTGAAGAGACTGTATGATTTGTGTACTGGTGAATGGACAGTAGGAATTGTGTCTCAGTGGCTAGACTTTGTTAAGGATATACAAAATTACACATATCCCCAAAATGCAAAGCATCATGTGAAATATATGCAAAACAAGAAAAGAGGGGTTCATAATGCCCAGTCTCCTATAGGAGTAAACTGTAATGTGATGGCTGAGGGACTTCATCCAATGAAAGCAGCAGTCAGCAAAGTGTAGACTGTTGAGTTCGACTCCTATTTTATAGCTTCTTTATTTAATGGGTAACGTAATCACACTCAACAGACATTTCTTGGGATAAATTTCACACCTAATCAGCTCTGTTGCAGTGGTATCTGCATTGAAATGCATAACATAGCCACAGTTTTGCCATTTTACCACTCTCTCATCAAAATAATAATACTAAAAAAACTTAAGGTCTCTGGGACTTAAAATGACATCATGTATTTTTCTGTAGTTAAAGTGTTACAGCACAAAGTGTGGAACTAGTTGCTGTCCAGAAATGTATATTGTTATTCTTATTAAAAGGTAGCCAGTAAGCCTGTGCCTGGAAATTAAATATGATTCAGCTACAGAGCCAGGTGTCATGAGACTAAAAGGTGTGTGTGTGTGTGTGTGTGTGTGTGTGTGTGTGTGTGTTTGTGTGTGTATATGGCGGGGACCAGAAAGTATTAGTAGCTCTAGTTAGTAGTAGTGTGACAGGGAGTGAAGAGTTATTGCAGTTAGTTGGGTTTAATACCATCTCACAATAGTCACTTCATGCTACTGTTTAATCACATACTGTGGAGAAGGTGCAAGAGTAGACCTTTGCAAGTAGACTCCAAGGTTACTTTTATGTGTAACAGAAGATTACCTGTTTCTATCATAGTCTGTTCTTATAATAGACAAGCAGCTGTTTACCATGCTATAGATCTATTTATATATTTCAAACGTTTGACTAGGAAAGCCCTACTGAGCAGGTGTCAGTTCATTCTGAGATGCATCCTGGGAGGAGGAGAAGAGAAGGGAACAAACACAATGCACAGTGCACAAAAATCATAATATGGAAATAAGTAGAACAAAATATACAGTTACAAGAAAATGCAGCAAGAATAAAATTGTCATGCAGTAATTACCATACAATAAAATCAGAAAACAGACAAAAGAGCAATACACAGTGAGCAACAAAATGCCAATATATGAGGAGTGTTATGTAGTAACTGATAAACTTGGGGCGAGATGCTAAGTCAGTGTCAGTGTAGTGTGGAAGGCAGGTGACAGAAATCCTCCACGATATCAGTAACAACTGCAGGAAGGAACAGATAAACTGTAGAAGAGTTTCCAGAACAGGAAGGGAAGAGAAAGAGCAGAGTGAGTGGAAGAGGGGAGAGAGTGTCCCATATTTTAGGGAAAAGGAAAGAAATGACAGTTTGGACAACAGCAGATTTCTTTTGCAAGAGAGCAAGACAGTGAAAGCAAGTGTAGCAAAGGGAGAAAGAGGTAGAAGTTAGAGGGGGTGAACAAGAGAAAACAAGATACAAGTGGGGGAGACAAACCAAAATTTGGAGTTATAGGAGGCAAGGGGAAAAAGGCACTTGGCATCAAAAGAGGAGAGGCAGAGAGAGGCAAACAGAGAAGTGTGTTGAGTACGCAGTGGTTTTTCAAGTGCAAATAGACCAAAGGAGTGAAAGAGGGGGTCCAGGTTAGTTACACCAGGCTTTGGAGCATCACTGTAAACAATATCTCTGTAGTCAAAAAATGGGGAGCATCATCTTAGTGGAGATTTCTCTGCAAACAGGAAGCAGGATGCTTTTCTTATTTCTGTAAAGTTCTCCAAGATTCTGGTGTAGCTTCTTGTGGATAGCATCCACGTGAACAGAAAAATCAAGGTGATGATACAGCTGTACCCTGAAGTCCTTGAAGGAGGAGACATCTTCAATAGATGCACCTTCAAGGGTATAAAAGGATGGAAGGAGGGAAACTAGTAAGCAGCTGCCCGGTGTAGCAAAATTATTGAAAACGTTGGAGAGTACATTTTAACACATGTCTTCATTTACAAAGGTTCCATGTCAGAAATATTACAAGTACGATAAGCAGTTCCAGAGGAAAATCAGTCAAGTCAGGCTAAAAGCACTTAAGGCAGAAAAATTACACACAGTTTTGAAAAAAATCAATACATAGAAACATAGACTTTGACAGCAGATAAGGACTGCTTGGCCCACCCAGTCTGCACATTTCCCTACATATTGGATAAGCTGCAGATCATAGCTAACCAACGGCATACTTTATCCTACCCAAGCAAGATCCCAGACCTGCAGGCAATAATGACAGAGGCTGAGCTGGACATAGTAGCCATTAGCAAGACATGGTTCACCAGTAACCACACTTGGGAGACTTCAGCACCCGACTGTGTACTGTTCAGAAGAGACTGTGGTGTAAAAGGGGGGGGGGAGCGATGCTTTATGTCAATGAAAACATCAAAGCTACAGAAATTCAGACTACACATAAGGAGCCAGAAGAACTGTGGGTCACCCTGGAAACAGGAAATGGTACAGTCATATGAACTGGGGTTGTCTACAGGCCTCCAGACAAGGGGGAGGACATAGACACATTGCTGTTAGAAGATATACAAAACATGACAGCTAAAGAGGAGGTTCTGCTACTGGGAGTCTTCAACATGCCAGATACAGATTGCTCAATACCAGCAGGAACATCTGCCAGAACTAGACACATAGTGGGTTCCCTGTGGGGGGGGGTGGGGGGCTCAACAACCCACAAGAGACAGGGCTATCCTAGATCTAATACTGACTAACAGGGAAAGGATCACAGACCTCCAGATACAAGGTCACCTTGGGGGGCCAGTGACCATCATGTGATATGGTTCAATCTGGCTACTAGAACTAAATCATCCCATTCCAAGGCAAAAATATGGGACTTCAGAGGAGCTGACTTTGATATGATGGACAACAGAGTTAAGCTAGCCCCTGCCAAGAAGAAATACAGGTGAGGGGGTACAGGCAAAATGGGCAAGCATTAAGGATGAAATACTTGAAGCAACATCCCATTGTGTTGGAGAGAAAAGGGAGTGCAAAAGAAGAAGGAAACCACTTTGGTGCTTAAAAACAGTAGCAGAAAAGGTCAGAGCTAAAAGTCTGACCTTCAGGATATATAAGGGAATGCAGCAGGATGAAGATAGGGAGGCATACCAAACTTCCCTAAGGGAAGCAGGGAAGGCAGTCAGGTAGGCAAAGGCCCAAACTGAGGAAACACTAGCACGAACAGTAAAAGAAGGTGACAAGACTTTCTATAGATACATTAGTGAAAGGAAAAAGTCCAGAGGGCATATTGCTAAGTTCAAAGGGGATAAGGGGGCGTGTGAGAAGGAGGACCATGTAAAAGCATCTATCCTAAATAGATACTTCTGCTTAGTATTTACTGAGGAGAAGGTAGGACAGGGCCCGCAGCTGAGCACCATGGACACAGGGAGGTAAGAGATGTGCACTAGTCCCTTCACAAAAGAAAGGGTCCTACAAGAGCTCAATAAGCTCAGGGTGGACAAGACAATACATCCCAGGGTACTAAAGAAGCTAAAGGGTGGAAGTAGCAGAGCAATTATCAGAACTGTTCAGTGAGTCTCTGAGCACAGAAGAGGTCCCAGAAGACTGGAGAAGGGCTCATCTGATCCCGCTCCTCAAGAGTGGTAGCAGGGAGGAGGCAGGGAACTACAGACTAGTCAGTCTTACCTCAGTAGTGGGCAAGATTACGGAGGCCCTCCTTAAGAAAAGGATAGTGCAGCACCCGGAATCCATAGAAGCACAGGATCCAAGACAGCATAGGTTTACAACAGGAAGGTCCTGTCAAACTAATCTCATAGATTTGTTTGACTGGGTAACCAGAGTGGTGGACCAAGAGGGAACAGTTGATGTCACCTACCTTAACTTCAGCAAAGCTTTCAACAGTGTTCCACATAGAAGATTGATTAATAAGCTGTGTAGGCTTGGAGTGGGTCAGAAGTTGGTCAGCTGGGTGGCAAACTGGTTGATAGGCAGAAAACAGAGAGAGATGGTAAATGGTATATAGTCAGAAGAGATGCAAGTCACAAGTGGGATACCTCAGGGATCAGTCCTGGGACCAGTCCTCTTCAATATCATCATCAGTGACATTGCAGATGGACTGGAGGGTAAGGTTTGTCTGTTTGCAGATGACACCAAGATCTGCAACAGAGTAGATGATCCAGATGGGGTGGGCAGAATGAGAAGAGATCTGGATAAACTGGCAAAATGGTCGGAAGAGTGGCAACTGGGGATTAACACAAAGAAGTGCAAGATCATGCACATAGGGAAGAGAAATCCTGAAGCCACCTATAGGTTTGGAAGGGAGTTGCTAGCAGTCATAAGGGAAGAAAGAGACTTGGGCATCATCATCACAGATGACCTGAAGTCATTCAAGCAGACCACTAAAACAGTTGGTAAGAGTAGGGGGATGTAGGGGTATATTAGTAGGGGTATCACAAATCATAACAGGGAGGTAATAATCCCTCTTTACAAGGCACTGGTTAGGCCCCATCTGGAGTACTGCATGCAGTACTGGAGGCCACACCTTCACAGGGACATTAACCAAATTGAGGCAGTCCAGAGAAGGGCAACCAAAATGGTGTAGGGACTGCATCAGAAAACATATGAGGACAGGTTAACAGAGCTCAATATGTATACCCTAGAGCA
Source organism: Neoceratodus forsteri (assembly GCA_016271365.2). Classification (NCBI taxonomy): domain Eukaryota; kingdom Metazoa; phylum Chordata; order Ceratodontiformes; family Ceratodontidae; genus Neoceratodus; species Neoceratodus forsteri. Next base: position 82,498,252 of record CM057455.1, read on the forward strand.
AAGGAGGGAGCAAGGTGATATGATCGAAACATTCAAACACCTTAAGGGCATTAACAAGGTGAAAGAGTCTAACATGTTTCAATATAAGAAAAATAGCAGGATGAAAGGACACAGCATGAGATTAGAGGGAGGCCAATTAAGGAATAATGTAAGGAAGTTCTTTTTCACAGAAAGGGTGGTAGATTCATGGAACAGCCTCCCTCAGGAAGTTGTGGATATAAATACAGTGCAGGGCTTCAAACAGGCATGGGATAGGCAAAAGGGAGCAGTACAGATAAGTATGAATAGATAGGCCATTGACAGAGCAAAGGTCAATGGCACATTCATAATGTAGAAAAAGAAATGGGCAGATTGGATGGGCCATGCAGTCCTTATTTGCCATCAACATTTTTGTTTCTATGTCCCCACCCCATCAGAATTGCCATATGTCTGTCCTATACTTTCTTGAATTCCCCCATAGTTATTGACCCCACTGCCTCCTCAGGAAGGCCGTTCCATGCATCCACCACTCTCTCCTTGAAAAAATACTTCCTCATGTTGTCCCTGAGCTGTGCATTACTTTGCACTTCTTTGCATTGAATCTAAGTTGCCATACGTTTGACCACTCCTCCAACTTTGTTAAGTCCCTTCTTATCCTTTCAACCCCTCCAAATGTACCAACCCTGCTGCTGATCTCTGTGTTGTCTGGAAAGAGGCATGCTTTTCCTTTCAGTCTCTCCTCAATGTCACTTATAAAGACATTAAAGAGGTCCCAGTACTGAACCCTGCAGTAGCCCACCAGTAACCCCCCTTTCTTCGAAGTGGACTCAGTTTACTATTACCCTCTATGTCCTCTTGTCCAGCCAATTTGTTACCCAGGCTATCACCCTGGGACACACTCCCAGGCTAGCTAATTTGTTTAATCTTTTGTGTGTGACTGTGTCAAATGGCTTGCTAAAGTCTAGGTTGGCCATGTTCATAGCTCCTTTCTGGTGTACTACTTTGGTCACCCAGTCAAATAAATCTATTAGATTTGTCTAATATGACCTTCCCACTCTGAATCCATGCTGCCATAGGTCTTGTGCCCCACTGGCCTCTAGGTACTCAAAAATTATTTCTTTCAGAAGTAATTCCATCATTTTCCCTGCTACTGAGGTCACTCTAACAGGTCTGTAGTTTTCTGCCCCTGCCTTGCTCCCATTTTTGTAAAGGGGATTACATCCACCCTCCTCCTCCAGTCCTCAGGTACCACACCATCCTCCCATGATTTGTAAAAAAGCGTAGTCAGTGGTGTCAGTAGTTCTTCCCTTAGTTCTTTTAGAATTTAGGAGTGATTCCTGTCAGGCCCCATTGCTTTGTCCACCTTCAGATTTAGGAGTTCTCTCAGGACCCTTTTTTCTATGAATGGGATGGTATTTGCACCCTATCCATAGTGCTTCTATTGTTTGGTTTAGGTATCTCCTCTCTTCTTCTTCTGTGAATACTGTGCAGAAGTATTCATTCAGTATCCCTGCTTTTTCACTGTCACCCTCTGGCTCACACCTCTCCACTTTATTAAGCCTCACTATTACTCTCTTGGTCTTTCTTCAATCCCTAATGTACCTATAAAAGGTTTATCCCCCTTTTTGACTGAGCTGGCTATCTTTTCCACAGTTTGGGCCTTTGCTATTCTGACTGCCTTCCCCACTTCCTTCTGCTTTAACTAGTACAGTTCTCTGTTCTGCTCCTTCTGTGTTTCCTTATACTTCCTGAATGCTATGTTTTTCTCCTTAATCTTCCTCGCCACCTCTTTTGAGAACCATCATTTTTTTTCTTCATTTTGATTTATTTACTTCACACAAAGGCTTGTTGCTTCTGTGATGGCAGTTTTGATTTTTCCCCATTATTCCTCCACCCCTCCTTCCTGCCCATTTGCTAGTACTTTTCTGAGGCACTCTCACATTTTGCCATAGTCAGCCCTCCTAAATTCCAGTACCCTCACTTTTGTATGGCTTGACTCTTCAGCCATGTTTTTCATGAACCACACTGTTTGGTGGTCACTTGTTCCCAGATGGCTACCCACTTCTAAATCTGAGATCCTCTCTCCATCCCTGCTTGAGAGTACCACATTTAAGATTGCTCCCTCCCAAGGTGTTCCAACACTAGCTCTCTGAGACATGACCTCTGTAGGGCATCAAGAATGACCATGCATTTGGATGTGGCTGCAGCAAAGGTGCTCCAGTTAACATCTGGCATATTCAGGTCCCCCATCAAACACACAGTATTTACCCCCTTTTTCTGCCATTCTAAGATGCCTTCTATCATTTCCTTGTCCATTTCCTTCCCCTGAGATGGGGGTCTGTGTACAACCCCTGTGCAAATTGTCATATACAGATCATTATACAAACAGTGACAAGTTATGTACAGTGAGAAATTGAATAAAACTTTAACAGTTGCAATTGCATTGGGATGGAAAGACAGACTGCACAGATCTCTGAAACTAATTCATCTTGGTGAGATTCAGCAGTGTATCAGGCAATTTGCTTAATTGATTAGCGGTCCTGACATCAAATGACCACTGTCCAGCTGAGTTAACTGGAAAGGAGGCTTAAGGGCATTACTGGCCATGTTCCTGTGTTGTACTGCTTGGTGATGGTACAGAAACAATTTGTTGAAGCATGGGGTTTAAGGCATGGGAGAACATTTTTGGCTAGCAAACAGGTTTGAAGCTTTGTTCTGCTGGGTAAAGGTAGTCAGTGAGTGCGTAAAGGTACAACTATGAGTGCAGTTACCTGCATCAATTACAGAATTACATACTTTATTACAGATCAGCTTTACTCTGTATAGCAGCGTGTTATAGGCAGCTACGAGACAGGGAGCAAATCATCTATAAATGGCACTCTATAAATCTACTTCCTTAACATTAGAGCCATATAAAATGAGCATATTCTGAAGTTGCTGAATTCTGACAGAATTCCATGAAATTCTGTGAAATTTCACTGACTTTCATCTGACTTGCGCAACATTTTTGACATTTGTTGAAGGGGTTTGCCTTCTAAATAGGCAGTCTAGATTTTCAGCAGTTTCCCTGGGAAAAGCCCAAGGTACAAAAGGGAGGGGAAAATAAAGGTAGTGAAATCAGATGAGGGAAGGGAAGGTGAGAGAGCAGGGCATGGTGGGAAATAAGTGCAGTCATCAGACAGGGATTGGTTGGACCAGAGACTGGGGAGGGGTTATTTAAAGACATACCAACAGAGGCAAATCTTCATTTTAGCTGGATTTTTCAATTTTGAGAGATGTTCAGCACAGTTGATTGGCTCAAGATTTGTTTTTTTTTTTGTGGAGAACTCTTAGGAGACAGCAGGTAAGATAACGGAGAAGTATGGGAGATATATATATATTTTTTTACTTGTACCATCGGGAGTAGCCTATGGTGTCTTCCCCTGCTCTTGACCTACCTGGAGCCTGCAAGTGGACCCTCATGGAGCCTTGGTTCAACCCCCAAGGTGGGGGCAAGGTGGGGTCCATGCATCCCAAGCTCAGGACAGGCAGGAAAGAGCTGTGGGGTCTGCACAAGGTGCTCCATCTTCCCTATGCTCATAGAGCTGTTTTTCCTTGTCTTCAGGGGTGTGACATGCACCCAGATGTCAAGTCCCTAAAGTCAACGTCCATCACGCCTTAGCAACTTGAAATGGCTTCAAAGATTGCTGTGCCCCTGACCTCCACCAGAGGCTAGTCAAGTACCGAGCCTCATCCTCCATTCCTTCCCTGGTGAAGGTGAGCAGTCCTCGAACACTCAAGCCTCCTCCCCCTGGCCAGACCTCATTCTCCCTGAGCGCATTCCTGAACCAGGGTCGACGGCGTCACAAGCAGTAGCACTACTGCTGCACCGGTGGACCAGCTCAATATATGTTTTTTTGTATCAAGCGTGGTACAGTGTGGCTGATTTGATTGGTACAGCATTGTAAGAGATGCACGCAGGCTGAATGAGTTGCTTTTTATAACATTTGCCATTATCCAGATGTACATGTGGGTCACAGTGCCATGGGCCACCAACCTTACAAGATACAATTTGCATTTTTCTTTTGCACATGCTTTTGTATATTATGGAACTTGCAGGACAGAACAGCATGATTCATTGTGGGGGAGAGAACAGAGAGGAATGGTTGCTGGCACTTCCAGCAGTGGACTGAAAGCTGCAGGTGAGGGAAAGTACTAAATGGTGAGAAGAAAAGGATGATATAGGACAAAAGAGAGAGCAGGAATATGATAGTGGCCGTAGGAGGAGAGAGCAAGCAGAGGACCACCACATAGTAAATGGAGTGGTCCATGAGGGTGCGGGGGTGGGGAGGGGTTCTTTCTTTCACTGTTTAGGTGGGGCAGTTTGATTTTGAATTAGAGCAGGAATCATGCAGCAGAGCAGGGGTTTTTCATTAATTTTATTGGAAACACTACTGGAGGCCGGAGGCTGGCTGACCGCATGGGAAAAGGTAGGCCAAGCATGGGCAGATGACATCATCACCAGGACAGGATACATGACGGGAGCATGTTTTTTCTAAAAAAAAAAAAAAAAAAAAACCAACAAAACATCAAGATGAAGCAGGTTCATTGGGGCAGCATTTTTTTTTTGCTCCCCCAACTCCAGGCCAGTCTCTCCTTCAGGCCCTCCTATGTCCTCTGTGCCACACTGCACCAGTACAGCCACCTCTTCACCCTATATTGCAGTCCCCTGGGCAACACCCAGATGTAAACCTTCTCCAGGTGGGTCCCCCTCCACCAAGAGGGATGGCACTGGGTGGACGGCCAGTGCCATACTTGCCCCGCATGCTGCAAGGGTGGTTCCTGCACTGCCCAGGGTCTTGCAGCAGTGGGAGCTGGCAACCGTCATCTGGTCAGCCTTGGGACTCTTTCCTGTTTGCTTCCCAAGGACATGGCATGCCACTAACATCAGGCTTACTCCGACGTTTGCAACACCCCATTGAATTGTGGGAGCCCACGTATTGCTGAGCCCCTGGACTCTGCCAGGGGTCAGCATTCACTGGGTCATGTCCCTGTCCTCCCCCCACGAGAAGGCAAGCAGTAGTCTGACACTTTAGCCGTCTCTCCTCTGCCGGACCTCCAGCACCTGAGTCCATTCCCGAACCCGGCTCACTGGCATCGCAAGCGGAAATCTAACCGCTGCACCGATGGACAGGCGGGGCAGTACTTTTGCTAAACAAAGCAGTTTAGTGTTCTGGCTTTTCAGACTAGAGGATGGCCACCTGGTCCCGGTAAGGAGGTGGGTTGGCTGCAAGACAGCTAATTAGTAGCTTCACATCCGTAGCTTTATTTTCCCAGTAATGAACAAAAGGTGACACGGAGTTAGGATATGCCCCTATAAACAGTAACACTGCAATACAAAAGCAAGGGGATTGGAAAAGGTACTTCTGAGAAGAGGCAGCCTGTGGATGGTTTATCAGGGGATGAGGTGAGAACAAGGAGGCTGATATATGCATGAGGAGTGAGGGACAGTTGGTGTTATGGTCTGCTGGGGGGAAGCCAAACAATAGGCTGCTAAGATTGAGCCCATGAGCTTGATGGAGCTATGGGGGAGGGTGCAGGACCATGGGAGTGAGTGTTGGCCACAGCAAACAAGGCAGGGAGCAGAGTGCCAGGCCACCATCTTGTAGAAGCCACACAGTGCAGGGACACAATGGTGGACTGCAATAATGGAGGGCACATGTGGGCTTTGAATCAGACAAGCATAGCTTTTGGACAGACTGGCAGGACATAGCAACAATCAAAGGTGAAGACACGGAAGTTATTTAAACAAACTCTAGCAAAAGCCAATATGGCTGCATAGTATTTAATATAGGCATATGGGATGGGACAGGTACTCAACAGAATTGTACAGTAATATGTACTGGAGTTTTGGTATAAACAGATTGGTACAGTGGCGTGAAAAAGTATTTGCCCCCTTCCTGATTTTCTCTATTATTGCATATTTGTCACACTGGATGTTTTCAGGTCTTTAGACAAAATATAATATTAGATAAAGGGAACCTGAGAGAACAAATAACACTTTTTTTTTTTACTTATTTCATTTATTTAATGAAAAAAGTTAACCAACACCAACGGGCACTGTGTGAAAAAGTAATTGCCCCCTAGTTAAATCAATCCAATTAAAGGGATAATTAGAGTCAGCTGCTTGAACACAGCCAGGCTTGATTACAGCCAGCCCTGCTCAATATAAATCTCACTTATTTTGACCCTTACCATCAGAGTCATGTTGCCAGCACAAAGATTCAACAAGCACATTATGCCATGATCAAAGGAAGTTCCTGAAAAGATCAGAAAAATTTGTTTGCCCTCTATCAGTCTGGAAAGGATTACAAAGCTATTTCTAAGGCTCTGGGACTCCATCGAACCACAGTGAGAGCCATAATCTCCAAATGGAGAACACTTGGAACAGTAGTGAATCTTCCCAGGAGTGGCGGCCTGCCAAAATTACTCCAAGGGCGAGCGTAAAATCATTCAGAAGTCTCAAAGGATCCAAAACAACATCCAAAGAACTGCAGGCTTTCTTGCCTCAGCTAAGGTCAGTGTTCACGACTCCACAATCAGAAAGAGACTGGGCAAAAATGGGCTTCATGTGAGAGTAGCAAAGGCGGAAGCGACTGCTAACCAAGAAGAACATAAATGCTCGTCTCTCATTTGCCACAAGCACCTGGATGATCCACAAGCCTTTTGGGAAAATGTTCTATGGACAGATGAGTCCAAAGTGGAACTTTTGGATGACATGGATCCCATAATGTCTCGCGTAAAGCAAACACAGCATGCCACAGTAAGAACACCATACCAACAGTCAAACATGGTGGTGGTAGTGTGATGGTGTGGGATGCTTTGCTGCCTAAGGACCTGGATGACTTGCCATAATTAAAGAACCATGAATTCTGCTCTGTGCAGAAAATTCTTAAGGAAAATGTCCGGTCATCCTTCCGTCAGCTGAAGCTGAAGCGTAGTTGGGCCATGCAACAAGACAATGATCCAAAACACAAAAGCTAGTCCACATCAGAATGGCTAAAAGAAGTAAAATTAAAGTTTTGGAATGGCCTAGTCAAAGTCCAGACTTAAACCCAATAGAGATGCTGTGGCAGGACCTGAAACGAGCAGGTCATGCTCGAAACCTACCAAATGTTACTGAATTAAAGCAGTTCTGCAAGGAAGAGTGGTTAAAATTCCTCCCAGCGATGTGAAAGACTGATATTGAATTATAGGAAGTGTTTGTTTGCAGTCATTGCAGCTAAATGTGGTATAACCAGTTATTAAGTGTAAGGGCAATTACTTTTTCACACAGGGCCAGTTTGTGTTGGTTAACTTTTTTTCATTAAATAAGTGAAATTAAAAAAAAAAAACAAGTGTTATTTGTTCACTCAGGTTCCCTTTAGCTAATATTACATTTTCTCTAAAGACCTGAAAACATCCAGTGTGACAAATATGCAATAATAGAGAAAATCAGGAAGGGGGCAAATACTTTTTCACGCCACTGTAAATGTTGAGGAAATGGATAGAAATATATACGCTATGTATAGTAATGGAACTAGTACCAGTATTAGTGAAACATTTATTAAGATAGAGGAACAGAAAATATTATTATTAGTGACAGAATGCTCCGTATCAGGAAGACAAATAATTAAATGTTTTATATGGCAGACAACAGGTACATAGTAGTTTGCGTGACATCTCGTACATATATGCAGTTGAGAGGGTGGGTGAAATATAGAATCTTCAAGTTGAGTTGTAATGGTAGAGTTTGATACTATAGTCAGTCAGTTGCAGAGTGTCTTGGGGAAAATGTCATTTTATGGTGGAAAAAAGTTCTGTAGTAGTGGTAGGCACAGTGCTGTAGAGGCAGATGATTGTGGGTTTATTGCTTTTTTCTTCTTTTGGTCCATGAAGGTGTAATGCTGGTGCTTGTAGATGGTTTTGATGTGGAGTCTGTGGGGTCATCAAAGGTATTAGGTGGCATGTCACAGTTGTCAGCAGATTGCTGTGGTAAGATACTAATAACAGTGTTTTGCTTGACTGTTGCATTACAAGTTATAGGTAGCTGGTCAAGGATGTGTTGTTCAATGTATGTTGGTGGACTTTCTAGGAAGTCCAGAAGTAGTTGTTTGGAGATAGTTAATAAGTCAATATTGCCCTCAGATAGACAGGCAAAAATAAAGGTGTCTTGTGTGGCATGGTCCAGGCCAATAATTTATAGGTCTTTGGTCTCAGTTGGTGGTTCAGTAACCTGTAAATGAAGAAAAAAAATTATTTATTGAATGGTGTTGTAGAAGTCCCTTTATCAGGAGTGACTGGGGGCCAGGGGGGATATAGATGGCAACCAACTGAAATTGAACAAGATTAAGCTGTTAGTGGTATATGTAGTGAATGGGTGAAATTTGGCCAGGACACACAGGGAAATTCCCCTACTCTTGTGGTAGGAGGTGCTGTGCGTTTTGGGTCCAGCTGTTGGTGGAGTAATGGCATCCAAGGTGGAGGAGTCTGCCTCCTTCTCCACCCAGCATTCTGAGGAGGCCAAAATGGAAAATGCTTGTGAAACTCCGTTAAACGTTAACAACGGTGAGACGGCTGAGCTAGTTATGTCACTAAATACTACAGATGCTTCTGGAGTTATGGGTAGTTTTGGAGATTGATGGGCTTACCTACTAGCATTACTGGAGCAAGAAGACTGGAGGATAAAGGAGGCAAGAGCGAATGGGCATATGTCTCATGATAAGCCTGGCCATGAGGCAAACCCATCTACAGAATCATGGAGCAAAGATAACCCAGTTCAAGATATTGCTGTCTTTAAAGTAAATGATGAGAACAACATGAGAATGGACATAGAAGGGCTGCAGGGAATTGTGGGGGGGGGGACTCTGTGCAGGCTATGAATGACAAGAACATCCTGGTAGGTGGTACTGGGGGGATAGAGGTGGGACAGACTTCAGAGACAGATGAAATTACCTCTGTAGAAAATAGAGCATCCCCACTGCAACTACCTGATTATGATGAGAAGGTTTCTGCCTCAGGTCTAACGGAGGGAGAAGCACTGAGACAGGCAGGGTGGATCAGAGAATTGAAAGATCTGTCATGGATGTCCCCAGATCAGCACTCTATTTCACAGCAGGACCCCTTATCATAGGTATCATAGGTAATACAGAGCTAGTAGACCAAAGTCCATAATGCTTGCCGATATCAATTATAACCCATTATGGAATTTAGACCTAGATAAGTATCCAAATATAATTTAAAGGTATCCATATTTTCGCATGCCACTACATCCAGTGGCAAATCATTCCATACTTTGCATACTCTTATTGAGAACCATGTACTTCTTTTTTTAGTTTTAAAATGTTCTACAGTGAGTTGAAGCAGGTGTGCCTTGGTATTATAAACAGATTGCCTGAGCCCCAAGCCAAGCAGCTCCCATAATTGATCATCAAGCAGTGCTTTAAATACCAAACATAAATCTCCTCTCATTCTGGGATGTTCCAATGTATACAGTCCGAGTTTCTTAAGTCTTGCAAGTCTTGCAATATAATCCAAGCCCTTTACCTGATCGATTTTTCTAGTGGCCTGCTTCTGGATTTTTTCTAGTGCAATTATAGAGCCCTTATCACCTGGCGCCCAGAACTGGGTGCAATATTTCAAGTGGGGCCTCACTAGCGATGAGTACAGAGGAAGCAAAACTTCACTACTTTTACTACTAATATGTTTATTTATACAGTGTAGTATACCTGCAACCTTCTTAATTACCATATAACAATTAAGTTTTGAGCTTAGATCATTGGATACTCTGATTCCTAAGTTGCGTTCATCATCAACTACCTTTAAAATCGTACCGTCAAGTTTATAATTAGCATGCTGATTGTTTCTCCCAAAGTGCATTACTACACACTTGTCAACATTGAAGGTCAATTTTTTTAGGTTAGCCCAATTCTGAAACTCATCAAAGGCATACTGTAGGGTATTTATATCTTCAGTGTTATTAACTGGGTATCCTAGATGCATATCATCTGCAAATTTAGTCAACCAAGCATTGGTTGATGTTTTTAGTGACACAATATAGATATTAAATAAGCAAGGACCAAGAACCGAACCCTGAGGGACCCCACTAGTCACGTTGTCTCACTCTGAATAAGAGCCCTTAATACATACTTGCTGAGTTCGACTCTCCACCCACGACTCCATCCAGTGTGTAATATTACCCCCTATGCTGATGTTAATAATATCATCAATAAGCTGACCATGAGGGACCTTGTCAAAGGCCTTAGAGAAATCTAGGAGGATAACATCCACAGCCTCTCCCTTGTCCAAGGCCCTACTTACTCCACCATGAAAAACCAACAGATTGGTCTGACATGATCTTGCCTTGACAAAGCCATGCTGTGTAGGGTCTGGTTGAATCAACTTACAGAGGTGATCTTTAATGATTCATTCAAGCATTTTACCCAGAATGGATGTCAAACTAATAGGTCTATAATTAGGCACATCCTTCCTTGAACCCTTTTTAAAAACAGGGACCACAGTTGCCTGTCTCCAAACATCAATAACCTGCCCATCCTGTATAGATTTCGTAAACAGGGCAGCAATATGGCTAGAAAGGGGAATAGCCAGTTCCTTAAGTATACATGGATGGAGACCATCTGGACCTGCTGATTTATGTGGGTCTAAATTCTGTACCAATTTTTGAGTTGTGGCTGCATCCACAATAAATTGCCCAGTCAAGATATGATCATTGTGTTTATTACTAGATACTGTTTTAATATTAAAGACTGAAGAAAACTGCCTATTACAAATAGAGGCCATTTGTGTCTTATCAGATACCAACTCTCCTGAATTATCTTTTAGTGGACCTATGGTAGGAGTACCTCCTCTTTTATTATTAATATATTCATAAAAGGTTTAGTGATTATCTCCTACTTCATTAGCCAATCTTACCTCATAGTCCTTTTTTGCTTTTCTAATACTAAATTTAGTCACCCTTAGCTGAAATTTATAGTGTTCCCAACTTTTTTTGGACCCACAAAGCTTAGCTCTTTTGTATGCCCTATTTTTATATTTAATATTTTTTTTTAACTGTTGCATTCATCCATGGCCTTTTTAACTGGGTTCTGTCAGCTTTTTTAATGGTAGGAATATATTTGTTGGTAACCGCTGTTAGTTTATTAACCAGAATCTGCCACATTTCTGAGAGAGGTTTATCCAAAAACATCTGGTTCCAATTTCAGGTTGCCATATCATTTACCATACCCAGGAAATTCCCGTTTTTAAAGTTATAGACCACCGTATCGCCAACATCATGCCCTACATTGCCATTATAAGTAAATTTGACCATAGAATGGTCAATAAACCCAAGGGGTTGTAAAACCAAACAGTTAGTAATTTGACTGCCTAAGTTATGTAAAACTAAGTCCAGGGTATTATTACCCCTAGTACTATGTTTAACTGCTTGTTCCATATTAGACAACAAAAGGGTCTCTAGATATGCTTTTTTGACAGGAGACGAAGTATGTAAAGTCTTCCAGTTGATCCCTGGGAGATTAAAATCTCCTACAAGCAAGATATTATTAGTGGAAGATATTTTTTCCACAAACTCCAACGAATGAGAATCCTCATCATGTGTTATTGATGGAGGCCTATAGACCACTCCCATTTTGATACAAGCTGCTGACTTAGGGAATATTTTGACCCAAACCACTTCGATATTTGGCCAATGGATTAACTCAATGTTTTCAGAGTTAATAATGTAAGACAGATACAACGCCACCCCAACCCCTCTAGTATTACTCCTGTCTTTATGAAACAAAGTGTAACCCAGAATATTCTTATCCCAGGGGTCATCATCACGCCACCAGGTCTCAGTAATTGCACAAATATGAATATCGAGTTGATCCAAAGAAAGAATAAGCTCATCAACTTACTAATAAGACTTCTAGCATTAATAACAAGACAATTCCATTCTGAGGGGCTAGTAGGGGTAGTTTATTTACAGATATTACTTATAGGAATACAATTTCCCCCCGCACCTAGTAGTTTAAACACTGATCTATCTGGTACCTTAATCTAGTAGCAAAAATTTGTTTGCCCTGTTTGTTTAAATGCAGACCATCCCTTGCAAATAAACCCTGATTTAAAAACCCTGTCCAGTTTTTCAAAAAAGTAAACCCTTCTCTGAGACACCACCATTTAAACCATCTGTTTAGTGTCATGATATCTCTTTTTTTGGCATTATTAGCCCTAGGGATTGGTAAGAGCCCAGATATAATTAATTTACCCCCTTGATTTTTTATCCTATCACCAATTTCCTCAAAATCTCTGTGGATTTGAAGTATAGATCTTCTACCCAAGTAATTTATTCTTGTGTGTATAAGGGTAAGAGGGGAGTTTGTGTGTTCCTGCAACCCTGAAAACATATGTTTGGTATTATCTATACCAGCTCCAGGTATGGTGCTAACAGTAGTATACATATTTCTGTTTTTACATAAATTATGGTCAGTGTAACGTATTGTAGAATCGCCTATAACCAATACATCTCTTGGAACAACCATGTTACTGTTAGTAATTGTGCTTGGAGTATCTTGAATTTGAGGGGGGACCACAGATGCTAATAACTCCAGTGTGTCAGTCTCACAGAGATCACTTTTAATACATTCATGTACAGGGGGATTAGATGTGCTTAATGCAACTTGAATTGGGAGAGGGTCCACAGGTGCTGATACTTCTCATGTAGCAGACTCACAAGGATTCTCGGTAGTGGGGTCAGCTGTTAGAACATTAAACCTATTTGCAGTCAAAATGTCAAAACTTCCCCATATATTTATTCTACCTTTTTTCCCTGTAGATTTCTTTATGAGGCACCAATCATTATCCTCATGTTCATTTTCAACAATGGACTGCTTAAGTGATTCCTCAACTAAGCTATCAGCGAAGGTCACGTGATGCAGTGTGGCTGGTAGCTGCTTTCTCCTGAGCTCCCAGCCTACAACCCAAATATCGTTTTCTTTTCTTGCCCTATCTTGCTAAACCAACGGTTTTATATTGCTGAGGAGATCCTAAGCATCTGTGGATCCCTGAGATATAATTTTAAGTGAAAGCGATCTCAGTATTAAAGGAATCCAGGCATGGATACAGATATGAAAGCTCCTGGTGTGAGACACACTCCTCCGACGTCGCCTGAGAAAAGCGCCAAGAAGGTCAGAAATACCAACTCCGGGCAATCGACGAAGCAAACGTCCTCTGCTGCTTCAAATAGCCCACTTACAGAGGATAGATTCCTCCAGGAACTTCTCCCCTTTAGAGAAACTCTCCAGGAGATTTCTGGTGAAATCAAATCTGTAAGGAACGGTCTTGCAGCTCTATCAAGGAGGGTTGGAGACACGGAAGCAAGAACCTCATCTTTAGAAAACTGGAAAGACAAGACAGACCCAGAAATAACTAAACTAAGGCAACAACTTAAAAAATTGCAATTGAAAACTGAAGACCTTGAGGGTAGAAGTAGAAGGAACAACATTCTTATACTGGGGCTACCCGAGTCTGAGGAAGGGGGAGATGCTATCAGATTCATTCAGCAGCTTCTTAACAAAATAGTGGGTCCTTCCCCTCTAAATCAGCAGTATCACATAGAGAGGGCACATCGATCCTTAAAGCCAAAGCCCCCGCCAGGTGCCCCCCCTCAACTGATTATCATCAGATTCCTTAGTTTCATTGAAAAACAACACGTCATGCTAAAAGTCAAGGAACTAGAGGCAATTCAATGGGAGCGTAACAACATACGAATCACGCAAGATCTTCCGTATGAGGTTCGCCAGAGGAGAACAGCCTTCCACCCCATAGTTAAAAAACTAATTTCTGCTGGCATCAAATTCAGGATGAGCTACCCGGTGAAGCTGCTTGTATCCTTGGAAGGGACATGGCTGGCCTACGATTTGCCAGATCAAGCACTACCCGAGCTCACCAGGAAGCTCCTGAATCTCTTTAATGGAGACTGATTTATAAATGCTTTAAGTCTGACTATAAATAGGTGATATTACGTCAAGTTATGTCTTTCTTCTACTTGATCTTCTGAGTCTAGAATATCTCATTATCCGTACTCAAGATGGGCTTACCAGATCTCATTGGGGCTGGAGTGAGGGTGGTGGGGTGGGATTGATGATGAGAAAGGCCTTGGGGCCTGTGTGGCCTAATCTGGCCTGCAGAGTCCTGCATGCGCACCACTGCTGTGGGTAAGTGGGACTAACATTAAGGGGGAAGGTTTCTGGGGACGCATTTAGTAGTAGGACAGGTTTGGTCCATCCGTGTATCCTCGGGCTAACATTTCCGGGATAGACTTCCTTGTTGAGTCGGCGTGCAGTCCTTATCGTTAATCTAGGCGGAGCCTGGGGCTAGTTCTAGTTTCAGGAAAGGATTTTGTCTAACGAGAGGAATCGACCTTGCTGCCCTCGAAACAGTAGTAGGAGGAGCCGGAACTCAGGGGGTAAGGCCGTTTCAAGCAGACAACAACTGTCTCAATTGAGGCTATTTAAAACCATAAGGTCTGACTTCTTAAAGGCACCATAGCACAGGGTAAGCGTTAGGGTTGGGGTAGGGGCTCGGGGGAGTTAGGCTAGGGACCTGTATTGCTGTTAGTAGGGGTTAGGGTGCCTGGACCCAATCATAGGGGAACAACCACTTACTGTATCTAAGGCCCAATAGTAAGTCAGGGTGGTCCTACAGGACTGTACGAGGACTTAGACAACAAGGGGCTTGGGTGGGGTTAAGGTACCCTCTGAGGGGTCCGTTTCTAGGATATATTTGGACGCCTATTGGATGGGGATAGTTCTGGGACCATATGTAAATAGTGTTTGGGATAGTTGGATAGGGGTTGGACATATTTCAGGGTGGGGGGTTGGGAGGTGCTATGATCAGCCTTTGATATTATCAGTCATGTTACAGTTGTAATGGGGGCGAGGAGAGTTATCAGGTTATAATGTGTTTTATGGATACCTCAATGTAATTACACCTTGGACTCTGGGTCTATCCAAAAGCTGCTCAGCCTTAGTTAGGTGGAGGGTCATTTATTGTTGCATTGTTTGGATTGTTCAATGGGAGTGTTATTATGGGGGTGGAGGGGGTATTGGGGTGGGAGGAAGGTGTCACCACTTAGGGGTTAGAATGTAGTGCCAGGGATACAATTTGAGCAGGTTATTTTTCCTACTGTTGTTAAATGGCATTAGGCATATTAGAATTGCCTCTTGGAATGTCAGGGTATTAGAGAGGTAATCAAGAAAAGACAAATTTTATTAAATTGTTCTTTGGTTGGTGTGGATATTCTCTTTTGCAGGAAACACACATTCTTGTCTCAGAAGCTAAAATACTACGGGATCATGGGTTTTCCCAGATTTTTGTTTCTGAGGGGTCTACAGTGAGTAAGGGAGTGGCTATCATGATAAAGCGAAATGTGTCCTCTGTGCCGGAGAATTGTATTAAAGATCCAGAAGGTCGATTTGTATTAGTGAGAGGGTTACTCAATAACACAGATGTGGTTCTGGGAGCCATATACGGTCCAGTTGGGGGTGATCCTAACTTCCTTATGCAGCTAACTACTAGACTAAGTGAATTTTTGCCAACGGCATTTATATTAGGGGGGGAACTGGAACATTGCTCCTTCACAGGACCTAGATAGAACTTATAGACCCCTGAAATCCCCCACACCAGCCCAATTGGCGCTCAACGATTTTTGCAACCTATTGGGTCTGGGTGACCCTTGGAGACTATTGAATCCTTCCAATCGTAGCTACACTTACTATTCTCCAATTCATAGATCCTGGTCAAGATTGGATTACATTTTGGTGAGCACTGTACTTTTAGCCAACATCTCCCTTACTGGTATTGAGCCTATTGTTATCTCGGACCATTCAATGGTATGGATCAAGTTATAACCTAACCCTCCTGGTCAAAGGGATACCTCGTGGAAGCTCAATACACAGCTCCTGAAGGACGAGCACACAATTTCTCACTTCAGGTCTTTGATCTCGTCTTTTCTGGAAATTAACCAGGGTTCCATTCCTAGAGTGGATTTAATTTGGTGCTCGCTAAAATGTTTTCTCAGGGGAGAATTTATAAAAGTGGCTTCTAGAAGGAAGAGGCTGAGGGAGGAAAAAATCATCTCTTTGGCTAACCAGATTAAAAAGGCAGAAAGTGCTCTTTCCTCCACCAATTCTCAAACTGATCTAGAGATTTTATGTAAATTTAGAAATGAATATGAAGACCTGATTAAGGAGAAAACAGAATATGCTATCTTAAAATCTAAAACAGAATATCTTGACCAAGGGGAGAAACCCGGGAGACTACTTGCTCTCAGGTTAAGGGAGGTAGAAAGTTCCAGATTAATTCCTGCCTTAAAGGCGAAAGACGGCTCAATTAAAACTGCCCCAAGGGACATAGCTAGGGTCTTCGAAGTCTTCTACCAAGATTTGTATGGTAACAACGCCTTCTCACCACCATTTTCAGAGGTAGATGCTTTTCTGGAGAGTGTCCCCCTTCCAAGACTGCAAGCGCATCAGTGCGACTCACTTTCATCTCCCATAACTCTAAGAGAAGTGGAGGAAGTTATTAAAAACTTACCCCTGGACAAATCTCCTGGACCTGACGGCCTTCCCCCTAATTTTTACAAAACTTTCTGTAAAGAAATTGCGCCTGCCCTCCTTAATTTATTTAATTATATTTTAGCTTCTGAACCACTGGACCCTTCCTTGCTGGAGGCTACTATAATTTTGATTCCTAAACCAGACAAGCCGATCTTGGACCCAGCCAGCTATAGACCAATTTCGCTACTTAATTATGACATAAAAATTCTGACTAAAATTCTTTCCTTGCGAATTAAACAGGTCTGGCAAACTCTGTTGAGTTCGGAACAGGTAGGATTTGTCCAGGGGAGGTCAGCAATGGACCACATGCGTACACTTACCCATATTTTTCGTGCAGCCCAGGAGTCCCAGCTCCCCATGGCTTTAGTTGCTTTAGACGCAGAGAAGGCCTTTGATCGGGTTAGCTGGGAGTTCCTGTGGTCCACCCTAAATAAAATGGGTTTCCCCAGAGAAGTTTATACACTGGATCAAGGCGATATATGGTTCGCCTTCTGCTAAGGTTTATTGTAATGGGGTGTTCTCATCCCGCTTCTCCCTGTATTCTGGCACTCGCCAAGGTTGCCCACTGTCACCTTACTTATTTAACTTATATCTAGAACCCCTGCTGATGCATATCAAAACTTCACCCAAAATCTCAGGGTGTGTTATCGCTCAACAGACATTGACCCTTTCTGTTTTGCAGATGATATTCTTTACACCTTGCAAACCGGAACGTCCTTACAGGAGGTACTACAAATAGTGAGTCAGTTTGGTAAGGTTGCCAATTATAGGTTGAACTTAGCCAAATCAGAAATATTTCCACTTAACTCACTCTTGCTCCAAACCAATATATCTCAATTTGTTATGAAGTGGGCTCCGAGCCACCTTAAATATCTGGGTATCCATCTGGCCCGTGACGAGGATACGATCAAGAAGCTCACCCTGGAGGATTTGGTAGATAAAATCCAAAAGGATCTTAGCAGATGGGACAACCTCCCCATTGCTATTGGAGGGCGTATCAGTATAATCAAAATGAACGTACTTCCATGCATTTTTTACCCTCTGAATCTTCTCAACATATGGCTTCCCAAATCCTTTTTCCAGAAAATTCATTCAAAGATATCCAAATTTATTTGGAGGGGTAAGCAACCTAGTAGATCTTTCCTCAAGCTTTGCTTGCCTAAAGAAAGAGGTGGCCTTCGTTTGCCTAATTTTGGATTTTATTATTGGGCCAGTCATCTATCTAAACTGGGCAGATGGATTTGCCCTCCAAATGAACACTACATGCCCAAGTGGTTAGAACTAGAGCTTAAACTACTGGAGGAACACAGTATTGACCCTCAACAGGTTTTTTATTATGGCTATTCTGCGCTACCGGAAGATATCCGTGACTCAGTATTGGGGCTGTCCATTAAAATTATAAATCAATTCTGGAATTTTGTTAAAATCCCGCATACCAAAGATTTAGGTCAATCATTAGTACTTAACCCTAATATTAAAATTGGTGGTCAAAAGCTGTCGTTGGCATGGCTCTCACAAATTCAGGATTGTTCGGTAGAGGATCTTTATGTTCAGGGATCCCTTGGTTCTTCTAGCGAATTACTGACAAAGCTGAATATTTCTCCCCAGAATATTTTCAAGTTGTATCAACTGAGACACCTTATAGGGAAAGAATTTGGACTGGTAAGTTTAACCTCTCGTGTTAAGCCTTTCCTGGAGCAACTCAGGACCTGTGTCACAAATCCCCATAGTATAGCTAGCCTATACAAGTATCTTTTGCTTACAAAATTCCCGGAATCCCTAACTGGCTCCAATGTATGGTCACCTCTGATTTTTGTGCTCTCCATGTCTTGGAACCAGGTTTGGCGGGATGTATATAAATACCTTACTTTGGACAGGAATAGGCTTATACAGTTCTACATATTAAATAATATGTATTACACGCCGACGAAGCTGGCCAAATTTGATAAGTCAAAATCTGTTAGCTGCATAAGGTGAGGTAAGGGACCAGGCAATCTACTACATATATTTTGGTCATGCGTTAAGGTTGCCCCATTATGGGAAAAAAATCTGTGACAGCCTAGATCCGATTTTGGGTCTGGAGGAACTATTCACAGTCGAAATTTGTATAATTGGCCTGTATTCGACCATCAGGATTAAAGATCGGAGATTTCACATGGCCATAATTTCAATGGCAGTGAAAAGGCTAGTCCTCTGACACTGGCTAGATCAGGTGGCTATCTCCTACCAGGAGTGGCTGGAGGAAATCTCCTTATGTTTCAAAATGGAGAGACTAATAGCAAGCTCCAGACATGCTTTGCCTACTTTCCATAAAAAATTGGGAAAATTATACGCCTTGTACCTTCATTGGATTTTCTATTTATAACCCTCTGACGGTTTCCTTTGTGATGTCTTTATGTGGCTTTTTGATTCCTACCAGGCACTGCTCCATGGTACTGGTTAAATGTACTTCATTTAACCTGATTTGTAGTGACGCCTTCCAGGGGTGGGTAGGGTGGGCAGGGGGTTTGTATACTTGGAATCATGCTTCTGCAATGTTTCTGTATTAATGGGGTTTTATCCTGTTCTGTACTGGTATCTGTACTTCATATGTGTTACTATGTTAAATTAATAAAATTTGGAATTTCAAAAAAAAAAAGCTAAGCTATCAGCTACAGAATCAATGTAATCTTCCAAGTTGTTTATATCTGCATGAACCTGCAAATGTTTTTGTAATGCATCTATCTCAGCCCTCAATTTATTTATCAAACAGCAGTTATCACATACAGAATCAGTACTAGGTACTTCTGCAGTGTACATACCACAACTGGAACAACAGTAGTAAGTAGTATCCATATCCACTGCCCGAATTATGCAAACTGTATACTATGGAGGCCCCAGGCCCACTGACCCAGCGGACACAGCTGACATGTGCCGACATGCTTGTCTCTGTGTGTGTCTCCGCGCATGGCAATGCATGCCCTGCTCCCCACAGGGCCGAGTTTTGTAGTGTTATGTGACCCGGAACTAGCTCCAGGAGTCACAAAAACTCGAAAATTAAACTAGGATTATTTAAATAAAAAATCACTCATAGAGCATCCAAGACGTCCTGCTATCCCCTAGAGACTGCTAAAATGCAGTATAAACTTAAACTGGGGTCCAAATAGTGTACTGTAGTTCCACTGTGCAGCGTTGAGAACTACAGACACTCTCCTCCCACTTCCTGTATTAACAGGGGTTAGGGCTCCAATATTATGCGCTTGTTTGAAAATAAATTAGCAAGTCACAGACTCAAAATAACATCCAAAGTTACATATATTCACACACTCAAACTGCCCAGTACATATGTAGTTTCATGTATTTCTACTCGCCTGCTCGCCGCAGGGCCGAGCTTTGTAGTGTTGGTTGACTCTCCACAATTACTGATCCCACAGGTGCCCATGGAACATGTACAAGAAAAAGAGGTTTCCGATGATCTTAACTCCTCACCTCCTATTCTGGAACTCCCCCTTTTCTTAGAGACTCTGTGTGAGATTGTGTGGGTTGCAGATGGACCAAAGAAGCACCAATGGTTGTGACCAAAAAAAATTTATTCTTTCCGACAGAACAAAATCAAAAACAGACTGGTATTCGGCAAAATAAAAGAGAAGCAACTGAAAATAACTTAGTTCATTTAACAGACATAGCCAGCAATAACTAGCTAAAAGAAGGTGTTGTCTCCACACCTCCTTACAGACTGACTTCATTAGAGCACTGCAATGCTTATATAACCAAAGGAGTCACATGGTTACTTTATTCCACCCATTTTCTTTCTTTTCTAGTACAATTGCAATTTAACAATCCTGTTTCTTCTGTTTACATACAGAAATCTCTTTATTTCATTTAGATACTAATATACATACCAACAAAAAAATAAATGTAAATGTTTGTGTGGAGATTTTATTGAGATGAGGCCTCCGGAAGCACCACCCCTTTCAACCGCATCATAAATATGGAAAGATTGAGGCCGGCCGGCTCTATAATGTATTCTGCAGTTGAAGGAGATGGTGCACCTGGATTTGCTGAGTCATAATCTCCAGATTTTGGATTTGAAGGAAAAGGTCCTTGAAACACCTTTTACTTAGGAAAGCAAGTAAACAGTGATTAGGAAAAGAAATCTGCTGTCTTCGTATTATACCTGTTAAAATTGGAATTTACTATTTCAAAACAACCACAGAAAGCGTCTCACTAAATATCTAACTCAGACACCAGCACAAAAGTGTGCATATTCGAGCAGGAGTTTAAAAGGAAAAGAAGAGCCCGAGAAGCCGTAACGCCCTGGAAAAATAAAATGAAATTTCCAGATAGCTGCTCCCCAGGTTAGCTTCTGTCCTACATTTGGAATTCTGGGGTTAGGGAATATTATTAGAAAAAATGACAGATTAAATTTGGCAATACATAATTCGGGCGAGAGCGCCAACCAAAATAAAGGGGGTTTATGCTTGTAACGCTACCTTTTGTTGTAGAGTAAGTATATTGCTACAATCTACAAAATAAAGGCCTACATTGTACTGTGGGTAACACAGTACTCATTTCATTAAAGCACAAACATTGTCAGAGAAGTGACATTATTAAACTAAACGGCTTCAAAATTACAGACGTAAAGATAGTCTGGTTGCATTACACAAGGAATAAGCCTCTTTCATATCTCTTACAGACGTTTGTCGACACTGACGTTTTTACACTCTAGGGGACTATAGGGTTTTTTATTTTCAATTTATTTCAATACCTCTTGCCCTGTCCCTGCTTCTTACAGAGGAAGCAATATTTCTAGGATGTACAGAAGGATGTCAAAAGATACATACAAATGCTTATAGACAGACAAACAAAATGGGTGGATAGCCCAACAAACCAACAAATAACAATACTTTGACACAGACAAAGAAAAAGAAGTACATCCAGAATTACCATTCTCCTACACAAAAAAGTGGGGGGGTTTTCTCTCACATGCATATTAACACTGAATGATAAAACTGGGTTTACTCAGAGGTTGTGTACTGATACTAACTTTTTAAACACTATGTATAGAGAGGCAAAATTAAAAGATTGTGCTACTACCAATGAGCAGGTCCTGGAGCACACATTTTATAAGGGGTGACTAGCCACCCAAATTGACTTTTTTTTTGCCTCCCAGTGGATGGTGGTTAATCACTTTCAAGTTATCCCAATAGAAACATCGGATCACAAGTTGGTTCTTGTAAGGTTCGGGGACCCTGCCCCAAACAAACCTATATCCAGTACTATATGGAGACTTAATGTTTCCACTTTGGAGGATCCAATCTTCTTCCAAGGGCTATTAGAAGAAGTATGGTTTGGGAATTATATGATAACCCTTTAATATGGTGGCAGGATGTGAATGCTGAGGTAAAAACTTATTGTTGTCATTTTGCAAAGCAGGCAGCTAATACTAAGTATATGAATTATTTGAAACTAAGGGGTAAATTGCAGTATTTAATTTCCCAGGTCGCAGAATTAGGGGTAGATCATGCAGCACAAATAAACAATATCAAACCGGACATGCGTATCTGTCAATATGATAGGGCACAATCCCTATTTTTGGAACAAAAATTCAATACACAGGGGAAGGCCCAACAGGTCAATCCATATAATAGCTGTAGTCAATGAATAGATTCCAAATTTATAGAAGAAATACAGATGGCAAATGAGGTTAACACAAAAATAAGTATTGAAATTGCAAAAACCGTGGATGGGTACGTGCAGGATATGTTCGAACAAGCTGAACTCGTCGCATCCACTTTGAAAGAGTTCTTACAAGATTTGTACATTCCTAAGCTAGGAGAGGAGGACATTACATTATTCACCACCCCAATTACAAAAACTGAGCTGCAAGGTGCAATATCCGTAACTAAATCTGGAGTAGCCCCAGGTCCCGATGGGTTACCAGAGGAATTCTATAAAAAACTATGGAGTATCTGTTAGCTTATTTATTGACTGTATTTAATGTGATTCCGTCAGGGGAAGTATCTTTACCTGCATCTTTTCTAACAGTCTCCTAATCTCTTTACATAAAAAAAGGAATAGAACCTCTTTCAGTAATTGGAGGTCTATAAGTCTACTAAATGTGGACTGGAAGCTGCTGTGTAAATTTTTATGCTTATGGCTCACACATGTTGAGAAACAGGTTATTTCTCCTGTACAGACATGTGCTATCCTACAAAGCAACATGGTGGATAACGTAAAAATTGTTAGAGAAGTGCTTTTGCAGCAGGACACTAAGGATATCCTGCTCATGCTAGATCAGGACAAAGCTTTTGATGCTGTACCACAAGAATACCTATTATTGGTGTTGGTCACCCCCCTGCCCTAAACAAAATTATTTTCCCTGCTGCTCCTGCCAGAACCACCCATAACTCAACCAGACCACTTCTATGGGTACCCCGCTGCCGGACTTCCCAATATCAAAGAACTTTCAGCTACGAAGCCCCCTCCTGGACAAATGCGCTTCCAAGTCTAATCACTGACAATACAAGAATAGGCCCTTTTAAATCTGCCCTAAATAATCACCTCCTGACCAGAAACCACTGTGACTGCCCCTAACCTGTTGCCACCATCCTCTCGCCAATCACCACCCCGATCACCGCCAAACTTCCCGCCCTGACAAACAGCCTCACAGCCCCTTCTGTGGCTGTGCTTTAACTCTTGTTTTCCTTGTCATCCCTGTCTTCAACTCACTCTCTGTAGCATGCATGTTTCCTGCACTATGATGTTATGTAATGACCTGAAACTCTGTCAGTGTTATCCCTGTTCCTCTATATGTTTGACGTGGAACCTTTGTAAATGAGTCTGTGACTCAAAGGTCTTTCTGAATAGCTCAATAAATAAATAAATAAATAAAATATTATGGGGTTCCAGACATCTTTATATCCTGGATTTTCTGGATTAAATTGTTATACCAAAATGCATCTTCATACCTGGTGGTGAATGGAAGAATGGATAGACACTTTCCAATACAGAGAGGAGTTTGGCAGGGGTGTCCTTTGAGGCCCCTGCTTTATGTGTTTGCCATAGATCCATTACTACGGAAATTAGAAATGAAAAAAGAGATGTCCTATTATGGGACTGGGTGGGGTAGCATTCCCCATTGCTATGGCTTATGCTGATGATGTCACCATTATGGTAGAGGACACAGCATCAGGAGAGACAGCTTTAGAAGTGGTAACAAGATTGTCTGAGCTTTCAGGATCTAAAATAAATATAAATAAATCTGGTGGTATCATTATACATATTCTATGGTGATTTACATATGCAGCCCATGATGCTTTGCATTGTGTGGGCATGTGTGATTTTGTATTTCATTATACATAGACCAGTAACAGGGATGACACACCACATTCGTGGAATAAGGGTTACAGACTCCCCAGAGAAAATTGTAGGTATTATATTTGGAGCACCAGACCCGGCATATACTAATTGGGAAGAATGTCTTACTAAAGCTGAAGGAAAGGTAGACAAATGGAAATCCCACCTGATAACAAGAAAAAAAAGGATTTACATGATAAAAACATTTATTATTCCAATATTTTTGTTAGTAGGTACCATTTTTCCCCTTCCAGTTAAATTGGAATCTAGGTTATATAATATTGTGTTTAGATTGCTATGGGGCAGCAGGTTGAGCCCTGTAAAAAGACTAATAACATACAGACCAGTTAAGAATGGGGGCTGGATCTGTTAAATCCTCTGATTTTTTTTTTCTTTTCCATGTTTGTATATTCAAATGTATCACCAATAGTGTTAAATAAGCAATTAGCCTGGGTCCAGTTTGGTGCAGCAAGTATGGCTTCACTACTACAACAGCGGGAAACACAGAATTGGACCCTACGTAAGAAATCTACTCTTGGGGGTCATGTACACCTAGTGGATTTGTTCAGAATGCTTAAATCATGGCACATTACGACACAAGACATTAGATATTTGGCAAGAAAGGAGACCTATAGGAAAATACTTAACCTAGAAATGGGGCGTGTCCCTTGTTTTACTAAACCTAGCCATGTTAGTGAACAAGAAGTTATAGCTCAACTGGTTGATGCCCAGGTTCCTCCAAAGGTACAGAATACATTGTAGCTATGCTGCCATGACCGCCTCAAGGTGAGAGGCAATCACCACCATAAAGAAATGTCAGAAAGGCTATGTTTCAGAATAGAATGTCGAAATCAGATAGAGACACATTTATTCTTTGATTCTGCCTAAAGGTACCAATTTTGAGATATGATAGCAAGAGAATGGAGAGTGCCTCAGTTTAGACATATGACCTATGAGAGTTTTGTATATGGACGTTTTGGGAGGGGACGGTCTCAATACCACAAAGGCACGCTTAGGGTGCTTTTAGCTGTGATTAAATGGGTTATTTGGCAGGTTCGATGCCAGTTTGTTTTAAGATAGATAACTACAACCATATCTGGTCTTGTATAGAAAATTAAAGTTGAAATACAGGGCATCTGCAAAAAGGAAAAAACTCATACCCCTTTGCCAGCATACAAATATTGGTGCAGGCATTGTCCTACCGAACTAACAAGTTAATAGTAGTCTTGGAACCTATTTTCCCCTTGTGTTATAACATAAATTATGTATAGGATTGTTCAAATCTGATGTTTTTCTTTTTTTCCATGTATAGATTAGGTTACTAATATTTAGTACTTTGTGTAAAGTATTGATTTAACTGTGGATTTTGGGGGATGACGTTTATTAAATAGAAATCTATTATTACACAGGGGAGGCTATAAAGACTGTGTCCAGAATTTACAAATGGCATTGTTGTCGTTTTGCTGTTCTTATGTACCTACGAATATCTTTCACACTAATAAAAAAGTCCCCTACTCATTGGTAGGGGGAGCCCTTGTCAGTCTATTGCAAGGTGGCTGATGTCCTAGATGATGGTGGTGGAGGAGGTGCTAAACTGCTCCCTGTTTCTGAGGTTTCTGACTCTGTTTACTCTGCTGGCAAGGAAATGCCCACAATAACAGCTCCTGAAGGGAAAAGTCTGCTATCTAAAGATAATGTTGCTTCTAATATTAGTATGTCTATGCCAAGTGAAGGAAGGGTGGATTCAAACTCAGTATTTCGGTTTCCTGCATCGGGACCCTTGGTTCCTACTGTAGCCTCTGAAGAGCAGTTACATCAAGTCTATCAGTTGAACAAGGACTTTTTACTAAAATTGATGCAAGAAGACACCGAGGGTTCTCTTGAGATTCCAGATGCAACCTATCCTGCAGCAGCCTCACAAATTTCCTCCCCTAACTTGGCCACTCACCCTGTACTTTGTTCAGCAGGTTCTGCTCTTCCACTGCAACTCAGAGTCAGTCATCACACTGGCTCCATGACTGAATGGACCTGGTCTCCTGAAGCAGCTCTCCATGCTGCTGGGTGGTGCCAAGAAAGAACCGGAGAGCTGTGGACTTCATCAGGCCCTGTCACCATGCAAGAAATAATTTCAGAAGCACAGGGCAGTCCTTCTGCAGACACTGGGACTGAGTGCTCTACACACTGTACTGTGGATTTAACTGGTGCATCTTCTATTGTTTTGCTGGGACCTCTTGCCGACACTCTTATTGACACCCCTGCTGCTACCCAGGCAACGCATGACACCTCAACTACAGAGCACACTGCAGGCCACAGTGACACTCAGCAAACTTCCAAACTGTCCTTTTTGGATACTGAACTTGCTCAAGCTCCTGAACTCGGATTCATTACCCCTCAACCTGCAGGTGAGCTTACAGATTCTACCCCTTTCAAGCTCAGTGACTTATTTACCAGCTTGGGAGAACCTGCACAGTGCAGGAACGCTGTAAGCCTGAAATTTATGGGGATGCTCTCAGCAGCTCCTGACCAATGGAGTGTGCTTCATAACATGTTGTGGGACTCTTTAGGGATATAATACATAGAAACATAGAAACATAGAATTTGATGGCAGATAAGGACCGCTTGGCCCACCCAGTCTGCCCATTTCCCTACCTAATGGATAAGCTGCAGATCCTAGTTAATCAGCAGCCTACTTCTTTCTACCCTCACCCCCTAGAATTGCCTTATAACTGTCCATGCATGCTTGAATTCAACCACTGTTTTGGACCCACAACCTCCTCGGAAGGCCGTTCAATGCATCCACAACCCTCTCTGTGAAAAAAATACTTCCTTACATTACCTCTGAGCCTCCCCTCATCTTCAAATTGTGCCCCCTTGTTCTTGCACACCTCTTTTTTTTGAAAGATGCTACCCTCTTGGACTTTGTTGATTATCTTGAGGTACTTGAATGTTTCTATCATGTCCCCCCTCTCCCTCCTTTCCTCGAGGCTATACATATTAAGCTCCTTTAGTCTCTCTTCATATGTCTTCCGGTGGAGACCCTGCACCATTTTAGTTGCCCTCCTCTGGACAGCTTCCATCCTGTCTATGTCCTTGTGGAAATTGTGTCTCCAGAACTGCACACAGTACTCCAGATGGGGTCTTACCAGCTGTCTGTACAGAGAGATAACAACTTCCTGTTTTCTACTGGTGATGCCTCTCCCTATGTATCCCAGTATCCCCCCAGCCCTCCTTACTGCCCTGTCACATTGCTTGCCCACCTTTAAGTCATCTGATATGACTACCCCCAGGTCCCTTTCCATTTTTGTTGTTGTTAGTATATCACCCCCCATTGTGTACTCTTCCCATGGGTTTTTGTTTCCCAGGTGCATTACCTTGCACTTCTTAGCATTGAATCTAAGCTGCTATACATTTGATCATTCCTCTAACCTTGCCAAGTCCCTTCTCATCCTTTTCACCCCACCTTGTGCATCAACTCTGTTGCAAATCTTTGTGTCATCTGCAAAGAGACATACTTTTCCTTCCAGTCCCTCTACAATGTCGCTTATAAACACATTGATGAGGACCGGTCCTAATACTGAACCCTGCAGTACCCCACTAGTAACCCCATTTTCTTCAGAGTGGACTCCATTTACTATTACCCTCTGTGTCCTATTCTCCAGCCAATTCTTTACCCAGGCTATCATCTTGGGACCCACTCCCAGGCTGGCTAACTTGTATATTACTCTTTTATGTGGGACTGTGTCAAATGCCTTGCTAAAGTCTAGGTAGGCCATGTCCACAGCCCCTCCCTGATCTACTACTTTGGTCGCCCAGTCAAAGAAATCGTATTAGATTCACCTGGCATGACCTTCCCGCTGTGAATCCATGCTGCCTTGGGTCCTGTGCCCCTCTTGCCTCTAGGTACTTGACAATTCTTTCCTTCAGAAGTGATTCCATCATTTTCCCTATCACTGAGGTTAAACTAACAGGTCTGTAGTTTCCTGCTTCTGTCTTGCTCCCACTTTTGCGAAGGGGAATCACATCTGCCCTCCTCCATTCCTCAGGTACCACCTCATCCTACCATGATTTGTTAAAGAGGGTAGTCAGTGGTGTCACTAGTTCTACCCTTAGTTCTTTTAGAATTCTGGGATGAATTCCATCAATCCCCATTGCTTTGTCCACCTTCAGTGTTAAGGGTTCTTTCAGAACCCTTTCTTCTGTAAATGGGCTGGTATCAACTTCTGTATCCAGAGTGTTTCTATTGTTTGTTTTAAGTACTTCACCCTCTTCATTTGTAAATACTGAGCAAAAATATTTGTTTAGTATCTCTGCCTTTTCACCATCACCCTCTGCCCACCCCCTCCCTTTATTAAGTCTCACTATCCCTCCCTTGGTTTTCCTTCACTCCCTGATGTACCTAAAAAAGGTTTTATCCCCCTTCTTAACTGAGTTGGCTATCTTTTCCTTGGTTCGGGCCTTTGCTGTTCTGACTGCCTTCCCAGCTTCCTTTTGTTTTAACTGACACAATTTTCTGTCCTGCTTCTTCTGTGATTCCTTGTACTTTCTGAAAGCTTTCTTTTTCTCTTGAACCTTCACTGCCACCTCCTTTGAGAACCATAGTGGTTTCTTACATCATTTTGTTTTGTTTATTTGCTTCACACAAGTGCTTGTTACCTCTGTGATGGCAGTTTTTATTATTCCCTATTGTTCTTCCACCCCTCCTTTCTGCCCATTTGCTAGTGCATTCCTTATGCACTCACCCATTTTGGCAAAGTCAGCCCTCCTGAAGTCCAGTACCTTTGCCTTTGTATGGCTTGACTTTATTGCTGTGTTTATTGTGAACCATACTTTTCGATAGTCACTAGTTCCCAGATGGCTACCCACTTCTACATCTGTGAACCTCTCTCCATCTCCATTTGAGATAACCAGGTCTAAGGTTGCTCCCTCTTGAGTGGGTTCCAGTACTAGTTGTCCAAGGCATGCCCCCTGTAGGGCATCTAAAATAACCCCACTCTTAGAAGTGGCTGCTGCAACTGCACTTCAGTTAACATCTGGCATATTCAGATCACCCATCAGCAATATCTCCCCTTTTTCTGCCATTCTAAGTATACTTTCTATCATTTCCTTGTCCATTTCCTCCCCCTGGTGGGGGTCTGTATACAATCCCTGTGCGGATTGTGGTGCCATTGCCTGTCTCCAAATTGACCCACAGTGCATCTTCTCCTCCCTGTTTATACTTTTGTTCTGTTGCTTTGATTTCTTCCCTTATGTAGAGATCTACTCCTCCTCCTCTTTTACCCTCCCTGTTCCTCCTGTAGATAGTGTATCCTGGTATGTTTATGTCCCAATCATGGTTCTGTGTGTACCATGTTTCTGTGACTGTCACAATATCCAGATGTTCCTCCTCCATCAAAGCCACTAATTCAGGAAGCTTGTTACCCAGACTACGGGCATTGGTACTCATTGCTCTCAATTTTTTGATGGCTTTACCTTCTGTAGCAGCATCCCCCACTGACCTTTCTACCTTGGTCTTTTTCTCATTTAGTACCCTATTTAGTAGGGGGAGGCTGGGATTTTCCTGCTGCTTATCAGTGCCTCCCCCTTGACTAGTTTAAAAGCTTGCCAATGAAGCATGTAAACCGATTGCCCAAAAGACTTGTTCCCTTCCTGGACAGATGCAGACCATCCTGCCAGTATAGGCTGGTGTCCCTCCAGGTGGAACCCCAGTCCCCAATGAAGCCAAACCCCTGTGCTCCACACCATTTTTTCAACCATTCATTAAACTGCATGGTGCAAATTACCCTCGCCTCACCCATGCCACTGACAGGCAGCACCTCTGAGAAGGACACTGTGTGTGCTACTTCTTTTAGGCCCCTCCCCAACTCTACAAAGTCCTTCTGCATTGCTCTAATCTCATGATGAGCCAAGTCATTTGTCCCTAGGTGGACAATGTCGTCCAGCTCAGACTCCCTTGCAACTGTTCTCGTGATCCTAAGGATGCACTTCCTGTCCCTCCAAGCCATGGCATCAGGCAGGCAGGCACCTTACTTCAGTTTTCCCTGTTCCCTCCAGTTCTATCCCCCTAATAATTGAGTACCTCACCAGGAGCTGCTTCATTTCCCTGTGGTGTCCTCTGCCTCCTTCCTGAGGGCCTCCCTTGTGACAGTTGTCTGCAACCTCCTTATTCTCCTCTGCGGGTGCATCCATAGCGGAACTATGCTCCCCCAGAATGGTGTATGGATTGTGGAGTGGAACAACTGACTGGGTGTGCCTCTGTTCCACCACTCTTACCCTCCCTGAGCCCACTGTAGTCCAACTGCTGTGCTTTCTTCGAAACCTCTGAGGTAGTGGTGGTGGCTCTGGTGCTCCCTGGATGAGGGAGGATTCCCTTACTACTGTCCAGTGCGGCCTGAAGAAGGGCCACTTCCTCCCTCAGGGCAGAGAGTTGTCTGCAAACAGGGCAGCATGTCAGCCTCCAGAAAGACTCCAGGAAGACTGCTCCCCCTCAGCCATTACATTGCACTACTCCCCACATGTCTGTCTACCTTGTTTTGTTTTTTTGGGTTTTTTTATTTGTGTGTGTGTGTGTGATTGGTTTGTTATATAGAAATATATATATTATACAATGTGTATGCTTATATTGTCAGTGTAGTGTGCTAGAGAGGATATGACAGTGATATGCACCTTGCCCTCTTGAGGAAATGATGTCAGAACCCCAGGTATAAAGGAACTATTTCCAGGGGTGGGTGGTGTGAGGGGTGGGAAAAGTTTGGGTCTGAACTGTGCTCTCTCGGAACAATCAGCTAAAAGCTCTGACCTACAGCTGTGATGAGTGCCTTCCTGTCTGCACGATGCCCCACACGACAATTTGACAGAGAAAATATCCTGCTAATCAAACAGAGAATAATCCAAACATCCAAGTCAGACACAGGTAAACCTCCCCAGCCCCAAAACAGACTGGTGACATGTGCTCTGAAAGCAGTCAGCCCCAAAACACGTCAGCTGTGCACATGGACAAACACAGTAAACAGTTTTTAGTCCCTGTTTGTTTAAACTCTTCCTACAGTGAAAATCTTAACAATTATAACAAAAGTAAAGCAAGGTCCGCCTCCCTCTGTTGATTGAAAGACTGCCTTTTCTGATAATTCCTTATTTCACCCTTCAGTTAGAAGTATCCTCCACCTGAAGAATATTAACTTTCCTAAGGAATCTGCTTCAAACCAAAGACAATTGTAAATTGTAAGGTTCACCTTCCTCTGTTGTGAGCACAACTCACTTTCTTGCAAATTCTAAGTCCAGTGTTGCAGCTTCCAGCCAGAGGTAGCTTCACCTGAAGAATATTAGGTTATCTGATGAGCCTGCTAAAATTAGTACTGTTGTTATCAGGTCTGTGAGACTCTTCCAAAGCTTTTGGCTGATAAGTAACTGTGTTATAAGCACTTCCTGACACAGTCTGGCCTGACCTTTTAAGGCACACAGAGATAAACAAAAGGAAAACAGTTTCCACCCCCTTGGGCACTGTCTGGGTGAAATACACAGCCTGTAACCTACTCTCAGTTCTGGACTTATGACAAATTCTTAGCCCAGTGAATAACTCACAGTATTACAAATATTGCAATGCAAACAGTCAATCACTAACTCCAATCAAGTCAGCTGTGCTCAAGGACAGACA
This sequence comes from Neoceratodus forsteri, assembly GCA_016271365.2. Taxonomy (NCBI): domain Eukaryota; kingdom Metazoa; phylum Chordata; order Ceratodontiformes; family Ceratodontidae; genus Neoceratodus; species Neoceratodus forsteri. Next base: position 82,529,857 of record CM057455.1, read on the forward strand.
CAGTAAACAGTTTTCAGTCCCTGTGGGTTTAAACTCTTCCTACACTGAAAATCTTAACAATTTAACAAAAGTAAAGCAAGGTCCACCTCCCTCTGTTGATTGAAAGACTGCCTTTTCTGATAATTCTAAGTTCCTTATTTCACCCTTCAGTTAGAAGTATCCTCCACCTGAAGAATATTAATTTTCCTAAGGAATCTGCTTCAAACCAAAGGCAATTGTAAATTGTAAGGTTCACCTCCCCTCTGTTGTGAGCACAACTCTCTTTCTTGCAAATCCTAAGTCCAGTGTTGCAGCTTCCAGCCAGAGGTAGCTTCACCTGAAGAATATTAGGTTATCTGAATGGGCTACTGAATTATTTGCATTCGCTCATGTTCATGGTGAATTTATATATGATGTAAGTTTTAAAAATGTTTACACTTTGGAAATGTTTTGGGAAAAAATATGAGCATGTTAAATCACAACCTCTCTGGGCTTCCTTTATGGTCATTCCCCCTCACTTAACCTACTGTGATGCTTATTAGTCTAATTGTCCATAGCGAGGGGGTGAGTAAGGTGGACTTCCAGTACTGGTTATGGCAGCACTGTGATATACTAGAGGCCCCTCGACCTATTTTGGATGAGGACCTAGTGTGGACAGGGGGTGGAAGGTAAAGATACAGTTGAAGCACACTGATAGGGGCATCTCCTATTTGCCCAGAAGTTTTTATATAGGCAGGGCTGTGGTTTATGTTTCTACCCAGGCCAGCCCTGAACTTGTCATAAATGTGGGACATGGATGCATTTAAGTAGTAGTTGTGATAAACCTCACTGTAGCCTGTGTTTGTCTTATGGGCATGTGAGTTTAGGATGCCCAAACCCACTTAAATGTGATAAAGTAGGGCATTCTTATCACCACTGCCCCAGGGTGGATCATAATTGACTGGGCCGTCCTCCCTAAGATCAGGTAGCCCACATAATGGATTCTCAGGTTCAGGCCCTTTGACTCAGTGAAGTCCCCACCTTTATTGCCCCTACCCCTTTGACTGATTCTATCTCTGATCATGGGCCTGCTACTGCAAGTGGCCAGGATACTCTTCCCACCCCCCCCCCACTGCACTCTCTGACTCAGTAACTCCATCTTCCAGTAATTCTGGTACACCTGTTGAGCTACCCCATACACATAGTCAGTTACATAGAAACATAGAAACATAAACATGGAAACATAGACTTTGATGGCAGATAAGGACCACTTGGCCCACCCAGTCTGCCCATTTCCCTACATACTGGATAAGCTGCAGACTCTAGTTAACCAATAGCCTACTTCCTGCAACCCCCCACTATAATTGCCTTATGCCTGTCCCATGCATGTTTGAATTCCTCCACTGTTTTAGACCCAACAACCTCTCCAGGAAGGCAGTTCCATGCGTCCACCACTCTCTCCATGAAAGGAAGGAATACAGGAACATTTTTGCATTTCTTTAAGATGTTTATTGTTCCATTGTCTGGTTTGCTGGAACTGGGTTTGATTCCCTCACCTGGCATGCACCGCTAAAAGGCCAAAAGATTGTCAAGGCCTCCTGTTTACTGGGATTCCACAGCTGCGGAGCCACCCACGGAATTGAGGACCACCCATGAAAATTGGGACACCCCCCTGTGGAAATACCACAGAATTAATAAAGGAGCCATGCTACAGATTTAAAAAAAAAAGCTTGAGTCACAATTCTCAATGACCATCAATACAAAAATAAAATAAAACATCTATTTGTTGTACCATTTGTTTTTGTTTTATTACTAGTTTGCGTTAGCAGTATGAAAAAAACAGCTCAGTTTTCTACTTTCCAGCATCTATTGACGTGGGTCATTAGCAGTAATAAATACAGCTGTGTTTACAGTTTGATAGCTTTACAGGGCAATGTCACTGTCATCTCGTTTCTGTGTCTCAAAAGGTGACTTCGCGGTCATTGCATGGAATCACCTTTTAGGATGCAAAATCACCTTTCCAGACAGATAAATGAAATTACAGTCCCAGTGTTCATGAGGGGAGGTCCCAAAAAGCCTAAGTTGAAAATTTGGTGCAAGAAATCCCCAAAGTGGCTGTGCTACAAGCATGCATTGTGCAGTTTCTACGCATGTTTGTAACTTCACCAATTTTTGATATTTTCTCTCTAGATTTTCAATATTGCCATTTTTTCATACCTCCTCATGAACAGTACAGCTGTCATTTTTCACATGCTGCCTGAAATGTGTTTTCACTCATCTGCCGCAAAATGGTACATCGCTGTGTGAAATCAAATTTTGAGATGGATTAACAAAATCACAGTGCCAGTGTTCATAACAGGATTTCCCAAAAACCTCATGTTGAAAATTTGGTTAAAAAATTCCCAAAAATGGCCACGTTATGAGCATGCATTTTGCAGTTTCTACGCTCACTCATAACTTTGCCAGTTTTTCATATTTTCCCACCTGGGTTTCAACGTTACCCTTTTCCACACCTCCACATGAACAGTATACAGCTGTCATATTTCACATCCTGCCCAAAACATGATTTTGCACCTGTGGCACAGAATGACGCAATTGCTGTGCGAATTCAACTTTTGGGACAGAGTAATGAAATGACAGTGACATTGTTCATGAGGTAGGGTCCCCAAAATGCCATGTTGAAAACTGAGTGGAAAAAATCATAAAAATGGCCAAGTTACATGCTTCCACTGAATTGTGGCTCCTGTGGAGCCCATACCTCAAAAGAGATTGAGATACAGATCTTGTCAACCCATCTTGCATGGAGGTCTCCTTGTCATGATTACAATGACACTGGATTTTTTTTCATAGCTCTCACAGTTACTGCGATATTGGCAAATTAGTGTTACAAGTGTTCCATGCCATATAGGGCTGCTGTATGGCCCCATATTTAATGTGCACGTGAGAGTGTTGGGCCCACACTCCCAACAGATGCATATCATTATACATGAATTGGCAGTCTGGATGGAGCACGGGGCCCTTTTAATAGTTATATTCCACTTTTCAAAAAGTAAGGAAATCCATTGCAAAAACCATTGTTAATGCATCATTTGAGGTTAAACTGACAAAAGTGAAATGAGATGTTTGGGTTGAGCCCCCAACCACCCCTCTCCTCCCCATCCTCCACAGACTGACAGATGCTGGGGTGTGCCATGGGATTGTCAGGCCTAACTCTCACCCTATTCTCTTTTCCTGTAGCATGTCAACTTGTTTACACATGTGGGGGAGTGGGGGGGGTTTAAGGGCTCAAACCTAACATCTCATTTCCACACTTTTGTCACTTTAACCCTAACTGATGCATTAACAAAGTCTTTTGCAAAGACTATATATATATCTTCATGGCAAAAAACTCTGTTTAATGCATCAGTTAGGGTTGTTCCACAGTGACAAAGTGAGGACATTGATTGTTAGGATTGCCACCCTTGCACTCCTATCCGCCCCAACAGGCATCAGGGTGTGCATTGAGGTCATTGGTCCTAACTCTCAACCCATTCCATGTGTAAATAAGCTGAGATGGTGCAGTGTAGAAGAATGGGGTAAGAGTTAGGCCGGATGACTGCAAAGTACACCCTGATACCTGTTGGTGGGGGCAGGGTGGGCATGGGGTGCAAGGAGTGGCAACCCTAACACCGAATTTCCTCACTTTTGTCACTGTGGAACAACCCTAACTGATGCATTAAACTCAACTTTTTTGCCATGCATTTCCCTTCTTTTTGAGAATGTGCACTATAAATAGTGAATAGTATGTCGTGGTGTGAGCACTGGGTCCTTTGGGTCCTGCGATCCCACCATGCTTCCCCTTTGTGCATAATAACCCTAAAAGTAATGGTAATGCTAAAAGTCATGGCAAAGGCAACAGTAACGGTAATCCTAATGGGAACGTTAATGCTAACAGTAATGCAAACGCTAATGGTAATGGTAACAGTAACAAGAACAGTAATGGTAATGGAAACGCACAAGCAAATGGATGGTAACACAAATGGTAATGAAAATGCTAATGGTAACAGTAACAAAAATGCAAGCAGAAATGGTAATGCCAATGGTGACACAAAATGAAACAGTAATGCAAACAGTAATGCAAACACAAGTGTAAAAGCAAACATAAACAGTAACACAAACAGTAATGGAAACGCAATGGCAAACATGAACACAAACACAGATGGTAACACAAATGACAAAAAAACGCAAATGGTAATGGTAACTCAAATGGAAATGCAAACCCAAGTGCAAATACAAATGCAAACGGTAACGCACATGGTGATGCAAATGAAAATGATAATGAAAACCATACCAGAAATGCAAACAGTATCAGTAATGCAAATGCAAATGATAACACTAATGGTGATGCAAAAGGAAACAGCAATGCTAACAGTAACACAAATGTAAGTACAAATGCAAACAATGATGCACACGGTGATGCAAATGGAAATGATAATGCAAAGGGTAATGGAAACACAAGCACAAACATAAACACAAATGCTAATAGTAATGCAAACAGTAACAGAAACACAAATGGTAATGGTAAAGGAAATGCAGACGCGAATGGTAGTGCAAATAGTAATGAAAATGCAAATGGTAAAGGTAACGCAAATGGAAAAAGCACTTGGTAACGGTAATGGCAACAGTGATGCCAAAGGAAACTATAACACAACGGAAATGCAAACACAAGCGAAAACACAAACACAAATGGTAATGCACACAGTGATGCAAACAGAATTGCTAATGAATATGATAATGGAAACGCAAATGGTAATGGTAACGCAAATGCAAATGGTAACCGTAACAGTAACGAGAACAGTAACGGCAATGGAAATGCACATGCAAATGGTAATGCAAACAGTAACGAAAACAAACAATAACAGTAATGCAAATGTAAGTGGAAACAGTAACGCCAATGGTGACACGAAATGAAACAGTAACGCAAATGGTAAAACAAACACAAGTGCAAAAGCAAGTGGAAATGGTAACGTGAACGGTAAAAGAAACACAAGCGCAAACGTAAAACCAAATGCAGATGGTAATGCAAACGGGAACAAAAATGCAAACAGTAATAGTAACAAACAGAAATGCAACTACAAAAGCACAAATACAAATGCAAACAGTAATGCACATGGTGATGCAAATGGAAATGCTAACAAAAATGGTAATGGAAATGCATACGGTAATATCAACTGTGACAGAAAAAGAAACAGTAACACAAATGATAATGCAAGGGCAAATGCTAACACAAATGGTAATGCACATGGTGACACAAACAGAAACGCTAATTCAAACAGCAACGGAAACATAAGCAGAAAAGTAAACATAAACACTAATGGTAACAGTAAAGCAAATGCACATGCTTTGTGTTTGAAAGAGGTGCATCCAGAAGCACAGTGAATACAAAGAACGTGGGCAAAATAGTGGCCCTCGGACAGGAAAATGAGCACTTAGAATGCTAAATTGCTTACATCTCAGGAACCGTACAATGTAGACAAAAAACTAAAATGTCACATTATTTATGACTTTCCAGGCTAGTTTTGGACTTAGCCCCTGAGTGGGGGACTAAGAATATTGTGACAAAAAATCCATATCTCAAACCGTTTTCGAGACACAGGACCCAAAAGACATGGCAGAATGTTATCCTATGGGAAAAATTGTCAACTTCGGGGTGCTGTAACTTTACAGCCCTGTTGTATTTTGGCTCCAAACCACCAAAAGGCATATCTGTTTTATGTCGGCTTTTGTCCCTGCAAATTTCAGCCCAAAAAAACAAACTGTTGTTTTGCAACATGGTGGCAAAGATTTCTTGTTGTTTTGGCCATAGTGTCTCAAAGTACTGTTGCAAATCATGGCACTTTCACAAGAAAATCATGAAACTTTTGCTTTTGAGAAAGTACTTTGCTACACTACTTTTTACAAAAATGTTAAAAACATATTTCTGCGGTGTTTAACCCCCCCAAAAAAGACTTGGCTAGTATCCTGAGGACTTGACTAGGTGAACACAACAAGAATTGTGTCCCTAGAGTGTCCCAAATTGAAATGCCAAGCATTTTTATGATGACTAACTGAAAATAAAATGGCTGAATCATGAAAGTAAAGGGGTAATTTGCGACAGTAAAAACTGCATTTGTGACAGTGTCGCATAGTTTAACTTTTCCCTTTGACTATAATGGGATGCAGGTTTTTTAATAACTTTTGAACCGTTTAATATTGTTTCACAAAATCTTTGAAAGGCACATGTTCCATGTTCCCTAACATTTTCGGACTAATTGTGCAAACCGTGCAGGCTGTAGGCGTGAGAAAAGAAACGCACAAAAATCCATAATGTATACATTTTTTGGCACACTGTAGCTCAGCAACCGTACATCTGACCATAATGCAACTTGCCAGAGCCAAAGATTTATGGTACCAGACCGTGCATTCCCATAGTTGCAAAGTTAATAAGGTGCACCATTATGGAGCCCCTTTCCTAGGAGTGATATAAATGCTTTAGAGGGGATCCAACGACGGGTTACCAAAATGATTGATGGAATGCAAAACAAGACACACGAAACAAGGACTCATGAAATGGGCCTGTATTCTCTGGAACAGAGAAGAACAAGAGGAGCTCTCTTGTTTATGTTTAACTTGTTAAAGGATAAAGAGCTTATGGCACTTCTTGGACTATCTTTTAATATCAGGGATTGCAATCTTAGAAGCCACGAGTATCAGTTATTATTAATATATCCCAGAAATGAAATTATACATAATTTTTTTACACAAAGGGTTATACCAATTTGGAATTCACTACTAAAGGCTTTATTGGATACAGATAACCCCATTACTTTTAAAATTAATTTGGACAAATATTTACTACACAAAATGTAAACACTTCCAGATTTCTGGAGATGTACTTATCTGGGCTTTGCCTTCTGTACATCTAAAATTCTCAGTATGAATTTGAGATTTAACATTAAATGGGGTACTCAACCCTATCTATAGTGTTACTACATGCCAGTATTATATATATATATATATATATATATATATATATATATATATATATATATATATTATTCAATGCAAAAACTCCCATTTAATGTATCAGTTAGGGTTGTTCCACAGCAACAAAAGAGAGGAAATTCGATGTTAAGGTTGCCACCCTTACCATTCCACCCCCACCCCACCCCCATCAGCAGGCATTTGGATGTGCATTGGGGCCGTTAGCCTAACTCTCATCCCATTCCACCTGTAAAGAAGCTGAGGTGATGCAGTATAGGAGAATGGGGTCAGAGTTTGGCAGGATGACTCCAATACACACCCCGATTCCTGTTGGTGAGGGTGGGATAATGTGTGGCAACCAAATTTCCTCATGTTTGTCACTGTGGAACAACCCTCACTGATGCATTAAACAGAGTAGTTTTTTTGCCATGAATTTCACTTCTTTCTGAGAATGAGCACTATAAATAGTGAATGGGATGTGGTTGTGGAAGCGTGAGTCCCGAAGGGCCCCACACTCCCACCATGCTTCCCATTTGTGTGTAATAACCCTTACAGTAATGGTAACACTAACAGAAATGGTAATGGCAATGGTAACAGTAATCTTAATGGGAATGTTAATGCTAATAGTAATGCCAAAGCTAACGGTAATGGTAACAGCAACGAGAACAGTAACGGTAATGAAAACGCGCAAACAAAATGTAATGCAAACGGTAACAAAAATGCAAATGGTAATGTAAACACAAGTGGAAATGGTAACACCAATGGTGACATGAAAGAAAACAGTAATGCAAGCAGTAACGCAAAAGTAAGCGCAAAAGCAAATGAAAATAGTTACACAAACGGTAATGGAAATGCAAGTGCAAACATGAGCACAAACACAGATGGTAATGCAAATGGCAAAGAAAACAAAAATGGTAACGTTAACACAAATGGAAACGCAAATGCAAGTGCAAATACAAAAGTAAATGGTAAAATGCACACACTGATTTAAACGAAAACACTAATGAAAACGGTACCTGAAAAGCAAATGGTATCGGTAAAGCAAACGCAAATGGTAATATCAATAGTGACTCAAAAGGAAACAGCAATGCTAACGGTAATGCAAATGTAACAAAGTACCACCACATGATGACCCAAAGAAACGATATGTGGTAAACGATGCAACAAACATAATGCAAACAGTAATGGTAATGCAAACGCTAACAGAAATACAAATGGTAATGGTAACAGAAATGGAAACACAAATGGAAAAGCAAATGCAAATGGTAATAGCAACAGTGATGCACAAGGAAACAGTAATGCAAGCGACAACAGAAACGCAAGTACAAATGCTAACTGTAACGGAAACGCAAATGCAAATGGTAACGAAAACACAAATAGTAATGGTAACACAAATGGAAATGCAAAAGCAAACATTAATGGTAGAGGCAATGGTGATGCCAAAGGAAACAGTAACACAAATGGAAATGTGAACACAAACGAAAACACAAATGCAAATGGTAACGCACATGGTGACCTAAACGGAAATGCTAATGCAAACTATAATGGAAATGCAAGTGGAAATGTGAAAGCAAATGGGAAAATTAACACAAACACTCACGCTTTGTGTCCCAAAAATGTGCATTCAGAAGCACAGTGAATACAAAGAATGTGGGCATAATAATTGCCCTCGGACCAGAAAATGAGTACTTGGAACACTAAATTGCTTATATCTCAGGAAGCATACGATGTAGAAAAAAAATTAAATGTCATATTATTTATGACTTTCCAGGCTATATTTGGCCTTAGTCCTCCATTAGGAGACTAGAAGTTTGTGACGAAAAGTCTGTTTCTCAAACCATTTTTGAGATACGGGACCTGAAAAATGCGGTGGATGCTTCAGTGTTATCCTATGGGAAAAATTGTCAAATTTGAAGTGCTCTAACTTTGCAGCCCAGTGATATTATGGCACCAAACCACCAAAAGGCACATCTGCGGAATGTTGATTTTCTTCCCTGCAAATTTCAACCCACAAGACCAAACTGTTGTTTTGCAGCAGGGTGGCAATGATTTCCTATTGTTTTGGGCATAGTGTCACAAATTGCTTTCACAAATCATGACACTTTCATAAAAAAAATCACAAAAGTGTCACATATGAGAAAGTACTTTGTGACACTACTTTTTATAAAAAATTAAAAAACATATTCCTGGGGTGTTTACCCCCGGAAGATTTGGCTAGCATCCTTAGGGATTGACTAGGTAAACACAACAAGAATTGTGTCCCTAAAGGGTCCCAGATTTAAATGGAAAGCATTTTTCTGACCAAGCAACTGAAAAAAAAATGGTTGAATCACAAAAGTAAATGGGGTGATTTGCGACAGTAAAAACTGCATTTGCAACACTTTTGAATAATGTAACTTTTCCCATCGACTTTAATGGGATTCAGTATTTTTTGAATTACTTTTGAGACGTTTAATATTTGTACACGAAATCTTCAAAAGGCACATTGGGGACCCCGGCTGCATGCTCCCTGAAGTTTCTGGATCGACTGCACAAACCATGTGGGCTGTAGGTGCAAGCACAGAAACACGTAAAACTCCATAATTTATGCATTTTTTGGTGCTTTGTGGCTCTGCAACTATACATCCGATCATAACACAACTTGCCAGATCCAGAGATCTATGGTTCCAGACTGTGCATTCCAAATTTCAGGCAAATCTGTCATACGTTGGCAAATATTTTAGGTGCCAAATTTCAGATTTAACCTTAAATGGGGTACTCAACCCTAACTATAGTGCCACTACTGTGGCATATATATAGAATAGTGGCACAGTAGTGACACTACAGTTAACGTTGAGGAGCCACTTTCATACAAAACCTCAAATTTTGCACTTTAATGACTTTGCCACCATTATGATGATTTGTCAGAAATTTTGTATGCCTGATCTGGCACCATAGATCTTGAGATCTGGCAAGTTGTGTTACAGTCAGATGTTCAGTCGTGGAGCTACTGAGCATAACAAAAAACTTGATTTTTTGTGCATTTCTTTGCTCATGTCCTCAGGCCAGATGGTTTGTGCATCCAGTCCATAAACTTTAGAGATTATGCAGTCAGGGTCACCAATGTGCCTTTCGAAGAGTTTGTCAAACGGTTCAAAAGTTATTCAAATAACAACTTTCCTATTACAGTCAATGGGAAAGTTAACAAAAATCTCAACATTTTCACAAATGGCCATTTCTAGTGCCGTAAATGACCCTTTTACTTTCATGATTCAGCCATTTTGTCTTCAGTTACAGCTCAGAAATACATCTGGCAATTAAAATTGGGACCCTCTAGGGTGAAATTTCTTGTGTTCACCTGGTGGAGTCCTGAAGATGCTAGCCATGTCTTTTTTGGGTGGTTAAACCCACCCAAACTTTTTTTTTAATTTTTCTGACAGTACTTTCACAAAATAGTGCCCCAAATGCTGCACTTCTGTGCTGTTTTATCGCAGAAGTGTTGCATGTTGCTGCACTGTTTTGCAAGACTACAACCAAAACACCAGCACATCTTTCCCACCCTCCTGCAACAAAATAGTGTGACCTTTTGGGCTGAAATTTAGAGGGTAGAATGCCAAGACCCCACAGATGTGCCTCTTCATGGTTTGGTTCAAAACATTAAAGGGGCCCAAAGTAATGGCATTTCAAAGTTGTGCAATTTCCCCATAGGATAACATTGCAGAGTTTGTGGCACATTTCACAGACCATATCTTGAAAATGGTTTGAGTTATGACTTTTCATTGTAAGCACAGAACTAGCCTGGACAGCCATTAATAACATGAAATTAAAATGTTCTTTCTACATCATACAGTTCACAAAATAGTAACAATTTAGTCTTTCAATTGCTCATTTTCATGTCCGAGGCCCACTATTATGCCCACATTCTTTGTACTTGAAGCGATTTTTGATGCCCCTGACTCTGACACAATGTGTGTTATGGATCCACATTTGTGTTAGCATTTGTGTTACTGTTGGTGTTTGCATTTACATTACCATTAGCATTAGTATTAGTGTTTGCATTTGCGATATTGTTAGCATTGTCATTAATGTTACCACTAACACTACTATTAGCATTAGCTGTACCGTTACTGTTTGCCTTAGCATTTGCATTAGCATTACCAGTTGCATTTGTGTTTCCTCTTGTGTTTTCATTACTGTTTTCATTTGCCTTTGTGCTACTGTTCGCGTTAATGTTTGCATTTGTGTTAGCATTCTTCTTACCATTAGCTTTAGTGTTACCACTCCTGTTAGCACTAATGTAAGTAACAGGGTTATTATAAAGAAATGTGAGGCTTTGTGGAAGGGCCCCGCACTCCTACCAAACACATACCATGCACTATTAATATTTCACAGTCTCAAAAAGAAGAGAAGTTGGCAAATCACTGTTGCAAGGCTTTCTTACACTACAAGGCTGCAGTATGGCTCCCTTTTTCTGTGTATGTCAGAGCACAGAGCCCAGAAGGCCCGAGCTCCCACAAATACATGTGATTACTAAGAAATTGGCAGCTTGGCTGGAGCCCACCACATACCATTCACTATTTCTATTTTGCATTCTCAAAAATAATGGAAATTCATGGCAACAAAACTTGTAAGTGCATCAGTTAGGGTTGTTTCCACAGTGACAAAAGTGAGGAAATGCGATGATAGGGTTAGAAGACCCTGAGCCCCCAACCCCCACTCCTCCACAGACCAGCAGATGCTGAGGTATGCCACAGGGTCCTGTGACCCAACTCTCACTCCATTCTCCTGTACTGTACCATGTCAACTTGTTTCCATACGGAATGGGGTGAGAGTCCGGGGGCATGACCCTGTGGCACACATCAGCATCTGTTGGTCTGTGGGGGGGTTGGGAGTCAGGGTCTGCTAACCCCAACATCGCATTGCCACACTTTTTTCACTGTGGAAACAACCCTACCTGATGCATTAATGGAGTTTTTTGCCATGAACATAATATATCTGTATGGTAAAAAACTGTGATTAATGTATCAGTTAGGGTTAAAGTGACAAAAGTCAGAAATGAGGCATTAATGTTAAGCACCTAACTCCCCCACACCCCTTCTCCACAGACTGACAGACACTGGGGTGTACCATGGCATTGTGTGGCCCAACTCTTACCCCATTCCATGTGTAAACACGTTGACATACTACAGTAAAGGAGAATGGGGTGAGAGTTAGGGAGCATGACCCCATGGCACAACCAATCATTTGCCAGTCTGTGGGGGAGGTGTGTGGTGGGGTTAGGTGCTCAACCCTAAAGTCTCATTTCCTGACTTTTGTCACTTTAACCCTAATGGATGCATTAAATGCAGTTTTTTTTTGCAAAAAAATGTCCTTATTTTTTGAAAATGTCTAATATAAGTAGTAAAAGGAGGCAGTATAGTGCAGTGGTTTAAGGCTCTGAGCTGCAAATCTGGAGACCTGGGTTTGAATCCCACAGCCCCACTTGCATACTGTGTGACCCTGAGCAAGTCACTTAACATTCCTGTGCTTCCAGGTTGCACCTGTAAACAAGCTTTCAGCTTAGTGTGTCTCACCTAGGTAAACAATTGGAAACAAAAAAAATAAAATCATACTGTGGTAAGGGCCCCGTGCTCCCACCAAGTTTCTCATTACTGCATAACAATATACATCTGTCCACCTATGCATAGCTATACAGCATCCTTCTATGACAAGTAACCCATAGAACACAAATGTAATAATATCTCATGATCTGTGCAATCTACAGACAAAATTCCACTGCAGGCTTACCGTACAGTTTAAAATGTTGTTGCAATGGCATGGATCACCTAAATGTGATCTTAGCTGTCAGTAGTGAAAACTCTGTATCTTGCTCCTTTTTTGAAGTGACGGCACCAAAAGGTGTGACAGAGACCTCAATGTAATCCTGGGGGAAAAATGTCAACTTTGTTATGGAATATCTCTGCAACCAATTAATTCCCAAACACCTAAACAGCATAATTCACACCTCTATGGCATCCCCGGATCACCTTGTAGATTTCAAGTAAAAAGACCAACCATTAATGAGCTATGCAATTCTAAAGTTTTTACACCTTCAAAACTTTTCGGCTGTGACAGAAATCTTAGGCCTCAAGTGGACATCTGGTCGCACCAATCTGGGCCATCTGGTCATCCCCATGGACATCTGTTCTTCCCTAGGGACATCTAGTTATGAAAATCTGGCTATCCCCTCACAAAGGAAGCTCATGGCCAAAGATTGTCTCATGCCTGAAGATTTTGAGGCTTGTGACTGAAGATCGTTAGCGAGTCACGAATAAAGAATTTTTTATTTTTAAAAACATATTTATTGACAGCAGCAAAGCAAACCAAAGGCATGGCTTTCTAAAGGGGGTCACCCTGAACAAAACCTATGCCTCATTTGCCCCAAAATTCCCCCGTGAAGAAAGCTATGACAATATTTTTGACAGAAAAATTAAAAACAAGATGGTGGCTCGCGAATGAAGAATTTTCTCATGGCAGAAGATTATCCTTCATGAGCCTCCAAAATCTTCGACTGCGAGACCATTTTTCTTTCACAAAATATACATATAAATTTTTGAGTGAATTGAGCAAGCTCAGAACTCAAAAACTAAAAATGAAATAACGTTGGAATGGATTGATATTTTTTTGCCTAACCAGATGAAAGGAGCACATGGAGTCTGTGCAGCGCCACAGGCAAAAAACACAACAAAAGTGGTGAAAACTGCATTTTTTGGCATTTTGTTGCACAAAAACTGTACTTTTCACCAAAAAAGCAACTTGGTAAATCAAGAGATCTGCCATACTAGACTGTGCTTTCCAAATTTCATGCAAATCCATTGAATGGTCACAAAGTTATTAATGTGCAAAAATTGAGGTTTAACATTAAAGTGACTATGCAACCCTAACTATAGGGGTGTGACCACACCCCTATAATATATATATATATATATAGGTATTATAAAGGGACAAGTAAAATCACATGCTGCTTGTAAGGAGACACAGAAGATACACAAATAAGAAACTTGCCGAGCCAGATGGAGGGCAAAGGGGACGGGTTGGGCAGGGAAGGGAGAGATAGAAGGGAACCACAAGGGCCAGGCCCTGAGCAGGGCTGAGGCCTTCCCACCCAGCCTAGCTGCTGCTGGTCAGGTGAGGGGGATAAAAAGGTGGCTCATAAGGGGGCGTGCATCAGCTGGGATAACATTTTTTTTCAAATAAAACAATTTTACATTTTCAGGCAACCTTAGGGATAATATAGACAGGCAGATGAACACAGACAATGAAGAGGCAGTAGACCAGTGTGTGGATCCTGTAGGAGCACACTGGGGTTAGGAGACCAGAGTGGAGCAGGTTTGGTGACATCTACCGGAAGGAGGATAAAAAAACAAAACAGCAGCAACAGAGTTAGGAGCAGGGACAAGAGGAGAAAGGGTGTAATTATGGGCCACCAGTCAGGTGCAAGGTACAAAAAGATGTTGCTGCAGGACAGCTGATTATGTATTGTCTGTTTATGATTAAGACTTACAGGATGGCACCAAAGGAGACAGCAGCCAAAATAGCATCTGCAGGGGAGAAGCTGGTGCAACAGATGGCAGACCCAGTGGGGAAGGTACAGGAGTTGCTGGATGAGGCCTGGAAGGTCATGGACATGGAAAGGATTGATGGAAAGAGAAAAACCCAGGATGCAGAGGAAGAGACGAGGGGCAGAAGAGGAAAGAGGATGATACCCTTCAAGGAACCAGAGGGGCAGCAGCACATGGATAAGGATCCAGATGTAGACCTGACAATAGAAGGAAGTCTCAAAGATTATCTGGCAGGTATGATATCGAAAAAAGGGGATATAAAGTGGAAAGATCTAGAAGAGCACTATACTGCAAGGGTGGAAAGGAAAGAAGAGGGAAGGAATAGGGAAGGACAGGCCCATGGGGGGAATGGGGGTGGGTGGGGAATTCCAGGTATGACTCTGGAAGACCACATGCCACAATTCATAAAAGGAAAACATATGGAAAGGGGAATACATGGACATGTTCAGGTTGCTGGACAAGGAGGTAGCAAAGAGTTATGAGCAGTGGGAGACAGTGAGGAAGTCAGAGGTGGTAGTGGCACTGGCCATAGTGGGGAAAACTGTGGATAATGCCTCATACAAGGGTAAATCCTTTGATGCATGAACAGTGGGTTTCATTAATTTCAGCTCTATAAAATTGGAAAAGCAGCCAGACCTCTGCTGCCCTTTTCCTCTATTATCAGGGAAGAATATAAAATGAAAGGTGGCTTTGGGTGGCTTCATTTTGAAGAGAAGTTTTGGCAAAGAATGGCCAATCATAGGGATGTTTGGTGTGATGCTACATATAAAGACTTTGTGGTTGCGGGCTATGTCAGGACAAAGTGGGGGAATTTTTGAAGGTGCTAATCGTAACACTGGTGTATGGGGCAAAGCTTGTTGGGGATATAACAAGGCCACATGCAACTGAGCCAGTTGCAAGTTCAAACAGTTCTATTCCAGATGTGGGGGATTTCACCTGGTGTTGTGATGTAGATCACAACTAGAATGGGGGGTACACATCAATATGGTGGACATCCCTTTCAAGAGGGTTTTATGCCTGCCAGGGGACTGGTGTAGGACCCAGCTTCAGGGGGAGGGGGTTCAATGGGGTGGTTGGTCAGTGGTCTGGGAGCAGGTAAAGTGCTTGGGGAAGTTCAGGGGGTGAAGAAAGGTTTTTGGATGGCTGAGATGCTAATTAAGGGGGTGGTGGTGGTGGCAAGGGATTGGACAGATGACTACCTGAATGAGACAGCTAAGAAGATGCTTTGGGAGGGGTTCTCAGAGGGGTTTAGCCTGCATTATTCAAGGGTCAGAAGACCCATGAAAGCCAAGAACTTGGGATCTGTCAAAAGGAAGGAGATGGCAGCATGGCACAAGGTAGAGAAGGAGGTGGTGGCCAACAGGGTTGAGGGCCCTTTTCTGGACCCTCCTTTCCTGGAACTATGGGTCTCACTCTTGGGACTGTTCCCCAATAAACAAGCAGAGGAGTATAGGTTGACACAGCACCTGTCATATCACAAGGGTGAGTCAGTATATGACACCATAGCAAACAAGCAAAGGGTGGTATCCTATGTCACTTTGGATCAGGTGGCAGCACTGATCCGAGCAGAGGAAGGGGCTTGGTTGGCAAAGACTGATATTGAGGCAGCATTCCAGCTACTTCCAGTATGGGCCAAAGATTGGAATTTGCTGTGTTTCCAATTTAGGGACGGGTATTATTTTGACAAAACAATGCCCATGGGCTACTCAGTAGCTTGCGTGACTTTTGAGGCATTCAGCACTTGGTTACAATGGATCGTTGGGGAAAGGTATGGGCACAGGTGGGTGGCCCATTATCTAGATGATTTCATTATAGTGGAGCACAGCCAGGAGAGTTTAGAACAGATGCTTTGTGAGTTCCAGGATATGTGCAGGATAATATGGATACCACTGGCCCAGGATAAAACTGAGGACATGGTGCAGGAATTAGAATTTCTGGGCATAGAGGTTGATGCTGAAGACAGGGTGATCTGGCTACCTGTCAGCAAGGTGGAATGACTCAGAGATCTGATCAGCTAGGAGAAGGCACAGAGGAGAGTGCAGTTGAAGGTAATGCAACAGCTGCTCGGCCACCTAACTTTTGACTGTCAGGTGGTGGTGCCAGGGTATGCCTTTACTCGCAGGTTAGCAAGGGCCACAGTGGGGGTGAGAAGTCATCACCATTGGATAGACACATCCAAGGGAGTGAGACAAGATTTAGAAATCTGGGAACACTTCCTGCAACAGTTCAGTGGGATCAAGTTCTGGCAAGACTGATTATTTAATAAAGTCTTAGAATTGTGTACCAATGCAACAGGGTCCCTGGGGATAGGGGCATACTCCAGTGAGAACGTGTGTCAAAAAATGGCAGACAGATTGTGGAGACAGAGGCAAACCGAGGGCCATCACATTTCTGGAGATATTTTCCACATCGGCAGCAGTAAGAATTGGGGAGAAATGCTAAAAAATCCAAAAGTCATTTTCGGGTATGACAATCAGGTGGTAGCAGAGGTCTTAAACAAACAGGAGTTGCACAGTATCATTGCCTAGGGTGGTGAGACAGTTGGTAATTGAAGGTCTATGACTGAATATGTCCTTAAAAGCAAGACATATAGAGGGTGTGAAAAATGAGGGTGGCTGATAGCCTTTGCTGTCTTCAATTGGATAGGTTCAGATCACTGGCACCCGTGGCTGCACCAAAAAGGAGAAGGGTCCCAACAGAGTTGTGGAAAGTTGAATGAAAGGAGACCAAATGCTGTTTCAAGGTTCCTTGGTGCCCAACACTCTGAGGGCATATGAGGGGGAATGGAAGGTGTTCCATGAATTTTGGCAACTGAAGGGGAAGGACATAAGTTGGTTAGTGACTGAGTCTCAAGCCATGAGGTACATACAGTAGTACAAAAGTGGGAGGAAGGGATGGCGCATTCCACCATTGAATTGCATCTAGTGGGGATAGGCCTGGTATGCAACCTTCAAGAATGGGGGGAGCCAAACAATGCACCAGTAGTACAAATAATGGTTGAAGTATGGGAGAGCTCCTAGGGAGATTAATAAGCAGCCTGAAGCACATGTGCTCCTTAGCATATGAAGTTCACTTGTTCTCAGTGGCTTTCCTGACACTTCAGAGATAGGGTTTCAGGGCAGAGGAGGTGGCAGCCAAAAATAAGGCAGATGGAGATGGGGTTACAATGGGGTGACATCACATAGGGGGCAAGGGGTATCAAAGTTAAGCTCCACAGGTCTAAGATGGATCAGACAGGATGGGGATCAAGGGCCAGCCCAGTGGTGCTGAGGGTTGAGGCGCTGGATGCCACACCTCACGCCGTGCTGGTGACCCACATTTGGGAACAGACTCAGGCCACTGGGAGCTGGCAGGGGAGGATTGACCATCCGACAACTGCTCTCCTCTCTCTTGGGTAGGTAGTGGGGCTTGCATCACCCTTTAGCGGTGACTGGCAGAGGCCAGCCGCACTACAAGTGGCATGCAATAGCAAGGGGGGAGAGCGCGGTGGGTGTTAGCACTACATGCTTGGATGCAGTTGCATGTCCGGCTCTCCACTGGGTAGAAAATGTGGATTATGCGGAGGGCGATCTTCATGGCTGATGGCCGCGCCTTGCACCCCTGGAGAGACCCGAGAGGGGTGCATACCCAGTGGGTGTGAGAGCGATAATGGCTGGCCCACTGGGGGAGTGGGTTTGTGTGGTCCACACGCATGACTGGGTCCGGGGGTGCCGGGCCAGCAGCCGGAGATCATGTGGGGCCACTTTGCCTCAGGAGAATAAACAATAGTACGATAAAAAAAAAGATGGGGGATCAAGGTGGTTTTTCACAGACGGGAGATGGAGGAAGTTTGTATTGTAAGGGCCATAGAGGCATACAAAGAGGTAAGGCTTCCGGGGGATGCAGTTTATTTGCACATGGCAATGGGAACCTGGTCACTTTATACCTAGTATCAGCTGTGCTAAAGAAGGGGGTGATCTAAGAAAAACACCAACAAACAAACCACATTATGAAACCATGATTAAATAACAAAGGAACTGTTTCCAAGCTTAACAGTGAATCTACAGAACATTCTGAAAAAATTAACAGATAATCTGAATGAACCTCGATACTACCATAATAAAATTAGAAAAAATAACACCCAGGCTAGACACTCTCAGAAAAAATGACTATCACATAACGTATCATAGCTATGTAGAAAACAAAGCCTTGGGATGATGCTTGACACAGCAACACCTTTTCAATGTCATATGAACCCATTACTAGAAACAAAGCTTGATATATGCCTTGAATTTAAAAACTTACACAACACTTAAACCACCCTTATACAGACTAGAGCCAAACCACAGATGTCTGCTGGCCCTCAATCCAAGGATTCCAGACTGACAGAAAAACATCAGAGTTTCTTTTCTTCCCAAACAGAACTTTCAAATAAGAAGCAGTTTTTGCCATAGCTAGCTGCCAGTGTAAAAAAATGGGAATAGAAGTGGACCTCCAGTTCCTCACCAGTAGCATCTTAGCTTCTAAAGCTGCTGAGTATAACAGTAATTTATGTTTCTGTGCTGCTAGGCTAAGTAACTGGGAGTTTCCTAGGATCTGAAAACTTGCAAACGAGGACAAAGGTATACCGAGAATGCATTCCGTATAACAAATAATTCCCTCCCACCATGTTCTTAGCAAAGCACAGTTCCATAGAATATGATACAAAGTACATGGACTCTCCGAACAACTCCAACAAGTATTATCAGTACAGAGTCCCATCGAGGCTAGGCAATCTAGTGTTCTGTACCACTAGCTTAACACCTTCTTTTGAATAAGTTGTAGCCATTGATCAGGTGACGCTTGATGAGCTTCCACCCCAAAACACACTCATACCTCAGTAGGTGTAGGTAACTGCAGATCTAGTGACCACTTGGTCAGTTGAGTTTCCCAGACAGGTAAGTACCAATCCAGCAGGGCTTTGTATATGTGACTGGTCTGTCCTCTGGAAAGATGGGACCACATCTCCAATTGCTCAACAAAATCAGTTTGACATAACATGTCATTTCTCAGATGCCACAGCTGAATGATGTGCCGTAGTTGGGAAAACCTCCACAGCTCTCTCAAGGGCAGACCATATTCCTGTTGCAGTTGAGTAAACAGCTTTAAAACCCCTGTTTTTGGGATCAAATAGATCACCAACAAGTATCCTGTTAGAGACCCACATGGAGCAGGGTATCTTATCCCCTCCTACCTGAATCTTGGATTATTCCACAAGAACTCAAATGGACCATAACACTGAAAAGCAGTTAAGGAACGGGGTAGGCTTATGAGCAGACTAGATGGTTCGCATGACCCCCTTCTACCATCACCTTCTATGTTTCTATGACCCAGATTATCAGATTCCTATTTAAAAATCTTCAACAATGTTCTTCAGCACTGTAGTGTATACTTAATAGGGTGGGGGATTTTTGTGAAAAATGATGGGCATCTCTAAGCAATAATGAAAGTAATAAATCCCCCACTCAGTCCTGTTCAATTTCTAACCATAATGGTTACAGAGATGAGGAGAGAACAGCCACTGGAGGGCATACTTCATACCTATCCCCAAATGATAAGCCCAAGGCCTGTAGGCTATATAGCACAATGGTTTAAGGCTTTGACCTGCAAACCTGGAGACCTGGATTTGAATCCCACAGCCACCACTTGCATATTGTGTGACCCTGAGCAAGTCACTTAACTTCTTCCATACTGTAGCTATACAGAAAACAAAGCCACAAACATCCAACAGAAGCACCTCAAATGCAGAGGTGGTCAGGGAGGTTACCAGGTGGTTAGTGTGACAGGGTAGAATAGAACCCTCTCCCATTTGTTGGAGAAAGTGTGTAAATGCAAGGATCTGTATTCTTTCCTTGTCTGTCTCTTCTGTCTGGTTGACAAACCAAATTTTCCTGTGAGACTTCAGACTTGATCAGCCAGAACAGTCTCGCAATCCTTTGCCTCTCACTGTCTCTCAGTTTTCTCTTGCTGCCTTTCTTCCTTGCATATCTATATCTGCTAATATAAAATATATGAGAATCAATGTAAGGTGTGAAGCTGATATTGGGAACCCTTTTGTTTGAAAGATGTTTAGTGTTGCTGTTGAAATGTATATATTTGTGATCTGAAATAACTGTAAAAAGCTAGAGGTAATTTGACTGCAAAGGCTGTGGGGACCTCAGGAAGATCGCAATGTTCTAAGCAGCTTCTGAAATGTACAAAGAACAGGATGGTTGCAAAGCGTGGTGGTTGAAAAGACATATAAAAACAGCTAAGCTGAGCTGTAAGAGAGATTTTTTTTTTACAAGAGTTTTAGTTTGCTTCTGTATATAGTTATGCTGAATAGGTTTATTTTAGTTTATGTTCCTGTAACTATAAATAAACAGTTTTGTGGAATTTTACAACTGCTCCTGGGTTTTCTCTATGCTTCCTGACCTGTGCCTTGATGATAAATTTATTTATTTAGTTTTTGTTGACCGGGTAAGTGCACTAGACAAATCCAGCCTATTTTCAGGCATGACCCGGGGTGGGGGTGGGGGGAGGAGGATACAGATGAATGCCAACTGATCTTGAACCAGATTAAGCTGTTGGTGGTATTTTTAGTGAATGAGGGAAATTTGGCCAGGACACCGGGAAATTTCCCTACTCATTTCGATAAGTGCCATGGGATTTTTAACATCCACCTGAACTACCACCAGTCCAGGCAGATGGGACCTTAGTTTAACGTCTCATCTGAAAGACGGCACCTCAGAAGTGCAGCACCTCTCTCATGCTGCACTACAGTGTCAGTACTGGGATATTAACCCAAATGCCAGATGTGGGAACTGAACCCACAGCCCTCTGATCTCCCGGCCTCAGAGGCAAGTGTGCTACCTACTGAGCCACTGACACTACTGATGTTAGCCTAAGTGAGATTTAATCTGTGCATACCCTAAACAGGAGATTTGTGCATGGGTACTTGACCTAGTACCAGGGAAGCACAGAGGAAGGTATGGATTCTGCAGCAGCAAGTCCTGAAGTGGTTACCAGGAGAATGGCAGCCAAGCTAGCAACAACAGAAATCCAGTCTGAGATTATACAGCCAGCACAAGTTATGGAAAAGAACAGGCAGTGGCAGAACCTGAAAGCCTGATTGAGTTTTCAACTGGTGGGCAATACAACAAAAAGAGACTGAGATGCAGCAAGAAAAACAGATTCAGAGTTTAGAAGTGCAGAGGAGAAAAGAGATGCTCTTACAGGAGCAGCAGATGACAGAATAGATGAAGCAATGGGAGCAGCGATGGCTGGATGCCTTGCAAGCTATCAAAGGCAGAGGATCTAGCACAGATCCAGAGGAGCAACCAAATGCAAGCAACTTAAAAGCTATTAAACTTACAAAGTTGTATCCGTCAAATGATATTGAGGCATATCTGACAACCTTTGAAAGAGTTGCCACAGCCTGGCAGTGGCCAAAGCAGCAATGGACAATCAGACTGGTACCCTTCCTGAAAGGGAAAGCCCACCTTGCCTACAGCAGTATGGACATTGCACAATCAGAAAACTATGACCTGGTGTAAAGTTAAATCCTGAAAAGGTACAACGTCGCCAGAGAGACCTACAGGCAGAGATTTCAACCTCTGAGGTACAACTTGGTTGACAATCCTTCAAGAAGCCTTCACCCAACTCAGAGAACTCCTGATGAAGTGGATCCAACTAGAGATCAAAACAGTCCCACAGATCATTGACACATTTGCCATGGAGCAATTGCTCAGCATCTTGCCTACAGATGCACAGCTGTGGGTAAAGGAACACTGACCAGAGAATGGGGAAAAAGCTGTTTCCTTAGCTAAGGACTACCAAATGGCCAGACAGACACCACAGCAGCAAAGTAACAGTCAAGCACTGGGAAGAATCTCTTTTTCCAATTTAAACTCCAAGCCTGCTAAGAATTCTGGTGGGGGTATTTGAAAGATGTTTAGTGTTGCGGTTGAAATGTTTATATTTGTGATTTGAGATAACTGTTAAAAGCTAGATGTCATCTGAGTTCAAATGCCTGAGCTTTTTGCAAAGGCTGTGGGGACCTCAGGAAGTTCTCAATGTTCTAAGCAGCTCCTGACATTTACAAAGAACAGGATGCTTGCAAAGAATGAGGATTGAAAAAGACTTACAAAAACAGCTAAGCTGAGCTGCAAGAGAAATTTTTTTTCCAAGAGAGATTATTTTTTTTTACAAGACATTTTATTTTGCTTCTGTATATAGTTATGCTGAGCAGGTTTATTTTATTTGATGTTCCTGTAACTACAAATAAACAGTTTTGTGGAATTCTACAACTGGCAAATCAGTTGCCCCATCACTCTGTGCTCTCCAACATATCACCTCTACAAACCATATAAAAACTACAAACAGGTAATGTATTTGCCTCTATCTTCAAAATCAAACAATGGGGCAGAGGACATTGCAGAGCAGGATACTGCAGCACAGGAGCTAACACAACAAAACTTGCCCAATACAGGAACCAAAACAAAAAAAGGCAAAAAGGAAATCCAAAACACCTCTGATGATAGGAGACTCCATGATTTGAGGAGTTCATAACTATCTCCAGTCAGGGGTAATGGTCAGATGTCTCCCAGGTATAGCAGCATGGAGAGACACTGACCACATTGCTAAAATTGTACAGGAAGCAGGAGAAAACATTGATGTCCTGGTACACATAGGGACTAACGATCTCACCAGCTTGTCAGTTGTAGAGACCAAGAAACACCTGACCAGGCTGGTGACAAACTATCATCCATTTCATCCGGCATCTCCTTCTCTTAGATCCTGCCAGTCTGAGAGAGGAGGCAGATGGATGGAAGGTCAGAGAAGGGGAGATAGGGGAGCTAAACATGTGGCTAAAGGGCTGGTGACAGGGAAAAAGGACACAAATTTGTAGGGAACTGGCAACAGTTTGGGGAGTGAAAGTTCTTTAAATTCAATAGACTGCATCTGATTAATGAGGGAGTCAGTATATTGGGGCAGAAGTTTGATGTCTTTGCAGAATATTTAAACTAACAAATTGGGAGAGGGGTGAAGCACCCAGTATGACGAATAAGAAGAACACCCCTCTTCCTTCAGCTAGTGATCAAACAGTAGTTTAGCATGTTTGTAGTTAATTTGCATCACCAGATAAGGAAAAAGGTCCATCTCCACATACAAGGCATAGGGGAAATGCCAGACCTTGCCCAAAAACTAACACACTGAAATCTGGCCAATGGAAAATCATGTACACAAATGCTCATAGTCTGGGAAACAAGATCCCAGACACGCGGGCGAGGCTGACAGAGGCTAAACTGGACACAGTAGCCATTAGCGAGACATGGTTCACCAGTAACCACACTAAGGAGACTTCAGTACCTGGCTATGTACTGTTCAGAAGAGATCGAGGTGCAAAAAGGGGGGTCCTGTGACCTTTTATGTCTTTTCAATGAAAATATTAAAGCTACAGAAATTCAGAATATACATAAGCAGCCAGAAGAACTGTGGGTCACCATGGAAATAGGAAGTAGGACAGCCATATGAACTGGGGTTGTCTACAGGCCTCCAGACTGGGGAGGAGAACATAGACACATTACTGTTAGAAGATATACAAAACATGACAGTTAAAGGGGAGGTTCTGATAATGGGAGAATTCAACATGCCAGATGCAGATTGGTCAATACCAGCAGGAACATCTGCCAGAACTAGACACATAGTGGATTCCCTGCAGGGGGAGGGCCTCAAACAACTGGTACAACAACCCAAAAGAGACAGGTCTATCCTAGATCTAGTACTGACTAACAGGGAAAGGATCACCGATCTCGAGGCAGAAGGTCACCTGAGGGCCAGTGACTTCATATGGTATGGTTCAGTTTGGCCACTAGAACTAAATCATCCCATTCCAAAACCAAAATATTGGATTCAGAGGAGCTGACTTAGATGGCCAACAGAATTAAGCTACCATGGTAAGAAGAAATACAGGTGAGGGTGTACAGGCAAAGTGGGCAAGCATTAAGGATGCAATACTTGAGGCAACATTCCATTGTGTTACAGAGAAAAGGAAGTGCAAAAGAAGAAGGAAACCACTTTGGTTCTCAAAAACAGTAGCAGAAAAGGTCAAAGCCAAAAGGCTGGCCTTCAGGAAATATAAGGGAACACAGTGGGATGAAGATAGGGAGGCATACCAAACTTTCCTAAGGGAAGCAGATAAGGCAGTAAGGCAGGCAAAGGCCCAAACCAAGGAAACACTGGCATGAACAGTAAAAGAAGGTGAAAAGACTTTCTATACATTAGTGAAAGGAGAAAGTCCAGAGGGGGTATTGCTAAGATTAAAGGGAACAAGGGGGCATGTGAGGAGTGGCCATGTAAAAGCATCTATACTAAATAGATATTTCTGCTCAGTATTTATTGAGGAGAAGGTAGGGCAGGGCCCATAGCTCAGCACCATGGACACAGGGGGTAGGGAGCTGTGCACTAATCCTGTTGCAAAAGAATGGGTCCTAGAGCCATTATCAGAACTGTTTAGTGAGTCTGTGAGCACAGGAGATGTCCCAGAAGACTGGAGAAGAGCTTATGTGATCCCGCTTCACAAGAGTGGTAGCAGGGAGGAGGCAGGGAACTACAGACCATTCAATCTTACCTCAGTAGTGGGCAACATTATGGAGGCAATCCATAATCCTGGAGTCCATAGGAGCACAAGATCCAAGACAGCATGGGTTTACAACAGGAAGTTCCTGTCAAACTAATCTTATAGATTTCTTTGACTGGCAAACCAGAGTGGTGGACCAAGGGGGAGCAGTCAATGTCACCTACCTTGCCTTCAGCAAAGCTTTCAATACTGTTCCACATACTGTAGAAGACTGATTAACAAGCTTGGCAAGCTCAGGTTGGGTCAGAAGTTGGTCAACTTGGTGGCAAACTGGTTGACAGGCAGAAAACAGAGAGTGGTGGTAAACAGTATACAGTCAGAAGAGATGCACGTCACAAGCGGGGTACCTCATGGATCAGTCCTGGGGCCAATCCTTTTCAATATCTTCATCAGTGACATTGCAGATGGACTGGTGGGTAAGGTTTGTCTGATTACAGTTGACATCAAGATCTGCAACAGAGTAGATGATCCAGATGGGATGGGCAGAATGAGAAGAGATCTGGATAAACTGGCAAAATGGTAGGAAGAGTAGCAACTGTGGTTTAATGCAGAGAAGTGCAAGATCTTGCACATAGGGAAGAGAAACTCTGAAGCCACCAATAGGTTGGGAGGGGAGTTGCTGGCAGTCATAAAGGAAGAAAGAGACTTGGGCATCATCATCACAGATGACCTGAAATCATCCAAGCAGAACACCAAAGCAGTAGATAAGGCTAGGGGGATGTAAGGGTGTATTAGTAGGGGTATCACAAGTTGTAAGAGGGAGGCAATAATCTCTCTTTACAAGACACTGGTTATGCCCCATCTGGAGTACTGTGTACAGTACTGGAGGCCACACCTTTACAAGGTCATTAACCAAACTGAGGCAGTCCAGAGAAGGGCAACCAAAATGGTGCTGGGACTGCATCAGAAAACATATGAGGACAGGTTAATGGAGCTCAATATGTATACCCTTTAGCAAAGGAATGAGTGAGGTGATATGATTGAAACATTTAAACATCTTAAGGGCATTAACAAAGTGAAAGAATCCAACATGTTTCAATATAAGAAAAATAGCAGGACAAGAGGATACAGCATGAGATTAGAGGGAGGCTGATTAAGGGGTAATGTGAGGAAGTTAGGACATTAGGATGTCAGGAAGTACCGTGAGATGAGCTTCTTGCTCAGTGTAACCTTCGTGGTGAAACATTTCAATAAACAACATTTCAATAAAGTTGTTTTTCACAGAAAGGGTGGTGGATGCATGGAACAGCCTACCTCAGGAAGTTGTGGATATGAATATAGTGCAGGGCTTCAAACAGGCATGAGATAGGCATAAGGGAGCAATACAGATAAGTATGAATAGATAGGCCATTGACAGAGCAAAAGTTGATGGCACATTCATATGGTAGAAAAAGAAATGGGCAGACTGGATGAGCCTTGCGGTCCTTATCTGCCATCATCTTCCATGTTTCTATGTTCCTTGTGCTCTCAGGTTGCACCTGTAAATAAACTTTTAGTTTAGTGTGTCTCTCCTGGAAAAAAAAAGACCTGGGCATATTTCTACCACCTTGTGGGTCCAGGGTCCTCAGGGTTTTCCTAGAAAACCTTGGAACTCAACCCACCCATATAAAATTAAAATGTAATCTCTCAGTTTTATTCCATACCCCTTGGGAAATGGGAATGGGTAAATTACTCAAACAACATAAATGTTTGAGGAATGTCATTAACTTTATAGCTGCACTCCTGAGCAGAAGTGACAAGTGCAGTTTTGTTCATCTATGAAAATCCAAGGATAATGTGGCTAATACCTCTGCAATATTTTTTGGGCACATTTCATACACATCCTTGGAAATACACATACATAAGAATTGTAATCCCTTCGGTGACCATTTCAACAATGGCATAAGTATCATCGCTCACTTGGGATTCTTTTTGTAAAGAGGTAAGATCTCTGTTTTTGCCTAATTAACTCCTAGACCCGATATGACACTAAACTTGTCCTAGACTTCCCAAACAATAGGTAGAGAGGTTTCAACATGGAGAGGATCAGAAACAAACTGTTTGCATATAGAAACATGGAAAATGAGTAGTTACTCACCCGAATACCATGTATGCCTGAATGCTACCTAATAGTGCCATTTAGGGGTTCCATAGCCAAAATAAATAATAAAGGACTTAATGGGCACCACTGTCTAGTACTGCAAAACAAATTAAAAGAATCAGACAATATACCATTGGAAATCACCCTGGCCCAGGTACTTGATGGACAGTCAGGCTGTTTTGGTACTTCTTCAATTGCCCAACACTCAGATTTTTTAATTATATCAGCTGCGGCATTTGTTAATCAAATGCTTTAGGTCTGGGGACTGGAAGACTAATAACAGCAATCTTCTCTCTTTAATTCAGTCTCTCTCATGGCAACCCCATGTTGTATCGAAGTTAGTCTCCCTTCTTTTTCTAAAGATATATCCTCATGTTACTGGGCAATCCCACTACTGGGAACGAGTACTGCCCTCTGTATCACCAAAATGGGAGCACACATGGCTTGATGTCTATGGATACACATCCAATGATAGACTGCACCTTACGCAATTCCACATTTTGCATAATACTGTATATATTTAACCCTGACCCATCTACACAAAATGGGTACGTTCCCAATGGCTACTTGTTCCAGGTGTAATAATGCAGAAGGGTCTCTGTTGCATGTTATGTGGGAGTGTTCCAAGGTAACTCACATTTTGGACTCACTCAGAACTACATTAGACCCCCTCTTGGGACTGGCTGAATTTTTTACTCTGGAAATCTGCATAGTGGGCACTCTCTTGGAAATTCCTGTAAAAGAGAGAGAAGATTTCATATTACATCAATAGCCTTGACAGTGAAACATTTAATACAACGTTGTTGGTTAGATCAAGAAACCATCTCTGTGACTGGGTTATCTATCACAATCTCCCCCAGAGAGTGGCTTAATGACATTTAGTATAATTTAAGAGTAGAGAAAACTATAACTAGCCTTAAAAACTGCCTGCATACTTATATTAAGAAATGGGGCAAACTGGAATCCTCGTTATTGGTAAATGCCACACGTTAGTTTGATTAATTGATTAAAATTCTTACCACAGGGTATACTTTGATTCATATCTGTCCACCCACTAGCATATTACTAACTGTTCATATAGCTGGTGCAGTGGGCTGGGGTGGGATAAAAGTAGGTAAGCTGGGTGATTGGGGGTGGGGAAGGGGTGGGGGAGGGAGTTGTTCTGTTTTTGTGTGTGCTTTGTCAATGTAGTGTTGTATGTGTTGCTGTTTTTCCATGTCATTTTATAAACCAATGAACCATTTTAAATTTCAAAAAAGGAAATCACCCTGTCTTCAGGAGAGCTATAGACAGCTGACCCATGACTGGAAAACTGGACCTACACCTAGAGCTGAAAGGGTATAAAATAAATCCATTCGATAGAATTGAAAGCCTTCTCAGCGTCTATTGCTACTATGGCTGCAGAGTCAGGACCCCTAGTAGCAATTTGAATAAGATCGATCACCGCCCGGTGGTTATCACTGCCTTGCCTACCTTTCATAAAACCGGCCTGGGATTTATGGACTAAGAATGGAAGAGCTTCTCCTAGATGCAGTGCCAGTATTTTGGCTAAGATTGTACAATCCATGTTAAGTAATGATATCAGCATATAACATATAGTCGGATCTTCATTGGGTTAAGGCAAGACAGTGATAACAGCCTTCTGCATACAGTAGGTGGAGATATGGAGCCAACCTTTTTATATGTCTTGAAAAAGATCCAGGAGGTGGGGTCACAGCTCCTCCTGAAAGGCACGATAAAAATCAGTATTGAGACCATTCTGTCCAGGTGCCTTGCCCGCAACCAGCTGTCTAATAGCCAAATTGATCTAAGCAAGAAAAATATCCCCATCCAAGCCCAGAGCTCCATCCAAAGGCAATAAAGAGAACTGAAAACCTGAACAAGAAGAATCAAAGTCTCCCTGAGAAGGGGAACTAGTAGCGGCATAAAGGTCCTGATAGTATTCTTTAAACATATGGGAGATTGTAACAGGGTGCCCCTGTTAAGAAAATATAAGTTTCTAAAGAAAGAAATGTGCTCCCCTTCCCATGTATCTTTTCCTGCTTTTCCATCATCTTATTTCGCTTGCCTGTAGCTCTTTCCTTTTCATGCCAGGGTGGCCAGCCTACCATTCTTATAATACCATTATTGTCCCTTGAATTCTTCTTCCCCTTCTTAAAATAAAAGCACATATTAAGGTTTAAAACCAGTAGTGCACATGGAGCTGTGCTTATCTTTAACCAAACGGCGCCCTTATTTGTAGAAACACTATGCGCTTAAAAGCTGAAATGCTGATGTGGATCTTTTGATTAAAATGCAGCCTTAGATTGAGAAAGCAACTCAGAGTTGAGTTAATTAAATAAAGCAACCACCGTGGTGGTAATTTTTAGGCAACTCCAATTATGCAGTTGTATTAGAAAAGGAACCAAGTTTGTGGTTCGAGCAGCCGTTAGCTGCTATTGCAGTGCTGGAAATAGATGCATGGATTCCTACATTGGAGCAGGAAAGTGCTCAAACGTACCCTGAGGTGCCATACTGCAAGCCCAAAGTAAGCGGTAATAAAGAAAAAGCCTTTTCTGGCTTGAACAGAGTATATTCTAGTAAATAGCTGCCTCCTGCAGCTGTGAGCAGCACATCTGCTGCTTTTACTGATGCAGGAGAATGCTCCAATGTGCGCAGGGAGGTGCAGCGCTGTTATTTCAAAGCAGGATGCTTTATAGAACTAGAAGAAAAAGTGCCTCGTAAGGCAGATGATGAGCAGAAAGGGAAAGCCAGTAGAGTTCCAGGAATACCCAGTGGTAGAAGGAATGGTTTAATGTAGCTATAACAAAAGCAAAGCAAACTTTATTTAT
This sequence comes from Neoceratodus forsteri, assembly GCA_016271365.2. Classification (NCBI taxonomy): domain Eukaryota; kingdom Metazoa; phylum Chordata; order Ceratodontiformes; family Ceratodontidae; genus Neoceratodus; species Neoceratodus forsteri. The sequence continues at coordinate 82,559,947 of CM057455.1, forward strand.
ATAGCGCCTTTCAAAACCAAGGCACTGTACATAGTGTAAATTACAATGTAAAACATTTAATATAATAAATTACTTAAAAAAATCAATCCTTAATTAATTAATCAATTATAGTACTCAGGGAAGGCCAGAGAAAATAAATATGTTTTCAGCATAGATTTAAAACTGCTGACAGTCAGGCATTCTGTTACCCGGTGAGGTAGTGAATTCCACAGGGTTGGTGCTGCAAATGAAAAAGCACGAGTTCCAGATGATTTAAGACAAACCCTGGAAATCTCGAGCAATCCCTCATTGGTGGATCAGAGAGCACAATTGGGGGAGTAGGGAGTCAGGAGATCTTTCAGGTAGTCAAGTCCCTGCTCATGTAGGGCTTTAAAGGTAAGCAAGCCTACCATGTAGATGATCTGCCACTGAACTGGCAGCCAGTGCAGTTTGTGCAGCACAGGAGTAATATGACTGGTCCTGGAAGTACCAGTCAGCAGCCTGGCCGCAGCATTCTGTACTAGCTGCAGGCAGCGGATATCAACCCCAGATAGTCCTAGGTAGAGGGCATTGCAGAAGTCAAGACGGGTAGTAATGAAGGCATGGACCAATGTTGGAAGGTCACCCAGTGGCATCAAGTGTTTCATCCAGGTGATATTCCTTAGATGGTAAAATAAGGATTTAACCACAGCTGACATCTGAGACTTCAGGGTTAAGTTGTCATCAAAAATAACACCAAGGTTACGCATCCAATCTGAGGCAATGAGCTGGACACCATCAAGCCATAGGCCAGACATGTGCCCAGCCCCAAAACCCACCCCCGGGTGGCTCGGGTTCACAACCAACACCTCAGTCTTATCTGGATTCAGCCTCAACCAACTCAAGTTCATCAAGTCTTTGATCTCAGAGAGGCAACTATTTAGCATAGAGATTGCATCAACCTGTCTGGGCACAAAGGACATATACAGCTGAGTATCATCTGCATAGCAGTGAAAATTCAAGCCGTATCACCTGATGATATTTCCCAATGGCAGCATATACACTGCAAATGACATGGGTGTCAATATGGAGCCCTGCAGCACCCCACAGGACAAGGGGAGGGCATCAGAGGAATAAATTCCAGTGACCACCCTCTGAGACCTGCCTACGAGAAAGACTCAAAACCACTCAAGGACTGTGCCTGATAATCCACAAAGGAACCACAGGGACTCCAAAAGCACCTCATGGTCCATAGTGTCAAAAGCTGCTGAGAGATCCAGAAGGACCAAGATGGTATGAGCCTTTAGATCTGTCACCATTAGGAGATCATTTAATACCTGAACAAGAGCAGTCTCTGTGCTATGCCTCTTCCTGAAACCAGACTGAAGAGCTTCATAGACATTGTGAGTTACCAGGTTATCGTCCAGTTGCAGAGCAACCACCTTCTCAATAACCTTCCCCACAAAGGGCAGGTTAGAGACAGGTCAGTAGTTAGCTGGATCGTCGGGAGCCAATGAGGATTTTTTAAGAAGTGGTTGAATGACTGCCTCCTTTAAGGGGTCTGGAAAGACTCCCCTCTCCCAGGATCTCCATACAGTTTCAGCTAGGATCAGGCAGATAATGTCTACACATCCCACCAAAAGGGAGGTAGGGTCCAGATCCAAACTACAACAGGTTAGGTGCAAAGTCTGGACAATCTTCACAATGTCCATGAATTCCAGTCAGCTGAAATCTGTCCAGACAGTCCAGGTGCTCACCACCTTCCATCAACCTGCACAACCCCTCATGGAGTGAGCCAGGCTGATTCTGGACCTGATGCTGGCAACCTTATCTATGAAAAACCGAGCTAGCTCATCACACTTAATTTGTGAAAAAGCTCTTCTGGACTGCAGGCAGACTGGATTGCACTATCTGTCAACAGTTTGAAAGAGTTGAGCCAGTGGGTTTTATGCAGCAGAAATCTCCCTGGACAGGAACTATGCCTTCTTACAGGTGATTTCTGATTCATAGCCCTTATAAAGTTCCATCAATCTAAGCCTCTCAGCATCCAGGCCAGACTTCCACCATGCTCTTTCCAACCTTCGACCAACCCACTTCAGCTCCTTCAAGGACCCATCATACCAAGGGGACCTTGGGCGAATAGTGAGTGGCCCAACACAAACAGGAGCAATCAAGTCCAAGGCATCTCCAATTGCCTTATTATAGGCTAGTACGAGGTCTCCTGGATATGTGCTTTCACCCAGCAATCCTGATAGGTCCAGCACTGCCAACAGACCATCTGGAGTAACTCTCCTTAAAGGGCGGTACCGTACCATCTCAGAAGGGGTAGGGCCATTTGGGGGAGCCCCAAAACTGAACCCTGTGGTGTGTTGGTCAGACCAGCTGACTGGTTCCACCCCAAGTCAATGATGTCCATCCCAGGAGGAACATCAGAGCCATTGAGTGACCTCCTATATGGGTAGAGGAGGTAACTAGCCATGTGAGGCCCAGCATTGTCATTAGCTGGAGGAAATTTTGACCAAACTGTAAGAGTTCATTGTCGATCCGAGCATTGAAGTCCCCCAGAATTATCCATCTGGGGGACTCCAACACCATGTCAATGACGAAGTCCGCAATCTCCTGCAGGAAGAAGCCCCCATCACCTGGTGGACAGTAAATGAGGAGTATCCTACAACATACACCCTCACCCATGACACACTCAAAGGATCTAATGATCCACACTGGAACATCCACAAGGCCCAGTTCGGTCTTAAATAAGATGGCTACACTCGCACCCCTATGATCCAACCTTGGGCAGTGAATCACCGAGAACCCAGCTGGAACTGCACAGGTCAATACTGGGCCTGCATATTCATCCAGCCAGGTCTCAGTTATACATGACAGATCCACCATTTCAACAAGATCAGCTATAATAGAGGTCTTGTTTTTGATGGATCAAGCATTACATAACACCTCCCAGGTTGGATGCGATACTGGAGAAGAGCTCGACTTCTGTCTAGCATCAATTTCTGGGCCCTTGGGTATGAAAACAGAAGAGGGATTACCTCTGTCCTGGCACCATTTTGACCCAGAGCGTTGCCTGGTCCCTACAACCCCATTACATTCCCCCTTTCCATTTCCCCACCAGGCCCAGTTCTGCCCCCTTCCTGTGCCTCCTGGCAATCCCAATGGATTGGCAATGTTTATACGTCTCTGTTGTTAAGAAGGGGCAGTCAAAGGGGCATGGTTCCCTTATTCTGGTGGGGGAATACTGCCTGACCATCTTTTGACCCTCCCCACACATTCTGGAAACACAAATCAATCTACATACACCCAGGAGCCTATACACTCAAAACTTAAACAGAATTTACCAAAAACGAAATAAACAAAAATAATATAATATACCCTACCAGTCTCTCTCACAGACTGGAGGGCAGCTTAAACATAGTATTACCCACACTTTAAGAGCTAAAAACCACCCTCGAGCTCCCAAAATACTAGGACAAAAATAAAATAAATTGATGCTAGACAGAAGTCGAGCTCTTCTCCAGCATCGCATCCAACCTGGGAGGTGTTATGTAATGCTTGAACACACTGGACTGTATGTGTATGTGAGACTTTGGAACTTTATTGGTGGGGCTGAAATTGGATTTGTAAATAACTACAGTCAGTATAGAGAGAAACTGTATTCCAGGGAAAAGGGACTGAGAAAATGGGGTGTGCCATTATAAACAGAGGGGGATAAACAGGGTGGCCATATTCCACCATGGCAGGCATCTTTGGAAGGGTTGTAGGCTGTACAGGCTGTGGGATGGCAATAATTCTAAATTGGGCCTGGAGAGAGGAGGCTGCCCACCTGTGTAGACAGCTATCTTGTATCAGGAGTGAGGTATATTGGATAAGGAGTAAGCTGGGGGAGCAGGGGGGGTGTCCAAGGATAAGGGGTGTGGATATGGACAGCAGAAGGGTGGGGCTGAGGGGAGGCTGGGGCAACACTCTGAAATTACAGGATGTTATGTTACAGCAAGCAGGAGGGGGGATATTAGGGACAGAGGACCCTTAGATAGGGAAGTTGATGCTAAGGGGAAAGCGTACGGGGTGAACATTCTGAATACAAAGATAGTGGAGGGTGAAGATTCAGGAGGAGCTGTTGTGCAGAAGCCTAAAACAGCAGACTGTGGGAAGGGGAGCTCCTAAGGTGAACAGAGCAAGAGGGGAAGAAGAGGAGCAGTTTAGAGGTGCATTCAGGGGAAACTCGGGTTACTTGATGGAGGCTGACATAGAGTGTCACAATAAATTTGAGCTACTAAGCAACCTAGAGGGGGAGGAAGGGGTTGGTGGAAATGAGAAAACTTATACAGAGGCTGGGGGGAGGGAGTCTGATACCCATAGGGCATCATAGACCGGCTATGGAAAGGATAGAAATAGTCCCAGAGGGAGAAGTGGAAACATATATGTTAAGCAAATGGGGGAGATGCAACATATTGCAGACATGAGGGAGGAGAGCATGATTGGAGAGAAACTGGGAGACAAGGAGGTGGGAGAGGAGCCCCCCTTCAGCAGGGGGGTCAGTACCAAGGATGAGGCCCCTAGCTAAAGGGGACCCACAGAGAGCCTCTGGAGGCAGGGGTACTATTGCAAGGGGGGAGAATGGCGGGTGGGGAAGGAGAAACCATCAGGGCCAGGATAAATGGTTCAGATAAGAGAGGGTTAAAGGGGACACCTATTCAGAGGGAGTTTGAGTTAAGTGGGCAAAATAACAAGGGAGGCAGAAAGGGGAGGGTGGCAAGGGGGTCTCTAATAAGGCAGGAAGAATCCCACGAAATTGAGATCATGAATAAAGGGGGGGAAGAGGGGCTGAGAGGGCATAGTGGAGGTAACCATAAGGATGATGGCAGTGTTAAGGTTCTGTTATTGGGAGACTCGATGATTAGGGGTATCCATGGGAGGGACAGGGGGTGGATGCCATAGCCAGGTGAAGGTAGTGAGTATCTCTGGGCTGACAGTGCACAGAGCAAAGTTCATGTGTATGAAATGGTTAGGGATTGTGGAGGAAACCGGATTTCCTGGTGCATTTGGGAACTAATGATCTAGAGGGAAATAGCAATTTGGAGATCCAAGCAAGGTTCCAAGAACTTGCCAGAGTCTGTTGGGATAATGGATGCAACATTTCCTTTTCAGAGATATTGCCAGTACTAAAGGCCTCAGTGGAGAAAAAAATGAAGCTCACAGAGGTTAATGACTGGCACAGGAAGTGGGGTGAAGAGAGTGGGTTGGGGGTTTTAGGGAACTGGAATGGAGTTTGGGAGGATAAGGGACTATATGCCAAGGACAGGTTTCATCTTGCCCCATTAGGGAAGAAAGTCCTTAAACAGGGGATGGCTGACTACATACAAGAAAGGTGGGGTTTAAACTTGTGAGGGGGAAGGGATAAGGGAGGGGCTGACCAGAAGCCCTCTCCTCCAGATGAGGGGCGTAGCCTTCACGCCCAAGGGGGAAGGAGGAAACAGATTGGGGATGGAGGTTTCAGGAGGAGCAGAGGGAGGATGGAAGTATAAGGAATCTGGGTGGGGTTCGACAAAGAGAATCAGGGATAAGGGGTGGGGGTTGGTGTTAGTAAATGCCAGGAGCTTGGGAAACAAGTTGCCAGAGTTCCAGGCCATGCTGTTCGGGGGTGGATGTGGCGGCGGTCAGTTAGAAACGGGCAACAACAAAAACCACAGCAGACTGGAACTAAAATGTACGGGGTACACTATGCTCAGGAAGGATAGAAAGGAGGGCAGAGGGTGAGTGGCTATGTTCATTAGAGATGACATAGAAATTGCTAGGTAGAAGAGGCAGAGGAAACGTGGAGGCCTTATGGGTCACCCACGATCTACAGCAGGAAATAAGGTCAAGCTGGGTGTAGCATATAGGCCCCTGGGATGAGTGAGGTTCTAGAGGATGGTTTGCTGGACAACATCATTGCCCAGTGTGGACCAAAAGGGAAGGAGTGGTGTTGATGGGGACCTTAATATGCCAGGTACAAACTGGGAACCATGTCCTCTAAGGTGGCCAAGGAGCAGAGGCTGCTGGATGGCTTCAGGATGTGTTCTTAACACAGCATGTGATGGAGCCCACAAGGGAGGGGCATGTCCTGGATGTGGTTCTAGCAGATGGGGATCTGGTAAGGGACATGGTTGACAAGACCCCTGACTGGGAGCGACCACAATACTGTCTGGTTTCAAATAAGCATGGGGGAGGGGAGATCTAGGACACTGGCAGTGGACTTCAGGGGGCAGACTTCATGGGCATGGGAAATATTCTCAAGGATCACTTGAGGATTACCTCAATGACAAGTGTGGAAAGGAGATGGGAGGTCATAAAGCGGGGACTTCATGAGGCAGTCAGGATCCGCTAAGTTGAAATGTAAGAGCAAGGTCACATAAACCATGCTGGTGGTCCAGTGAGGTACAGGTAGCAGTCAGAGAAAAGAAGGCGCCTACAAAAAATATAAAACAACAAGAGGATAGGGATAAGAAATGTACCAGCTACATCTAGAAAAGTCACCGTATGGTGAGGGGAGCAAAGTCCAGTAAAGAGCAGCGGCTGGCTCAGGGATACATGGAGGAAAAGGGTTCTTCTGGTACATTGGGGAGCAGAGAAAACTAAGGGCCATCTCAGCAGAGGTGGGTGGAAGAGGCGAGGGACCAGGCAGAGGTATTGTAACAGTACTTTGCCTCTGTGTTCACTAGGAGGGATGGGATATCTACAAAGCAAGGCATGAAGGGATAGAAACATCAGTAAGTGGGATCAGGGAGCAACAAAATGGAGCAAGAGGGGAGAGAGGTACCCAGGGTGTCACAATTGTAAAGATAAAAAGGCCAGTAAGGTGGAGGGGACAGATGATGCTATCTCCACCAAAAGGGTCTGGTTAGCCCTCAAGGCCCTAAAGAAAGACAAATCTCCTGGGCCGGATGGCATTCATCCGAAAGTACTATGGGAATTGGCGGACATACTGGCTGCACCCCTGGTGGAGCTTTTCAGCAGGTCACTTGAGACAAGGAAGCTACCTAGGGATTGGCAAGAGGCACATGTGGTACCAATCCATAAAGGGGGGTCGAGGGAAATACCAGGTAACTATAGACCCATCAGGTTGACCTCGGTGGTGGGAAAATTAATGGAGAGTATACTAAAGGAACGATTGGGGGTGTACTTGGAGGAGGTGGGAGGTCTGGATAGTCGGCAACATGGGTTTGTGCCAGGTAGATCATGTCAAACCAACCTTGTGGAGTTCTATGAATGGGTAACATCAGAACTGGACAGGGGTAAGCCTGTGGATGTATTATTCTTGGACTTCAGCAAGGCGTTTGACTCTGTCCCCCACAATGGTCTGGTGGAGAAACTGATGGGGTTAAGTAGGCCTTTGATGGTCAAATGGATTGAAAACTGGCTAGCTGGATGCACTCAGAGAGTAGTGGTCTGTGGGGAGCTCTCAAACCCTAGAGAAGTTGGTAGTGGGGTACCGCAGGGCTCGGTCCTGGGTCCGATCCTGTTTAAAGCATACATATTGGACATCAGGGAGGGTATAGGGTGTGAAATGAGTCTCTTCGCGGATGACTCCAAGATGGGAGCAGTAGTTGAGGGAGAAGAGGGGAGGTTGGCCCTGCAAGTGGACCTGGGCACCCTGGAAAGCTGGGCTCACACATGGAAATTAAATTTCAATATCACCAAGTGCAAGGTGTTGCATCTTGGTCGGGGAAACCCTAAACACAGGTACACCCTGGGAGGGGAGGTGCTGGAGGCCTCAATAGGGGAAAAAGACCTAGGGGTCATGGTGGATGCATGTATGAATAACTCTGAGCAGTGCAGGAGAGCGGCTAGCAAGGCAAACAGGATGTTGGGATGCATCATAAGGGGGATCACCTCTAGGAGCAAGGAAGTGATTCTGCCACTGTACAATGGGCTGGTTAGACCACACCTTGAGTACTGTGTACAGTACTGGAGACCAGACTTGAAAAGGGACATACAGCTCCTAGAGAGGGTACAGAGGAGGGCAACAAAGATGATACGAGGGCTAGGGGATTTGACGTATGAGGACAGACTTAAGGAGCTCTGCCTGTTTTCACTGGAGGAGAAGAGAGACAGGGGGGACATGATTGAGGTCTTCAAGTACCTCAAGGGAATAAATAGGGTAAACATGGAAGGGATCTTTAGACTAAAGCAGGGAGGTATCACCAGAGGCATGGTTTGAAGTTGGAAGGTGGAAGGGTGAGGGGAAAGGAGGAGGAGGTTTTCACTGAGAGGTGGTGGACCCTTGGAATGCACTGCCTGGTGAGCTAGTTCAGAGATCCACAGTGGAGGGCTTCAAGAGAGGATGGGACAGACACAGAAAGTGGATGTATCAGATGATGGCCTGTCCCAGGGGGGTGGGGATGGATGATATGTGTTGCTGGAGCACAAGGGATGGGAGGGTCTTGGCACCCAACTAAGGATCTAAAGTTCGAGCAGACTCGATAGACCGTAAGGCCTAATCTGCTGGCAAATAGTATGTTAGTATGAGTATTAAAAACCAGTCACATAGACACAGTGGCCACAGTTAATCTTCACGGACTATCTGTGAAGTCTTTAGCATGCCACAGTTCCACAGAAATATTGAAAGTAAAAAGAGAGTGCTCTTACCACTCCCTTATCAAAATATGTGACCAATCAACGTAGTCCTCTCACTACCACATATTCTGGATTTAATTTGTAAATTTAAACCAGAAAGGAGGCCCTCTCACTGCCTCCTAAATTTGTCATGGAATTTCACAAATCCAACAGAGTATTTCATGACAGTTAATTTAAATGATACTTGCAACATCCAATGAGCAAGCTCACATCCAGTTACACTTTGTGAAGTAAAGGGGTCTCTTCAAAATCTGGCTGATTTCCTGAGAAAATTGGATCCGGAGCAATAAATCCAAGTTGGCCCAACACTGCATGAACTTTAAGCGGCACTCAAAAGTTCAGCAAATCCCCTCCCTACTTAGGCCAACAGGAACCTGCCCAACACAAGCCAGACAAACCTCAGCAGCCCCAGGAAACCTGTGTGGATGCCCACTTTCCAGTCAAAACCACCAGATCACCACAGGGAAAGAAAGAACTAGACCCGGGGTCCACCTTGGGCATGCCAATTCGGCATGCCTGGTCCACCGCAACAAGCAGCACAGATCCTTCTTGTCTCATGACCCAGAATTGAAACAAAGCAATTCCAACAGAGTTCCTAATAATTTGTCCCCAAATGCTGCTGCTTCCAGCCACAGGGACTCCAAGCATACCTCCACGACTAGTCCCACCAACGTTCAAGTCCCTGGCTCACAGTTACTCCGGAGACCTGTTTACTTCCACCTCACAGTAACATAAAGCAGCAGTAGCAGAGGAAAACTTCAAGGATGTGCAGGCTGACTAGTAAATAAATGCTGGTGCAAATATTGATGCAAGCGATAGTAGTTTATGTCTGAGTAACGCAATAGTTTATGTCCAAAGAGTAACGCGGATGGCAAACGAAAAAACAATTGCAACTCAAAAACTGCAGCTGTAACTGAACAAATAAATAAATAGATTAAAAATAAAATAAAATAAGCTCCTCAAATAAACAAATCTATAATAACTTCTGAGCGCCCAAACAGCTCCCAACGGCTGGCCCAGCATGGCCGCCATCTTGCTTGGAGCTCAAGTCCAGTACCCAAAAGGCCTGAATGTGGATACAAAATAAAGAAAGTAAGGTCAAAATGAAATGTTTTGCCGATGGCTAAATTTCAGCTGTCAGGTTTATTAAACACAAAGTCTGACCAGTATTATTATGCATTACAAGTATAAAATATTGTTGAATTAAACAGGAATCAGTCCAAATATGCTGGTTAGTGAACTTTATGTATATGATGATACTCTCTGCAGCAATTTTATGATTCCTGTGTGTTACATTATTTATGGGTCTCAGCCTGTCAGGGGAATGCAAAGAGGGAGTGCTCCCCTCCTTTGTTGTACCCTTGTTCAGACTGAGTGTTCCTAATTACAAACTAAAATGGAAAGAGTAAGAATTTCTTTTAATCTGATACCCAGTCATTTATGGAACCTCTTTCTATAGGGCTGGCAGCCCCACTACTGCCAGACGTTTCAGAATCAGGAGATATGATGTCCCAAAAAGGGGGATGAGTCAAATCACAAACTGAGACTATAAAGCTCCTCCTGGAGGTTGAAGTCAGTGAGGTGGGTCAGTAAGTGGCTTGTATCATTTTATTTAAATCCCCCCCCCAAAAAAAAAATTCAAGAAAATGATATTTACAGAAAGAAAAATATTGGTGTTAAACTTCACACTACACAGGATATAAAATCTCCTTCAGACTTCTGTCTTTCTTCTGTAAAAACAACAATAGTTCCAGTAGGTGTAAACTCTCACACACACATCCTTGCTCTTGACTTCACTAATGACCTCTTGTCTCACTTTCTCAGGCAATCTGTATGGCTTTTGGTGGATGGGCTTATTCTGTGTTACCCTGATCTCATGTTCCACCCCTTTTGCCCTACCTGGTATTTTTGTGAAGGATTCATGAAAGTAATCTAAAAGTAGGCCAATCACTTGCCTCTGGGTAGGGTCTAAATTAGGATTGATCTGGATGGTGTTTTCTTCTTTGCGTGCATCTAATCTGTCATAAGCCACATCTAGTTCCATTATCCCTTGCTCAGGTTGTCTATATAAAGCTGGAATCTGGGATTTCTCAATCCATTTTTGTAACAAATTAGCATGGAATGCACTTTTACTTGGTCGATGACCAGCGGCCGGTTGCACAAAAGAGTTAAGTCCAAGTTTAAGACATGTTTTTGGTCTTACAAGTCAGACTTAAAAAATGTAAGCCTGTTGCACAAGAATTGTCTTACATTACATTGGTCTTATTTAGAGACTTTAATTTAAGCCTCATATGTACCAGACTTATTTGTTGTTAGTAGGCTTATCCTGCCATAGTTAATTTTAATTGTGGTGTGTGTATGCATATATATATATATATATATATATATATATATATATATATTATATATATATATGTATACACACACGCATCTATATATATGTGTGTGTGTGTGTGTGTGTGTGTGTGTGTGTGTTCATATATGTCGTATATGTATATATATATATATACTGTATATATATATATATATATATATACTGTATATATATATATATATATATATATATATATATATAGAAAAGAAAGAGATAGATAGATATATAGATATATTTGAGTGCACTTATTTCCTGTTTTAAGGACCATTTCCCATTGTGTATATGTTACCATGAAGAAAATATTTTATATTCTTGTTTTTTGTCATAAGGCTTTTAATCCTTGGCTCAGGCAGGTGACTGCTCAGCACAGTTCCTGCTTCCCAAAACCATCTGCCACCTCCCAGCCCTGGCAGCTTAAATTCCCCCTGGATGTCTCCCTAGGAACCCCCACCAAGCACAATCCAGATGTGTCCCTGGGACCAAGTGGTGGTCTGGGCCAAGGGAAACCAAGTGGGACTTTGTCAAGCCTGCCTGACAGCCATTTTTGCTTTTATCCTCAGCCCCTCTGGCCACTGCAGCATGCTAATGTGTGTGTGTGTGTTGTAGCACAAGCTACAAAACTGCAGTCCCTACCTTTCATAGCTTCTTGGAACCTGCATTAGCAGTGGGCCTCCACCACTGGGCAGTCAAGTGCTAAGACACAGAAGTGATACTGTCAATATAAAGACAGACCCTCAATGTTTGGACATTAGAAGAACCAAATGGTTCATCAGGAAATGTACAAGCAAACAATGATAGCATTCATCACACTGTCATGCCTGCATAATAAAAATGATTTAATTTTGTCTTGCTGTGTCTGGTGTATTTCTTTAGCATCAATACAGCTTGTACAGTTCAGCACACATACTGTATCTGCATGGCCTTCTGGGTGGCAGGGAATATATATAGGGACACCACTACCTTTCCAATTTCTTGGCCCATCCTTATATCTCATATGTAAGCCTCTCCTTGGGTAAGACTTTCAATATCTAGTTTTTCCATACTTCAAAAGTTGGTCACTGCCAAGAGATACAGGTATTGCATATGCATTTCCTTGTAAGGAGGATTAGAATATGCACTACTGTTGTAAAGGGTCCCAGTCATCTACATGCACATACTCTAGAAACACAGAATTGGATGGCAGAGTGCTCCGGTCCCTCCCTCATTAGGACTTTATCTACGGCTCTCTATTGTCTGCCTAACTTCCACACTATAATCCCCTATGGGTTAACTCCCCCGTGACAGGGCCAAGGTGAAGGTGTGCCAGGTTTCCCCCACCCTGGAGCAAAATCCAGATGCTCAGGGAGCCAGGACAGGTGCAGGAGAGCCATCATGGAGTCTACCAGCTCCATTTTCCACCACTTTATTTCTCTCCACCCCACCGATAGCGTATGTTGGCAGTGTGCCTCCTGACTCTCATCTCCTTTGCCCACCGCCAGAGAGAGATTGACAAGTGGGATGGCAATCCCTCCCTTCCTGAGAGAGGACAGCAGTCCTCCAGACACTCAATCCTCTCTCTCTCCCCTATCAATCCCCTGCTGCTGGGGCTCATTCCCAAACCTGGGTCACCAGCATGACATGAGGTGTGTCATCCAGTGCCTCAACCCTCAACGCAGCTGGGCCAGCCAGTGGAATTACATTTTAAAATGTACCCCAACAGGCTTTCGCCAACACAGGCTTGCAGACAGTGTGAGTACTAAATCTCACAACATATAGTATAGTGTATGGTTGCCTATACACAACAATGCCATTCTTATACTGAGTGGTTACTATGATGTCAATGACCTCGAGAGTGAAGCTCGAGAGATCCCTCTGAATGTATAGTAACTACAAGATTTAAGAATAGCAATGTTCTGTATTTGGGTTTGCACACACTATTCTATATATTGTATGGTCTCAACAGAAACACTTCCTTTTTCCTCCATAGGCAGCCAGTCTCTGTTGTCCAGGACCGCATCTCTGGGCTATCCTCCCACCGGGTAACTAATACACCCAACTCATCTACTGCCCCCTGTCCTATGAACGTTGCTAATGGGTATGGTTTGTCACTACTAAAGCTGAACAGTTTTTTGCGGTGTATGGCTTTCCATATACAGCTGCATTCCACCATACATTATAGTTCTCGTAGTGCATTCTATTTTGCTACCACCATCTCTGTGAAATAGTGTCTCCTCATTTCCCTCCTAAATCTTCCCACCTCTATTCTTAGCCTGTGCCCCCTGGTGACCCTCCCCCTCCTTAGCTGAAAGACCCCATCTGCCCCATCCTTATTGATTCCCCTCAGATACTTGAATGTCTCTATCATGTCACCCCTGTCCCTTCTATCCTCCAGGGTGTACATATTCAGGTCTCCCAGCCTGCTGTCATGGTCTGTCCCCTCCATTCCACACATCATCTTTGTTGCCCTCCTCTGCTCCCCCTCCAGTAGCCTGATATCACGTTTTAGGTATGGCCTCCAAAACTGCACACAGTACTCTAAGCGTGGCCTTACCAGCGACCTGTATAGGGGCAAAATCTCCTCTCTGCACCTGGATGAAAAAATCCCTCACTATGCTCGACAGCATTTTGTTCAGTTTTGCAGCTGCTCTTCTGCACTGGGCAGTGTTGTTCATGGTCCCTGTTATCATTACCCCTAGGTCCTTATCCTCCTCAATGATCCTTAGCTTACCCCCTCCAGCCAATATTTTCTACTTGGGTTCTTCACCCCGATGTGAATAACCTTACACTTCTTTGCATTGAACCCCAGCTGCCACCTCTCTAACCACTCCACTAGCTTGCTTAGGTCCCCCTGCAGCTGCTTCCATCTCTCCCTTCCATCAACCAGTGCTCTGATTTTGGTGTCGTAGGCGAACAGACTTATCTTGCTCACCACCCTGTGTGCAATGTCCGATATGAAGAGCCCAAATAATACTGGCCCCAACACAGAGCCCTGTGGCACCCCACTCATCATCGCCCTTGGAATTCAGAGCTCCCCTCTCACCACCACCAGTTGCAGCCTCCCACTCAGCCAGCTTTTAATCCAGTTCATAATTTTTGCCCCTACTCCTACACCACCTTGCTTCCCCCTCAAGCAGCCCATGAGGCACAGAATCAAAGGCCTTGCTGAAGTACAAATAAAGAATATCAACCGCATGACCCTTATCCAGCTCACCTGTCACCCAGTCATAATAACGAACCCATGCAGCCTCACAATCCTGGAGGCCACAGACCTCCAGGTACAACACCAGTCTTTCCTTTAGTATCATTTCCATGAGTTTGCACACTATGGAGGTGAGACTTACCGGATGATAATTACCCAGTTCATCCCTTGGTCCACTCATGTAATGGTACTACATGTACCATCCTCCAGTCCAGTGGCACACATCCTGACTCCAGTGAGGTGCTGTACTACACACACTCGTGACTTCACCAGTTTTTTTATATTTTCACTTCAGATTTTCAACATTGCCATTTTTTACACCTCCTCATTAACAGTACAGCTGTCATTTTTCACATCCTGTTCAGAATGTGTTTTGCTGAATGGCTGAATGGTATTCGCTCATCAAAATCACTTTGGCTAACGAATTGATAGTGTCACTGTTCATGTGGTGGGATCACAAAAAGGCCATGTTGAAAATGTGGAGGAAAAATACAAAGAAACGCCCAGGGTGTTAGGGTTTTCGACCATAACGCCCTACCATGTACGTACGGACAGGCATCTGGGGTGTGACTTGGGATTGTCGACAGTAATGCTCATGCCATTCCACCCCACCCTTCAGCCAGTGGCAGACATCAAGGTGTGCTTTGGACCCTTTGGCCCCAGAGTTCACCCCATTCTCCTATACTGCACCCATTTCAGTGTATTTTCTTATGGAATGAGGTGAGTGTAAAGCCCAAACACTTCAAAGCACACCTCGACACTTGTGTCTGCAGGGTAGGGTGAGGTGAAATGTCGTGACTGTTATGGGCCACAACCCAAAGGCACACCCCAGTGCCTGTCCATCTCTGCTGGGTGAGGGTGGAGTTAGTGTTAGTTCAATACTTCACTGCCATTCCTATACTGCATCTGTCTAACTCCTGCAGTTCCACTGCTAATGACAGCAAGCAACACTTGGCATTGACAATGCTTGTTTTTACTGACTTCCCCATTTGCTGGTTTTAAACACCAGTCATAGTATCATTTAAACCTTCTACCCAGGACTGCCATTCCACTCCTGGATGGATGGAGGCTGTCTCTTGTACAGACCTCAATCCCACCAGGTGGAACCCCAGTCCCGATGTAGCAAAAACCTACCTCCATGCACCATGCCATCAATTAGTTGTTGAAAGCGGTGAGGTGTGTCCTAGCCTCCAACCAGCTGCATACAGGTAGCACCTCAGTTAAAGCCAACAAATGAGCTAGCTGGTTAAGGCCCCTCTCCAGCCCCTAAACGTTTATTGTACCACCCCTGCTGCATCCCTTGCTAGGTAATTTGTCCCCAGATGGACAAAGACTCCACTGCCTTCTGCTGCCCCACCAGGATTCTCTTGTCTCCATCCCTCCATGCTCAGGCACCAGGCAGGCCCCTCACTTTCCTCTTCCCCTCCTGTCCTGCTGCCAAATCTACCACATGTAAAAGGTAACATGAGCACTGTCACACAAGAATTGATAAATGGACTATAGCACTGTACATCCCCCCACACACGCTGTTAGCCATCAAATGGATGGATATCAACAGAGTGATACAGACTTCACCACCACAAACACACATTCATACACAGACATATGTTAACATTATCACCTGAACCACTATTCGCCCTCCACCCCCATACTCTTGTCTAACAACAAAATGCTGAGTACTCTTACAGACACACACACACACACACACTCACACTTTGTAACAGGCGCTGCCAAATCTTTACAGTAAAACCTCAAAACATGTATGTAATATGAAGAGGTCTCTTACCTGAGTACTAGGGAGCCGGAAGTAGGACTTGAATGGATGACATCTGTCGAACCTGTAAAATACAATATAAGAAAGGGGTCACAAAGGATCCAAAGTTTTTAGGGAGTAAACAGGGAGGACAAAACAGATTAGACATAGAGTGATACTTATCTGATGGGCAAGGAGTTAGCATCATTGTTAGACGTGATAAAGTAAAGAGAAAAAAAAGGTTATTATGGAGAAAATCCAGTAGCGAGGTCTGAGACAGACAGTGCAGAGATACGAAAGGGGTATGTAGCATAGGAGTAAACAAAAAGAGGGGTTTAGATAAAAAAGCTACAGAGGGGACAAAGCAGGAAGACAGAAATACAAAGGAAAGAAATAAATTCATAAATAAGAGCTGCCAGCCTGGTGGCACTGAGGCGCTGGACACTGTTCCTCACACTGCGCAAGCAAAAACCCGTGTTCAGGAACGAGCACGGGTCGCTGGGGTCGGCAAGGAAAGTGAAGGACTGAGTGTCTGATGGACTGCTCTTCTTCTCTGGGGAGGGGGTCCACAAGAGTTAGCACCTGTTCGCCCACTGGCAGAGGCTGGGGGACAGGGCACCGCGCTGCAGCAGGGGGAGGAGTTGGAGCAAATGCCTGGAGAGAGCGCGTGCAGACACGTGCACTCATCCCCTCCGCTGGCATCATGGCACACCACTAGTTCCAGGGAGAAAAACCAGAAAAGAGGTGTGGCATCCTGGTCGAGCAGCTTGATAGCCATCCGACGAACATCGGCTTTGGGGGCTCCTGAATCTGGCTTTGGACAGGAGGGAGAGTTGGGGGCTCCCCACCACCCCGCTATGGCGGGGTAAGCAGACGCTGACTGGAGTACGGATGACAGATGGTGGCTGGAGTTATGAGGGAGCAGACCAGGTATGCCAGGAAGAGGGGAAAAATAAGAGCAAAAAAATAAATAATAATAGAAAAATAAGAGCTGGCACATTGGTAGTGCTATTGCTCATAGTGCTAAAGACCCAGATTAGGGAATGAGCCAAGACAGTCAGAGGATGTTTTCCTCCTCAGGGGAGGGAGGGTCCCACATCCACTGCTCTTGGTGGTGCAGTGGATCCGTGAGTGACAGGCAGGGCCACTGGAGCATACTCACAGGATGGCTCCACCAGGCATTGCCAGCTGCCAATCCCAATATGTGCTTCTGGTGAGGGGGGGCTTGGAAAGAGCACGCAAGAGCGAGGCAGATGAAGCCCCTGCATTGGACACTAGCTGCACCAACACTCCTGGATCAGACCCCCACCCCCCGGTAGTCAGATGAAGGTAAGAAATGCCAAAAACTGATGGTGTACCCAGCACGTAAGTGGGGGGGGGACAGCACCAGACTGTCACAGGTGGGTGAAGGTGTCAGTAGCTGCAGCAAGGTCTCAGTAAGGAGGGTAGCTGAACTAGGAGGAAGCAGAAGGGGGGGGGGCTTGCCCCTGGCCAGGACAGCACAAAGAATATTCAGGGGAAAAAAAAAGTTTCAGGTTGTTGGTGGTGGTGGTGGTGTGGCTCAGCAAAATAAAAAATCATATCAACCCTAGTGGCCAGAATTTAACAGCAGTAAAGGTGGGCTAGTCGGGACTATTTGGGGTTGTCCAGCATAGATAAAATAAGTAAGCATTTATAGTGCAGAGTTCTGCAGTTGTCCCATGTTGGGCCAATAATTAAAATAATGTCCCTGGTGGATTGCTTTATCTGGTGCTCACCCTCGCTGTATTAAATAATTACCCTGGGATCTAGTGGGGTCTCTGGGCTGCTATATTGCTTTGGCAGGCAGGGAGTTAGTGTGTGACAAAAGGAAGATGGTCTGCGGCTGCTGCAGCACCGAGCAACTGAGTGCACAAAAGTGAAGGTGCTAGGTGACCTTTCTACTCCCACCGCGAACGGAGCTCAGGCTGCGGCCTGCTCCATGCAAATGGGAAAGGAGGAGACAGTAACTTGTCTGGAGGTGGAGGATGCCTGTGTAAGAGCACATCCTCCCACCTACCTAAACCGCCGGATTCAGCAGTAAATTAATCATGACGAGGGTGCTAGCAATCGCATCCGACATGTGCAGGAGCTGGAGGGTACTCAAAAGAAAGCAAACCTTACGGCGCTGATAAAATCTCAGCTAAGCTGAAGCGCACCCGCAGTGATCTGTGTGTGTTTTTTTGGTGCAGGCCGGTCGGGCGATCAGTTGTGTGCGAGCAGGAGGGATCGCAAATTTATTATGGTACTGGCTAGCAAGTAAAATGATCTTTGCATCTTGCCTGGGGTTTATTTCAACGGATAAAGCCTGCAAGAGGAAATTGGAAGAGAGAAACTAACAGCCAGCCATACCCTCGGCATAATTTCACTAAAAAAGGCACAAATCAGTAATAAAAAAAATAATTGGTGGGTGATCTCATAAGAAGTATGCTGCTCATGACTGATTTTAAATGCTGATTTGTTTAAAAGCTTGCTGCTGCTGCACTTTTCTCAGTACTATAAACTTCATAAAATTACTTTTCCATTCTTAATACCATAAAAATATTTTGGATTTCTTTTCAGATTGAGACCCATTTTACCTGTAATTTGTTCTTTTTTCTAATAACCTCATCAACCAAAGTTAACTTCTCATCAAGATAAAATTTAATCTTCTTTGTTTTGGCAGCCATCTTGAAATAGCCTGCAAAGTCTAAAATTTTAAGTCCAGTCTATGTTGCTGTGCAACCAGAGAGTTAGACTGGTCTAGCATAAGACTTTCATTTTCCAGCTTTGTGCAACTGTCTTACATTGGGGTCTTATGCTAGACCACTTTTTGTGGCTTAAGTCTCAAACTGTGACTTAGACTTAAGCCAGTGTTTGTGCAAATGGCCACTGGTCTTTCAGTTTCAGAGTTAAAATTTCTTGTTTGCCTCAGGACTTCATAAGACCCTTGCCACCGCATGAGAAGTTTATTCTCGGAGGAAGGCAAAAGTAAAAGCACTTTGTCACCTGGTTCAAAATCTTTCAGTTTTAACCCTATATTATAACTTTCTCTTTGGTCACTCTGTTTCTGTTCCACATTCCCATGAGCCATAGTCACATATTTTACCAATTTCTCTCTCAGAGCAGACATATATTCTAATATATTGGTGAATCCAACATTCTTTCCTGCTTCCTAATGCTCTTTTACCATGTCAAGAGGCCCCCAAGGATTTCAACAATAAAGCAAAGAAAATGGGGAGAAGCCAGTGGTGATCTGAGGTATCTCCCTGTATGCAAACAACAGGTATGGGAGATATCTGTCCCAGTCCCGGCCTTGTTCCTGTACATACCATTTAAATATTGTTTTGAGTGTTTCATTAATACGCTCGACCAGTCCATCCATTTGTGGATGGTAGAGGGATGACTGGACAGCTGACACTCCTAACAATCCGTACAGTTCTTTTAACATGTGAGATGTAAAATTACTGCCCCTATTGGTTAAGATGGTTTGTGGAATCCCCACTGTACTAAAGATCTTAGCAAGTTCCTCAGCTGTACGAGAGGCTGTTACAGTTCTCATCGGGATGGCCTCAGGGTATTGGGTTCTGTAATTGTATACCACAAGGATGAATTGATTACCCTTGGAACTTTTCAAAAGGTGCCCCACAACATCTATCACTATTCTCTCGAAGGGAGTGGTCACATAAGATATGGGCTGGAGGGGTACTTGATTCCGTTTTTCCCCTTGGGCCACTAACTGACATTCAGGACAAGTTTTACAATGGGCAGCTATGTGCTGATGTACCTCATGCCAACTAAATCTGGCAAGGATCTGCTGTAGGGTCCCATCCCTCCCTTCATGTCCTGCCATGGGCACGTTATGTGCCAAGCTCAACACCTGTTCTCAGTATTTCCTTGATACCATCAATTGCTCAGTGTTATTATCTGTACCAGGTTCAGTAACAGTGCGATACAAAATACAATTTTTCATCTAAAATTTAGAATTTCCCATTTTTTCTTCTTTCCCCACTGTATAAAAAATGGTTTTAAAGTCTCGACTACTTGATCACGTTTAACGTCACATTCCAAGAAACCTGGCATGATTTCTATGCTACTGTTTGGATGAGCAGCATTCCACCTTTTCTTTTCTTCTCTCCTAGTCTTCTTAGATGTCTTCATTTTCCCATCTTTCTCAAAATAATCCTCATCAAAAGAAAATATATCCCCTGGATGCTGTGTTCTGGCTTGAGACCTGTAACCACATGCATGTTTTTTCTTCTTATGGATTTAAATAAAATAATAAATGCATTTTTTTGCATTTTTTATGCACTTGCCTACTGTCTGGTTGTCTGTCATTTATCCAATGCCTACAGAGATCTGTTGCAGATCTACAACTATATGACCTCCTTGTCCTTTAAAACAGAAATATGTGTTTCCATCATTTTTTTTCTGCAGTCAGTAAGCTAACCATTTTCTGTCCTTGTCCTCTGATTCCCAATAGGATTGATTTATAATGAACAAAGCCCATGAGACCTGTTGCCAGGAAACAGTATTCAACTGATATTTGAGTTCTAACAACTCTTGAATCTGTTGCAAATTGTCTAAGGGGTTTTGATAGATGGTCTTCTCCAAGGCCTTAATGTTAACAGTTAAAGAGGACATTTCCTCCTTCTGCCCTTTATTCTCCTTCAATTCGTAAGCAATGGCCCATCCTCTAAGAAATGCTTTGAAGGCATCCCAGAGAATAAATGTAGAGGTATCTGAAGAGGTATTAGTCTGAAAATAAAAAATGATTTCAGAATTTAACCATTCCTGAAACCCTTTGGAACACAACAGGGCAGGATTAAACTGCCAACTAGCGGATTTTGAAATGTCTAATTGAGGTGTCCAGATTAAATGAACATGAGCATGATCTGAAACTTCTATGGGAGATATAATCACATTCAACATATTAGAAAACAATTAGGAACTCCCTGAGGAAAACATCTAGCCTGCTACCCGTGGAGAATCTATTGGAATAAAAAGTATAGTCCTTGCCTGTAGGGTACAGTAATCTCCAATAGTCCACTAAAGTGAAAATCACGTGATGAGCTAGCAAGGTACAGACGTCTCCGAGACTGCGCTCAAATCTCAGCAGATAAAATAAAAGATTTAAGCTCTTTTTGACCCCCTAAGCCTGTAATTATAAAGATCCCTGCCGACTAGGAGCCCTGTGCAGTTGTGATCGCCTCAGGCTCAATTGTAGGAAGGAATAGATCAACTTATCAGTGGCGAGCCAGAAGGGAGAAATGGCTGAGTTGGAAATTGAAAGCCCCGAGCCTCTTGCGGCAAGAATACCGGCGACTAAGCTCTCCAAGCCCCACTCTCCAGACGATGCCGAGGACCTGAAAACAGAAGCCCAAGGAGGGTGCTCAATCTCGCAGGATATTTGTGAAATTAAACAACTTTGCAGGGATTAGTTGATTTTACCATACTGAAACCCGCGTATACCTTGACACAGAGGGTGGGGATGTAGAGGCCAGAGTGCTTTGCAGGAGAAGAAACGGGGCCATTGACCTAGAAATGATTGGGCTCAAAAGGCAAGTTAAAAAGCTTGAAGAACGTCTGGAGGACCAAGAGTCACGCAGTAGGAGAAACAACTTAATAATGGCAGGTTTACCTGAAAAAACGGAAGGCTCAGACTGTGTAGCCTTTATGCAGGACTTTCCTTTGAAGCTATTTGGTCCTTCACCGTTTGGTGACTCGTACAACATGGAGAGGGCCCACAGGTCACTGAGAGAGACACCCCCACATGGAGCCAGACCTCGAGTTCTGATTATGAGATTTTTAAACTACAAGGAAAAGACTCATGTCCTGAATAAAGTGAAAGCAAACAGATCCCTGCAGTGGAATGGGGCTTCAATATGGATTTTTCAAGATTTGGTGCCTTCGGTGAGAGAGAAACAAAAAAAATACGCGGAGATAAAAAAGAAGCTGTATTTAGCGGGTCTAAAATTTCGATTGCAACATCCAGCTACACTAACTGTAAAACTTCCAAAAGGAGATAAGCGCTACTTAACAGCAACTGAAGCTCTGGAAAGTCTCAAATTGATATTAGAACTATTCAAGTCGACGACTTGAAATAAAGAGGGTTTGACAAGAACGCTGGCAATGCAGCGGCGAGTGTGATCAGCAGCACCAGGGAACTATTTCGAGAAATGGCAGGGTTGGCTAATTCCTGAGTTCGACTAGATGTTGGTTTAAAGAAATAGAGACTAACTGTTTCTCACTATCGTTCTACTATGTTATCCAGAACTGTCAAAAAGGGATGGACCACAGCCCCTTGGCGGGCTAGCTAGTATGGCTATATGGCTATTTTTTTTTCTTTTCTCTTCTCTCTATTTCAGGGGTTACTAGAGCAAGATACAAGAGTGAACGGTTTGATGGAGAAAAGTTCTTGGACTAGTACTAAGCTGGGTTACGTATTGTTAATGGGGCTGCTATGTTCTTTCTTTTTCTGGCCATGGAGAGAAAAGTTCTATAAGGCCATAGACAAAGCCAATTCTTAATGTCGGGGATATGAGGTGGGGGTCACTGGATGGATGATATGCTGGGATTTGAGGGGGCCTCGGAGATATCCGGAGGGCTGACTCATACACATTTCATGAGGACTGAGGAGGGCGATCGAAGGATCAGGGAGGAAAGAAGGGTGGTTATTGGGGGGAAAGGAGAGAGAGAGAATCCATAAAGCATGAGGTAAAGAGGATACAACATATGAGAGTGAACATCTGGGGCTGTGACATAAAAGATGGTAACACTTAAACTTCTTTCATGGAATGTGAAAGGTCTCAGGGGGAGACAAAAAAGACTGGTTGTACTGGAATATATAAATCAATTGGGGGTGCATGTTGCTGCACTCCAAGAAACTCATTTACTGTCTGAAGAGGTAAACCTTCTTATGAGGGGGTTGGTTGGTAAGGTAGTGGGAGTTGGGAAAATGAAAACATCGGGGGGAGTGGCAATATTAATCAGGAAATCGTGCCCATATGTAGTTGAACGAATTCAGTCAAGAGAGGATGGTAGGGGGATATATGTGGAGGGTTCAATCTTGGGATGCCCACTTTCTTGTGTCTCAATTTATGGCCCTACTCCAGCTAAGTCAGAATTCTTTGCTTCGTTAGAAGCGATATTAACACACTCCTCAGACTCCACTTATTATGGCAGGAGACTGGAATATCTACTTTATAATAGGAAGGACAGGAGCCCCCGCCCAATAAACCATCTTCTCCCCCACAGAGCTTTAAACAGATTCTTGGAGGCAACAGCGCTGGTAGATCCATATAGAATGTACAGGAAAGGGATTCAGAGATGACATTCTACTCAGGGTCCACAAGACACATACTAGGATTGATTTCTTTGTGGTTAATAGGGAAGGGTTGAGAGGTGTCAAAGGCTTGAATACTTATAATAGGGTCCTGTCTGATCATTCTCCGATACAACTATTATGGGAACTGGACAACATTCCCCCAAGACCATTTTGTTGGCGACTAGATGAAGGGATATTTGCAGAAGACAGCATGGTGCTTAAGTTAGAGGAGGTACTTAAGGGGATCATTCAAACCCAAATCCCAACATTAGAGGATAAAAAAAATAGCCTGGCCAGCCTGTAAGGTATTATATGCAGGAATGGCGCAGGAGTATACCTCTAGGCGGAACAGACTCAATAGAGCGCGGGAAGAATTTTTAGTTGGGGCCATTAAATCATTATTACCTTTAGAGGGTTCAAGCAAAGAAATGGA
The DNA here is from genome assembly GCA_016271365.2 of Neoceratodus forsteri. Lineage (NCBI taxonomy): Eukaryota > Metazoa > Chordata > Ceratodontiformes > Ceratodontidae > Neoceratodus > Neoceratodus forsteri. The sequence continues at coordinate 82,583,595 of CM057455.1, forward strand.
CAAGGAATTAGGGGATTTGAGAGACCAATACAGAAGTATACTGAACCTTAGGGCAGATCGCTGGCTGGAAAGATTAAATGCTAAATATCTTATGCATGGGGATGTGCCTGGTCGCCTATTGGCTCATAGAATTAAGGAGTGGGAGGCAGAAAGAACGATCATGGCAGTAAATTTCGGGGAAGGATCATATCAGAACCACAGAAGATGGCAGATGCTTTTGCGGACTACTATTCAGGGATTTATCAAGAAGGGGGTACCAGTACGGAGGCAGCAATTGAAAGGTTCCTTAAGGATATACCGTTGACAAAGTTGGAAGCAGAGCAAGCCCGGGTACTAGCCGAACCAATCTCGGAACTAGAGATCAGGGAAGTAATAAGAGACCTTCCAAATAACAAGGCGCCAGGGCCGGATGGCTTGTCTGCAAAATTCTATAAAGTCCACCTAGGAACAATAGTCCCTCTACTATTGGATTTATTCTCAAGCATTATGAACAATGGGGTCCCCACCTCCCCTTATACCAGCTTACATTACCCTGATCCCTAAGCCAGACAAGCCTAGGGACCTGCCAGTAATTATAGACCTATTGCCTTAATCAACCAAGATATTAAAATACTTACAAAGATTCTGGCCAATAGGGTTTTGAAAGTTGCACCTTTGTTAATCAATCAGGACCAAGTGGATTCATGCCAGGAGGCGCAGGACACGTTAAGAAAGGATGCATCACATTTTGCATAGGGGCGTCCCACTTAAAATCTGCTATGGCCTCATTAGCACTTGACGCCTAAAAGGCTTTTGATCAAGTCTCCATAATTTCTTATTCTCACAATGGAGAGAATGGGCTTCCCAAAGGGCTTTCTTAGAGGCCTCCAAAATCTATACAAGGCCCCTACAGCTAGGGTCCTATGTAATGGGTATTTATCAAAGGAGTTTCTTCTGAGAAATGGGACTAGGCAGGGCTGCCCATTGTCACCAATCTTATTTAACATTTATTTGGAACCTTTATTAAGATCACTAAATATGGAGCCCAGGGTTCAGGGGATTGAGGTTCAGGGGATTGAGCTTAAATTCTCGGTATTGCCGATGATATTTTGTTACATTTAGCCAACCCTGCGGCTAGCTTCCAAAAGGCATTGGAAGTAATTGGTAATTCTCGGAGGTATCTAACTATAAATTGAACCTAAGAAGACTCAGGTTCTCCCGCTACTGTTTACACTTAACAGAACAGATTTCAACACCTGAAGATTAACTGGGCTGGGAAAGATTAAGTATCTGGGAATTTGGATCACTTCCAGATTGAGAGAGAGGAGGAGGAAAATGTGGGTAACCTGTTAGATACAATTAAACTGACATATTAAGATGGAATAAACTTTTTAAATTTAACTGCTAGACTGGGACTGATTAAAATGAACCTTCTACCCAGGTTATTATATCCGATCTATCTCTCACCCTACTGTATTCCGAAGGGGAGGTTTACCAGGATACAGAGGGTAATTTCAGATTTTCTGTGGGACTCCAAACCTCCTAGGAGGAAGCACTTTGTTTTATGCCTCCCTTACTTTAAGGGTGGGATTAAGTTCCCAGACCTTTTTCTATATTATGCAGCAGGTCAGCTGGGTGCGCTGGGGCGGTGGACAAGGAGTGAGGAAGTAGGGGGATACACACCAACATGGCTTCAGCTAGAACAGCTTAGGCTAAAGGACCTTAAATTCCTCCCCTCTGCAATGCTGTTTACAGACCGGAGGCTTTGCCAGAAGGGGAAGGCAGTCACCAATTTATAAATCAGTTAAAGCATGGTGGGATCTGTTGAGCATGATTCAGAGGAGGGCGAGAAGGGAACCAGAAACCAGCCCATAATAGGAAACCTAACTTTCGCTTAGGGGGCAAGTAATTAGTGGCCAATGGGCACCACAACCGTCTGGCCTGATGCTGTCGATCTGATAGTAGAAGATAGAGTGAAACTACCGAGCAAGCCAGAGCATGGGATCCTTTTAAAGGATTCAAATTACAAACCTAATTCAGAAATTTATACGGGACAATAAGGAAAGGGAACAAATACTATTTACGTGGGACCATTTGAAAGAGATCGATCTCCTACAACATCCCCTCTCAAAAGTTTACAGGGTGCTGTTAGACTTCATGAGTGTGGAAGTTAAAGCTCAGATAAGATACTGGGAGAAAACTTTATCCCCTTGAGGCCTGAATGGAAGGAAATCTGGAGAAATATTAGGGTCTTGTCTATACCAAAATATAAACCATGCAGTTTTTATTTGTTCAAATATCTACTATATCCTATTAAATTATGTTCTAGAAAACTCAGACAGACAGACCTGTGTTTTAGATGTGGAGCAGAGTCAGGGGACCTGCTGCATGTATTGTGGAACTGATCTTTAATCCAACCACTGTGGACTCAAATTGGGCCAAAAATGGATCCATTACTAAACTATTCCGAGTATATTTAACCAGAGATATGCTTGTTAGGAGACATGCAACGATACTAAAAAGCTCAGCCAAATATCATGTGTCTTTGATGTCCTCCCTGGTTAAAGCCTTTGTTCTTAGGCACTGGAAAACTGATAATATTTATAGCTATGATCAATGGGTTGGTGACCTACTGCAGGTCTTGGACAGACTTAAAAGACAAATGGTAATAGAGGGGAGAAAAAAGGTATATGATAAAAGATGGAGGGTGCTAGAGGCAGTATACTCGGTACAACTGACGAGTGCCCGGACACAGATCTGTCTGTCTGAAGGAGTTTAGCTTGTCTGATGGTTTCTCACAGTAAAATGGGAGATTGAGACCAGATTGTATGGAAATATAGGACGTTGTATAGTGTAACCTTTGTACCAATGGAGTCATAATACTCTCAGGAGATGGTCTCTTTATGGATTAGTACACTACTATCTTTGGTGGATATGGATGGATTCTCTCTCTCTCCTAGGGACACAGTTATTACAGCCATGTCCAGAGAAGATAGGACATGCCTTATAACATGGGAAGATACTATTAAGAAAATTTAAATTAAGTAACAGACTAGTTTAAAGTCAAATGCCAAGGAATTGTATAGAAGGTGATATTAGGGAGAACTGGACCTAAACCTATGGCCTAGATAAAATATAACTGTGACTGTAAATAGTTGTGGGGATGTAAATAGTATCCATATCCAGTTTGGGGATGTGGGCCAGGGTTCAACCCTGAGGTATGTGTGTACAAATATATTGTTGGAACACATAAAAAACATAATAAAGAAGGTTAAAAAAAAAAAAATAGTCCACTAAAGTAAACTGAGCATATTCATGACAGTAAAGCCCTAGAGCGCTGGTGTGACAGGGTACCACGCCTCTTCAGAACCCTGTCCACAAATGGGTCTAACACCAAATTAAAATCTTTCTCATTATAATAAACATATAAGGTTGGTACCAACCGGTCATAGACCGAGCAAGGTGAGCAAAAATGTCTGGAGTATCAACATTAGGAGCATAGATGTTAACCAATAAGTAACTGATGCCAAAAAAGGTTCCCAAATGAAGAAGACTATGTCTCTTCCTATCTTAGGCCATCCACTCCACTTAGAAAGAGCAGCCTTTTTTAAATAATATAGACACTACAGACTTTTTAGCCAAGGAGGAACTAGAAAATGCATCTCCCACCCAACCTCTAACTAACTTAGACATGTCCATCTGGAGGGGGTGTGTATCCTGAAGAAAAGCAATGTTACAGTTAGTTGACCCTAAATATAGTAGCACTTTTTTTTCACATCGTGGTACATCCTCTAAGCATTTCATGTGATTAACCAGATATCCATGATATAAAGATAAAACACAAAAACTGTCCAGCAAGGAATAAATGCAAGCACAATAGAAATACTACTATGACATAAAATGAGAAAGGTGGTGCTATGTTTACAACTGAGAGAACCACTATAGATACAAGTATCATGTCCACACAAAAATAACAGGTACAAGACAAGCTGGGAACTTCCTGGCTGTAACAACTAGAAACTCTAAAAGGGGGAACACATCTTTTTAATTCTGATGTCCAGCAGGTCTTCCACCAAGCTAGATAAAGGTAATCAGGTCTCTCAAAACCCACACTCCCCCAATGAATATAAAAAGAAGTAACAATACAAATAAAAAACATAGAAAACCAGAACAATGTGTAAAGAACCTGATGATACTGGACATAATAAAATGAAAAAAAGAAAAAATACTGAGTGTGGTGCAAGACCCTATACCAAACATAAACTAGAAAGCCAGGTGATGGGGTATCAGGGGCAGATAGTAATTCTCATCCGTGCCCTCCCATATCCGGGAAGACATAACTATAGGCATACCTTCCCGCACTGAATAAAATCTCCCTGTGCAGTTGTCCGATATTCCACCTGCCCAAACCTTAAAACACAGACCTATTGATGGGGCAGTAAAGCTGAAGCAAAATGAAAGGGAAAACTTATCTCTTCTCACTAAGTGAAAACCACACCCAAACATTAGTTCTATGATCTGTGACAGATGAATGACTACAATAAGGGAACCAATCTGCCCGCTACTGAGCACTGCTTGGGGAAATACCCACAAAACATCCACAAAATGCAAGGAAAAAATAAAAAATGCAACCTTGCAGTCGTACCCCCCCCCCAGATTATAGAAACAAAACCCAGAACACTGAGCAGCTTACTCATGTGGGCTCCTAGCAAACTAAGTTTCCACTCCAACCATGAGTAAACTGTAGTCAATGCATTAGTGTAGCAAATATAGAGTCCTCAACAGTCCAACTCACCACTCCAAGGGCAAAGTAGCAGAGTCAGGAATTAGCAGTCAGTCTTCATCTGTTGGCGTCCAGAACTTCTGCAGGCGTGCTATTAGCTGGTGAACAAGTGTGGGCACAGAGCCTGAATTTCTGGCATCTAAGTTGCCTGCCACAACAAGACCAACAGCTGATGAATTGGGGTGGATGCATGTTGCCCCTAGAGGTAAGGAGGTGAGCAATTCATCTTCTGTGTAGTCTGTCCAATCCATACTGCCATTGTGGGAATCCTTTAAACTGGACGTAGATGACAGTCTCAGATGCTTCTGATCTGGCTCTGCAGACCATCCGGTTGAGGCTGTTCATGATCATGTTTGGGAAGCATTTCTCATTGACACATCTCCCTCTTCATCCCAATGTTGTGAAGCTTGATGGGTCATAGAGCTCCTCTAAAGATCTCTCCGCCTTTTTGGTTTTGTGCCAAAGTTCCCTTCTCCCATCCCAGAACCAGATACATGTTGCGTAGCAGACCTTGAGAGGTGGCTAGACTCAGAAGAAGAGACCATGGAATGATTGTCTTTTTAGCATACTTCCACTCCACAGGAGCACCTTTTCATGATGCAGCAAGTCTTACTGCAGAGGAATGGGAGGGAGAGGAGGCTTTATTAGTGTCTCTAAGGAACCTTTGCACATCTTGAGGATTTTCAAAGTGAAGCCACCGGCTGTCCCATAGTACTTAGGGGTAGCAGGGTATTTTAAGGAGTATTGAAGTTTACGATGAGCAAGCTCCTTCACTATAGGGGAGAAAACATTATGCCAGGTGGCAACTTCCTTTGAATAGTCCTGGAAAAAATAAATAGAGTGACCATTTCATTTAAGAGGCCACATATATTTGGTCAACTCGAAGACTTGTTCCTCTACAGAAAAGCACAAAAAATATGCTATTAAGGGACATGGAGACATGCCTCTGGCAGGACAGGGACCCAGCGACCTATGGGATCTTTCAGTATCCAATGATATGTCCCGGTAAAAGTCAGTTCACTGTGGTATCATGGAATTCTGACCTATTTGGGCCTTCATCTCCTTTGGGGACACCAACTATATGCAAATTATTGAGGTGCTCTCTATTCTCTAAATTCTCAGTCTTGGCCCATGTAAATTGTAGTTGCTACTCAAGTAGGGTAATGTGGTCATTTTGGCACACTGTGTCTGACTCCTCTTGTAAAGAAAAAAGCTCATTCTCGGCAAGTCTTTGCTCTGTTGCCTCTGCTTGTTCTCTCAGTTGGGCAATGGAGACTTTAATATTTGGTTTGTCTTGGGTTAAGGACTGCAGCATGGTACAAATGTTGGATAGATCGTCCAACCCCTCTGTCACAGGTGCTCCCAAAGTCACCGTAACCTGAGTGCCCAAAGTAGTCTCCACAGAGAAGATGATGCAGCACTCTCCAAAACAAGGCACTTGAGTGATTTTCACCCAACAAACATATCAAGTTGCAGTTGTTACTTTTTGAAATTGGTGCTGATCAAATCAATATGGAAAACTCAGCTACAAGCACCCAGACATTATGGATGAATGATAGGTTTGGTAGAGCTCCAATACTATGCAGCCATCCAATATCGCATGTGCATGCACCCCCCCCCCACTGAAGGGAGTGATCTTTTCTGGCAAAGATGTCAATCAGTTTGCCCTACTCTCATTCAAGATTGGGGCTGCATCACAGATGGCAGCTGAGGGAGGGCCTCTGCCAAGAGCATCAAAATCGTTAACAGATGGTGGTCCACTTGTTACAAAAATGTATTAAAAAATAAATGCTCAGCATGTTTTGTCTTCTCTCAGATGCTGCTCACAGAAAGAATGTCTGGATATTGAGGCATGCCTTCATTTACTGAGCAGAACAGACAGCTGCAATTAAGTCTGGGGAGCAGCAGTTTTGCAGGGCACCAGAGACACTGGGAATTTTTTAAATGGGGACTGTGGGATGAATGGGCAAAGATCATTCTGTTGGCAGAACAGCTGAAATTAAAATGGCTGAGGCCAGACTTGCTGATGTTGCATACAGGAGGAAATGACTTGGGGATTGACAGTGAGAGGACTTGTTACATGAAATAATTCACAGTTGTGTGGTATTCTGGTCCTGGAGGCCAGGGGTGGTAATTGCCTGGTCTTCTATCATGCCTAGGAGAGAATGGAGACAGGCACAGGACATTAAAACCATCAAGAAGGTGAGAAAGAGACTACACAGGAGGATGGAAGCCATGTTAATAGAAATGGGGAGCACTGACATACAGCATGGGATAGTGCCTGACTACCAGAGGGACTACAGGTCAGATGATATCCACTTGTCTAATGCAAGAAAAGCCCCTTTTCTGTTGAAAATTGAGGAAGTGTTGCAGGAATGGGAGGTCAAGGGATCCAGCCAAGGGAGAAAAACATCAGAAGATGGGCTAGTGGATAAGGAAGATGAAGAGGGTAAGAAAAAGGGGTGGAAGATGGGGAGCAAGGGGTTTTCTGGTGGGAGAGAGGTACAGACTGGGTCCCACATCTGGCTGGGCCAGGCACCTCATCATAGGGTTATCACCACAGGGGGCATGGAGTAGAGGGAGGGGTCGAGTGTAATACCCAAGCCCAGGAAGATAATGAAAAGATTACACAGAGGGTACCAGGTGACACACCTGAACCCAAGAAGAAAAGAGTGGAAGAATAATATGGACTGTTTGACTATGATATAAAGGGGAATGCAATGTGGATAATTGATATGGATATATATAAATGAAAGTGATTTAGATGTGTAAAGAGGGTATTTTGTAAATAAGCCTTGGTTAACTGAGCAACAAATCTATGGTCTGTGAGTCTTATTCCCCAGGGAAATTCCCATGACAATTTGATCTTAACTCAGGCATCTATTGAGTTAGAGGCCTGAGCTTTGAGATGATTACTTGTTAGTAGGTGTTCTAAAAATGTGCCAAAATTATAGGTGCTTAACATCCGTCATTTGATTTTTTGGTGGGCTATAAGTCAGGCACCTTTGGACTTAGATGTGTGTAATTTAACATGTGTACCCAGTTTGTAAGGGTTATAGAATTGATTAAATATGGAGAGAATTGGATTCAAGAATTTTTATGTTACGGGGATCAAAATGTTACTATTTTTTCCCCTCCTACCTTCCACATTTCTGCTACTACTTTGGGCAGCCGAGCATTCCTACATCCGTACCACTTCCCCTGATCTGCCATCTGCCTCCTGCACTTTCCTGCCTGTCCTGGTGTATCTCTTTGCTGAAAGGCCCACACCCCTGTGGGGGCACTGGGGAAGGGGCATAGAGGCACTCCCAATATCTCTTGGCACTCTTGAGCAGGCAGCGGGTAGACATAGTGGCTTCTCGGCTGGGGGAAGTGGACCACTGTCATCCAGCATAACAGGTGAACATTTCCTGGTTTTCTAGCACCCCGCCCCCTGGGAAGGCATACTGCAGCACCCTCTAGCTCGCACATGTGGCATGTGGTCACCCACACCACAAAATGCAAGGGCCAAGACTGGCCTTGAGTAGCTGTCAAAAAGCAATGCCTCCACAACCCACCCTCCCAGGAGGAGAGCATCCAAAGGACACTCTTGAACCCTCTCTGCTAGCCTCCATGCCTGACATCCTGGGCTCAGGAGTGAACCCAGGTCTCCAGCATGCCAGGCGATCCCCTATCACCTGGCACCATGGAGCCAGCATAATTTGACTATTTAAATATTTGTGAAGTTTGGTGAAAACTCTCAGAAAAGTGGATGTTTGTAACTTCTCTACTCATTCAGGTACTGTTTATTTATTTGAATTTTGATGACCGGGTAGGCTCACTGAGACTAACAATCCCTTTTTCAGGGGCGACCAAGGGAAATACATTTCCAGCATATAGAAAAATATGATTAAAAAAAAGGGTAACAGTGAGCAATACAGCAAAAACAAGTTATTAGTTACAAAGAGCAGTCAAAGTAAGATTGATATTGATAATTACAATTCGTGTTTCTGGGAGAAAATAGTGAGATGTATGCTAACAAGCTGCGTAGAAGTGCGCTGGTGTTTAACAGCAGTCTAAAGTGCTGATGTCAGTTGGGAAAAATATACACATTGGTTGTTAGAACAGGATATGCACGGAATAACTCATCTTACATTTCAGGTCTACTTATGACCAAAGCAGCAGTGTAGTGCAAGTCAGTGGATTAATGTGACAGTGTATACAGCAGAAGTAGGCTGGAATTAGACACTAGTAATTGAGGGGAGGGGAGCAGAAGGGGAGCATAATACAGTAAAGGACAGTAGAGTGGTGGTGGTGGGAGTGGAGTAAGATGGAAGTCTTAGTAGCACGAGCAGATAGGTGGAGGAAAGAACAGTTATTGAAAGCATTTTTGAATTGTGGAAATGATGTACAAGAGAGTAGATTATGTGGTAGGTTGTTCTGTTTTTAAGGGTGCTAGGAAGGAGAAGGACCTACAGTATTCCCAACAGCTAACCATGTGCTGGGGAGATTTAATAGAGGGAGATGAGATGAGTGTAGGGATCTCAAAATGGGCTTCAGTGTAAGCAAGTTAGAGAGGATCGGTGGTGAGGGGAGGCTTATAAGTTTGAAGGTAGTGCATAGCATCGGGAAATCCAGCTTTGCCAGGAAGGATGACCATCCAAGGGTCTTGAGCACATCGCAGTGGTGTGCTTGAGCAGGTGTGTTAACAACGAGGCAAGCTATTCTATGATAGATTTGCTTTCGCTTGGACAGAAAAGTGGACTTAGCTGAGAAAAAAGAGCGGTGCACCATGAAAGAGATGAGGGAGTAATGCTGCTACTGCAAGGATTCTCTGGGAATAAGGGGTCAGGTAAAGTGCGATTCGGTATAGTAGGCCCAGTCTTTGGTGCATTATCTTGATGATTTGGTGAAATGATTTGGTCTCTAACTCAATAGATGCCTGATGATTTGGTGAAATTTGCTATGCATATCCAATGTCAGTGTATCCTCATATGTAACACAACCGGACAAACTGGTTTAGCAGTTTTTAATTTACTGTGGAAAAAAAACACTTATTGGTAACATTTTCTCAAATACTAAGTGTGGCATATTCATTTGATTTTTATTGACTGGCTAGGTGTACTAGACAAAAACATTGACTATTTTCAGGCATGACCCAGGAGAGGTACAGACAATAAATAGCAAAATTACAAAGACAGCAATAAATACTTTGATAAAAATACAATAACATCACTATAGTACAGGCCAGTACAGCAGCAACATGGTCATATTCAGCACAATGTAATGATAGAAGTGCAGCTTCAGGAGTGTAATACTGTAGATAAAGCCTCCAGAATTCTTCACGTGGAATTTAACATTCACAATGCACATATAACTACTTCATCTGAAAAGCTGAGCTGACTTGTTTTCTGTCCAGCAGTTCCTTTTTGGGTGACCCCCCTTTCTCTCTTAACTTATCCAGATGGAATCAGTGGAACTACCGATCCGCCAATATCCGTTGTGTTCTTTATACTGAGAAAGTCCCTTAAAACAAGAGTCACCTATTCCTTTTCCTATCAGTCTATCCTGTTGGAATAGCCAAAATTCTTCCTTCCTTCCTGGTGCTCCAGGCGTTGTCCTACCCCAGTACATCTTTCTGAGTACCTATAAGTCCCATACTGGCAAGTACATCAGGCACTCTTGATCATCAGTTTGCTGGGTGTGATTCCTATATATCCTGCATTCAGGCTGGAATTGTTAGAAACATAGAAACATAGACTTTGACAGCAGATAAGGACCGCTTGACCAACCTATTCTGCCCATTTCCCTACCTACTGGATAAGCAGCAGATCCTAGTTAACCAACAGTCTATTTCATCCTACCCTGCACAAGAATTGCCTTATGTCTGTCCCATGCATTCTTGAATTCTCCAACAGTTTTAGACCCCACAACCTCCTCGGAAGTTGGTTCCATGTGTCCTCCACCCTCTCTGTGAAAAAACACTTCCTCACATTGCCCCTGAGCCACCCCCATCTTCAGACTGTGTCCCTTTGTTCTAGTACATCTTTTTGTAAAAGATGCTACCCTCTTGGACTTTGCTGATTCCATTGAGGTACCTAAAAGTTTCAATCATGTCCCCCCTTCCCCTTCTTTCCACAAGGGTATACATATTATGCTACTTTAGTGTCTCCTCATATGGCTTCTCTTGCAAACCCTGCACCATTTTATTTGCCCTCCTCTGGACTGCTTCCATCCTGTCTATGTCATTGTGGAGATGGGTCTCCAGAAATGGATGCAGTACTCCAGATGGGGTCTCACCAACTGTCTGTACTGAGGGATAACAACTTCCTGTTTTCTGCTGGTAATGCCTCTCCCTATACATCCCAATATTCCCCAGCCCTCCCTACTGCCTTCTCACATTGCTTGCTAACCTCAAGGACATCAGGTATGATTACCCCCATGTACCTTTCCATTTTTGTTCTTGTTACTATCCCCCCCCATTGTGTACTGTTCCCCTGGGATTTTGTTACCCAGGTGCATTATTTTGCACTTCTTTGTATTGAATCCAAGCTGCCATACTTCTGACCATGCCTCCAAACTTGCCAAGTACCTTCTCATCCTTTCCACACTCTCTTGTGTATCAAACCTGCTGAAGATCTGTAAGTCATCTGCAAAGAGGCATACTTTTCCTTCCAGTCCTGCAATATCACTTATAAAGACATTAAAAAGGACTGGACCCAGTACTGAACCATGCAGTACCCTACTAGTAACCCCCCTTTCTTCAGAGTGGACTCTGTTTATTATCACCTTCTGTGTTCTGTTGTCCAGCCAATGTATTTTGTATTGTAAAATGTTAATATGTGACTGAATTGTCACAGACCAAGGGTATTTCCAAAATGAAAGATTTCAACAAGGCAGACTATTTTAGAATAAATGACTTCTTAACTAAATGGAATTGGGAATCTGAACTTAGAAACCATATTTTAACACAAATATGGGAGACAATATATAAGAAAATTAACATTTGCATCCCTAATTGGGTTCCTGACAGAATTAAGTACGCCAAAAATAAATGTGTCCCTACATGGTGGTCTAATAGAAACATAGAAACATAGAAACATAAAATTTGACGGCAGATAAAGACCGCTTGGCCCACCCAGTCTGCCCATTTCCCTACCTGATGGATAAGCTGCAGGTCCTAGTTAACCAGCAGCCTACTTCTTCCTACCCCCACCCCCTAGAATTGCCTTATGACTGTCCCATGCATGCTTGAATTCCACCACTGTTTTTGACTCCACAACCTCCTCTGGAAGGCTGTTCCATACATCCACAACCCTCTCTGTGAAAAAATACTTCCTTAAATTACCTCTGAGCCGCCCCCTTCTATCTTCAAATTGTGCCCCCTTGTTCTTGCACACCTCTTTTTTTGAAAGATGCTACCCTCTTGGACTTTGTTGATTCCCTTGAGGTACTTGAAAGTTTCTATCATGTCCCCCTCTCCCTCCTTTCCTCAAGGCTACACATATTAAGCTCCTTAAGTCTCTCTTCATATGTCTTCCGGTGCAGACCCTGCACCATTTTAGTTGCCCTCCTCTGGACAGCTTCCATCCTGTCTATGTCTTTGCAGAGATTGGTTCTCCAGAACTGCACGCAGTACTCCAGATGGGGTCTCACTAGCTGTCTGTACAGAGGAATAATAACTTCCTGTTTTCTACTGGTGATGCCTTTTCCTATGCATCCAAGTAACCCCCCAGCCCTCCTTGCTGCCCTCTCACATTGCTTTCCCACCTTTAGGTCATCTGATATGACTACCCCCAGGTCCCTTTCCATTTTGTTGTTAGTATCTCACCCCATTGTGTACTCTTCCCCTGGGTTTTTGTTTCCCAGGTGCATTACCTTGCACTTCTTAGCATTGAATCTAAGCTGCCATACATTTGACCATTCCTCTAACCTTGCCAAGTCCCTTCTCATCCTTTCCACTCCACCTTGTACATCAACTCTGTTGCAGATCTTTGTGTCATCTGCAAAGAGACATACTTTTCCTTCCAGTGTCTCTGCAATGTCGCTTATAATAATATTAAAAAATAACTTGTTAGAAAAAGGAAATTGTATAGAAAGTATACCAAAATAAATCTTCTACTTTATGAATCAGGGCCCAGATATTCAAAAGGGTTGCCCCATGCGCAAGAGGGTTGCTCATGAGCAAGTCCAAAATTGCGCCATTTCGTGATATTCAGAAGGAGGCAGTTGCACCCCTGAAAACATGCTGAGCAATAGCGCAATGAAAATGAAGGCATGCGCAACCGAAGGGGGCGGATCCATGCATAAAGAGCGCAATGCGATATTCAAACACTTGCGCAATGCACAACAGCGGCACAGCCAGAAACTGCGCACTAGCGGAAATGAGCCAAAATAAAAAGGCTCAAGGAAGCGACGCAAGAACGCTACCAGGCTGCCAAGTGGGGGAGAGAGAGAGACAGACAGAGACAGACAGACAGACTTAAAAGGGCAGGCAAGGAAAGTGTGTCCCATAGTTTGTAGAGGCCAGCGTGGGGTGCCCGGTGCAGTGGAAGTAGCAGTGAGGACAGCAGGGGTAACACAGCAACAGCAGCCGGGGGGTCAGAAGCCAGGGAGATGGACAGTGCCAGCTTCCACATGGAAGCCATAATGAGGGGGGTGAGAATCCATGCTGCAGGGGGACATGGCCGTGGAGGGGCCTGTCGGCGGTATGCCCCTGACAGGCAGTACCGTGCCCGCATCAGCTTTGAGCTCTACACAGATGTAGAGATCATGGGCTGGTACTGCCTGAACAGGGCAGTACTGAGACTGCTCTGTGAGCTGTGCAGTGATGTGATGCAGGCACCCTCACAACGGAGTCACGCTCTGTCGGTGGAGACCAAGGTGACAGCCTGCATGTGCCTGCTCACCACAGGCACCTTCCAGAGGCTGACAGGGGACACCACAGGCATCACACAGTCGGCCACGCCACGCATCCTCACCCAATTCCTCAGCGCACTACTGCCACATGCTGCGGAGTACATCCATTTCTCCAGCACCGTGGCAGAGCGTACAGCAAACATGCAGGAGTTCAACAGGGTAGCATGTATGCCTGACATGCTAGGGGCCATAGACTGCACCCATGTGGCCATCCGCACGCCACCTGGCCCTGATGGCCACGCATATCGGAACCGAAAGGGCTTCTCCAGTGTCAACTGCCAGGTGGTGTGTGATGCCACTGGGCGCATAATCAATGTCTGTGCCACACACCCTGGTGGAGCACATGATGCCTTCATATGGTATCAGTCTGCACTGTGCCATCGATTCGAGAGTGGGGACATCCCCACAGGACATCTAGTGGGTGAGTACACATGTATGGAATGCAAACTCTGGGTAAGGGTGGGAATGACACAGGTGCCATGGTAGTGGCACACAGGGAGATGGCCAATATGGACCTCAACATGACACTACTCTCCACTATCTCCACACAGGTGACTGCGGATACCCACTCTGTCCCTGGCTGCTCACACCATACCGGCGCCCCACGACCCCAGCGCAGCTATGCTATAATGAGGCACATGCTGCAACATGTAACATCATAGAGCGGATGTTTGGGATGCTCAAGGCATGCTTCCGATGCCTAGACACCTCTGGCAGTGCCCTACAGTACAGCCCCCAAAAGGCCTGGGGAATATTCCTGGCCTGTTGCATCCTGCATAACATGGCCAAAGACCATGGGATAGCCATACAGGTTGAACAGGGGGACAGCGATGGGGACGCCAGTGGCGCTGGTGATGATGGTGATGAGCAGCCCCCCTAGGACAGAGAGACCCCCGACTGATCTGGCAGGCCCAGCTGCACCAGGACACCATCACAGAGGAGCACCACGCACAACACAGGTAAGTCAAGGGACATGCAACCAACACTGTCCATGCGCAAACCACAGGCACACAGGGGAACACACCAGGGGTGCATGAAGGTCAGGGGAGTGGAAGGGTCCAGGCACACCAACACACCATCAGGGAGAGGTGAGCACTCATATGGACACACACACACACCAGGCACAGAGCGCACATGGGCAGATGCACAGCACTGCAGAACCGACATTGCTAACACACAGCACCACCGACCACCCCCACCACCTGTACTGTCCAAGTACGTGTGTCAGAACCTGGGCACCCTTGCACCTTGGTGTACAGTGCAATGCAGGCATCATCATGCACACGCACCTATGGACAGCAGTTGGGAGGGTGTGCAGGTGGTCCGTGTCAGGCGTGTGAGCAGAGCACCCAGCAGTGCACTGCCCACCATGACACACATTGCACACAGGGCAGCACCAGACAGGGCCCGCACTGGGAGACAGCTCAGTCATGTAGCGCTGTCCCACAGCCACCATGGATGCGTGGGTGGCCCTGCCGTGACCCAACAGCACGGGCAGGCTGAGCAGGGGCCACATGGGGTGGCACTGTTGCACCACCAGAGGTTCCACTGCGCGAACGCGACCTTGCCCGCACAGGGGTCTGCAGCACACCAAACAAACCTGCACCAGGGGTGCTCGGGATGCCCACAGCAGAACCCGGTGTCTACAGGCCTGGTGTCGCATGATGCCGGGAACGGGGAGTGGAGAGTGCACTGTGTGGGGTGTGCGGTACAGGGGCACCTGACTGTGTGCCCAATGCGTCCACGACAGAGACCACTGCCTGGGTCAGCCTGTCAATGGCAGCGGTCACATCCGTCTGCAGACGGCCCAGCTCGGCTCGGTCCCAAGCATACTCCCAGCTGTGCCGCTTCACGGACACAGACAGTGCCTCCATGGACCTTGCAACCTGCCCCTGCAGCTGTACTGATTCCTGCAGCAGGTGGGTGTGCTCATCCAATGGGTACTGTGTCCCAATGGCATCGTGACCCCCAGGGTGTGGACGGTCCTGAGGCACATCACCCCTTGAGGGTGGGCGCTGTTCGCCAGGACCAGGTATGGGCAGATCAAAGGGTGGTGGACATGTGCCACTGCTTGAAACTGTACCCCCAGACCTGGTGTGCGACTGCTGCTGCTGCCCCTCCAACCGCTGTGCCCCCAGGTCCACCTGTTCCACCGCCGTGCTGGCAACAGTGCCAGACACCTGCAAAGCCACCGGTGCTGCCTCACCGGTGCTGACAGGCACAGCCTGGGACTGTGCCAGCATGCTGGTACACAGGTTTGCACCAGAAAGGCCCAGGGGCACGTGCTGGCCTGCCGTGTGTCTGTCATGGGACACACACCTATCACTGCCCATTGCAGGCCGTCTATCATCAATGGTGCAGGTACCTGCTACTGCCATGGTCACAGCATGCTGGCATGCTTGCATGCCAGACTGCTGAGACACAGGCTGTGCACCCCCCGCACCCATATCACTGACACCAGAGTTGTTGGCCCAGCGTGCATGCTGCTTCAGTGCCTGCTGGCTGGAAGTGGAGGTGGATGGTCCCTCCTCCATGTCCAGCAGGTCCGCATCACTGTCTGGACCCACCACCACCACCGTCTCCTGCAGACGAACAGGATCTGTAACAGAAAGAGAGTGCATGTGAGTGCATGTGAACAACCGCCACAACCCCCCCCAAACACCACCACCATGTCATACCGTGCAGTGATGGGCTTCCACCTGTCTGGAATCCTCCGCCTGGTATGCCCGCAATGGCACTGGGCTGCATGGCTGCAACCAGTGTCTCCTCATGTGGGGTCAGCTGCAACACCACTGGTGGGCCCCCGCCAGTGCCAGCACGTGCCGCCCTGAAGGCTACCACCTTCTCCTTCAACCTCCGGCGGTCAGTCCCCATCTTTTTCTTGCATTCCTGCACGGAGTGCTGGTGGCTTCCATGCAGGTTAATGGCCCGAACTACCCCCTCCCATGCAGCCGCACGGGGCTGAGGGGTGCCCCTCCATCCACTCAATAGTGGCTCATCTTCCAGGTAGGCCTGGAAGAGGGCCTCCGTCTCTGCCGCAGTGAAGTTGGGCCTCCTCCTATGCCCACCGTCCTCACCCTCACCTTGGCTCTGCTCTGTCATCGTGATCTGTATGGGTGGAAGTGGACACCTGTCACTGTGCAGTCTACAGCATTTCCCCATGAGCATTGTCCTGAACATCACACAGCATGTAACTCACCTCTCACCTGCAGTAATTGAATCTGGCCAGCACAGCCCACTGTCGCACATTTATAGCGCAACACATGCAAATTAGGAGTGGCGCAACTTTAATGACATGTAAATCGCGCCACTGCGCCCTTGAATGGCTGATCAGATGATTTGCATATGTCGGCTGAATATCGCGAATCTGCGCCACGCGCAATATGGAAGAGTCGGCTGAGCCAATGGCGCAGATCTGTGCCTGTGTGGTACACTGCATCGCGCATGCCCAGATAGCTTACGCATGCGTCTATGGCGCTGCTGATGTGCTGAGCACGATAGGCAATTCAGGCCATGGACACCATTGTGCCAGTGGTGCTACAGCACTGGCCACTATATGGCGCTGTGGCATTACTGAGCAATAGTCCACTGTGGCACTGGTACGCAGCTGGTCTGTCACGCAGGATACCTATACGTCAGATGGCGCTGTGCGTAGCCTTGCGTCATTGCTCATGACCTTGTGTATGCCCTTTTCCCCCTGCCGCTGTTCGCCTGCCATGTGTACGTTCCCTATTGCACTGTCTGGTGACAGCGCTATGTGAAGTGACGGTGCTGTTTGAACAGTGCGATTGGAGCCTGTGGTGGTCTATTGTGCAACATCTCCATGTGGGGTTATGGTGCAGCAGGGCGCCATATTGCCTGCTGTAAACTGGCTAACATGGCTAGGAGGAGGGCTGTGAGTTGGAGCCCACTGGAGGTGGCCAACCTGGTGGCACTAGTAGAGCCCCAGTATGAGGCAATCTATGGTGAGGAGCCCCTCACCATACCAAGAACAGAGGTGTGGCAGCAAGTGGCCACTGACCTGGTGGGGGTCACTGGATGGTGCTGGTCTGCTGAGCAGTGCCGGCACCGGTACAGTGACCTCCGCTGGAGGGAGCCAGACATGTTGGCAAGGCTGCGGGCATGTGCCAGGTGGGGCATGGTGCCAAGGCCTGGTGAGTGTACCATCTATGCACCTGTATTCTCTGTAGGGGTGTGTGTGTGCTTTGGTGGCTGTGCATAGGTGACAGCTTGGACACGGTTGGCTGTGTCAGTGTGTGCAGCTGTGCGATGGATGGGTATGGCTGTGTGGGCAGGCACTCTCACTGGGGCAGGGGGCACTCTGCTTTTGAGTCACACTGATGTTTGTCTCAACATATGTCTCCCACAGGCCGGGATGTGAGGATGCAGGGCCGGGGTGAGGAGGGCTGTGCCAGAGCCCTGGTGGAAGCAGGAGTCAGCCCCGGATGCAGCAGCAGCAGCCACAGCATCAACGGCAGCAAGAGCTACAGCAGCAGACACAGCTGCTTAAGCAATGTGAGTATCATGACTTCATGGATGCTATTGCATGCTGGGGAGGGAGTCCACTAGCCCTGCACAATACAACCATGCAGGACAGGGGAGGTCATAATTCCACTAAACAAGACACTAGTGAGGCCCCACCTGGAGTACAGTGTACAGTTCTGGAGACCATACATACATAAGGACATAGAGTGGGCAGAGAAGGTTCAGAGGAGGGCAACAAACATGGTGCATGGCTTGCATCACGGGTCCTATGACGACAGGTTGAAGGAACTGAACATGTACTCCCTGGAGGAGAGGGGGGAGAGAGGGGATATGATAGAGACATGCAGGTATCTTACAGGGGGGATCAGGGTGCAAGACACACTATTTTGAAGTGAAAAAGATGTTCCAGGACTAGAGGGCATCGGATGAAGTTGGAAGGGTGACAATTCAGAGGACACATGGAAAAGGATTTCTTCACAGAGCGGGTGGTGGACAAGTGGAACACCCTGCCAGAGGAAGTGGTGGGGGCTGAAACAATCACAGGATTTCAGAATGCATGGGACAGACATAAAGGAATTCTGGAGGTCAGGGGTAAGGGGCAACAGACTTCTAGGAAAACAAAGTGAACTTACAAGCTGAAATGGACAGACTAGGTTGGCCATAGGCCCTTATCTGATGACACTGTCTATGAATCTATGTATGTATGCAGGCCACAGGTGACATGCATCACTGTCCAGTATCACAGCACGTCTGTGTAGGCGTCACTGGTGGTCCAGGCATGCACTGGGCACATAGCTGTGTAACTGGCATCGCACCACATTGCCACATCACTGGACAGCCTTGTTTGTGCTCTGATGGACATGGGCAGTGTATGTGTGCAGTGGTGCGCATAGCTGGTGCCACCTGTTTGTGATGGCCATGTGCATGTTCCCTGTGGGTGGGTGCATGCCATCACAGGTGTGGGACACTGGGCTATATGGCTTGCTGGTTGGGTGGTGTTCAGGGTTGTGGTCAGTCACAGCCATTGACTGAGTTCCCATTTTCCTAGGCCTCGAGGTTCTCAGGAGGATGGCACGTGATCTTTGGCGCCTCACCCAAGTTGGACTGGAGAACCAAGACATACTGCAGGCCATCCGGCACCATGGAGCTCGGTGAAGGAGGCACAGGATGGGGCACTAGCAGGGGGAGGACCAGCAGCCAGCTGGGCCATAGCCCACATTACCCTTCCCACTTCTCCCATCCCTAACACCCTGCCTTCCCTCTCCAAGTTTTTATTCCCTCCCCCTTGAACACCCCTACCTTTTACCCGTCCCCCCCCCTTGTAAATAGTTTCTCTTGGTTTTGTTATTGAATCTTTTAAATATACATTTCTGTTTTGATATGAACACTGTGTTGGTCTCTGATTTGCAGCTGACTATGGGTGCTCAGTTGCAGGGGTGTACATGCCATCTGGGGTGGTATAGTCCTGGGTGTGTGTGTGCGTATGTGTGTGTGTGTATGTGTGCATGGGGAGGTATCTCCAGCATGGCAGTGACGTTCTGTTGGCCTTGCCGTCTGCTGCCACCCACTGCTGGGTGCACAGGGTGTGTCTGGCTTCTAGGCTTCTGTGCTGCATGGGGTTGACGTGTGCTGGGGGGATGCATGGTTTCCTGCAGTGCCAGTCACTGCACATAGGTGGTGTCTTGTGGTCACAGTGCAGGGTGTGCTGTGCATATGGGGGGCTGCTGTGCACTGTGGTTGTCAACCCCCTGTGTGTGGCACTCTCAGCATGCCAGTGGTTGTGCTGGGGTGTCATAGCTCTGTTATGCTGTGTTGGCTTGTCCCCATGGGCCAGTAGATCATCCATCACATCCCCAGTGATGCTGTGCTTGGGGTGTGCAGGTGTGGTGTGGGTTCTGCAGTGTGTTCCTGTGCCCATGTGTGGCATGGCTGGCGGTGGGCCCCAGCCTGCCTCCCTGGATGTGCAGTTCCATTGCTCTGGGGGGAGGCTCAACTTGCGCTATGGCACCTCTGGAATGCTCAGCTAGGCTGCCCTGGTTGCTCCATAGCACAACATTTTGGCTCAGCTTCTCCTTCCTGGTTGTGCTATGGCGCAGTATGTGCGATATTCAGACGTTGGTTGCTTGCGCAATTTGTGCTGCTCTATGTTTGAATATCGCACCTGTTGCGCATTTGCGCAACTGGTTTGTGCTTGCTCCTGCTGTTGCGATCATTTTGAGCGCAGTTTGAATATCTGGGTCCAAATATAAAACTGCTGTCAAGAAATTAAAAAACATGATTACATTTTCCAAATCTAGAGTAGAACAAAATCTGCCAATAAAAGTCAAAGATAATAAGAAACAGTTCTACAATTACATTGGTTCTATTAAAGGAAAACAACCAACTATAGATCCATTTATTTATTTTTTATTTAGCTTTTGTTGACCGGGTAAGTGCACTAGACAAATCCTGCCTATTTTCAGGCACGACCCGGGGGAGGGGGTTACAGATGAATTCCAACTGACCTTGAACCAGATTAAGCTGTTGGTGGTATTTTTTGTGAATGGAGGAAATTTGGCCAGGACACTAGGGAAATTCCCCTACTCTTTTCAAGAAGTGTCATGGGATCTTTAACATCCACCTGAACTACCACCAGAACAGGCAAATGGGACCTCGGTTTAACATCTCATCCGAAAGACGGCACCTCAGGATTAATTATGATTAATGATACCCCCAATATTGACGAAACTATGACTGCTATGATATTAAATTAACAATTCTTAAACATTTTTTGAAATTAAAGATAACATAAAAATTCAATTTTCTAAAAATAACAATGACCATCCAGTTTTTAAAAGAAGTGAGGTTGCTAATATAATTGAATCCTTGAAGCCAAATAGTTCAGCTGGTCCTGATGGTATCCCTCCAAAATTTCTACTAGAAATTTGTCATACAATTTTTGGACCACTAACTGCACTCTTTAATAAATCAATTCAAGAAGCCAAGGCTGTCCAAGCTTGGAGAGAGGCTGTTGTGATTCCCATATATAAGGGAGGTGACAAACATGATCCAAACAATTATCAACCAATTAACTTAACCTCTATCATAGGAAAAATCATGGAAAGATTACTCAAGAATCATATTATTAACCACATAGACAGAAATAATAAAGTGGACATTTTTCAACATGGTTTTGTGATTCATAGGTCTGTTCTAACTAATCTCCTGCAATTTTTTGAACCAGTCAGTGCAGCCTTGGATAGATGTATACCTGTTTATGTGATATTCCTGGACTTTGCCAAGGCTTTTGATAAAGTTTCACATAAAATTCTGTTACAAGAGTTAGCTAAAATCAACATGCATCCTAATATTATAAACTGGATACAATCCTGGTTGGAGAAAAAGACTCAGAGAATGTCTATTAAAGGGCATCTGTCTGAATTTGGTGTAGTGACTAGTGGAGTACCACAGGGCTCTGTTCTGGGACCTATACTTTTTAATATCCTAATTTCTACAATGTCAACAGCCAATAAAATATGGGTATCCAAGTATGCTGATGATTGCAAGATTGGTAGCCTAGTGAGTTCGTCATCAGATAGAATTCTCATGCAGAATTATTTAAATAATTTATCCTCCTGGGTCAACTGATATGGAATGTTTTTTAATATAGACAAATGTAAAGTATTGCATCAGGGATCAGAATAATATGTTCTTTGACTATTACTTAGACAATGTATTATTGAAAAACATTACTGAGGAAAAAGACTTGGGAGTTATTTCTAACAATTTATTCTTTGATAGAAACAGCACAATAAAGGTTAAAAAAATGCAATAAAATTGTAGGTTCAATTTTAGGTAATATTAAAAGCAGAAAAGCAGAAGTTATTATGCCACTCTTTAATAGTTTGGCACATCCACATCTGGAGTATTGTTTCCAGTTCTCCGCTCTGACTTCTATTAGGAGTCTGAAACTAGCTGAAGGTGTACAGAGTAGATTTACCGAGAAAGTCATACCCTTACAACAAAAAAGCTGTGATAATAGACTTAGAGAACTAAAACTTTTTTCTGTTAAATACAGACAAATACAGGGAGATTTATGTTTACTATATAAAACAATTAAAGATGATTACATAAGAACTACAATAGGCTGAACAGTTGCTTCTAACATTAAATCTACTAGGAGTCATAGTTATAAACTTACTGGCGATAAATGTGTATTTAACAAACATAGTCATTTCTATACACAAAGAATAGTGGGAATGTGGAATGTTTTGCCAGTTAGATTTATTAACAGTAACAATGTAGCAACATTTAAACATAGATTGGATGACTTTATGGGGGGAAAAACATTTTAATTCCTCCCATAGGGTATATGGGTGGCAAGTACAATAATGGGCATTTTCTGCCTACTGTACTTGTAAACTTCAATGAACCTATGAACCTATGTTTTACCCAGGCTACCACCCTGGGACCCACTCCCAGGCTGGCTAATTTGTTTATTAATCTTTTGTGTGGGACTCTGTCAAATGCCTTGCTAAAGTTTAAGTAGCGCCATGTGTACAGCTCCTCCCCGGTCTACTACTTTGGTCACCCAGTCAAAGAAACAATTAGATTTATCTGATATGACCTTCCTGCTGTGAATCCATGCTGCCTTGGGTGCTGTGCCCCACTGGTCTATAGATACTTAACAGTTCTTTCCTTCAGAAGCGAATCCCTCAGTTTCCGTACCACAGAGATCAAACTGACAGGTCTGTACTTTCCTGCCTCTGTCTTGCTCCCACTTTTGTGAAGGGGAATCACATCTGCCCTCCTCCAGTCCTCAGTTACCACACCATCCTCCCATGATTTGTTAAAAAGTGTAGTCAGTGGTGTCATTAGTTCTCCCCTTAATTCTTTTAGAATTCTGGGGTGAATCCCATCAGGCCCCATTGCTTTGTCCACATTCAGTTTTAGGAGTTCTTTCAGAACCCTTTCTTCTGTGAAAGGAATGGGATTGACCCCACTATCCAGACTGCTTCTGTTAATTGGATCAGGTACCTCCCCCTCTTTTGTGAATACTTAGCAGAATTATTCATTCAGTATCCCTGCTTTTTCACTGTCCCATTCTGCCCACCCACTGTCCATTCTATTCAGCCTCACTATCCCTCCCTTTGTCTTTCTATGCTCCCTAATGTACCTATGAAAGGTTTTATCCCCTTTCTTAACTGAGCTGGCTATCTTTTACTCAGTTTGGGCCTTTGCTATTCTGACTGCCTTCCCTGCTTCCTTCTGCCTTAACTGGTACAGTTCTCTGTCCTTCTCCTTCTGTGTTTCCTTATACTTCCTAAATGCTATCTTTTTCTCCCTAACCTTTACCACCACCTCTTTTGAGAACCACAGTGACTTTTTCTTTCATTTTGATTTGTTTATTTGCTTCACACAAGGCTTGTTGCCTCTGTGATGGCAGTTTTGATGTTTCCCCATTGTTGCTCCACCCCTCCTTCTAGCCTGTTTGCTAGTGCTTTTCTAAGGCACTCTCCCATTTTTACAAAGTCAGCCTTCCTGAAGTACAATACCCTCACTTTTGTATGGTTTGACTCTGCAGCTGAGTTTATCATGAACCTCACTGTTTGGTGGTCACTGTTCCCAGATGGCTACCCACTTCTAGAGCTGAGATCCTGTCACTGCCCCATTTGAGAGTATGAGGTATAAGATTGCTCCCTACTGAGTGGGTTCCAACACTAGCTGTCTGTGGCATGCCCACTGTAGGGCATCGAGAATGGCACTGCTTTTGGATGTGGCTGCTGAAAAGGTGCTCCAGCTAACATCTGGTATATTCAGTCCCCAATCAACAATATCTCCTCTTTCTCTGCCATTGTAAAGATGCCTTCTTTCATATCCATGTCCATTCCCTCACCCTGAGATGGGGGTCTGTATACAACCCCTGTGCAGATTGTGGTACCATTTCCAGTCTCTAAGGTGACTCCCAGTGCCTCCTCTCCACCCTGATTATTCTTTTGTTCTGTTGCATTTAACTCTTCCCTTACATAGAGAGCTACACCTTCCCCTCTTCTACCCTCCCAGTCTCTCCAGTAGGCTGTGTACCTGGTATGTTAACATCCCAGTCATGGTTCTCTGTGTACCATGTTTCTGAGACAACTACAATATCCAGGCATCCCTCTTCCATGAAGGCCACCATTTCAGGGAGCTTGTTGCTCAGACTACGGGCATCGGTACTCATTACCCTCCATTTCTTGATGGTCTTACCCCTTTTTGCCCGATCTCTCTCCTTACTACCTTTGTCATTTTCTCCCTTTACCCCTGCCCTTCTCCCTATCGACATCTCTATCTTGGTATTTACCTCACTAACTACTTTGATTTTTTGGGTGGGGGCTAGGATTTCCCTGCTCCTTTCCAGTGTCTTCTCCCTTGGCTAGTTTAAATGCTTGTCAATGAAACATTTATAACTATCACCTGGGATCCTGGTTCCCCTCCTGGACAGATGCAGACCATCATGCCAGTATAGGCCTGCATCACTCCAAGTGGACCCCCAGTCCCCAGTGAAGCCAACACCCTGAGCTCTGCACCAGTTTTTCAGCCACTGATTGAACCCCATGATGTGGAGCACCCTAGCCTCACACATACCATAGACAGGCAGCAACTCCGAGAAGGTTACCATCTATGCTACTTGTCTAAGGCCCTCCCCAACTCCACAAACTCCTCTTGCACTGTTCTGATTCCTTTCCCAGCCAGGTCATTTGTCCCTAGGTGGACAATTACATCCAGCTCCCTCCCCTGTGTAGCTGGTCCCACGATCCTGAGGTTTCACTCCCTGCCCTCCAAGTCATGGCACCTAGTAGGCACCTTACCTTCATCTCCCCTTCCTATCCCAGTTCTACCCTCCTAACAATGGAGTCTCCCACCTGGAGTTGTTTTCTTCCCCTAGGGGTCCCATGCCACCCTCCTGTGGGTCTCCTTTGTGGAGGTTCCCAACATCCTCCTTGGTCTCCAGTGCGGGTGCATCTATTGATGAACCATACTCTGCCAGAGTGGCATACAAATTGTGGAGAGGTACAACTGGAGAGATGTGCCTCTGTTCCACCACCCTCACCCTCCCCAAATCCACTATGGTCCATCTTCTCCTCTTTCTTGGCAACCTCTGAGGCAGCGGAGGTGGTCCTGGTGGTCCCTGGGTGGGAGAGGAGGTCCTGCAAATCCTGGCCAATTCAACCTGGCAATGAGCATCCTCCTCCCTCAGCCCAGAGAGGTGCTTGCAGATGGGACAACACCACATCCTCCAGAATGTCTGCTGGAAGCCTATTGCTCCACAGCCACTACACTGCACCATTCCCATTATGTCTTACTTCTGACCCCTTAACTGTTGTTTTGAATACTTACACGCTTTGCTACCTTGCTCCAATGGAGGGGGGGGGTATACTACTGTTGTGCTTCTTAGCCATCCATTTCTTGGTGAAACTATAGAAGTCCTTTAACTGTAGCTCCAGCTGGGGGGGTATGCTACTGTTGTGCTTCCGATCTCAGCCATCCATTTCTTGGTGAAACTATACAACTTCTGTAACTGGTGACTCCCCCTGTATTAGCTTATTTCCAACCCCATGCTATAACTGAATTAATTGGAATCCTCCAGATAGGGCTGGGTGAAACTAGCAAATTCCAGTGTCACAGTTTTTTTGTGAAATTCTACAAAAATCCACACAATTTTGCAACATTTTCTGAAATTCTTTAATTAGTCATAACTCAGTAAGTACTCAAACAAAATGTCTGCATTTTGGTATGTGTATTGCTTAAAGAAGGCCCTGACTAGATGCTAGGTTTCATGACATATGGAAGAAGGTTGGGGAAGTTATAGGGGTTCAGATCTGGCAATTCAATATCTGTGTGAACATTTCTGAAAATATTTCTGTGCCTACAATTTAGCTACCTTTGGAGCTAAATGATTGAAAGTTTGTATGTATACTTTCCTGAAAGTGTACAGAAAATGTTAATTAGAGAGGTAATTAATTGGTTGTGTACATTGTTTGTTGTATGAGTTCAAACTTGACTGATTTACTAAGTTGTTGAATTATGTCAACAGTTTCAAAGTATTTGAATGTTTTTAGCTCTTTGTAAACTGTATACAAAAGACTTACGCAAGTCTGCATTAAAATAATTCTGCTGTTTCCTTTTTATGTGACTGATGTGGAGCATTATGTTAATTAACCAAGGAACAAATATTCCAGTGTTAGTATTTTTTGCCAGAAAACTGAACCCCCCCCCCCCACCGGCTGAGGTAAATGCGGAAA